>OX376228.1:2200145-3455668 GCA_947364205.1 Agrochola lota | reverse complement strand
ATTCGGTACAGAAATATAGAACACTTTATAACTTAGATAATTAACAAAATGTAGACTTCAATCCGCCTCTAAGACGACCCACTGACCGGAGTTCGACCATAAATCACGTGACGCTCGAAAGGGGGGGGGGGGGGGGGACAAAATATCACAAGTGAGATACCACATGTATTTAGTTTTTCGTTTAAAGCGCATTTCTAAAGCGAAAACCGGCCCCCAAATAAAATATTTTGTAATTTTTTTAAGATACTTTGCACCAAAAATATACACGTGGCATAGGGTAGGGTTAGTCTAAAACGTCACCACGTATCACCAGGGGGGGGGGGGGGTTAAAAGATGTGATGAATGGTCGACCCCTTGCACTACCAATCACTACAGGGTCAAATGAAATTAGCTAGCGAAACTCTGCAGACTGCTGAGTAATACAGAAATGTAAATTGGCTTTGGTCTCTGGCCCTGCCCTGACATTAAGCAATGGACAAAAAAATTTCAAACTTTTAAATATTAAATACGAGGCTTTAAGCTAATTTTCAAATGAGTGATGCAGAATAAACAATTTCGATACGACAATTAGAAGTAGGTTAAAATTGACTTTAAAGATTTTTTTACATCGTTAGTTACAAGTGGAATTAAAAGCGTGCTAAAAAGCACGACTACTGGTTAAATCCTTACATTAGATAATCTTAACATAGCCTTAATCATTACGAGCACACTCAGTCAAAATTAGACAACTGATCACATAAGAATGCATAGTAATTTTATTCGAGGTATATCGTCTTCACATATCTACGTATATTTTTATAACAAAAATGAAATGCAGCTCGTTGGTAAGCATCACTTGAGAACGGCTGGCTATTTTTTGTTTTTAAATATTCTTAATAGTCCGAATCACGTTCTTGAAAGAAAAACTTGGAAACTTGCCGGGAAAATTAAAAAAATCGAGAAAACTGAAAGTGCGTTTTCTGTGGGATTTTTGTAAGAATTATTCAATTATTTGGACAGAACAACGTCTGTTTATTATACGTATAAATAATGTGTACAAAATATTTTAAACGAGTGCTCTAAGGCCTGAAACTGCGTTAAGCGGGCGCCCGCGACGGGCACCCGTCGCGTGTCTACGCGCGTGGACACGCGGGTGGGCTCCGTGGGAACCCATCCCGGGTACCCGTCGCGGAGACCGGATTATTTTACTTACACAGTGTCGCTAGTTCGATTTTAATGGTGTGCATGCACACCGTTAACTTCCAGCGCACGGAGGCGGGACATGCGGCGCGGGCGCGGGGCCCTCCTCCCCGCGTCGGACGCCCGCGCGTGTCCCCGCAACGGAGCACTTTTGTATGGAACCGCGCGGACGTCCGCGTAACACAGTTTCAGGCCTAAGTTTCTTGCCCATTCTTCTACGAACGACACGACGATTCGTTATACGTACAACTAGAATCAATTCTATATTCTTGTAAATTTAGACGTTCAAAAGTGCCTTTTATGTGCCTATTTGAAATAAATGATTTGTCTGATTAGAATGACGATAACTCAACTGTTCAGCACCAACATCCGACTGCACCAACATCCTCAAAACATCCTGTCACTCAAACGGAATCACGAGACTCCAAAAATAACACGTCTTAACAACAAAATTGCTCCGTTCACAATAATAACTCCTTGACGATGTACATCAGCGATTGCCGGCCACGGAGCAGCGTCAATAGCTCTCACATACTTCGTGATTGAAGGCTGGCTCTGCGACTGGTACTGGCCACTATTCGCTCTCTGTAGCGTGGTCCCGTCAGTCGTGGATGTGACCGTAGCCTTTCTTTCTATGTGTTCTGTGAAATGGTGAAAGTGGATGTTTTTTTAGACTGTATTTAGAATAGTGTTTTAGGATAGTTTTATTTTTGTGCTTGCAAAATGAAGATGAAGGATTTTATTAATTTCTTTGTAAGTTGTTTTCTTGGATATCCTATTTTTTTATTATAAACAGCTAAGACATCAATAAGTAAAATAAAACTCGTGAATACTGCTAGATATTTGTGCACTTTTTCTTACCACGCAGTTCAAATCATTGCATTTTTCACCTTGAATTCATAATGATTTCTCTAGATGTAATGGCAACATTTTAAAATATTAAAACAATTTTAAAATATGCACCAATAGGGATGTTGACAGGGAGACAAAAAAAACTATTTAGTCTGTCAGTCAGATAATAAAAAAGACACGTATTTTTTGCTTTATCAAATTAATAAAAAATGCTTTAGATAAAACGCATTAAAGTTGGGGAGCGGGGGGGCTCGCAACGTCACAAGTCAGTATAAAATCTACCGGCCAGTAATGTCATGCCACATTTTAACATATTGCCATCTCAATATATCGCCGTAATCTACTGATTATGTAAAAAAGAAAAAATACGTGTCCAATATTTATAATATTTTTTAATTATCTACATGACGGACAAAAAGTTTTTTTTTGTGAACATCCCTATCAGCATCTTCATTCTTTTTGGACATAACTGTACAGTCAACTGGGCACAACTTTACAATTTCCTGGGGATAACTGTACAGTTGTCCGTTCGGACAACTTACGTCTTGGGACCCTTGGTCAGGGTCCCTTGCGCGCGCGCCATCATCAGCGATCTTTAGGGATACCAACCCTTTATTTCCAAAAGTTTCCCTTATCCTTTTGAATTAAGAACTCTTGAACAACCATTAACCTCCACATGGTGGTGTCCCCAGATCACCAACGAGCATCAACACTTAACCACATCGCACGACTACAAGGGGGGATGGTCCGTCTACTTAATTCTAGCAGGGATAGTCACCACACTGGGCTCTTCGCTTCCTGTCGGCTACAATATAGGCGTTGTTAATACGCCTGCTGAGGTAAGTGCATATTTTAAAGTCATTATCCAGAGCAGTATGTTGCTCGAGCAATTTTTCCGTGATCATTTGAAAATTATCTTAATATTTATGCGTATAGAGTTCAAAATAGCGTGTAAGAGAGGATTCCCTGTTACGTGTGTTCGAGCATTTTGCTCGCTGATCCTTACGCAGTTGGGTGTGACTCTTCTCTGAGCACGATGGTCAGTTACAGTAACCATGTTACCATACAATAACTTTGGCAATGTGGGATTTTTTCATTCAAATAATTATAATTTTTATTTATAATTTAAATATTAAATGGCGCCAGCTGGTATGGAAATGCGCCCCTGCACCCTTTCAAGGTTCCTGAAATGACATCTTATTATCGTTTTTAGCGCATGTTCTGGATGTTTATCGTCTCAAAATGTCACATTGCAGGGCAAAGCAGCTCTTTAAAAGAAGCAACGTGCATTGATCAATGAAAACTACGCTTGCTGATAACTTCAGTATCCACAAGTCGTTAAGATTTTAGAGCGTAAAGAAGTAGTAAACAATTTACGTGTCGCCTCGATATTTATGGTTTCTCAAACACGTGTAAGCAAGAAGAAAGCAATCAAATAGAGTAGATTCATTGATTGCTTTTCACTCTTTTTATTGTCCATGCTTTATTAGATGGAGCGGCAGCATTATAAGTGTAATGGAAATCTAATCTTATTTATATTGCTTTTATAGGCTATTATGGGCTACGCATATTTTTACCCGACTGCGGCGAAGCAAAAAGGAGGGTTATGTGTTTGACATGTATGTATGTGTATGGCCGTCTCTCTGTTCCCTCGTAACTACTAAATGGCTGAACCGATTTTGATAAATGATATGTCTTAACATTCGTCTTTATTGCGCGAGTGTCACTGGGTATGTTAAAATTTAAAAAAATAACAAAATGACGGATTTTTGTCGCTGGATGTTTAAAAAAATACTCTGATGCTTATCGAGTGGGGTATCAAAATAAAGGGTTTTAAAAGGTTATTACAAAAAAATATACAAATTATATGTTTAAATGTAATTTGGAATGAGAAATGATAAAAAGCTAAAAAGCTGAAAATAAAAAAAGTCATTAAAAAACAAAAAAACCCGATTGCACTGATACATAACTGAAAAGATAAAAACAAGCATCATAATTTATAGTTTCGCCGGGTTTCGAGGTCAAACAAAAGTTAGGTACCTACACCATATTTCAGGTTATTGGTTATAGTCGGGTTTTTAGGGTTCCGTAGTAAACAAGGAACCCTTATAGTTTCGCCATGTCCGTCTGTATGTCTGTCCGTCTGTCTGTCCGCGGCTTAGCTTAGAGAAGGTTAGTACTAGAAAGCTGTAATTTGGCATATGTATACATATTAATCATGCCGACAAAGTGGTAAAATAAAATGAAAAAAAATTTTTTTTTAGGGTACCTCCCCTACACGTAACGTAGGGATGCTTTTTTTTCCTCATCTACCCCATTATGTGTGTGTATGGTTAGAAAGGTCTTTCAAAAATATTGTGAGTTTGTTAAAACCATTTTTGGATTCAGGGATCCGTTTGCGAAATATTAAGCTTTTAACTGAATTTTTTTGTTAGAGTCAAGTGTCCCCCCCCCCTCTAGCTAAATGGTTGTACTTGGCCTTGTGAAAAAATTCACAGCAGTAGTATATATAACGAAATTAAAAGGAAAACTATGAGAGCTAAGTAGGCTGTACAGGTTAACGAGTAATAATCAACCAACTTAAATTTGCGGTTTCAAAAACATGATCTCCCATACATTCCGTATGGGAGAACATGTTTTTCAACTACAATGTTAAGTTTGTTCTTGGGATAAATTCATCCCAACTACGGAACCCTTCATTGTGCGTAGTCCGACACGCACTTGGCCGGTTTTTTATAATAGGAGATAGTGCAACAGCCGGGTTTTGAATAAATGACCTGTCACTCACCTGCAGTCTTACCACTCTTGCTGTTAGGTTATTGTAAAATAAAAAGCCTCATAACGACATTTTTTTCGTGAAACAGAGTTATGGCTTAAATTACTGAATGATAAAATATAATTTCGAATCGAAGATTTCTTTTGATATCTTGACATACAGTCTGTTATGGCGAAAGTACACATGCCTGTAAAATGAAGCTGTAGCTTGCATGCCAGTTACCTTGTGCAAAGTAAATGTCACACTCTAGATACATAAATAAAATAAATAAATAAACATTATGTTTATTTATCTCCACAAATTACATTCTTATACTAGATATACATAATAAGTTGACAGATATTTTGACAAAATTTTGTAATTTGTGGGAGATCTGAAGTCTAAACTAAGTCTAGGCCTGTATTTTAGAACTCCTGTGTCCCCCATTGTAACACATAGTAGAGATTGTCAACGTGGTACAATTGCGAGTGGTTGATGGTGTCTCTAAGTGCAAGTCTGTTTGAGTGTGTGTGCGTGTATGTGTGTGTGTGTGTGTGTGTGTGTTTATACCTACATTTTTTGTACATACAATGTTTCATAAATATATAATATAATTAATTATGTACATGTGCATAGAAAATTAAATATAAATATTACATTATATGTAGATAGAAAAGAATATAAATATTAGGAAATTAATAAATAATATATAACAAATATACATTGTTACTTTATTATCTCAAGGACTTGTTCCTTTTCAGCGTAGCTTCGATTTAGTAACCATTCTTTTATTTTTCTTTTACATTCTATTTTACGACAATTATCTATATTGAATGTACACACGTGAAATTTACTTGCACAATGTAAGTGACATGCAAGCTACTGCTCCATTTTACAGGCATGTGTATTTCGGTCAATTTTGTATTCATATAGGTACCACGAAGAATGAAATGTGAAACTTGATATGTACTTAAATGTGAAATAATACATGACTTTACTATAATATGCTTACCTATAATGACTAATTTGCATGAAAGAATTAATAATAATGATTTATTTTAAATAAAATGTAATAATTAATTAACTAATGTGTATTAAAATTTGAAGTATTGTAATAATTAGAATCAATATTATATTATGTAATTTAAGCATTTGATATGAAACATTTGCAGTGCCCTTACAGCGTGCATGTCTTAATACTGTGTCGTGAAATTTTAATGCATACCTAGGAAATAAATAAATAATCAATGTTGCTGGCAAATACAACAACAAAATATTGCATGCTCTGATTGCGTTTTTATGTCCATGATGGTCACGTTTAAGCCGTAAGAAGTTATTTAATGTTGAAGGTTGAGCTTCAATATTTATAATAAGTGTGGCTTTAAGAGCGTTTATTCTAAAAGTTGGCAACGTCGCAAAAAGGTGTCAAATATTTACCTGTTATTTATTTTATTATTTATGTACACACAGTAAAATACATACAGATACGACATAATGATTGATATTATGATTATTATGATTGTTATGATTAATTTGGCAATATTACTCAGAGTTGGAATAAAAATAAGGAATAAAGCCGATAATCGCGTGATCAAATCGACAAATAATAATAATAACTCTGTCCTGCACAAAATCATTT
Source organism: Agrochola lota (assembly GCA_947364205.1). Taxonomy (NCBI): domain Eukaryota; kingdom Metazoa; phylum Arthropoda; class Insecta; order Lepidoptera; family Noctuidae; genus Agrochola; species Agrochola lota. Next base: position 3,449,243 of record OX376228.1, on the reverse strand, counting down.
CTACTACTTTCATTAGAATGCTACTTTTAAAACATTCGAGTATGTAGCTTATAAAATTACTTGCTGCCAGACTCAAACATGTGACTGTGATTTCGATTCCGGTCTGTTCACTGCCTTTCATTCAAGCTGGTAGCTAATAATAAATTACGTATGAGCACTGCCTCGTTGTTTCAGTGCTCGCGAGCGCTACTGCTGAGCATGAGGTCCTCCTGAGTTCGATCCCCGGACCGGAAAAAGTGATATTGGGTTTTTCTATTTGGAATTTCTCAGTAGCAGCCCGGTGCCTGGATTTGTGCTCAGTTGAGGGCAATAGGCTCGTCTCCTATTATATTATAGGACTTAAGGGTTTGCAGAATATCACCCGTCTCTCCACTAACTAGTCCATTGCCTACTCAAGGATGCATATTCGGTATGGCTCGCAAATCCTTCGATATCATAATGGCTCGTCTTCCTTACCATTACCGCGCCCCCCGGTCTACTCCTTGATATGCAATGGCCTCTGTAGTACCATGCAACGTGAAGCTTCAGAGACTGGTGCAAATCTTGGGGTTCATTCGATTTATCGAGTCTGGTTAAACCACGATGGGATCGGTGCATTTCATTCCTTCATTCCTTGTCTGCAAAAGTACAATTATGGAGGTTTATAAGTCTCAAACATGCAATGAGGAAACATGGTCATCAATACTCGTTCTTCCTTTGTTTAAAAGGAGGACTTTGCCCTGCATTAAAAAAACAAACAATAGAAAAACAGGGAATGATAACTTCTTAGTTATAAAGGGCTTTAGGACAAGACTCTTAAAGCGTACTTCGAATTTTTAAGTAAAGGAAGTGGTCCATACGAATGAATATGTATGTTAATGCTATACGAATAAAGTTCAGATTAGTATGCGACGCCTACTATACTTAGCAAAGTCATAGTGCAATCCGACTGGTCCTTAGTCACTTACAACTCTTATTATTACTCTGATTAATAGTGAATCTAAACAAATATTATAAAGAGGTATTTGTGAGTTTGTATGTAGGGGGTAAAATTCGGAACTACTTATCCGATTCAGAAAAAAATAATTTAAAACAAGGAATTCTACGCGGACAAAGTCGCGGGCATAAGCTACTAACTCATTATATTTATTACTAGCTGCGCCCTACGGTTTCGCCGGTATAAGTCTCGATGATATCCCGCGGGAATATCAGGTTAAAAAGTATCCTATGTCCTAATCCAGGTCATGGTCTACTCTTGTGCCAAATTTTATCTAAATCCGTTCAGCCGTTTTAGCGTGAAAGCGTAACAAACTAACAAACCAACAAATAAACTCACTTTCGCATTTATAATATTATTTAGGATAGTTAGGATTGCATTCCACAATGTGAACATGAAGATTGGATGCATAAAGCCTACATTATGTTACTTTACACAATTTTCCAGGTAGTAAAACACTTCTGCAACGAGAGTTTCATAAGCCGATACGACGTGGTCCTCAACGAAAAATGGCTGAACGTGCTTTGGTCTTCCATTGTGTCCATCTTCATTGTGGGCGGATGCACCGGCTCGATACTCGGTGCTGTGCTCGCCAACAGCTTGGGAAGGTAAGAAGAACACGAATCACTACATTACTAATTCTTTATTATAAAATAAAACAGACTGTCTGAACGCAATAAACTCAAAAACCGAACGGATTTTCATTCGGTTTTCATCAATAGACGGAGTGAGTCTGAGGAAAGTTTAGGTGAATAATTCATTACAGAACTGGAGAATTTCTTATGGAACAAATCTAACTTAGAAAAAGAAAGAAAGAAAAGAAAGAAAGAAAGAAAAGAAAGAAAGAAAGAAAAAGTATTTATTGTGACTCGCACAGGAAAAAAATAAAAACAATAAAAAACAAAGTAACAGTAACATAAAAAGAAGGAAGTCCTGTGCGAGGCCAAAAGGCTCCTATCTCAGCATGATGCCGCGACATTTAAAAATAAATAAAAATGTCACAGCGCTGGTATTCTGATAGGGCCTGCAGTGATGTCACGGATAGATACAGACAAATAAATAAAATAAAAATAAAAAGGTGTGTGAAATACAATGAAGAGTGAAATATTATGTAATCCGCGTGTCTGCATCCGACGTAACATCAGTTACTTGTCTATGCCTTTAGTATCTGTGGTACTCTATGGCATCGTATAGACAAGTAAAGAGACGCAGACGCCGGCGCCGGCGAGAGAGATGTATTAATGATTATAATTCTATAAACACATATTTGATAAGGTCGCGAATTATATTTTGATCAAGATACAACCTGACACTGACCTGCAAATTGCAAAAACCGTAAGAAAATTTGAATTTCGCGGGCTGCCACTGCGGGTTCTCCTTAAGGTTTTGTGTAAACTAGCTGAAATATTACTATGATTGTTGAGGACGTCGGAAAAATTCATGCCGACTGGATCTTTACTGGCGTGCGCCGCATAAACCAATAGAGTTATATGAAAACAATGGTGCCGATTCTCTTGTCACAAATGTCTCTAATCTAGACTAAACTCACTAAAAATTAGTTTAAGTATTCCTGTCATACAACGATTTCCCATTCTGAAATAGACTAAAGTGACACAACTTAACTATATTTTAGTTTGACAGCACTAAGATAGTACTGAGTTTTTAATTTAGTGAAAATGGCAATTTTGCTATTCTGAATTGGACGATTTTCACCTAAAATTTTGATTGTAAAAAACCAAACCAGACTAAACCTGACAAATTTTAATCGCGATTAAAAAGGTGTGGTGGTGCGGTGTTATAAAATACGTTATCGTGAACTAAAATTCACACTAACAACTCGACTTCACGTGCAAAAACAGTACTGTATTTATTTTTTCTTTTCTTCTCGAAAATGGTGCGTCCTATCGCAAAAATAATGAACATTGCGACCCCCTTTACGCATAAACCCCTAAAACTCAACATGTAGGTAATATTTTTTCATATTTTCCTATTAGGTAATATTTTTTTTAGGTAACCAGGGGGTTCCCAGGTATGGTACAGTATAAAAAAAAAATATCACAACGACAATAAGAAGTGACTCTTGATTTCGTTAATCGTCTTTTTATATCCGTGAAAAATATCATCAACTTAGCAGCCTATCGTAGTTCACTGCTAGACAAAGGCACACTTAGCAACCTGTCGTAGTCCACTGCTAGACAAAGGTACACTTAGCAGCCTATCGTAGTCCACTGCTAGACAAAGGCACGCTTAGCAGCCTATCGTAGCCTCTGCTAGACAAAGGCACACTTAGCAGCCTATCGTAGTCCACTGCGACACAAAGGCACGCTTAGCAGCCTATCGTAGCCTCTGCTAGACAAAGGCACACTTAGCAGCCTATCGTAGTCCACTGCTAGACAAAGGCACACTTAGCAGCCTATCGTATTCCACTGCTAGGTACTTTTCAAGTTGCACCACAAGATTCTTCCGTGTCAAGACTGCCTTCGCCGCATTTTGTAAGGCCTTCGTTCTATATAGCCAGTGGGGTTATCAGCTCTACTAGACCACTACCGCATTGCTGACTGGAAAATCTTTATTAAACGTCGCATGCTATAATAGGTATATTCTGAGGAAAAATATCAAATACCAGTCATTGATAGCGAACGATGCCGCGATGGGAAGTTATTTCAAGTTCCAGTTCTTTCACAACCCTAACCTGTCTAGACATAGCGATCGCTATACGACTGATTTCGGTCGCAAAGTCCTAATGGCGTCCCTCGACGATCAGAATTGTGCTTGTCAAGCACGTCGCTTGCATCTAGGGACGCCATTAGGACTTTGTGACCGAATTCGGTCGTATTGCGATCGCTATTTATGTCGAGAGTGCAGCCCCTGCCTGGGCTGACATAATTTCAACCTAGTGGCGTAGCGTAGTGGGGGCGGCAGGAGCGACCCGCCCCGGGCGGCACTTTTTAAGGGGCGGCAAAATTACACAATAAATAATAAAAATATTTGAACCATTTCATATTTTTATCGCAACTACAAATTCGGACCGATTGAAAAGAGCATGGAATTTTTCATTACTTGTTCTGTGACGAATTCGGGGAATCCCCTTTCTTTGAATGATATTTTGTAGCGACTGCTGGCAACACCGTCTATACTGGTTGTAGTAAAATAATTTTTGTATTAATAAACGTGATTGTAAAAGTAAGATAAACTTTTTTATTTTAAATAATCTGTAAAATGCAAAATAATCATGACTGTTCTTGTCGAAAAGTTCTCTAGAATTAATGTATGTAATGTATAGTATACATTAAATTGAAGTACCTAAATAAGAGGGCGGCAAAATTGTCTTCCGCCCGGGCGGCCGACACCCACACTACGCCGCTATTTCAACCCAACACAATCCACTGCTATACTTATCTCTCACGAAACAAAGCCAGTTAGTCAGTATTTACAGATTAGAAGACACGTATTATGAAGACATCAGAGGCACGTCCTTGTTTGTGTCATATGCTTTATATGACACAAACAAGGATCTGGGGGCTTTAAACGGCCGCTTTTGCAGAATCTTATTATGATAATATTATGAATCACACAAACTGACAATTCATAATATTATCTGCGTTCAATTCATATTACGAAATTCATCTGTTTGACAGTTTTATATTGTAATGAAATAACATTTAAACTGTAGAAATAAAAAACTCATTTGATTAATAAAAACTTAAGAAAAATTAGCCGGTAATATTACGGTCTTTATTTTTATCATGCGGCAATATGTACACAAATTATGATTCTGATATGAATTGAATTGAATATGATTCAGCTAAAATATGTGTCACCATAGAGGTTTTGCTGGGATTTCAGAAAATTAATTGCTTTTAGAGGAATAGCTTAATGTGGCCGTTTTAGGCCCGCTAAACTAACACTACAATCTTCTTTTCGTGTGGTTAGTGAATAACCTGGTGTCAGAGTTTTAAAGCCGCCCATGGGCCTCTGACTTGGCTTCACATGCCGTCGAGAAATATCTCTCAGGCATGCCGGTTTCCTCACGATGTTTTCCTTCACCGTTTTTGAAGCAAGTGATAATTATACAATACGCACATGCATCCGAAAAGTCAGAGGTGCGTGCCTTGGGTTTGAACTCGAGACCTATGACTTGGCAGTCTGACGGTCACACCACTAGGCTATCACGGCTCGTAACACTACAATGATGTTTAGCTTCTCGCGGCCCGGGCCAGTTTGTAATAACACTGGATATTTTCAGCATTTATGGTGTTCTGTTGTAATAGTGGATCCTTTATTTATAGGAATATAAAGGAAAATATCCTGTGTGTATCGATTTCCTAATAGGTGAATAGAGGTATGAGGAACAGGGTGTAAAGTTCACTCATCCTCTATAGAAAAAGGAGGATCCCCCGACCAGACGAGTGTTGTGTCTGGTGGGCAACTGCCTAACGCTTGATTTCGAGAGGACGTATATATACTCACCTCGCGGTAAACCCTGCTTGCGCGATGCAGGATTTGTGTAACGTCAGGCTTTTGAAGAATCCCACAAACGAACGCGATGCGACTCTAATAAAACAATTTCTAAGAAAACTTCACTGTCGACAAGTCGCGCCAGTCTGCACGAGGCTTGATGCGTAGTTCGCATGTGGCGTTGTAGATGCTGCCAGCCAGAGGTGCAACAGCAGTGATAGCCTAGTGGTGTGACCGTCGGACTGCTAAGTCATAGGTCTCGAGTTCGATCCCAAGGTATGCACCTCGTGAGTTTTCGGATTCAAGTATAGTAATATTATCACTTGCTTCAAAAACGGTGATGGAAAACATCATGAGGAAACCGGGATGCCTGAGAGATATTTCTGGATGGCATGTGAAGCCAAGTCAGCAGCCAGAAACTCACGAAAAAGAAAGAATAGGTGTTCGGTTTTTGTAGAAGTCAATAGTCCTTGCATTTTGCAAACTTGCAGCGGATTACTAAATGCTGTTTGATATATCATTCGGAGTGTCTTCCAATACGGATGTTGACGATTTTTTGTCCTTCAGATAGATTATTTAAAAATATTGAACACGGTATTTTTTTCTTTTTTTACGTATTAAAAAGGCTACGATGAAGGCAATGCATTGAGTTAAAATGTGGCATGACGTCACTCTCCGGTAGATTTTATACTGAATTGGGACGTAGCGAGCCTCCACTACCCAACGTAATGCGTTTTATCTAAATCATTTTGTATTAATATGTTACAGCAAAAAATACACGTGTAATATTTTTTTGTTATCTGACTGACGGACTATATGTATAGTTTTTTTTTTACTCAGTCAACATCCCTATTCAGTTAGCTGTCAAATCAGTTATTATAAAATGTTACACTGTTTCTCTGAGCAGTTGTGGCCCAGTGGTAAAGGTCCCTACGAGTTGTAGGTCGTGAGTTCGAACCCACGCTTTACTTTCGGTAAATTATTTCATCACCACTGCTCTCATAACGGTGAAGGAAAACATCGTGAGGAAACCGACATGTCCTAGAACCGAAAATTCGAAGACATGTGACATCATGTTTAACAAAATTATAAAACATTATTTTACTATCATTATCTAACTCCGACAAGAATACTATACAAAAAAAACTAAACTACTCAATATAGCTCATCTTTACAAATACTACACTTGCGTCCTAATTAAAAAATCATCACCAAATCTGTTCAATCAAACATACAATTACATATGAAAAATATAACATGCAACGTAAGGAATAAAAACAAAATCCAGTTACAACCAGCGCGCGCTCGCACTAATTATGGCAGAAAAACAATATTGGTTAAAGGAGCAGTGCTGTTCAACAGTTTACCGTAAGACATATAAAAATGTCACAATTTATACACATTCAAGCGCAGATTAAGGCAATTAATTCATCACAACATTTGAAATAACATAAAAAGCCTGTTTTATGTTATGTCAAATGTGCGTTCAATGCTAAAATAATGTCTCCAACACCCAAGAGGTAACTAACTAATGTTATATAGTACTTGTTAAAAAAAAACCACGTTTATGTATCTCATTATAAGCGAACTACTAATATTAAGTTCTTATGAGAAATAAAGTTCTTTAAACCCAACACATCTACGTACCAACCCGCACTGGGCCCGCGTGGATTACGGCCCACTCCCTCTCACCGAGAGGAGGCCTGTGTCCCAACAGTGGGAATATTATAGGCTGAATATGTTATGTTACAATATTTGTATGTAAACGTGATCTCCAAAACTGTAAACCATGAAAATGTCTCTGACTGAGGTAAGCGCAGCGTTAGATGCAAACTCGTGGATCATATCGATCGATAATATCCATTATTCATGAGTTTGTGGTTTGGTAACAAGCTCCTCATAATAATTGAGCGAAAACGTCTGGCCTTCCCTCAGCTGCGTTCTCAGTTCGTGGTTTTTCTAATTTTATTATTTAAATAGCTCAGTTTACCCGCATAGGTGTCGATCCCGTGGGAATATCGGGATGAAAGGTATCCTATTTCCTTTTCCAGGTCATGGTCTATCCATATGCCAAATTTCATCCAAATCCGTTCAGCCGTTTTAGCGTGAAAGCGTAACAAACAAACTCACTTTCGCTTTTATAATATTAGTTAGGATGTCGATCGCAATAGAACCTGAAAATACAAAAAATTCTAACCAGTTAGGAGTCATAGGCTAATAATAACTCTTGCATAAAGGAATAAAATAATATAAATATAAAATGTTTTTTTTTGTTTCAGAAAAATGGCCACAGTACTAACGAACGTGCTGTCCATCGCCGGAGGACTATTGTTTTTCTTCTGCCAACAAGCTAACTCAGTTGAAATGCTTATTTTAGGGAGATTACTAGTCGGTTTGTCTGGAGGTAAGTTTTTACATACAATTTGAACCCTCTTTGTTTTTGATTATGCGATTATTTAAATACGCAGCAGTCACTTTGATGACAATATACATTGAACTAGTACCATTTTAACTTAATTTAAGGGCTAGCAATATCAACCGACGGGGTCGAAAGACCAATGCCTGCTGGGGTTGCGGGTTTGTCTGAAAGGGATATCGCGGCCCCGGCACACAGGCAACGGAAGGAACACGGGTGGGTTTTAGTCAGTAAAAGTCTGACACACCCTCTCGCTCTGCCCAGAGCGGGAGAAGTCATTTGATGATTTCCCATCCTGAAAAAAAAAAAAAAAAAAAAAGGTCTAGCAATATCTATACCTATAAGATCGTAAAATTGCGTTTTTGTTATTATTATTTATGTGTTTAGAGGTATGAGGAACAGGGTGTAAAGTTCACTCACCTCTATAGAAAAGAGAGGATCCTCCGACCAGACGGGTGTCATGTCTGACGGGCAACGATTGATGTCGGAGAGGGGTACACTACATAAATACGAAAACAACTCCGACTTATCAATATAATAATAGTAATATTGTGCGTAATATATAATAATATAGTAATATTGTGCGTACCAACTTTTAAATTAAGCAATTATTCGACAATGTTTAACTGGCGCATAGAAACTTTTAACAGCTTACTTGATTTGGATTTGCAGTGTCATAATTACGCCATGGTATTGGACTCTAATTTAGACCTATTATACGATTTTACTATGTTTTCTAAGTATGATAGAAAATTGAATAATCTAGGAATGAAAAACGTTTTTGATAATTTATTGCTACTTGTTAACAACAACAAAGCTGTCCAACCGCAAGACAATGTAATTGATCTGAATTCTAACCAGTTTTTTCTCTAATAATTTATGTATTTTTCATCAAAATATTGCTGGACTTTTAAACAAGTCAGATCTTTTGACTGTATATATTCAAGAGTTGTCAAGCGAAAAAATATTGATAGATGTTATATGTATAACTGAGCACTTCATAATTTCAGGTCAGGAAAAGTTACTTTATTTGCCGAATTATAAACTTGCAGCGAGTTATGCAAGGAGTAACATAAAACGAGGTGGTTCCTGTATCTTGGTCAAAAACGGTTACGAATTTAAAGAATTACCAGAGATTATGAATTTCTCTATAGCGGGAATAATTGAGTGTTGCGCTGTTGAACTTACGCAACAAAAGTTGATTATAATTTGTGTGTATAGACCCCCCAAGTTTACAAATATAAATAAATTTTATGAAATTTTAGATGCCATTTTAAAAAAAATATGTATTAAAAATAAAAAACTAATTATATGTGGGGATTTCAATATTGATATTTTAAAAAATAATAGACATTCATTGGAATTTGAATACTTTCTCTTAAGCTACAATTTGAAGTTACAAATTAATGAACCAACTCGACTTGCTAGCAATACCTGTCTTGATAATTTTGCTCACAATTTCAAACAATGTGGTCAATATAAAATAAAGGATTTTGGATTGTCAGATCATACTGCACAAATTATAAATGTGAAAACTAACAAAACTTGCTTAATAAAATCTTGGCACATTATGCAAAGAGATATTTCCAAGGAAAATCTTGAAACTTTTAGAAATCATCTCAAAAATTTATCATTTTGTGACGTGTACAACGTAGAAGATCCTGATGAATCGTATAATAATTTCATGGATATTTTTCACTTATTACACAATTTATGTTTTCCTTTTAAAAAAGTCACAATAAAATCTCAAAAAAAGATCACTTGGATATCACGTGGCATACGTACTTGTAGCCGGAAACAACGACATCTACTTTGGCAACAGAGATTAAAACCATCAAAAGAAAATAAGATATTATACCATAATTATTCGCGTACTTTTAAGAAAATTATAAAATTAACTCAAAAATCGCAAAATAATTACTTAATTAATCATTCTAAAAATAAACCTAAAACAGTCTGGCAAATAATAAATAAAAATAAAAGTATAAGTGAACCTATCTCGCAAATAAAACACAATAATACAGTCCTATCTGATCCTTATGTCTTAGCAGAATCTTTTAATAATTTTTTCGTTGATCAAGTTGCTACAGTATCACAAAGTGAGTTTAATAATGTTGTGAAGGAAAATCCACACTCTATTTATATACCTCCAGTAATTCCTCAAGACATCATACGCATAATTAAATCTTTGAAAGACAAAAAAAGCTTTGGCTATGATGGTGTCTCCACAAAGGCAATTAAATATGTCGATAGTTATATAGCCGCACCTTTGGCTCATATAATTAATGCATGCATATCAGCTGGCAAATTTCCAGAACAACTTAAAATCGTTAAGGTAAAGCCTCTATATAAAAAGAACGCCAGAGATGAAATCACAAACTATAGACCAATTTCGTTAATTTCAATTTTTTCCAAAATAATAGAAAAGATAATCTATAATTCAATTCACGCCTTTTTGACAAAATTTAATATCCTATGTAACGAGCAGAAAGGTTTTAGAAAAAACACTAACATTAATATGGCTATTTTCGACTTTCTGAATATCATAATGCCAAGTATTGATAAAAAAATACCACGCATTATTCACGGATCTGTCAAAAGCTTTTGATTACGTAAATCATGACATCCTTTTGAATAAAATTCATAGATACGGTATACGAGGAAATGTGCATAATCTTATTACAACTTATCTAAAAGGACGCAAACAATTTACAGAAATTTCTAGAGTTTGCGCAAAATCAAAAAAAGAAGAAAAGTACACTTCTTCCAGCAGAAATATTAAATTTGGTGTCCCACAGGGCAGCGTTGTCGGCCCCTTATTATTTTTACTGTATGTAAATGATCTACCAAGCCAAATACCAAACCCAATGGTCCTTTTTGCTGATGACAGCACTTTAATAATAATTAAATGTAACGATAAAGATAGTTATGAAGCTAATATCAATAGTACGCTTAATAAATTCGTGAATTGGCTGGATGAAAATAATTTAATTATAAATTTAGACAAAACAAAAGTAATGCATTTCTATCAAAGAATACTAGACACAAATATGAATATAAATTATAATCAAAGTCAAAGTCAAACAATTTATTTCAATTAGGCACTTAAAAGGCACTTATGAACGTCAAGTTTACAAAAAATAGAATTGATTCTAGTCGCCCCTTCCAAAAGGTAGTTTTCGTATGGAGAAGAATGGGCAAGAAACTCCACCGTTACTCTTTTAAAATGTTTTCACAATATTTTGCATACATTAATTATATAATTATATGTGAAGACGATGCATCTAGAATAAGATTACTATACCGCGATAGGTAAAAAAGAATGAAAAATAAAGCAATTACAGATAAATTAAATATGTGACAGATACATGGTGCTCACATATTTACAAACATTGTAAAATTATACGATATTCCTAACATTTTAACAAGTAATACTAATAAGTCAGTGTGTGAGTTCAAGAAATCACAGAATGTAAAATCAGTGTTATAAAAAATAACAAATACATAATTTAATAAGCAACCAGTTTGATTTTGTCTAGACTCTAAATTGTCCTATGGAGCAGGACCAGCATGTTTCCAAGCATTCTTATCTTGGATATAATCCTCTAATTTGTAATATGCTTGTTTACAGAGTGTACTTTTAATATGAGTTTTAAATTTTCTTTCATTTAATTGTAATATATCACAAGGTATTTTATTGTAACATTTAACACAGTACCCCATAAAAGATGTATGTACTTTAGATAATCTGAAAAATGGTTGATCTATTTTATCTTTATTTCTAGTATTAAAATTATGTCTATCGCTTATTTTATTAAAGATATGTAGATTTTTTCTTACATACATAATATTTTCATAAATGAATTGGCAAGGTACCGTCATAATATTAATCTTTTTAAATAGTTCCCTGAGAGATTCGCGACGACGTAGATTATAAATGGCTCTGACAGCTCTCTTTTGTAAAATAAAGATGGATTCAATGTCAGCAGCCCGACCCCACAGTAAAATGCCATACGACATAATACTGTGGAAGTAGCTAAAATAGACCAGACGCGCGGTTTCTACATCTGTTAACTGTCGTATCTTTCTAACAGCATAAGCGGCCGAGCTTAGCCGCCCCGCAAGAATTGTTATATGAGGTCCCCATTGTAATTTCTCGTCTAGCGTGATTCCTAGGAAAACGGTTTGATTAATAAATTCTAGTTTTTCTCCATTCAATATGATGTCACATTCGTTACTTCTAACATTAGGTAATTTAAATCTAATGCATTTGGTTTTTTTTTTATTTAGTACCAAATTATTTACCGTAAACCAATCTTGGACTTGAAGAATAGAGCTGTTAACGTCGTCAAGATTTTGTGTCCGTCGGTTTATTTTAAATATCAACGATGTGTCATCTGCAAATAACACCATCTTAGGTTGATTTTGAAGTAATTGTGGTAAATCATTAATATAAACTAAAAAGAGGAATGGACCCAATATCGAACCCTGAGGAACGCCCATTGCCATTTCAGACCCCAATGAGTTTACGCCGTTTACTTGAATTTTAACTTTTCTATCTTTCAGGTATGATCTTAGTAAATCAAGAGCTGTATTCCTAATCCCATAGTGCTCAAGTTTCAGCAGAAGTGTTTCATGGTCTACGCAATCGAACGCCTTCGAGAGGTCGCAAAAGATTCCAATGGCATCGTGTGCTTCTTCCCAGGCGTTAAAAATGTTCTTTATGAGGGTGACACCAGCGTCAGTGGTACAACGCCCTTTGGTGAAACCGTACTGTTGTTCATGAAAGATGGAATTCTTATTAAAGTGACGTAACATTTGATTGAGCATCAACCTTTCAAACACCTTGCTGAGAACTGGCAGAATTGACACAGGCCTATAATTATTGGGTTCCTTACTATCACCGGATTTGAACAAAGGAATTACTTTACTGTGTTTCATGAGATCCGGAAAGACTCCTTGGTCTACACTGATGTTAAATATGAAAGCTAAATAAGGCGCAATGGTTTCGATGATAGATCTACAGACTTTTACAGACATTCCCCATAGATCTTCTGTTGATTTAATTTTAAGATCTTTAAAAGCTTTTATAACAGCCTGGGGGTTTGTATGCTGAAACCTCAGCTCCAAAGGGCATGACTTTACATTTTTCCTAAGTAAGGCAGCAGAAAGCGTGGATGAGGAATTTAAAGTTTCCGTAGTTTTAAGGGGAATATTAGCAAAAAAGTTTTCAAATTCCTGAGCTACTTCTACATCTGAGTTGATAGGGCCATGTGTAGTCTGTAAGTTAAATTCAGTATTACGCTGTTTTTTCCTACCGGTTTCATTATTTATTATTTGCCAGGTAGTTTTTATTTTATCATCAGCTGATTTTATTTTATTGCTAATGTAAAGAGCTTTAGCTATTTTGCACACACTTTTAAAAGTTTTTGAATATTTTGCAACATGTTGATGAAAGCTTGTATTATTAATATGTTGCTTTAGGCCATAAAGTTCAAAAAGTTTTTCCCTACTTTTACGAATACCTGGAGTCGCCCAATCACTAAATAAGAACTTTGTGTAAATAGTTTTAGTTTTTAGTGGAAAAGTGTCAATAAATTGCTCATTTAATAGTGAAAAGAACTCGGCGTAGAACTCATTTGGGTCACATATATTATTAAAATTCTGAACACATAATTTACTTGCCAAAGAATTATTTAATTTATCTAAATTTTTACATGTAATTGGCCTAAACCTTATTTGAATTTTATGTAAAGGCATGTAGGAACAAAATATTATTGTTTGTCCACTGTGATCAGATGGCAACTTATTTACAATTTCTTTATGTAAGTAATCACAATTACAAAAAATATTATCTATACAAGTCGCAGAAGAAGCTGTTACTCGAGTTGGTTCAATAAAAACATTTGACAAGTCAAATGACCTAAAAAGACTTAATAGTCTGACAGTATTAGAGTTATTTTCTAATAAATTAATATTAAAATCACCACATATGATTATTGACTTACTACTAACACTAAGTTTCTTTAGCACATCTTCCATTACAGAATCAATAATAGATAGATTCTGGTAACCTGGAGGTCTGTATACGCATACTATAACATGCTTATCAAGCTCAACACAGGACAATTCTATGGTGTGCTCAACAGACAGTCCGATTATGTCTTTTCGTTCTTTCGATTTAATTGAATTTTTAACTAATATTAATGACCCACCATGTATCATACGTTTTCGGCTGAAATGGCTAACTACACAATAATTTTCATAGTTAATTGACATTACTTGATGATCTTTTAACCAATGTTCTGTTATACAAATGACATCAAACTTGGTATTTTCTAAAAACAATTCTATTTCCAGTAATTTGGAAGAGCAACCTTGAATATTTTGATTGAATAATTTTAAAGTATGTTGCCCCGCCTTTGGTTTTTTATTAATATTACTATGTGTAATATTGCCAGAAGATACCGTTTTATTATTCTCTAATAATAATTGGTAATTTGAAGGGGTAACTTCTGTTGTCTTACTTACTAGTTTAAAAAGTTATCCGGAGTGACCTCCACAACTACAACTGAAGAGTCTAGAATGTCTGAATGAATTCCAGCAGTAAGAGAATACCCTATCTGACTGGTAGTGTCCTCCAAAGATGTTGGTATTATAGGTGGATACTCCTTCGTACAACATGATGATTCATAATTAATCACTATGTTGTTAGTATAACTAGACAACACAGACTCGTCACTAATACTACAATCTGTTATATTAGCTATAACCTCATTAATATTATATGCTATCAACATAGCAATCATATGTCTACATTCCCAAGACAGAGATAAAGTTCTCTGAGTTAACTTAAAACCACTAATAAACTTGTTAGTGTCAAAATACAATAATTTGTCACTATGACAACATGTCAGCCTGTGAATAGTACTATTCAACTTATAAATATAATTATTTTCATAAACTGATAAAGTATCAGAGTAAGGTAAAGCACACAACATTAGCTTTCCTATATTTAACTTTAATAAGGTGTCCACACCATCCACTATATCCTTTCTGGTAATACCAGTACTATTACCTAATAGCAAAACCATTGTAGAATAATTATCTAGGTTCGTGTTAGCAATTCTTTTAATAATTTGTTTGAAACTTATGTTATGATAACTATGATTGGTAAAACTATGGCTAAGGTAATTGAGTAATATTTTTCCAAAGCCTGAACCCAATTCGTCACAGAAAAATACGGATTTGGTATTATTATGCTGTGTATTACCACAGGTCTCTGCTGGAAGAGCCAAAATAGGCAATTCAGGCTGAGGCTGAGGAGGTGGTGGTTGGTTGGCACAGCTGCATGAGAGATTATTAGCCAGAGACTCATACCTCTCAGCATTGCACTTCACCAAATCCAGTAGTTCCCCAGCCTCAAACAAGCGCTCACTTAGTTGATGTTGTGAAAACTCATATTTCTCAAAAATATCCTTCAGCAACTGCTCCTTCTGTAGTATATCATTATAAAGGAGCTTAGTATCAATGTCATACTTTTCCCTACATTCATCTAACTGAACTGTACAACTATTTAAACTTTTTGAAAGTATAACACGTTCCTTTCTAAGACAAAGATTTAATTTTAAAAGATTTTGTTTTTTAATAGCTCTCTGTGACCGTTTAATTATTTTCTTAAATTTTATATATTTCTTTAATTTATTATGACTAGTAACAATAGGACACAATGGTATGGTATCGTCACCAGTCAAATCTATTGTTATCGCTGGCTCACACACTGATTTTGACTTACTGCCTACCAAATCATAAAATAGGTTATTGGTGTTAGCAACCTGTTCACTGACCTTGTCAGACTCTGAGAGAGATAGGGCCTTATGGGCTTCACATAGTTTCTGTTTAAGTTCTGAAATATTGTTCAAAGCCAGGTCGTGGGTGTCACTGCACTCTTGAAATGATGACACTTGATGTTGTAGTCTACTGTACTGGTCGGCTAAGTTTATGTGTTCTGTGTGTAGCTCAGCCAGCTCGTTTTTGAGGGAGGTGTTTTTGGCGATAACATTCTCCACTTCTACTTCACTGTCTTCCCTTTCCTGGAGCAGTTGTTTGCATTCAGCTTGAGACGCTTCGAGATCCTTTAAGGTAGCTCTCAGTTTTGCTTCCATCTCTTTGATTGTAGCACTGCGGGTCATCATTTTGAATAATTGTCAGTCACCTGGAATGTGTGAAGTTATGCAGCTAAATAACAGTGCAAGAAAAGATTTCCTGTTATGTGGATAAGTAGGAGGTAGTTGGGGAAAAAGTTTACAAAGTAATTTGTTGAGAAATAGCTAATAAATTTAGATTAAGTTAATTAGAGTGAGATGGGAAAGTTATACAAAAGAGAAATACTATAGAAAACACTGCTTAACTTGTTATTATCATAAAACTATATAAAATATAAATATGTACAATTAAACTTTATTTTATGAGAAGAGTTCGTGACACATTACAGGATCCAAATATTTATAGTAAGAGCTCGTAATGAGCTTATTTTGTATAGTAAATTATGTAGTGTTTATTGTCTGGGCGAATATTTTCGTCGTCGATTTTGCTTCCACTAGTTTGTCAAGCAAAAAGAGACAATAAACGGTGCCACTGTGTGATGGACGTGGCTCAGAGACCTGAGCAGTATTTTGTGGTGTTCTGTGGTCTGTAAATATTAACTACAATCACATAAATAAAACAAAATACTCCCCGGGAACGATGATAGTTTGAAATCCGTCACCGTTGAGGCATTGAGTTGACAGCCGGTTTTAAATCCTTTTAGTACGAAGTTTTCGCGACAAAAAACACTATATAATGACTGGATAGAAAACTTAATATCTAGGTTCAACTAATTTACACTAATTTAACATAATTAAAACACTTTTAATAATTTACTAAAATAATTAACCAATTTATTAATGGACAAACAATAGAGAAGGCCAATGTTACAAAATTTTTAGGAATATCAATTGATAGCCAACTGACTTGGAAAACTCAAGCAGATGACGTATGCAAAAAATTAAGTTCAGCCGCTTACGCATTATATAGTTTATCAAAAAAAGTTAATTTACAGACAGTTTTGATAGCATATCACAGTCTAGTTGTTTCTGTATTGAGGTTTGGTATAATATTCTGGGGCAACTGCAGTGAAAGAGAAAATATTTTTAAGGCGCAAAAACGCTGTATTAGATGTATTTTTGACCTTAAAGTAACCGACAGCTGTGTACCTGTATTTAAACAAAATAATCTGCTTACATTTACATGTCTATATATATTAGAAATGGCTATTTTTGTTAAAACAAATACTCACTTATTCCCGACTTTAAAAAATACTAGAAATAGGACTACAAGTTTAAGAACCCAATACGAAGACAAGTTATGCTTAGGTAAATATAAAACTGCTTTATTGAGGAAAAGTGTTATGTGTATGGCTCCTCTTATTTATAACCATATACCTAGAAATATTAAAGAGCAACCCCTAAGAATATTTAAAAAGTACTTGAAAATATTACTAGTAAAAAAATGCTACTACTCTATAACAGATTTCTTAAATGACAAGTATTTTTAATAACTATTGTACATATATTAAACAAATAAGTACCTCTAAATAAATTAAATAATAAAAATAGTAAATAACATATTGTATAAGTAAATAACTTTTTATAAAGAAACTGTAATAAGTTAATAATTAATTTACATTTAAAAGCTAATAAAAATTTTTGCATGCCATGAGGCAGAATGTATAAGGATCTCAAAATATTGTAACACCTAAATGTATTCGTTACCTACATTCTATGCAAATAAATAAATCTTATCTTATCTTATCTTATCTTATCATTACTCCTATTTTTATAATTCCTAAATTACAATATTCCTAACGTTTATAATTACTGTTCTCAAAACACCGAGTTTCAATAGATCGAATAACAAAAAGTCCGACTTAATGATAATTGGAAACATCAAAAATACGAATTCCGATTATTAAAATATCGATGAATACAATTCCGAAATAAAAACTCGAATAATAAAGCTTGCTCGCCTTCGCGCTTTAATAGTCACAGTTCTAACCTAACCTAACCTAAGTGATTCATCAATAATACAGGGGATTTGCAGCATGCAAGCAGGCATGCAGCGTGCAAGCAGACATGTAGCATGCAAGCAAGCATGCAAAATGCAAGCTGGCATGCAGCAAGCAAGCAGGCATGCAACATGCAGCAAGCATTGTTTCTGTCACGGATCCGGCGCTGCGGGGTTTGGGCGGCCCCACGCGAGTTTATCGTCGCAGATGGTTTAACGCTTCCCACCGCGCCTCCGCGGGCTTAAATTAGACTAGGGGTAGGGCAGACAAGACTGCGTGAAGTCGGTTTTGCAGCGATTCGTATTGTCACAAAATTTTGTAGCACAACATGTTGACTTTAAATTTATTCGAAGTATTGAAAATCGGAATGTCGTTTTTCGACCGAGAACCCTTCGAGCATTTGATTCTTCGAACGTATGAAAATCGGAAAACTAACAAATCGCATTTACGACTTTCGGTAAAATAAATTTCGTGATTTTTAATAATAGACATTATAATAATAATAATTCTTAGGTATTATGAAATTCGGACTTTTGAAAATCGGAACATCGAAATTCGGGATAAAATATTTGGCTGTTCCCGTCGGAGAGTCATAGATATTTCATTCACGCGGTAAACTCTAATTGCGCGATGCAGGATTTGTGTGACGTCAAATCTTTGATACGTAGTTCGCATGTGGCGATGTAGATGCCGCCACAATGTACATAGTAAAATACATAGAGAAACGACATAAAACTTTTGGGTACAAATATAACGCCAACTGCTTTTTCAATTCCAATTAAATATAACTTGCGAAAATACTTGTTTCCTCATTTTAATATCTTCGAAAACTGCTTTCTTACTGTTATACTGTGTTGTAGAGAAAAATATTGATATATATTTGGTTGCCCCCAGGTCTGACCACCAGCATAGTGCCCATGTACCTGACGGAGCTGGCGCCGGCGAGGCTCACGGGGGCCATGGGGGTGGCGTGTCCCATGGGAGTCAACGTGGGCGTACTCGTCGGGCAGGTCATGGGCTTAGATGTTATACTGGGTAAGCAGAAAAGTGTACGATTGAGGATAAAAAAAAATGCTAGAATGATTTTTTGGAACTACAAAGTACCCATTACTAAGCCAGGGTCTGAAAGTGGGTGTAATGAAATCCCAAGTATTTGCAAAAAAATCGGGTGTTCGTCTGTCCGTATCTGAGGGGCAATGCAATGCCCGTATTTTTAAGAATGAATGAAATAAAAATACAATAAATATACCTATAATAATCTACAAATTAATGCCATTAGTAAACTCTGAAATGGAGCGGTACAAAAGACAACACAAGGCCCGCCTTTTTGGGGTGGGGAATTATCAAATAACTTCTCCCGCTCTGGGCGGAGCTGAAGGGTGTGTCAGACTCTTAGTGGCTAAAACCCACCCGTGTTCCTTCAGATGGCTGTACGTTGCCAGGGGCCACGGTATCCCTTTTGGACTTTCCTCCGACCCCGGCAGGCATCGGTCCTAGCAGACCCCTTCTGTTGTACTGACATCTCTTTGAGGCGCGCGTAGAACACAACGCACGGTCGACCCGGACCTGATCCTTATCGGACAGCGAGCTAGCCATTGCTCACCGTCCGCAAGCCCGCGCCTACGGTGACCGGGAATCGGCTTGCGATTCCCGACGCCCAGGGCGTCTCCTGCAGCGGCTAGGGGCGTGAGGGCGCGAAATTTACCCCTCCCTCATGCGTTCCGCCTCCTCCTTCGCAGAAGGAGGTGACGGATTCCCACAACCTCTCGCTTCGTACCATAGCGTGGACCAGGGCTGGACGCGAGAGATCACTGCTGCCGATCGCCTCCACAAGGATACGGCGGTGCCCCTCCCAAGCCGGGCAGACGTCCATCGTGTCCTCCGGGCGATCCACGCAGTGGTGACACCCGGGTGTTTCCTGCCGCCTTATGCGGAACAGAAACCTCCCGAAACAACCGTGTCCGGTGAGGACCTGCGTCAACACACACAGGCCGGTCGGCCGGCCGGGCAGGCCTACCCTTGCATCCAAACCAACTAGTTACTGAACTGTTAAACCCACAGCGGTGGTAATAAAAAGACAGATGAGGAACCGCCTTCTCCCAGCACTGCAGCACTGGCCGCTCCACCACAACGCCATTTTACATGGAACGAATTCACTTATGGTCTGACGATCGAAAATTAAAAAAACGTGCGAGCCTTAAAGTAGTCTCATATGATGTGTAACATCTGACATCTCACCTTGGTAATAAGCAACATTAAAGTGGCGGGGCTTCATCAAGGTCGTTTTTGACAACCAACTCTAGCACCGCGCGCGCTCATTGGTCAAATCAAATAGCGCGTGCTTCCCCGGTTCCCTGTTATTCATTTCCGTCCCTTTTCACAAAGTCACTCCCACAAGTTTGATCATTTAGATTTTTGAGATTCAGATTTTGATTGCAGACAAGCTTTTAACTTTGATTGTTGCTGAAAAGGTTCATTGTATTATACCAAGCTGGAGTTCGGATTTGTTTAATAACTGGTAATAGGGTCGCACCTAATGAGGCGGATTAGGAAGCTATTGGGCTAGGTAGTGATGGACACACCTCACTCCCCCGCGGGGCTGTGGTGGCCCGCACCAGCCGGGGACCGCGGAAGGCGCACAAGATCCCACCATCCTCGGTCCAAGTGTGGGAAGGGAACACCGGGGTGGTTTTTAGTCAGAGTCAGTAAGAGTCTGACAGACTCCTCCGCCCACCCCAGGGTGGAGGACGGACATCCATGAGGAGGTTCGACACCGGAACAAAAAAAAAAGTTTGTGATGCATGAGCAAGTTTGTGGTGTATTTCTTCATTTTTAAGCGCCTCCCAAAACGGCGTGATTTCTGAATTCGACCCGTATAAGTTTTTAATTGCAATTCAAAAAACTGTTGTATTGTTTCAGGTCGTGATGTTGACTGGCCCTACCTTCTGTCCGTCTACACGTTGCTAGTCATTATTTGTTTACCGTTGTTATTTATACTGCCAGAGAGCCCAAAGTACTTATTCGTAGTTAAGAAAAATGAGGAGAGAGGATTAAAAGGTGAATATACATTTTGGCGTCAAACATTCTTCGTTTAAAAACTAATTTATGTGTTAAAACAACAAACGCAACTGGCGAAATGTTGGTGTACTATAAGTACACCTCTGCCCAACCCTTTGGGGAATAAAGCGTGATGTTATGTTATATTTATGTGTAAATTAATGTCCCTATTGATTCGCCACTAGAAAAGTCGAATATAACATCAAATATGTTTCTATCTCACAGTTTGGCTCCCTAGTGTTTACTGTTGCAAAATTAATCCAGCATAAAGGCCAATTATCCTCATTATAATCAACTTTGAATCAACCCTGAAATCGCGAGAATAAAATAGAAAGAAAGAAAAAAAAAAATTGACCCAGGTTAAGGCACACCATAACAAAAAAACTTAAAACAGTGTTGTGTGCCTCACGGCTGCGCCAAATAGGCCCAGTTCAGCATAAATGCCAGACAACTAGTGCCTAACGCTTTCCAACTGAACGTTATGTTACGAAAATGAAATCAAATCAAATCTTTTTATTGTGGGCATAGGTTATATAGACAGATGTTAGGTAAATTACAGTTCCATTATGTCGTGCCTAATAGGCATACAATAATAATGTCATCATGCAGTATAAAAAATCTTATGTATCACATAAAAAGCAAATCTTAGAAAATAACAATTAGGTGTATGGTGACAGATTGTAGTAGGTACTAATTATTAAGACAATCTTTTGCCCGGTAGAGCAGTTTTATGTAGTATACTAGATATTTTCAGTATATATCTACAAGGATGCCTTACGGATGTAAATTGGTGAAATTCTGCAGATCTGAACATTTCTGTTTACATAACGGACAAAATGAATGGAACAGCCGTTTTTATTTCGCGATTTCGGTCTTGGTCTTATATTAAAAGTCGTTCATAATGCTGAGTTCAATAACCCCTTTTCGGGTTTTGAGTTACATACTTCTATTACTCCATGTCATATGCCATATGCCATAGGCTACATATAATGTTTTCTAACCAATCAAATCAAAATTTATTTATTTATTTCACATAAACCTACATGGGCACTAATGAAACGTCAGAAGCTAGGTGCACGGCACTATGGAGAAGAGCCGGCAGGAAACTCCACGGTTACTCTTTTAAAAATAATTGGTCTTTACAATATTTTCAAATAGAAGTGTTAATATGTATGGGAGGACAGTGTTAGTCTTTCAACAAGTACCAATTACTTAACAAAAATAGAAAATGGTCAACGAATCTATCACTAAACCTACAGCGTTCACAAAATAGAAAAGAATCTAACGATAAATAAACAAATAAAAATAAAAACCAATATTAAACGAAATGGATGATGGAGTTCGGAATCATACCTTGAATAAATTAAAGATTTTTATTAAGCCGCGTGTACATGCCGTAACCAAATGGATACAGTGGGATTTGAAGGAAGTTTCGTTTGGTGTATCAATTTGGATACTGTGGGGATATATATATATAATATCTTTTTATAGAACTGAGTCGTCTCCGCGGCGTATCCCCAAGTCTACTGACTGAAGACGTAGAACTCCTCCGCGAAGAAGTTCGCTGCGGGGAATCAGCCACAAACAACGGCGAGACCTGGTCTATGGTCCGGGTGTTGCAGGACAAGCGGCTGCGATTGCCATTGCTGCTCACCTGCTCCATGCAAGCAGGCCAGCAGACCAGCGGGATCAATGCTGTGAGTTCTTTATTTATGTATAGCATTCCATTAAAAAAATTGGTGGAGTCTCATTTCCTACGAAATGTATGGTAAGCGATTTTTGACTTTTCTAGTACCTTAGATGGTCCCATAAAGTTTTTTGATCCTTATAAGAAACATAATCGATTTACATCAAAAAAGTTTTTCTGCAGATTGCCCACTTTCTTGCTGTTTGTACTTTTTTTTGTCAAAATCTGTGAATGCAGATCCAAATGGTTCAAAAACTTAAGGACAGTCTCGTAAGACCGTCTTCCTATAGCTACAACGGTTAAGGTACCTGCCCGTACTGGCCCATCTCAAAAATCCATTGCATGTATGTAAGTTTAACGTATAATACGAGGGCGACACTGAAAGTTTTTAGAACTGGCCACTTGTAAACGATATAATAAAAAAATAAGTTCAAATATTGAAAATGGAACTCTGCCAAAATTATTGTGTATGTATTTTATTCATTTGTCATTTGTTTACGATTTGGCGGCAAATTGAAAATTGTCTGTGTCACGTCAGCATGAATTTAACGCGAGAAAATTTTCGTACAATGATTTTTTATGACTTTCGATATCATTTAAGTCAACAAGAAAGTTATGGTAGACTTCGATTGGCCCCTAACGATGAAGCCCCCGTCGTGCTACTGTTTACAACTGGTTTAATGAGTTTAAACGTGGTCGCACTAATATCACCGATGATCTGCGTGAGGGACGGCCTTCTAAGATTCAAGTTAACATCAGTGTTGTGCGGCGTATGATAGAGACTGACAAAAGAGTGACTTATCAGCAGATTCAGACAAGCTTAGGCATCGGTATGAGTCAAGTGCACAAAATCCTACATGAACATTTACCGGTCAGGAAGCTTTGTGCCCGGTGGATACCTCATAATTTGACAGAGGCCCAAAAACTCCGTCGCGTTGATTGGTGTCGTGAAATGGATCAAAGATTTGAGGTGACTCAAATGCTGTGTTCGACATATTTACGGGTGACGAAAGCTGGATTTATTGTTATGATCCTGAAACTAAGAGAAAGTCTGCTGTCTGGGTGTTTCCTTCCGAGGAGTTGCCAACTAAAGTGAAGAGAGATCGAAGCGTGGGAAAAAATATGGTGGCCTCGTTCGGAAGGACAGGTCATGACACAACAATTGTCTTGGAAAAAGCTCGGGAGAAACGACCTCGCAGTAGGATCCTCCTTCACCACGACAACGCCTCGTCGTACACAGCCAAGCAAACAATCGACTACTTGGCGACGTCAGACGTGGAATTACTGGGTCACCCGCCCTATAGCCCCGACCTCGCACGTTGCGATTTTTATTTATTTCCGAAAATAATAAAAGAAAAACTTCGAGGAAAACATTTTATGGATGCCGAGGAAGCAGTGGCGGTAAGGATGGCAGTAAGGACGAGTGGACAAAGTGCTTTTTTCAGTGGTTCCATCGGATGCAGCGATGTATGGACACTATTTTGAAAAGATATAATAAAACTAATAACTTGCTAGTTTGTTCAGTTTCTGATTTTCTAAGAACTTTCAGTGTCACCCTCGTATACACCTAAACCGCATCAAAAACGGTTGGGTAGTTTAGAAAAACGACGGGGTCACACAGACCGACAAGAAAAGGGACTTTATAATATACTAGCGCCCCCCGGCGCACTGAGCGCCACCTATCGGGTACAAAATATCCTATTTTTCAAGCTGGAACTAACCATACACATTCCCAGAATTTCATTGAAATCTTTTAGGTGTTTTCGGATATTCAGCGTGTACGCACACATAGTAGCAAGATATAGTATCGTTATAGATAAAGGATTACCAACAGCTTCTGTATAATATAATAGATCTTAAGAGTACTTATCCTAAAAGTTGGCAACGTCGCTAATAGCTGTCAAATATTTACCTGTTTTGATTAATTTCGCAATATTACTGTATGGAAATATGAAAAGTGGCTAACTATTTAACTAAAATATTGATTATGAAAAATATCGAATATTTAGTTTGAGGTGTAAAATAAGTATTTGGAAACTTTCCAATTGCTTTTTTACGCCTAAAACGGTGACAACATCAAATTCAGTGTTATAATTGCAATTCATTATTAATATTCTAGTTCGACGTTGCCCACTTTGAGAATAAACGCTCATAAGTACAATAGGTATCTATAACAATAGCCTCGGTCTTACACAATTGCCAATTACAGGTTAAACAACTATCTACATAATTCCTAAACACATTTTCGTAAACGATTACGACCAATCTGTTTCATTTTGACAGTTCAACAACATTCATTGCGTTATTTACGTTGTTGAGCAGATTTTTGTTTCGAATTTATGAAGCAATGGATTAGCAATCTCTTTCAAAATTATGGAGATTGTGTTTGATCGTGTATTACGCAATTAGAGTGCAGCATTTTCAGAAATAAGTGACAAGGATAACACTAAAAATAATAAAACATTCATTCTAGAATTTATCTATTGCAAATTATACAAATATTACATAACAAACAATCTTGCAATTTTGCCCAATTACGGTATGTTCTTCATCTTAATATCATATTCGTGCTCAGACACGAATTTTGGCGCGTATTGTGAACGAAATGATGTGTTGACAATTTCTCGACAGTTTAAAATGTGGCGAAATTTATTATAAACTAACGGTGTCCACAGTTAACCGGTAACATACTTATGTTACAGTCACGAATATAAATATATTAATATTGACAGATCGGCAAGAATATCAGATTTCATGATTAATTAATTAATATCTATTCTCTCTTGAGAATACTTCTCAAGAAAGAATATATATTAATTAATACAAGGCAGCAATACAAGTAGCTGCATAAATTATTAAAATAATTTTTGAAATATGTGATATCGCAGAAACACCAAAACTATTAGACGAGACAGGCGACGCCAAAATATAGGATACCGCTTCGGCTTCAAAAATATGTGTCACCTCTCAGAATGCATAAACATCGGACATGTCTTGCGTTATAAATATCTGTCTACCTGAGTAGACAGATATTCAGTTATTACTCGACTGAAGCTTTTATGAATGAAAAAATCTAAATATTTGCCATTATTGCCTATAAATCATATTTTATCTTCTTGACTTTTATATAATTAATCTCTTCTACAACTATTGTTTAATTTATTAAAATTATTTGTAATTGTAATACTATTGATTAATAATTTAATTTTAATGTAATGATGACCCATAATTTTACAAACCATATTTGTACGCCGGAAACGGCAGAATACTATGATCGTAATACATAATGCACATGACAACTTTGTACAATATTCTGACAAATAAATGCTTTCTTTCTTCTTTCTTTCTTTCAGTTCAGAGGAATGTGATACCTCGTTGTGATCAACAATATCTGACATCAGACATCACTTATAGCATAAATATCTGACCGTTAAATGTTTCGAGCCGTTTTGTTCTATACTGCAATCACTGCTGCTCATATTGCAAAAAAAACTGACATCCCCCACTGCTATGTATATGCTCGTGACTGTCACGAGAAAAACGCTTTTGAATTTTGCGTAATTTGTATTTATTCTTTTTTTTTGTACACCGGTTTCTCCGTGATTGAGTGGGGAACTTCTGATGAATAGTTTTTGAGTTAGCTTCCAAAATTCCAAATAGGGTATTTACGTCTCAATCTAATTATCCATCCCACAGACTTTTAAATCGTGCAAAGGATTTTTTTCTTTTAAAAAGGTTTCATAAATTTCTATACCTGTCAATACTGTTTCGACAACTTCATCTGTATCAACCTGTAGTGTATTGTCAGTGTCATTTTTTTATGAAACGTTTATTTTGTAAGCATTTAATTTTTTATAGATATTTTTTGTGTGTATGCTATTTATCTATCATTTTCCTTGCCTTATTCAATCAGTCTGAACAAAAATGGAAGAGTCAGACGACAGTAGCGGTGAGACGTTGAAGCCAGTCGAAGTGATCTTTTCAGTTCAGTCCGAGGTGAGTTCCGAGGTTCCGCTGATGGAAGACTGGCCTTCACTAGAAATAATATTGCGTAAGGAAAACAAGAAAAAAAAATTATATAACGACGGATTGTATGACCCTGGTAGCGGAGAAATATGCGGAAAAACTATTGCCTTGTCTGCCAGTTCTGTGTTTAGACACCCTTATTACAATTACCCGGCCATCACAGATCCAGGAATAGAAAAAGCATTGTTTGGATCTGAAGATGCAATCAAATACCCGATCGATGGGCAAGCCTTGTACCTAGCTATCTGCAAGGAGATGAATCAGTGCCCGGTCAAAATTTTCTATAGAGGGCTACTTGAAACACGAATAGATCTGCGGTATTACGGCATCCATCCGAATGGATTCCGACCAATGGCCAAAGCTTTGCAACACAATAAGACGGTCGAAGCATTAAACTTAACTGATAATTTTTTGAACGATGATGCTTGCTATCATATGGGAGAAATGCTTTTGACGAACACCGCAATTACTGAAATTAATTTACGTGGTTGCAGAATTGGCCCTCAAGGTGCCAGACGACTATTTTGTAGCTTGCACCTTAACAAAACACTCAAGATTCTTGATTTGAGTTATAACAAGTTGGGCGATGAAGCGATGGAGTATTTAGGAAAGGCTGTACTTTTTGGACTTTCTGCGAAAAATCTTAATTTAAGCTACAATAACATAAGTGGGAAGGGATTTGCGTTACTAAGAGAACCATTCGAAACCCATAACAATTTTACTCATTTAGACCTTTCGTGGAACTACATACTTTCTCCAGGAGGTTACGCGTTTCTCGTGAAATTATCAGAAAATACTTGTCTTAAAGTCTTGAATTTGTCTTGGAACGCTTTGGCTGGCGCTCGGATTGGCCTGGCCATCAGTAAAATTTTATTGTGTCCGCTTTTGAAGGAGCTAAATCTTAGCAATAACCAGTTAGAAGGAGAAGCTATAACGAATATCATAGGAAATATAACGAACGCAAAGAAATTGAAGACGTTGAATTTGTCTTTCAATCCTATATCGACTAGGGACGCCTTGAATGTTATGGACCAAGTAGCAATGAATGCTTCGAAAGTGAAAAATTTAATAATGGAGAACGTGTTCGTTAATAATAAATTTGTATCTTTGCTCGAACGTACAAAACAAAAGAAAACAAAGAAAAACTTAGTGGTAACGTACGACGGCGTCAAAGATGTTTATAAAGCTAAAGGACCAGACCCCAGGGAATTAGTTCTTAACAGAATTCAATATGTTACAAAATCGAAAAAGTGTCATATTGCATTGATTGCGCTCAAACTCCAAAAAGATAATCACGTAATCATGGATATGAAAGAATTTACTAACGCTCTAGAGGCAGGCGGAGCGTATCTAGATGAAGATCTTGTAAATGAATTGGGCGAAGTTTTTCCGGCAGCAACGAAAAATCCTAAACTGAAAAATATTAATATAAACTTATTGGTGGAATATATCAAACGAAAATGGCCAAATAGGAAGTTACCTCCCACTCCTCCTGAACCGGAACCGGAACCTGAACCTGAACCGGAACCTGAACCACCGAAAGCGGAAATAAAAATAAAAAAGTGAATAATTAGATTTACTTTCACATTTTTATAAATGTATTTTTTTTAATCTTTTGTCTTTTTTTATATTTTTGGGTCTTTAAATTTTTTAAGACGTAGTGAATATAATATTTAACCATTAACTTAAATATAATATTTGATGCCAGTTTTGTTTGGATATATATTTGAAGCTCATGATTATAGCTTTAAAAAAAAGTTATTTTTGAAGCTCATGTTATAGGTTTTGTTAAATAAAGTTATTTTTGTTACTCTCAATATTTTTAATTATGAATGCTTTCGTATAGAAAACAAACAGACATTTAGGTCTTTTTCTCAACAGAACGAAGTAATCCCCACTCGGTATGTGAATATGGCAAATCCGCAATGAAGGTCACTAGAGCTGACGTGGGTAATTGATATAAGCACCACAACGAATTGGCATCCTCATTCTTAGGGTTTCGTACTCGAAGAGTGCTAAACGGAACCCAATTACTAAGCCTCCGCTGTCCTTCCGTGCGCCTGTCTGTTGACGGGCTTTATCTCATGAACCGTAATTATTAGACAGTAAGTTGAAATTTTCACAGGGTCCCCATACAAGAAACGTGTTTTTTTTAACTAAAATATTTTAAAATATTTGGTAAATCCAAAAGTGTAAAAATCCTCATAACGCTCATTTAAAAATTTTAACCGTCAATACGGGTAACATTTCTCATCTCGTAATATTTACGTACTGTCAAAGACTATTTAGGTTTGCTTTGTTGGTTGCTAGGCAACGGAAGAGGGTCGAAGTTGGAAATAGATATAGATATTTATATTATTTCGTTTTTAATTAAATATAATTAAACTTTTTTGAATAAAAGAGCCATTTTCAATTGGGTTCCTCCTTCGGCTGAAACGAATCAATTCAAACAAAACTCAATTATTTGATTTAACCTACGTACATACAATGTTTTCAGGTTTCATACTTGATTGACGAGATTAAAAAAAAAACTATTTTGATGTTTTTTTTCGTTTCTGCTGCATTAATTTTTTTTTTAAAGTACAGAATTACTCTCCATTAACAGGAGTGTAACAACAATAATAAAAACAGTTGCAGAAAGGAGGCAAAACAAAATTTTCGATCGCAAAGAACTCTCTAATGCTTCGCATTATGAGTCGTGGAAAAGAAATGTAGTGTTAAATATTGTACGATAGTACGGAAATGTTCGTGTGCGAGTCCGACTCGCACTCGGCTCGAGTTCAGGCGATGCTGATCCAGTGCAGTGCTGCATACATGTGTGCATTCAGCTTAATCATCTACATCTTTAAATATTAAAAATCAAAGTTATTAGCGTCTGCCTGTGTGTTTACTTCACAATGGATATAGCACGGAAATTTCGATGTATTGACATCACATCGTTAGATAGCACCCGCTCGACCAAACCGCTCAACAAATAACAGTCAGGATTTTTTAAACTAAATTAGTTTAATGTATTGACTGTGTCGCAAGCGGTACTGCGGAGCATGAGGCCCTGGGTTCGATTCCCGTGGTTCGGTTTTTCCATCTGGAATTTCTCAGTAGCAGCCTGGAGGCTTGTTTTTGAACCCGGTTGATGGCAATAGGCTCGCCCCCTATTACATGGGACTTAAACATAACTGGCGAAATATGAGTATACTATAGGGTGTATCTCTGCCTAACCTTTCGGGCAATGCGGGCGTGATTTAATGTCAATTTAATGTTCTCTCCAGGTATTCTACTACTCGCAAACCATCTTCAAGCAAGCTGGTCTAACGCCGAAGAACTCGCAGTACGCGACGATCGGCTGCGGCTTCATCAACGTGTGCACGGCGGTGCTGATGCTGAAGCTGTTGCCGCGCTTCGGGCGCCGGCCCCTGCTGCTCGCTTCTCTCTTCAGCGCGGCGGTTATACTAGCGGCGCTGGCCGCTTGTTTGCGGTTTATGGTTAGTGTTTTATTGATTCTCAATTCCCAATCAGTTTCCACTGCTGGGGCACAGGCCTCTCGGTGAGAGGGAGTAGGGCCGTAATCCAAAACGCTGGTCCATTACGGGTTGGTAGATGTCACATGTCTTCGAATTTTTGGTTCTAGGACATGTCCGTTTCCTCACGATGTTTTCCTTCACCGTTTTGAGAGCAGTGGTGATGAAATAATTTACACACAGTAAGACGCCTGTCTGGGTTCGAACCTAAGAGCGCCTACTCATAAGTCGCGGCCGTCACCACTGGGCCTCCACTGCTCGGCACGTTTATTGATTCAGTATTCCAGTATACAACAGTGTATAATTCCATCTGCAGCCCCACTACGGAATAATTGTTTTGTATAATGTCCCTTGCTCAAAAATGTTATCTTTGTTTCCAGGACCTGGTGTCATGGATGCCTAACGTGTGCATGATAGCAGTGATGTCGTATGTTCTAGTCTTCGGGTTCGGACTTGGCCCGATACCTTACTTTATTGCCTCGGGTGAGTTATAAAGGTCCTCAATTGACGAAAATATCGATGAAAATACACAGGGTGGGTTTTTGAGATGGAGCAGTAAGGACAGCTATCTTAATTAACCGTTGTAGCTACAGCAAAACGGTATTAGGAGACTGTCCTTAACTTTTTGAGAAAGTTCTGCACTCACAGATTTTGAAAAAAAAATACAGTTAGCAAGAAAATGGGCAGTT
The DNA here is from genome assembly GCA_947364205.1 of Agrochola lota. Taxonomy (NCBI): domain Eukaryota; kingdom Metazoa; phylum Arthropoda; class Insecta; order Lepidoptera; family Noctuidae; genus Agrochola; species Agrochola lota. The sequence continues at coordinate 3,418,311 of OX376228.1, read as the reverse complement.
TTCACAAAATCTTTTTTTGATGCCAATCGATCCTGTTTCTTATAAGGATCAATAAACTCTTCCGGACCATTTGAGGTTTGAGTACTAGAAAAGTCAGAAATCGCAAAAAAACTTTTTCCATACATTTCGTAGGAAATGAGATTCCAATCTACTTTTAACGATGGATAGACTGGCCATAAAGCAAAAATTTTTTTTCAAATTTGGAACGAATACGCATTATAATTTTATTGGATTTGAGAACAAAATTTGGTGCTTTTGAAAAACTTTTTCCCTACGAAAGTTTTTAGCGTTTTCGGACTTTTGTAGCGGACAGTCTTTTTTTAACGTTTCCCATAAAAGTCTGATCACAAGCAACAATAGTTTGTTGCTTGTGATCTTAGAACAAGATAGTTCTTGTTCTCAAAGCAAATAAAATTATAACGCGTATACATTCGAAGATAATTTTTTTTGTTAATTTTCGGCACCGAAAATTAAGTTAGAATTTTTTCATACCTAAAAATTTTTTTGGTTTTTGATACAGGATCGATTGGTATCAAAAAAAGTTTTTTTGAAAACTGCCCATTTTCTTGCTGACTGTATTTTTTTTTTCAAAATCTGTGAATGCAGATCAAAATGTGGAAACTTAAAAGTACAAAATCATGTTCAAAAAGATACACTAGTGTTAGATTTAAAAAAAACCCACATCCTCGTGCTTGAAAAGCTTCTTGTTACCACTTTAGGCATTATTCCCAAAAGGAAATGTACTTTTATAACATGTTTATGTGCTAAATCGAGCGAGGAAGAGGTTTGGCCCTCTTTCTCCTGCCTTCGAGGTTTTTACGCCCTTCGCCAACATTCTTAGGATTAGTTCACACCAAGACATGACGCTGCGCGCACTTTTAAAGATTGATATCTTTAAAAGTGCGCGCTACAATATCGAACTTGTCTGTTACACGAAAAGTTTAAATGACGTTCACCAAGATTGCAACACTGAGACGTCAGGTCCGGGCACCTGCCAAAAGTGTCAATGCGCCTATATTTCCTTTAGTCGTGACTGCATGAATGGAACAAATGTGGGGTCCAAAAGCAAATCCGCCACTATTAGTCTAATTTTAGACCAACAGTGGCGGCTTGGCTCTTAGACCCCACAAATGAGACTTGGACGTCGCGACGCCCCCGCAAGGGGGGTGGCGAGCGGGGTCGTGGCGTGGCCCCTCGCCCGTCGACGCTATACCGTGACCCATAACAATGGCCCCTCCTTTTTGTTGGCCTCAGACGGCCTGTGGTAGTGACTTCTCCACAAATGATGAACATCATCATATATTTCATATTTATTGTCAAAATATAAGACCTCTTTTCAAAGTGGCCCCAAATGGTGGCGTTTTCGTGAAAACCCACCCTCATTACGCTAAGATACGTAGTGCGTATTCTTTATTATGTAGTAAATAAGTTCGATTTTGTATCGCGATCTTAAAAGTGCACGCAAAAACGATATTGGAATATTAAAGACAAATAACCAAACTGCTTTTTCTCCCTCCTACAGAGATATTCGAAGTAGGTCCCCGCCCTGCAGGCATGGCGTGGGGTTCCCTCGCCAACTGGGGCGGGAACTTCCTCGTTGGGATGTCCTTCCCCACCATGCGGGAAGCCATCGGACCCTACTCCTTCTTGGTCTTCTCAGCTATCACTGCGTCGCTGTTTGTGTTCCAGAAGTAAGTAAATGTGGAAGCTTTTTCAATATACACCCCTAGTTGAGACACTAGTCATTTCTGTTTCAAGATTGGTAAGACGAAGAGAATCCTAACTTCCTCGAAAGTGAGTTCGTTTGTTTGTTACGCTCTCACGCTAAAACTGCTGAACGGATTTGGATGAAATTTGGCACATGGGTAGACCATGACTTTGGTTAGGACATAGGATACTTTTTATCCCGATATTCTCACGGGATCAAGACTCATACGTTATTGCAATACCAACAGGAGCACCTGTCAGTTGCGTCAGCGTCATTGTATTGTAATAAATAATACTCTTGAACTGAAAGCCAGTCAGGCTACTCCACTAAAATAAGTAAATTAACTTCGAAAAGTTTTTTGGATTTTCACATATTTATAGACCATGAAAGAGTTCTCTCTCCCTCTTCCTCTTCTAGATTGTTATTCCTACATTAATTCATTATTTTTCTTCCCCAGGATGTACTTCCCAGAAACCCGCGGTAAGACACCTACCCAGGTGACTCAGTTATGCAGTCGTGGTCTCAAGTCGAAACCTCTCTCCACACCCGACTTATCCAGCGTATGACGGCTAGACACGTTATGTTTTTTATGTGTAATACGTAAGTGGACTGCGATGTTATTGTAATCAATATTGAAGTGAGAATTTGAGAATTAGAAAATATCTTATAATATTGCTGTTGGTTTTAGAGGTTCGATATGCATATGTATGTAGGTACTCTTTTCAAGAAGACAGTACAGGAAAATAGTATTCTGTCAAATAAGTTATTGATTCAGTTACAGAGCACGGAGACCTCTCTTCTCTCAACGAGTGCGTTTCATCAAATAGTTCCTTTGCCGTAATGTTGGCTCCTCTGTTAACCTTTAACAACAGACCAATTACGTAACGCCGCCAATTTAGTAGGACGAACAGGAATACGCTACGGCGCTACCTAGTGGAGCCAACATTACCGCATAGGAACTATTTGATGAAACGCACTGTACAAACTATGCGTATCAGTTAAACGTTACCTAGAAACTGACGGCCCGTGACAATTCTAAGGCCGCGACCTATATAAAAACGATCCCCGCGCGAATACGTAATCGGTCGCGTGCATACGACACTTTTTATTCGGAATACCGGAAAGCGCCCTCTGTCGGCGCGGCCACGCCTTTAGGTTCGCCGAACAAAAAGTTCAACCGATCGTGTATTCGTGCGACGATCGTTTTTAAATACGATGCGGGATAACAATGCCCTGTGAGTTGAGACAGGTAGTTTGCGCTCATTTGCACAAAAATTCAGACACGAAGTTTAGTCGTGAAGGCTCGTCAAGCCGCTGCTCTCCAGGCGATATCATGCTCTGTGCATTCACTGTTCTCACTTCTACAGCTGACCAAGTTGATAGATGAGCTCAAATTGTTAATATTAGCACAGATTACTACAGATAGTTCCCTCGCAAAATAATAAAGTGCAATTCAGGTCACACAGTGCTAATTAAATACAGTTATATTCACCTAGAAGTTGCCTCTCTTCCTATCGCGTAACTCTTATATGTTCTGACTACGTTAGAGCCTGTGCACACGATGCGTTGCAGCACCGCACCGCAAAGATTTCGCCGCATTGGTCGGCACACGAGCGCGGCAGCGCGCCGCGTAGCGTTGTTACGCCGCAGCGGCGCCGCGCCGCGCGCGCGTATATTTCGCCGCACTGGCGGTCACACAAACAACTGAGCGGTGCCGCGCGGCGTTGCAACGCGTACACCCCTCCCCTCCTCGTGTCGCGGGCTGCGAGTCCGGTGTACGCGCGGTGCGGCGCCGAAACGCACCGTGTGTCATACCATGGATATTTGTATGTAAAACGCCGCATGGACACCACTCCGGCGCCGCGCCGACGCCACAACGTATCGTGTGCTCAGGCTCTTACTGCCCACTGAATTGGCCCGACAAGTACCGCCGCGTACTTGTAGCTTCATACCTAAAATGCGGAGTGCGCCTTCTGTAGTATTCTGTTATATGAGTAGGAAATGACCATCGAAGAATGACAGTACTTTGGAAACGTATACTGCTAGATACATCAGTTAACGTTCTTGACAGATATGGCTCTAAAGACGAAACGGCTGGTGCAGCTTATTGGAAAAAAGTAAAGTATAAAATAACGATTGGTTTCCAAAGGCACATAACCAATTATGATGAAAAAAAAATGCAATCTCATTTAAAATAAATCTACTGACATTTGAATAGATCTGTTCAGTATACATTTTATGAAATTGTAAAACAATCGTTAGTGTCTCTTCCAAATTATAATTAAATGCTATTTGAGTAAGGTAGACATCGCTGCCCAACACTGTCTTATATTTTCGATATTTTCTCGTCAAATATCCAATTATATTTTTACACTAGTCGGCAAGGAGAATCGAATTCATTGTATGACCTGTTTTGGTGGAATCTTTAGAATCAAAATTATTGTTGATATTCATTTTGCTAATTGAAATGTTATTTTATAATTAATGACTTCGGGATAAGCCCGTTTTTGAACTACATATTCTGAAATAGTTTATGCGTAAAGCTCAATACACAAGGTATAATAAATCGTAGCGATTTATCTGAACATAACCTAGAAACTATTCTTTATTTTATTACAACCGTACCATTTTGTAGTTGCTCTTTTATCCCTTAGTTAGGGGTCGTCCATAAATCACGTGAGGCTCGACAGGGGAGTATATCACAAGGGGGAGGGGGGTGAAGTGAGATATCACATGTATTTTTTTACGTTTAACGCGCTTTTCTAAATCGAATAGCGGCCCCTATGTATGTAACTATTTTTCTTTCTTTCTATTTAAAGATAAAATATTCTGTATTTTTTTAATATACTTTGCTCAAAAAAATAAAAACACTTGACTTTGGATAGGGGGTTTTAGTCTTAAACCTCACGTAATTAATGGACGACCCCTTACTGGTTACCTACATTTTTTTAACCTTACGGGGTCAATTTAAATTAGCTAGTAAACGCCGCAGACGTAATGAGTATCGATATAAGTACGACAAAATAAAAAAGTTTATAAGCACGACAAAATAAAAAAGCTTTTTTTTTTTTGGATCCGTGGTCGTATTTTTGTTACTTGAGTGTTAGTTGATGAAATCTGTTTTATCGTGTTTAGATAACGGTACCCATTAGCCTGTGAAGTTGACAAAAAAAAAAAAAAAGATTTTTAAACTGTTTTTTTTTTACGCTACCTGCGGTTGATGACCCCAAAAAAAAAACCATTAAATTAATTTATTTTTTCTTTTATCATGTTTAGATATCAATACCCATCACATCTGTAGAGTTTCTCTAGTTAATTTAATTAGACCCTTTAAATATTGTGGTTAGGTTCAATTAATTAATCACAATTTCAACATATCAATCAGTTAAACGCTACGATTTATGACAACGTTTTCGTTTAGTTCGTTAGCGGATATAATGATAGTTATATTAAACTAAGCCCGATTCCTGAAAGGGTGATCAGGTAAAGCGCCTTAGGTATGTGCGCAGTGAGACGGGGGGGCAGTGCAGGCTGCTCATTTGTAAACGCTCACAGCGTCCCGCCGCTCATTCGACAACGCTCACGGCGTCCCGCTCCCCGCCTCGCCGCGCATTTCTAAGGCGCGTTACAGGGGTATCGGTCAAACTATACCTGATCAGCCTTTCAGAATACTTGACATGAGATTCGAATTGGGAATCAGAAACCACCCCCAGAGGTGATCGTGCTATTGAATAACGTGTGCTCGGTGCATTTTATTATATCGTTAATATTATAGTGTTATAGTGTACTTTTTTACTATTACGATAGTACGCCAAGAGTCCGAGACTTTTAAAGTTTTGTTAAAACAGATATCAGACGGACGCTTCACTTTTTGATCATTCTCGTCTTTCATTAAATGAGTTCATTAGTAAAACAATCAACTTAAAAATGATGTTAGATTTAGGCACTCATCTTTCAATCGCTTACCAAATTGATTGATTGAAAAACTAAATGAAAGGAGCAGATGAACGTTCAAGGAATGTTAAGGCGTGTTCACACCTGCGCACGCGCACGTACAGCTCGTGTGCATACCGTGTATTTGTGCTACCTCGGATGTGCTCAGTAGTTCGAGATCGTTCGAGGCGTACTGTTCGCAATACGCGCGCGTATAATGTGACGCGTCCATAGCCATTCGATGCGCCTAACGCGCACGGTTCATGCGCGTGCGCTGCTGTGGACCCGCGTTTGCATCGGCGTCGTGTGAACGTGGAATGAAACAAGAGTTAACTGACGATGAAATGGGTGAAGCGTCTGATATCGGCTTTATTATTGCTGTATTTACATTAGTTACAACTAAAAGCGAATGGGCATGCATTTTAAAACTGCATTTGCCTGCTTTTAGCAGCTAACTCACACTGTGACTGCTGTAAATGCAACATTATATAACTAGGAACAAATTAGCTATAGGCAAGTTTGAAGAAAATAGTTATAATACCTACTTTGCCTCAGAGATCCGTACTGTTTGGTGCTTGCATGTTTTATGCCGACCGAAGTGAGGGTACCGAAATATGAAGTCGAACAGTGAAGTCCCCGTTACGAGAAGCTATAAATTTAGTTAACACACATTCAAGGTTTCGTAATAGTAAGTCATTGCAATATAACTCTTATCTCGGTAAAGTAAGGCATAAATTAGACATGGCGGCCCAAATGTTTACGTTCCATGAGTCAGACGCATTCCAGTACCATAAACATTACTGTGTGTTTGAACTGGCGAAACATTCACAACAAAACATGTTGAAACCTCTATTTTTTGTCAGTGTTCCATACAATTTTTGACAGGAACTAGAGATTTCAACATATTGTGATGTTTCGCCAGTGCAAACGCAGTTAGATGATAGCGCTTTATATCGCTAAAATATAACCCGACCAAGTGAAATTGCTCGCTAGTTTCGTATTACACGTATGTTACTTTGAGTTGACTGAATTTGGGATTATTTGTTGTTGATTGAATTGTCGCTACGTAACTTAGTAGGTGTTCGTTATTTACAAAATTAAAGTCCGTCACGAGAAGCTATAAGCTTATACTATACTATCTACTAGTAGTGGCAAGTGATTGCTGTAGGTCCTGAGTAGATCTGCGGGTCGGGAAAGGCGTTATTGGGTTTAGCTACAAAGAAATTTTCAGTAGCAGTCCAGAACCAGGATTCATGCCTAGTTAGTGGCAATAGGCTCGCCCTCTTAGTACAAAGGACTTATAACTGGCGCAATGCCCACCCATTTGAAGAATAAGAGTGACAAGATATGTAATTTCATATAAGTCGGTACTCAACCTTCGGAACGGTGTCCGTCTTTAAGGCGTTTTAAAGTACAAAATACGTAGTAACATATTATGGTTCCGTACCAACTTTTTAAGATTAGAAATGATTACAGATCTTCCATATCCTCTGAAATTGTAATTTACTTTGGCGTTTAGTATGCTAGATAATTATCTACCGTACTAAATGCACTTTCGTGGTAGGCGCGGTCATCGAGATAGGAGTAAGATGGCATCACACTCAGGTCTAAAGAAATCCTGTCCTGCTCGCTCTATTTATGACCGCGGCTGCCGAGAGTCTCGGCATGTAGTATAAGGCCGCGTTCTATATAAAAGCAATCGTCACACGAATTTGCGATCGGTCGCGAACATATTATGTCGCTTTTTGTTCGGAGAACTAAAAAGCGCCCTCTGTCGGCGCGACCACCCGTTCGGGTTCACCGAAAAAAAGTTCGAACAATTATGTATTCGCGCGACGATGCTTTTAAATAGGACGCAGGGTAAAGGGTAAGATTGTGATAAATTCATGCTTCGTTAAACCTAGTATAATATTGGAACGGAACCTAAAGTTTGCTAGTTAGAGTCTAGTACTGCAGTTTTTTATTCAAACGTTTTTATAAGGTATCAACGTGTCTTCAATATCGCACAAAGGTTTTTTGTAGGCACTGAATACTTCCGATTGTAACGTCCATAAACTCGTGTCTTCGAACATATTTACAATTTTTACTAGGACATCACTTTTAGCGCATAATTTATAACTAAGTAAGATAACAGTTATTTTGTTTTTTAATTAATTTGTTTTAAATAATTATAAGTTTGAATGTAAGCTCCAATTGTATGAGTTGAGCATATTTTATCGTGCTTTTTTACAATAAACATTGAAGTACCATTTATTTGTGAATTTTATTTCGTCTAACAGTTTGGGGTACAATTTTATAGGGAATTTAATATCTTGTAATAAAACTAAATTGCAGCATACTCTTATAATCCTAAATATTTGAGCAAGAACTTATTGGGGGATCGTTGAAAGACATCGTTGTAAAAAAAACACAATTAATAAATAATTATAATTTTATTGAAAAAACGTGACCAAGCAATATTTATACAGGTTATTAACAAAATAAACTCGTTTAAATAATATGATAAAACTGACTAAACTAAATTGTCTAAATAAAACAAATGTATAAAATGGTAATTATTCCATATCACAGAGGTTAATTGTTAAGTTTAATCTCATTATAAGTTTCCTTTTTTTTTGGATGGGTCATTACCAGCAACAGCAAAAAATCAAAACGAAATATTCTAAATGCAAATTCATTTATTTGCTAGAATGTAGATTTACAAAGTATGATCTTAAAATTATAATGGTCCCTTTACATTCTTCCATTACATATGGTGTGCAACGGAGATTGAAGATTTTATATGGCGCCTGGTTGGAGCCTGGCATACCTACCGTCGCCATTTTTTTTCGAAAAGGCGACCACGCATGATTATAGCTGACACCAATGCAAACGGAAAACATAATAGGAACAAAGCCCGTAAAGCGTTAAAGCGAGATATTAACATTCAAAGTTGATCACGTGACATCCATATTTTTTTGAACTTGCGTAAATCTCGTTGCATAAATGTTTGAAATAATCACTTTGGTCAACTCGAGAACTCTTCTGCCCCAACGGCCATCAGTTAGGCTGGGACAATAGGTTTTTTTAAAGAATTTATTTGTAAAGGAATGTTAGCAGGTTTAAAACTAGCCTTAACAGAATAATGCCTACCGCAGTAATTACTTTTTAGCTTGATATCATTACTAAAATGATTAAACATTCAGAGTGATTATTTCAAACATTCATGCAACAGTATTGAGGTTAACAAAACAAACAAAAAACATAATCGGTCGAACTATTTTGAAGTTATTGCGAGACTAACACAGAGCAATTGATTTTTGTATTCAAATATAGGTATATCTAAATTGTTTTTGATTAATATGATAAAGCAAAAAATACGTGTCTAATAGTTTTTTGTTATCTGACTGACGGACTAAAATATCGTTCTTTTTCCCAGTCAACATCCTAATTTAGTTTTACAAACTAAATATGATTTAGTTTGTCAGTTGCTAGAATGTAACCAGTGTATTATGTTGTTTATTGCATTGTTTATTTCTAGTTCTGATCTGTGATTTAAGGGGGTCAACTGCGAATGTAGTCATCAATGTCTTTCAGCTTGTCCCAACAAACAAGTAGCAACACCGTATGGGGACCAAGTCTTAAGTAGTTAGCCCCTATGCCTTTGTACAAGGACAGTGGTCCTTCGAGCCGGATCATCTTTAAACCGCAGTCTATCATGCCTTTGTAGAGTTTCCCTTTGTTTTGGGCGTCGACAGCTGAAATATAATGTATTTAATAAGTCGGCTACACAGTTAAATTGAATTACAGTTAATTTTTAATCCCAGAGACTAATTTGACAGGTGCAAATGTCAAACTCCAAATTAAAAAAAAAAACAAACAACAATCAGGTGAAATGTCAAATTAGTCTCTGGTATTAAAAAACAAAGGAGATCACCCATTTTGTTAGGCAATTTGGGATAAGTAAAAAAGTCTGCGGCCAGGAATGAATAACATTTTATTTGAATGGTGGCAGTAGTAGAAACATTTCTGTATGGCGACAACGTTGTAAAGCATTTGCGAGTAAAGATATACAACGATCTTTAAATTAAATAAATTATGTACCATCGAAGAAGTTCATATATCTATGCACCGTAAGGACTATTTCTGCTTGTAGTGCTTGGCCGCCATAGAACCGGGGTGGTAACAGATGTGGTCATCGCGTTCACGGGATTTTGTTTTCAAATTGCTTAGATATGAAATTCTTCGATGGTACAGCCCGCCATTTCGTTTAAGATCCCGTATCCTTATTATTCCGTTATTTTGAGCTGGGTGATACCACCTGACACATACAACATTAATGGACGATAAAAAAAAAAACCCACAATGGATATATCTCCGAACCCAAATTGTTCTCGGCTTTGACGCTGTAGTAAGAAATTATGGTGGTCGTCAACAAAAAAAAATATCCCAGAATGGGTGATCTCCTTTAGGTAAAATCTAGCTGCAGAATATGTCGGAATTTGTTTCTCTACGAAACTCAATTTAGGAGCAGTTGACTTCGTGATGTAAAGAAGGTGGATTGAGTTTTATTGCGTCGTATCGTATCATGATTTTAACCTATACTGACCCTCTGCTGGGCAAAGATCTTCCCATCCATAGCCTTTTGCACTTCTTTGTGTAATGCCTTTTCTGGCCATTTATAAACTACTAGCTTCAGCCAGCGGCTTCGCCCGCGTGATATCTTCATAAATTATAGTATTATTTCGGATTAGCTGCGCCCGGCGGTTTCACTCGCATAACTCTCGATCCCGTGTGAATATCGGGACAAAAAGTATCATATGTCCTAACCCAGGTCATGGTCTACCCATGTGCCAAAATTGAATTAAATATGTTCACCCGTGTGTTCAACGACACGCCACACTATGTTATAGACGAGAAAAAAGAAAACACCCCCACTTTACATGTAGGGGAGGTACCCTAAAAAAATATATATATCTTGATTTTATTTTACCACTTTGTTAGCGTGGTTAATATGTATACCCATGCCAAATAGCAGCTTTCTAGTACACACTGCTACACATCAAGCTATACATTTCCAGTATAAGCTGACCTCGTATTGTACGGAAATACTATACAAAGCGAGATCAGCATAAACTAGAAATGTATAGCTTGATGTGTAGCCGTGTGTGATAACCGTCTGTGAGCTAAGCCGCAGACAGACAGACAGATGGACATGGCGAAACTATAAGGGTTCCTTGTTTACTGCGGAACCCTAAAAAGCAAGGTTTATAAGTATTATTACTTACGTTGATTACACAGTCTAGTAGCGATAACATCGAAGGGGTTCAAACACAGCGTCATAACGAGTCCTCCGAGGTTTGCGCCGAAGAATGACAGCATCAGTGGCTGTTCAGTGAACCAGTTGTTTGCGCGCAGCCAATCTTTAGCGTATGTGAAGCTTAGGATTTGTGAAGCGCTGCCTGCCATGCCGCGAGGGATTTGGGGACCAACACCTCGGAACAGACCTGTAATGGTGGGTAAGAAACTGATTAGAATTTTCTTTTAACCTAGCAACAATTTGACGATCAAATTATATCCGGTTCAATTCTAGTGGATATGTGATATCAGGAGCCAAATGTAGTTTAGATACAAACAATCGATGATAGCTTTTTTATACAACGGATGGGCGTCGAATAGGGATGATGACTAAACAATTTTTTTTAGTCTGTCTTTAAGATTATAAAAAAATATTGGACACGTATTTTTTTTTTTACGTAATCTAAGGATTACGGCGATACATTGGGGTAAAGTGTGCCATGAGGTCACGAGTACGTAGATTTTATACATACAGTGACGTAGCGACCCCCACTCCCCAACTTAAAATGCGTTTTATCTAAGTAATTTTTTTATTAATATGATAAAGCATAAAATACGTGTCTAATATTTTTTTTTATTATCTCTGACTGACGGACTTATTTCATTTTTTTTTTACCCAGGCATCATCCCTTTTCACGACCTCTCGCACATCAGTGCGGCCGATAACTCGATTTTTATAACTGTGCGCTTGGAGCTATCAAAATCGTACCTCGGTTGTTAGTGTATTAAATTCACCCGCCCGGTTACCTCTCCAGTGCCCCGACGCCTCTAAATACGGTCTACACAACTCGTGTCGTCTCCACAATCCTAGCTTATTATTCGTTAAGTTGTTATGGTTATTATTTCAACCACATACACTGTATTATTTAGACGTTGACAGGCGCACAGTTATAAAAATCGAGTTATACCATTGCGTACTGATGTTTATTTATTAATAAATTTTGTCCTGGGCTAAAGATTCCTTCCATTTCCTGACGAGTCAATGCTACCTTTTTCCAGTTTGTAATAACGGCTAAATATAATCAATGTCGTACCTTTAACGCCTTCCTTTCTAAATATATCAGCGAGTGCGCTCATGGTGCCGGTGCATTCATGCTGGTGTCCCACAGCTATAGCCCTGGCGGCCTGGGACTGCAGCCTGACCTTCACTAGGTAGAACGGAGTGCCGGCTATGGAGCCCAGGGCTCCACCGACCCCCGCGACGCCTGCGCCCCTTAGCAACGATGTAGTGCCAGTCGAGTCTTTTAGTATGCCCCTTCTTTCAGCTATTCGGAAGGAACCTAATCTGCAAATTTGAGAGGGTTAAGATAAGATGTATTGATTCCAGATTCCCCCAACTTCGACTGCCCCGTTGGTTTCGTGGTGTTCCCCGTGGTTTACCACCAGGGTGTGATTCCTGGGTATTGGATTTTTACATTAGGAATTTCTTAATAACAGCACGGAGCTTGGAAGTTGGCGGTGTTATATCCCCGTGCCTCTGAAAGCATGTTAAGCCCATGTTCCTGCGCCTGATCCCTCTCCGGTCGTGTCAAATTGCCGTTCCATCGGAATATGAGAGTGAGGGAAGAGAGAGTGCACCTGAGTCTGCGCACACTTATGATCTATAATATCTCCCGCGGAGAATAGCCTTCAGCGCGTGAGATATTATAGATCACAAATGTGCGCTGAAGGCTATTCTCCGCGGAGATCGGTCGCCAAGGTCGAAATTCGGCCTGGAGGTCATTATTGTCGATTCCAGATGCAGTCTGTGAGTAAGATAGACCGTTGTTTATCCCATACAATTTTTTTTTCAGACCAAAACTGCTTGAATTATCAAAAAAGTAAAATATTAAAGGGATCAAAGATATTTTATTATAAACATCATTCTTGTGCCATTATGCCAATTTATTTGTGGTCAGTGCAAGTCTTTTTCTTCCATACTTCTTTATTATTGGGCATCTCGATAGTAGTCATATTTTATTATAATGTTAAATTAAAATAAAACATTACGAAAACAGATATTCACAGAAATGATACTTTCGTTAAAATATTTGAAATCTTACCTAAAAATATTCAAAAAGAACTGGAACCCAAGCATAGCTGTAAGTCCACTCTGTAGCGCAACAAATCCCTCATTTTTGCCCACAACATAAAGGCCGTGGGGGACGTTCTTATAGAATATAGCATGTGTTCCGCTCTTCTTCAGTTCCCCTTGAAGCTGCAACCTGACCTTCACCACTTCTATAGGGTTTGTGAAGATAGATGCAAACATGGCCGACACACCACCCATTAGCAAGTCGGTTATGTCACGACCAAACTCGTTTTTGATTTTCGGTTCTGTTGGTTTCGTCATCTTGTCTTAAGTTCTGTGGAAGATCAGATATTTTTGTTGGTAGGTGTAAAAACTATACAGGGTTAGACGTGATGGCAATCAAACGCGATAAAATAAAATAGATTACCATGATTATTTAAGTGAGGTCAACGACCGCTGTTGGTTTTTACTTGAAGTACGAGTTCACAAAATATGCTTTTTTTTTTTTGTTTTATAGTGTTTAGTTATCGTTAACCATTACGTTTGCGCAGATTATACAAAAAAAAAACTGAATCCTTGAACTGATATTTCAAGGTAATTACACTACGGTCGTTGACCCAATAAATATCATAAAAACATTATGTTTTGTTTTATCATGTTTAGATATATGTAGACACTCATCAAGTTTGGTGTGGAGTTTCGCTAGTTACTTTGATTTGACCCTGGATTTTTTTTACCAAAAAGATCTATTGTCTTTTACATAATGCACAATTTTTCCTAAAAATAATAAGCTCATACAGTAAAACTACTCTTGATAAGTCCATTTTGCGCAGCTGAGCGAGTAAGCCCCGTTTGCACCACAAATCACTGAATGCGTTTAGTGCTAAACATATTTAAAACATCATGCTGTCTCTGTCATATTCAAACAATTGACAGAAACAGAACGATGTTTTAAATCAGCTCAAACGGCCCAAGTGTCATGTTTAGGGTTCCGTACCCGAAAGGTGCCAAACGGAAACCTATTACTAAGCCCCCGCTGTCCGTCTATCTGTCAGCGGATGTATCTCATGAACGGTAGTTAGTTAGTTAATAGGTAGACAATTGAAATTTCTAGAGATTGTCGCTATAACAACAAATAATAAAAATAAAATCAAGTTAAAAACTGGGGTCCTTGTATCGTACGGTGGTACGGAACCCTTCGTGTGCCGGTTTTTAAGTACCTACATAATTAACACCGTTTCAGCTTCAAATAAAAACTATCAAAACAACTGTAATGCATGTAATCTGCGGTCGCAATTCATTTGCCAAACATGTAATCAAACACGAGTTTTAGGAAAAACAACTGTAATGTCTACACATAAGGTTCAGTTTGCACTTCACTCATATTTTTTATGACTGTTTCAACAGTACTAGTCGGGTCTAATATCAACTTTATTTACACGTGCATAAAGTTGATGTTTGTCTAAGTGGAAAACTTGTGTTTGTTTACAACTTTGGCAAATAAATTGCGAACGCAGATTACATTACATTTGTCCTATGTAAATCAAAAATACCAATTAAGGGGAAAAAAATAAAAAAATATATGTTATGCATACTTTAAAGAACGAACTTGAACGTTTTGCCACGTTAAACACGTTGGATTCTGGATACAGATAATATTTCTTTGTCTTCTTAGGGGTGTTAACTCCATATTTTAATGTTATTTTGTTACTGAAACATTTTTTTTAATACTTATATTATTTGTTTTAAAGTTACTGTGTGTGTGGAAAATCTATCTATATACAGTTAAATCTGTAATTAAAGAAATATTATAAGCTGACGTTCTTCAAATTAAAACCAAGATATTTTTGGCAAATAATATTAATGTATTGCGTGAAACGCCTCGCAGCCCATCACTATGGGTAAGAATATACTAAACATTAAAAAAAATGCAAACGTAGAAATAACAGTAAATGAAACACCTTAATCAATTTAAAACTTTATTGCTACTCTGATAAAGCTCAACTTTCAATGTCACTACTCAATAAACATGATTGTACATTTTTCTAAATTTATGACTAACAATACAAATTTGTTTTAAAAGGCACTGAGATTTGTTCAACAAAGGAGATTTCAACATTTTACAGGATACAGTAACAGATCATTTTTCTAAGAGAAAATATCTATACTTTATAACCAATTTTGGAGTAGAGTTAGTATAGTATAGTCGACTGTAATTTGACTTATTTTACCCATTTGACAACAACTCAACGATATACGGTGCCGAAACGAGGAGACTGACAGTCGGGCTGGTCCACAAATAGGGATGTTGACTAGGAAAAAAAAACTATTTAGTCCGTCAGTCAGATAATAAAAAAATATTAGACACGTATTTTTTGCTTTATCATATTAATAAAAATGGTTTAGATAAAAGGCATTAAAGTTGGGAAGTAGGGGCTCGCTACGTCACAAGTCAGTATAAAATCTACCGGGGAGTGACGTCATGGCCCATTTTAACTCAATGTATTGCCGTAATTTTTTGATTAAGTAAAATAATAAAATATACGTGTCCACTATTTTTTAATAACCTACCTGACGGATGGTTTTTTTTTTGTCAACATTCCTATTCAAGGTCACTCAGCGCGCTATGGAGCGGGCTACGCTTGGAGTTTCTTTGAAGGATAAAATCAGGAATGAAGTTATCCGGAAAAGAACCAGAGTAACCGACATAGCTTGCAGAGTTATCAAACTGAAGTGACAGTGGGCTGACTATGTCGAAGGACCGATGACCGATGGACCGACGACCTTAAGATGGTGGCTGGGACAGACTGGATTCGGAAGTTGGAGGGCAGGGTGTTGCGCAGCCTGGGAGACCAAATAAAAAACCAAGACATAGCGCTGTCAACTGAGACGTGCGGCCGGTTCCGTAAACATGTGTGCACTTAAACTGAAACTCAAAGCATTTATTTCAATTAAACCATTTCCAGGCAATTATTAACCGTCAAATAGTCGGTCAGTTAGTCAGAAAGTTGAAGCTAGTTGCCCATTCCAAAACGTAGATCTTCATGGAGAAGAACGGACAAGAAACTCTAAAGACACTCTTTTAAATATAGAAATTACAAAATCCTGGGTACATTATTCTTGTTGCTTCTATATGTGAGAACAATGTACAAAATTAATCAAAACAATTCAAAATATAAGATGAAAATAGGACCTGGCAGAGAAGTGACCATTCTCAACTGACGGCGCCCGTTCACGAACATGACGCGTGGATCCGAACCGAATGATCCAACACACTCGCCACCATCAGCGAGACATTTAAGTGAGCATGACATAGTGAGGTGTAGTTTGATTGTAAATGTGTGCGTGTGAGCGTATATGCACAGAGTGGAGGTGTAATTTTGGCATGCTTCACTGTATTGTTTTCAGCGCTGTCTTGGTTTTTTATTTGGTCTGAGAGGGTGCTACATAAATTACGAGTTCGGCTATACTTTTTTTTTCTAAACCAGTCAAACGATTCAGTGTATTTTTAGAAATAACAACAATATCAACAATAAAATTTAACTAATAAACAATACAAATGTGGTTTTTGGCTATACCTACATATAACATGGTAACAAAATCATTAGTCACATTACTTTGGCTAAAACTTCAATTCATAAAAGGATACCTATAGAAAATAATACCAACTATTTTTTTTGAGGACAACACAATTTGTACTTTAGTTCAATTGAAATAGTATATTTACTTCAATCATATTTCAGTTAAATGCTATATTTTTTAAGAAACACTAATTGTGTAAATTAAAATGCTTAGAATAGAATAAGGTATTCGTTTCCAATAATACTGACATACACACGGTTCGGGGTTATTAATAACGATAATATGATCAGGTACTAAAATGTACGTAAAAACTAATGTATAACAATAGCACTTTCAGCTTTATATTGGTAATATTTACTGTCAATGCATTAAAACAGTTCTGCCTAACCTTTTCCCAACTTTATTGGGGTCGGCATCCAGTCTAACCCGATTCAGCTGAATACCAGTATTTTACATGGAGCGACTGCCTATCTGACCTCCACAACCCAGTAACTGGGTAATACGATACCCCTCGGTAAAACTGGTTGTCACACTTTCGGGCTTCTGACGACCCGTAACGACTGTCAAAGATCCATGAATAACAGCCGGAACTAACAGCTTAACGTGCTTTCCGAGGCACGGAGGAGTCTCAGTATGTAAGGCTGGTCACCCATCCACAAACCAACCCCGGCAAGCATAGCTTAACCTGACGGATCGACTCGAGCAGCAGTTATTACTTAGCCACGAGCTCCTCTACAATTCATTAAAACAGTTATTCACTATTAAAATGTAATTTAAGTACTTTAACAGTTTTTTTTTTGTATGATAAAATTAAAGACTATCTCGACATAGACTGATATACCATTACTGATTACAAGCGGAAGTGAAAATATAAATACATACCTATATTCCATTACGATAATGTCACAAATATAATGTAAACTTAGTAAAAACTAACATCAAAGATATTCCCCACTCAAGGTCGTGACGCAAACCGATGTCAAATAGCTTCACGGAAGACATTGTGAATACAATATCAATATTTATCAAACGTGTTTGTTACATTATCACTTGATTTACAACATTAGCGATAGTTAAATAAAACATTTTAGTTATATCATAATAAGTTACACTTTATAGTACTTGTACTAAAACGATAACAAAATAATGGGATAAAAATCGATTATAAATAAATTAACTATTTAAAATCTTGAAAAATGTCGATAACATGGTAAAGACAATCTTAAATCTATCAGAATAAAATATAATCTCACTTTTCTATTTCACACCTCGAATCGAGGCTTACGCCTTTCCGCGAGGCATAAACAATTTGACCTACAAAATTAAATAATATTAAAAACTACGTTTGCAATTCAATACTTTTTTGCAGATCTTTAAGCATATCCCAGAAAACTAATAGCAGAACAGTGTGGGGCGCCTGCCGTAAGTAGGAAGGTCCCATGCCTTTACAAAAGGCTAAAAGGCCTTCTGCTTTGACGATCTTTCTCGCGCAGTCGGCGATGCCGGTGTACATAACGCCTTTACCGTTCCCGTCAACAGCTGAAAAAATATTTTTGATTAGACTTGGTGGTGTATGATAATAGATATATAGATAACTAAAAAATTTTTTTTAGGTCGTCTTTGAGATTATAAAAAAATATTGGACATGTTTTTTTTCTTTTTTTTACGTAATCTAAAGATTACGGCCATACATTGAGGTAAAATGTGCCATGACGTCACGAGTATGTAGATTTTATACATACTAGTGACGTAGGGACCCCCACTCCCCAAATTAAAATGCGTTTTATCTAAGTAATTTTTTATTAATATGATAAAGCAAAAAATACGTGTCTAATATTTTTTTATTATCTGACTGACGGACTAATTACAATTTCATTTTTTTTACCCAGGCATCATACCTTTTGATAGGTATGATAGCCTATATTTTTATAAATAATACAGTTCTATAAGAAATGACTGTCTCCGTAACGCTAACAAAACAATAACAGATTGTTTCATGACAAGAAAAAACAGAAACATTTTAATAATAGAGATCGCTTACTGCGATCTCTATTATTACCGGCCGCCCATTGTATATTTTGTAGTGTATTACTTTTTCTTTATGTAATGTATAATCTGGTGTACAATAAAGTTTAAATATATAATCTAAAATAGTTTTTTGTTTTTGTTTTGTACTTAACAAATAAATAAACGACTCAAAGTTGGTGTGCAGATGATAATGATAAGAAACAACTACATACACTTTGTGACTGTCGGATTGCCAAGTCATAGATCTCGAGTTCGAATTCGAACCCACACCTCCGGCTTTTCGGATTCATGTTCGTATTGTATAATTATCAATTGCTTCAAAAACGGTGAAGGAAAACATCGTAAGGAAACTGGCATGTCTGAGAGATATTTCGCGACGGCATGTGAAGCCAAGTCAGATATGCATTTAGTACAAAAAAAATCTTTTGACATTACAAACGGACATTAATTTTTATATTTTTATTTGTATTGATGTATAGATTACAATTGCAGAAGCTTTTAGAAAAAGGATGCTATATCTACCTTGGTTATAAAGCCGAGTCATGATGACATCCATAGGGTTCAGGAACACGGTCTTCACCAGTGCTCCGATGTTACTCGCTATGAACGCTGACAAATACTTGGATTGTTGAAAAACGTCGTTGTTGTCCATCCATTCTTTACACCTGAAAAAACAAGAGAATACAAATCAATCTATACGTACGAGGGGTGTTCAATAAATAGTGAGAATGCGATACATTCTCCTTGGAAAGAAAAAAAAAATACTGGCAGGCATAGCCCAGACATTAGTTAAGATGATAATAAAAAAAAGCAATTAATTCTCTTTTGTTTTATAAAAGTAGAAGTCTATTGTTTGCGTCGTTTCGGAACGTGTTCTTAAAAATGGATAAAATTGAAGTTCGCCCGGTAATAAAATATCTCTGCTTGAAATTTTTTACTACGGAGCAGGTAAATCAAGACTTGAGAGCAACATTAGGGGTTCATGCTCCTCCATATTCTACGGTTGCGCGTTGGTGTGCTGAGTTCAAGCGAGGAAGAACTTCCACTAACGACGACCCACGAACGGGACGCCCCATATCGGCAGTGACTGAACAAATGATTAAAAAAGTTGAAAATATTGTCTTCGCGGATCGTCGTGTTACTGTTCGTTTTATAGCTGAAGAAGTAAAGATTTCGATAGGAAGTGTCCATAATATTATAAACGACCATTTGGATATGAAAAAAGTGTCAGCGCGCTGGGTGCCCAGAATGCTTTCTGACGCGCAGAAACAAACACGACTGAGAATTTCACAAAGCTGTTTGGATTTGTTACAACAAGATCCTGACCGATTTTTGGCTCGATTCATAACTAACTACTGGACGAAACATGGCTTCACCATTATGACCCGGAAACGAAACAACAGTCCATGACTTGGAAGCGACCGTCATCTCCAACTCCAAAGAAATTTAAGGCGATTCCATCCGCCGGAAAGATCATAGACTCTCTTTTCTGGGACAGCCAAGGGGTGGTAATGAGCGAATATCTTAATCATGGAGCCACTATTACGGGGACTATGTACGCAGGACAAGTAACAAAGTTTCGTGAGGAAATACGCAAGAAACGGCGTGGCAAACTCGCTAAAGTTGTTTTGTTTTACCAAGATAACGCCCCTGCGCACAAGTCCAGAGTTGCGATGGCTGCCATTCAAGAAGCTGGCTTCGAATTGATGGAACATCCTCCATATTCACCGGACCTTGCTCCTAGTGATTTCTACCTATTTCCGCGCTTAAAGGAACATCTCAGGGGCCAGAAATTCGAAGATGATGACGGAGTAGTCGCCGCCGTAAATGATTTTTTAAGGGATCAGGAACATTTTTTTAGAAAGGGAATTTTAGGATTAGAGAAAAGATATACAAAGTGTATAAACCTCAAAGGTGACTACGTCGAAAAATAAAATAACATATAATAAAAGATAATTGCGTCTTACTCATTCTCACTATTTATTGAACACCCCTCGTATATAATAAAATAACGAAAGTTATCTTGCGAGATTACGAATAATCTGTTTCATTTTGACAGTTCAACAACATTCATTAACGCAATGATTTACGTACGATTTCTAGCAATCATCTGCGTCAAATACGTATTTTATAAGATTCTACAGTTACTTTACATGAAAATAAAAATTAAATGTTGCCAGTTTTGTTATTTTTAAATGAAATTTTTGACGTTTGAAGTTTCGGCAACGACAAATTCCGAAAAAAAAACATTAAAAAAAAAACCTTGTGGCCTGGGTCTTGTTATTGGACCTAAACACGTAGTAGACGGCCCCACGGATCCGTCACTTTCGTATGTTCAACCTTCTGCCGAACATCCTTTATATTATCCTATGGAACTCGGTCGGTAATATACAGGGTGGATTTTTGAGATGGGGCAGCAAGACAGCTACCTTAACCGTTGTCGCTAGAAGAAAACGGTTTTAGGAGACTGTCCTTAACTTTTTGAGACATTTTGATCTGCATTCACAGATTTTGAAAAAAAATGTACAGTCAGCAAGAAAATGGGCAGTTTTCACAAAAACTTTTTTTGATGCCAATCGATGCTGTTTCATCTTATAAGGATCAAAGAACTCTACTAGACCAACTGAGGTTTGAGTACTAGAAAAGTCAGAAATGGCAAAAAAAAATCCCATACATTTTGGTAAGAAAGAAACTGATCAAAAAAAGTTTTTGTGAAAACTGCCCATTTTCTTGCTGTGAACATTTGTGAATGCAGATCGAAATCTTTCAAAAACTTAAGGACAGTCTCTTAAGACCGTTTTCCTGTAGCTACAACGGTTAAGGTAGCTGTCCTTACTGCCCCATCTCACAAATCCATCCTGTATAGCATAGCATTCTATCAGTGAAACAATTTTTGTATTAGGGATAAAGCCTGGTAAAAAAAAAATTTTTAGTCCGCCAGTCAGACCATAAAAAAAAACACGTATTTTTTGCTTTATCATATTAATAAAAAAATGACTTAGATAAAACGCATGAAAGTTGGGGAGTGGGGCTCGCTACGTCACAAATAAGTATAATCTCTACATAGGCATGACGTCATGCCACATTTTAACTCAATGTATCGCCGGTATATTTTGATAACGAAAAAAAAGAAAAAATACGTGTCTAATATTTAAAAAAAAAAAATATCATCGTCCCTATTAGATCAGTACTTTTAGAGATTACCTCTTACAAACAAACAAACAATTTCATCTCTTTATAATATTACATTAGTTAATTAGGTAATCATGAGTGTAGTAAGTGTTATTTTGGTGAGCGTATTACGGAGAATCCATTTGACGGCATTTGGCGACTGATCAGAAAGTTGAGTAGGCCTCCAAAAAACAGAGTTAGAGTCAGATCTTATCTTAAGGCATTTATTTAGCCATGGTCACAGATGGACTTATATTAAGGCGGAAGCGTCAAGGTAGCCCGAAAATGAACGAGAAATTCAAATTTTGATACGTTTTTTGCAATTTGCAGGTCAGTATCATGTAAGTTGATTTAAATATGATTCGCGGCCCTATGATCCCCTTAAAGGCATTAGTTGTGGACTGTGGACCTGTGACCGGTTGTGGGTATATTACATAAAGCAACTAATGTTTACTATAGTTCGATAGTAGAGGTCAGTGTTACATGTCTTAGCTGGAAATAACCGGGTGCTGTTACTTAGATATCGCTAACGTGGCCCATGCAACGAAGTATATTTATTGAACGAGATAACAACCACGTTCGGTACTGCCATCCAGTACGCTTAGCACGACCACAATAGAAACGGGTTTTGTCGATGGAAGAATAGACAAAATGACAGATAAACAATCACAATCTGTCATTTTGTCTATTCTTCCGTCGACAAAACCCGTAGAAAACCCTTTTCTATGGCTATCATGATATGCGTGCCACTCGTTAGTTACAGTTGTCAAAATTCGATTACTTTTACATAATATCTGATATGAAAAAAAAAACTTTGCTTTTCAGCATTTCATATGTAATAGTGGGGTATAAACTCTTAGAATTTTCTATCAGTTAATTTTTTAAAATGAATATTTCGCTCAATAATTGTGATTTAAAAATCTTAAGTATTTTGACTTTTGTTACTGACCGTTTAAACATTAGACTTATTGTACGCTTTTATAATTTCTAACGTATTTATTATTATTATTTTATTATTTTGTTATTATCCTGGACATAAAAGTCCACATCCATAAATTGTTTGGAAATAAGTGCAAGTTATCGTGGCCAGAAATTTAAAAGCGTCTTCGTATATATTTCAAAACATTTTACTTGCCTGTCTGATGCCGTGACATGGACGTGGACGTCCACGATAATATTGTCGCGTAATAAATTCTAAAATCACACATTGGTTGGCAAAAAATTTTGGTCGTCAATAAATAATAATTTAATCCATAGGGTGGCATACATCGACGTGAAAACTATTACCATGGATTCAGTACGTGATTCTGAATTTCTCCTGCGTTGAAACTTTAAGTCGGTTATTTAAAAAAAACTGCTGTTCCATACATTTTGACCGCGTAGGTATTGCACTTTTCTATGAAACGAAAGATATTTTTTTTAATACCCTGTCATCCTGTATAGTGTGGCTATCTCTGACGCAAGAAGAAGCGTTGTCAAACAGTAGCACTGCGTTAAGTCGAGTTAAAATATAAGTTTCATCAGCTGATTCTTGCAATAACTAAGTCTTTGTTATCATTGTTATTTTAGTAAACAATTTCTTGTCCCAGTCTCTTTTTAGAACTGTGAATGTAATACGAAAATGGACATTGTCTCCTGCAAATTATGGCTTGACTTCTCAGCAAAACCTAACATACGTTTTTGGTCCTTTAGTAAAAAATATGAAAAAAAAAACTTACACAGCAAACGAAGCAATTTGCGACGCAGACCCAATGGAATTTCTCATCATCATTCCATGGGCACCTCTCCATAATCCCAATAGACCGTTATTGATGTAAATCTTCTTCATAGCATCTATCATGCCTGGATGAGCGTGCTGGGTCCCCACAGCTATCTTCTGTGAGGAGTAGGACATGAGCTGTGTCTTAACTAGTTGTAGGGGACTCCCGCAAAGTCCCCCACTCATTCCTGATATGCAGCCGAAGAAGAGACTGTTTGAGAACTGTGTTTTGTTGTCTTCATCTCTAAGGAGACCATAGTCATCTGCATGCTGGTAGATGCCTAACCTAAAATGGAATTACTAATCAATGAAAGTTTTAGAATTATTTTATTTAATATTTTATTGTGAATTTTGGAAAGGTAGTTTTGTATGTTGGACCATCCTATTTATTTTTTAAGAAAACCAATTTCTTGGTTTTCACATCTTTCAACAAAATAAATTTATTGATTTACGATCGATCTTTTACTACTACAAGAAGTATTTACAGATAGTGCCATCCACGAAGACGCACCCCACTCCGCGATTACTGTACTGTAAGCTCTACTTTAGTATGGAGCAGAGAGCAGAGTGAGGAGAGTCTTCGTAGATGGCACTATCTATAAATGTCAATATAAAAGAAAAATTTACAAAATCAAAACCACCTGTTTTAATAAAAACATTGAAACGTTACAACTTTATATCACAACATAGGACATGTTTTGGGGATTCAATTGGAAATTACTGACAGCTCAAATTCAATCAAAACATTACCATAAACAAACAAAAAACACATTAAGTAACTAAACAAAACCAAAAACAGCTTACCTTACCCCGTTTACAACAAGTTGGAACCACAAAGCAGGTGCGAGTCCCTTCTGCAATGCAGCAAATCCATCATGTTTCACAATGTTTAACATCGCATGGGGCACGTTTTTATAGTGGACAGCATGTTTTCCCCGGGCCCTGAGCTCCCCTTGCAACTGCATACGGGTCTTCACAACATCGAATGGGTTGCTGAAGAACCCAGCACCCACCCCTGCCAAACCACCCACCACGAAGTCCATTGTACTATGGAAGGTACGTTCTTTCAGCGCACAATTTTGGTTAAAACTACCGTAAGGCAATAAGCTACTAATATTCTATGCGTAGAAAGTTACAGCATTCTAAAGCAGAAAAGTCATAAAACTTTTTTAACATTAAAACAATATTCATATTTTTGAAGAAAACCACCATGCAATCTTTTTTTTTCACATGTAAAGTATTAGTATTCATATTGATTAATTGAACTCAAACAATACACAATTAAACAAGTAGAAATGCTAATTACATGTACTATGGGTTATTTAATAAACATTTGTAAGGTAGCTATTTGCCATCGGCTGTTACTATTCCTTAGTTATTTTTCTATAGATATTCATTTGTCATTAAACACATTCAAAGACACAGAATGAGACACAATAGAAGTTTTATTGTTATCACGCCTATGGGCATTTAGTGTAACGTCAAAGTGTTAGCACATTGATTTAAAGAGTGTTTAGCTACTTGATGAATTTAATCAATCAGAAAATATGTTTTATTTATTTCTGTTTACACTTAACTCATACTCTTTTGCTAAATAATTGCTGAATGAACTGAGTACTTTCTATGTATATTGGTTAATAAAAGCAATGTATTTAATAGAATGAATAAAATAAAAATATTGAATAAAAAAATTATATACGTAAGTAGTACAGTTTGGTCGTGAGAGTAACTTTAACTTTCAGTAGAATAGAATCAGACAAGAATAACTTTAACATTTTATTAAGATTATTGTTTTTTATTACTACTTACAAAATTGTTCATGACTTCAAACACATTTTATATTTTTGCACTCAAGTACAGTTCTTGTACTTTATATCTTTAGCAGAGTATCTGATCAGGGTTCTCTGGCTTTTAGGGGTTTCTATTATAATAAATGCTGTACTTAAAAGAAGTTTCATACTTATTAAACACACCTTGAACAGCAAAATATATGGTATACAACAGCCAAATGTTAACATTACATTACATCGCAGAAACACTATCGTCTTCAGAATTATTCGATCTTTATTTTGTTCACCACAGGTTTTTAGATAAGTAATTTTATTTTTCAAAATGATCAATAGAGTATTGTTACACACAGTCTTTTGGTAGTCGCGGAATATTTTTAAAGAAGTTTAAACTATATTTATTATTAGTAACGAGTACTTTTAATTCATAAAAGTAAAAGATTCTGATTTTCGCACGGTACCTTTTTGTGGTGGTAGGTCACGTGTGAATTGAATCGCAAAAATTTACGAACTGTGATGTAATAACAGTTAATTTACTCTGTATTATCGCACATGCGTCACTCAAAACACTATGAGCTATATTATCAATACTATTTTATAAAGAACAAATACGTGCATTTGTAACATACCTAAATATTCAGTGTCGGTGAAAATATATTGCAGTCATGTATTGTATTCTATTAATGATATATGGGTCACCATCATGGGCCGCTGTAAAGTCGATTACGCTACGGAAAACATATTGGAAAATGTTATAAATTCTATTTTCAATATGATTTCGTAATACACTGTAAAGCGATTTTTCGTACGTCAAACAAACACCGAGACAGACTTGTCAAATTTGAATTGAAATTGACAGAAAGCAATCAGCTGTTAAAAAAGTGCGTTCATTCATCTAATTAAGAACTGCGACAAAATAGCGTTCTAGAAAGATCATTGTCATCATTCTACCAATTTTTAGAGTTGCGAGTAGAATAATGACAACAGCATTTCACACAATTCCAGAATCCAGTTTGCTACTAAGAAATTCCTGATGGAAAAACCAAATAACACTTTGCCCAACCTAGAAATCAAACCCAGGACTTCAATTTCAGCAGTAGTGCTTGTGACCAGAACAAGGAGTGAGATGACGAAAACTATGTATATAATATACAGGGTGGACCAAATAGTGATGTCATAAAAAAAAACCACTCATGCTTGCATACATGGGGTATCCGAAAATATCCCATGTATGTTCCGCAATTTTTTGTAGTTATCGAGTTATTATAATTTTTGTAATTTCTTTGGAGTTTTATGCCAGTGGAGTTTCAAAAATTCATATCTTTTTTAGTAGTGGGTATTTTTCAGTTTTTTTGTGTGACATAATCGTCTTGAATGTTACTTTCATACGTAAAATAATAAACGTCCTAACATTCCTACAAGTTACTCAAAAAAGTATCGATAGCAGGGATTTAAGTTTTTAGTAGGATAGACTGAAATTTTAAACTTCAAAAAAATACAAAAATTGTTTCCTTATGTTTAAGTTAACTTAAAACATTATGCAGTTCCCTAAGCTACCCAAAACATTAAAAAAAGTGCTTTTATTAGCTGTAATCATATATTAAATTATATTACTATATTTGTCAACAAAGCTCAGGACCATGGGGTCCCGGTCCTTTGGAAGGCGTACGAGGGGCCGAAGCCAACTCGCAGAGGCCCATTAGACAATTTTAAATGGAATGAGGCACCATATATTATTATTATTATTATATTATTCGAGTTTAAATTCTACTAATATTATAAATGTGAAAGTTTGTTTGGATGTTTGTTACTCAATCACGCAAAAATGGCAGAACGGATTTGGATGAAATTTGGCACACAGACAGTTTGTAACCTGGATTAACTTAATACTTTTTATCCCGGTAGTACGTTCCAGTGGGATAATACATTTCCGACCTCCACGCGGGCGAAGCCGCAGGCGAAAGCTAGTAATATTATAAATGTGAAAGTTTGTATATTTGGATGTTTGTTACTCAATCACGCAAAAACGCCTTTGGAAGGTTACCGGCCTTCCTCTCCTCGGTCCACAGCACCGATAAATTAACCAGGAATATTCCACACTGGTAGATTTTGAGGTACCGTGTTTGACCGATGCGCTGAACGCTTGAAAAATGGCTTGTCCCAATACGGATTTGCCTGACAACCCGTCCTCCCAGAAAGGGTGGGACGTGCCGCTCTGCAGTATTATACGGAATTCCCTGGTAAACACGTCACCTAATACTGTTGAGCGTGCCCGTCTGCTAGCTGTGGGAGAATGGGAGTCAGGCTTGTGGCTTCTGGCGTTCCCGTCATCCACCATAGGCACCATGATGGATGACTCATCGTTTCGGCTCGCTACGTGTCTCCGCTTGGGCGCACCTTGTGTTGCTCCGCATCGGTGTCTCTGCGTTGACGCTGTTGACAGTCTCGGGTACCATGGCCTGTCCTGTTACAGGACCGTAGGTCGCATTGCACGGCACGCCAGCATCAACAATATTATCCGTCAAGTCCTTGTCACCGCTGGCGTACCGGTGGTATTAGAGCCAAACGGCTTGGTACGTGACGATGGGAAGAGACCAGATGGCATGACATTGTTGCCTTGGAAGGTGGGTAGGCCTCTGGTGTGGGACGCGACCTGTGTCGACACCCTTACACCATCTCATGTTCCTAGCACGGCGGGCTGTGCTGGCGCCGCTGCAGCGGCTGCTGAGACCCTCAAGCGGCGCAAATACTGTAACCTTGTGTGTAGCTTCAGTTTTGAGCCGTTTGGGGTCGAAACGCTCGGGTCGTGGGGTCCGAGTGCGCGTCTTCTCTTTAAGGAAATTTATCGCCGACTGGTCGATACTTCACGCGACCAGAGGGCTGGCTCGTTCTATGGCCCAAGAATTAGCATTGCCATTCAACGTGGCAATGCTGCCAGTCTTCTGGGCACGTTTCCGGATGACAGCGATGCGGACGAATACTTCGACGCCTAAGTATCCTTTTATTTTTTCTATCTATTTGTATGGTTAGTTATTATATTTAGTACCTAGTGTAAATAGTTATTAATATGATTTAATAATATTTGTATATAGTCCTTTTACGTAGTAACATTCAAGAGGAATAAGTCACAAAAAAAAACTGAAAAATACCCAATACAAAAAAAAAGGTATCAAATTTTTGAAGCTCCACCGGCAGAAAATTCTAAAAATTTACAAAAACTCGTAAACTACAAAAAACCGCGGAATACACATGGAGTATTTTCGGATACCCCTAGGCATGATGAGGAAACTATTTTTTTTTTATGAGGTCACTATTTGGTCCACCGGTATATAATATAATTATCACGATGCAAAAATCCTGCGCGGAGGTCGTAATCGCATTATTTCACCTGGCTGAAAATTTGTAGTAACTTAGAGAAAAAATGTCAACACAGTAAACAAATAATAACGTTTGACAATCTAAATAATTAAAATTTTAAGAGGTATCGGGCTAAAAAAATAATAAATTTACACGATAATGTAATTTATATTACACATATTCAAATAAAATCCAAAACAAAAACATGGCTGTTAGGACTGCAATGTTCCTATTCGAAGTGGTGGTGGAAAACATTACGGCTATGGTAGAGAATCGAGGCTTGGTTATAAAAAGTGATTTTGCAAACATATTTTCTTTGGAACTTAAAGATCCGAAACAAATGCATATAGTTATGCCAGAACCGCTCCCGCTTCCACCTGCGCCACCTGGCAAGAAAGGCAAAAAAAAAAAACCAAAGCCAAAACCCAAAAAGGGCAAAAAAGGTAAAAAGGGTAAAGTGGTGCCACCACCACCGGAACCAGTTATACAATCCGGTCAGTCTGTGTTATTCGCAAGTAGCGCAGAGGTTTTAATACAAAATATGCAGAACTCCCCTCTGGAACTGTCATTATGGAGTAAGGAAGAAAAGTTAGTCTTTATCGGCACAACTGTAATACCTTGGGACCCGATATTTATAACTTATTTATCACAGATAGCTAATTGTGTGATACCTCCTCCAGTCACATTAAAAGACGAATACAATATATTTGAAGAAGAAAAAGGGAAACTGATAGCGAAAATATCAATTCAAGTAAAACTGTCATTCTTGAACGATAAGCTTACAACAGCATTTCGTACACTTTCAGAAGATCCTTCTATCAGAAAATTTCTCTACACTGGAATTAATTCAAAAACAACGTCTTACATGTGTACTTTGAAGTCAACGGATGAAGATTTTGAAGAAAATTGTAAAAAGATAGAAAATCAATTTATTGTAGACAAGCCAAAGCCCACTAAAATTAGCTATGCCGATTATAAAAATGCTCCTGGGGCCAATCTCGCCTTCTTTAATGAAAACGATTATTGTTGTATGGGTCATGCGGACAAACCTCCCGAATCGATTTACAAATCGCCTGAGACTAGTCCGGACATCGATTTTATTATTGATTATGTTAGGAAGATCATTGTGTCCTGTAATGATAATTTGAGAATGTTAACACCTCGGCCAACAATAAGTCCGAGAGTGAAAGCTACTGATATTGACAGACTATGTTACTGTCGGGAGACATTATGGCCCAAGGGAGCATTTGCTGAACGATTTAAGAACGAAGCACAAACTGGTCCATGCCCACTTTGTATCGATTCTGGCAAAAAACCCAAGGGATCTATCGCCGCAACTTTCGACATTGCTAATATCCGAGGTCCATGCGGTAAACCAGAATGTAAAATTGCGAGAGATATGAGGGCTTACATTGAAAACCTCGTAGATGAGGACAATGAAGAATTTAAAATCGATGATCTTATAGGGCCGTGTGGAAGCAAAGATTGTACATTAGTTGCAACAATTCAAGACTTTATGCGGCATGAAGGCGTGTTTACACACGGAGCAACACAGGAGGGCATGTCTACTCAATGCGCTTGCATGGAAAAGATGAAAGAATCACTGAACAAGAGAGAGTCATGCGAATCTGTCTGTAGTAAAGATTGCAAGAATGCGTCGAGCGAAGCGAGTGTCTGTGAAGGGAAAGGGTGCCCTTATAAGAAACAGAAAGTGTATGATGTGTTTTATTTCACAGTGCAATATGATTTCGAAAATAAATCTGATGACAGCCCAGTGCCATCAGTAAATGAATCTGGTGTAAAAACTCCTGAAAGCAAAGTATCCGGTTCAAAAACTCCTGAAAGTAAAGGATCCGGTTCAAAAACTCCTGAAAGTAAAGGATCCGGTTCAAAAACACCTGAAAGCAAACATAAAGTTAAAATTTGTCATCCTGAATGCCCTTCTGTAAAACCGGAGGAAAAGTTGCCATGCTCTAAACCCGTGTGTAATTTCGACATTGATCAAGAAGGTGACCCCGAGTCTCTGAAGTGTATTGTACCAGTATGTCCAATATTCAAACACGACCCTCCTAGTCCTGCGGACAGTAACATAGAATTACGATTTGCCGAAATTCACAACCTGTGTTGTGTAAAGTCGTGTGACACAGCCGAAAGAGTTAAAGATTTTATCGCTGAAGGGGTGACAAAGAAAAAGATATGCCAAGATGAAGAAGGCGACCCTTGCTTCTGTGACTGTGTATGCACGTTTAAATTAACTAATAAAACTACTTACTGTCCGGTTTGCGGAGGCTACGAGTGTTTGGGAGACGATATGCGGTACCAGCCAGCGCATATTAAGCCTCATCCATGTCCGGTGTACCACAAAATGTACGATAGAAAATATATAAAAGTTAAAAGTCCATGGCCAGAAGACGATCAAACGAAGGACACTGGAAGTACAAAGAGTTCAAGGGGCGGTCCAAGACTTGGAGATAAGAGTAGAACTGCAAAAGGAGTTGTTGATAAAAAGGGTGTTCCTGAAAAGAAAGTGCCCGAAGAGAAGCCACCAAGAGATCAAGAAGGTGCTGCAGAAGAACAAGTTAAGAAGAAGCAGAAAGCTCACAAGGGAGAAGGTGATGAGAAAAAAAGAAAGAAACCTAAAATTGAGAAATCTGGTAAGTCTCCTGCCGCAACGAACCCCTCGTTGCGTCGTAACTGCTTGGTTAGGTAATCTACTTATTTTCATGTTATCTTTCAGTTATGCAAAAAGCGCCCATCAAAAAGGAAGATTTGAAATATAAATATCATTATCCTCCCGTTCCCAGTAATATGGGTTGGAATTGGGTAGCGGAAGACATACCCGGAATGAAAGTAAGACACTTATGTAATTTATTTTTGTGTACTACAGTCAAATACGTCCACGTCACGTCCATCGTAAAAAATACGACATTTACAGCGCCTATAAAGCGCAGGCCACACTGAGAACGAAACGAAACGAACTTGGGTTCATAGTTCGCAGTGGAAACCGAAATATGAGAAGATGCGGTAGCTACATGAGCGAAGCTAAACGAACTTAGGTTCGTTTTCTTTCGTTGTCAGTGTGGCCTGCGCTTAAAGCGCCCGAATAGACGATATACAATATCGCTTAAAGCGCTGGCCACACTGGGAACGAAGCGAAACAACGGAAGTATGAATAGACGCGGAAAAACAAAAAAAAGATGAGAAAGAAAAATATTTCATTTGGGAAACGCACAGGAAATACAAACAGTAAAAAAGGAGGATTTAAATCTAACAAAACTAACATATTTTTCGAAAAAACGAAAATTAAAACAAAAAAAATTACCTGTGCGAGGCCAAAAAGATCCTATATCAGCATAATGATGCGATATTCGAAAAAACAAAAAACCGCAGCGCTGGAGGAAAAAGGCCGGAGTAAAGCTAAACGAACTTAGCTTCGTTTCGGTTCGTTAGTTCGTTCCCAGTGTGGTCTGGGCATAAGAGCGCTCATACAAAAAGTTGGCAACGTCGGAAATAGCTGTCAAATATTTACCTGTTTTGATTAATAGCATTTCATAATAAATATTTTAGTTCACTAGGTAGCCATATTTCATAATTACATACAAAATGTTCAACTAGGTGCACACGTTTGTACATTTTCCAAACGGAAAAAAAACCTGACGTCCGTTTCCGTCCGGAAATTGAACCGTGCGCTCGGGTCATTCAGAACGGAAATAACCGAATGGCGTCATCGCGAACGCAGCACTCACATACATTTTTGCGCCGCCGCCGCACACGAGGGCATTTTACAAAAATGCATAGGTATGTGTTTAGTCCCTCGAAAAGATATTCGCTTTTCTTTTCTAATATTATCAGTATCAACAAAAAACGATTAACGTTACTTTTAGTAGACATCTAGTTATTATTCCATTAATAACTTAATTCCCCAAGTACTCGATTATTTAAATTAAATATTAATTATGTGATATCCCCCGATAAGCTATCTCCCGATAGCATTTTGACTTGTCCCGATGCAGCTATATTGAACATACAATAATTGCATTTTAACCTTAGAATTGACTACAGGTATACTATTTTATTTCTTCAAGAGATTGTGGTAGACTATTTTAAAGCATAATTCAAACATTATATCTTTAATTTATTAAATTATGGAAATTTAATTATATAAATTTAACTGTGAGCAACCTGACAGGTCAAGTTTGTTACCGTATTTTTCCATGAAAATTACAAAAAAAAGTGTGATTTTATTTATCTAATAGCAGCACCAGAAGCTTTATGTCATGCCACCATTTTGTATTCGTCAGTTTCACAGAGCATGTAACTTTGTCAGTTCTGTCCGAAACACTGTGAGAAGTGCGTGTGCGCAGTAGCACTCATCCCTCGGTAGAAAACTTTCTGTCAAGGTAAGTTACCAAAATGTTGTTTGATTTAATATCTTTAAACAACATGATTGTGGTAGTTATTGAAAGCTTTAACATGTAGCTCCATAAATAAATAGTTAATGACGAATCACTGCAATTGTACCTATATATTTAATATAAATCGCGCAAAGGTAAGGTAGCGTTACGTCAGTTTTGTGTGGTAACATATAGGCCTGACAAGCAAAGTAACAAAACACACAAAACACTAGTACAAGAATATTTGTCAAAACTCAATTACGCAGACACGGAAAAACTACTAGAAATTTTAAAATAATATCTCTATCTATCTACTCTATATTAAGTCTCTTCTTTTACCTAATTAATAACAGTGTCCAGTTTATCTACTTTAATATTATTTGTTAATTTATTTAAACATAATATATCTTAAATAATCTAGTCTTAAAAAAATATACCCAAATAAATAGTTACTCTTTAAGTCATTGAAAATATCATGTCTTCTTTTAATTTAGCTTAGTAATAAACCTATTGTTGTCTTCTTTTTAAATGTTTGATGTAAATTGATGGCCTGAAACACAGGTTTTTCATAAACCTAGATCAGGCAGGTCTACATTACAGTTAGAATTTAATTTTCCTCGATTGTAATTAATCTATATCATAATTTTACTTTATACTTATACTTGAATAAATTTTTTTATTATTATTATTATTACATGCTACTTTACCAACTTGGTCTAAATGTGGTTATGATATCATAGTATAATCTATAAAAAAAAGTGTATACAATAAATAAGTACTTATTTAAACGCCAAACAATATAGCAATTAAAAGCAATTATCCACCGCAGTTGACTGAAAGTAAAAAACTAAATGAGTACCAAACATTAATTGTTGTTGATAGTACCTAATCACTTTTACTATGTGCCCAAAATAGGTCTCTGGTGCCCGCTTATCGTTGGAATTTGGGACACGTTGTATATATATATATCCCCATATCATAAACATATATCTCCTTTTTTCTGATATCTATGAGCTATACGCTCGTGTATATATTTTTATTAATTACAATTACCTAATTTACTGATATTATATAATTTATAACTTGCGACCCGCCCCTTCTTCACATTGTACTCGGAAAACGTCGAGATTTCTATACTCGTACTCCGTACTCGTATGTAGGTATGTTTAATATTAAATTAATGTATTAAATAGGTAGGTACACATAAATCTTCCAGAATTAATTCTCTTATTGAATGGCGATGAAAAATACACCAAAATCTGTAGTGGAGTTAAAAATAACATCAATAAGACATACATCGTCTGTATAGATTTATCACGATGGATTCAGGTTGCGCATAAAATGCTTCCATCTTATTTTCTTATCTGCCCGTGACATCACAGGGGGCCCTGTCAGAACCAGTTCTGCGGCACTTGCTGCGAGATAGGAGCCACAGACTACATAGGGATACTATAGGAGTTTAGAGGCATGAGGAACAGTGTGTAAAGTTCACTCATCCTCTATAGAAAAGGGATGATCTTCTAACCAGACGGGTGTCGTGTCTGGCGGGCAACTACCAGTATCATACTGTGCTCTGTGCGGCCAACTGCCCAACGATTGATGTCGGGAACTTACATTTATGGTGTTCGCGCGGTAAACTCTAATGCAGAATTTGTGTGACGTCAGGTCTTTGATGCGTAGTTCGCATGTGGCAATGTAGATGCCGCAACAGGAGCCTTTTGGCCTCGTACAGGACCTCGTGTTTTTTATTTTATTTATAGTTTTGAGTTTATATATTTTTATCTTTGTGTTTTAGTTTGTGCGAGTAGCAATAAATACTTTTTCTTCCTTTCTTTTTCCAGAAGTGTCGATCCTGTAATTGAACGTCTTGTGCAGGAAGCTATTAGCCTCGCTACTACCTTACTGACTGGATAATAATCATATTCTACCTCGTCATGAGCTATAATAATCATGTTAATCGTGCCAAAATAACAGAAGAAGAGTCGAAGGGCAATTTTCACGGAGAAAGTTTCTAGCCCACTTTTTGGCGTGAATATGCAATGTGGAACGAGAAGGAGGCATTTATTTCTAACTATTTAAACAGTGTGCTTAACCCTAGCTTGTGTTATTAACTTAATGTTAAGCCTAGGTAATTAAAAAAGTGAAGTTGGACTGTTGGAGATAGGAAACGAAACGGCAGAAAAAGAAGAACGTCACTATACCAACAGCAGATATACAGGGTCAAATTACGCAAGCGCTACGCAGTTTCACTAGCTAATTTCATTTGACTCTATATAGTGCGGAGTTTGATACAAAGGAGAATAGACGGGTAAAGCTGCAAATGCTGCAAGCTCTAACACCCGCAGGATGTGTTTTTGATTATCTTGAATATGTCTATAGGAATTGAACCCTTGTGTGAATCCGCAGCTATCCAAATATTTGGATCAAGATACAATCTGACACTGACCAACAAATTGCAGAAAACGTAAGAAAATTTGAATTTGGCGGACTAAAACTGCGGGGCCACCTTAAAAACGACTGTTACTGATGTGTTTGTTTTTAAGGGCTCAGTAGGAGTGTCTAACGCTAGATCAAAACCTTTTACTATAGCATTTTTTTTATTAAATTTTGTTTTGTTGAAACTAATTTTTCTTTATTATTTATGTTTTATATTTGGTAATACCTACGTAGGAAGTCAAGAATAACATGAGATTGTGTGAAAGACATACACAATAATCAAATAATCAATACAATTAATACATGTTTGTTATCGTATTACCCAGTTATTGGGTTGTGGATGTCAGGTAGGCAGTCGCTCCATGTAAAATACTGGTAGTCAGCTGCATCCGGTTAGACTAGAAGCTGACTCCAATATAGTTGGGAAAAGGCTAGGCAGATTGATTGATGACATACATAATAAGTGTGTTTTATGTAAATTCAGCGTTATAATACCTATTTATATTTTTAGGTCCGGCCCAACTGGAAACCCGGCGCTGCAAACGCAATCTTGGTGAGACGGTACAGGGCGCAAAGAATGGGCGGGGACAGCTTGAACAAGAAGAAGCGAGCTTTGATGCAGCGCAAGAAGAAAATCGAGATGAAGCCCACATTGGTCGTTACAAAGCGTGATGGAGAGTTTACTGTCCAAATGGAAGTGTTCAAGAAATTCTCTAAAGAGCGACTCCTTTTTCAGTATCCATACGATGAAAAACCGCCTCTTATATACACCATAGGAAAGACGGAGGAAGAGAAACGCAAAATTCAGAGGCAACGCGATAGAAGAGAACGCAGAGAGAGTAGGAGAAAGAGTAAAATATTGCAGTCCACGTTCAGGGATAGGTGCCAGGAGATATGTTTAAAAGCGTACAATCAAGCAATGGGGGTACTTCCATTACCAAATCCTAACTCACCAGACTGCCCTTGCGCAGGTAAACCTTTAAATGCCTCTCCACCTATTATAGATTCCTGTTCGTGCTCTGATGTCGCTAGTACAATTTCGACCAGCGATACTGATAATGATGAGTATGTCATAGAATTCACACCACCTACAGCAAGATGGGATGCTAAAGCTAAACATCCACCCGTAAATGTTGAAAGTGAAACTCAGTACACTTATTTAGATTATAAAGTGAAAATACTCGATAAGTCTGGCAACCAAGTGCCTAGGTTTTTCAAGGGTCCAGATGGTAAACAGGAATGCAGCGATTTAGGCGGATTCTGGGCTGTAGTAAACAATGTGAAAACTTGGTTGGATATAAATAAAGATGGTTTTATAGGGCCAGATGAACGGTGGATCCCACTGAACTTTACTGGACCTGATGGAATGATGTATTCATCAGAAGAAGGTGTTTTCACAGACGCCCTGCTGCGAGTATTGAAAATAGGTGTAGACGGATATATAGACAAGGATGGTAAGTGGGTTTTCTATTCTAAGAAAAAAGAAACAAGTCCACCAAAAACAAAGTCTACCCCCACGGGGTCAATAGTCGATCCGAAGAAAGTGATAAAAAGTTCTCCGAATGCATCAATGAAGGCTGGTGATAGCAAAGACAACAAAAAAGAAGCCACGAGTACAAAAGTCAAACCATTGAATGATAAGAAAAAAGTAGTAACTACTGCAACAGTACCCCCAATACTGAAAGTCACAAAAAACAAGGAAAACGTAAAGAATTCGCAAACTCCTCATAAAAGTAAAAGCCCTGTAGTCATGAGCATTTCCACAAACTTTGACAGAAAGCAACTACCACGTGTCTCACGGGTGGACCGTAAGCCATATATGGACCAGAAAGCGCTGGCAAAGTATCGTGAAATAATAGAAGAACTAAGAGCATACGACGATATAGGAGAACTAAAGCCACCTCGAAAACTAAAGGCCAATAGAGCTTCGAACACCCCCCTATCTGACCTATCAACCTTCACAATGCAGGGTCATACCTGCGATAGGACGGGGCCAACATTTACAGCGGATAGGTCTTATGATTTCGGGACATCAACCACTTTGACACACGTTGATTCGCAGATGGATAAATCAATTAAAACGTAGATTAATATTAGAGAATCGCGAACAAAATTTTGTATTTTTACTAGAGACTACCTATTAAATTGTTTAGCTTTAATCATAATTTTTTCGTTGTAGTTTGCTGAAAGATCACAGAATCACAAAATAAAACTTCTTTGAATGTTTCATCATCATCGTTTCATCGTCTTTAGAT
The DNA here is from genome assembly GCA_947364205.1 of Agrochola lota. Lineage (NCBI taxonomy): Eukaryota > Metazoa > Arthropoda > Insecta > Lepidoptera > Noctuidae > Agrochola > Agrochola lota. The sequence continues at coordinate 3,380,553 of OX376228.1, read as the reverse complement.
AGAAAACTCTTTATTATGTACACCGTAAAACACACACTCACCACACACACATACTTTCTTCCTTCTCTCCACTTCATTCCTTTATTTGCCCGGTTCCGAAGCTCCGACCGTCTATCGTCCAGGCAATATTGCCTTTTGTGTAGCCCAACGCGTTCTTCCTTGTTTAATATATAAAACCAGCTTTATTAGTGTCCCACTACTGGGCAAAGGCCTCTTCATACAGAGAATGTTTTTTTTTTTTTTTTTTTTTTTTTTTTTTTTTTTTTTTTTTTTTTTTATAAAAACGTTGCCCCACACTAAGAATTTCTTCTTGTATCGTGGGTGCGTTTACAAACATAGAAACTCACATACACTAACACCCAGACCCGGAACAACTACTTGCAGATCATACAAATATTTGTTCCGTGCGGGGATCGAACCCGCGACACGTTGCGCAGCAGTCGATTGCTCAGCCACTGCGCCAACCGTGTCGTCCAAACCGTGTCGTTTGCGTCACATTTATTATTATATTAACGGCATCACCCTTTGAGTCATTCGCTTTGATTCATAGAATGCATAGTCTTCAGGCTGAGTTTCACTGCGCCCGATATGGTGCTAGTATATGAGCTACTGACTCAGTACTCACAGCAAAACCTAGCAAATCTTACCGAGATAAGGTTGAACTGGGTTGAATCCTTTTTGTACAAAAAATAATGCATAAATGTCAAAACATGACTGTCTCGATTGATGCCTTAAAAAAATATAGAAAACGAATTTCAAAATTCATGACACAATGTTATTGGCAAACTGTTAAATTGAAAACATTCTGAAAGCAAAATTTTGTAGTTATTCGTTTAATTCTGGAAGTATAAGGTTTGGAAAGGCGCATAATTTAAATTAAGTACCAGTCAAATCAACATAAATGTAAATAATAAAAAATGGCCCCCACGGATTCAATGTTCTTGTTCGAGATAATAGTTGAAGAATTGACAAGCTTTGTCAATTGCAGCGAGTTTTGCATCAGAGGTCAATTTGCAGATGTATTTAATGTTCATCTAAAAGATCCCAATGAACAAGAATGGTTTTTACCAAAGCCGGAAACAGAGAAACTGAAAAGTAAGCGGAAAATAAAAAAAACAAAGAACGGTAAGGGCCCGGACAGGCAGTCAACGGCGGCTACAGTGCAGACGGGGCAAACCATCTTATTTGCGATAAATGTCGACACCTTGATTTCAAACATGAAACAGTATCCATTGGAGTTGTCGCTGTGGAGTAAGGTTGTACCTGACTTTAAAATAGGATCGACTAACATTCCGTGGAGTCCGCCGTATTACGAATATTTGAATAAGCTTCACAGGAGACAAGGACAGCAACCGATCTGTGTTAGAGGCGATTACAATGTATTTGATGAGGTTACTTCGAAACGTATGGCGGTCATTAAACTTAACATAAAATTGAGACACTTTAAAGATAAAATTACTACTCCAATTAGGTCTATATCTCAGGAAACCCAACAAACTGTTATGAGCACTGGCTTCAATTCTAAGCCCGTTAGCGTGATAAGTAGCATGCTTAAAGATAGACCAATTAAGTTATCTGAAGAAACTGGTACTATAAAAACTATTTATAGTAATGGCAAACGTAGAACTACTCGCACCAAAAAGAGGAACATTAAAAAGAAAGAAACTACGGGTATTGACGGCTTTAGCAGAAACGAACGCGTCACTGACGTCAAAAGTGCTGAAGAGGATAGTAAAATCAATAATAGAAGAATAAATAGTCGCATTATCACTTTAGTAAGAAGTGATAGAAACATAGACAAAAACCCAACTTTAGCTGTTATAAAATCCAAATCTTGCTCATCGATTGAACAAAGAAATACTAACTTAATAAATAATTACATTTTCGGGGGCAAGCCTGCAGGGCCGTTTGCTAACCAGGTCTATTGTGTTAATTATTTTACAGTAGAACACGACCTTACTGGCTCTCCGTCTGCACAGTCTGCATCTCCAAACTCTGCAACTCCAAGCTCTCGTACTACAAAATCTCCGAATTCTGAAAAATCTGTCTCTGTAAATTCGGAATCCGAAAAATGTGACGAATTGAAAGATACAGCAAGATACAAAATTAGAATATGCAAGAGTGAATGTGCTAATGTCAAAAAAACAGCTGGCGTACCTGGCATACAAAGTTCTTGTTCTTTGGATTTACCACAAAAAGCATCGCATTTCATCACAGTGAAAAAATGTAATGATATCAGATGCGGCTTTGGAAAAATGAGGGAACTTCCCACGCCGCCAGATGATCGCATTTTATTAGACTTGAGTACTCGGAGAGCAGTCTGTTGCGATCTCGCCGAGAAGGTGGAAGAAGTGGTAGCGGGAATAACAGCGAAGATGAAATTTGGTAGCGAACCTTGTTATTGTCAATGCGAATGTCAATTTGGCTTCATGAAGAAAACAACATATTGTGAAATTTGCCGCGGCTTTGAACGTTTGGGGGAAGACCATGGAAGGAAACCTAAATACGAATTGCCTTTTCCCTGTCCTATCTTCCACAAATTAGCCGAAAAAAACAAGATGAAGGTGACTGCGTCTGGAAGCGACACTAAGAATAAGAAAGAAAAAGAAGTAACAAAAAAGGGAAAAAAGAGAAAAATAGACAGCAGGTTCAAGTTTAACCACGGCTATACAGGTATACGTACGTATTTTTTTTCTTCTGTGTATTGAATATTTATTGATTATTATTGTTGTAATTTCCTTCATATTATAGCGCCTCATATTGGTCACAGCCGCTGCGCATTGCCTTGTGCTGGCACTTTGAATGCGGTACCTAAGCGCATGGGTTGGCTCTGGAGTTGTGAAAACGTACCAGGAATGAAGGTACGTACTGATGACTATAGCTTTAGGTACACCTATTGGAAGTAGTGAAGATTTTTATTTATTTTTTTGTTTATAGTACCGTCCGTTGTGGAAGCCTGGTGCGGCGAATAAGCACGTAGTGAGATTACTTAAAATAGCCAAAAATCCTGAAGAATTCTTTGCTAAAAAGAGAAAGAAAGTTCCATCAAAGCTAAAGAGACCACTAAAGCGGCCTTTACTAACTGTGCAGAAGAAAGATGGTGAATTCACTGTGACTATGGAAACCATGAGAACTTTCTTAAAAAAGAGGAGTATTAATCAATATCCGTATGAAGATAAGCCTTTGGTGACTTACACTATCGGGAGGACTTCAGAAGAAAACCTACAAAGAAAGATAAAGAGAGAACGTGCAAAAAGACGGCTGGAGAGACTTCAACGCGACTTCGTTCAGAGCGCATTCAGAGATATGTGTCAGGACATTTGTTTAAAGACATACCAACAAGCGCTTGGTATACTGCCCGATGCCGAACAACCCGACTGTACCTGTTATCCAGCAGAGCCTGGTCCTGACGACGTACACCTGGATCACTCCTGCTCTTGTTCTGAAGACAAAGACTTGTCTGAATCTGACACTGACTCTGATGAATGGATTGTTGAATTTACTCCCCCTACTGCTAGATATGATCCAACATTCAAACCCAAAAAAGTAATGACTACAGACAATACAACTCAATATGCGTTCACCGACTACAAAGTAAAACTATTAGATAGGTTAGGAAATCCAGTGCCAAGATTCTTTAAAGGTCCTGATGGTAAACAGCAGTGCAGCGATTTAGGTGGATTTTGGGACCCAGATCATAAATGGTTAGAGATTAACGCTGATGGTTTTATAGGACCTGACGAGAAATGGGCTCCGCATATCTTCATAGGGCCTAATGGAGAGGTAGTCGATGGTGAGCTTGGAAAATTCCAATCCACAAATGGTGAGTGGTTGGTTATTGGAGTTGATGGATATGTTGATAAAGGCAAATGGAAGTTCTACCCTAAGTTAAAAACTCCAGCGCCAAAAAAGCGCAGGTCCTGGAAAAAAACCGCCGGTGACACAAAGGATGACAAGCGATCCGTGGCCACTTGGAGTTGCTTCGGCAGTGTATCTCCGAAGCTGTTATCCAAAATGGGAATTGTCGGTCATGGACACGATAAGAAAGTATTATATTCAAAATTACAAGATATGTTGGCGCAAGGAGAAGATGTAAACATTCCACTGCCTACATCAGTACCGCGGTCAAGTAGATCTAGAGGAAAACTTGGCACTGCTCCAAAACGCACTGTAATTGAGAGAACACCATGCAAACATGCCACTCCTTCAGATAGAGGAATAGTGGCTGTAGATGGTCGCGGGAATAAGACATATTTTAGAATGAAAGATTTTCTTAATAGAAGGCCCAAAGATAGGATGACCTCGCTTACAGAGAAGGGTATTAGTGTAAGCTCATTCCATGTGCCGTGTTTCCATTCGTTCATTAGTAGTGAAATTATGAAAAAGCAGCAGTATGACCGCCTGGTGGCGCTCGCTGAACGTCGGGCAGCGGGTGCCAGCCAGACCCAGGCAAGTCCAGGAGGACGAAGCACTGCCCCATCCACACAAGCTGACTATAGTGGTGTCTACGTAATATAATTAGTTCTGAGTTTATTATTTATGAAACGGTTTGGTGTAGGAATTTATAAGGTTTAGACAGTTAAACTTTTAAGTAGTTTATTTGGTATACGTCCTAAGTCAAATTTTGTAACGTTATGGTAACTTGTAAGTTAAATAAATTATTTATTTGTATTGTCGTTTCACATTTTTGCAATTTTACATCTTTATAATAATTATTATGACACAGGGTTATTCAACATTTATATCCATCGTAAGACCTATTTCAAACTCCCAATACCGAACAAAATACCCCGTCGATGTTTGAATCAAGTAAGTTATTTTATTTTATTATTTTTTTCATTTGGCGAAATGTGGATGCCCAATCTGTTTCGAATACTGCACCCACAGAGGTGTACCTCCGCCTAATCCTTCATGGACTATACTTGAGATAGTTTAGTTATTTTTTGTTTTCATCAACGCTATTTAAAACTTTCGATCGTAGAGAATTGATTGTCGTTTTCTCTAATTCCAGGTGGCTCGGGGTTGGAAGCCTGGTGCGATATCCAATCGTCTTCTTAAGAAATTAAACAAAGCAAAACGGCAAACGCAACCAGAGCAAAGAGTGAAACCGACAAAGAAGACGAATAAAAAGAGGGTTGAGGATAAACCGACCCTCATCATTTGTAAGAGGAACGGGGAGTACCGCGTCGAGATGCAGGTCTCTCCCGAGGACAGTGACGTAGACCAGCAGCAATGCAGTCCACTGGTATACAGGATCAGCAGAGAAGACAATGAGGACAGGATTCAAAAATGGTTGAGGAAACGGCGACGTATTGTCAAAGAGGCCGTCGACAAAGTTTGGGTGGATCCCTATCATCCCGAGATTTGCGAGAAGATCTGTCTTAGAGCCTATAAAGAGGCCATAGGACTGTCCAACCCTAACAATCCCGAGTGCACATGCAGTGAAGAAGAAGAAGAAGATGAATGTAGTTGTTGTAATGGCGAAGAGGATGACGATGACAGCTCTGATTGTAGCTCCTTAGGTCTCGAATGGGAGATACACTTTTCTCCTCCAATCGCGGCTCAAGCTTAATATTTTTTTTGCAGTCCTATATTCTTTGTTTTTGAAGTATTTTGAGGTGAAATAAAACAAGAGTTTTAAACGACGACTTTACTATCCATTTTACTGTTCGCCAGGAGGTTGTTCAGCATGTCCCATATGACGAGTGAGAGGGTAGTGTGAGGTGCTGTCCTCAAGTAGAGTGGTCCTAATCCTTTGTAGAGGCCGTGGATGCCTTCGGTTCTGTATATTTTGGACAGGCAGTCGAGTATTCCAGTGTAAAGGACGGCACCGGTTGCTGCAGACCCTGAAAATAGATATTAAATTAGCAGTAATATTATGTTATTGTAAAGATGACGGTAAAAGCTTTAGAAAAAATCAAAGGAAAGTAGTTACCTAAGATTTTCAATACATACACTCAAGTGGGTACAATAATAATAACTTTAGTAACATCGAGAACAAAGTAGGTATTTTTAGTTTTGCAGCTCTATTAAATTAAGTATATAACTGCTTGGATCATCTTCTACAATGCCTACTTAGAGAATAATTTTGTATTGAATAAAACTGAAGTAGAAATAACCCACTGGACAGATAAACATAATGGACCATTTAGACGGGGCCAATCCCCGAGACAATGCACTAAACCAATCTATTAAGTTAGTCGAATGAAAAATGCAAAATTCATGTCGTTCAGTTACACTTATGCCAGCCGAGTAAGCCAGTTCAGTCAGATTTGGACGACGACTTCCCAAAATCAGAAGCATCTGCGTCCGGTTACTGAAAATAAGTAGTGGAATGGCTAATGGCTTGGACGGTAACACGCGTTGACACGAAGCCAATCCACAGCCAGAGTGGTGGGGGAAGCTTTTGACGCCAGCAAATTTGAAATCGTTCAATTACAATGAACTGGCTTCATCAATGGCTTGAGGACAATACAATGCGATGGACTGTCTCTATTTACATGATGTTGTTATTGGATTGTCTCGGGGATTGGCCCCGTCTAAATGGTCTATCCATGACAGACTGAAAGATCATCAGAAGATCGTCCATCTACAGCTTAGGCCTAAAACCCAGAAACATTTATCTACATACAAGAAACATTGAAAGCAAGTATGTCACTTGACGGAAGCTTCCCCATAGTTATACACCAGAGACCTCCCGACCACCAATAAGCAGCGACAACGTTACCCTGATTATAAAGCCGCGTGTTCACAACATCCATCGGCGTTTCGACACAGACAACGATCACACCGCATACGATGCTCGCCACGAAAGACAAAGTCAGTGGCGACTCTTCAAAATACCCCCGAGCATGCAGAATTTCCTTGAATCTGCAAAAAACTTGAGAATGTAGTGTACGAACCCTGGTTGTATAAACGGACGGTGGTGACGTCGAAGGGGCAAATTGTGAGGGATACTACCACTCCGCTTACAGCGCTGGCGCCGAAGGCGAGTCCAAGCGGAGAGTTTGAGAAAAAGCCGTGTGACAGCAACTCTTCTTTGGCTCTGAAGTGGAAAATATTCGTTGAGTGTTTGGTTCTAATATTTTCCTGGACTGTCCTTTTTTGGCAGTGTTTTGTTTTTCGCGTACTGCGGCTGCTGTTAGGTGACATGGCACTTGTGTCAAATATACCTCCAAACACTAGGTGACCAAGATTTAACCAGATTTTGATTTCTTTACTTACATAAAACACAATCATATATTTTAGGCTCATATTTTTATTGTACCATATCAGTAGCCTGCCATGATGACTATTTAACAATAAATTAGTCTTGGTTATTAAATCACAGATTACAGACAACAAGCAAATATAGTTTCGTTCAGATAACTAGGAGTAGGTGAAAGATTAGGATATTTTAAAACTGGCAATTTTTTATCTAGTTCTATTGTCGCATTCAGGCAGTTGAGTTGAATTCTAGTTACCTGTGACGTATGCCTGTTTATCTTCATCATCATCACTGCTAATTATAGGCCTTCATAGTAACTTGGCTGTCTCCTATCGTTAAGCCAATATTTCCTTTCACCACGACCGCCTACTGTTACCATTTACTAGGAAGCCTTTCCAGTAGTGGAGGCCTATAGGACATAAAGCTCTCTTACTTGGTAAATGTAGGGAGTTGAGCAGCGGTGCCTATGGCCAACCTCGTGCAGGTCGCGGAGACACCCGCGAAGAAGCCCCTCATACCTTCAGTCTTGTAGATCGTGACGATGCCGTCACACATTCCTGAAACGATAGGAAACATGTGAATTGGACTGATTTGATAATTGTTTATGTGAAGACTAGGGGGGCATTCCTTTTTATTTTATTTTCTCATTTAGTTTTTATCATGGTCTTGCGTAATTTATGCGGCCTACCCAAATGTCCTTTCTTTGGTATTGTTCGTCGAATTGTTGAGGTCTCTGAGTTGAGCTGCACGGTCACTGACAAATGCGTGCACTGACTGGACAGGTCCTCTTAATCTGTGTGGTTCTTTTCTCAAAAGACCATCTCAGACACCAATCTACATGATCTAACCAAGATTATGTCTGGACTTTAAAAGAGACCTCTGAGTTCGTTTCGGCCTTTCTTCTCGGAGTAGTCAGATAGGAAACGCCGACCTCATCTAGTTAAAAAAATATGTTTGACGTGTAAAAGTGTTTTGTCCAAACCCACTTACAGTTATAAAATCATTTATCATTTAATAATTATTATTATCGTAGACCCCTTGATTGATCACGGATCAGCCTATTCGTTGTAAGTTCATGTATTTCTGCATCTTTGTTTCATTGATGATACTTATATTTTAGGGTTCCGTACCGCAAAAGGAAAAAATGGAACCCTTCTAGGATCATTTCGTTGTCCGTCCGTCTGTTTCTCTGTCAGTATGTCAAGACCCTTAGAACCGCGAGGAGATATCAAGTTGAAATTAATATCAAATACGTATGGAGCTCTACTCTAAAAAAATCAAGCTTCTTATTCGGCGCAAAGATATCTATTCTCAATTCTTTATTGCGTACCATAATGCATAAACGTAGTTGGTAAATAGATAAATTACTCATAATTATGGACTGAATTATCTGCATTATCCCTGTCGGGCACAGCATAGATCAATTAGGAGAGAGGAAGCAGAGCACTGGGTGTTTAATGTGATAAATTTTATTATTAGTTAAATAGTTAGTAAGTTAAATATATTCTCATATGAGAATTTAGATATTTTTGCTCTTACTTTCTGAATTTACTTCCATTTTTACACGCGGCAAATTTTGATACTCGCAAATATATCAAACCTTTATAGGTATATAACTTTCCGTTGACCTAGAATCATGAACTTTGGAAAGAAGCAAGATCTCATAGCACAAGTAAAGGAAAAAGTCCGAAAATCATCATCATCATTAATAATTTGTAGTTTTATCATAAACTTTTTTTTTGCGATTACGTACTTGCATTTTGCAGTTATTTATTTATGTAATTATACAACCCTTAAATCTATTTTTACAGGTTGCCCTAGTGCGATAGTTAAGTACTTAAAATATACATATAAATTCCTAATAGAAGAACAAACATAACACCAAAAATTTACTGAATAGGGATAATGTATAAATTTTTTTTTTTAGTCCGTCTTTGAGATTATAAAAAAATAATGGACACGTATTTTTTATTTTTTTACGTTATCTAAATATTACGGCGATACATTGAGGTAAAATGTGCCATGACGTCACGAGTATGTAGATTTTATACATACTAGTGACGTAGCGACCCCCACTCCCTAACCTATAATGCGTTTTATCTAAGTAAATTTTTATTAATAAGATAAAGCAAAAAATACGTGTCTAATATTTTTTTATTATCTGACTGACGGACTAATTAGTTTTTTTTTTTTATCCATGCATCATCCCTATTGTAAACATAAAACCCTAGCGGTCGCCAGAGTAAAGTCGTTCAGTGTACAAGAAAACAGGTCTATTCCTTCGGCTACCGCGTTGAGCGTGCACAGTGCGCGCGTCAGCGGCGCGCGCTGAACCAGAATGGTGCGCGCGGTGGGCACCACCAGCAGCCGCGGCCGCCGCCGCCTGTTCACTCGTCTGGTACGCACAGCCGAATTGACTGTAGTATAGCAAAATGAGAAAGTTTACCTCTTATTACATGGAACAGGTACGTGGCCAGTGCTAGTTCTCGCTTAATTTCTAATTTATAGTAACCAACCATTCCCAAAATGAGAATGAGTTGGAGATGTAAGAGAGAACATGTTTTTCAACTACAATATTAAGTGAGTTTTTGAGAAAAAATCATCCCAACTACGGAACCCTTCATTGTGCGTGATCCGGCACGCACTTGGCTGGGTTTTAATATTTCGTGACCTGACACTTTTACCCGATTACGGCGAAGGAAAAAAGAGAGTTATGATTTTGACCGGTATGTAAGACTGTAATGTATGTCTCGTCTCGTGTCTGTCTCTGTATCATCTGTTCCCTCATAACCTCATAACATAAAAATTACTCATCATAATTTGACAAATGAGGTATTGTTTAAAGCGTCTTAATTGTCCGCTGGCTATGGATAAGTGCCGTCACATTAAATGAATATGGCGCCCTCTAGAGGAAAAAGTCATGAACTAAAAAAAAACTGAGGCCATGTTGGGTATCAAATGAAAGGGCTTAATTTGCACATTTCAAATATATACATATTACCCCCTAAATAATTTAAATAAAATAAAAGTTATAAAGTAAAACGCAACTACGACCAAAAAGTCATCTAAAAAGGAATAAACAAGACATCATAGACAAATAAAAATCCGGAGTCACACGTAATCCGCCCTAACACGTGTGTAACTTTTTTTTTATGACGACAAGTCCACGTCATATAAAATTATTTGCTTCTGCCACACACAATCCACTTCAAGCAGTCAACGTTCACACATTGGACCTTCGAGCCGACATCCAACTCGGGTATTCGCTTGGCGCTTTAAAGAAATCCCTAAAATAGAACTGCTAGATAAAGACCTGAAGTTACCTTTATACTTATGCTGCCTACCAACAGCTATGCTAGGGTGCGCGCCTGCCTGTATCCTGGTCTTCACCACTGACGCAGGGTTGCCGGTAACTCCGCCCATGATGCCAGTCACGCCTGACCAGAAGATGGCCTTTTCTATGCTTATATCACCATCTTTGTTTTTAGTCCAGCCGTTGACCTCTGCGACGTGGTACATGCCTAGCCTGAAATAATATTTAGGATGGTGTGAAATTGACGGCATACTACGAGAAAAATATTCATAGATTTTGGCAGATTTTTTCGTCATATTGGATCTTTATTGCTGAACAGTCGTTCGATTCTATAAAAATATCACCGTGAAACTTAGGTGAAGTGAGCGTGAAGTGAGCTGTCAATAGTGTTAATCCCTAGCATCTTGCCGGTCGATTCCGTGGCAGTGACAGCTCACTTCACGCTCACTTCACCTTAGTTTCACGGTGATATTTTTACAGAATCGAACGACTGGTCTTAATGTTAACGCTGTCATCTTCTCTTACCCCAATTGGTGTGGGCAGATCCCGTCTTTTTTCCCATACGTATCTCAGTATTCACCACCTTGATAGCTGTATCGTCTAGCACACAATCTACCCAACGTTTAATTGATCCCCTAGAATATTTATAAAATGTTTTACAGTGGAAAATGCGTCTGCGAATGCAGGTTTTCCAGAAGACATTATGTAGGCAAGCAATAATTTCAGTATATAATTATTATTACCTGACTGAATTCATAGTGAACCCCAGCACCATAGCTGGTGCTAACCCCTTCTGTAATGCCATCGCGCCATCGGCCTTTGCGATCACAAACACCGCATGAAAGATCCCTCGATATCGCGTATTAGTATCGGTGCGCGCGCGCAGTTCTCCTTGCAGCTGTAGGCGAGTCTTCACAACGTCCATCGGGTTCGTGAAGATCGTTGCTCCGGCGCCAGCAAGGCCGCCAATTATGAAGTCCATTTTTAAATTACTGTAATTTAAAGGGCTGATAAATTTATGTTTTTAGTAAATCTTACAAAAGTGGTAGGTAGAGAGTAATGTCATGTGAAGTACAGTCTGTGATCAAAAAACCTTACCCCCCCCTTAAGTAATAATGAATTTAGGCCTTAGTGCACTCGTAATTAAGCACCTTTTTATTATGTATGATTGGTTGCCGGCTGCCGCTACCGCCGTGGTGCGAAATACCGAAATACCAGTTCCATTATAATAATATTTTAATAGCGTGATTGTGTGATAATGAACTTTATGTTATAGAATAATGGTTCTATATTGAGAGTATTGTATTGAGCATCGCAAGTAATAATTAATTTCATGAAGAACATTTGGTTTAGTGGTCAAAATCGAGTAATAAGTCTATTGTGCATCCTGAGATTCGGGACCAGGTATACGCAGCGAGTTTTTGTTCACTTTTGGAACCAGTATACGCAGCGAGTTTTTGTTCTCTTTCGGAACCAAGTAGGTACCTATACGCAGCGAGTTTTTGTTCACTTTCGGAAGCAGTATACGCAGCGAGTTTTTGTTCACTTTCGGAACCAAGTAGGTACCTATACGCAGCGAGTTTTTGTTCACTTTCGGAACCAAGTAGGTACCTATACGCAGCGAGTTTTTGTTCTCTTTCGGAACCAAGTAGGTACCTATACGCAGCGAGTTTTTGTTCACTTTCAGAAGCAGTATACGCAGCGAGTTTTTGTTCTCTTTCGGAACCAAGTAGGTACCTATACGCAGCGAGTTTTTGTTCACTTTCGGAAGCAGTATACGCAGCGAGTTTTTGTTCTCTTTCGGAACCAAGTAGGTACCTATACGCAGCGAGTTTTTGTTCACTTTCGGAACCAAGTAGGTACCTATACGCAGCGAGTTTTTGTTCTCTTTCGGAACCAAGTAGGTACCTATACGCAGCGAGTTTTTGTTCACTTTCGGAACCAAGTAGGTACCTATACGCAGCGAGTTTTTGTTCACTTTCAGAAGCAGTATACGCAGCGAGTTTTTGTTCTCTTTCGGAACCAAGTAGGTACCTATACGCAGCGAGTTTTTGTTCACTTTCGGAAGCAGTATACGCAGCGAGTTTTTGTTCTCTTTCGGAACCAAGTAGGTACCTATACGCAGCGAGTTTTTGTTCACTTTCAGAAGCAGTATACGCAGCGAGTTTTTGTTCTCTTTCGGAACCAAGTAGGTACCTATACGCAGCGAGTTTTTGTTCACTTTCAGAAGCAGTATACGCAGCGAGTTTTTGTTCTCTTTCGGAACCAAGTAGGTACCTATACGCAGCGAGTTTTTGTTCACTTTCGGAAGCAGTATACGCAGCGAGTTTTTGTTCTCTTTCGGAACCAAGTAGGTACCTATACGCAGCGAGTTTTTGTTCACTTTCGGAAGCAGTATACGCAGCGAGTTTTTGTTCACTTTCGGAACCAAGTAGGTACCTATACGCAGCGAGTTTTTGTTCACTTTCGGAACCAAGTAGGTACCTATACGCAGCGAGTTTTTGTTCTCTTTCGGAACCAAGTAGGTACCTATACGCAGCGAGTTTTTGTTCACTTTCAGAAGCAGTATACGCAGCGAGTTTTTGTTCTCTTTCGGAACCAAGTAGGTACCTATACGCAGCGAGTTTTTGTTCACTTTCAGAAGCAGTATACGCAGCGAGTTTTTGTTCTCTTTCGGAACCAAGTAGGTACCTATACGCAGCGAGTTTTTGTTCACTTTCGGAAGCAGTATACGCAACGAGTTTTTGTTCTCTTTCGGAACCAAGTAGGTACCTATACGCAGCGAGTTTTTGTTCACTTTCGGAAGCAGTATACGCAGCGAGTTTTTGTTCTCTTTCGGAACCAAGTAGGTACCTATACGCAGCGAGTTTTTGTTCTCTTTCGGAACCAAGTAGGTACCTATACGCAGCGAGTTTTTGTTCACTTTCAGAAGCAGTATACGCAGCGAGTTTTTGTTCTCTTTCGGAACCAAGTAGGTACCTATACGCAGCGAGTTTTTGTTCACTTTCGGAAGCAGTATACGCAGCGAGTTTTTGTTCTCTTTCGGAACCAAGTAGGTACCTATACGCAGCGAGTTTTTGTTCACTTTCGGAAGCAGTATACGCAGCGAGTTTTTGTTCACTTTCGGAACCAAGTAGGTACCTATACGCAGCGAGTTTTTGTTCTCTTTCGGAACCAAGTAGGTACCTATACGCAGCGAGTTTTTGTTCACTTTCAGAAGCAGTATACGCAGCGAGTTTTTGTTCTCTTTCGGAACCAAGTAGGTACCTATACGCAGCGAGTTTTTGTTCTCTTTCGGAACCAAGTAGGTACCTATACGCAGCGAGTTTTTGTTCTCTTTCGGAACCAAGTAGGTACCTATACGCAGCGAGTTTTTGTTCTCTTTCGGAACCAAGTAGGTACCTATACGCAGCGAGTTTTTGTTCACTTTCAGAAGCAGTATACGCAGCGAGTTTTTGTTCTCTTTCGGAACCAAGTAGGTACCTATACGCAGCGAGTTTTTGTTCACTTTCGGAAGCAGTATACGCAGCGAGTTTTTGTTCTCTTTCGGAACCAAGTAGGTACCTATACGCAGCGAGTTTTTGTTCACTTTCGGAACCAAGTAGGTACCTATACGCAGCGAGTTTTTGTTATCTTTCGGAACCAAGTAGGTACCTATACGCAGCGAGTTTTTGTTATCTTTCGGAACCAAGTAGGTACCTATACGCAGCGAGTTTTTGTTATCTTTCGGAACCAAGTAGGTACCTATACGCAGCGAGTTTTTGTTATCTTTCGGAACCAAGTAGGTACCTATACGCAGCGAGTTTTTGTTATCTTTCGGAACCAAGTAGGTACCTATACGCAGCGAGTTTTTGTTCACTTTCGGAACCAAGTAGGTACCTATACGCAGCGAGTTTTTATTCACTTTCGGAACCAGTACCTATACGCAGCGAGTCTTTATTCACTTTCGGAACCAGTATACGCAGCGAGTTTTTATTCATTCTCGGAACATAGTACACGCAGATAGTGTGTTTTTCGTCATTTTCTTATTTACAAGCTTTATATATGCTTGCTTCGTTCGTATGTGTTTCCGCGGTTACACCAATTGTCATCCATTTTTCAAGCACTTCCTGGCATCCGGTTGAGCTGAAACTTGGCATACTTCATATAACTACGGAGACATTAAAAAAATATGATAACATGGAGCTGGTCTGATGATGGAACCTGAAGATGGCCATAGGAACTCCTTTTTATATACCATACTTGTATTTGCCATAATTTCATTTAAAATAACGCTTCAGTTGCCATTATCGTGAAATTACATTTAAAAAAAAATACTAATTTCATTGGTCTTAATCGATCAAGTGTCATAATAATTTTAATCCATAAATTTATTTGCTATATTTTTGATTTTCAGTGATTTTGTTTTCCATTACAGTTATTCACCATAATATTAATTTGCCCATACTAGCACAACAATGCTAGTACAGTTGATTAATATTTTTTTATTAACAAGGAAACCTAAAAATAAACCTAATCTACCATGCATGCTTGCTTTGCAAAAGTGGAAATGCAGCACTCGGCGGCCGCTGCCGCGGCACGCTCGCTTTCGCGCGTTGTTTGGTCACAGTTCTAACCTAACCGTTTACAATTTGACAAACTGTTTGCTGTAATAAACCATTTGATTACAGACAATAAACGTTTCTAAATTATATTAAATGTTGCTTATGGCAAGTATCAATTATGTAATGTGTTACATACAGAAACTAATGGTTATAACACATGTTATCATGGAAACTTATTTTATGGCAAATAAAAGTTATGACTATGACGTTATTAGTATAAATGATAATAGTGCAAGTAAATATTATGAGGGGGGACGATTAGATATGGAAGACAATAATAGTACAAATCATTTTATGGAAAACAAGAGAATACCGATGGAGCTGGGAGCTCACCACATGAACCCCTCAACTAAACTAGATAGCGCTGATGTGTTTGGGCTCGTTAATTATTATCGTGACAAAAACTATAGCCTCAGGTGTAGTCCAGGGTAAGGCGGGAGGAAACGCCCGGGTGTCACCACTGTGTGGATCGCCCGGAGGACACGGTGGAGCATACGGTGGAGGTCTGCCCAGCTTGGGCGGAGCACCGCCGTGTCCTCACGGAGGCGATCGGCGGCGGCGATCTCTCGCGTCCGGCCCTGGTTCAGGCCATGGTTCGGAGCGAGAGTGCATGGGAGGCCGTCACCTCCTTCTGCGAAGCAGTTATGCTCGCGAAGGAGGAGGCGGAGCGCGCGAGGGAGATGCAAGCTGCACGCCCTCGCGGCCCTAGTCGCCGCAGGAGACGCCCCGGGCGTCGGGAGTCCAGAGCCGACTTCCGGCCACCGTAGGCGCGGGCTTGCGGACGGTGAGCAATGGGCAGCTCGCCGTCCGATAAGGACCAGGCCCGTGTCGACGGCGCGTTGTGTTCCACGCGCGCCTCAAAGAGATGTCAGCACCAACCGACGGGGTCGAAAGACCAATGCCTGCTGGGGTTGCGGGTTTGTCCGAAAGGGATAACGCGGCCCCGGCACACAGGCAACGGAAGGAACACGGGTGGGTTTTAGTCAGTAAAAGTCTGACACACCCTCTCGCTCTGCCCAGAGCGGGAGAAGTCATTTGATGATTTCCCACCCTCAAAAAAAAAAAAAAGGTGTAGTCCAGGGTCTGATTATAGAGGCGGAAGGTAGCCACAGGAACTCCTGGGCCTTACAAGATAGTAGAAGACGGTAGTGTTGGGCTCGTTGGATTTGTGATGGTGATAGAACAGATATTTAAAAAAAAATCGAATGCTAAAAAGTACAAAACAAAATAAAAGTATTTTTTTTTTATATAAACAAGCTTTTTTATGAAATAAACATGACACGAAGTGTTGCCACGTCAAGCGTGGAACGCAGTCACCCACACAGTACAGCAGTCACTGCGTTCGGCGATTGACGTGGCAACACGTGGTTTCCGGGTTCGTAATAAGTCAATCGTCATCCTGAGTATGCCTCGTTGAGAGGTGAAACGCGTGTCGATTTCTTACTGGGTTCTTTATGACTCTTTATGAACAGTATTAGGTTACTAAATATACGTCGTCTATTGTATTTACGTAGTCACGCCTCGGCATGAGTCAATTAACTATATTTTTTTATCAATTATAAAAAAGTATTTTCGTTTTTTGCCACCGACTTCTGAAATTAAAATTATTTTACACTTTTTGTTTTTATTTTTGTCCGACTATGGCGGAGGGTTATGATTTTGACCGGTATGTATGTGGGTACCCTCTATCTGGCAGAATTTCGATGCTCCGAAATTTATTTGGCATAACACACTTTGCATAATCTTCTTTAAACGAATATTTTAAAGGCATAAAAAATATTTAAACTAATTATTGTTTGGCCGAATGTTTATATGTCCTACTTTACAATGGCATACTTTTAAGATGGCAGATTTTTATTTGGCCTTACCTTTGGCTTTAAAATTCCGCATCATTTCGTTTAGCATAACGTTTATTTAGACTGACGATTATTTGGTACAATTTCACTAGGCATACTATGAAGATGGCAGTATTTCATTTGGAATAATATTATTAGGCATATTGCCATTTCTATAAAATAGTATTTTTAACCTTAAATAAAAATATTGTCTCAAAAAGTCAATACTTTGTGCTATAAAAGGTAGTGACAGAAACGAATCGCTGCAAAACCGACCTCACGTAGTCTTGTTTAAGTCCGCGCAGGCGCGGAGGGGCGAGGCGGGCCGCAAGCTGAGGAGCAGGTGGTGAGCGTTAAAACCATCTGCGACGACAAGCTCGCGTGGGACCGCCGGAGCCCCGCAGCGCCGGAACCGTGACAGAAACCATGCCTGCTGCATGTTGCATGCTGGCTTGCTTGATGCATGCATGGTGTATGCTTGCTTGCATGCTGCATGCTTGCTTGCATGCTGCATGATGAGTCTTCCAATTATTATGTCAGTTATTATGGATATGAAATGGATGCCAAAAGATGATTCTAACTGTAAACTTTCTGAGATATGATAGTTCTGCCTTTTAAAGACTATCGATATTAAATGTATGCCAAAAGACGACTCTGACTGTGGACTTTCTGCGATATGATGGTTCTATTTTTTAATAATTATGGATGTGAAATGTATGCCAAAAGATGATTCCGACTTACAAAATTATGAGTTTTGAATGTATGAGAAATGAGTGTATGCCAAACGATTTCCTGCGAAATGAAGTTTATGCTATCCGCTGTTATGCAAAATAATATTATGACATAAAAAGTTCTGCTATAAAGGGTGGACCCCATGTATATTCATCTGTTCCCTCATTTATGTTTTAAATTATTCATCATAATTTGACAAATGAGGTATCGTTGGAATCGTTTTTAATGTCCGCGCGAATATGATTGTTTGAATATGGCGGCATCTAGAGGACTTAAAGCCATAAACTAAAAAAACAAAATAAAAAGCACAATTTATATAATAATATTATGCCCCAAAATAATTTTAATTAAAAAAAAGACAAATAAAAAATCCGGTGTCACACGAACGTAATCTTTTTGATCTATCACGACGTGTGACGGTGTGACTCCGGATTTGGTCACAATCCGATTAATAGTTTGGGAGAAATGCGTGGACAAATATATTTATGCCCATATAGATTATCTTATGTGAATATATTGCAGTTCCAATAATATTACATAGGTACCTACATACCTGTCGAATTGATAACCTCCTTTTTTAAGTCAGATAAAAATAGATTTCCATTTATACAGTAACATCACCACAGAACCTGCAACTTTGTTTTTGGTTCAGCACTAGATAATTAATTTGAGTATTCACTTACCTGCTTATTCGATCAGATTTAGTTATTAAAAATACAAGCCGTTCGCATATCGCACACACACCTTGTTCTAATACATGTTTTGTCTCTTTACGTTTTCATGTTGATGACACGATCTCAGCCAAATTTTCCTTAGGTCGCATTTCGATTGGCTGTCAATTTGAAATCATTTGAGCCCATAAGTTTTCCATGGGATTCAAGTCGGGACTTATTGATGGCCAGTCAGTTAATCTTACACTTTCTTGAGCTGGATATTTCCTGCCGTTTTTTATCCATAATCTGACAGTATTTTTAAAACAAAAAAAAAAAGTAAGTTGTAAAAGTAGCCAAATGTTTATTTAGTCAATTTTTAAATTAAAAATTAAAAATACTTACTCTAGGTAAGTCTCAACAAACACAATCATAAGATTCCAACATTATGCTCCTAATAGAAATATTAATTTCTATTTATAGTTTAACCACTTAGTTGCGACAACTGCTTCGTTAACAAGTGTAACGAACATATAAATATTCTTTTATCTATGGTAACAACAAAATTAAACAAACAGAACTTGTCTAAAAACAACTTTGATTTACGTAAAATGTATACAAATGTTTGTGCGTTGTCACTGCTATTAGGCGTAGACAGCACTGACGCGCGGTATTTTTTTTACCATTATACCCTCTTCTTGGTAAGCTTTAGTAGACGTACATACTCTGAAGGCGACGATAACCGACTTTAATGATTTTATACTGAAGATCACATCTAAACGAGTAGTGTGAATGATTTGGAAAAAATATATGTTAAATTAGAGCATTTTCTTAATAACTTAATATATGAATATTTTAGACTATGTTTATTTTACATAGTGAAATTAATTTGTCAAGTTATGCCTTACGCTGATAAAAAAATGAGACTCACGCAAAATCAATCAAGCGTATTTTTCTGCAACATTAATTTTTAAGATAAATTAATTATTGATATTTTAGTATACTTACGTGTTTTATAATACGAGTATCTTTTGTTTTATGTATAATAAATTAATAATGCGTCTAATTAAGGACAGCGCTCCTTGATGGGCGAGTCCTATTACTGGCTGGACGTAGGACGCGTTGCGTGAGCTCAGTACAGAACACGCAAGGTAATTTAAATTGACCCTGTTTAATAAAAACAATTTGGTAAACGGTAAGGGATCATCCAATAAGCACGTGATGTTTTTAGCAACTTTTTAACACCCCCCTCTCCCCTGGTCATACGTAGTGAGATTTTACACTAAAACCCCCTACCCAAAGTCAAATGTATTATTCGGAGAAAAGCATCTTAAAAAATACAGAATATTTTATCTTTAAATAAAAAGAAAAATATTTAAATTTGCGGGGCCATATTTCGGTTTAGAAATGCGCGTTAAACGAAAAAAAATACTTATAAATTTACTACATCCCCCCCCCCTTCTTCCCCTTGTGATATACCCCCTGTCGAGCTTCACGTGATTTATGGACGACCCCTAACTAAGGGGTAAAAGAGCAACTACAAAATGGTACGGTTGTAATAAAATATGTTATATGTGTATATATGTTTTTAGTTGTGGTATCTACCCCACACAAATTCGAATACCACTACCTGCTATGATATGATAGGTACGTATTATTGAAATTTACTCAAAAACAACCAAAACGAAGTAAATAAAATTGATATGGGAACACCGCGCAAGCTTCCTCTACCAAATGAAAAAAGAACTTTCAAAATTGGTTCATATTTTTGGAAAAAGTTTTTACGCAAAGGTGTTGGATGGTGGTCTAACATACCCACCCCTCTGTCTTGTAACTTTAAGGCAAATCAAGCGAGTTTTGTTTTAAAAGGAACTATTTAGCTATCAAGAAGCAGTGA
The DNA here is from genome assembly GCA_947364205.1 of Agrochola lota. Taxonomy (NCBI): domain Eukaryota; kingdom Metazoa; phylum Arthropoda; class Insecta; order Lepidoptera; family Noctuidae; genus Agrochola; species Agrochola lota. The sequence goes on along the minus strand of OX376228.1, from coordinate 3,360,315 downwards.
TAGCCTAGTGGTGTGACCGTCAGACTGCCAAGTCATAGGTCTCGTGTTCGAACACAAGGCTCGCACCTCTGACTTTTCGGATTCATGTGCGTATTGTATAATTATCATTTGCTTCAAAAACCGTGAAGGAAAACATCTTGAGGAAACCGGCCTAAGAGATATTTCTCGACGGCATGTGAAGCCAAGTCAGAAGCGTCATGTTCAACTCTTAGCTGCCTTGGCTGATTTAAATTTTTGAATTGTTCTTTGTTTTATCTTTTTATTACGGACGCTTATAACGTGCACGTCTTTCTACATTGGTCTCATATGTTTAATGTCAACATGAATTATGTAACCAATATTTGTAAAAAATTATTTAAAAGAGCGTCCGTGGAGTTTCTTGCCCGTTCTTCTGCATAGGTACCTACTACACTTCGGAATGGGCAACTAGCTTCATATTTCTGACTGACCGATTCCTTGACAATTCAAAAGTGCCTGTAAATGGTTTAATTGAAATAAATGCTTTGAGTTTGAAGCCCATTGGCGGCTTAGAAACTCTGACATCAGGTTAGTCACTGACCACACGAAAAGAAGAAGCTATCAATAAGGTCAATACCGAGAAACTGTCGTACATACAAAAGTCTGGCACATCGCCATCTGATCTCATCACCTCTGAATGAGAGATGGTATTATTTAATTACTGATAGTACACGTGGCATTTTTACACTTATGGCGTGATATAAGGTGCCTACTTATTTATTTTTCTCTTTCAACGCTCAGACTAAATAAAAAACCAAGACAGCGCTGCCAACAATACAGTGTAACTTGCCAAAACTACGCCTCTGGTCTGAGCATATACGCTCACAGCACACATTTACAATCAAACTGCACCTCACTAAGTGAACACATGTTTACGAAACCGGCCTCACGTCACAGTTGAGAGCGCTATCTTGGTTTTTTTATTTAGTCTGAGCGTTGAAAAATAAAAAGAAAAATAAATAAGTTTCAACGTAACAAACAGGGTGTACAATCAAGATGTGTAATAGAGAAAAAATATGAACTGTCCCTTACAAAATTTCATACCTGCTCGACCCAAATGTATGCGACGGCTGGTAATTTTTTCGCGATTACGATATTGGACACATGGAGAAAATTGTTCAGTTTGATGGGGACATCGCCGCGAAATTTCTTCAACGTAGGGGGTTCAGAATCCTAGCGGCGTCAGCGTGGTTTGCTACGCTGACGACACGCTGGTCCTGGTGCTGGGGAGGTCGCATGAGGCGGCGGCCGAATTAGCGACACGTTGGGTTGCGACAATCGTCGAAAGGATCCGGCAACTGGGACTCGAGGTGGCCTTGCACAAGTCCGAGGCCATGTGTTTCTATGGTCCTTGGAACGCGCCACTGTCGGGTTCCCAGATTACGGCGGGAGGGGTTCACATCGGTGTCGAGTCGACTTTGAAGTACCTGGGACTCGTCCTCGACAGCCGGTGGAACTTCGTGGAGCACTTCCGACGTTTGGCTCCCAAACTGGATAGGGCTGGGGCTGCTTTGAAGCGGCTCCTGCCCAACCTGGGGGGTCCAAACGCCTCCTACCGGAGGCTTTACGCGGGGGTCGTGCGGTCCATGGCCCTTTACGGGGCACCGGTGTGGGCGCGTTCATTGAGGCTGCGACCGGCCCGGCGGTTGAACGCGTCCCAAAGGGTCATGGCCATCAGGCTGGTCCGGGGATACCGCACGGTCTCCCGTGAGGCGGCGAGCCTCCTTGCCGGACTACCGCCATGGGATCTGGAGGCGAAAGTCCTCGCGCACATGTGGGAGTTGCGCGAGGAGGCGAAACGCCGGGGTGTAACTCCGCTGCCGCGAGAAATCACGGCACAGCGGACAGAGCTCCGGCGGGATCTCATGGCGGCATGGAGTGTGCGATTGTCGCAACCCAGCGCTGGGCACGCCACAATTGCAGCGATAAGTCCCCTCTTTGAGGAGTGGCTTGAGAGGCGCCATGGCGTCCTCACCTTCCGCCTGACGCAGGTCCTCACCGGACACGGTTGTTTCGGGAGGTTCCTGTTCCGCGTAAGGCGGGAGGAAACGCCCGGGTGTCACCACTGTGTGGATCGCCCGGAGGACACGGTGGAGCATACGGTGGAGGTCTGCCCGGCTTGAGCGGAGCACCGCCGTGTCCTCACGGAGGCGATCGGCGGCGGCGATCTCTCGCGTCCGGCCCTGGTTCAGGCCATGGTTCGGAGCGAGAGTGCATGGGAGGCCGTCACCTCCTTCTGCGAAGCAGTTATGCTCGCGAAGGAGGAGGCGGAGCGCGTGAGGGAGATGCAAGCTGCACGCCCTCGCGGCCCTAGTCGCCGCAGGAGACGCCCCGGGCGTCGGGAGTCCAGAGCCGACTTCCGGCCACCGTAGGCGCGGGCTTGCGGACGGTGAGCAATGGGCAGCTCACCGTCCGATAAGGACCAGGCCCGTGTCGACGGCGTGTTGTGTTCCACGCGCGCCTCAAAGAGATGTCAGCACCAACCGACGGGGTCGAAAGACCAATGCCTGCTGGGGTTGCGGGTTTGTCCGAAAGGGATAACGCGGCCCCGGCACACAGGCAACGGAAGGAACACGGGTGGGTTTTAGTCAGTAAAAGTCTGACACACCCTCTCGCTCTGCCCAGAGCGGGAGAAGTCATTTGATGATTTCCCACCCTCAAAAAAAAAAAAAAAAGGGGGTTCAGAATCATGTACTGAATCCATGGTTTCAGTTTTCGCGTCGATGTCCCTGTCACCACGAGTAACACCATTTGTTTTTGGTTTTCCTTTCATGTTTCAGCACCATTTCGTGTCAAGTCGGGTACACAGGAAAGATGCGCTGCTTGGGGGCCTATGTCAAGCAGTGGACGTCTTTCGTCTGAAATGATGAAGATGATGACACAGGAAAGACATCTCTAGGATAAGGAGAACTCTTCTACATTAGTCTTTTATGGTATCTTGGTAGATATTTGGGCTTCTTGTAGGCTGCTGCATTAAGTAAGTATGGTCTTAAGGTCTTTAAGATAAGGCTCCATTTTCTAAGACCCTTTACAGCATTGTTTCATGTTAAGGCTCCTGCTGCCAAGCGCGATGGGACTGGTGGAACAATTTCTGTAAAAACTTCATGGAAATTGTTCTACCGGAGTCGCGTCACGTAGTCACGTCGCGCCTGTCGCGGGAGCCTTTACGGATTCAAGAGATGAGAATCGTAATTGCAGTGAGTGAATGAATGAATGAATGAATGAATGAATGAAGGATTTATTATTATTACTGTCAGATTTAGGTTTTAACGCGATATTCTGCAAACAGCTGAAAAATAATGGATCACCCTTGTGTACCTAAACGTGTATTGGTATGTGATTTACATTTTCTTGTCGGTAACTAGCAGCAGCCCGCTGTTTCACCCGCATATGTCTTATTCCCGAAAGAATATCGGAATAAAACTCCACTTCACTTTACTTTAGAACGCGGACGTGCGGTTTTTTTTTTTTTGAGTAAAAAAAAAAACCTACGCACGCGCGTGTTTTAGCGAAAGCGTTTAACATGAAGACATCTACACCCGTAGATGTCTTCATGTTAAACGCTTTCGCTTAATTTCACACTCCGCAAACGCCTTGATTTGAGAAAAATTAAATTATAAAGTTTAAAAAAAAAACACTTTTTCTAATTCAACTTTCAAATTGATTGTGCAGTTTCTGACGCATGTGTCAAAGATAACTCGAAGTGAACAAAAAAACACTACAAAGAAAAATTTCTTTAATTTCGGAAGTCAGTATCTTTAGGTCTACAGGTACGCGGGCTGAGACTTCAGCTTTATTTACTTAAGGCATTAAACTTGTATTATTCATATGCATTAGTTAAAAAAATATAATAAACATCCAATTAAGACTTCAATAAAATTATTGTAATCCTATAAATAGCACACCCATTTTTCTGTGTTCGTATTTGTTTATTGAGGTCAGCTTCCAGCCAACTACTGCAGTAGCATTGAGTGCTACTGCATTGCGGATATTTGCTCTGGTCTTAGTTAAACGTCATAATAATTGTTTTACCCATTCATATTCACATTAATTAGTCTGTAATAAGCAAGAAATTGTATCCAACGGAATCATTAATTAACCCCCACTCTCTACATTCAAGATAATTAATAAATGTTCTTACGCAGTTCATTAGACAACTAAGATATAAAAAAAAACTCACCTTATTTTATATATATCACAATCAATAAATTAATGACTAAATAAATTAAAACAAGGACCGCATGGATGTTACATCGTCCAAATACATTGAGTTTAATATTACAATACAAAATATACTGAAATATGACATAAAATATCGAACGCGCGTGACATTGTAAAATACAGCTTTATGCGTAACAGACATGATGTATAACTGACGTAACAAATAATTTTGGCGCGCGAATGCGGATATGTGCGACTGTGTTACATAACTCAGTCGACTGCTCGACGGTTGAGCGAATACTGGCGACATGGCGACTGCATCTGCACGGCGGCCACTCGAACGCGGTTGAATGAACGATTCCAGAAATAGCATGGCTTTTGGCATTGGGGAGTTCCTCATGGGAAAATTCCCTTCTGCTATTGATTCGTAGAGTGTAAATGATTCAGCCCGACTCGAAGGACCAAAAACTTTGTAAGACATAATGCACGCCTTAGTTACGGCGTTTATCGTATTATCGGCCTGTAACGTTACTCACTACCCATTAACTAGCTTCTGCCCGCGACTTCGGTCGCGTGTAGGTACGTCGCAAGATGCAACAATATACTTACTAAAATAACAGTCACATTTTGCAGCAGCTCGTCCTGAGGTCGACACCTGCAGCCTTCAGTAGCAATATCCCATTCCTTGCGAAGTTTTTCCATTTTAGTGAATTTGAACGCCTGCGTTCCTGCATATGCTAATGGCACAACACCTTAGAGTATAATAACCAGTGATCGGAGTAGGTAGATTCATTTTTAGTACTTGTATCATAAATGCACACAGAAAGAATAACATGGATAAGCCATTTTTCCGGAAAGTAATTCCGGTATTTCCGGATTCAATTAAATATTGTTAATGTTGGTAGTGATATTATTACTAGTGGTATTATTATTAGTGGTAGTCGTTGGGTTTTGTCAAATCGTGACAAAAAAAAAAAAGGAAGAATAATAAAGAATAAAATTGCTCATTTTATTACAATTCCTACCTTTTTTTTGAGGATGGCAAATCATCAAATGACTCCTTCCACTCTGGCAGAATACAATTCCTACATAAGTTCCGGTATTTTTTTAATAATCCACCAATTCCGGAGGAATGTCCATAGTAATATATACGTTTCGGATCAATGACCCCAGTTCAATCTACCTACTCCGATCACTGATAATAACACTGGAGAAGCCTTATGCCCAATATTCCGAACAAAAAGTCTATCACTTTTAGCGGGGGACGCGGTACTACTACAAAAAATAACAAAGTCCGTACCATGAATTTTTGTATTTTATCGATATCGATATTCATTCGGAATTTTGCTTGAATCCATGAAATAAAACAGAACAAAACTACAATTAAATATTTTTTTTTTATATTATAAGCCTGTGTCGTCCCACTGCAGGGCAAAGGCCTCCCTTCCCTCTTTCCACTTTTCCCGGTCTACTGCGATTGTGGGCCAATCCTTTGAGAAGGAGTCCAGCTCATCCCGCCATCTCTTTCTGGGCCTGCCGCGTAGTCTTTTCCTGTTATTTGGGATCCACTGAGTGGTGATTTTTGCATATTGTTGCTCCGACATGCGACAGATGTGGCCAGCCCAGTTCCACTTTAGTCCAGCAACTGTGCGGCCAGCATCCGCTATTTGTGTTTTGGAACGAAGTATAGAATTTCTAATGCGGTCTGTGAGTTTGACACCTAGTATGGTTCGCTCCATAGCTCCATAAATAAAAGTAAGAAAATTTGTATTACGTAAGTAATCTCAATAATAAATTAGGTCGAGTAAAAAAATAACATATATATATATAACCACTTCAATGGACATATAAAAGATATTGAACATTAAAAAAAAAAACTACGTTAGAATTTTGAATTTCAAATTAAAACATGACTAATTATTAGGATAATTAGTTCTTTACGTAAGTTTGCGTATTTGAACGCTTTTTACAAAATTTAACAGCACAGATAGGCATTTTCACGGAGCTCCGCGCGCCTAATGATTTACGAAGTGCGTTAGAATCGATTTGAAAGTAGTTTTTATGAACGTACTAGAACATTTATTCTTGTACTTTTGCAGAGGGGAAGTGCTCGTAAAGCTTCTCCAGTGTTATATGCAATGACTATATAGCCTCTTGACTGCTCATACGGGCGACTCAGGCTCACGACACATAAATGAAATTGCACTTATATTAGATGACAATATTTTATTTTATTTTATTTTATTCAATAGGAACAACTAACAGCTACAATATAAAACATAGAATAAAAGAATATACAAAACTTATGACAATATTGCAGCCCACAACGCTGTTCACAGATTAGCTGCGGGATAAAAACAATAAAATAATCACTAGGTTACACAATACAGATCTATAATGATAAGTTATACTTAACTATCGAGTTTAAATTAAATTATAAGAAGATAGAATAGGCCAACGAAGTAGAATGAAGAGAAAAAAAGAAGTACAATAAACTATCAAACTATTCAGGAGAGCTCCTTGAGTATAAGACTTTTGAACCTATAGGCAGCAGTTACAAAAATGTCTATATGTTCAAAAGTCCTATTGTAGGAGTCTACCATTCGGCGAACAGGTGAACGCAGACCAGAGTTGGACTTACAAGAGCCCACTGAAAATAGTCTGCCTACGCGCACCTCTCGCCTATGGACTGTCCTAGGAACTGCATAACATAGCATGTTAGACAATGCAATGCAGTCAAATTGATTCCTTACAATATTATAAAGATTCATAGCTTCTAGGTATTTACGTCTATTTTCGAGTGTTGCAAGCTTGTACTTAGTTAGTAAATCTGAATATGATAAATAATACCCATAGCATCTATAATGCATGGTACGTAGAAATTTATATTGAACACGCTCAATCATTTCAATATACTTTTTGTAGTAAGGACTCCAGACGGACACGGCGTATTCCAGTTGAGAGCGTACTAGGGATTTATATAAACAAATGTAAGAGGAAGTCTTTTTAAAATCTATTGTAGAACGCATTACAAATCCGTATAGTTGATACGCTTTACTGACAATTTTTCTAATATGTAAGTCTAAGCAAAGCATGGAATCAAGGATGATACCGAGATCACGAATAGAGTCCACTTTAAGCAGGGGGACATCGCACAGTGTGTATGTGTGTTTTATAATTGTTTTGTTTTTAGTGAAATTTATGAAGCTACATTTCGGTAAACTTAGTTGCAGCTTATTTTTCTGGCAGTAAGATGATAATCGGTCTAAATCCTGTTGCAGCAGAAGGCAATCATTTATATGCCGAATGGTTCTGTACACTTTGAGATCGTCGGCATATAAAAGGAACTTGGTATTATGAAAACATTGACTGATATCATTAATGTACAAAACAAACAAAAGAGGGCCAAGTATTGAGCCTTGAGGAACACCAGAGGTCATCTGTGCGATGTTAGATTGATGACCATTGATAACAACCTTCTGACTGCGATTAGTAATATAAGAAATAAACCACCTTAGAAGATTGCCGCGGATTCCGTTGAACGCAATTTTGTTAAGCAGTATTTCATGGTCTACCTTGTCAAAAGCCTTGCAGAAGTCGGTATACACTGCATCCACTTGTACGCGGCTATCAACACTATCAAAGAGAAAGCTTGTAAACAGTAAGAGATTAGTATTTGTTGACCGCCGTTTGACAAAACCGTGCTGTTGTTGTATTATAATATTGTGGAGTACAGGATAAATCTCGTTATGCACTAACCTCTCAAAGAGTTTTGACAAAGCAGATAGGATAGATATGGGACGATAGTGTTCTACGTTGCGTCTAGAACCACTTTTATGTACAGGCACAATATACGCATGCTTCCACAATTTAGGTACAACTCCCTCAGATATACATTTATTATACATAATAAATAGAGGCTTGCAGATGGAAGTTGCAGTATTCCTAAGGAAGTAAGGTGTAATTCCGTCAGGTCCGGGGCCTTTCGCTGGATCTAAGGATTTAAGCTCCTTCAATATCTTTTCTTCACTAAAAGAAAGGTCGCAAATAGAGACATCATGTGGTGCATAATTGTCATGTGGAGGTTTCCATTGTGACAATGAAGGACATGCAGGTTCATATACCGAGTTGAAAAAGTCAGAGAACATGTTACAAACCATATTTGGATCATTTGTATCAACATTCTTGTATTGAAGCTTAGCTGGAATTCCAGGTTTGTCTTTTCGATTTGAAACGTATGTCCAGAAGTGTTTCATATTATCATTCAAATTATCCTCCACTGACCCGATGTACGAATTAAATGACTTTAGACATAAATCCTTAAACTGTTGTCTATAGTTGGCAAAAGATTCATAATCAGAAATGTTCTTATATTTCTTCCACTTAACCCATGCCCTTTGTTTCTTCTTGGAGATGGTTATGAGAGTACGAGAGAACCAAACGGGATAGCTAACTGACCTAGGTCGAGCCAGTGGGGTATCTTGTTGAATAATACTATCTAACTCGTTGTAGAACTTAACTAGAGCTTCTTCAGAATTCAAAGGGCCAAGCAGTTCTAACCAGTTCAGTTGCTGTATGTTATAATTAATGTTGTCAAAGTTAGATTTATGAAAATTATATTTGTGAAGAGGAGTCTTAGTCATAGGGGTGATTTTAACATTTAAACAGGTCTCACATGTCAGGGCAGGATGGTAGATGTCAATTGGTAGCAACGTAGTTGAGGTATGGGAAACTTTACAGGGGTTGTTGGATATGGTCAGATCAAGTATTTTACCTTTGTCATTCAATACATTGTTAAATTGTGAAGCACCAAGAAGGGAAATGAGATTGTATAGATTTACGCAGGCCAAAGGGGCTCCAGAATGTAATGAAGCAATTTGTGAGGTGTTTGTTGCAGAGGATGCTAGCCAATTTGCTTCAGGCAGATATGAATATGTAATATGTAATATAAGAGATATGAATTGCCATTTTAGTTTTGACCAGTTATTGGATCTCTACACACGCGGTTATTTTGATACATTTTAAAACATTTCTGCGTAATTATAAACAATAATGAGTTCCTGTTCTATTAAATGGTGTGGGAAATCGTCTAGAACATCCAGCTATACAAAAGATGGCATAACTTTTCATCGGTAAATAAAATATATTTATGATTTAATAATATTATGAATAATTGCAGGGCTCAAGCTAAACTGGTTGTTGACGTAAAAATGCACAAAAATTTATACCGCGTTGATGTCTTTTTGAAAAGTCTCTTTCTCTCACTAGGGTATGTCAATACGTCTGTCCCTTTCTATCTGTACTAATTTTGTAGTGTTGTGACAACTTCAAAACAAAGTCTTTATATAATTTCACGATAAAAATGACGATGTTTCCTACTGGTAAAAAGTAAAAAAGTTATTAGAAATAAAAGAAGACGAATAGTCCATTCGTCTTCTTTTATTTTTAATAACGCTATTCACTACAATAACGACGGCGGGTGACGTGTTTACTAAACCGTTATTGTCGCGCATTATAAACAACATACTATGTCAAGTAGAGATGAAATTTGTAAAACACTAATGAAAGTTTGAATTTCGCGGCTAGGTCAAACGAATTTATTTAATGTTTTGTGCACAATTACAAACTGCACAAATGAGAAATTTAATGCCTTAGGCATTTTGATGCAGAGATAACATATAATATGAGCCAATTAAGTTCTGTACTTTAAAACAGACAGTGACCTCTGAGTTTGTTTTCACATTCCTTAAGACTATCAGTTAGGAAATCTCGACTCCAGCTAGCTTGTTAAATAATGACGTGTACAAGTGATTCCTAATTGTACAATAAATAATTTCAATTTGAATTTCACATATGAGAATTCATTGTTCTATCCGAAAGGGATTGATATTGCTATTATGTTTATAAGACATAATTTCAGTCCATTAAATAAGCTTCTTTTAATTTTAGCATTGATTAAATTGAATAAAATTAAATTTGAAGTGTTACGTCAGGTTTTATTTGCACCCCGTTAACATCACTATAGTTAAAAAAAAAAAAAATTGACGTCGAAATAGACTTTTTATCGATATCGATATTATTGTTGCAAAACTGACTTGCACATCACTATCTTTCGAACATTCGTCCTGACATTGTTGCATCGGCCAATCACAACCGCTGTATTTTCTTCGTCCCCCGACCCGCAGTGGTGAGTCGTGTGCCTAGACGAAATCGGTCTATCAGCTCTCAAGTGGTTTAATTCTCTTTGGTTATATGTATGTATATACTCTAAGCACAACACTAATACATGGACTGATACATTCTTACAGATTATTCCTGAAAAAGGCTTATCACTGAAATAAGATAACAGTAGATTACACACGGGATTTTTCAATAGCAGTCTAGATATTTATTTTTATTACTAGCTTTTACCCGCTACTTCGCCCGCGTGGCTGTCGAAAATTATCCCACGGGAATGTGCTACCGGGATAAAAGTATCCTTTGTCCTAAACTAGGTCATGGTCTACCCATGTGCCAAATTTCATCTAAATCCATTCAGCCATTTTAGGGTGAAAGCGTAACAAATAAACAAACTCACTTTCGCATTTATAATATTAGTTAGTTATTTTGATACCCGAACAAATTTTTAAAAAAGTTGAAGTATTTCTCTCTTTAGTTCCAAGTTTCAACACCAAACAAACGTAACACTACTAACAAGTATCTCTCTACAATAGTTCTACAAACTTTCCTAGCTGTAAAATTGTTCTGCAAAGGAAATGGCACAAGTGACGTCAGTGGCCTAACGCCCGGCCGCGTCAATATCCGGCGCCCGCCGAAGAACGGCTATAGGGAACGAACGATCGTATATTGTGTGTGATATAGTAACTACTAACCTGGTGTCTGAGTTTTTATGCCGCCCATGGGCCTCTGACTTGGCTTCACATGCCGTCGAAAAATATCTCTCAGCCATACCAGTTTCCTCACGATGTTTTCTTCATAAGCAAAGCATGTTTTACTCAAAGCATTTGTATAAATTAAACCATTTATAGGCACTTTTGAATTGTCACAGGAGTCGGTCAGTCAGAAAGATGAAGCTAGTTGCCCAGTAGATTCTTAAGGAGAAGAACGGGCAAGAAACTTCAAAAACTGGGTGACAGTTGCTTACATGTTTAGTTTTCATTGGTTTTTGGAGATGCATCTTGTTTATGATGGCGGTAATCTCAAACTAACCATTTTCAAGAAATCTGCATCGTATTGAGTAACTTTTGCTAAAGGAAAAAACATCTAAAAGGGCGTGAAAAGACAAACGTGTCAGTTCCAACGAACTGACACGTTTGATGATGTCACAACAAACATAAGGGACTCGTCCTAATGTCGGTCGCGCCAATATCCGTCGTCAAGGAGCTTCCGACCTATACGCCAAGCGGAAAATGGACGAATGACTTTATTGTTACGAGCAGGTTAATATAGTCAAGTCAAGCGCTCGACTAAAAGCCAGTGTTGCAGGCCAGTTCAGGAGTCCGGTTCAGGAGTCCGGTTTGAGCCCAGTTCGGGGTCCAGTTCAGGAGCGCAGTTCAGGAGTCCAGTTCAGGAATCCAGTTCAGGAGCCTAGTTCAGGAATCCAGTTCAGGAGTCCAGTTCAGGAGTCCAGTTCAGGAGTCCAGTTTAGGAGTCTAGTTCAGGAGTCCAGTGCTGTATTATCAGTGCTAAAGGCTAGTGTTAAAGGCTTGTGCCAAAGGCTAGTGCCAAAGACTAGTGCCAAAGGCTAGTGCCAAAGGCTAGTGGTAAAGGCTAGTGCTAAAGGCTAGGGCTAAAGGCTAGTGCTAAAGGCGAGTGCTCAAGATGAGTGCTAAAGGCGAGTGCTAAAGGCGAGTGCTAAAGGCTAGTGCTAAAGGCTAGCGTAGCGTCCTTATTCGATAAGTAGGTAGTGATAGAACTGAAGACCGGTTTCGCGAAATTCATTTTTTCATAATTACATATAAACATAAGAATTATCAATACATCACTCTAAATTAGAATTAGTCTCAAATCTCATGATTTAATGAATAAGTCATTCAATACATCATAAATAATAATATAAACATTACGGCACCCACTAACTAGATTGAAGAAACTTATGCTTGTGCTTTATATATTACCTTGCCATGTAATCTAGTCCTAGTTAAACAATAAACATTATTATATTATTCATTTACTAAGTATTACAGGTTGCGGGTTTGTCCGAAATATATCGCGGCCCCGGCACACAGGCAACGGCAGGTACACGGGTGGGTTTTAGTCAATAAAAGTCTGACACACCCTCTCGCCCTGCCCAGAGCGGGAGAAGTCATTTGATGATTTCCCATCCTGAAAAAAAAAAGGTATACATTTATATGTTACCCACATTTAAGTTATAAATAAAAAACTCACTGTATCTGCCATAGTGAATAATTTCACAAATATCAAGTCATACTGTTTAATGAAAGGGGTAGTGACTGGTATACTAACGTTATATCACATTCCCGAGGCTGTGAAAATAGAGAATACGAATTTTCCTAGCTAGATCGATTTTTCGTCCCCGTAAACCCCTATAATTGCAACTTTCATTGAAATCGTTAGAGCCGTTTTCGAGAACGTGATTACAAATATTGCTCATTTAATATTAGTACCTGGTCGACCGAGCTCTGCTCGGGTGAAAATAGAGAATGCTCATTTAATAGTATAGGATTTTTCATACTAATTCCAGGACAATAGGTTTATCTATTTTCACCCGAGCGGAGCTCGGGTACAAATGGAAAACCTGTCAGGTTAACCAGCTAAGTTGACCTGTCATGTATTTGGCAAGTACTTTAAATGTTCATGGTAGGGCCCCTGGACGATATGTTTATCTATTTTCACCCGAGCAGAGCAGGTACTAAATTATTATCTTACATAGTCTGCAGAAAAGGTTAAATGACTACATGATTATTAAATTTATACACCCGTCCTTTGTCGATTTGAAGAAAACAGGTTACTGTACTTCTGGGTCACTAGATTCGTGATAAATAGGTGAGTAGGTCACAGTAGTCTTAAAAGGTCGCTGCGTTGGAAGGAAAAGTAAAATATTTAATTTTGCGTATTCTGGGAAAAATGGTTATAAATGCTTAGGTATGCATCACATTGAACATTTGCAACGGAGCACTTAGAATATCATTTTTTTAAATTGAACGTTTTTCCTGCACGTATAGTTAGTAGCGAGCTGTTTGGGTGTGTCCTTACTCGTTTTTTAACCTTTATCATGAGTTCTTTAGGAACCTAGCTGTCACGACTACCTAATATAATAATACGATTATGTAATGATGAACTTTCGTTCAATTATCGTATCGGTTTTGGTGAGCTTCTCGTTAAGAAAAAGCAACGCGGGAGTGCGGGGAGTCCCAGGGTCGTGGTGGTGGCTCCATGGCACGCCACACGCGCGCGCTCTGCAGCAGGTCATCCCACAGTGCGCGCCGTGTGGCGCACCACGATGAGCGGAACAAGCGCTGTCGCGCCGCTGTTCCCACTGGGCACGTCGAGCTCGAGCTCGAGCTCGAGCACGAGCTCGTCTGTACCTCTATTTTAGCTTGTAGGCCCACCCGTTGCGTGAACACAAGATCCCGTTCGCCGAGTCACCCTAAGCTTTGTCGCCACCAGCCCGATGGTGTGCATCACATTCTCACCGGGAATCTCTTGAATGTTGGTGATCTCTAGATCGGAGCCTAGTAAGTCCCGCTCGCGGTCGTTGAGCTCGAGCTGCAACTGGAGCACTAGGTACCTGCTCGAGCCGGCCCACTTTGTCGTCTGGCACTGTAGCACTGTGCCTATATTCAAGAGCCTCGATCCTGGCCTCCAGGCTGTCAATCCACTCGGTACAGACTCCCACCGACGAGAACTGGCCGGCCATCTCACGACGAAATTCCCGCATTTCATCCCGAACCTCCCGCAGCTCAGATTGGAAGATACTTAATTCCTCCCTAAGAGTCAGTTGGGTATCCGACGAGGGTTCTCCATCAGTACCCTGTTTGCTCCCCGCCCAAGATAGTACCTTAGCCACCGCAACGGGGGGCTTGGTCAGAATGCCCTGAACCTGAGTCACCGCGACCGGCGAACTAGTCATAGTGCCCGGCAGCGGCCTCAGCTCCGGTTGCAGTACCAACCGGAGTTGAGGCCGCTTCCGCAACAGTGGGCTGCCGCCGCAACAAGGGCTGCTGTCGCTGCCAACGCTGCTGTTGCAATAATAGGGGGACCACTAAGGTCCTTGACGACGCTATTATCACCACAGAACAGAAATTATCACCCTAGGGCAACTTTTTTTGCACTCGGCCCCGGGGCACAGTTAGTCACTACTAACTCTGCGTTGGAGCGGGCAACAACAAGCATGCGAAGTGATACCGCTTGTGGCAAGAAAAGTTGCTACACGTGGCGCCCCCTTTTGCAGACAGAAACCTTTCATTTTACCATAATGATATGGCTAGGAGCAGCTAGCTGGATGGTCCCTCACTTACGGCTCTTTTGGCTTCGCTAGATGGCGCCTGCTATACAAACGTTATTGACTTCAATCTGTGGTAATGTTATCAACACTTGCGAAAAGTAGTAAAAGTGACACTTTTTGCAGGCACCCTTAGCACCCAAAAACTTGCAAGTCACTTCAAAGTCTAGAAAGTAACAAAAAAAAAAAAATGTTTTTATGGATTTACACTACCGAATTGTTGTATATTTGCCTTGTAAACGATCACACATGAAAGTAATGGTGGCACTTCACATCGCTATTCGGTACTTATTCCCGTTTTTTACTGTGTTTTATTCGGCGATATATATATTGTAGAAGTCCGAATAACACACCGTCCACACATCATCGTCATGAGCGGCGAATGTGCCGAACATTCAAAAATATTTTTGCTAATCTGGACGCAAAGATGGACCGTATTTTCACCCGAGCAAACCTCGGTCGCCCAAAGTTTAGACCCAGATGGCTATCAAAATAACGACATGGCAGCATGGAATTAGTATCAACTATTTGTTTATTTATATATACTTTATTGTACACCAGATGTATTACTTTTTCTTTATGTAATGTATACATTACATAAAGAAAAAAGTAATACACTACAAAATATACAATGGGCGGCCTTATCGCTTACTGCGATCTCTTCCAGGCAACCTTGGAATGGACAGTGATTCTCTGGACATAAAATGGGGCTGTCTTAGCTGAATCTATCTGTGGCTGCAATGAATGGTACACCTCCAGAGAACCCAGGTATGATGCTTGATTTACGAAAAATTGCTGTGGCGCAATGGCTTCACCGACAGCGCGTGGTCGCAATTATCGAATTTGTTTTAGCCAAAATTGCAGGTTTTGTGGCAAGTCGCCAGATGTTGGGGCTTCAGTGACCTTCAATGAAACTCTCGTATCGAGGTATGGTTATTTAATTTGGTATTTAACTGTATTTTACGATAAAAATATGCGGAGCGTACAAGTTCGCGACGATGATGAAAATTTTGACTAAAATTATATTATTGACGGTATAAGTAAAACAAAAAAATCTGTTGTTTCCTGGCCCTTTAGATTAGCAAACGCAACACGCACTGAACGTCTTTACAATTAAAACAGGCGTAAACACTGTTTTGTACATGTCCCTACACGCGGTGGATACAATGTTATGGAACAACGGTTGTAATCTGCAGTCGCAATTTATTTGCCAAACGTATAAACAAACACGAGTTTTAGGATAAACAACTCAATACTCAATACTCAATACTCAATACGTTTATTGCATTCCACAATGTGAACTTAGGTGGTAGGTACATAAAGACATACATTAGTTTTGGAGCATTGTGGGCCCTGTCGGGCATAACAACATAAAAATTAGGACTAAACTAATAATAACTAACTCTAATGCTTAAACATAAGGTTCAGTGTGCGCTACAACTTTATATTTTTTTACTTTTCCAACAGTACTAGTCAGTCTAAAATCAACTTTATTTACATTATCATAAAGTTGATTTTTGTTTAAGTGGAAATAACATCAATTGGAAACAAGGAATTAAATCGACCTTAGGTATAAAAAGCTGTAAATTGTTCCTTGTCCGTGGACAAGGAACAATTTACAGCTTTTTGGGGCTGTCTGTAACTGCCAAACCCTTCATGTACTAGAAGCTTGAAATTCTTTAGTTTTTTTTTTTTGTTTTCTTTAACGCTATTTAAAACTTTCGTCGTCGAAGAGAATTCATTATCATTTTCTCTAATTTCGGGGTTGGAAGCCTGGTACGATATCCAATCGTCTTCCCAAGAAAATAAACAAAGCAAAACGCAACCAGGAGCAAAGAGTGAAACCGACAAAGAAGACACGAATACAAAGAGGGTTGAGGATAAACCGACCCTCATCATTTGTAAGAGGAACGGGGAGTACCGCGTCGAGATGCAGGTCTCTTCCGAGGACCGTGATGTAGACCAGCAGCAATGCAGTCCACTGGTGTACAGGATCAGCAGAGAAGACAATGAGGACAGGATTAAAAAACGGTTGAGGAAACGGCGACGTTTTGTCCCGAGGTTTGCGAAAATAACTGTCTTAGAGTCTACGAAGAGGCAATATGACTGTCTTACCCTAACAATCCCAAGTGCACATGCAGCGAACAAGAAGAAGAAGATGAATGTAGTTGTTGTAATGGCGAAGAGGATGACAATGACTCCTTAGATTTCGATTGGGAGATACACTTTTTTCCAGCTGTGTTTTGGTGTGTAGTGTTTCTTTATGAGCTTCGGAATAATGGAGGTTTACTGGTACAAATCTGTTGTATTGTAATTAACAAGTTCTGATTTCGAATCTGATATAAATCTTATGAGAAAATTAGAGACGTCCGCAATGCGGTGGTGGGACGACCATTAGCGCCTCTGGTGTTGGGAAATTTAGGCACAGGCGCGGCCGACCCAGCGACATGGCTTCGCAGGTATGACGATTGTAAGTTCTGCTGTGCATCATGCGATGGTGGGGCCGTAACACGACCAATCTCGACCCAGGCTTAATTTTTTTTTTGCAGTCCTATGTTCCTTATTTTTAAAGAATTTTAAGGTGAAATAAAACAAGAGTTTAAACGACAACTTTACTGTTCGCCAGGAGGTTGTTCAGCATGTCCCATATGACGAGTGAGAGGGTAGTATGAGGTGCTATCCTCAAGTAGAGTGGTCCTAAACCTTTGTAGAGGCCGTGGATGCCTTCAGTTCTGTATATTTTGGACAGGCAGTCGAGTATCCCAGTGTAAAGGACGGCACCGGTTGCTGCAGACCCTGAAAATTTAGTTGGATATTAAATTAGCAGTAATATTATGTTATTGTAAAGATGACAGTAAAAGCTTTAGAGAAGGTCAAAGGAAAGTATAGTTACCTAAGATTTTCAATACATACACTCAAGTGGGTACAGTAATATTAACTTTAGTAAGATCGAGAACATAATATAATATATAATACTTAGATCTTCTTCTACTTTGCCTTTACTTAGATAATAATTTATAAATGAAAGAGTAACTAAAGCTGAAGTAGAATAACCCACTAGCTAGACAGTTGAACATAAGACAGGCTGAAGTATCATCAGAAGATGGTCCATCTACAGCTTAGGCCTAAAACCCAAAAACATTGAAAGCAAGTATTTCACTTGATGAAAGCTTGATGAAAGTCATGCACCAGAAGAGAGCACCCAATCACCAATAAGCAGCGACAACGTTACCCTGATTATAAAGCCGCGTGTTCACAACATCCATCGGCGTTTCGACACAGACAACGATCACACCGCATACGATGCTCGCCACGAAAGACAAAGTCAGTGGCGACTCTTCAAAATACCCCCGAGCAAGCAGACTTTCCTTGAATCTGAAAAAAACTTGAGAATGTAGAGTACGAACCCTGGTTGTATAAACGGACGGTGGTGACGTCGAAGGGGCAAATTGCGAGGGCTACTACCACCCCGCTTACAGCGCTGGCGCCGAAGGCGAGTCCAAGCGGAGAGTTTGAGAAAAAGCCGTGTGACAGCAACTCTTCTTTGGCTCTGGAGTGGAAAATATTAGTTGAGTGTTTGGTTCTAATATTTTCCTGGACTGTCTGTATACAGTGTTTTTTTTTAATCGCGACTGCGATTGAGCTAGGTCAACCTATTCTTTAGGTCCACTTGCCAAAACGCTTCAAACAATACACATATATATACATTCCTTGGTTCTTATATAGTATAATCTTATATATATAGGTGTATTGTCATACGTGTCTATTGAATAGCCTGCCATAATGCCTACCCATTTAATAAATAATAATTTATCTTGGTTCTCAAATCACGTGCAGCCGTCTTCGACAATACAGATTACAAACATACATTCAATTAATTATCGTCTTGTTTACATTTCTTAAGTAATAGATTAATTCTGGTAATATCATTTCGCTATCTCGTTCTATTCTCGCATTCAGGCTGTTAAGTTGAATTCTAATTACATGCGACGTGTGCCTGTTTATCCTTCATTATCATCATTGGTAAGCTTGTTCCACCCACTGTTGAGTAAAAGCTTTCATATGAGTTAAGTCCATAGTTGCAAATGCGAAGTAACTTGGTTCTCTCCTATCATTATGCCAATATTCTTTTGCTCCTTGTTTACTGTTACCATTTACGAGGATGCCATCTAGGCGTGGAGGCCTATAGGTGGGCCTATGGCCATAAAGCTTTCTTACTTGGAAAATGTGGTGAGTTGAGCGGCACTGCCTATTGCCAGCCTCGTGCAGGTAGCGGAAACTCCCGCGAAGAAACCCCTCATACCTTCAGTCTTGTAGATCGTGACGACTCCGTCACACATTCCTGAAAAGTTGGGACAACGTGAAATAGACTGACAGGAACATTTTATGTTCGGGACAATCAATTTGGATCTCGATAATTTAGAAGGGAAAGGGCGCAATCCAAAAATATCTATAAAGTTCACCACGTCGTAAATTGCTGTCAAATTTTCATACAGTAATATTACCAAAATAGTTAAAACAGCGAAATATTTGACATCTATTTGCGACGTGGCCCACTTTCAGAATGCACGCTCTTAACATTAACATAGACCAGCAAAGATCCTTGTTGATTGGACCAGCCCACTCAGGGCAATATCTGGTATATTTTCATCTTTGTTTCTCTTATATATTTCTTTATTTCGCCCTCTCCTTTTTATCCACTCTTCAATGACAACAAGAACAGGTCACATCATTTTTTGTTTATGTTCTTCCACACATAATTCACATCCAGTAATTCTCGTTCACACATTGCTCCTTCGAGACGAGATCAAACAAATGCTGGCTTTCACTTGGCGCTCCCTATGATTTAGAACTAGAAGCTAAAATAACCTAATTTTACCTTTATACTTATGCTGCCTTCCAACAGCTATGCTAGGGTGCGCGCCTGCCTGTATCCTGGTTTTCACCACTGACGCAGGGTTGCCAGTAACTCCGCTCATGACGCCACTCACGCTTGACCAGAAGATGGCCTTTTCTATGCTTATTTCCCCATCTTTGTTTTTAGTCCAGCCGTTGACCTCTGCGACGTGGTACATGCCTAGCCTGAAATAATATTTAGGATGGTATGAAAATGATGGCATATTACGAAAAAAAGATTCATAGATTTAGACAGATTTTTTCGTCATATTGGATCTTTATTGCTGAACAGGTCTTAATGTTTGTGTTGTCATCTTTTCTCCAGCCCATATCTCAATTTATTTGCAGTCGAGACAGCCTGTATCGTATATATCATATAATACAACATACCGCTACAATCGCCACATTAATTTAACACACGGGTAGACCTAACCAGTAATAAAAAAATAAAAAAATATATTTTATTGAATAATAAAAAATTTCAAACGCTCGCTGACATAGGGCTCTCCCTTTCCTTCAATTCGCCTTCTCTTTCCGCTTTATTCGTTTTATTTTCATTGATGCAATGTTATGATCCGTGACTCCGGTAAGTGACCTCTGCGGTACAGTTGTTAAGTAGGGTTGCTCCAAGATGCTATTTTAGTTTTTTTTTTTATCTATCAAGAAATAATATCGTTTAATGAAATAAAAATATCTTCATAAAAAGAAAACGCTAATCGGTATATTACGTGTGTTTAATGAATGTCACAGTTAAAGGGCCACGCTGTATATAACGGAGGAGGGTTTAAGTCTCTGTTCGTAATTATCAGCCATACTTTAACTGCTGTGGGCGTACTATGGGTAGTGTTGGTTATTGCGCAATAGAAAAACAGTTTGCAGTTCAGATCAAATGATAATTTACGATCACATTAATCACACTAGCAATTTACACACTGTAGGTACACTACAAAACTATTCGGAATGCGCGACAGTTTCACAGCTTGACCGCCACCGATGAAGTCTGCTTAGCACCGGCTGGTCCGAGCGTTATGTTGTAGACTTTGTCGAGCGCCGTTAGACGACGCTGGCGTCCCGATTAGTCAACTCAGTAACGTATTTTCGACATATCATATATCGTACATATATAACAGTATTGTCTAGCACTCAATCTACCCAACGTTAAACCCTTTAATTGATCTCCTAGAATCTTTAAAAATGATTTACAATGGCATATGCGTCTGGAAAATCACATATTAAGAGTATGTGGGCAAGCCTCCGACTAATAATTTATTTCTTTTAGGTATATATGGGCGCCAAACCATTATTTGATATTAATGTTAAGCTTGTTTTGATTATTTTGCACTTGATCTGACTGCCATGATATTTATTTAAAATATTGTGGTTTCCGGTCGAATTTATAAGTTTATATTATGTTACCTACTTCCTTTTGATTTATTTAAAATATTGTGTTTCCGGTTGACTTTATTTTAAGTTTCTATGTTGGTATTAAGGATTTATCTTGACATCCGCTTGAATTATTTAACATTGTATAGAGTTAATATTATTATGGATTTATCTTGATATCCGCTTGAATTATTTAAAATGTAATTTCCTTTAGAGTTTATATTATTAAAGGACATAATTTGACTCATATATCCGCTTGATTTATGTAAATTGTTTCTGGCGGTAAAGTTTCGCGCTAAAATTTGGCGGCAAAGTTTGGCGGTAATTTTGTGTATAAATACTGTTGTAATATGAATGGAAAGACATTCTTTGTGAGCTGCTCATGGAATAAACACCCTAAGTTGAAGTAAGGTATTTTCTTTGTACTCTCTTAAATATTTTCCTGCTATTTCCTATTGCTGTGTATTTGTGTGATATATTGGTACAAACCAATATGTGTGACTCTGGCAACGACGACGCTGATGCGCCGACAGCAGCGGTGGGATCCACCTCGCCCCTACTGAGGTCTTCTGGATTCCGGGTCCGCAAACCAGTGCCGACCGCCCAGCCAGACCCAACTTTCTCGATGGAGCAAGTGATGAGTCTGGTGACATCAATCACGAAGCAAGCCACATCAAGCGCCGTGGCCGCAGCGCTGTCTGCTACTCCAGCGCCTTCACGGGATCGCGGCAATTTCTACCTACCGCCATTCGATCCCGATGTGCGCTCACATGACATCAGGGACTGGTGTGTCAATGTTGACCAAACCATTACAACTATTGGCATATCACCGCATGAAGCTCGCATGAAGGCAATACTGCAGCTGAAAGGAAGAGCGAAGACTTGGGCTGATACGTGGTCCCTTCAATCCACCACGTGGGAGCAAGTTAAGCAAGACCTGATCCAGACGTTCGGCGAAGAGTTCCGGTATGCTGACGACGTCCAGCGGTGGCGCGACTACACGTCGGAGCAGGCGAGCAGCTACGCGGACTACGCAACCACGGGATGGACGCTGTTCAAGAGAGTGCGGCCCGAAGCTGCGGACACCGAGGTAATTGATGCTCTTATCACTGGTATCTACCCTGATTTTGTGAAATGTGAATTGTTACGTAATACGCCTGACTCTTTGCCCAAATTAGTTTCCGTTCTGAAAACTTTTCGTAAGCGTGACCGACCGAAAAATGACAGTACTGACAAAAATCATCTCAACAAAAAACCCCGGCTTTTGGAAACCCATGAGTCGTTATTAAGTCAGTCGCCAATGTGTTTCAAATGTATAAAACCTGGTCACCGAGCTCGTGACTGTAAGGAAAAAACAACACAAAATACAGACTCTAATATTTCCGCAAAATCAGCCTCTCAGGTTACGCCAGAAAACCGTAAGTTCATTGAATGTAACTATTGCCATAAAAAGGGTCATTTAGAGAAAACTTGTTTCCGTAAGCAAAATGACGAAAGATCGAAGTCAACCGATCTAAAATCCAAATAAATCTAAGTAAATTTTTGTGGTCCTATAAATCGTTGCACGACTACCGTCAAAATTGGAGCTAATTCGTATCCTTGCCTATTTGATTCCGGCGCAGATTGTTCGTTAGTACGTAAACGCATTTCTGGTTCGATTCCGGGTAAAAGGAAGACTGTCAATACAGTTTTCAAGGGAATAGGCGGCGTGAATGTCATGTGTACCCAGAGTATCTCGGCTATTGTCGAGATCGATCAAGTTAGTGTAGAATTAGAACTATTTGTTGTCGAAGATCAACAAACCCAGTTTAATATTTCAGTTGGCTATGATTTAGTGCAAATTCCGGGTCTTACTATCACATTAATAGATAAAAATATGACTGTCTCGAGAAATATTATTATTAATGAATGTTCTTTAGCAGAGTCGGAAATAAAACTAAATACCGACCTTGCTGACCCTACCATATTAGAAAAATTACATTTAATTTTAAACAAATTTAAAGACAATTTCACTTCTGGTAATAAAGTTTCTGAGGTAAAAACTGGTCAATTGACTATTAGACTAAAGAATTAAGATAAAATTGTTCAACGTAGACCCTACAGATTGTCGCCAATGGAACGCGAAAAAGTCACAAGACATTTTAAACGATCTTAAACAAAACGGTATAATCCGAGACAACTCATCCCCTTTTAGTAGTCCCATTGACTTTCGGGAGTTAAATGCAAACTTTTCAATTTGATATTGAGTATAGGAAAGGTGACAGGCTTTCTCATGCCGATTTTTTTAGTCGAAATCCCGTAGCAAGCCCCTATAAAATTCCAAAAGATAATATTTCGTTGCAATTTTCAGTAAATGCTTCTACGCTTGATCATAACTGGCTCCTAATAGAACAAAAACGTGATACAGTTCTTAAAAACCTAATTGAACAACTTAATTCCGATACTATCCCAAAAGACATTGCGGATACTTATGTCATATCGCAAGATAAATTGCTTAGACGTAAAGTTCAAATAGAAAATAAAACTCGTAAACTTATTATTGTGCCATGTAATTATAGATGGAATCTGATTTCTTACTATCATGATAATCTTCAACACTTCAATTGGGAAAAGGTTCTAGCTAAATTAAGAGAGCAATATTGGTTTCCCCATATGTCAAAATTAGTTCGAAGGTTTACTGAAAATTGTGTTAGTTGTAGAATTCGCAAAGGTATGTCGGGTGCTAAACAAGTTACCCTAAATCCTATAGATAAAATTGCAGTTCCCTTTCACACCGTACATGCCGACATAACTGGACGTATGAACGGTAAACGTAATAACGCTGAATATGCCTTTGTATTTATTGATGCCTTTACAAAATATACTCATTTAATTTATACCAATGATCGAACCGCTGATACAGCCATATCTTGTTTGCAAGAAGTAATTTCTATTTTCGGCACTCCAAATAGGCTCATAACAGATCAGGACAAAAGTATGACATCATCTGATTTCAAGAATTTTTGTAATCGTTTCGGTATTCAACACCACGTAGTAGCTAAAGGTGCTAGTCGGGCAAACGGTCAGGTAGAACGTATTATGAAAATCATCAAAGATAATATGTCAGTTATAGAGCTTAATAAACAGTGGCATACTGCTATTCGAGATTTACAGTTGGCTATTAATTCTACCGTTTCTAAAAGTACGGGAAGATCTCCCATTGAGTTGTTGTTTGGGAAAAAATGTTCGCCACCGGGTATTAAGCTCTTACAAATCGATAATGATGAACCAATTGAAGATCTTAATACTGTTAGATCATTATGTAAATTAAGGATGGACGAGCGATCATTTCGGGACAAGTTAAGATTTGACAAAGGTAAAGCTCAAATCAAGCCTTTTGAAAAGGGGGATTTTGTCTTAATGCATAAGCATGAAAGACATACGACTAAACTTGGTCCTAAATATGAAGGTCCTATGGAAGTTTTAGAAGTATTGCCTAATAATCGCTACAAAGTAAAGCATGTCAATTTAAGGGGATGTTCCGTAAAAGATCGCTAGTCATGATTTTTTGAGACCAGCACCTCTGGCTCAAAATGATCCATTTATGGATGACAATGATAATGAACCAACCGTATGGGCGGATGATTTGTAAATTATATCTTAGCTACTCCACCTTCCTCCCTATTACACTGGCTGGCCACCATGTGTATCCTTTTTCCTGGTCTTAGGGCTATATCCCAGGCGGGTGATGCCATGAAATATGGCTAGATCCAAGGCGGGTGATGCCGTGTTAGGGGGCTATATCCTAGGCGGGTGATGCCATGAAATATGGCTAGATCCAAGGCGGGTGATGCCGTGTTAGGGGGCTATATCCTAGGCGGGTGATGCCATGTAATATGGCTAGATCCAAGGCGGGTGATGCCGTGCTAGGGGGCTATATCCCAGGCGGGTGATGTCATGTGATATGGCTAGATCCAAGGCGGGTGATGCCGTGTATTTTTGGCTAAGCCCGAGGTCGATGCCGTTGCCGTGATCTATAACGTTTTACAGCGCAGAGAGCGCGCTGGATCAGAATGGCCGTATGGGCGCCAAACCATTATTTGATATTAATGTTAAGCTTGTTTTGATTATTTTGCACTTGATCTGACTGCCATGATATTTATTTAAAATATTGTGGTTTCCGGTCGAATTTATAAGTTTATATTATGTTACCTACTTCCTTTTGATTTATTTAAAATATTGTGTTTCCGGTTGACTTTATTTTAAGTTTCTATGTTGGTATTAAGGATTTATCTTGACATCCGCTTGAATTATTTAACATTGTATAGAGTTAATATTATTATGGATTTATCTTGATATCCGCTTGAATTATTTAAAATGTAATTTCCTTTAGAGTTTATATTATTAAAGGACATAATTTGACTCATATATCCGCTTGATTTATGTAAATTGTTTCTGGCGGTAAAGTTTCGCGCTAAAATTTGGCGGCAAAGTTTGGCGGTAATTTTGTGTATAAATACTGTTGTAATATGAATGGAAAGACATTCTTTGTGAGCTGCTCATGGAATAAACACCCTAAGTTGAAGTAAGGTATTTTCTTTGTACTCTCTTAAATATTTTCCTGCTATTTCCTATTGCTGTGTATTTGTGTGATATATTGGTACAAACCAATATGTGTGACTCTGGCAACGACGACGCTGATGCGCCGACATATACGTGGGTACTAAATTATTATTACCTGACTGAATTCATAGTGAACCCCAGCACCATAGCTGGTGCTAGCCCCTTCTGTAATGCCATCGCGCCATCAGCCCTCGCGATCACATACAGCGCGTGAAAGATCCCCCGATACCGCGTATTAGCCTCGGTGCGCGCGCGCAGCTCTCCTTGCAGCTGCAGCCGAGTTTTCACGACGTCCATCGGGTTTGTGAAGATCGTTGCTCCGGCGCCCGCTAGGCCGCCAATTATGAAGTCCATTTTTTGTTACTGTAATTTAAAGGCCGGAAAAATTTATGTTTTTAGTAAATCACAGCCAGCCTGTGGGGCTCATATACCCAGAAGCAGTACAACGCTCTCTGTATTCAGTATAATAACGCGTTCAGGGTGTTGTTGGGGCTGCCCCGGAGCTGCAGCGCGTCGGGGATGTTCGCTGATGCCCGTGTCGCCTGTTTCTACACGACGATGCGAAAGCGGTGCACATCTCTGGGGCGCAGGCTCCGGACCACCTCCAGCACCATCATGAGCGTATTTGCGAACAGCCGTTCGATTCTGTAAAAATATCACCGTGAAACTTAGGTGAAGTGAGCGTGAAGTGAGCTGTCAATAGTGTTAATCCCTGGTATCCTGCCGGTCGATTCTGTGGCAGTGACAGCTCACTTCACGCTCACTTCACCTAAGCTTCACGTTAATATTTTTACAGAATCGACCGACAGGTTTGATTGTCAGTACATTAATCAATGTTATATGATTAATGTAATGACAAACAAACAAATGACTCAGAGGCGGGCGTTTTATTAATTATTTAAATTATATTTTTATATATCTTTAATTGATTGGAATTTTGTACAACATAATAATATGGCCTTAAATGGGTTGAAATAAATGATTTTTGAAATTTGAATTTGAAATCTTACAAAAACGGCAGGTAGAGCGAAGTGTGAAATACCATCATGAAGGTTCAAAACTGAACGTAACAAGTAATTACTTAGTTAAAGTGTTTATGTGAGAAAAATAACAGGTATACTTATAACACCTGCCATACTTGAAGTGTTCGAGAAGGGCAAAGAAATCATTTTCGAAAGAAAGAAGAAAGAAAGAAATCATTTATTTGCTGATAATGTAGGTATACATATATTTTGGAGTATTTATTAAGTGTCCCGATACATTTTACCTTCCGGCATGCAAAATATTAGGTTTGAATTAAATAGTAATATAGATACAGCTATTAGGGTGACAAATCAACATCGAGCTATGCTGCGCTGAACTGCGCTGTGCTCGGCTGTGTTTCTTAAGCTACGTTTTTTTAACAATCAACATCACGCTGTGCTGCGCTTTGCTTAGCTCAGTATTAAAAGTAATCAGCAGCTCGTGTAGTCGTTTATCTCGTCAAAAATGACTTTATTTTAAAAAAACCGGAAATATTACAACATAGTTGAATCCGATGAAGATGAAAGGATAGGCTATATGGCA
Source organism: Agrochola lota (assembly GCA_947364205.1). Taxonomy (NCBI): domain Eukaryota; kingdom Metazoa; phylum Arthropoda; class Insecta; order Lepidoptera; family Noctuidae; genus Agrochola; species Agrochola lota. The sequence goes on along the minus strand of OX376228.1, from coordinate 3,333,224 downwards.
GAGCTCCATAAAAAACATAGCACAGTTCGGCACAGCGCGGCTCAGCACGGCGGGTAGCGCGCCTGGCTCGAGACTGCTGCGTTTTTAAACAGAGCGTAGCCTCACACAGCGCAGCACAGCATGGTCAAATTCAAATTCAAAAGTAATTTATTCAAACTAGGCTGAGAATCAGCACTTTTCGAACGTCAAAATTACATAAGACAGTGCCCCAAAACGCCCACCCTTCACCACTTCCTAGTGCATTAGCTGGGAAGAAGTAGTGGCGCAACAAACTCCCCAGCAGCACAGCTGTCTGTTCAGTTAGAAGAACAAAAAAATAAGATTCTATATAATAGTATTCAAAATAATTTAGATTACGCAACACAAAACATAATTTAAATTATTAGCCATATGTTAGCTAGCACACGCCAATATACCACACAAAATCATCGAGAACTATACTTAGGCAAAAATAAAAACTAAACGTAAACAGAACTTAATATCTAAATAAAAGCCTCCAGGCATAAAGGGCGTGCGTGGTTTGTTTGTATCCTCATTAAAATATTAGACGAGCGAGTTGACCAAACATAGCACAGCGCAGTACAGCGCAGCATAGCTCGATGTTGATTTGTCACCCTTACGATCATTATTAGCCATAGTCGAATTTTATAGGTTGTTACAGATCAGATAACAAAAAAAACAAAATAATGAATTACATATAAATCTCTCGCAAATCATACAATGAAGAATATACTCGTACATGTCGAAATATAGTTAATACTATTTTCCTTTCATCTTTCTGTCTGACCGACCCCTTGACAATTCAAAAGTGCCTGTAATTGGTTTATTTGCAATGAATTCTTTGAGTTTGAGTTTGATTCAAAGAAAGAATAATTATCTTTCTTTGAATAGGATTTTATTTAACTTTCACTACACCTGAAAGTTATGCAAAACTAGCTGCACCACGCGTTTTCACCCGTATAAGTCTTGATCGCGTGGTAATATCGGAAAAAAAAGACTATGTGTGTAAATCCCGTTTAGTAACAAACATGTAATCATACAAACTTTCACATTTTTAATCCTACTAATATTATAAATTTGAATGTATTTTGATGTATGTTTGAATGTATTTGGATGTTTGTTACTCATTCACGCAAAAACGGCTGAACGGATTTGGATGAAATTTGGCACACAGATAGTTTATGACCTGGGTTAATGCATAAGATAGGTACTTTTTATACCGGTAGTACGTTCCCGTAGGATAATAAATTTCCGACTTCCACGCGGGCGAAGCCGCGGGCGATATTACGAAAGTTTGTGAGGATGGATGGATGTTTCTCTTTCACGCAAAAACTACTAAACGGATTTGTATGAAATTTGGCACACAGATAGTTTATAACCTTTTTATCCCGATATTCCCACGGGATCGGGTCTTATGCGGGTAAAACCGCGGGACGCTGTTAGTATTATATGTATATACAGGTGGCAGGGACATCGACGTGTTACAATGGATTCAGTACATGATCCTGAACCCTGAAATCTGAACGAAAAATTGTGGCAAATTTTCGTAGGTTATAAAAAAAAATCTGCTGTTTCATGGATAACTGCAATACTACGCGGTTAAAATGGAACAGCAAAGTTTTTTTTTAAATAACCGACGATAAATTGGGAATCTTTTTTTGCGATTTCTGACTTTTCTAGTACTCAAACCTCGGTTGTTCCCATTGAGTTTTTTGATCCTTATAAAAAACAGGATCGATTGGCATCAAAAAAAGTTTTTGTGAACACTGCCCATTTTCTTGCTAACTGTACTTTAAAATCTGTGAATGCAGATCAAAATTTCCCAAAAAAATAAGGACAATCTCCTAAGACCGTTTTCCTGTAGCTACAACGGCTAAGGTAGCTGCCCTTACTGCCCCATCTCAAAAATCAACCCTGTTTATAGTAGGATCATCTTTATAAAATAACGAATATTTACCTACATGAGTTTTTGTCAACTTAACAATAAAGAGAAATAAAGTTACAGTTACATTATTACCTATATCTGCGTGAATACAATTTAATATTTTCCTTGATTAACCGTCCTCTGACGCATTCTATAAAAGGTAATATCGTGACATTATCTTTCATTACATCTCGTCAAGAGTCATCTATTTACTATCTCGTGAGGCTCGTGATTATGCTGACATGCAATCAAATTGATTGTACAGTTTCTGACGTACATGTCAAAGATAACTCAAAGTGAATAAAATTAGGCGAAATATTACATATTCAGCCTATTACTGTTCCCACTGCTGGGACACAGGCCTCCTCTCGATGAGAGGGAGTGGGTCGTAATAGGCCACTCAGGACGCAGGCCCAGTGCGGGTTGGTAGATGTCACACGTCTTCGAATTTTTTGGTTCTAGGACATGCCGGTTTCCTCACGATGTTTTCCTTCACCGTTTTGAGAGCAGTGGTGATGAAATAATTTACACCAAGTAAAGCGCCTGCGTTCAAACTTACGACCTACAACTCGTAAGTCGCGGCCAGCTGGTCAAGGCGGTGCTCGGCGAGAAAGGGATGACGACAAAAATTTTTTTTAGTCCGTCTTTGAGATTATAAAAAAATATTGGTACGTATTTTTTATTTTTTTACGTAATCTAAAGATTACGGCGATCCATTGAGGTAAAATGTGCCATGACGTCACGAGTACGTAGATTTTATACATACTAGTGACGTAGCGACCCCCACTCCCCAACTTAAAATGCGTTTTATCTAAGTAATTTTTTATTAATATGATAAAGCAAAAAATACGTGTTTAATATTTTTTTATTATCTGACTGACGAACTTATTACAATTTTTATTTTTTTACCCAGGCATCATCCCTATTGTCTTTGTGTAAATAGTCCTTTATACGAGTACATATAAACGACTTTTTGTAAATGGTCCTTTATACATAATATAAAGGCCTATTTACATGGAGACAGTTTTGCGCCATCTTTTGCTCTTTTGATGAGAATGTGCGTGCTGTTGTGGATGGCTAGGAAGACCAAAAAGAGATGGAGTGTATGGGCAATATCTAATATTAATGAAATAGGGCTTTTCAGACCCCATTTTAATTAATATTAATTCGTCAATTATTAAAACATTAATGCGGAAATTAGTTATTTCTCTACAAATACTAAAAACTTCAGGTAAAGGTAGGTACGCGGGCTGAGACATCAGCTAATTTACTTATGTTATTAAAGTTGTATCATTGGGTCCGTGACAGCTAGGCCCGAGTCAAGTGAACCCGAATAATAATACCAGATATGATATGATTCACTCGCGATTAAGGTTAATGTGCATCAGTTTCAAACATATAATAAATATCCAAATAAAGCTTCAATAAAAATATTTGAATCCTATAAATAACAGCATTTTTCTATGTTTATATTTGTTTATGGAAGTCAGCTTCGAGCCAACTACTGCACTAGCATTGAGTGCTCGTGGTTTGCATTGCGGATATTTGCACTGGTTTTATTTAAATCTCATAATAATTGTTTTACCTATTCGTATTCACATTAATTTGTCCTATTATAAACTTTATTAAAGATATGAACCAATGTCGCGTAATTTGTTAGATTAAATCACTTACAATATGCAAGAAATAGTAGCCAACGCAATCATTAATTAACCGCCAATACTTAACATTTAAGATGATTAATTATTAATAAATATTCATACGCAGTTCATTAGACGATGTATTAAAAAAAACTTACCTTCTATTTATAGTAATAAGCGTTCTTTTATATCACAATCAATAAATTAGTTACTAAATAAATTAAAATAACAAGAACCGTTGTTACATCGTCCAAATATATTGAATTTATTATCTCAATACAAACTATACTAGGCTGACATATGGCACACAATATCACACGCGCGTGACATTGAAAAATACAGGTATAGGCGTAACACACGCGAGTTTTACTATCAAGCGATTTTATCTATTATTTGTATCATGTCAGAGTTAAAAATCGAACTGAAACCATTTGACAGTTGAAGTACCACGTTTCTTGATAACTAGCTTTAAAGAATGACGTATAGCTGACGTAACAAATGATTTACGCGCGCGAATGCGGAACTTGTGCGACTATGTTAGATAAGTTACATAACTCAGTCGACGGCTCGACGGTTGAGCGAATACTGGCGAGATTGCACGGGTTTTCACGGCCACTCGAACGCGGTTGAATGAACGATTTTGTTGCTAGAAATGGCATGGCTTTTGGCATTGGGGAGTTCGTCATGGGGAATTTCCCTTCTGCTATTGATTATATTTTAATTCGTAGAGTGTAAATGATTCAGCCCGACTCGAAGGACCAAAAACTTTGCAAGACAGAATGAAGGCTTACCCTAGTACGGTCTATATCGTTTAATCAACCTGTAACGTTACATACATTATATAAATATAATTAGTTATTTAGTCTGCTTGCAAGGTTAAATTACTACATTATTATCAAGTTCATTCAACACGTCCTTAGTCGATTTGAGGAAAACAGGTCACTGTACTTCTGGGTCACTAGATTCGTGATAAATAGGTTAGTAGGTCACAGCTGTAGTCTTATAAGGTCGCTGCGTTGGCAAGAAGGGGAAAATATTAAATTATCCTTATTCTGTGCAAAATGGTTTTAAAGGCTATGTATCACATTGAGCATTTGTAACCGAGCAGTTAGTCTGTTTTTTAATCTCGTAGACTAATTTGACATTGCTAAAGTCATTGTTGTTTGTTTTTTTAATTTGGAGTTTGACATTTGCACCTGTCAAATTAGTCTACGAGATTAAAAAAGAGACTTTAGGTATACATTGAATATTTTTCCTGCGCGTGAAAGAAGCATCAGTTAACGAGGTATTGAGTGTCTACTCCTTACTCAGTTTTAGGGTTCCGTACCTCAAAAGGAAAAAAACGGAACTCTTGCAGGATCACTTCATTGTCCGTCTGTCTGTCAAGACCCTTTTTCTCAGGAACGCATGGATGGAGGGGAGGTATTAAGTTAAAACTTATATCAAAAAACGTAGGTCTACAGTCACTTGAAGCTCAAAAAAAAATCAAGCTTATAATATGTCAACGCAATAAAAAATAAGAATATTTATGCGATTTATGTAATTTATATGTTTTTTTAAATACTCACAAATAAATCAAAACTTTATGATTTACGGTTGACTTTATTTATATATCTAGAATCATGAAATTTGGCAAGAATCAAGGTTTCACAGCACAAGTAAAGGAAAAAGTCCGAAAATCATTTGTAGTCTTATCACATACAAAATATTTTTTTGCGATTATAACTCACATTTGCAGTTGGAGAATTGTCCGCGACGTAACATGTTTTTCAATTACAATGTTAAATTTATTTTTCAGATAAATTAAGCTAACTACGGAACTCTTCATTGTGCATGGTCCGACACGAACTTGGCCGGTATTTTAAAATGTCTTGCCTTACAATGGCACAATTCTATATATGTAGGATAATAACCTATATTGTTGATATTACTCTTTCCGACAGCGAAACTTCTTAGTACGGCAGTGGTTCACAACATTTGTATGATAATTGATAACAATTATCGCCCTTGACTACTCTCTGATAACAATGAGTGACAATTTATTATTGTGTAATATTCCAGATTGGTTTTATTTAACTCCTAGTTGTAAAGATAAGAGTCATAATAAAAGTACCGTAGTTCTTCTTCTCATAAGTAGTAAGTATTTGTACAATACTTACTCAGTTAAAATTGTAATTTTAGTACAAATAATCAGCTCATTTACGTGCCTACTATTCAAAATAGGCTTATACAAGGTCTTCCTTTTAATATCCCTTAACTCTAGGGCTATATGCTATAGGTACTTACAGTTCGCGTCAAATAACTTTGCCGTTCCTTCCGAAGAAATTCTTGAATTTGAGGACCAACTCAACTCACTCTGCCTAGCCTTATCCCAAATAGTTCGGGTCGACTTCCAGTCTAACCGGATCCAGCTGAATACCAGTATTTTACATGGAACTGCCTATCTGAACTCCACAACCCAGTTACTGGGGAACACGATACCACTTGGTAACTACCCTTAAAGACTGTCAAAGATCTACGATCGACAGCCGGGACCAACGGCTTAACGTGCTTTACGAGGCATGGAGGGGTTCCGACATGTAATGTATGATCACCCATCCACGAACCGACCGCGGCAAGCGTAGCTTAACCTTTGATCGACCCCTGGGGTTGTTATCATTTAGCCACGAGGACCAAAACAACTGGTCCACAGTTACTTAGTCAGTAATTTATCATGAGTTGCGTAGCTGTCACAATTACCGATAAAATTATATTAGTGGTATAAAAAATACTCATAATTATACTAATTGAACTGAAAAGTAATTAGTATCGATGTGTTATCAGAATACAAATATATAATAATGATAGTAACTTTCGTTCAATAGGGATGATGCCTGGGTAAAAAAAATGAAATTCTAATTAGTCCGTCGGTCAGAGAATAAAAAAATATTAGACACGTATTTTTTGCTTTATCTTATTAATAAAAAATTACTTAGATAAAACGCATTTTAAGTGTGGGAGTGGGGGTCGCTACGTCACTAGTATGTATAAAATCTACATACTCGTGACGTCATGGCACATTTTACCTCAATGTATCGCCGTAATCTTTAGATTATGTAAAAAAAGAAAAAATACGTGTCCAATATTTTTTTATAATCTCAAAGACGGACTAAAAAACATTTTTTTGCCATCATCCCTATTGTCGTATCGACCTCGACCCATAACAACTCGACAAAATTGCGATAAAAACTGCAATTTTTTATTACTGTTTTATGTGTATTTTAATTGCATGTTTGTTTAATTACACATTTTCACTCATTTACTCAGTACTAATCAATAAAAATTAACCCTACTAATAACTGTTTCTACTCTGTAATATTGGTAAATTGTACCTACTTAAATTATTTTGACTTTCCAGACCTTTCTTTCATTTTCCGAGTGATACACATAAAATAGGGAAGTACCTAAAAATTAAAAAACAAAATCAATACCTATCGGACTAATATGATAATGTCATGTCCTTGAACTTAGGAAGGTCATAAACCGCTAGGACTTTGAACTTTTGAAGGGGGAGGACAATGTCAACGAAAGCCACCTTTCTCATTATATCCCTATCTCTTTTGTTTTACTTTTACCATTTGTAATAACACTCAGATTCATACTCATATAGCACACTCACGTTGAATTGTGTCTGTAAAGGGCGAATGAAGCGTAGACGCCACGTAGCGCGTCGTAGGGGCATCTTGAGCGCACCGAAGTCGAGTCGAAGCCGCACGTATAGGCGCAGAACTGAAAGACCCATCGTCGGCGTATCGCAGGCGCGTCGTAGACGCAGCGAAGCTCATCGTAGACGCTTCGTAGACGCAGCGTAGCTCATCGTAGGCGCTTCGCAGACACACGTAGGTGCGACTTAGGTGTGGCGTGTATGTGTCTTGGAGTTGCGGCATATACCTCCCTGCCGACCCTTTGCTGCGTGAACACTTTCACGGCTCATTAAAATACAGTCATACATGAGAGTTTTCAGTAATGACTCGGTCGTAATAAATTGGTAGGATCAGCCTAAAAATTAGCATATAGCATAAAAATTGAATTAAAAACAAACATACTACATACATACATTACTTACATTTTGGGATATCTTACCACTAAAAGTGTTCACCTTAAAACAAAGGTATTAATTAAAATCACGTTAGAAACACGAAAGCTATCAATATCATTCATGTGATAAACACCATTGTGTCCATGTGCATTGATATAAGTTAGGTACTTTACAGAATATCAGGTGTCTTGAAAGGTAAATGTTGTGGTCCTGACGTGCATTAACCGCTCTTTCAAGTCCATCACGCTATTGTGTCTAGCGTGTCCATTAGAGCATTAACTCGGCGACGTCGTGGCGCCAGATAAAGTAACATTTACTTTTTCGTGTTCATAAATAATAGCCTTAGAGAAAGAACTGTAAATGTTAGGTCATCCCAACTGTATCGTCACGAAGGACCAGAAATTCTATGTGAGGCGGTTATGAAGCACACAAGAAATAGACTAGAGTTTATCATGTCATGATGACGAAGAGGTGGTCAGCATCATTAGCAGCCTTATTCGACCCAGTGCTGAGTAAAGACCTCCTTTCTTTTGTGCCATGCCTAGCTGTACCCTAATTGCGTAATATACGATCAATCAGAATCTGAATCGTTTTGAAACAGATTGCATTGCTTCATAGGTTCGAAAAAAAATCTGCTCAACAATGTAATTATCGCAATGAATGTTGTTGAACTGTCAAAATGAAACAGATTAGTCGTCTCCGTTCACAAACCGTTTAGGTACCCAGGAAGGAATACTTGCTAAATTCATAGAAAATTTCATTTTCGTGCACCACGATAAAAAGCTGACAATATTTTAAGACCTAATATTTTTATGAAAGAAAGATAACGATCTCCTGACCACTATCTATCCTTCATAAAAAACTTCAAAAAAAAAACTTCAGAAGGGATATTTACTCCTCATCATCTCTGCAACAAAACTACACCTAATCCCCAGACGGTTTGTTAATAAACGGGGACTCTGTTGCCACAAACAGTCACACCTACAACAAAATGCTTATGGGTCACAGATTTCCAGATTACCCCAAAAAGGTCTTACGCATCAATTTGATTGTATTTCTATGCAAATTCTAAGATATCTTGGTCTGAAATCGCTAAACGTGGAGGAATTATTCAGACTCGTCTCCGGTCTACACGCGAAGGTTAGAAGGTCACTCATTCATGATGAAAGTCAAGGTCAATATCATTACTTAAGCGTTTCAAGGTCAAGTGCTGTTGACTAATACATTTCCTTAAATACTTGAGTACGGTTTGTCGTTTTAAATAATCAAGTTCAAAAATAAATTAACTAAGTGGTGTCGACTAAAATATTTGTTTTATTCATTGGTATTAGAGATAATATCTCGTGATCAGTACTTCACTGCTGGACTCAAGCCTCTCGAATCACAAGTTAAGTATTTAACTCGATTTGCTTCCTCTAATGTAGAATACTAGCTGTGGCTCGCGGTTTCACCCGCATAAGTCTCGACCCCGTGAAAATATCGGCATAAAACGTATGCTATGTCCTAACCCAGCTCATGGTTTACCCATGTGCCAATTTTCATCCAAATCCGTTCAGCGGTTTTCGCGTCAAAGCGTAACAAACAAACAAACTCACTTTCGCATTTATAATATTAGTTAGGATTTACTTATGCCCTAATGATTATAGCATATATTATATTATAATACATTTGTTGCGGGAGATTAGGCTAATCTAATACAAATATAGTTACGACCACTAATACGCGTATGCACTGAGCAACTTTTAAGTGATTTTCTCCTTATCATTTCTGCCGAAAGACGTCCGCTGCTGGAAGTAGGCCTCCCCCAAGCCCCGCCACTTCGACTGGTACTCTCATCCAGCGGGTTCCTGCGGCCTTCACGAGGTCATCGGTCCACCTTGTGGGAGGCTTTCCAACGATACGTCTTCCGGTGCGAGATCGCCGCTCCAGAACCTTTCGGCCCCATCGCCCATTTGTTCTGCGAGCAATGTGCCCTGACCATTTTCTCCTACTGCATTGATTTTATTTTTTAACCCATACTAAGTATGCTATTAAGTCTTATCTCAAAACTTTACAATTGATATTCACCGTGAAAATCGTACAGCTGTATACATATTTGTGCTTGTGACTTGTACACATAATTATTCTGATAAGTTTAGTCCTACAGTTACAAATATTAATAACAACGATGACCTCTACTTAAAAAACCTGTCATTACCACCCATACCTTCCTTTAAATATGTATATGTCACAGTAAGATCGTTAAAGCCGTGATATAGTGAAATCCCTAGGGATATCTAGGGATATAGCTATATACCGTAATATGAAAGCGGTTCAAAACAGGCACGATCTACTAATATAACTATTAGGGCACTCCGACCAATTAGGTTAGGTTAGAACTGTGACCTACTACGCGGCAGCCGAGCGAGCGAAACGAGCAGAACAGTGCTGCGGCAGCGGCGAGCACTTCGACGAAATTAGTCGCACTAACAAAATTATGGCACTCCGACAGTTATTAACCGATTTCATTTAACTATATTGCGGCTTCAACCATCTTATTGCGACATAGACTGACATGGCCGAGTTAATAGTAACCACGCCACGTTACTTTGTAGTTCTTTATTTATAAACGTTGCTTAAAGTTAAGTAATGACTAGCATCTGTTTGGTTAAACACGTTGCTTAAACTTAAGTGACGTTTATAAATAAAGCCCTAAATAACTAGCGATCTGCCCTTGCTTCGCACAGTTTTTACAACTTGGCAAAATACGGAAATTTCTTGATTACATATCAGTTTCTTTTAACCTACTCCCTCTCACACAAAGAAGACCAGTGTCCCGGTAGTGGGAACGATATAAGCTGATTATTATTATGTTTTAAGTCAGTTTAATATTCATGTATATTATACAAATAAACCTTCCGGAATAAAGTCTCTAGATAATGGTGAAATCTGCATCAAAATCTGTTGCATGTTTTAGAAGAACAACGCGGTCACACACGAAAATTAACTTTAAAGCGATTATTCAGAAAGTGGGCAACATCACAAATAGATGTCAAATATTTCGCCGTATTAATTAATGGTAATATTACTGTATAGAAATAAGAAATATGGTTAACTAGCGAACTAGAATATTGATTAAATGAAATGCAATAATTAATATCGTAACACCGAATATTTCGTTTTAGATGTAAAAATGTAAGTATTTGGAAACATTCCAAATGCCTTTTTACACCTAAAACGGGTACAACATCAAATTGCAATTCATTATTAATATTCTAGTTCGCTAGTTAGCCACATTTCTTATTTCCATACGGTAATATTGCCAAATTAATCAAAACAGGTAAATTATTGACAGCTAGTTGCAACATTGCCAACTTTTAGGATAAACGCTCTTAATTTAATGGACAGAAAATATAATGTAGATATGGAAAGACAACTCAAGATCATTATAGAACCACGCGTTAAGGATCCGATACATGTTTGATGGGAACGTAACACGTCCTCGACATGTAACCCGAACTTGACCCAAATAACATAACTTCTACTATCTATTGTTGATTTTATTGAGCTTTCTAATGCTATTACAACAGCGAGGTTACAACGAGTTTGTCCCTGTGACTAAATAATTATGTATGCTCTATATACCGAAACGATGCCGCACTGCTTTCCTTTACGGATTTGACGATGTTTCCAGCATAATTTGTGCAGTAGGTAACCGCCGTCGCGAGAAAATGTCGTCTTCAAGTGATAAAGATATTGTGGCGCGTTATATTTATCTCTGTTTACGAAAAAAACGAAAGCGCTATTGGTGAAATCCGTAAATATATATTTTGAAGTGAAAACTTCTTTAGCATCGTTGTGATTTCGCTTCATCGCTTTTTCGTTTCATCGACTTTCAAGTCGATGAAACGAAAAAGCGACAGTAAAAAGAGACAGACACATAAATTCATAAGATTAAACGTGGGAGGAAATGAGATAGGAAGTATTATACAGTGTTTCTTATATTCTTTGTGCTCTGCTTCATACCCCCTCCACTCGTGTTTACCAAAGCATAGTAGGAGTTTGCTTGGGCCTAATTTTTTTAAGGTTTCACTTCTACCACATGTGAATTGCACACATGTTTTTTTTTTATATTTTCAATTAAAACGTCTGACGATGTGTCTCTGTAAACACCGCTTGGGCATTGGATGTTTCTACCAAGGCGCGGTAAACCGAAACGATCCCGCCCCGCTCCCGCGCATACCGAGCCAATCAGGAAACGCTCATTGAAATATGCGCTGGGTGAGCTTTCGGTACCGAAAATACCGGGCATGCTGATCCCGCACCGCTGACGCACCGACCAATGAGGAAAGGGCCTTAGGAGTCACTGATTCTTCGTAGCAAAATAAGACAGAATTATAATATAAGTACATAAAGTGTGTTGAAAAAATCTACTCATCACAATGTTTTTTTTATGAGTTGTATTGCAATATGTGGTTAGCTAAGACCTCGACAATTGGTCATATTATTTATTGTTATTAGTAATTAATTCTTTGTTTATTTATTTTATCTCGATGGTCCTAGTTTATCATTTATAACTTCCAGTTACAACTATATGTAAGCGAGCACGCCCTTTATGCCTGGAGGCTTTTTATTTAGATATTAAGTGCTGTTTACGTTTAGTTTTTTATTTCGGCCTGAGTATAGTTCTCGATGATTTTGTTCGGTATATTGGCGTTTGCTAACTAACATATGGCCATATGGCTAATAATTTAAATTATGTTTTGTGTTGCGTAATGTAAATTATTTTGAATACTATTATACAGAATCTATTTTTTTTGTTCTTCTAACTGTACAGACAGCTGTGCTGCTGGGGAGTTAGTTGCGCCACTTCTTCTTCCCAGCTAATGCACTAGGAAGTGGTGAAGGGTGGGCGTTTTGGGGGACTGTCTTATGTAATTTTGACATTCGAAAAGTGCTGACTCTCAGCCTAGTTTGAATAAATGACTTTAGAATTTTTTGAAAGAAAAAAATCAGCCTAGTGCGTGCCACGCACAATGAAGGGTTCCGTAGTTAGAATGAATTTATCCCAAAAACAAACTTAACATTCCCTCCGATGTTATTGGCTCGATTTGGATTCTGTTTAATATTTCTAAAAGCTTATGAGTTATTTTATCCGTTTATTCCCGTTGTCCCCGTACGCCGTGTCCCCGTCCTACGGGGACAGCGGTACTTCAATTAAATATTTAATAATACTTCCCGTTGTCCCCGTGGTTTGGTTTTACATTCAAAAATATGTTTCTGGCACTCGCCGGCCGCTGCCGCGGCACCGCTCGCTTCGCTCGCTCGGCTCGTGCGTTGTGTGGTCACAGTTCTAACCTAACCTAACCTAGCTGTTTCGATTTAAAAAAGGTTTACTTCCCGTTGTCCCCGTTAGCCAAATGTACGTTATGGGGACAACGGGAAATAAATTAAATCACGTCCCGCTGTCCCCGTGACGGGGATATGGCATACGGGGACAACGGGAATAAACTATTTTATCGGATTAAGTAACATTGTTTATTGAAATTTGCCGACTATGAAAATGGAGGTGAAGATAAAATCTGTATTTACTTAAAAAACACAAGTGAAAGTCCATACAACCCCCTATGATTAAAAAATAATTGAATATCTTGAAAAATATTAAAGATAGACCCCCGTTTTAAAGTTAATTATCGATCATTTTTCATGAATATTCAGAAAAATGCGGGCGGTCTCATGCCCATGGGCGACATTGTACGAGTATACCAACCCACAGAATAAAGTTCAAAGTTTTCAAAGTTCAAAGTTCAAAGTTTTTATTAAAGTTCAAAGTTTTTATTAATGCGATTTTTGGTGATACAACAGGGTCTTAAACATAATACACATAATAAGCCACAGAATAAGAATTCAAAGAAAGAAAAGAAAGAAAACGTTTATTTGGACACAGTACTTCAATTCAGTACTAGTTACCACCTTTAATCATTTCTATACGATTTGTCCCTATCCATTTCAAATCAATTATAATAAAAGCTGTTTGTCCACACGCGTGTGTCACCTGACAAACAATATTTTTCCGACTCGCCCGCCCGAAGGTCATCGCAGTCGATCGATGGTGGTAATAATGGTCATTACTCCTCGTCCCGCAGTCCCGCCGTCCCGCCCAGCGTGCACCGTGACGATGTTAAAGCGTGACAGGTGGGAAGTACCCCTTAAAGTAATCCTTTATTAATTTTCACGCTACTAAAAAAGCTGTTTCTTTAACGCTCTTTCTCTTTATCAGTACCCTAATTGCGTAATACATGATCAATCAGAATCTGAATCTTTTTGAAACAAATTGCTAATCCAATGCAATGCAATGGATGTTGTTGAACTGTCAAAATGAAACAAATTAGTCGTAATCGTTTATTATAATCTGTTGCATAATTCGTTTTTCATGATTTCTAGAGCTAGTGAGAATTTGCAAAGACGTATGTCACATATTTAAATGTGATATTATATAATGTAATTGTATTTGATTGTTTTTTAAAGATAATGTTACTACTCATATTTTTATAAAATTGTTGTGCCCGACAGGGTCCATGTGAACTTTATTCTTATTATTAAGAACTTGTAAACACATGTGATATGCAATAAAGATTTGAATTTGAATTTGAATTTTAGTAGTCCTACCTGAACTCAAAGAGCTTTGATGAAATTATTGTGCCACTATGTTTCTAGGGACTGTCTCGATGATCTATTAATGCAAGCGCAATTGCTATATTGAGGAGTCTTAGGTTGAATCCTAAAGAAAAGTGTGATGAATCAGTTTTTCCATCACAAAATTCTCAGTTTTAGTAATTAACTTGCCCATGATTATATGGGACTACTTATTATAACTTAAGGCGAGTTAGTTGACGGCTCGAACTCGTTGGTGGGCGAATTATTTATTTATTTAGTTTTATTTATTCAGTACTTATTTATTTATCTAGTTTTTATTTATTTAGTTTTTTTTTATTTATTTATATATTCATTTAAATAGACGATGATTTATAACGAAAACGAGCGCGTGAAATTTATATTAGATATTTTGAAAAAACTACTGGATGTATTTACTCTTAGCGTTGAAATATGGAAGTTTCGACGCTGATAACTTCCAAACCAATTTGTTTTTTTCCAATTCTGCTTCCATACAGGGCTACTAGTATAATGACAAGATAAATTGATGTAATGTTTAGTTTTGAACGTACACCGTCAAACAGATGAGTAATCACCATAATACGTTTGTATGGAATAATGACCGACTAGTGTACCCTTAACGACGTAAAAGACGAAGGGTAGGTAGTTCCAGTATTTTGCGTAGCTAAAGGTAATTTTACGAAACAAAATAGTTCCTCATTTTGATAGACTAAACTAAGTATCTTCTTAGTTGTGTAGGTAGATTATAAGTAGAAACTTTTGTGAGGTTAACAAAAGTTTTTGCTTTTGTTGAAACTGAATAATAGGTAACTGAATTCAGTATTAATTAAACATAGTGCGGACAACCTCGTTTTATTCATTTGATTTTATACATAATATTATGTCATTAGTTTGTGTAACTTATTTAGTACGAGAGTTCAACAAAACCATACTGGCCACTTTTAAGACCCCGTGACAGTTGCTTTGACAGTTCATTTTGGAACTGAAATGCCAAGAAATAAATTCTTCGAGAAAATTGGGAAACTGCAGCGGTCACGGACCGTTGAGGTATACGGTTACATGGTGCGTTGTTCGTTCAGACGCCGTGCGTTGTTGCAGCGGTGTGCTTCAGTGCGCACGTGGTCAAGCGAAGGGCAGCGCGCGTGAGCGACACACAGGGGGGCGACGTCAGCCAAGGTCGGACGCGGCTGTCGGCGGGCAGGCTCGCGCGCCGCCGCACGTCCCATGCTGCCCGGGCCACTTGCGCCGCTCGACCCGCACAAAACGCGCGCGCTCACCACCATATACGCGCCGCGGAAGTTCAACACGCGGAAGAACAAAACGGCACAAATGAGAATGCTCGACAACGACATTCAAATCAAACCGTCCCTATCTCCCTTCCATCCCCTCCCCGCAATCGGACAGAAGCTGGAGAGGTCCAACACAAAAGTGATCGTGTTTGACCTCAACAAGAACGAATCAGGTACGTTGAACCGCTCCGTCAAAATTCGCGATGTGCTCAAGCCTCTAACTCCGTTGCGGATACATGGGCTGACAAGGAAGAGTTCCCTGGACCAGCTGGACGTGAAAAGGCCGCAACAGTTGCTCAGAGAGAACACTTACGATGTTATAAAACCGATATTCGTGACTGCAGAAAATGTTAAAGTGAGTAAGGATGACATGTCCATTACAAAGAAGACGCAGGTGATAAAGACTGCGCCAAATTCAGAGAATACGATAAAGAAGGTAGAACAACCAAAAGCTTCACCAAAGACGAGGTTCAAGAAAGCAGCTCTGCAAGTAGCAAAGATGTCAACGATGCCGGAGACAGGGAAGCTGCTGTGTTTAAGAGAGAGACAGACGTTCAGGGTCTGTAGATTAGAAGAGGACAAGAGTATATGCAAACTGCAGGAGTTGCCGCAGAGTCCCGCGCAGAATCTAGACAAGCTATCCGAGATATTCCAGAGCCTAGAAATGAAAGGTCGCCACAGAGATAAGATGAAAAAGGAGAATAGTTGGTTTTA
This sequence comes from Agrochola lota, assembly GCA_947364205.1. NCBI lineage: Eukaryota > Metazoa > Arthropoda > Insecta > Lepidoptera > Noctuidae > Agrochola > Agrochola lota. The sequence goes on along the minus strand of OX376228.1, from coordinate 3,316,925 downwards.
ACAAATACATAGATTAAGAGAGTGCAATCATTTACTTGAATATGTGAACATCCGTGGAACAAACGTGGCGTTAAGTTACCATGTTTAAGTAAAAGTTTATTTTTGTTAACGTTAAATGTATACGAAGATATTGATATTGCTCAAAGTGTAGTGTGGTGAACTGTGGTGTCCTGTTGTGTCCTTCTTGATATTTTATTAAAGTGTGTCGACCTTTCTAATGGAGGCTTTTATTTAAATCCTTGGAAGAGTATTTTTTATATAATAATGGATGTGGGAATGGACACGTGTACAAATTAGATTCAATGTCGTGACCTTGAATGAGTTTGTCAACAAGTGGCGGCTTGAGGCTTGCGTGATTTTCCACCAGTTCTTATGAACCTTTTACATAATCGCCAATATTGGCCACACTTCTACATCCATTGAGGAATTATTAACAGGTTTGATTGACCTTTTGTAAACAAACATCGCGATGGATATCGAATTGACGAACAGCGTGGGTGTTCGACAGTACAAAAAGGTCGATGTTATCGGGGTAGTTTAGGTGCTGATTCATTTTTCCAGCAAATGATTCATTCCTGTGATTATTTGTCGAATAGGAATGATTGATGTGAAAACGGAATAGAACTCTTCATACATTCTAAATAAAAGCCTTAAATAAATTACTTACACTGAGACACTATGTTATGGAGGCGTAACCAATGTCTGCAATGTCAAAGTCAAATCATTTATTTTAATTAGGCACATTGAATGTCAAAAATTACAAAGAAATAGAATTGATTCCAAAGGTAGTTTCGTATGGTGAAGAGAACAATGGGCTAGAAACTCCATACGTGGCTGTGGCCAGAAAATGTTGAGTATCGTAATTTGAGTGTAATAGATAATTAGTACATCAGCTTCTGTCACACACTCCACAGTTACTCTTATACAGAGTGGCGACGCGAAAACCATGGATTCAGTTAAAAATCTTCGTCGGTTATTTAAAAAAAAACTGCTGTTCCATACATTTTGACCGCGTAGGTATTGCACTTTGCTATGAAACAGCAGTTTTTTTTTTTATACCCGACGAAAAATTTCAACGCCCGGGTTTCAGAATCGTGTACTGAATCCATGGTAAAAAAGTTCTCGCGTCGATGTCCCTGACACCCTGTATGTGCGTATGGTGTCCCTTCAATCCCTCGTAGCGCAGGTCTCATTGCGTAGCGTCCCGCGTAGCCCGCCCGTAGCGCATCTTGTCGCGTAGCATACCATCTCATTCGTAGCGTATCATTCGTAGACGCTCCCGTTTCGTAGCGAGGTCGTAGAAGACTGGATTTTTCTTTCTCTTGTTTACGATCTGTTAAGTTGGTGTATATTCTCATATTTACTTCTTTATTCTAATTTCGTTGTTTTATCAAATCACCAAATTAAACGTTTAAAAATAAAAGTATATTGTCTAACACAGAAAAATATAAACGAGTGCCCTTGCTTGATAGCCTTACATAACTTTGGTGTAACTTGGCCACAGTAACATCGAGACATGCGGGTGATAAGTTTAGTTACAACATTTCACCTTGTTACACTTGTTTAGCAGTAGATAAACAAACTTGGGTAACATAGACAAACTTTATGGCCTGCATCGCTGCGGTGAACTTGTAAAACTGTAGGTAATTATGCATACCTAATGTACAGACACCAATATAATTATGATGCATTTAACGATCAATTCGAACGAAAACTTCGCACGTCTTGAACGGTTATGATGAGACCAAAAAAAATTGCCTTCACTTTAAAATAATCTAGATTAGATTTTTAAATGTGAAGGTTTCATAGCAATCGATGAGTGAAGGTTCAGACTTAATTTAAAAATAGGGTGTAAGGTTTAGCGCAGTTTACCAGATTGGCATTTACGAAGTGCATTACTGCATTACTTTTGAAGCATATACCTTCTTGTGTGTCATTTGTGTTCCCGGCATACTTTTATTACCCATAGGTACTAGTTTACTATTATTATTAACTTAAATAAACTTGTTTGATAATCGTGTTAATTAAACAACAAAAAAAATAAAAACAAGTTTTTATCTGGAGTTCACCGAAATAAAGTAATACAAAGTTCAATAAAACGTGTAGATAAATCGTTATTAATATCAAATCAAGAAACGTTCAACCTACACATTCAAAATAGTTTTAGCTTATTAGATACAAAAAATACAGAGAATGTACAAATTCAATATAATAACATACATCAAGCCATCAAAACTGCTAGTCAAAAGATCAAGAACCACAATAAAAAACAAAAGAAACTCACACACAATACAATTCGTCTAATCGAGGAACGACAAACAAAGACTTATCAATGTTTAGATTATAGAGAGCTAGACCGCAAAGTTAAGAGAAGCATACGAAAGGACATCAGAAAATACAACACAGAACTTGTGCACGCTGCTCTAACAAACAACCGCTCTCTCAGATCAGCCATGCGCGGTATGGAAGTAGGCAGATCTACAATCACTCACATAAAGGACAGCAACGGTGTGAGACAGGGAGATAGAGTCAAAATAATCGAAATATGCACGCAGTACTATAAATTCTTATATTTCGACACCAAAACTTCTCAACCCATAGCTGAAGCTTACGCATGCCCAGACGATATCCCGATAATAACTGGTTATGAAGTCCACCAAGCACTTAGAAGCATGAAATATAATAGAAGTCCTGGTGAAGACGGTATTACTACTGAATCACTCCGAATTGGAAAACAAACCTTATTACCCCACATATGCAACCTCTTCAACTCAATTCTTAAAACAGCCATATTCCCGAGTAATTTCTGCCATTCCAATATAATCTTGCTACACAAGAAGGGAGATAAATCAGATATTAGGAATTATCGCCCTATAAGCTTAGTTTCTCATCTCTATAAAGTTTTTGTCAAAATTATCGAAAACCGTATAACAGGCATATTAGACCTCCACCAACCTCCCGAACAGGCTGGATTTCGTCGAGGCTTTTCGACTTCTGACCACCTACAGTCCCTAAACCAGGTGATTGAAAAACATCAAGAGTTCAATCTACCTTTGTACCTGGCGTTTGTGGATTATTCGAAGGCTTTCGACAGCCTAACGCATGAAGCCATATTCTCGGCACTCAGAAAACACGAAATAGAACCCACTTATATACACCTGTTACAAAGAATATATCACAATAGTACAGCAGCCATCCGCATAAATACCATCGGGCCATCCTTTCCAATTCAACGAGGAGTCAAGCAAGGCGACCCGCTGTCTCCCAAACTCTTCACAGCTACGCTGGAAGAGGTTTTTCAAAAATTAAATCCTCACTGGCGGGACAAGGGTATTGTCGTCGGAGAAAGGAGATTGACCAATCTACGTTTCGCCGACGACATTGTCCTCTTTTCATCTTCAGCAGCTGAACTAAACCAAATGCTCGAACAACTGAGCCACGCCAGTCTTCAGGTCGGACTTAAGATGAACATGTCGAAAACAAAGCTGATGACGAACAGCACCGAACGCAACGTAGAAATTGGGGGTGTGGAGGTCGAGTATGTCCATGAGTATATTTACCTCGGCCAAATAGTATCCTTCCAGGCGAGACAGGACAAAGAAGTCGCTCGACGCATAGAAAACGCCTGGAAGAACTATTGGTCGATGAAACATCTCATGAAAGGACCACTCCCGCTTTCACTAAAACGAAAGCTCATGGACATGTGTATTCTTCCCACCCTCACCTACGGAGCGCAAACATGGTCTCTTACAAAGCGTCAAAAGTCCGCACTTGGGGTCTGCCAACGGGCTATGGAGCGAACCATACTAGGTGTCAAACTCACAGACCGCATTAGGAATTCTATACTTCGTTCCAAAACACAAATAGCGGATGCTGGCCGCACAGTTGCTGGACTAAAGTGGAACTGGGCTGGCCACATCTGTCGCATGTCGGAGCAACAATATGCAAAAATCACCACTCAGTGGATCCCAAATAACAGGAAAAGACTACGCGGCAGGCCCAGAAAGAGATGGCGGGATGAGCTGGACTCCTTCTCAAAGGATTGGCCCACAATCGCAGTAGACCGGGAAAAGTGGAAAGAGGGAAGGGAGGCCTTTGCCCTGCAGTGGGACGACACAGGCTTATAATAATAAAAAATTATCTGGCGAAATGTGGATCTGCAAAAAGTGTCCGTGGAGTCTCTTGCCCGGTCTTCTCCATAGGAACCTACTACGCTTTGGAATGGGCAACTAGCTTCATCTTTCTGACTGACCGACCCCTTGACAATTCAAAAGTGCCTGTAATTGGTTTATTTGAAATAAATGCTTTGAGTTTGAGTTCACTTCTGCCCAACCTTTTGGGCAATACAGGCTTGATGTTATGTTATGTACTTATCTAATTTCCTTGAGTATATACATGCCACTTAATTCTCATTTCACTAGGCCTCATTATTGCTTTCTGTCTGACCGTACAAATCACAGTAATCGGGAGTGAAATATCTGGTATTATTATTTGGGTTGAGTTGAGTCGGGCTGAGCTGTCACTGACCCATTATTGCTGCAGTTTAACACTATATCCCTAGAATTTCGTCGACTACCTACACAGCTAATAACTAGCGTGATACCGATACAACAGATAAGTGCACGCTTCATGTCAGCATGTTCACGCGATCTGTCGAACGACGCTCTTTGCATAACCTAGATATAGCGTTTGTTGACCAAATTAAACGTTTTATTAAAGACTCCATTGTTCGGAAAGTTGAATTTCTCTTTTTATTCCAAAATCGAGGGTTAATTGGTTATACTACGACTCAATGTCTCGCTGATAGTGGCGCGTGTGTTGGAGTTATTACTCTGAGGTTGGATCATTAAGAGCGTTTATCCTAAAAGTTGGCAACATCGCAAATAGCTGTCAAATATTTCCTTGTTTTGATTAATTTGGCAATGTTACTGTATGGAAATATGAAATTTGGCTAACTAGTGAACTTAAATATTGATTATGAAATGCAATAATTAATATCGTAACAATATTTAGTTTTAGATGTAAAAAAGTATTTGAATTTTTTTCAAATGCGTTTTTTACACCTAAAACGGTTGCAACATCAAATTCAATATTATAATTGCCAGTCATTGTTAATATTCCAGTTCGCTAGTTATCAACATTTCTTATTTGCTTACAGCAATATTGCCAATTAACCAAATTATTGAAATATTTGACATCTATTTGTGGCATTACCCACTTTTAGAATAAACGCTCTTTTCAAAATGGTTGAGCTAGCGTCATGTTCGTGAACGGGCGCCGTTAGAGGGACTGGTCATCTCTTAGCTAGCCGCCGGCTTCTTTTAATTTAATATAATTTTAGAATTGTTTTTTTTTATTTTTGTTACCGATGCTTTTAACTTTCTGCATTGTTCTCACATACGTATAATTTCAACATGAATTATAAATTATTTTAAACAGTGTCCATGGAGTTTCATTCCCGTTCTTCTCCATACCTACTACGCTTTGGAATGGGCAACTAGCTTCATCTTTCTGACTGACCGTCCCCTTGACAATTCAAAAGTGCCTGCAATTGGTTTATTTGAAATAAATGCTCTGAGTTGGAATTCTAATAGTAGCCGCAAGCACGGTAACACATTTTCGTAAACGATAACGACTAATATGTTTCATTTTGACAGTTCAACAACATTCATTGCGTTATTTACGTTGTTGAGCAGAGTTGTTTTCGAACTTATGAAGCAATGGAATAGCAATCTGTTTCAAAACTATTCAGATTCTAATTGATGGTGTATTAGGGATCAAGTCGGGCAAAGTATATTTAGCTTATGAATTTTGGATTGTGTTTTTGTATTTTCTCAGTAGCAGCCCGGAGTCTGAATTTGTGCCTAGTTGATGGCAACAGCTTCGCCCCTAATAAGTAACAGTACATACCTAGCTGGCAAAACATGGGTGTAGGTTATGGCAAGACCTGTACCTACCCCGTCGAGGCTTACAGGCGTGATGTTAAGCATGTGACAGTTACCTATCACACAGATTAATACACATGGTTCATTCTGCAAAATCATTTAAAGAAAAAGCGACTCTTGCAACGACACAATAAAGTGCAATTCAGGTCGCACAGCGCTGATTGCCTACAGATACATTCACCTAGAAGTTGCCTCTCTTTCTATCGCGTATTTTGACTACGTTACGCTCACTGAATTGGCCCGACAAGACGAGCTCGCCGCGTTTCTATTTGTAGCTTCTTATCTAAAATGCGGAGTGCGCCTTCTGGACCTACTATTCTGTGCCTATAACCAAATACCGATACAATGCTATTTCAGTTTGTTGGCAAACTGACGGAAAACTCCATTAATGTAATAACTCTTTTGTGTGGCTTTTGGTATTTGAATGCAACGATGAATGTTTTCATCGATGTGGGTCAATCAGGTACCTGTATGCCAATTCTATTGAGTAAGGTAGGTCAATGTCCCGAGTTTCAAATAAATAGATTAAAAAAAATTGCTAGTTAGGGTTTTGTATGCCTCCGCTGTCCGTCATGTCTGTAAGGCCTGAAACTGCGTTAAGTGGGCGCCCGCGACGGGCACCCGTCGCGTGTCTACGCGCGTGGACACGCGGGTGGGCTCCGTGGGAACCCATCCCGGGTACCCGTCGCGGAGACCGGATTATTTTATTTACGCAGTGTCGCTAGTTCGATTTTAACGGTGTGCCTGCAAACCGTTAACTTCCAGCGCACGGAGGCAGGACATGCGGCGCGGGCGCAGGGCCCTCCTCCCCGCGTCGGACGCCCGCGCGTGTCCCCGCAACGGAGCACTTTTGTATGGAACCGCGCGGACGTCCGCGTAACGCAGTTTCAGGCCTTAGTGAGCTGTATCTCATGAAACGTAATAGGTAGACATTATTTTTTTTCACAGATTGTGTATTTTTCGTGCCGCTATAATAACAAATAAAATAAAGTTTAAAATTAAAAGGGGTCCCCATAAAAGAAACAAGTTTTTTAGGCATTTTTTACTAAATATTGTAAGGTGGTTCTCAAAGCAAATAAAATTATAGCGCGTATTCGTTAAAACTCATTTTTGTTTGTTTATTTTCTAAGACCGTTTTCCTGTAGCTACAACGATTCACGTCCTTACTGGCCGCATATCAAAAATTCAACCTCTATAGTGCTAGCTTCGCTGTGTGATATCTTTAAAAATTAAAGCCTATAATGTTACTCAGTGCATTCTACTGGTGATCAGTAGCAGTTCCAGGGTGGGGGCTAAGGGGCTGAACCCCCCCCTCCCCCAAAGCGTCGTGAGTTCTTCCGTGACAAATCGTGAACTTGATATTATTTATTAATAAATATAATATTAGTGTACATTTTTATCTCACGAAGCGACGCGCTCTTTACTTGTGGTAACCAAGTATACAAACCGAGTTCGCAATAGCCTGGGACGGTACACAGAGCGTCCGCTTACGCACACATTCACAGCATGTTTGTACACTTGGTAACCACAAGTAAAGCGCGCGTCGTTTCGTGATAAAATACTGTACCTACTTAGAGTTAGGACGGCCAGACAAAATATAGCAACCATATTGTTAGAAAGTTCAATAGCGTAAGTATTATGTATTTTACTAGCTTTTGCCCGCAAAGAAGTCGAAAATGGTTCTAACAGGATTTTTTATTGTTTTTTTACGTTATTAATTTTGTTATAACATATAAATTATTATGTTAAAATGTTTGAATACTTATAAAATATAACAATCTTTATTATAGTCTACGGATTTAAAGGTTAAATAAACATGAAAATAAAATAAAATTTTGTTAAGTAAATATATTTTATGAACACGAAGCTCGGCCTTCGATCAGGTGAAAGTTACACGGGGGGATTATCTTTTAACATACTACACCTACCGCAGCATTTCTTCGTAAACAATATTTTTTGTTTGTCCTTCGGGTGCTAGAATCACCAGGCTACTCTGTGCGCTTTCTCTGGAGCATGCCACATATAACAGGCCGTGGGAGAAGCAGCTTTCCCTCAAGTCTACTCACGCTACCTTAAGAGTTTGACCTTGAGCTTTGCTTATGGTCATTGCGAAGTAGACTTCGATGGGAAACTCCACTCTCTTGAATTCGAAGGGGTAATTTAATGGTGTTAAGGGAATCCTAGGAATAAATACAAACCTCTGTAAAGCTTAGAAATCTTCAAATGCGGAACCTCAGAGTAATAACTTATTACTCTGAGTGCGGAACTAATATAGTACGGTGACTTTCGAGACATTCCAATTTTAAAGAGTATTTTCATTGTACCAAGCTTTTCTGTGAGTTCAACCTTTTTTGAATAAAATCGGATTGAGTTTTCGAACATGTGTAAAAATAAAATGTAATATAATTAAAAGCACTATGGAGTATTGATATCAACTTCGAAGCCCAAAATAACTTTCTACTCCTATTTAACACCGTTAGGGGATGAATTTCAATAAAATACGAAACACGTCTTCCATCAATTCTGCTAAAGAATGTTTATGCATAATTTGAAGTAGATTGGACCAAGGTATCACGTTGTCCCATACAAACTTTGCCCCCCTTTTTCACCCCCTTAGGGGTAGAATTTCGGAAAATCCTTTCTTATCGGATGCCTAAGTCATACAAAGAACACACCCTCCAAGTTTCAGGTCCCTACAATCAGCGGTTTAGGCTGTGCGTTGATCCGTCAGTAAGTCATTCAGGACAAAGCATTTTATATGTATAGAAGATTAAAAGTAGCGCTGAGCTAATTAGCGTGCCCTTTTGCCCGCACAACCGATAGGTATCCGTCCTACCCCCATAATACACTGACGAGAAATATAAATAAGAACCGGTCAAGTGCGTGTCGGACCACGCACAATGAAGGGTTCCATAGTTGGGATAAATTTATCCCAAGAACAAACTTAACATTGTAGTTGAAAAACGTGTTCTCCCATACGGAATGTATGGGAGATCATGTTTTTCAAACTGCAAATTTAAGTTGGTTGATTATTTCTCGTTAACCTGTACAGCCTACTTAGCTCTCATAGTTTTCCTTTTAATTTCGTTATATATACTACTGCTGTGAATTTTTTCACAAGTCCAAGTACAACCATTTAGCTAGAGGGGGGGGGGGGGAGGGGGTACTTGACTCTAACAAAAAATTTCAGTTAAAAGCTTAATATTTCTCAAACGGATCCCTGAAATGGTTTGAAAAAACTCACAATATTTTTGAAAGACCTTTCTAACGGTATATACCCCACAACATGGAGTAGATGAGGAAAAAATAAAACATCCCCACTTTACGTGTAGGGGAGGTACCCTAAAAAAAATTATTTTTCTGATTTTATTTTACCACTTTGTCGGCATGATTAATATGTATACATACGCCAAATAACAGCTTTCTAGTACTAACCGTCGCTGAGCTCAGCCGCGGACAGACAGACGGACAGACAGACAGACAGACGGACATGACGAAACTATAAGGGTTCCTTGTTTACTACGGAACCCTAAAAAGCCACAGACTTATCATGAAATTTTGAATGTTTTATATTGCTCGTCAGTACATACCCTCTAAAGACCAATTTCTCGATTTCCCTTTAAACTTCATAATCATTTGAAATAATAGCCGTGATTTCAGTCTGAGCGAAGTCCATAACAGATTGACATATAGCTCGGGCGGCCACAAGCGAAGGCCACGCGTGGGAGTCGGTACCTGCAATATGAGTAACTAAGGTGTTTGAATGTGAAGGCCCCGGAATAGCAGATTGCATGAACCATGAAAGTTTCTGAAAGTAATGAATGGGTTTCATACTGGATAATTATGATCAATGATCGTATACAAGCTTAGTAAACACCGCAGAAATCGCGAAAAATAAATCAGTTGTTCCCTACATTTATGTTCGCATAGCTAGTCGAAATGTAAAACAGAACAGCAACATGAACAGCAGTTTTTTTTTTGAGATTTTTGCGTTGCTCCCATAGTGAAAGTTGTTCATAATGATGAGTACAATGACCCCTTAAGAGGTTTAGGATAAACAAAAACTAAGGTTGTATGTGTAGGTGTATAGAACAGACCATCTAACTGCATACAAAGCGAGGTGACTTCGTGTCTCATAAGTGAGAAATTCCTACATTACAGGTCGACATAAAAGAGTCTAACGTGGTGACATCTGGACCTAAATACTTTACTTAATTAATACAGACCTATGATGATGCCGACAAGTGCTATTTGAGTCACCCACAAGCAGCATTTTTGTTGCACATTTATTTTAACAATTTATTTCCCGTCCGAAGTGACCTATACTCCCATTTGAAATAAGATTTGACATTTAAGCAAATCTTTATAACAGTCCGTTGAACCGATTTTGACTTTAAAACCGTAGGTAAGGATGGCATTAAAAGCAAAAAGTGGTTACAATACCAACTGTTTACTACAGCTGCCATTTGTCATGCCACCAACGCAATAGAACTCAAAATCGGTTGACGGAAACGGATTGCTTAATGTATAATCTTATTTCAAATGGAGTATAAGTGCGATCTCGTGGAGGCGATCGGCGGCGGTGACCTCTCGCGTCCGGTCCTGGTCCAGGGCCATGGTAAGGAGCGAGAGGGCATGGGAAGCCGTCACCTCCTTCTGCGAAGCAGTAATGTTCGCGAAGGAGGAGGCGGAACGCGTAAGGGATAAGCAAATTTTGCGCTCTCACGCCCCTAGCCGCCGCAGAAGACGCCCTGGGCGTTAGGAATCGCAGGCCACCATAGGCGCGAGATAGGGACGGTGAGCAATGGGTAGCTTCCGCCGTACGATAAGGACCAGGCCCGTGTCGACGGCGCGTTGTGTTCCATGCGCGCCTCAAAGAGATGTCAGCACAACTGACGGGGTCCGCTACGACCAATGCCTGCCGGGGTCGCGGGAAAGTCCGAAAGGGATACCGTGGCCCCTGGCAACGTACAGGCAACTGAAGGAACACGGGTGGGTTTTACTCAGTAAGTGTCTGACACACCCTCCCGTTCCGCCCAGAGCCGGAGAAGTTAGGTATTTGACAATTTCCCAAAAAACAAAAAAAGTATGACTACAATAGTGGAGCCCTCATTTTTTCCATACTCTTTTTTGCCAAGCTGTACGTAGTTCTCGTAACCGGGGTGCTTGTATGACCCTGCATGTATGAACGTAACCCAAGCAAAATGAGTATGTAAAGATAACAGGTAGCAGGTCTGTGGCGTTCTGTAGTTGCTGCCTACCGCATTGGGAAGACTGCGTGAGTGTATGTATGTGTGTATAATTTCTATTGGAAAGATCTCTTTGTCCGACCTGGTGATCGAATTTAGGACAGATAAGCACTCGCGCTTGTAACCACTAGACCAGTGGGGTAATTGCGTAACACACATCAAATGACAATTGATCGCAATGGGTTTCCTTTTGGTAGTTCGCCCACGTTCATTGCGTTTTTGAGCAGACGATTTTTTCAAACCTATGAACCAATATCCTTCAAAACTCTTAACATTGTGATTGAAAGTGTGCTACGCAATTATGGTGCAGAAGAACAACGACACTGTTGGTCTACTGCCAGTCGGTAAGCTGACTGGCAAAGGTTAAGAAGACTGGAAAAGATTGAATTTGTTATTCTCAACATTCCTAAGTTCCTTAGGCAGTACCTAGTTACATATAACTAGATACCTAACTAAGAATAATAAATCAATTTTTGCGACATTGAACTTCAGCTACAGAATAATACAGAAGGCGCACTCCGCATGTTATGTATGAAGCTACAAGTAGGTACGCGGCGGGCTCGTCTTGTCGGGCCAATTCAGTGGGCGTAATGTATTCAGAAGATATACCTCTAAGAGTTACGCTATAGAAAGAGAGGCAACTTCTACTGTGAATATTGTTAAAAGGCTTGTTAATCTGTGGTAGGTATGCATTCCATTCGTATAAGCTCACAGTGACAACTTCCTTTTTTTATGTTCTGTGTCTATGACCGACCTTCCTACTGTCTATGTCCGCTACTGTAAAACTGATGTGTTAGTTTGTAACTAATTTAATGAATACTTTAATCTATTTTAATCAATAATCATTGTGACGTATATGTGCTCTTATGTAATGAAGCAAATAAAGACAGACACATACGAGTTTGGATTCATATTTATTTCATTATTTCCAACCACATGCCTAGTTTCCTAAAAATTGCGGCGGCCTGTCTTTCTGCTGTGGGTTGCTGAAGACGCTGTACAACGTTTGCTCATCAAATATAACTGTTGCTAACTAGCGCTATGGGACTTGAATTACACTTTATTGTGTCGTAGCAAGAGTCGCTTTTTATTTAAATGATTTTGCGGAGTGAACAATTTGTATTAATCTGAGCTTCAGCCAAACATCGATCGATATCAATATCGAGAGTGGCAGGCTGGCAGCTAACCACTTATAAAGGAAAAATGTCGTTAAATATTGTGAAAATTTCCAGTCTAGTTGTAAAACCTACATAAAATAACAAAAAGTTGTTATGGCCCAGTATTATCGACGCCGACTTACGAGTGGGTTCGAACCAAGACAGGCACTTTACTTTGTGTAAATAATTGCATCATCAATGCTCTCAAAAACGGGAATGGAACACATCATGAGGAAACCGGCATGTCCTAGAACCAAAAATTCGATGACATGTGACATCTACCAACCCGCACTGGGCCCGCGTAGTAGATTACTGCCCACTCCCTCTCGAAGAGAGGAGGCCTGTGTGCCAGTACTGGGAATATTATAATCGAATTATAGTTATGCTAATAACAAATAACTCTTCAACTCTGACGTTGGCTTCCAAATATTTGTTCATATCACGCCCTTTCCTCAGAAAGAATTGGCAAAAGTGTATAACACTGACTTGTCATGTATTGATAAAGGTTCGTGGTGTTTTAAGCTTATCCGATGTTACAGGAGAAAGTCTATGGCCATTTAATGTATCCTAACTCCGGGTTACTACTTGCCCGACCTGGGAATCAAACCCGAAACCACACGAATGAATTAGCGAGCACAAGAAAAACGAGGCAGTTTTGTTAACATTATGAAACAAATTAATATTCATATCTTGCTTGACGTTTTGACAAGTTACCTGCCATTGCGAGTGAGTAAAGATCGATACTAAACAACTAATATTGTATTGTAGTTAAAAATAGAAGTTAATGATGGCTAGGGGGTAAGTTAAATGGTCATGGACAGTTTGTTTAACTTATGAAACAGCCGACTTTGCTTGCTCGGATAAGACAGGTGCACAAAGTTCAAAGGTCTATTTAAGTTTACTAGCGACTCACCCCGGCTCCGTACGGCTGCAATTTACCTACATGTGAAAACGGTAATCTATTCACGACACGTGCACAAGTTCTGAGCAGTAGCTAACCTAACAAAATGTACTAGGCTGGCATGAATTCAAGATAGTGTTTCATTCACAGACTAGTTGCTTGTTTCATTAGTACTTCTTTTTATAATAGGTCCTATGAAATCAGTGTTTTGAATTGAGAATTTTAAAGAAATTGCATTTTTCATACTAAAATTTTCTTAATTTTGTACCAACCATGAACACGAATGTTTTAAAACTTTTATGCACTAATGTTTAAAAACTAAGATAACGAATATGCCACTTAGATTAAGCGACAAAAATAAGTTTTGGCTAAGTTAAAACAAATAGTGGTCATTTCTGCTAACAAAATGAGGAGTCAGTAAGAGGACAAGTAGGTAATAAGGTTTTTTACTCTTGGTAGAACTTGTCTATGATAGTCATTATTCGATAAAATACCAAGCAATTGATGAATATTTTAAATCATAGAAGTGACAAGGTTCTCTATTTGTGAGAAAAAAAACGCCAGTTGCATAGCTGGGGATATATTTACTTGTCCATCGACCATCAGCACGCGTAGCATGACGGTTTCTATTTCTACGAAGAATAGACACAGCTCTTTCTATACAAAGTACAAAGTACCGTAGAAATCTTTCTACAATCTGTCATTTTGTCTTTCGTTTTTATCGATCTTTGTCTAGGTCCTTTTCTATATAAACTATTGCAGAAGAAAGTTTTCTATCCCAAACTGTCAAAATCACACTGACAACACCTGACAGTTGTCTAAGGTAGTGAAGACAATTTGATTTTGTAATCGCCATGCTAAAGACAGTAGAAAACTTTCTACTCGACGGCCACAAAGTATAAACGGTTATCTATAAAATCATGATTTTACAGGAGAGCGTTTTGAACGCAGAACTGTGATAATTAATAGAAGAACAAAGCTATCATCTTCTATTATACATAATTTAGTTAATAGGGCATTACCAAGGAAATGTTTAAGGCCAATATTACTGTAATATTTTTTTGTTCCAAAATATGGTACTTCGACACTTTGAGAACAATTGTTGTAGTTGTCTAAATACGTGACTAAATATCAATAAAAATTGTCAATCAAACAGAAAAAAAAATCTAAAGAATTCTGAGTCGATTTATGTAAAAGAATGAATTTCGTAAAACGTGCAGTTGAGTCTTTCTACTTTGGTGCCGTCGTACTGTCTACACGGAACGTCATTTTTGTCTACTCTTCTGTCGACAAAACGGTGCTCATGCTACGCGTGCTGGAGTAGGTAATGGAACTTTGAAATGGTAAAGGATTTTTTCTAATAGGAGCTGTGGTTCCGGAGATTGTCCTCCACATATGGTACACAAACTAACAAAATTCGCTCGCTCTCTTTATAATATTCGTCTATGTAGTATAAGGTTCAGTCAGCCTCCAAAAGACTGAAAGAAGAATAGACAAGAGTTCATTTGATTATCTACAATAATTTATGTTCCATAATATTGTATTTGTGGCTAAGTAATAACGGCCGCATGGGTCGATCCATCAGGTTAAGCTACGCTTGCTGGGGTTGGTCCATGGATGGGTGACCATCTTTACATACCGAGACTCCTCTGTGCCTCGGAAAGGTTAAGCCGTTAGTCCCGGCTGTCATTCCTGGATCTTTGACAGTCGTTAGAAGTCGTCTTCAGAAGCCCGAAAGTCTGCCACCAGTCTTACCAAGGGGTATCGTATGACCCAGTTAATGGGTTGTGGAAGTCAGCTAGGCAGTCGCTCCATGTAAAATACTTGTATTCAGCTGCATCCGGTTAGACTGGAAGCCGACCCTAACATAGTTGGGAAAAGGCTAGGCAGATTGAATATTGTATTCATGTGTAGTCACAAAACATAACGAGAGAACGGAATAGGTATAGTTACCTAATCCTCGAAGAAGTAACATAGAGTGGATCCTCACACATCGATTCAGTATTATGGGACACAAATTGTAGACAATAATATGAATTCTTGTAGATGAAATCTTTGTGAGACTGACATGTACCAGTAAATCATCGAATGAGAATATAATAGGTATAAGATTTACTAAGAGTTACAGATTCTTGCTTTTATCCTAGGAACCGCTGCGACACTACCAACAGGGTACAGTACCAACAAGGCACAGTGTTTCCCGAAATTATCAAGAATCGAACCTAGGACGGCAAACCGGAATACAACTTTTTGTAGAGTAGTGAGGAGGAATGTTAATAAAACGATAGATTCCACATCTCAGTTTACTACTTTTATTAAAATTATCACTTAAAAGAATACAACTTTCAGTACCTAATATTCTTTCCTAAACCTAATATAAACTTCCAAAAATCTCACCCTGCTACAATCCTTTTAGGGTTCCGTAGCCAAATAGCAAAAACGGGTCCCTTATTTTTTTATATTCACGTTCTAAACTTACATTTTCATCAAATATCGGATGTACCGTCAAACTTACATTTCCATCAAATATCGGATGTACCGCCAAACTTACATTTCCATCAAATATCGGATGTACCGTCTTACCTTTATCAGTCTTCTGCCCAGTCAATTAGCGTTTCGACGTACTCAAGGTCTTTTCAAAATTCGTGTACCTACTTACACATAATAATATTATGCACTATTATTTTGTGTTTCACGAACTGTGTCCAAATAAACATTATTCTTTCTTTCTTTCACTTGTATATGTATTATTAGGTACCTGTCCCACCGTCGGTGATCAACGACAAGCGAGTAGTGCTAGCAACTAGAGATGTACTAGGAATTAATTACCTGTTAACAAATACCTAGTAACTGCAGCTTAACAGATAACCTAGGAACTGAATTCTCAGTTCTCTGTTACCATTTCACCGTTTACCATGCCCTGATGTTTGTTCATTCATCGTTCATTTATCAGTTATTTTGTCGATGAATGGGAATTCCTCGGTATTTACTTGGGAAGGTCGCTCAGTAGTGATCGTGACGTTAAATGAATGTAAGTATGCGACAATGAATTAGCCATTCTTTTCCTACTGCATTAAAAGTTAGTTAACTAATTACTTATCTGTCTGAAATATTACGAAGTATGTATGAATTATTCTATCTAATCAGTTACCTTAAGAAGGAAATTTCCCTGTTAAAAGTAACAGGTAATTTCAGAGCCTAGGAACAAGTTACCTGTTAACAGAATTATCCTGTTAAATCCCATCTCTACTAGCAACTAAAAGTTGGCTAAGTGCGAGTAGGACTCGATTACGAAGGATTCGTACAATATTTAACACTACGTTTTTTAACCGTCTTTCAAAAAGGAGGAGGTTATATGTTCGTCGCGTATGTATGTTCTTCTTTTTATGTATGTCCTCCAATTTCTCCGTCAATTGTGGACCGATTTTGAAAATTATTTTTTTGTATGCTCCCAAGTTGGTCCCATATTAATTTTATTAACTTTGCTTGGATAGTTTTTGAGTAAGCTTCAATAATACGTATTTTTCCCACTTCGTATATGTGGATGATATGATGATAACTTCCTGTCACTGTTATTTACATAGTGGTATTCGAATTTGTGTGGGGTAGGTACCACAACTAAAAAGTGAAAAACAGAAAAACAAGTCGGTGGCAAAAAACAAAAATTTAACCAAAGACACCGACTTCCGAAATTAAAGTTATTGTTCACTATGTTTTTTTTTTTGGAAGTCGGTGTTTTCTTTTTTTTGTTTTAGTAAAAAGTTTTTTTACTTTAGTAAACTTTTCTTGTATTTTCCCTTTAACTTAAACTTTACTTTTTGTTATAGCGGCAATAGAAATACATAATCTCTGAAAATTTAAACTGTCTGCTTATTCCGGTTCATGATACAGCCCGCTGACAGACAGACGGACGGACAGCGGAGGCTCAGTAATAGGGTTCCGTTTGGTACCCTAAAAACGAGTTGGCGAGCAACGAGCAGCGAGTGCGCGACGGTTACTTGCTGGTAAGCTGAGTCAGCGAGGTTTCTGCTCGCCAAGCGAGCGTCGCTGAGCGAGTACTATATTTGATTGCTCTTGTCACTGCGACAAACGAGTACTAGCCGGGTGGTTTGAACAGTCAGCGATCAACTATTAATATATGTATCTCTTTTACTTATCTTTTGTACGTTTCTTGAGCGAAAAATCGTTGATAGTTAGTCACTTCCTCGTCGCCAGTGGGACAGGTGCCTTCAGTCTACTTAAGATGGATGGCAGGTGGATTCTAATTCACCTTACCTCTAATATCTACGTACAGACATATTAATATTTATTTGGATGAGCATAAAAATGCTTCACAACATTTTAAATCAAAACCACACCAAATGCTAGAGATGACTAAATAAAAGTTGCTATTTGCTAGTTCCATTACAGATACTATTGGAAAATATTATTGTATTAATGATTATGTTATAGAAGAATTAAGATTTACATCAAATATAATTGCGGAAAAACCACCCAAACGAACACTAATGCCCGTTTTTACCAACACCAAGTGACACCTAAATGAATCCCTAAATAAAAGTGCACTGTTGGATTTTCAATGTTAGGCTCAGCGCTGAGAGTTGAAAATCCAACAGCGCACTTTACAAAGGCTAAGGGCTTATACGTCACTATGCCACCATGGTGGCGCAACCATGGTCGTGTTGCCGGCAAAATATACACAGCTTTATGGTGGATATCTCACCAGGCGTCCAATTGGTTGCACAACCAACCATATATTTTTTTGGCAGTACGACCATGGTCGCGCCGCTACTGGTGTCCTAGTGAGATAGGGCGCTAAGAACACAGTGGCATAAATATTTTTGTTTGTATTTGAATTATTAGGTGACAAAGTCAGACAGTAGTATAAGTAAGATAAAATGCAATATTGTTCACTCTAGTCATCTTCAGTAGGCGCTCGGTAATCTGGCGCTCACTAATCCGACACGTCCAATAGTTTTCTAACTTAGCTCTCCTACCATAGATATCCGTCTCCTAACTCCAGGTTTAATACAAAAATGGGTTACAGAGCGCGCGCATTGATCGTTGTCGTTCTTCAGTCCGTTCCAATTATACGAGTAGGGTATTATTACGTACACGAATAAAGATATTTTACTTTCCATATCCATGTTAAAATCATTTCTAACTAGCTAGCTGACATTTCTTATAGAAATCAAATAATCCGTAAAAACAATGGGTGCCGGATTACCGAGCGCCTACTTTATCTAAATTCACAATCATAACATGAAAAACATTCTAATACCATTTTACTTTAATGACAGATGAATACAGATCACTCCGCAAAAGCATTAAAATGAAAAGCGACTCTTGCTGTGAGACGATAAAGTGCAATTCAGGTCGAACAGCGCTACCTACCACCTAGAAGTTGCCTCTCTTTCTATCGCGTAACACTTGTATCTTCTGACTACGTCACACTCGCTGAATTGGCCCGACAAGACGGTCGTAAATTGCAGAGTAAACAATATTCATATGTGCTTTTGTATTATTCGTGTTTATAAAAACAACTTATATCCCAGTTAGCATACTACCGCCCCCACTGTTCTGTAGCTTAGCTATTTCGTCTTTGAACTTAGAGATGGTTTCTTTAGCCAGGTGTAGCTTTTCCTTAAGGTCTGATATCTCTGTGCGGACCTTTGTTTGAGATGCCACTATCTTTTGTAGTGTTTTGTCTTTCTTGTCCTCAACTGTAACAAATAGGAAAAGTTAATAACAAAACATCACGTCATTATCTGTGGACTTCAGTTTACAAAATCATGGTAAATTCTCCATCTACATTTCTTCTTCTTTTCGTGTTTTTGTCGGTTAGTGACTAACCTGGTGTCAGAGTTTTAAAGCCGCCCATGGGCCTCTGACTTGGCTCCACATGCCGTCGAGAAATATCTCTCAGGCATGCCGGTTTCCTCACGATGTTTTCCTTCACCGTTTTTGAAGCAAGTGATAATTATACAATGAACATGAAAAGTCAGAGGAGCGTGCCTTGGGTTCGAACTCGACATTTATGACTTGGCAGTCCGAGGGTCACACCAATAGGCTATCACTGCTGCTTCTACACTTAAGGCGCATACGCTAAGGTAGCCCGCGAAATTCAAATTTTCTTTAGTTTTTTTACATTTTGCAGGTCAGGTCAGTGTAAGGTTTTAGGTTGATTAAAATATGATTTGCGACCGTAACAAATATGGTTTTACATAATAATAATCATTACAATCAGCAATACAACTCCATAACTAAGGGCAATCGTCAAATCTTATGATATAGTCATCATCATTTTTATGATTATAATTCTATAAATAAACATTTGATACGGCCGCAAATCATATTTAGATCAACATACAACATGATACTGACCTGCAAATTGCAAAAAACGTAAGAATTTCGCGGGCTACCTTGACGCTTTCGCCTTAAAGTAAAAAGAGAAAAAAAAGAAAAGAGAAATATTTGCATTTTTGTTTGAAATGAATAAACTCAAAAACTACTGGCCTGATTTAAAAAAATATTTTACCAGTAAACGCTATAATATCACTGTGTAACAAAACACGCTCTAATTTATAAAGATGTCACGCAGGCGAAGCTAGTCAAAAATATAATTATATACTCAGGGAGCCAATTCATTCTTTTGCTATAGAATAACTTTGAACTCATTGCTAAGTAATAACTGCTGCACGGGTCTATCCGTCAAGTTAAGCTATGGTTGCCAGGGTTAGTCTGTGGATGGGTGACCATCTTTACATACCGAGATTCCTCCGTGCCTCGGTGAAGCACGTTAAACTTTTGGTCCCGGCTGTTATTCGTTAATCTTTGACAGTTGTTACAGGTCGTCAGAAGCCCGAAAGTCTGACAACCAGTCTTACCAAGGGGTATCGTATTACCCAGTTACTGGGTTGTGGAGGTCAGATAGGCAGTCGCTCCATGTAAAATACTGGTATTCAGCCGAATCCGGTTAGACTGAAAGCCAACCCCAATAAAGTTGGGAAAAGGCTAGGCAGATTGATTGTCATAGAATAACTTTGGTACTATTTAGAGCCTTAAACTTACAATCAGTATCATGATTCCAGGGTCCATTGGTGATGGGCTTCACACTGTTGAGCAGATGCTGCATCAGCTGGGTCGGCTCTTGGAAGACTATCTCCTCATAGGACTCACTGACGAGGTTCCGGCCGACTGTGGGTTGAGCAGTGGCGCCCTCTGTTGCTGGTGATTGGAACAACTTCAGAATGTGGTATAGGGTTACCTGTAATGTATTGTTTTGTTAGTTTTTATTGCAAATATCTAGTGTTAGCCTAATGATAGGTAAAGAATTTTAAGTTTTATGTTTAACTAATAATTCTTTTTCTAAAATAAAAGTCAAACATCCGCTATAACTTGATTTTTATAACCGTGCTTGGAGCTGTCAAAGTCGTAGGTTGTTAGGATTGAATTCAACCACCCGGCTACCTCCTCAGTGCTCTGATGCCTCTAAATACGGTCTACACAACTCTTGTGGTCTGCACAGTATATATTGTTCGTTAAGTTGTTATTGTTACTCAGTGCCCTGATGCCTCATACGGTCCACACAACTCGTGTGGTCTGCACAGTATATGTTGTTTGTTGTTATTGTTATTATTTCAATCTAGAACTCTGTAATATTTTGACATTGACTGGCACAGAGTTATAAAAATGGGGTTATATCTGCCCGTGAAAGTCCTGCCAAAATCGGCCCAGCCGTTTTGGAGATAAGCTGAACAAACAAACAGACAGACAACGATTTATGAATTAGTTTTTTGTGATAAGTACTGTACGAGTAAGTATACACTTTTATATGCATTTATTCAAAAGCTGCTATTGTGACATTACAAACAGACACTTCAATTTTATATATTTGTCTGTATGTATAGATTGATGTAAGGTAAGATAAAGAATTTTATTATGGTGGTTTACATAATTGTATGAAAATGGTAGTTAATATTTGCAAGTGTACTTAATCAACAAGGATGGTTCTTTCTCTGTTTGAGAGGTAATGACTAGTTAGGAAGCATCGTTGTTTTTTTTTAATGAACATTAATATAGTTCAGTGACGCAGAACCTGTGAAGCAAGTGGTTCAAGTGGTTGGTGGACAAAAACCTTTGTAAGTATTTCTTGTTGTTTACAAAACAAATTGGTTCCGATATTCCCACCACTGGGCTATTATACTGAATTATTAAAACTCTCATATAAATTAAATTTACTTTAAAAGATACTCACAGGCCTCTCATTAGGGTCATGGAAGTATATTTTGATGACAATCTCAAACTCTCCCCAGCCAGTCTCCGTTAACTCATATGGAGGTTTTGTTATTATCCTATTCGGGTTCGCGTAACTCTCGTGCAGTTTGAAATGAATCTTCTTGATGTACGCTGACATGTCCTCGTTGTCATAAGGCTTGACATACACTGTCCATTGATGAGTATGGCCGTCCTCTTCGCGTTTTTTACCAAAGTATCTTGCTATGTTCCCATATATTACAGGTTTTACAATAACCAGCCCCTGAAATTGATAGGAAGTATGTTTGTAAGATGCAATAGTCCATACTATTCTTTTCAACACTTTTCTTCGATAGCCCAAAAGATTTCCCGCCCGCGTTTAACCTTTTATGGTTTTTTTTATATTCTGCAAATACAGAACTGCCAAACATTGTGTATTTATTTGAGAAGACGTAGCATTTAGAGACTGAAATAACTCATTGTGGCGATGTACTGGATATGGGCATGTTCAGTGAAGATACCGGCTATTTATTTTCAAGATTTATCTATGTATATTTTTACTATTGTGAATGTCAACAAGTTCCTATAAAACCCATAAAAACAACATAGTGAAAGTAACATACCTTGACTCTTCCCCCTGAGTCGGGTCCGAAGTCTGTTTGCAAGCTCATATCCAAATCTTTATTGGCCGACAGCTTGGAAACTGTAATTTAAGCTCTTTTGTATACAAATATAACCTCACTTTTGTAAGAAATTCGTACAACAATCACTTTGACATTTGGCTATTATTAATCTATGCTTGCTTGCTGACACTTCGTTTTTTTTTAAGTGTGTGGGCTCATAGAATAAAATAAAGAACCTACTTATAATTTTAAAAAAATATTAGAAAGAATACAGACACTGTAACGAATTACCTTTTACATCTTCAATATCAGCTATAGGTCGAAGTTTTTCATTATTAGGTGCTATATTGATCGAGGGCTGAATAACACAGACCAAGTAGTGCTCTGAATAAATTGATATTAATAATCATGATTGACAATAATAACTGCCTCGTTGGTCTAGTGTTCGCAAGCGCTACTGTTGAGCATGAGGTCCTGAGTTCGATTCCCAGGTCGGGCAAAGCGTTACTGGGTTTTTCTGGGCAGTGGGTAAAATGTGGGTGTACTATATGTACACCTCTGCGCACACCACAGTATTCGCATTACATTACACGATCCATTACATTACACACGTCTGGATCTGACTGTAAAAAATTAAAATAAATTGTGTTGCCAGCAATTTTTAATTTTACCCGATTTGTGATTGTGCTTCAATAGACTTAGCAACAACTAGAAACGCGTTTGACCAGTTTGACCTAAGCAAATGAATTACTACATTGATACGTATTCCTCGTAATGTGTCATAAAATTTCACACCCACAAGTTTGTGGGCGTCATTACTTACATATCCGTAGTAAGGGATATTGTAGGTAGTATGGCCGTGCGGAGCATAATTTTTCTACAGAAGCTTTCAAATGAAACACGCGGTTTATTTTTCATATTTATTATTACATCTTATTAGAAGGCAAGTGAACAATGGTCCAACAAGCTCTTTTCTTAATCGCGACATTATATTTGAATAATTAACATTAAACTAACTACATAATTGCATAGGCTTTAAGTTATAATGAGCACAGTAAACAATCACAACATTAAGAATTGAATGTGTTGTCGTCACACGTCGGCTACGGTGGGTGGGGAGTTCACTGTTTAGGCCATTTGGCAAAAAATACACCAATATTAAAATCTTACGCTATTACATGCATCTATCAACATCGATGGGGATCATAATCAAGGGACTGTTTACAAAAAGTAGATAAATAAGCAATGATTAGTCTCGTGTGACATTTAAAATTTGTGGTCCGTGCATGTGTTTTCTAAATCTGCCAGTAGTGGATCGCTCTCCTCCTTGTTCTTTGACGAGCGTGAGCCATGTCGCGACGCTGATACTCTCTGCGAGAACGTGAGCAAGGTAGGCACAAGAGAACTGCATGGGGTGGCTGGTGCAGAGCGCGATGAAGTCCGTGTTCCGGGTGAAATTCGTGAAGTCCTAACTGGGTAAGCGACCGATAATGGCATGTATAAGCTCGTTTTTCTTTGCCTTGGCGTCTTTTTCACGCTTTCAAGGCGTCTATGACGACGTTCGTCACTCGTCCTCCTCAAAGTAGAATCCCTGGATGTCTGTGTGGGGCTGGTAGGCTGCGGGGGTGACTCTGGTGGATCAGGTTTACCGGTGTAGTACTGCCGCAAGCTGCCGTATGCCTCATGCATGTACATATTGTTGTCATCGTCTTCATCGAGGTTCTGTTGAATTGGCGGGGATGACCCGAGCCTCGGCTTGCACCCTCCATCGCAGTACATCTCGCAATCAATAAGCTCCAATTCAAGGTCAAAGTTAGAGTCCTGCAAAAGTAAAAAAATGTGTATTGATAATGTGGCAATTTTGTTTAGCATCTCTTTTGTTAACATCAGTCGTAACCTAAACTGTGTGTAGGTATTGTCTATTTCTACATTTTTCTTTGTAACAAAATAAATTTCAAGCAGTAGATTAAACCCACTAACCAAGGGTTGGACTGGCGAAGTAATAAGATTGTCCCGGAAGGCAGCGGGTGGTTCACGGGGTCTAGTGGGCGTGGGTTCGGTGCGGGAGCGCTGGGGGGCAGGGGCTACGGTGGTGCGCTGCTCAGTCAGCGAGGACAGGGATCGTAGCAGCGGTCCGCACCCCACGCCGCACTCTTCGTAGTTGCTCGCACACGAGTACGGTGGTGGAATGATTGAATTTGCCTGAGAACAGAATGGTATTCCATTATTTTCGCCCTAAAGCCTCCAAAACGTACGTTTTCTATTACAGCGGTAGGGATGGCCGGCCCTATAGGCGGCTCTAGCCCATGTAGCGCCCGTGTGCAATCAATACCCTGGTGCCCTCTAGCAGTGGCAGACAAAGCCTGTCGGGGGCCCGGGGCGGCAAAACAATAAACAATAAACAAATACACACACACACTGCACACTGCACACTGGCCCGAAAAGGTTAGGTTTTCTGATGACCATTGATACAAAAAAAGGCATACTTTGTCGAGAACGAAAAAGATAGAGGATCAGAAGAATATAGGATGGTAGAATTTTTACACTCTGCATTGTTAACATTTTCTTTTGAACATTTATACAGAAGCAGGAATTACTTTGTTGAACTATACAGAATAGTTTGAAAATGTAGGATGCAAGAGCGAGCGAAGCAATCTCTAAAAAACCCCCGCTCCGGATAGGCAAATTTTTCTTTTGACCATTCATTCATTAATAGGAATTACGTTGTCGATTTACGCAAAGACATCAAAAAAAGATAATGTTGATGTTGCAAGAGCGAGCGTAGCGAGCTCGAAATTTTAGCACCCTTAATATTATATTTAGCGTAGGAGGCCCCCAACTTCAAACTGCCTTTTTACAGAACATGTTTTGGACTTGTTTGGGTTTTGATTAATAAGGTATCGCGAACGGCGCTCGGCGCCCCCTAAGAACCTGCGCCCGTGTGCGCTGCACACCCTGCAACACATGTAAAGCCGCCTCTGTGTCTTCCCTATTAAGAAAGCTTTTTTATGACACCGTAAAGTGAAAATGCACCGGTTCCGATCATTGACGGCCTTAATTGCGGCCGATAGTTGGCGACCCACCAGTGTTTTCCTAATCTCAACCTAAGCATTCAAACTTAGCCATGAGCCTAACTTAAATAGGTATTATGTTATTAACAATCACCATTTGTAGCAATTAATTTAAGAAGCAAGAATGGAAGTCAAGTTGGAATGTGATGCAGCAAAATATCGCATATGTGATAAGTTTTCCAACTCAAGACTGAAGATGCCATAATGTATAGATAGGAATCCAGATGAAGGCTGAAGCCCCACCTATGACAACAAAGGGTAAGTAGGTACCTATGCAACTGCTACCTACTTACCAGTTTTTAGGGTTCCGTAGTAAACAAAGAACCCTTATACATAGTTTCGCCATGTCCGTCTGTCTGTCTGTCTGTCCGCGGCTTAGCTCAGAGACAGTTAGTACTAGAAAGCTGTAATTTTGCATATGTATACATATTAATCATGCCGACAAAGTGGTAACATAAAATCAAGAAAAAAAAAATTGGGTACCTCCCCTACACGTAGAGTGGGGATGTGTTTTTTTTCTCGTCTACCCCATGTTGTAGGGTATTGTTAGAAAGGAAATATTGTGAGTTTTCGAAAACCATTTTTTTACTGAATTTTTTTGTTATTGTCAAGTGTGTGTGTGTCCCTGCCAGCTAAGTGGTTGTACTTGGATATTTGAAAAAATTCACAGCAGTAGTATATATAACGAAATTAAAAGGAAAACTATCAGAGCTAAGCAGGCTGTACAGGTTAACGAGTAATAATCAACCAACTTAAATTTGCGGTTAGAAAAACATGATCTCCCATACGGAATGTATGGGAGATCATGTCTTTCAACTACAATGTTAAGTTTGTTCTTGGGACAAATTCATCCCAACTACGGAATCCTTCATTATGCGTGGTCCGACACGCACTTGGCCGGTTTTTTCTAGTTACTGCGACATTCATATGATAATGAGTTTTAGTAGCGCACCCTTTCGTATTAGACTTCAATGGATGAATATAAATATATTTTAAGACAATATTAGTTTAGCTAGCTTGTTAATAGATGACTTATCGTTATCATATTTCCGAAGATGGATATTGTATCATCTTTCACTGTCACCCAAACGGTCCAGACCAGTTCATGCATTGAATAGCGACCCTGATGGATATCGGGCCAATCAATCGATGAATGCGGTTGACACGTTAGATTCAATATTTACCTCATTTGCCGCGTTGCATATGAAACTGGAGTTGAGAGATTCTGCAGTACTCGTCGCTGATAGAGAGCCTGAAATGATAAAGAAGTTTTTTAAACACACTTTACTTTTAACCTCAGTTGTTAACCAAATTCATACTGACTGTAGTAACGTTAAGTTTGGCGAGTCTCAGCACTCCTTCGCGTTTTTTAAAAGCTTTTTTGACGGGGTCCAACATTTTCAAACATCGCAATCGTTTGAATTGTTACACGTTTTTACAACGACTGTTTACGCTGAGACTGTGCGTTTATTACTACTCAGTAATTCAATTAGGTTGAAAACTGGTTGCGCTCTCTGTCTCGTCGATATAAGCCGCTTAGATGCAGATCACTTGGCTGGCTTTTTATATAATTGGTATGAAAAATAACTTTAACTGTCTGTTGCAATGTCTGACTGACTATCAAATATATTTTCGATTAAATTGGAAAAACCAAAACTGCCATAAAAAAAAAAATGGCCATTGGCCTTCTGTAATTATTTAGTTAATAGGAAATGTTGTTGACTATAACAACAGTGAGAAAGAACAAAAGGCAGCGTACTTAAATGGAGTTTACTTCATTAATAAATTAATTTATCTACTCTCATATCGTAATATTCGAATTATAAACTTCAAAACGAATTTATATTGACAAACTTTATAAAAAAAATACCGAAATTTAAAAATAGAATCATAATAAAACACTTTATCTCTAACAAAATAATGTTATAAAACATTTTTTTTTCTATTACGATACAAGGCAAATCCAAGAAGTTAATATCACCAAGGAGTTTCCATCAACTTTTGCAATGGAACGTTAGCGGGGACAGCAGCACCGCTCTAGCGCATGCGCGGTGATGTGCTGGCTGCAGGCGCCATTCATACGTGAAGGTGTACTGAATTTCGTGGGATTTTTTTATTCTTGTTCTTTAACTTTGATCTTTTTTGTACTAGATTCAATCCCAATGTATGAGAGTAGATAAAGTAGTGTATGAAACTGCACATAACTAGGTATTAAAACACTCGCGTGATACTAAATAAAACCTCGCCTACGGCTTGGTTTTTAAACAAACACTCGTATTTTAATACCCCTCTTTATGCAACAGTTTCATAAACTACTATTATGTACGATTTGTTTCAACTCTAGAATAATTTATGAAAAAAACCGCGAAAATAAAAGTACCTGGTGCACGAATAACATAGTTTCTGAAGTAATGAACCATGAGATAGTTTCCGGCTTTACCATCGCCTTCTCCGCAAGTGATGACAAGTGGGTAAAGATCTGGCTTAGATGCAACCTGCAACAATAGAAGATAGTGTTAAAGAATACAGAACCTCCTTTTTTGTAGTCGGTTAAAAAAGATAAATAAAAAACCAAAATTAAATAATGATTTAAAATACACTACTATAAAAAGCACTTGAACCCGTAACATTCTCATTTATAACGAATTACAACCTCTAAATAGTCAGCTGAGAAACATGCAAACATCGAAAACAACAAACATCCCAATAATACTTTTCCCAAAAATGATAAGAAAGTATCAATAAAAATAAAACTGGCGAAAACAAATAAACCTCCAACTGTAGTAGTTTCACAATAAATCACTTCAGAATAAGGCGGTGGTGCCTGATGGAAGGATCCGCAGCGGCTGTAGCGAGGCGGAGGGTACACCGAGCCAGCTGAGTCGTGCTCAGAGGTCGGCCGACGCACGCAGCAAGCCATCGAACACATGTACACCCCATGAGTAGAAGACCTTTTGAAGAATAGGCACCAGATGCAGCAAATCAGAATACCGCCTAGAGTTCCCAGAAGAAAAAGCACGGGCCTGTGAAATAATAAACACCATATTTAAGTAGTTATAAAACATCAAAATTATTAAGGTAACTTGTATCATGAGGTAGGTATGTGCCACATTTCCCAATTGACTTTAGTTTGCGTCGACTGAGGTCCAAGTCCAGACAGCAAACATAACTTTAGCGCATAGAATGACTTATTGATTTCTCTTATAAAGGGTAATTTTCCAAAACGTGGCAACACCTATGATTTTACTCAATCAAGAAGCGCAGGACAAAAGTTTATTCTGCCAAAAGTATGGATTTAATAAGTACCTACCTACATATCGTACAAAGAAGAAAAAAAAAATGCAATTTTTTTTTCTGGATTTTCTTTATAATATTTGAAACCCTCACCACTGTGCGTACCAAGCATAAGTGTATGGTAAGCTATGCTCTTTCAGCGGTGTATCGTCGGCATCTCGCGGAAGCGGCGCGGGCGGTGTGTTGTTGAGGTGTATCTGTGTCACGTTCACGCGCCGCGGCTTTGCCATACCAGTGCTGATCTCGCAGCAACCGAGGTCGCAGCACACCCAGTGTTGTGGACATAGATGGCCGTCCCTGCATTCCTCTTTAGACACGCACTATAAAAAACGGGACTTGTTAGACTTTTTTAAGTTATTCGTTGACCTATTGGATTCTGTCACCAGAATCCAGTGAGTAAAGTCATCGCTGCAAAGTGATGGCATTAATATGCTCGCCACATATTAGATACATAGGAAGAATGAAAGACGATGTCGCAGAACTGAATAGTAAATCCGTTAGATACCTACCTAGCGGAATCCTTCCTTCACTACATAATTTATAACCTAGTAATATTGTCCTCACATATGCATAATTATGCCGTGAGAGGGTACGGTGGTTGTAATTAGCTCAAATATTTCTACAATGCAACTGCAACTTTTAGAGGTCATATAAGAAACGAGATTCAATAGAAATGGCCGCGACTTGTGAGTTACAAAGTCGTAGGTTCGAACTTCCCAGATTTCATGAAATACAGTAATGTAATACCACTTTTCAAATCCGGGGACAGTAAAGACACCAATAATTATAGACCCGTATCCGTGTTGCCGGTTTTCAGCAAGTTGTTTGAAAAGGTAATCCTTAGTCAAATGCTCAATCATTTTAACACAAATAAAATCCTTCACGATCAACAGTATGGTTTCACTAATGGACGTTGTACGACCGACGCCGGTGTAACCTTATTAAGACATATTTTTAACGCGTGGGAAAAGGCCCAAAACGCCATAGGAATATTTTGTGACCTCTCCAAGGCATTTGATTGCGTCGATCACGAAACCTTACTCTTGAAACTTGAGCATTACGGACTTGGAAAACTTGCGCTAAATTTAGTAAAATCTTATTAAATGATAGACAACAGCAAGTACGAATAAACGGTATCAATTCACTATCGATATTGGGTCCATTCCTCTTTTTAGTGTATATTAACGATCTACTCCATTTATTAAAAAATCAACCATAAATGGTGTTATTTGCTGACGATACTTCCTTAATTTTCAAGGTAAATAGATGTGCTACAAATTTTGACGACGTAAATAACGCCTTATTGCTGGTCCAAAAATGTACAAAATTTTGTATTAAATGGAAAAAAACTAAGTGCATTAAATTTTCTTTACCAAATGTCAAAAGTAGTGATTGTGAGATAGTATTGAACTAACTAAAACTGTTTTCCTGGAGATCACGGCTCAAGGCTACAATGGGGTCCTCATTTAACATCTCTTGTAGGACAGGACGGCTAAGTTCAACAGCATATGCTGTCGGAGAAATCCGTCAATTTACTGATGTAGATACAGCGAGGCTAGTCTATTTTAGTTACTTTCATAGTATAATGCTTACGGTATTTTACTGTGGGGACGGGCTGCAGACAGCGAGTCTATTTTTATTCTGCAGAAAAGAGCGATCAGAGTCTTATATTATCTCCGCAGGCGTGACTCTCTTAGCGAACCAACTGTTTAAGGATATTAACATCATGACGGTATCTTGTCAATATATCTATGAAATCATTATGTATGTAAGAAAAAAATACATCTTTTTAGTAAAAGAGGTGATGAACATAATTATAGTACATGAAATAGGGACCTATTAGTTCAACCAGGTTTCAGACTGGCTAAAGTAGACTTTCATGGGGTATTGTTTAAAATGTTACAATAAAATTCCTTCTCACATACTTCAACTACTCGTAAATGAGGCGAAATTTAAATCTTGTATAAAACGCACACTATGCAAGGCTCAATGTTGAGCCTGCTCCACAACCACAACTAATTGATTAACATTTGAAAATACTGTTGGAGCTGCTGAAGATTGTAAGACCATCTTTGCACTGTATAAATTCAATCTCCTCTGTCCTCTTGTCTGTCAACCAAACCAAATGAGTCCGATGTCAATTGCATAGTACAGGTGTGAGTACTATGTACTATAGAGCTACCATTTACCGGGTAATATGTCTTTCATTGACTTGAATGTGCCCTGGCAGCTGTGAATTTGTCATGCTCACTCTGATGTCTCGCTGATGGTGGCGCGTGTTTTGGCTCATTTAGCTCCCTTCAAAATGGTTGAGCTGAATGGTGCTGATCCATGCGTCATGTTCGTGAACGGGCGCCGTCTGTTGGGACTGGTCAACTCTTAGCTGCCATGACGGATTTAAATTTTTGAATTGTTCTTTGTTTTATCTTTTTATTACGGACGCTTCTAACGTGCACGTATTTCTAAATTGTTATCACGTGTATAATTTCAACATAAATGATGTAACCAATATTTTGAAACAATTTTTTATTTTTTTTAAAGAGTTTCCGTGGAATTTCTTGCTCGTTCTTCTCCATAGGTACCTACTACGCTTTGGAATGGGCAACTAGCTTCATATTGCTGACTGACCAACTCCTTGACAACTCCTGAAATAAATGCTTTGAGTTTGAGTTTGAACCCAGGCACTTTGTGTGAATTATTTCATCATCACTGGTCTCAAAACGGTGATGGAAAACATCGTGAGGAAACCGACATGTCCTAAAACTTAAAAATTTGAAGACATGATGTGCCATCCACCAACCCGCACTGGTGTCCGCGCGGTGGATTCAGGCCCGTTCGATCTCACACAGAAGAAGCCTTGTAACCTGTGTTCCAACAGGGGGAACAATTTAAGCTGGTTGTGCTATGATTTGCTAATAGATAAAAACCCTGAGCCCAAAAAAAAAGTCACTGCGTCATTCCTGTTCCATTTTCGAACAGACAATCCATTTTGGTATTTTTGTTTGAAAATCAAAGTAAATACGAAAACTGAATTTGTTAAAACTATTTATCCTAATTTCCCGCCAGATTTTTATTTCAATTCGATGTCGATACTTTAACGCAAATGAATTGGAAAACGCGGCGAACCGAAGCTTTAAGCTCTCTGAAAAGCGCATGAAGTAGGCTCTTACATCAGTGAATGTGTGACCTATAAATACGACAGAATGCAGACTGGCTTTTCGTATTGAAAGCTTTGCATTTTCTTAAAGATGTTTCAAGAGGTTGACTTCTTTTTGAGTGACTCTTCGTGTGACCCAAAAGATAGTGGTCGTTTTCTCATTCTGTGACTTGTTTACTTTTCTTGGTTCTTTCGGTATTTATTTTTGGAAAGACTTGGTTTGAATGGCCTTTATACAACGTGTTCCTTTTGATGTCCCATAACTCTAAGGTTATATGTAATAATAATGCAAAAAGTCCTAGAACACGTGTTCTAAAAATACATAGTTTCGAAGATAACTTAGCTCTCGATGTGTGTATATATGTTACATTGATAAGTAGTACGAGTAGGTACTTAAATCATTTTCATTCAAACCAATAATTCAAATTTAAAGCTAAGAAAATGCGACTGTCATTTTTTTATGGACTAAATTAGACTGAATGAGACTTTTTTTTCTATTTATATACCTTAAGTAAGTACATAAAAATAATTCAAAATTGAAATGATCCAATATTAGCAGCGACTGGTTGCCATGGCAACGCACGTTGTTTGTAGTTACGATAGCCATTGTTTTGTTGAACGATTTTCAATTTCTAAATCTTAAAAAATAATTAAAGAGGGAACTTATAAAATGGCCTTTTTAAATCATATGCATCGTAATATGCGAGATTTGAAAGGGTACCTACAGTCTTATTTTCAACTACAGTTTTCAATCCGCCCACGTTCAACTCCCCCCACACAGAACACAGCAAAGGGCATAGTTCATACAGCCATAAATCAATACGCCGTTGCATCCTTGTTAATAATACAGGTGACCGATGATAAAAATATATCGTACGTAGGTAGTTTTAGCGGGAAAACCGGGCGGCCTGCAACGCGCATGATTTCCACCGATCGATCGCGCCAAACCGGGTACTACAGACAAAGCTACAAGTGCTTCAATACAACCTTGTTACCTAGATCTGAGCTAAAATTAGCTTTTATTTAATTTAATTATGGATTTGGACGAAATGTTTGGTTAAGAAACTGTCTTAGTATGAGGAAATATGGTTTGAATTAACACCATTCGTTTCATGGTATTTAATGTTAAATGTTGGTAGAACGTGTGAAATTTTGAATATAGGAACTGCAATAAAAACTTGCATTTGAAAAGCTAGTTAGTTATATTCTTAATGACTTAAAAAAAAACACACCAAAAAAAAAGATAACAAAAAATTAAAAATCTAAAAATAAAAATAAAACAAAATACTTACAGGAGCAGGTTTTGTCATTAAAATCCCGATCATAGAAAAAGCATATAAGACGAAAATCATTGTGGATATAATGAGTAGCAATTTCTGGCACGACATGGAGTAATTAATCACATCATTAATTATAATGAACGAAAGTGCAGTGTGCACTAACACTTAGGTCACGGGGCAGTAAAGGCTATGTTTTGGCCGCCATATTGACATCTGTCCTAACCGCGGGCGCGCGTGCCACTGGCTGGCTTTCTCTGCCGCTATGCCGACGCCAGTACAGTATCAAACACAGAGCCAGAAAAGGCCAAGTCCAACCAAAATGTTACACTACTATATGGATCTTCTGGCGCGCTGTAGGTAAACATTTGTGCAAATTGCAATGAGAAATGTATTGAAAAACCAAGATGGCGGCGTTAGTTCCGATTTTAACCACGCGCCAAAAGCGCACCTTGTAGCGCTATGTCTCACTGTTTTGTGTCTCTAGAACCATCCATAACATCAATCTTGGAACAGGCTGCAGTTAGACCAATTAAACAGCTGAACCTTTGCTAAAAATGTAAATAAACAGGCAAATTCAAGTTACAAACAGTCGCAAATTGTCTGTTAATGCACTTTACGGCGTTATGAGCATGTTCAGGCTCATATCTGTGGCCATGAGCTATCACTCAAGTGACGTGAGCGTGTGGGAGAGTGAGACTGCGACTGCGGAGAAAACAAATGAAAGAAGTTGTTTAGAGCTTGCCACGACTCACCGCGACACGAGTTGTGAAGCGACGGACGGAAACCGTGTCGCTTGAAGAAAGTCGAATCGCTCGCGGTCGTGAACGGCGCCTATAAGTTGCCCTTCTGTGTCCATTTACTAGTGGTTCGATACATCCCTTTCCACCCTCGTTGTATGATGCTGCCGCAAACAAGCGTGGACACTTGGTTTTTTTCCACCAGCATAACATCTGCGGCTAGGAAAGATAAAACTTTCCTCTAAGTGCTTGTTTGTTGCGGGAACATTGTTCTAACGAAACATGTTCGGTGTAAAAACGAACTTGTTTTCCTGGGTTCCTATGGCTGTTTGTTATGTACCAGGAGTCCAGGAATGGTAGGCAATAAATTGTTGTGTTCAGTACTGATTCGGAGTAGGTAAGGATGTTTTGCAAGGTATAAAGGTCGAAGGAGGAGTCATTACGGAAGTCGTAAAGGTTGGAATTACACGTTCAAATTACAATGTATGCGGTCCTTGGTTTTTATCGTGTTTACTGTAGGTGCGTTACGTGGGGAACAAGTTATTATTATTATTATGTAACTAGGCGAAAGAACAAAACTGAAAATTCTAAGAGGTTTTGTACACAAATCTCCATGCGGACTCCACATCGCTGTCAGTGCGATGAAGCTGTCGACCGCCTCGGAGGTACCATGGCCTTTCCTGCAGCAAGAGAACTGGTTGATTGGCACGGCACGCAAGCATTAATGCCAGCATCCGTTAGGCTTTCTTTTTCCAACTAATATCTTAAATAGAAAATAACACCTTCATTTCGTAGAAAATTTTACAGAAAAAATACGACGAGGTTTAATAAATAATTAATTACCATATTACTAGCTTTACTCCGCGGTTTTACCCTCATAACTTTCCATCCCGTGGGAATATCGAGATATAAAGTATTCTATGTCCTAACCCAGGTCATGGTCTACCCAGGTGCCAAATTTCATCCAAATCTGTTCAGCCGTTTTAGCGTGAAAGTTTAACAAACAAACTGACTTTCGCATATTATTAGTTAGGATTATATACCTGTTTTTTAAACCTTGTAGCATCGCCATCATTTGTTCCACCCACTGCTGAGTATTGGCCTCCGCCCTTTTGTGCCATGGTTCCCTGGTCTGCGCGAGTCTGAAACCTTTTATTCCTACAATAAATAACTGATGTACCATTTTTCATGTCACAATTTAATAAAATGGTATTTACAAAGCAGATGTGAGAAGAAACGCTAAGAGGGGACGCCTTGGGAGGACATGTATACTGACCTTATTGGTGATGTTTTTCAGAAAGGTCAGGTGGTAGTACTCGCAACCGATGTGCGTGTATGACCAGGTGGTGGTGGTTACTGCCTACCCCCGTGGGAAGGAGGCGTGAGTTGTAAATCCGGTCAGTATATTTTTGTGCAAACAGAATTAATCTTATTAAGCGATGCGGACGAAGTTTTTGATGCCCAATGAGCTCTTCCTTTATTCTGTTTTTTTTGTCCTCTGTATACTTGTACATAATTTATATATTTTAGTGTTAGATGTATATTATAATAATGTTTAAATAAATAAATATCCCGTTATATAATCTTATTAAGACGCAGATATATGCCAGTGACCTTGAGTGGTAAGCTTGTGTGTTCTATAGTGAGCTCACGCAACGCGTCGTACGTCCAGCCAGTAATAGGACTCGCCCATCAAGGAGCGCTGTCCCAAATTAGACGCATTATTAATTTATTATACACAAATAGATGGGATGATGACTAAAAATTTTTTTTAGTCCGTCTTTGAGATTATAAAAAAATATTGGACACGTATTTTTTCTTTTTTTACGTAATCTAAAGATTACGGCAATGCATTGAGATAAAATGTGCCATGACGTCACGAGTATGTAGATTTTATACATACTAGTGACGTAGCGACCCCCACTCCCCAACTTAAAATGCGTTTTATCTAAGTATTTTTTTATTCATATGATAAAGCAAAAAATACGTGTCTAATATTTTTTATTATCTGACTGACGGACTAATTAGAATTTCATTTTTTTTACCCAGGCATCATCCCTATTATAATTATATAATTTTTCGTAATTGCACCTAGGTACCACCCAATGTTTCTGTCAATCCCATTGTTTTAGGTGTGTAGTTTAGCTACACAAAAACAAAAATAGTGGGATTATAAATACATAAACTCTTTCAAAGTAAAAGCCAAACCATTAAACCAGATGTCCTCGTTCATTTACGTACTATCCCGGTTGTCTGCAAACTTGGCCTTGACCTCTGCCAGACCCAGATTAAACTTGGCGCAATGAAAGTCGTATAAAATACATAAAATATTTTATTCAGGCGCCGCGCTGTCTACGACGTAGCGTTACTCGTAGCAGCGTAGCACCGTAGCATCGTAGTAAACTTACTGAATTACTTATTCAATAAGTAGTTTGTAGGAAAAGATATGTCCGAAGTAGGAGCCAATTCCTTTGAGATGGAAGGTTTGGCTGTTAGAGGAAATTGAGGTTTTCTATGTAGGTAGTTTAGTACTTAATAAAAAAAACGAACCTAAAAAACCCGACTGCAATAACTGAAAAGAGAATAAAAACAAGCATTATAATCTATTTTCAGTTATGTGTTTATGAAGTGGTCTTTTTTTATAACTTTTCTTATTTTCAGCTTTTTAGTTTTTGTTTCCCTCATTTCACATTCCAAATTACATTTGTATATATTTTTGTAATCACCCTTCATTTTGATACCCCACTCGGTAGTGTAGGGAGATTTCTTTTTTAACACTCATTTTGCGCCAAAATCCTCGTTTTTTTCTTAATTATTTTAATATACCCAGTGACACTCCCGCAATAAAGACGAATCTAACAACATATCATTTAACAAAATCAGTTCAGTCGTTTAGTAGTTACGAGGGGACATAGATGCTGACCTACATACACACAGGTCAAACACATAACCCTCTTTCCTTGGGTTCGCCGCAGGCATATTATAAGTTGGGGAATTACATCGGTAATAAAAATGCTTGGCTCAATGCTGGTCTTGCTCCACAACCACAACTAATTGATTAACATTTGAAAATACTGTTGGAGCTGCCGCAGATTTTAAGACCATCTTTGCATTGTATAAAATCAATTTCCTTTGTATTATATAATTTCAGAGCACAGGTGTGAGTACTATGTACTAAAGAGCTACCATTTACCGGGTAATACGTCTTTTATTGACTTGAATGTGCCCTGGCGGTTGTGAGTATATCTTGCTGACTCAGATGTCTCGCTGATGGTGCCGCGTGTTTTGGATCATTTAGCTCCCTTCAAAATGGTTGAGCTGAATGGTGCTGATCCATGCGTCATGTTCGTGAACGGGCGCCGTCAGTTGGGACTGGTCAACTCTTAGCTGCCATGGCTGATTTTAATTTTTGAATTGTTCTTTGTTTTATATTTTTATTAAGGACGCTTCTAACGTGCACGTATTTCTAAATTATTCTCACATGTATAATTTCAACATGAATGATGTAACCAATATTTTGAAACAATTTTTTATTTATTTAAAAGAGTGTCTGTGGAGTTTCTTGCCCGTTCTTCTCCATAGGTACTTACTACACTTTGGAATGGGCAACTAGCTTCATATTTCTGACTGACCGATTCCTTGACGATTCAAAAGTACCTGTAAATGGTTTAACTGAAATAAATGGGTTTGGGTAAAAAGTAAAGAAACATTTATTTCTTAGAATATGTAAATATACTGTAGGATAAAATAGGAATGCCATATCACACCCATTTTAGATGCCCATAAAATATATTCGACCAGGGAAGCAATCACACTTATACCAGAAATAAAAATAAATTATAGGCTGAATTCTCTTTAAACAATCTCTTTGCTACGAATGGCGTAGCACCTGTGCTACGGCGTAGCAACAACGAAATTCTGACGGTATTTTATAACGATATTGGACGGATATTATTTTTTACGTTTTTTATTTCTTTTCAGTTCCCCAAAGTACTTCAAATATCTAAAATACATTA
Organism: Agrochola lota; assembly: GCA_947364205.1. Taxonomy (NCBI): domain Eukaryota; kingdom Metazoa; phylum Arthropoda; class Insecta; order Lepidoptera; family Noctuidae; genus Agrochola; species Agrochola lota. Next base: position 3,279,239 of record OX376228.1, on the reverse strand, counting down.
TGCCCTGGTTGGCACTGGCGATTTTTTCCCGCGGCGATTATTTTTCGCGCACTGGAGTTTCAACGCACTGCTTAGCGCCGAGTTGAAAATCCAACAGTGTGTTTTATCGACGCGCTAGGATGCGCTGTTAGATTCTGAATGCTCGGTGTCTCACGGACAGTTGAAAATCCAGTGCGCGAAAAATAATCGCCGCGATATATTTAAGTTTGGCGACACGGTTGGCGCAGTGGCTGAGCGATCGACTGCTGCGCAACGTGTCGCGGGTTCGATCCCCGCACGGAACAAATATTTGTATGATCTGCAAGTAGTTGTTCTGGGTCTGGGTACTGTATGTGAGTTTCTATTTTTGTAAACGCACTCACGATACAGGAAGAAATTCTTAGTGTGGGGCAACGTTTTTATAAAAAAATAAAAAGTTCAGTCAAAAAGAGTTAGTAGATTTTTTATAATATTCGTCTGAGCAACTCTCGTTGCAAATTAATGCATATCTCCAACTCCGTAGTGGCCTTAGGCGCCATCTCCTAGGGCGAGAGAACCGCGGCGATAAGCTCACCGTGCCATCAAATTTTCGCTGCGATTATATCGCCGTGTGGAGATTGCTCCATATACAGTTTCTTTTGAATGTTTTAGATTTCTGAATCAGTCACTCTGAGAAACTCCAAGCATGGACCTCTCCATTGCCCTTTGGGTGACTTCATCTTCATGAGAGTGGGTATTACATGGACATTTGACATGATCTTTGTTTTGTCCATGTTTATGATGGTATTGCTCATCGGGAATGAATTTATGAAAATTCTTCCTAATTCCCGGACTCCACCAAAGCGCAGATGTGCGGAGATGTCCGAATCGGAGACGAGAGGAAATGTTTTTCTGCTAGGGTGTATCCACCGAAGCTGTGCGGAGATGCGTACTGGCTAGACTGGAGTGGAGATGTGTGCTGGCTAGAGCGGAACTGAGCTGCATGTGGCGCGCGTTGAATGCACTGCACGCCGCTTACACCTCTTCCCCTCCATTGCACGCTGTCACCAGCTTGCGAGGCACAGCTCACATCACCGCTTTGTACAGCCGTTCAGTTCAATCTCGGCGAGGCACAGCTCGCATTCCCGTTTCGATCGCGCCATACATGATACATCTCCGCTCAGTGGTATCCACTGAAGCTGAGTGAAGATGAGATGTGTGAATAACGAAATTCTATTGGTTGTTAAAAACACATCTCCTCTCCTCTCGTCTGTCTCCGCTTTGGTGGAGTGCGGGTCTTAGTGATTAGCTCACTTACCCTATACAGGTTAAATTTTTGAGATGGGAGAGTAAGGGCGGATGGGACCTTAACCGTTGTAGCTACAGGAAAACGGCCTTTGGAGACTGTCCTTAACTTTTTGAGCCATTTTGATCTGCATTCACAGATTTGGAAAAAAATTACAGCCAGCAAGAAAATGGGCAGTCTTCACAAAAACTTTTATTGATGCCAATCGATCCTGTTTCTTCTATGGAATAAATAACTCTCCTCAACTGAGGTTTGAGTACCAGAAAAGTCTAAAATCTCAAAAAAACTTTATCTATACTTACTCGGTAGGAAAAAAAATCCAACTTACTTTTTTATCATATGATGGATTAGACTTGGTTTTGATTTACTTTTTTGGCAGAAGTCTATTTAACTGCAAGTTTGATCAGCTTTATTTATTTTTGCCCGGGTTTTACACGAGCGAGTAAATTAAAAGCATCGTGTTCGAACACTTATCATACTGGCCAAGCGATAGCAGTATTGCGGAGGCCCATTTTCAATTGAGGAAGCAATAAGTTGGATTAAAGGAAGGTGATATAAATAGAACAACAGTCTTTTTTTGGTTGCCTTTATTGAGATTCTATAATACTGATTAGTTATAAATGATGAGTATTTCACTGAATAATATTAATTGTTGTTTGACACATTTCCTTGATGTTAATTGCTTGCTTGACATTGAGATTGGTAGTTCGGTAATTACGGGTTACATCGATAATTAATTATACATCGAAAACATTCATACACTCAAAATTGCCTGTCGGCTTTCCTATTATACTATTTATGTTTAACTTACTACATAATAATTAATAAATGATTTTAATAATACGTAAATAGTAGTATATTTAAAAAATCACATACTTTTGTATAGAGCTGACCCGAAAATACAATAAGAGATAATTAATTAAAATTAATATGAAGATGACACATACTAATTAATTACGATTTCATGAATTCCTTATCCACTATGAACATTGATAATGAATAATGTCTAACACTGACAATAATAATAATATGATTAAAATGTGGTTAAATATATTTGGCTTTCGCCCCTGTATATATAATCAACATTATTCGACATTCCACCTCATTCATTCTGAAATATTAACACACATTCAATGTGATTCATTCTGCATTGTAAACAAATTTTATATCACATAATTTATCATCCACCCTGATCAGTCCGAAACAATCACCCTCATTCCCCTTCATACACCCTTGTCCTCCTTCATCCACCCTCGTCCTCCTCCATCCACCCACATCCTCATCCATCCACCACTTAGTTGTCGCCGCAGCGGTGCTTCCACAAGTCCTTAATCATGTGGATGCGGCTCTGGATGGTAGCAATGTGCTCCTCAAGCTCGCGGGACACTATCTGGAGACGATCTAGTTGGTTCTCCAGGATTTGCTTCTGAGGCTCGCCATCATCTGTAGGTAGAAAATTGAGACAAAATAAATAATTGGCATTTCTCGTATGTCGTGCAATGCGTAAATCTTATGTAGATAGTGCAATTGCATAATTGTGTTCCGTGCAGGTATCTCGCATTCTAAAAATATCCCTATGAGTAAAAAAAATACCTACTGTCGCGTAGTTGGAAATAAGAAAAGGCGAATTTTGTTCTTATGTCATGACATGAATTTTATGGTGTTTCCGCTATAGAAATAATGTCAATACAATAGCTTTTCAAACTTGCGTCAGTGTAAGGTACCTACTATGCTCGTGGCAGCACTTGCAGATTCGGTCTGATAAATCTAAAATGAGATCGGTCATGACGTCATGACAAAATCTAGAACAGAAGTCGTCTTTTCTTATTGTTGTTTAGTGTGAGAGTTTTTGTATGGTTTCCAATTGTACAGTTTTATACTACCTAATATGAAATAGGTATTTTCTCAAAGTTTGTAATCGTTGAATGTTGGGGTACCAATTTTTAGGTCAAAGGATCAGCATTGCCATCCAACGTGGCAACGCTGCCAGCCTTTTGGGCACTTTCCTACTGACAACGATGCGGGCCAATTTTTTGATGCCTAATGAGCTCGTAATTTTTTTTTTTCTTTTACTACTTGTACATTATTTATATATTTGAGTGTTAGATGTATATTATATTTAGGATGAATTAATTAAATAAACTGACATAGTAAAACACAGTTCCTTTAAGGTATTTTGCTCTCGTGACCAGACCCTAGTAGTTTCCTACTTACCAATATTTTCATCAAAGATGATCTTGAGTTTCTTTGTCACATCAGCTGGGTCTGAAACCAGATTAATTACATTGAGTTAGAATTTAAATTACCGACACAAAGAATAGCATACTTTCCAAAAGTGGAAATAAAAGAAAGTTTTTTAATGGATTTAAAATTCGAAGGGATCTAAGATCTCTCACCAATAGGATCATCTTCCTTCACGTGAATGGTCCTCTTCTTAGGTCCATCTGGACAGGCGTTCTCGTCATTCGTGGAATGTGATACATTCATCAGCTGCACTTTTACCTTAATACAATTATCTGATGCGCCAGTGATGTCATGCTTGGGCTGTTCTGCACCGAAATTGCCTGTGTAGGTCACATCCTGGAAAAAAATATGTTTTATAAAGCTAAGGCTGTTAAGCTCAAATAAGCTATGGGGCTGCCCGGCTGTTACGAATCCTGAATTAAAATGCTAGTGGGTTTACCTAACCTTACTTACCTTACCTAGTTACCTAGGTCCTACATTTATGGCAATAGATGTCCTGCCTCGTCAAAAATGGCATTAGTTGTGATGTGTGTGTGCACCTATAATTTCTCATCGGCTCTAAAATATCTGTGTGGGTAGTATTTTCTTTTTAATCCACAGCGCGTAACTTCTTGGCCTAAATCTCACCTGATGGTGAGTGATGGTGATGATGATCAAGCCGAAGGTGAAAGCGAGCTTCACCCGGAATCCTCAACGACAGAGGAACTGGCTATCTTACCTCTACTCTAACTGCCGATACACAACAATGCTGTTAACATCGTTGTTATGGCGACAGACTTATATAAAGTGGTGGTAGCTAGACAGTCGAAACAACCCCTACCACAGAACCAAACCGAGCAGAAATCTTTGTGACCATTGGGAATCGAATCCGGGACCTCTGGGTCTGAGACAGGTGGTCTAACCACTGGACCACAGAGACGGTTTAAAACCCACAGGCACTTCTACCATCACTCATCCATTTTGTCAATTGGACATTGAGCGGCTTATATAATTAGTTAGTATTTTTTCCACATCGAGCGACTTGACTTGAGTATAGAAAAAACCTCACTGTGATTTAGTCTTGAAATTATTTAACCTTCCAGATCCCGGTCCCGGTGCGTCATCTCGTGAGTTCCTGACGTCACGAAATTGGTTACATTTGATGGTCTGCAACGTTCCCGTAACCGACATCGGGTCCGGTGAGACTATTGCGTAGTCAGCTCCGGTCCGTCACAGGGCAGCGGCCTGCAGATGGTCTGGTCTACGAGTAACCTTCCGAACTTGAGTTTGACGAGCCTAGACTTATTAAAGGTAAACTTACGACAATCTCCTTGGCATCTTCCCTTTTCATGAAATTGTAGAATCGCCTCTCCAATCGAGTCAGTTCCTTCGCCTCTTTCAGGGTAATCGCTGGATTTGACTTGTTAAATGAAAGCCGCTCTCTGGACATTACGTCTACTCCTTTCTTTACATTTTCGGCCCAGTAACGCAGCACCTGTTGTAGAAGATTTACGATTTTGGTTTAAGTTGATCCAGTATTTATTACACAATCTTATACCAAAATATTTATAATGTACAAGTTTAACCAGTATTTCAATTCAGCGTTTAAACTCGGTAGCGTTTATTTATCGGCGTTTATACCCAGCGATAAATAAAGATTTTGATTTTGGACTGGATTGTAAAGTGTTTGTACATTGGATCAATATCGATCCAGCGTCCGTCCGGGATTGTAATACTGGATCTATGTAAATCAGCTTTTACGGAGAAAATCGTCGGATCGAACATGAGTCAGGGACAAAGGGAACATAGATGAAAGCAAAATCTGACATTTTTACACATTAAATCGTGGGAAAATTGCTAAATATAATAAAAGCTTTAGGCCGGTAGCACACCTCCACCGCGAAACTTATCTCATAGCATTATAAGCTCGAATCGGATTCGGGTAACGGAACATGACACGAGTCAGTTGAATTGAATTACTGCGGTTTCGCTGCTATGCTTTCGCGGCGGAGGTGAGCTAAGGCCCTTAGGGTGTAAATGGCTAAGTAACTAATAAGTTTTACTTTTATATGCGACGTTTGTATGCAAGTTTGCACGTGCTAAGTATGTGCAAAATTCGACAGCAAAGCTGATGTTCCATAGCAAGAACACTAAGTATAAAGTCTTACATATTTCCAGCTCTGAGTATTAAGTAGTGCGCCGTCGAAACATTCGTTCAATGTATCAGAAAGTTTCAACCATTTCTGGATGTTCAGGAATGTGATCATGTCGGACTCTGAGGCATTGTACATTGAGGGGTCGCTCTCGACTGCCGATAGCAGTATGCGCAGCTGAGATACCGACACTTTCGGCTTCGGTCTGGGCCTGAGTCCAGCTTTAGTGGCCATCTAGAAGTAAAGCAAGAAAAAGATTTTTAGGGCTTTCTTTGTCAATTTATTAGACCATGTAGGTATTGACTTTATAGAGTTAAGAGGAACTGGGTGTAAAGTTCACTCATCCTCATCCCAAAAGGGAGGATCCTCCGACCATACGGGTGTCGTATCTGGTGGGCAACTGCCCAACGATTGATGTCGGGTTGCTGTATATATATTGGTCGCGCGGTAAACTCTGCTTGCGCGATGCAGGATTTGTGTGACGTCAGCTCTTTGATGCGTAGTTCGCATGTGGCGTTGTAGATGCCGCCACAACTTCGCAAAAAAATGCAAGCGCCGCACGCAACGAATTATATAACAAAAATCATTTTTAAGTAATACAAATCGATTCGTCTGCCTATAATAATAGGCCGCACGTTCACGCTGCGTACTATGAAATATTAAAACACCGCGGAGGAAAGCTTCACGAGCTTAGCTTCGTTTCGCTTCGTTCTCAGTGTAACCTGCGCTTTATACAGCATAGGTAGAATGAACCGCACAACCATGGTAGCTCTTGAACTAGAAAAGCCACTTTTACGGGTACAAAAGAAACTCACTGTCAAATTCGAAATTCGGAATTCTGTTTGTTTGTTACGCTTTCACGCTAAAACGGCTGAACGGATTTGGATGAAATTTGGCACATGGGTAGACTATGACCCGGAGAAGGACATAGGCTACTTTCCATCACGAATCGCGGACGAAGTCGCAGGCAACAGCTAGTAATCCTAAATAATATTAAATATGTATATTATATCCTACTAATATTATAAATGTAAAAGTTTGTCTGTTTGGATGTTTGTTACTCAATCACGCAAAAGCTGCTGAACGGAATGGAATGAAATTTGGCACACAGATGGTTTATACAATCTGGAACACATAAAATATTTTTAATCCCAGTAGTACGTTTCCGTGGGATAATTTCCGACAAAGCTAGTAATATTCAAAAGACAAAAGATTTGATTTTTTGTAAGTTTTTATATTTGTTTGTTACGCTAAAAAGGCTGAACGGATTGGGATGAAATTTGGCACAAGGCTGAAACAGGCTCGATTAGCAGCAAAAAAAGTTTTTTGTGTAAATTGCCTATTTTCTTGCTGTCTGAACTTTGTTTTCAAAATCTGTGAATGCAGATCAAAGTCTCAAAAAGTTAAGGAAAGTGTCATTAAAAATCAACTCCACATTTCAAAAAAAGTTACTAGAAAAGTCAGTAACCGCAAAAAATCTTTTCCCACCCTTACAAGCGAAAATTTTCTAAATTAGTTGGGGCCTTGAGGTCATTTTCTCAGCATGTCAGAAATCACAACCACAATACTATTCTCAGTTAATATTCAAATAAAATGATAACCAAAGAATACTTTATTTAATCCGGGTAATTATAACGCAAATTCATTCGATATTCAAAGTTTAATTTTTTTTTGTTTATTTTCGGCCAGACCTTCACAAATGGCCGCCCGCGGTATGTACCTACAAATATCACCGGGGGCGAGGCAAATTTTAGCGTATAAAATTTAACTCACGTACTGCCAGTACCTAGTTCCTAATTGTAAAGCGCTGAGTACGTACATATTTACAAATCATAAAATAATGGCACTTATTAAACGAATAAGTAGTTATTGATTGGCTTTGGGCTTAATAAAAGCAACATTTATTAGAAGAGGAGTAAAACCGCATTTATAGATGGAAAGAAACAATAACAAGTTTATAAAATTAAAATAAAGAAATATTGAAAGTAAGTAATTAAAATATACCTTCAATATTTTTTGAGGTGCAGCGCAATGCAAAGGGCAGCAGTGAAAAGGAAAGCAGTGGAAAACAGTATCAGAGATTTATCGATCCAAAAGTGAAGGGACAATGCACAATTTTTTTATTGCCAATGTTTGGATAACAAAATTTTGGCACAGGCTGTTTCTCTGATTACCCCTCAGTAATAAAAACCGAGAAGATAATACCGAACCATTGTCATTTATGACATGCAAGCTTAGAGTATATAACACCATGCAAGCAAGAAAAGTACCTACTGTGGAAAAGTAAACATGCAAAAAAATACTTTTGTTCTTAGATTTTTGTTATTTATTCTAAGATAAGCAAAATTACCCTATAATTGGAGATATAAGGTTACACTAAGGTGTTTTGGATTATAAGATATTAGCCTAAGAAGGTTTTATTATTCATTGTGCGCAAAACGTATTAGTCGATTAATCACATTGTAAAGTTATTACTATTAGTGTTTGATACCATTACATCACTAAGGTCCAGCCAGCTGGTGAGTTGTCATTGTCAAATTCATGTGTGGCGGATCTGTCAAAAAAGGGAAACCGCAGTTTTGTCCCAATATTGCAGAAAAGTAACATGATTTTTAAATTAAAAATAGATTGAGGTAGGCTTTATAACATGCGGTGGTGTTTATTGGTATTGTGTACGCTCATTTTGGGCGCGAAGGCTTGGGATGACGGTGACTTGGAAGTGTTCGACGTGGTCGAAGAAGTTAACCAGAACTTTTACGAATTATTGGGTGTTGCACAGGTAAGAGCTAAGTTTAGCTTCACAAAGTAAGTACAAATCATCATGTTACTTATGATGAACCCACCGAATATAATAAAAGATGAGTTTCAGACGTTGAAATAACTAACCGATACTTTAGCAAGTTTCGTCTTCCTTCGGCAGATTTAGCCGTTATCGTTAAATACAGATAATATTCTTGTATAAGATAATTGAAATCTTAATCTAAGTATTAATTAAAAAAGAGTTTAGTGATTTTTAAATATCTAATCACAATGGTGTATATTATGATTCATGCCTAACATTGTTCAGCTTGCTGCTACACTTAAGCCATTGTTTCCCAATATAACTCTCAAAATAAATCAATGTTCAATTACTACAAGCCAAATAGAAGTTCTATAGTCCTCAAATAAAGCACCCCTTGTTTCTGGAAGTCTGAACAAGTTCCAGACCAATAAATTGGTTATCTTAAACAAAAAACGAGAAGTGTCATATTCTACAATAATATTATTTCAATGAAAATTTGCAGGATGCATCACCGTCAGAAATTAAGTCTGCATTCAAGAAGCTCACATTAAAACTCCATCCGGATAAGAATGACTCTCCTGATGCAGATGTTCAGTTCAGGAACCTGGTGTCCGTGCACAACATTCTCAAAGACCCAGGGAAAAGAGAAAAGTATGTAGTTTCAAGTTATTCTAGAATGAACTTAAAAATAAATTTACTTAATAAATTGATGTTTTTAAAAGTTACATAGTAGCTAAAATGGCTAGATTATAATCTGAAAAGTATAATTAGTTTGTGTTTAATAATATAGGGGTATAAATATAATTTTGTTTAATTAACCAAAAACATTGTTTGGCAGACAATGATATTTTTTGTCATTGTTTCTTGTCCATGACTTCATGTGCCACAGCAGCGCGCGCGCGCTGTGCTGTGCAGCAGCAGTGTTGTGATGTGATGTAATGAATTTGCTCTGACTAAAGTCTGACTTTAGACAGAGCAAATTCATCATCAACACCATCACAATCAATTCAGCTTAGTTCGCATCAACAGTGCTATACTGTAAAAAAAACATTAAAGTGAGCTGTCAATCCATAGCATCAGGCGGAATAACAGCTCCGTTCACCTTAGTTTTCACTGTACGATTTTTACAGAATCGCACACCAGGTTAACTTTAACCAAAATCAATCTTGACTCTTCAGGTATAATGAAGTGCTCAAGAATGGTCTTCCAAACTGGCGCTCCGCCATATACTACTACCGTCACGTGAGGAAGATGGGTTTGGCTGAAGGCTCCATCATCCTGTTCATAATCATCACATTCGGGCAGTATGCTGTTGGATGGGCTGCTTATGCTGAGAAACGGTTCACTGCGGTAAGTGCATAGTAAAGATAACATGGGCTGGTATCCGCAACTCCACGTCAAAGCGCGGTTTTTGCGTACTGGTGAGAAAATTGGTTATTCGATCCACCCCAGCTCCTCAAAGAAGTCCAGTCCGGTCAGGTCAGGTCCTCAAGAAGGCCTGGGTTACCGAAGTAGTTTGCCCTATATGTGACCACCAAGCAGTTTAACGGGTACTTGAGCTGCTGTCTCGTCATCCTACAGCGGACTGTCTGTGATTCCTATGACAAAGAGGTGTTTATTAAATGACCCATGGGCAGTTACAGTTGCTGTAACTGTACGCATATAGATAAAATACTTATTTTTTTCTTACATTTGTTGTTCACATGTTGCCAAATCTGCAGAAAGGCAGTGATTTTTTTTTCTTTAATGACAATCTTATGAGCAAGTTTATCACAGTGTAGTTTATAAGCGATCATTAACATCATCATCATTGGCAGCTTTGTTCCACCCACTGCTGATAGGCCTCCTCCCTTTTGATAAGTTATGTAGGTACAGTTTAAAAACATTTTTTTTTATTCTCCAATTTTATCACATTATTATTACATTTTCCAGGAGCAAATACTAAACAGTAGAGGCAAGAAACACTCCAAAAAGTCGGGATTCGACCAGGGCTTGTCAGAAATCTTAGACCAGCTCCCCAAACCCAGTGTTAAGGACACATTACCATTCCAAATACCGAGGTGTATGTGGTGGATGGTGACGGCTATACCTTATGGAATCATAGAGCTTAGGAGAAGGTTGAAAGAGCAAGAGGAAGAAGCTAAAAGGCAGAAAAAGAGGTATGTATAATGTTTTATACCTGACTGTTTTAGACCTATTCCTTATTCAAATTAGTGTTTCCAAATTGATGTCATTGCCACACAAATAACAACTTTAAACTCGCGTGCATTTCGTTGAAATCAGAATGACTGAATAGTACTCAAAAAAAGTATTTTTTCTTGTAGTAGTGCAAAGTTAACTTTATCAGTGAGGATTAATATAAATATATGTATACATATTTGAAAAACAAATTGCTAACTCAAAATGTGTTTATTTTGGTCATAGTAACCATTTCTATTAGCCAAATACTCAATGAAACAACTCAATTTAATGTCGCCGTCAAAATTACGTTGCTAAAATTGCAGAAAAACATTTAAAATGGGTCGAAAGTGTTCAATGGTTGCGGCACTGCAATAGTTTCCATAGTGACGCATGAATGACTTTCATTAGAGTATTGCAGACAATTGAATCAATATTGTGTAACAAAAGCCACGCAATAGTAGGTGTATAGTTGTATTTAAATAATAAACACGTTGGCTAACGATTGCAAATTTCATGATTAGTCAAGGGTATACGGTAATTGCGTTATTGTCATAATGTGTAACGAAGCGTATCATGACGGATTTACTCAAGTTTTATCCCCACTAAAATGACTATGTATAGAATTGTTTATTTTTGGTGCTTATCACTAATTTGATAAAAGCGTAGGTATTCTTGCTGTTTTTTTCAAAAAGTCAAAGCCAAAGTCAAATCATTTATTTCAATTAAGCACATGCTTGCTTTTGAACGTCACAATTTACAGAAAAATATAATTAATTCTAGTTGCCCCTTCCAAAAGGTAGTATTTTAGGGAGCATTACACGAGCACGTAACGAGTTATTAATTTAAATTAAACTTTTTTTGTTAACTGTCATTGAGTCCCACTGTTGGGCAAACGCCTCACTTTTTTTCCGCAAATCTTATCAGATTTTAAAGAAACAAAAAAGAAAAATCGCGAACAAAAATTGCGGGGCACAACTGTTAGAAAAAACATTTTTTTCTCGAACTACTTACCTACAGTACAGATACGGGATCTGTATCGTAGTTTAAAATAAAAAATCGCCTAAAACAACACTAACTACATCACTATTTATTCATAGCCCATTGAACTTTGCCCAGATTTATTTAATAAAATAAATACCTATTATCCTCAGGGAAGAAGACGAAAGAGCCCGTGCGGACCGCGAGGCGGCCGCAGCGGCTGAAGCGAAAGCAGCCGGCGGCGGCGTGCGCAAGCGACGCGGGTTCGTGCCGCCCGCGAGAGATGCGGACTGTTTGCTGGATCCTGCCGACGAGCCGGAAGGGGGACCTGTCGTTGTGGCTGTTAAACAGGTAATAAATTCTTCAAAAATAAAATCAAAGATCATTTAATTATATTAGGCTGAGAATCAGAACTTTTCGAAATTCAAAATTACATAAGACAGTCCCCCAAAACGCCAGCCCTTCACCACATCCTAGTGCTGGGAAGAAGTGGCGTTACGCGATGCAGGATTTGTGTGACGTCAGGTTTTTGATGCGTAATTCGCATGTGATGTTGTAGATGCCGCCACACTTTGGTTTTTTCCAAGAATTAATTGTTATTACTTGTTCTATAGACTAACTGTCTTAGAAAATATCATTCTTATATAAGTTTTAATTGGATGGCAATTATTTCATCATCTACTGGTGGTTACAGAAATCAGACCTCACTTACATTCGTTGTTCGTAACAACCAATAAATAATAAAAATAATAAAAAATAATGTAATGGGTAGCATAATTTCTCCCGCGAAAAACTCGCTTGCATTTTTTTGTGTTTATGAACAGAAGTTCACAAAAACAAATCCCACATTTATTTCGAAAATCGAATCGAGATCACCCAGCCAGTTGCACTGTATCACAATTCACACATACCAATTTACAAAAATAAATGTAATTCACCATTACTGGTTTTCAATGTGGTCAGGTACAGTTCTGCACTGCACGTTGACATAAAAATTTATATTGTTGATTGAAATATATAGTTTTCTTAAAATGCTTGGAAATTCGAGCATTATTTTGATATACTTCTTCGAGATAAATCGAAAATGGTGTACTGGTTGATGCGACCAGGCGGCCGGCAATGTTTGTATGCAATATCCATATCTGTCGTGTTTAGCGGCTGAATAAGTTACTATGAAAACTCATATCTGTCGTGTTATTCAAAAATGGAACGAACGTTTTACTTAGTCACAAATGGCAACCAAGGAGGTCATCAAAGATTTTGCAGGCCGCAGCATTTTTTATATTATGTTCCAGCCCGCCACCCCATTGGTAACCGGGGGTCTATGGACAGACGACGACTTAGCCGAGTTAGTGCGCCTCGTGAAGAAGTACCCGGGCGGCTCCGCGGAACGCTGGGAACGCATAGCGGAGGCCATGTCCCGGAGTGTACCGGAAGTGACGCATATGGCCGCCAAAATGAAGGTATTCAAATTAATTAATTAATTAATCCTAATCCTAACTTAATAATATTACAAATGCGAAAGTGAGTTAAAACGGCTGAACGGATGTTGATGAGATTTGGACCATGACCTGGATTGGGGGCCATAGTATACTTTTTATATTCTCGTTTTGGGATGGAAATTTATGCGGGTGAAACTGCGAGGCGCAGATAGTTTCTAATATGAATTATTCATTTATAAAATAATACAACTCGTAACGTAACATCACCCCTGTTTTCCCTAGAGGGTTAGGCAGAGGTGTACCTGTAGTACACCAACATTTCGCCAGTTATGTTTAAGTCCCATGTAATAGGGGGCGAGCCTATTGCCATCAACCAGGCACAAATCCAGACTCCGGGCTGCTACTGGGAAAAAACAATAATAACTAAGTAATTATCTCAATGTACCCCGTAATCGGGATGATGACTAAAAATTTTTTGAGTCAGTCTTTGAGATTATAAAAAAATATTGGACACGTATTTTTTCTTCTTTTACGTAATGTAAAGATTACGGCGAAACATTGAGGTAAAATGTGCCATGACGTCACGAGTATGTAGATTTTATACGTACTAGTGACGTAGCGACCCCCACTCCCCAACTTAAAATGCGTTTTATCTAAGTACCAAATTTTTTATAATATGATAAAGTAAAAAATACGTGTCTAATATTTTTTTATTATCTGACTGACGGACTTATTAGAATTTCATTTTTTTTACCCAGGCATCATCCCTATTATCTTTAAGAACTTTCTGTACTTTATTTAAGCAAATAAACGACTGTTTTTTATTTTTTTAAAGGAGAACTGCTATAAGATACCAGGACAGGAGCCTGAAGTGCCGGTAGTGGTGGAGGCGCCGAAGAAGGTTAGTTTAAATATTGAATGCAACTTCATTGATGAAGTAGTTACAGCCAAATTTATCTAACTGTGCACCTGTCAACGTCAAACTATTACAGTGTATGTAGGTTTAAATAATAACAATAACAACTTAATAAATAATATGGCAGAACTGTGGAGACGATACGAATGTGTAAACCGTACTAAGAGTCTTCGACGTCGGGGCGGTGAGGAAGTAACCGGGCGGGTGAATTCAATACTAATCAGGGGGCCTACTCCCTAAGCGAAATCTGTGCGTTCGGCCGTAGTTACGGGCGCTCCGCTCTCTTTCTTACTTACGGTATGTAAGTAAGTGAGACGGAGAACAAAGCGCCCGTAACTACGGCTGAACGTACAGATTTCTCTTAGGGATTAGGCCCCCTGGGACCGAAACGAAAAACCGAATGGGTATTTTTTCGGTTACAACATTTATATTTTTTACAAGTATTTTTAACGGTTACCTTAAATTGAATACAACCAGTATTAATACCGGTTACCGTAATAAAAATTACCACTATCTTACACGTGCCGTCGGCATTAGTCAAAGGGCGCGCATCGCCTGTGTTTGTAACCGGTATTAAAACGGTAACCTAAATAGAGGTAACATGTTTCTTCTTCTTGGTTACCCAGTTAGCGGTAACCTTAGTCGTAGAAGTAACCAAAATTCTTCGATACCAGGGGGCCTACTCCCTAAGTGAAGTCTGTACGTTCGGCCGTAGTTACGGGCGCTTTGTTCTCCGTCTCACTTACGTATATACCGTAAGTGAGAAAGAGAGCGAAGCGCCCGTAACTACGGCCGAACGTACAGATTTCGCTTAGGGAGTAGGTTAGATTCATCCTCCTATTGTATAAAGCATTTATCGAATGAAGAGCCCACCTTTTCATTCGATAAATGCTTCATACTTCTGTTTTGCTTTAATGATTACTCAAAATGTTCTTTATATTATTTTTGTTGACATTTTTTATCACTAGCTTAACCAGACCAATCTAGACTATTTCCGGACGAAACTAATACTAAATCGTTCATCATATTTGCAGGTAAAAACGCGCAAAGCAGAGGAGACGAGTAGCGGCAACTGGTCGCAGACGCAGCAGAAGGCGCTGGAGAACGCGCTCGCCAAGTATCCCAAGGGCGGCGCCGGCGACCGTTGGCAGAAGATAGCCAACACTGTGCCCGGGAAGACCAAAGTACGTTGCGTTACAAATAGAAGTACCTAAAATCATCTTCTGTCAATGGCAATCTAAAAAGAGACTGCCTAGAGTTCGGCTACGTGTTTGACGCTATCAGCAACGTCCATCAGTTCCTCTAACGTGCAGACAAAAGGACTCCAAGGTCACGATATTAAGAGTCCCATCGTCTGTGGAAAACACATTTACACTGTAGGGTGTAGTCATGTACGAATCTCTACCTGAACAGGGCATAAGATAGAAAACGATCCAGGCAGTTAATTACAACACTTTCCTAAGGTTCCGTAGCCAAATGGCAATAACGGAACCCTTATAATTTCATCATGTCTGTCTGTCTGTCTGGATGTGACAGCAATTTTACTCGGAGACTTTTATTTAAACCATCTTCTGCGTGTGTTAAGTAGTCAAATCTCCGATAATGTTTATCTGAATTTGTCTTATGATGTTGAAAGTTTTTACACACGCATATATAGTTAATTGTATAGTTCATTTGTTTGTTTTTAGTTCATTGATTGGTTTTAGTATTTTTTTTTTAATGTATGCTCGTAAACGAGTTAAAAGGAGTATGGAAGGACCGTGGCAGGTGGCGTTCTGTACAGCCTACCCCATTGGGTGAAGGCGTGAGTGTGTGTGTATGTAATCGTTTTTAAGCTGGTTATTTTGTATCTCTTTCTTCTGTTGTCTGTTATTATAATGAGCTTGACGATTCATTAGTACTTCCGGCCCACACTAGGTAGTGAGTCCTTCAAGCATTCTTGCCGGAATCACAGATGGTTCATTCCGAAAAATCATTTAAATAAAAAGCTACTCTTGCTACGACACAATAAAGTGCAATTCAGGTTGGACAGCGCTAATTACCGAAGTTGAAGAAGTTGCCTCTCTATCGCGTAACTCTTATATCTTCTGTCTACGTTACGCGCCCACTGAATTGGCCCCACAAGTCGAGCCCGCCACGTACTTGCTTAGCTTCATACCTAAGATGTGGACTGAACGATCTGTATTCATCTGTGCTGGAATAAAGTGCAGACCGACATGACACGAGAGAACAAGAACTAATTAAAACCCATTTTTTTAACCCCTGGTTATGGATGACATTGGTGCCGATTCTCTTGTACACCGGCTATGAGAATTTTAAAGCTATTCTGCAAACACAAATCTCTAAATGTAAAAATAATTTTGACACAACTAAAATCGAATTTGACAATCGCGAATCCCCGTGGTTTGCCCTAACCCGTGATTTTATTTTAGAACCAGTGGCGCGCAGGGCTTGTATCCTCGACGTGTTGTTTATGGAATTTTTAATTTTTTGTATGGAAAATAGGAAAAATATTACCTACATGTTGAGTTTTAGGGGTTTATGGTTTATACAAAGGAGGTCGAAATTTTCATTATTTTTGTGATATGATTGCACCATTTTCGAGATATAAGCAAAATAAAAAATAAATACAGTACTGTTTTTGCACGTGAAGTCGAGATGTTGGTGTGAATTTTAGTTCATGACAACGTATTTTATCCCACACCTTTGTAAGCGAGATTAAAATTTGTCAGGTTTAGTCCGATTTGGTTTTTACCATCAAAATATTACGTGAAAATCGTCAAATTCAGAATAGCAAAATTCCCATTTTCACTAAATTAAAAACTCAGTACTATCTTAGTGCTGTCAAATTAAAATATAGTTAAGTTGTGTCACTTTAGTCTATTTCAGAATGGGAAAACGTCGTTTGACAGGAATAAACGAAATTTTTGTGATTTTTTGTCTAGTTTAAAGGCATTCGTGACAAGAGAATCGGCACTAATAAATTTATTTTAGTAAGTAGTACCTACTTTAGTCTCAGAGACTTGTAATATTGTTATCTATAAATTAAGATAAGAAGATATAAGATTATTCTAATTGTTACAGGAGGAATGTATGCAAAGGTGTAAATATCTATCAGACATGGTCAGAAAACAGAAGCAGAAGGAAGAAGAAGAAGCTCAGCAGAACGCAGAAGGTGACGTCATCACAGAAGATCAACAAGACGAAGAGTGATATAGGAATAGGCACTAATTGAAACGCGACACACGATTCACAACTTTATAATGTAATGCATAAGGTTCAATATACGTTTTATGAAATTGAATCAGTTTAATGTGTTATGTCATGGTATCCGGTTTTTGTTTTGGTACTGCTGAATAAAGTATTGAAATTGAAATTATGGTTTTTTTTAATCATATATTTATTGCCGCGATATTGCTGCCGTGCTCAAAATGTAATCATATTATAAAGAGAAATGATTCGATTTTTGTATGTTTGTTTGTTTGTAATGAATAAACTCAAAAACTACTGGACCGATTTAAAAAAAATCTTTCACTAGTAGAATGCTATATTATCACCGAGTAACATAGGCTATAATTTATAAAGATATCACGCGGGCGAAGCCGCTGGCGGAAACTAGTCTCATATAAACCTATAGAAAATATATGGGGACCAGTACTGACGCGGCAGAACTGCTGCGGCAGCACTGTCGCGTGCAGCGGGGTTCGGAATTATACCTTAACTCATAAATATGTAATAATTTAATAATATATTATTTCATCGTGTGCGTAGTCGCAACTGAAAAATTTCGAATTTCTTCATTTCAATTTAGCAGATATTTAGTGTATGACGTCGTGTAATTGTGTGTGGTAAGTACAAATTTGTGCATCCAGAAATTGTGGAGCTATTCAACAAAAACTGTTTCCGCTGGAACTACGTCATCCCAGCGACATCCGATTGTAGTACTTTTTAATGGAAATGCAAAATAAAACATATTCCGATATTGAGTGTATTAATGCAACTGTTCACATGTAAAATTTCAACTCTCTACACTAAATAATTAAAGATATATAATGAAAATTCCAGAACAACCGCAATACATGGATAAACCGACCAAGTTTGAATGGCTACAAAAAAGCGGTCGTGCAGTATATAGAGCTAACGTTCTAAAGTTCCCAGTATAGTATCGTTATTGTATTTAATCCTGCTTATCTTTTTCAGCATTCACGAGGTTCTCGTCATGCGGGACCGCTATATTAATAATCATTATGCGACGCTCTAATCAATATATCACCACTATGTCTGGCTTATTGGCAACAATAGTCCTATCAGCGATGATAGATCGATCCCAATACAATGTGATATTGCCATTTTCTAGAACTGGGTCCGGCACATACCTATAGTACGGTACTTCCGATTCCACAAGACTGTATTTCAGAGCAAGTTGCTGGTGGATAATCCTGGCTACAAGGTTGTGCCTATGCAAGTAGTCTCCGTTAGCCAGACGAGAACAGCCAGAGATAGGTAATGTGTCGGATTGATTCCCACGGACGGAGATGCCTCCGTCCGGCAGATGTCAACCGTGCCGTCCTTCACAATATATTTCCGGTAATTGTTCGTCATCATAACTTCGTCTATCGTCCATATCTAAGTATACATTATTATATTAATCTTTTGAGCAGTAGTCGCGTGCCAGAAATAACTATTGAATTAGCGTCTACACATTGTCTTCAAGAGGTTTTCCCAAAATCATATAATCATTTCATACACGCTGAAGTATGCTTGCACAAAATAATATTCATGCTAAAACTTTTCAAGATTTCAGCTACGTGTGTAGCCATTTAACCACTGTTTTTTTATTTGTTTGTTAAGTAGTTCCATCCATGAAGACCCGCCCCACTCCACCCCGCTCCGTACTTAAGTACAGCTTACAGTCTAGTAATCCTGGCGGCGGCGTGGGGCGCGTCTTCGTGTATGACACTATCTATACTTTTTAAACTACTACTTTAATTGTCCTTATACAGTGCGTTTCCCGTGATGCGATTGGTAGCACTGTTCTGTCAGTCGCTATTTTGAACTCTATTTGTATTGAAACTAAGCTTGACAAGCAATGGTGCAACCATGACGGCAAGAGACAAGTTATAGTGAACGGTCTGTAGCAGTGGAAGCGTTAGCTTCTCTCGGTCTTGCATCCTACTTCTCAAACTTTTTTACATTAGAAATAACGGCTGGTGTTAGCTATGACAACCCAATCTTGCAAAAATTCGTGAGGCCAAAAACTTAATCAATTTATTTTAATTTGTGTTTGTTTTGTAATTTTTGTCATCATTAATTGATTAGCAAAATTCAGATCATTCAATTTAACGTTTTTCTGTCTACTGGTTAATAAAAGGAAAGAGGTCTCGCAAACCTGATGTCGCCGTCGTCCACATTTGGTCTAGCGCCGCCACTGGTCTGTGGTAATATCACAACTATCATTCTTTCAAAGTTGTATTACATCGCCATAACATGACGACATTATAAGTAGACGATTATAAAAGTTATCATTAGAGCCTGGGGAAAAAAAAAAGCGCAGCGTTTTAGATAAAACGCATTTTAAGTTGGGGAGTGGGGGTCGATACGTCACTAGTACGTATAATATCTACATACTCGTGACGTCATGGCACATTTTACCTCAATGTATCGCCGTAATCTTTAGATTACGTAAAAAAAGAAAAAAATACGTGTCCAATATTTTTATATAATCTCAAAGACGGACTAAAAAATTTTTTATGTCATCGTCCCTATTCTTTGAACATGTTAAATGTATGTGATATGGCAGTACTTTTCTAAATAAATAAATGATCTGACTCCTCGTCCTATTTAAAAGCGATCGTCGCTCGAATTCACGAGCGTTCGAACTTTTTGTTCGGTGATCCTGAACGCGTGGTCGCGCCGACAGAGGGCGCTTTCCGGTTTTTCAAACAAAAAGTGACATGTGCACGCGATTCCGGCTAAGCGTATGCTGAGACGCAGGTGGCGCAGCACAGCACAGTGCAGATTTTACAGGGTAGGGCAGCTGAGGCAGGCAGGCCGGATGCTGCGACGCAGCTGCACAGACACATTCGCGTCCTAGCTACTACAAACAATCAGTCATTGAAACAAAATTATGAATCAGTGGTAAAAAACAAGTGACGACCTGCCCGCGTCGCGCAGAAATCTGTGCCGGCACTACAACGAGACGTAGAGCAGGACAGACACATGTCTGCATCGCACGTGGCTGCGCCCCAGCGTACGCAGCTGTCAGTACGTTCGTGCATTACAAAATCTGCTCTGCCCTGCGCTGCTTAGACCTGCGTCACCTGCGTCTCAGCATAAGCACTTTGATTGAAGAAAAAAAAACAATAAATTAAACAAGCATTATTTTTCAATCATTGCTGTATTTCTTATTTACAAAAATATACATAATATGTAATAAAACTATTTCAGGAAAGTATAAGTATAAAACCTATTTGCGATTACATATTTCATTTGAATTGTATTGGGTTGCATTAAGGAGTATTATTGTTTATCGTATCGGGCGAGGGGACGTTCCAAATCGTTGGTATATCTCGGGTATTATATCCTCGTCGTAGCTGTGTGGCCTTGAGGGAGTTTTCACTCCAGCGTAACCTGTAATTAAAATGATAGTAAAAGTTAAAGCAGACGAAAAATTAATTTGTTGCTGAAATTGTGAATTAATCTTTATCTTTGTATTGTGTGTAATTACTAATTAAAGTCGTTGCAAAAGAAGACGTAGAAACGTTGTTCAGCGCAGCTTTCATTTCACCAAAAAATCTTATACGAGAGACTTGCTTGCACCATACTAGCTCAAATATTTCTTTAAATCATCACCCCATTCTCGCCAAGAATTTGAACTTGACTCATGCAAGTGGGTCATAGAATTCTAACTAATATTATAAATGCGAAAGTGAGTTTGTTTGTTACACTTTCAACTTAAAACAGTTGAACAGATTTGGATGAAATTTGGCACATGGTTAGACCATGACCTGGATTAGGACATAGGATAGGTACTTATTATCCCGATATTCCCACGAGATTGAGACTTATGCGGGTGAAACCGCGGGGCGCAGCTAGTAATATTATCAGTGCAAAAGTGAGTTTGTTTGTTTGTTACGCTTTCACGCTAAAACGCTTGAACAAATCATAATCTGCCTAGAGTTTTCCCAGCTACATTAGGGTCCAGGTTCAAGTCTACCTAGATGCCGCCGAGTACAAGTATTTTACATGAAGCGATTAGTCGCCTGTTTGACCTTCACACCCAAAAACATGGGTGACATAAAAAAAAACTACTTCTCTGACTATCTATCTAGATTAAATCTACGTAAAATGACAGAAAACATCGTGAAGAAGCCTGGACTTATAGTTAATATAAGTCTGAAATTGCCAACCCATTTCTTTTGAGTTTAATAGAATTGCATAATGTATTTGTGAAACAGGTAGTTAGTATACAAAGATCTTAAGAAAAAATTGGTATTGCGCTAACGTTTACCAATAATCAGGGTTGATAAAGATGTTGTATAACGGATGAGGTGGATGCGGATGAGGATACGAATTCCTTATTGAGGGTACGGATGAGGATACGAATTCCTTATTGAGGGTGCGGATGCGGATGTCGTCTGTCATAGGAAAGGCACATTGCGAATTCAGCCAATATTAACGTGTAAATCGCACTCCGGCCGGCTCATTTAGCTCGGCGCGAGTACTTTTTCATTCACAATTTGAGCGAATCACATCTCCATAGGAATTATGAGGATAAGGATGTGTGCGAGCTTTAAAATCAAAAGTTGGGGAAGCGAATGTTTTGTGGATATCAAAATATCTGCTGATCCTCCGCAGTTGCGGATGCGCATGATACGTGACATCCTTGCCAATAATGATATACAAATGATTAATTGAGCAAGCATGGTGATCAATGTTCGTGCCTTCTCTGTATGAGAAGAGGCTTTTGCCCTGCAGTGGGACAGAAATAGGCTGGTATTATAATATGTCGGCAACATTGTCATAGTATCGCACGGTACCTGGTTTAGTCTTGCTGGGCAACAGCGGCCTGTCTCCTCCCCCGCAGGCTGCGCAGGCGCAGGCCAGCGGCGACGCCACGCGGTGCGGCTGGCGCGTGCCGTCCTGGCAGCTCAACGTCACATCTAGCGGGCCGTACTTAGTCGCCTGGCAACACTCGCATTTGGAGTCGTGGACGCCGGTTTCTAGAAGAAAGTAAATACATATTGAAACTTGCTGTGTTACAATGAGTACCTACGGTAAAAAAAAATACGTTTAAACTCAGGTCGAGAAATGATAATTATTGTAACTAGACATGGGACGGTTAATGGTTTTGCCGTATACAACTTTTTTTTAATTTTTTTTAATTTTTTTATTTACCATTAAAAAAAATTTATTACAAAGTGTTTCAGCAGAATAGCATTTTTAAACCACTAAGGTTTGTACTTAATGCTACATGTAAATTCTACATCATAGTAAAACAAAATCAAGGTAAACAACAAATATAACAAAATACCTTATTTCGAAATTTGGTAACTTCATCTCAGGTGATATGCTGGTTATTACGTAAAACCGCATTTCACATTGAGCATTAAATGTGTTGTAGGTAGTGGGACTTAAGTTTTGATTTAATATTTCTGACTCTGTAACTGAGTACCCGGCATGGCTGAATTGTTGTGATGCGTGCGTGATCAATAAAAAAAAGTGCTGTTAATGCAAATAACGGGTCAACCAGAGGGGTATCAAAAGATGGTTAAAAAAATCTGCCCCATCGAAATAAGATCATTATTTAAGCTCGGTAAGGGTTCAAAGAGATATAAATCCCACCCATAATGGACTTCCAAAAAAGGACACTATCCTATATTACGAAAAGTTGCGGCTAATATTTATCAGCACCCTTAAGTTCTTCGAACGCCTGTTCTCTGAAGCAGGTTTAGTTTATGAGAAGAAAAGAAGTCGATGCCAATCATGCAGAAAAACAGATGTTTCTACACTATAATTTGCCAATTTGAAATATTAAATAAAATTATAGAACCATTTATATTTTCTTGGCCATTGTATTTACGTCACGCTCCCCAGCAATCCCATCACCTATTTTTCCATCTATAAGTTTATAATACTTTTGTACTCAATATGTACTCAAGTTGTAGATACTTAAAATAAAAAGTACCTAGAAAGGTTACGAGACACTTAATTTTTTTTACGATGTAGAGCATCTCGCCAGCAACCCCAAGTTAAAATATGAGGAAACTTAAGTAGATGCTTATTGTATTAAAGAAGTGTCTGAAAATAATTGTGCTGTTGTTTTTACCATTAAATATGCAAGGAGTCACTAGTTACGTCAAGTTTAAATTTCTCGGGGTATTGTAAAGAAATGTCACAATTGTATCTAAGATTGTTAGGCACAACAGAAAAGTTGAGATTCTCGAAAATCTTTCATTTCTATAAAATTTTATGGTAACTCTGGATACGAAATATTGACATACGGGATATTTTCCGTTACCATAAATTTTAAACAATTGTGAAATTTCTTTTGTGTTCATACACAAAAGAAATGTCACAGTTATCAATTAGTTCATATTTAAAATAATGTGTCGGGAACAGCAAACTGTAGATAAAATAGTTGATTGACCCATAAACGCCTGAGCAAAAAATACTTAGCAAAGTGCATAATAAGCTTGCTAACTTGGTTTTTATGACAATTTTATAAAACAAGGTGTTCATTTAGAATTAATTTCTATCAGTACCCATAATACTCGCGTTACTGGTAGTAACCCAACATTAGTTTACTTGAGCTTAGGAAAGAAAAAAGTCTGGCTTGCTGTCATCGGATCCGGTGAAGAAGACTACCAAAAACAAAGATTTCAATCGTAGATTTGCCGCGTCAAAAGATGGTCGGGTTTCTGTTTCGTTTTGACACCTCTGAGACAGACAGTGTCGCAGAGACTAGACTTGGTTGTCATGGGAACGCCATTGTTAATGTGTGAGCTCGCTCCTCTCAATGTCTAATAAAACAAGGTCTGGCATCCCGGGACCAACACATGCTTACGTCAGTTGCCACTCTAGTGCAACAAAACACGATTAAGGAAAGATTTTCAGAAAAGAAACCAAAGCTTTTAAATTGTCGTTACGTGTGTCTAACCAAACGAAACAATTCAATTTAAACATAAACCAACGTAATTGTTAATTAAAACCTCATTTTTTTATCGGATACGCACAGGTAATAAAGATGGTTGGGGAGTTATTATTACAAACTTCTGGTAACACAGATGTGATGACGTAGACTTGTGTTGCCCACGTGACCACTGTGTTTCGGAAAACCATACCTGGCGAAGTATATTATTATACCATGGCTCCTCTCATTATGGACGATTTTTCGTGCGACTTAGTACAGTGAGGGCAAAACTACGATTTAAATCTTAAATATATATATATAAATAAATGTATTTTACTTACGGTTATTGTATAGAGTGCCCGAGTCGCAAGTACCGCGACACTCCTTGAACCCTTTGAGCGGCTGCTTGTTGACGCACAGGCCGTGCGCGCCCACGAGGATGCGGACCAGACCCACCGACTCCGCGGGGGTTATGCTTGTGGGTACGCATTTACCTGAAAGATGAAGTTTTATTAATTTTATTTAGCAGTGTATGTACACACATATAAACAGACTAGAAGAAAGGAACGAAATAATAACTATAAGCTTATTGCTATGCATGCGTTTTATTAGAGTTTATTATGAAATGGGTGCAGTAATATCCTAGACATTTTCTGTTTGCAATGTACCTATGTATGATCGAAATATAACCTCATTAGAAAATTGTTTTTATACTGAAAATGTATCGTATCTATCGCAGTTTGATTGTTGCTTGTCGTTTCTTCCCATGCTTGATTTGAAATAACAATAACCTAGGGTCACAAATCGTGTTTGTTAGCTGTCAGTTTGTTAGCAAAGAAAAGTTGACGAAAACCCTTAAAATAAATTAATAGCTAAGTAAATTATGTCCAAGGGGGTCATCATTCATTTACATTTGGGATTCCTTAAAATTATAATTATTGTTAACTCCCAGAACAAAACTTTAAAAAAAATTGTAACTTGATTTAAACAACGTACTTAAATGAATTTATTTACTCCGATGGTGGATAGTAAAATAACGCTAGTTTATTTTCTTAAAATTTCCCAAACACCAATTCCAATGTCAATTTTCCAATGGTTATAGTCAATTAAACATACTCCCGACAGCGATAAAATATTGCTCCAGGCGAGGCTTGAACTCGCAACCCCGGCATCGCTCACGAACACTGTCTTATAAGTACCGTGCGCTAACCAATTGCGCCACTGGAGCTATATGTACACCTGTCTATTATAGCAGTGCCTTCGACACTATTGTTGGATTCTGAACCATTTCATTGTTAGATAGTGTAGGTACTGTTGAAATGTAGGGAGGAATGCTTATCGCAAAAGTAATAAATCTTGGTATTGTTATTGCCAATGTAATGTGTGCTACGTCAGCACGTCACATTTTAGGTATGAAGCTACAAGTACGCAGCGGGCTCGACTTGTCGGGCCAATTCAGTGAGTGTAACGAAGTCAGAACATAGAAGGGTTACGCGATAGAAAGAGATGCAACTTCTAGGTGAATATAACTGTAGGTAATTAGCGCTGTGTGACCTGAATTACACTTTATTATGTCGTTGCAAGAGACGTTATTTATTTAAATGATTTTGCGGAGTGAATCTTCTGTACTTGTACTATTATATATTCTGTGGTTATGTCAGGAACATTCTGTAGAAGTATAGAATACGAGGATGACGACGACGTCTATGTAAAGAATTCAATATTTTTTTGTTGAATTCTGGTACCCAGAGTAAAAGGTTTTATTTCTAAATTTATGGGTAACTACGCTAATTAGTTCGCTTCTGAAAAGGGTTGGAAAAAAAGGTTTTATTTTATAAAACAACAGTTCAAAACCACTGTCCATTCCAAGGTTACCTGGAAGAGATCGCAGTAAGCAATAAAGCCACCTACTGTATATTTTGTAGTTTATTACTATTATTTTATGTAAGTAATGTATGATCTGGTGTACAATAAAGTATATAATAAAATGTTTTAAACAAGAGTTTTTTTCTTTTGACCGATTTATCAACACAAATTGATCAGGCCTAATATAATTTATTTCTAGATCATTTTAAAATTAACCTGAGGAAACATTCACAAAAATCGATCAGAATAACATACTAGTTATAGTTAGTTAGTAATAACTATTATACCTACTATGTAATCTATGAACATATTTACTTGTTCCTGTAACAATCTAAATATGTAACACAGATACTGAACCACTTACATACATCCTGTATAAAATCCAAATACTCTCCAAAAAAAAAAAACCATGTAGAAAAAATTCAATTTCTGGTTCCGATGTTCGTTTTTAGACGGGGAATTACCTTACCTAAGAGTATATTGAAATAAGGGAAGTCCCCAAAATAATTGCGGGGAATTAAGTACCTGTTTTCGACAAACGACAGAACGGGACTTTACCGGCGACGAAGTAATATTTTTCCATTGATTCGCTATTAATATTTGATTTAAAACCATTTTTTTTCTTAATATTTGAAATATTGTTTTAAGCTGTGATTTTAGACACATAATATAAAACATTGTTTATTTCAAACTGTTTTAAACATAGTTTCAAATATAGGTTTTAAAACAAATTGTTTGTTTTATGCCAACCCTGTTTCTGAGTAACGGCTAGTTCTTCGCTTTTTTTGTTTTTTAGTTTTTTTAGCTGATGACGTTCAAAAGACTTCTTCGTCGAGACGAAACAGATGCTGTCTACGATTCTCAATGTGACCACATCAATTTTCATCACGTATTGAAAACTAGCTGTATCAGGACTATATTCAAGGTTAAAGCAAGATTCAAAATTCCAATTTTCAGTGACAATATCACAGTCCAGAGAATTTCAGTATTGACAAATGTATTTTTTTTTACATTTTTCAACTCAACCAACCACTATTTGTACCTAGTAATACTGTTCTATAATACAAGTTCCACTTACTCAAAGCCTCAGGATGCTCCTCGCACACTTGACAGCAGGTGTCGTTGATAAGGTTCTCGGGCGCGCACGACGACACGTCGGGACAGAGCTGTCGCGATGACGTCACGAACACTTCCTCGCCGGCCTTGTCGCAGGAGTAGGTGGTGCAGTTATCCTCGGAATGCCATGTCGTACCTGGAGATGATGGAATTAAGGGAATAAGTGAAGAGTTGTGATATCAGTGAATAATTCATAGTTTTTAACCGACTTCTAAAAAAGGAGAGGGTTATCGACTCGGATGTTTAAAAAAATATTTATGCATAAATCCGTCATGTAAAGACGGATTTGCAAAATTTTTTGTTTGTGGTATGCTCTCGAGGTGGTCTCATATAAATATTATCAACTTTGCTTGGGTACTTTTTGAGTTAGCTTCAGTAATACGTGTTTTTTCCACTTAGTCTATGTGGATGATGTTATAATAACTACCTTTCACTGTTATTTACATAGCAGGTAATTGTATTCGAATTTGTATGGGGTAGGTACCACAATACAGAAGCGAATTTATTTTTTATTTTTTGGAAGAACGTTTTTTTTTTTGTAAAAAGGATTTTTACTGCTGATTTCTCATCCTGATCTTGTCAATCCTCGTGTTGCTTATTTTTTTCGTTGACAAGAATTAATTTGAGATTTTATAGTAGACTAGCTTCTACCAGCGACTTTGTCCGCGTGAAATTGCCATGTGCCATAGGATATGTTTTAATGGTATAGTTGATTTCTTTTAACATAAAATATATCCTACTATACTCGGAAATACTGTAGCATCCCATTAGTGACAGAATTTTCGAAATCGGATCAGTAGTTCCGGAGATTACCCCCTACAAACAAAATCACAAATTTTACCTTTTTATAATATTAATTAAAGAACACTGATTAAATACGATGCTGATGATGATCAGACTTCAAGAAGCCGGCGGTGTCATAGCATGGTGCTGCAACGATTTGGGGTAAGAAAGTTATTTAATAATATAGTTTCCTTGCCATTCCCGCCATTAGTTAGGGGTTAATGGCTAAGTAATAAAGGCCGCACGGGACAATCGATCAGGTTAAACTACGCTTACCGCGGTTGGTCCTTGGATCGGTGCCCATTTTAACATACCGAGATTCCCCCGTGCCTCGAACAGAACGTTTGGCCGTTGGTCTTGGCTGTCATTCGTGGATCCTAGTCAGTCGTTACGGGTTGTCAGAAGCTCAAAATCCAGACAACCAGTCGTACCAAAGGTGTATCATATTACTCAGTAACTGGGTTGTGGAAGTCAGATAGGCAGTCGCTCCATGTAAAATACTGGTATTCAGTTGCATCCGGTTAGACTGGAAGCTGACCCCAGTAGATTTGCGAATAGGTTAGGCAGATGATGCTTCCCGCCATCAGTTAACTCAACTTTTGTGAATGAATGAATGAGTGTTGTAACAAAAATATTTTTGCAATTTCGAAATGATGAATTCTTTTGAACTTCCTACTTTTTCCAAATGCGTAAAGTTGTGATCTGCTCCGACTTCTTCCAAATAATAAATTATAGTCTACCCAAGGTCTTACCAGGTTCAACCGTTTTCTCATCGAGCACACAAGCAGTCTGCTGGCAGTGCCCGCAGCAGTCTCCTGGCGGCGGCAGCTGGTAGGTCCACCCTTTCTTGCAGTCGCGCTCGCAGCTGGCCACACGCTCCGTGTGCGCCAGGCGGCCATTGTAGTCACGGCCGCACGTTATGTTCTTGCACGGGTCGCCGGGGGAGGGCCAGGTTTGCCCTTCCTGGGAGTGGAGGGGAGATGGTTAGAAGAGCAGTGTTGCGTAAGAAGTCCAAACCCCACTTATTACGCTAATGACGTGAACACATTTTAAGCAAATGTAGTTTAAGACTTGGGGGGACTACATTGAAAAACTTGTGTTGAAATCGGAAAAATTGTACTTATAATAGTTATTTATGCTATAAGTGCGGAAGTAAGTTTGATTTGAGCCTTACGGCAGTCACCTGTGATGTGTAACATCTAACATACGACGACGTATATAAATGATAAAAACAAAATCATGACTTTGACTTCGACTTCGACAACGACTTCGACTTCGACTTTTTGATTTTGACCATCGTCATAATCATCGCCATCGTCATCATCATCATCATCTGATTTGTAAATACTAATTTGTAAAAAAACAATCTCAACTAATAAAATCTCTGAGACGAGACGGGCTGACGACGGCCTTAAAAAATAAAAAAAAACAGAAAAGTAAAAAGCACTAGTGAAAAAAGTGACACTTTCCGCACAAATTGACTGCTTGGAAAACGCTCTTTTCGAGCAAATGCATTGTAAAATATACATTGTAAAATGTTCACAAAGACGATCGTACCCAAACATACAAAGTTAGAGAAAATACTGTAATCTGGAGGCACGGCAGTGCAAGTCGAAAAAAAACAATCAAACAAAAGCACAGCCGTACCATCCTTTTCTCGAAGCCATTCAGGACATTTTCGACCCTCTGTAAATTCCTTGTGGATTAGTATCCACAACGAATTTACAGGAGGTCTTCTGCTAGTGCAGAAGCCTGAATATGGATATATTAGGTAGATTTTTTTGTATGCAGATTCTATTAAAGAAAATAAAGATGTCTATTATTTATACGTTTACTATAAAATGTTGTTAGGTAACTAATTAGGTAACAATTCATGACAAAGTTGTTGATTAGATACTCCCATAGATACTGATGAATTAACCGACTTGGTTTTACATCTGATCTCACAACCCGTCTCAGAAATGTGTTGCCAGATTTGCATTATAATATTTTTACAATTACACATTTTTTTATAAGATTTTTATGCCGTCATCTCTTGCTTTTGCTCTTTAAAAACAAATTCTTATTTTTTTCTTTTGGTTATGTCTCTATATTTTACCATCTGCTAGATAAAATCAGCCCAAGACCGGTCCTTATGGCGATTTTTAGTCTGCGTTCCGAGTTACGCTGTAATCGATTTGAGCGTGCTAACACCCATACTGAATTAGCGTGAGCGCGATAACGATATCCCGTGAATCATCATAGATGGCATCATGACATGCGCCATCTTGCGATAACACCGACCATGCCTTACATTAACTGTCAATAATGACAGTTGCGCTGTTTTGTTTTGAGTCGCATCATATCTATAAGCTAACGTGGCATTTCCGAAATTGTGCTACCGTCACCACCTAACTAAAGAAGAAGAAGAAATTTGTGGTCTAAACACAAAGAAATATTATATTTCAGCGGTAAGTTGAGCGAGCACTGTGAGCGCGTTCCGAATTGTTGACAGCCATCAGCTGTCATAATCGTGATATCTAAATTGGAACGCAGATTATTGAGGTCAGTGCTGTGAGCGAATATGTTCTAATTCGGAAAGCGGCCTTAGAGGACATAATATACACCAGTAGACGTCTTCTGGCTAAAATGATGGAATAACGATCTTACCTTAAAACGTTGTTAAAGCTTACCTGATATATCAGGTTGCCCACTCTGCAGGCGACGGGCTCCTCGTTAGGACAACACTTGCCCGGCAGCTTCTCTTGGTTGAGCACGAACTGTTTCTTAGTCGCGTCCGACACTTCTGTGCACGTCTCGTTTGAGCATTGTACTTGTAACTGTATAGAGAAATATGAGGATGGTCAGATTTTGGCAGTAATACGGTTTAAGACATTTATTTCTCAAAAAGAATACAATTCACTTATCATGAGAAATACAAGTTAATGTTACTACTAAATACATGAACATATGAAGAACGGTAGGTACTCGTAAATAATCTATTAAGTAGTAGATGTACAAAAAGCATTTTTAGTGGGTAACAAGAAAAATTAAGTGTACTATTACATATCGTTTCTTGATGGCAAGTCAATAGCAATTAATGTAATGTAGTTAAGAAAATCGTGTACCTGTGTCTATGTATTATTTTTGGATAAATAAACATTATTTATTTATTTTATTTATCGAAGAAAATATTGGATTTGAAAAAGACTCATTTTCTTTTCTTGTTTCAGTTTTGGTGCATAGCGTGTTATTTTCGAATTTTTCATACGTTTTTGTTTTTGTTATGATATCGTGAGACATAATTCAATCTCGACGTCAGTCACTGAATTCACGGAAAATGGTCGCTATTATTCTTGAGTGAAAATTTTGTACAAAAAATTATGACTGATTGCATTTGGTCAGCTGGGCTAGATGTAAAAATTGTACCTAAATCTTTTAAATTCCAAAATTCTGTGTATCTTTTAATAGCTGTAGTAGTAGGTCGCGTATCTGTAACTTACAAAACTATCTTACAATAGACTACTCACCGTCCCATCCAGGTTGACACAGGTGTAGTTTGCACAGAAATCTGAGGAGATCCACTTTTCTCCGATGGCTCGCTCCTTGCCGTCAACGACACACGCGACAGGTTTGCAGTTTCCGCAGCATTCGTTACTCTCAGGAGTTGCTGGGAAGTACTTCGAACCCTGGAGGAGAAGGATAGGTTTGTGAAAGGTTTGGCTAGATTGATAAATTACGGGATAATGTTGATGACGATAAAGCCAATAATAGAATGCAACAATGGGCAAAACTCAGTTAAAGTTCTTATTAAAATGGACGCGTCGACAAATAAAATGTATTGATACTTATATCAAAAACTCACTGAAAACTGTTTTCTTGAGTCTAATTATTATTGTGCCTGAGAGGTCGGCTTACATGACAAATTTCAAAACGAAGACTGCCTCTTCATCGCTACATGTTGTTCCTTTTTGTTAGAAAACTCCTCAATATACCAGATAATTAATTGATTCAGGCGTGACCTTGCGGATATCCATTATAAAATAAAATAGACAGATATATATTATTTAGTAACCTATTCCGCTTAACTATTCCTAAAGAGTCATAAAAAACCGGTCGGACGCAGAGTCCATCACTCTGCGTCACTGTACGGGTCACTCTGCGTCCGGCTTTGCTCGGCGTGGCAACGCGCCGTGTTCGGGTTCGCGATAAGTCAATCGTCATCCTTAGGATGCCTCGATGAGAGGTGAAACATGTGTCGATTTCTGACAGGGTTTTTTATGACTCTTTAGGAATAGTTAAGCAGAATAGGTTACTAAATATATCTACGTCTATTGTAATTTTCCTCAAAATACCAACGGCCTAGACAAGGCATACGATAGCCGTTACCAAAACATACTCCGAATCTCCGATGCATTGCATAGAATCCAATGCTACATTTTTGGGCAAGGCATAGTGGAACCAAATCATGATATTATGTCGGTACTCTTACCAGTTGGCACTCAGAGTGGCATTGTTGTACAGTGGTGATCTTCTCAAGTTTGTCGCCCGTGTCGGTCTGCTCGCACTTGTAGCTCTCGCACGGATTCGTTGGAGACGTCCAGTTCTCGCCGACCTGTAGAATTTAAATTATCATTTGTAAAAAAAGATAAATCTGTTAGTAAGTTTATACCAACACTTTTACACGTCAATAACATTTTATAAACTAGATGAGGTCGGTGTTGTATGGGTAGCAATCAATCAATCTGCCTATCCTTTTCCCAACTATGTTGGGGTCGGCTTCCAGTCTAACCCAATGTAGTCGCGCCATGTAATATACGGTTATATTACATGGCGCGACTGCCTATCTGATCACCACAACCCAGTAACTGTGTAATACGATACCCCTTAGTGAGACTGGTTGTCAGACTTTCGGACTTCTGACAATCCGTAACGACTGGCAAAGATCCACGAATGACGGCCGGGACCAACGGCTTAACGTGCTTTCCGAGGCACGGCGGAGTCTCGGTTTGTTAAGATGGTCCATCCACGGACCAACCCCGGCAAGCGTAGCTTAACTGATGGACTGAACCGCGTGGCTGTTATTACTTAGCCACGATTAAACAATGTCCAATTAATACGCCTGACATCGTTTAACTGTTGATCGTGGGAAT
This sequence comes from Agrochola lota, assembly GCA_947364205.1. Lineage (NCBI taxonomy): Eukaryota > Metazoa > Arthropoda > Insecta > Lepidoptera > Noctuidae > Agrochola > Agrochola lota. The sequence goes on along the minus strand of OX376228.1, from coordinate 3,246,271 downwards.
CTGCTGAATGCGGGAACCACAGACCGGTCGATGTGGCGATGCTTTGGAGAGGGTTCGACGACTGATGATGATTATGATGTTGTTACCTTGTAAATGTTATCCGCATCTCTACAAGCGACATGCTGCGGCTGCGGGCAGCACTGGAAGGGCACGGGGCGCGGCTCCAGCACGAACTGCTCCGTGCTCACGATGGCCGGACACTCGCTCGCCGTGCAGCGAGCTGCTGCTCCTAGGGTTGTTGACTCGCAGCGGCACGTGCGGCATGGACCGTCCAGCCATACGGCGTCGATCTTGGGGAAGAAATTTGGGGTTAGAAGGCCTGTTTAAATATAATATTGGGAAATAAATTAGGTGTTAAGTGCGTGGTCTTGTTTCAACATCTCTGTCTGTATAAGTCACGATTAACATATAGGGAAAAAAGTTGTTAATATTCTGCATGATTTAGGACTATCTAAAAATTTCATAAAATAATTAAAGAATCATTATCTATAAGGTTTGCTTTTGAAAAAATCTAGGGATAAGAGGTTGGTTTTCTAAGTTAAAGTATCAAAACTGAGCGTATGTGGTAACTTACATCTTTCAGAATAGTTTGCGGTGTGGTACGCGACTTCTCGCCGCCCTTAGATGCAGCTTCCCATTCCAATGTTACAACACATTTGTCCTTAGGCAGTTCTGAAACAAATAATACAAGGTTATAGATGTATCGTCGTATCTGATGGGCAACTGCCCGACGATTGATGTCGGAAAAATATATAAACGCTGCTTGCGCGATGCATGATTTGTGTGACGTCAGGTTTTTGATGCGTAGTTCGCATGGAGCGTTGTAGATGCCGCCAAAAGGTTAATGCTAACAATTTCCAACAAATCTCAGTAAATCTACGACCGATAATGTTTCCAACTCATCGAATGTTAACTGTTCTGATTGGCTGACCAGCCTCATAAGTTCACATGGGAGATTTGAAAACAGGCTGCTCTTTTACAGGCTAAAAAGGGAATGACCGTCTTGCAGATACAGAGGGGAAGAAAATCTAATTATAAAATGGCAGCTCGATTATCATCACTTAGAAGGAAATGTTCGAGGAATACCTTGCTGTTTTGCCACTTAGCATATTCAGCCTATAATATTCCCACTGCTTTGAGACAGGCCTCCTCTTGGTGCGAGGTAGTGGGCCGTAATCAACCACGCGGCGACACTGCTTACACTGTGCGCGCACAGACTGCAGTAAGTTTATTTTTGTCTTATTTTGTTATTTCACTATATGCTGCACCGGGGTGCAGCTGTCGCTGCTGTCGGTTGTCGCTGAAAACCAGCGCTTGGGCTCTGTCTCGCATAGGGTCGTAGCATTATGCTGAGCGATAGCCGTTTTGCGTGGATGTGACGCATACTTTCCCCCAAATTGTTTATTTTTGTGTTTTGTTCTGACCTTGCGTCACGTGTACCGCAAATAAACGTATTTTCTTTCTTTTCTTTTCTTTTACTTACCACACTTATGCTCCGCGCAGCATTTCCCAGTAACATTATTGGTCTTCAAGTCCTGGAACTTGGGGCACTCAGGTGGTTTAGGACAAGTCTCCACTCGGCACAGGTACTGCACACGAGGACAACACCCACTGTTGTCTACGACTCGCTCCATACCCGGTTCGAACACTTCTACGTCTTTGTCGTTGAGGGAGGCGCATTGGTCAGCTGGCATGCATTCTGGAAGTACCGAATCATTTAATTTTCGTTCATAGTTTGTTTCACAGTTTAAAGTGAAGGTTTGTTTTTTATTTCTTCTGTTTCAAAACTAGCTGTGTACCTGTAACACGAGGTGTAACAGAAGTGGTATATGAGCTGGTGAAAGGTTCTAGAAATATGAACAAGTTTACATACGAATTAATTTGAAATGAAGGTGAAACATTGGCTCGCTTCTAGTTGCACGAGATTTATAACATTACTGATGATATTTGGGTACATCTGTTCGGGCTCATACATGGTCCATCCATGTTACGAAGAAATGGTTGACTTAGCATATAAATGTTTCTAAGGAACAGGATTTTTACTCGACTGCGGCGAGGCCAAAAAAGGAGGACCCCCTATTTGCCTTTTTTATTGACATATCAAGTTGATAGGCTGCTGCAGTCTATCTGACCACACGCCGACCGCGACCGACGACTTGTAGCCATCCGTCACCGACGACGCCCGAAAGCTACGTTCGTAAACACACGCGGTCTCGCTCGCACGCCACCCGCGATGCACAGTTGTGACGGCGACAACGAACGTGTCAGTCGTCCGTCGTGACGTCACTACACGCTGTCGGTAGCGTGTGACGTTTTAAAGAGCCTTACCACAAGCAAACTCCGTGCATCCATCAGGCGTAGTCTTCTGCTTCAGAACTTGTCCGAAACCGCAGTCCATCTTCTTAGCTTCAGTGCAGTTCTTCTTCGGTTTAAGTACTAGAAGTCAAAATAATTAAATCGATTAATTTGAACTTAGAGAGATGTATTGATGATTCTAATGGTTATAATTATGTAAATACATATTTGTTACAGTCGCCAATCTTATTTCGATCAACATACAACGTGACACTGACCTGCAGATTGCAAAAAAACACCTTTTTACGCATTATTACGGTTCTTTCTGCGCATCAAGTCTGTCCCAACTGCCGTTGGGACAGGCTGGATGCGCTAAAGACCCGGATATTGTGTGTGGCGCAACTTAGGAGCGGTGTATGTCCAGTAATGGACTGAAATATTCCGAGTTGATTTATTAAACAGCTGTTGCAGATATCGAGGGGGTTAATTTTCAACAGCAGACCGTGTTTCTTCTTCTTTTCTACTTTTTCTGTATCTCTAAAGAAGATGCTCTTACCACACAAGTAGTCAGCACAGCAGTCCCCAGGCTTGGCAGGCTTGGTGATGAGGTCCTCAAGCTGTGAGCACACGGGCGCCACACACGTCTGTTTAGTGCACGACACGTGCGCTGTGTTCTCGCCCGATAGTTTGCTGCACGTGCATTTTGTGCAGGCATCCTCCTGTTAATGGAAATTTTGTTTGAATGTCCAAACGTATTGTGTTGCCGGTTCCGCTTAAAATACTAACTTCGTTTGCTTTCATGTTAGGGCAATTATCGTTTAGATTTTTTTTATTTGACGATAAATAATTGTTAATAAAAAAACGAGCGGGCCTTCTATTCGCATATGATTTGTAACATCTGACATCTAACTGGTAATAAGCAACATTAAAGGGGCGGGGCCTCATCAAAGTCATTTCTGACGGCCAACTCCAGCACCGCGCGCGCTCATTAGTCAAATCAAATAGCGCGCGCTTCCCCGGCTTCCTGTTACACACTTCCGTCCCTTTTCACGAAATTATTCCCACAGATTTTTAGGGTATATATGTTCTATGCACAGATTATATGAAGATGTTACATATAAAAAAACAAAGTGTTTAAATATTAAAAGTTGGTAAAAACATTATATTTAAAAACTTCTTACCTGCCATTCGTCGCCAGCATAGTGTTCCTTATTAGCGTCGCACGGGAAACATTTTGTTGGTTCGATACACGTGTTGTTCACTCGCACCTATAAATAATAGATTATTTAATATTAACTCAATTTGTTTATTCTGTAGGACAGGAAAGTTGCCTTTGGTATTGCAGATGTCAACAGCCGTCAGTGACCACTTACTTACTATGTGGGCCAGTCGTTTAGCTTCCATCAAATAACATTTTAACCGCCTATCTCTGTGGTCTCGTGGTTAGACCACCTGTCTCAGACCCAGAGGTTCCAGGTTCGATTCTCAGTCGGCGCAAAATTTTCTACTCGGTTTGGTTGGTGGTAGGGCTTGTTCTAAGTCTGGCTAGGCTAACTACCACCATATTATCTAAGTCTATCGCCTTAACAACAATGTTAACAGTATTGTTGTATTTCGGCAGTAGAGGTAAGATATCCAGTTCCTCTGTGGTTGAGGATTCAGGCTGAAGCTCGCTTCCACCTTTGGCCTGATTACCACTTACCATAAGATGCAATGCAGGCCAAGAGCTCCCCAGTCGTGGATAAAAAACAATAAAATAAAACATCATCATCATTTCAGCCGAAAGACGTTCACTGCTGGACATAGGCCTCCCCCAAATGGGGGGGGGTTTGCCATATTCGCCACGCTTGGCAGGCGGGTTGGCGATCGCAGTACGGCGTGAGAATGCATAGAGAACGCTGCTGCCCATTCTCTAGTGAGTCCCTTAGTCGCCTTTTACGACACCCACGGGAAGAAATGGGATGGTACTATTCTTTACGTCCGGCACCACACGGAAAAAAAAACATAAAATGGAATGATTTATGATTACCTTTCCTTCAGGACAGAAACATCCCTCTACAGCTGGTTTGTCACACTTGTCAGGGTTCTTGGTCAGCAAGTCACTGTTCTCGCATGTCATCTCGCATTTCACACACGCACGGTATACTAGAGGCTCCTCACTAGAAACAATACAGTTATGTATAGACTTTTAGCGATTTGTTTGTATACTCAAAACCCTCTGCTGGGGAGTTTTTTGGGCCACTTCTTCTTCCCAGCTAAAGCACTAGGAAGTGGTGAAGGGCGGGCGTGCCAGGGGAATGTCTTATGTAATTTTGACGTTCAAAAATTGCTGCTTCTAAGCCTAGTTTGAATAAATGGCTTTTGAATTATGATCCCAAAACTCCAATGCGTAAAAAAACCACAATATTATACACAAGACATAGACGAGAAACTCCCGCTCCGAACGTACCTACATATTATTCTAAAATGCACTCTCTTCCCACAGTCTCGGGGCTTGTGGTACTTAGTAAGGATTGTACCAGGTACAATCTTGAGTATTCTAAAAAAATCGCTAAAATCGCGATGGTGCACTACAATTTCGGGGCGAATCACAGGCGGACCCAGTTACACTTAGCAGCAGTGATAACCTAGTGGTGTGATCGTCGGACTGCCAAGTCATAGGTCTCGAGTTCGAACCCAAGGCACGCACCTCTGACTTGTCGGATTCTTGTCCGTAATGTATAATTATCACTTGCTTCAAAAACGGTGACGGAAAACATCGTGAGTAAACCGGCATGCCTGAGAGATATTTCTCGACGGCATGTGAAGCCAAGTTAGAGGCCCATGGGCGGCTTTTTAAACTCTTACACCAGGTTAGTTACTAACATACAAAAAGCAGAAGCTTATTTTTATATTTTGCAGTAAAGTAAGTCTCTTACCAAGGGAAAGGACAGAGGTCAGTCCTCCAGTCTTGCAGACAAACTCCTTGCCTCCTGCACTCCGCTACGTATCGTTCCGCCGCGACACAGAAGTCCGTTGCGTTTGCGCACAGATCCGCCTCGCAAGCTTCCACGAATGACTGCGGTTCTACTAACGCGTGGCACTAAACATACAGAGAATATATTAAGTATAAATAACTAGCAACCCCCTCCTGCTTCGCAAAGTTTTTACGACTTGAAAAAACATCCAGATTTCTTAGTTTTATGTAATTTTAATATTAAAGTATTATACACAAACTTTCCAGAATAAATTCTCTAAGTGATGGTGAAAACCTCATTAAAATCTGTTGGTTTAGAAGATCAACGCGGACATACAGACAAACACCAAAAGCGACTTTAATTTATAATATGGATATATATTATCTGTATAAATAAATATTAGATTCTCATAAAAACTTTACGACAACACAGCTGATAAATATAACTCATTCAGTTACTTGGAAAAATACTGGTATACACGGCTACACATCAAGCTATACATTTCCAGTAAAAGCTGAACTCGCATTGTCAGGAAACCCTATACAATGCGAAATCAGCTTATTTATTTTACTAAAAATATTTTTAGGTACTATAGATATTTTTTTATTAAAAAAAATAAGCAGTCATGTGGATTGCCGACAGAAGTTAAAACCTAAATCTGGTATATATGTTACAAACAATGCCTGTATCCCCACAAAAAGAAACAATATTAATATTAAAAACCTCAAACCTGGTATTAGCGCCATCTATATTCCCATCACACGCTAATCCATAAGTTTACCCCCTACCATAAATCACTCAACGCGCTTAAAGTAGTTTCGACTTCAAAATTTCGTGAATTTATCCTCGCGGGGTTCGCAATCAACAGTTATATCCTAAATCACAAATCCATATCAATTCCTGCCGCCAAGCAGGTCTTTTCACTGTACCTAAAGGGTACAACTGCACCGATAATCGTGTGTGTGTGCTAAAAACTGTGCAGGCGCAACGGTATAGTGCGACCGTTAACGATTTCTTGTAGCTATTATGTTCCAATTAAAAAAGGTAAGGGTGTCTGTGTCCAGGTACTTCCACTTTGTCTTAGTGAAGGCAACTCACCTGCGATACCGCAGAAATTACAGATATAGCCCACGTTGACCATAGCGTTGCCTTAGAGTGAAAAGCTCGGGAATGAACTTTGACTTTTTTTTTTAAACAAAAACCTCGCAACACACGCAGTTTTGTGGCGGCATCTATGTCGCCACGTCACGCAAAATCCTGCATTGCGTAAGCAGATTTTACCGCGCGTTCAGCATATAATATAACTTCCCAGTTGCTCACCAGTTTTTCGCATATAAGAGGTTTTGACTCCAAGACGACGATAGGTGGGTAACCATCAAATAACAAAGAAAAACTTACCGCTCCAAACCTATCCGCATTATAGAGGTTGTAGCAAGGGTTAGACTCGGGCGGCGGCAGGACACACTCCGGTATGAGAGGCTGGTCACACTGCGCTTGTTCTGAGATGTCCAGGGTTTTCAGGGTGGTTGGAGAAGCTTGCCAGGATTTGCCATACTGGTGAGGGAAAGATAAATCTTGTTAGTCTTTGCTGAGCTTCATAACAGCAGTAATAGCCTAGTGGACCGCCGGACTGCCAAATCATAGGTCTCGAGTTCGAACCCGAGGCACGCACCTCTGATTTCTCGGATTCATTTGCGTATTGTATAATTATCGCTTGCTTCAAACACGGTGAAGGAAAACATCGTGAGGAAACCGGCATGCCTGAGAGATATTTCTCGACGGCATGTGAAGCCAAGTCAGAGGCGCATATGCGGCTTAAAAACTCGTATCACCAGGTTTGTAACAACCACACGAAAAAGAAGAAGATAAGGTAAGTCAAGATATTGTTTTAAATCATGCTTTCAGCTTTTGTGACAGGTTCATCATTTACGGCTTGGTTATTTCATTTAAATGCCATTTCAGATCGACACCGACAAATTTTGAGACGAACGAATAACGAGACTAACAAATATTTAATGAGTAGCTTTAATTTGCACAAAGTATATTATAAAAACATATTCACTAATAAAAATGGAAATATTGAAACAACTTCGTAAGTTTTTCCAATTTTGTACGTTTGTTGTGTCGAGATGTTAATTTATCATAGCTTAATAATAACGAGAGAGCAATGGTGGCCCAGTTATATCGGCCCTGAGTTGTGTAGATCGAGGGTTCGAACCCCAGCAGGCGCTTTACTTTGTGTAATTTGTTTCATCACCACTGCTCTCAAAACGGTGAAGGAAAACATCGTGAGGAAACGACATGTCCTAGAACCAAAAATTCGAAGACATGTGACATCTACCAACCCGCACGTGACCTGCGTGTGGATTATGGCCTACTCGCTCTCACAGAGAGGCCAGTGTCCCAGCAGTGGGAACAGTAAGGGCTCATTATGCTTATGCTAAATAATTACAGCCGCACGGGTTAGTCAGGACAAGTTTGAGCGGCATCACACTAGTCTTTTTTTAAATTTTAACTAGATACTACTCCCATTGTTTTACACTTTACTCTCCTTAGTTATGTAGGTCACTCTTACCTCTTCAAAGTCGTCAGTCTCCGTGCCATTGCTGGTCAGCAACACTTCCTGGTAGCCTGCGCACACGCCGCACAGACCCTCTGTCTTGTTAGCGTATACGTAGGAAGGCACGCGGACTCTAAACTCCATCTTTGATTGGAGGACTGTTAGCTGTTGAGTAAGGTTAAAAATATTGTTTTATCATACTATATCAATAGAAAAAGAATTTTGGTAGGTACCCGAAAAAACTTTATTGTCAATACTTGGAAAGCCTTTTTTTGACGGTGACAATTCCAAAGAAAACGGTAATGCAGGCAGAAGAACTAAAGACAATAATGAAATTGTGTCTATATATCCCTTCACGGGAGTACATACAGCTTAGCAAAAAAGAGTAAAATCAAAATGAGGGCGCCACTATCGCACTTGGGTCACTTCGAATGGGAAATGAGTAAAAGAATTTTTAAAAATTGATAAGAACGCTGCTTGTGGGTGACTCAAAACCTACTAGGCACTAGCACTTGTCAGTAAAGTAGTGTTATTATCATAGGTCTGCATAACTTAAGTAAAATATTTAGTTCCAAATGTTGACGTCAGACTCTTTTACGTCCACCTGTACTAAACAGGGTTGGTGGAGGGTACTCTGAAAGGAACGCCAGAAATGACGTCACGAGACTCGGTAACACGCCAAAATAAAAGATTTGGACAAAACAGTTTCCTCCCTTTCCAAGGATTACCATAAATAAATTTTAACTATCTAAGCATTGCTATTCAACATGGCAATGCTGCCAGTCTTCTGGGCACGTTTCCGGATGACAGCGGTTCGGACGAGTACTTCGTCGCCTAGTATCCTTTTGTCTTTGTATTTATTTAGTTGGTTAGTTATTTAATTTTGTGTTAGTTTTTTTATAAGATTTATTAAAGATAAAAACTGAAATACAGCCAATAAATTCTTTAAATACTACTAAGCAATATTTTCAATCATAAGTCTTATTTTCACCATTTTTACCGTGTCTTCATGAACATCTTACCTCAACATGTATATCAGGTAGCAGTATGGTGACGTCCTGTCCGTTGTCCTGACTGATGGTCACCCAATCTTTCTTCACCGGGTACTTGAACAGTGCCTCGTCGTCGATCGTTGTTAGCAACTGTCGAAGCAAAAATATTGTTTTTTTAGTTAATGTGATAAAAATTACGAAGTTGCTAAGCAGGGGTGTTACTTACACCCACACTTCGCCAGTTATGTTTAATAGGGGGCGAGCCTATTGCCATCAACCGGGCACAAATCCAGACTCCGGGCTGCTACTGAGATATTCCAGATGAAAAATCCGATAACATTTTGTCCGACCTGGGAATCGAACCCGAGACCTCAAGACTGAACACCAGACTGACAGGAAGAAATATTTATGATAACCGAAGTTTCTAGTATCTAATAAAACGCTTGATGAAAGCTTTGTTTTAAAGTCAAATAGAGTATTATTTTAAACCCTGTTTAAATAGAAACTATGAAATTTTATTCTGATTTTCGTTTTGTTGCGCAGTTTTAGTTTTAAGTATTAAAAACTTTACCCTGTTTATTAGAAGGTATTTATTTATTTAATACTTCAACCACAGAAACGTTCAGAGGCGAACGTAATGCCATAAGAATTTTCTACCAGTCAACCTTTGGGTGATGGTTTGACAAACAAAACAGTGGTAGGTGCAATTACAAAAAAATATAGGAATAAACAAATATTTAAATATAAAAACACCTATTACAAACTATAAATATAATATAATTAATTATATAAAGCACAAATAAATATAAATGAATATTCTAATACATATAAGACAACAAACAATGGGAACACATTAACGTTGTGAATTTGTGATGATACCGCCAACTTCTTACGAATGTGCTCACGAAATTTAACTTTATTTAAAGGATAATAAGGGTTTTTAGGGGCATGAGGAACAGGGTGTAAAGTTCACTCATCCACCATAGAAAAGGGAGGATCCTCCGACCAGACGCGTGTCGAGTCTGGCGGGCAACTGCCCAGAGGTTGAAGTTTGGAGATTGTATATATGTTCATCGCGCGGTAAACTCTAATTGCGCGATGCAGGATGTGTGTGACGTCAGGATGTTGTGACGTCAGGTCTTTGATGCGTAGTTCGCATGTGGCGATTGTAGATGCCGCCACAGTTTCACTACATCAATTCAGCAATGAAAAGCCATCCAACTCACCTTCTTAGTCTCCGCATTCTTGCTGACATGTATAACCTTCTTCTCATAGAGCAGATGTACAACCTTCGTGCAGACAACGTCACCGTTGTCTTCACAAGGCCCATTCGTAGAGTACACTTCATACTTGTGCTGACCACTCTCGTTCCTGTCTCTTGAGGCCAAGTAGGTGCAGTTGCCCAGGAATGGAAGGTCGTCACCTTCGAAGGTCACGTACTTAGCGGGGGTACCTACGCCGTTGCAGGTGCCTAGGAAATGGTGGCAAGTGTTTAGTGTGGTTTCGTTCTTTACCGAATAGTTTGGTTTGTTAAGAGGTTTCAGGTTATCTATCTGTTTGCACGGACCATTGTTTATTTATAAAGATTTGCAACAAAAAAAACCATGAAAATGGAATCTGTTATGTAATGTGTCAATTGAAATGGACTGAAAACCTGAAAATAATGATGAGTTCAATGACCTTTTTTCAGGTTTTCAGTCATTTCAATAACACCATGTATGTAATGGCATAAAACACAATTATTGTTAACTCTAGTAACACTTGTTCTTATTAACTTATAACTAACCAGCAGAGAAGTACAAGCTGGGGAGCTTTTTGTGACACTTTTTCCGAGTTTACTGCTCACTTGCACCACAAATCGGGTCATGAATCACATACTTAAAACATCGTTCTGTCTCTGTCAAATGTTTGACAAGGACAGTATTATGTTTTTTAAATACATTAAGCGTTAAATGCATTTAGCGATTTGTGTTGTAAGTGGGTCTAAAAAGTGCTAACACGCGGCGTTTTGGGGGCTGTCTAATGCACATTTTACCAACATTACAACGAAAGAATAGACAAAATGACAGATTGTGATTGTTTATCTGTCATTTAGTCTATTCTTCCGTCGACAAAACCCGTTTCAATAGTGGTCAAGCTAACCGTGCTGCTGATTCTCAGCCTGTTCATCGTATGTCATCAATACTCACAATCTAGACATTCAGTAGGCGGCACACACTGGTCTTTCATCCTCAGCTTGCCCTCGGGACAGTAGCAGCCTGGGAAGCACTGCCCGTCTTCAGTGGGACAGGAGTGGGTGACTGCGCCGTACTGTGAGCAGCTCGGCTCGCACTGTTTGCGGTAGCAGTCGTAGTGGACCAGGGGAGCTGGGCAGTCGGCAGCTGAGGAAAATTAATAATTTAAACCAGCGAGCCTTACAGTAGTCGCATAAGATGTGTAACATCTGACGTCTCACCTTGGTAATAAGCAACATTAAAGGGGCGGGGCCTCGTCAATGTCACCAACTCTATCACCACGCGCGCTCATTGGTCAAATCAAATAGCGCGTTTCCCCGGCTTCCTGATACACACTTCCGTCCCTTTTCACAAAATCACTCCCACTTTAGTGTATATATGTTCCGTGGGAACAGATTGCAGGAAAGCGAGAGGCAACAAGTTGCACATCAAAAATCTTAGGCAATGAAGATTTGTAAGGCTTTAGGCGTAGGCGAAATCTTTCGTGCGGCCCTCTCTTGTGTATTAATGGCGAATGTAAACTGCATAAAATTAGGCAACAGCATTTAATTCCCCTCTCCACTTACTCCAGTCGCTGTAAAGTCGTTTGCTCGCGACACCCGCGTCAAATTACAAGCTCAAGCGAGATTTTCAGTTTAGTTGCTAAGATGGCAAATTGGCAACTTACCGTGAGCAGAGATTAATACAGTTCTCTCCGCATTTTAGGTATGAAGCTATAAGTACGCGGCGGGCTCGTCTTGTCGGGCCAATTCAGTGAGCGTAACGTAGTCAGAAGATGTAAAAGTTACGCGATAGAAAGAGATGCAACTTCTATGTGAATATAACTGTAGGTAATTAGCGCTGTGAGACCTGAATTGCACTTAATTGTGTTGTAGCAAGAGTCGCTTTCTATTTAAATGATTTTGCGGAGAGAACCATCTGTATTAATCGGTGCCGTGACTCCGTGAGCTGCTATTCTTCTGTTATTGATGATGTCCATAGCCAACAGGGACAACTTACCACTAGGTGGGCTGCTTGCATTTTGGTCACAAATTTATTTTAAAAAAAACATAGCTATTACTCACGGCAGTCCATCATCATCCTCCAGTTGGACAGGTCTACATTCTTGTCGGCGGCGAGACACTCGGCCACCAGCTGATCTACCAGCAGACAGCGACATTCCTCTTCCGTACGACGGGTTCCGTTCACGATCAGTTGGGAGCACTCGCAGATCTTTTCCAAGCAAATGTTGCGCCATTTGTGCAGGTTTAGGACGTTGCCGCATTGGGAGAGGGGTTCTTTCCTAGAGGGCAATAGAAAAAAATAGGTATTCCCATATGCAAACACGTAGCGGTTCATTTATAAACGTTGCTTAAACTTAAGTATTGATTAGCGACTGTTTAACCATTAATTTTTGACATTTAAACGTCAATTAACTTTAAGAGCGTTTATTCTGAAAGTGGGCAACGTTGCAAATAGATGTCGAATATTTCGCTGTTTTGATTAATTTGGTAATATTACTGTATGGAAATAAGAAATGTGGCTAACTAGCGAACTAGAATATTGATTATAAAATGCAATAATTAATATCGTAACACCGAATATTTAGTTTTAGATATAAAAATAGTATTTGAAAACTTTCAAAATGCCTTTTTTGCACCTTAAACGGTTACAATATCAAATTCAATGTTATAATTGCAATTCATTATTAATATTCTAGTTAGCCACATTTCCTATTTAGTAATATTGCCAGGTAAATTTTTGACAGCTATTTGCGACGTTGCCAACTTTTAGGATTAAAGTTCTTAAGCAACGCTTATAAATAAACCGTAAAGTTGAGAAACAGTAAAAAATGGATATCGTCTTGTTAAAGATCTACTAGTTAAAAACTATCGGAGAAATATATGAGCGTGTAAGATACGTCCAGTTTTACTTTTTTTAAATACTATATATATATAATGGATTGTCAATATTTTACAAGGATCAGAAATAATAAACAGAATCCAAATCGAGCTAATAACATAGGAGTATGGTAAAAAATTGAATAACCTGAAAAATATTAAAGATAGACCCCCCCTTTTAAAGTAAATTTTCGATAATTTTTCATTACTATCCAGAAAAATATTTTTTAATGACTATGCTTACGTTATAACTTCACACAGCCCCCAAGCCTTTCTCTGCTTCTCGTCGGATATAATCTTGGTCTGGCACGCGTTAGCGGGCAGGCCAGGCTTGGCCCACGCGCGCCCGAACTCGTCGATGCTGGCGGCCAGCCTGCCGTCGGGACGGCGTCTGTCGTTGTTCGGTTCGCCGTCGAAGAAGCCGCAGAGGCCGTCCACAGCACCCATGTTGCTTTTGAACACCTGGACAATTTAGGTGGTATTTTGAGAACAGTAATATTTCCATTTTAGACTTCCAAAAAGGAGGAGGTTATATGTTTGTCGCGTATCTAATGTATGTCCTACCTTTTTCTCCGTCAATTGTGGACCGATTTTGAAAATTATTTTTTTGTATGAAAGCCAAGCTCCCAAGTTGGTCCCATATAAATTGTATTAATGTATGCATGCTTGGATACTTTTTGAGTAAGCTTCAATAATACGCATTTTTCCCACTTAGTATATGTGGATGATAACTTCCTGTCACTGTATTTGCATAGCAGGTGAATAGCAGGTGACTTCCAAAAAAAACTACAAAGTGACAAAATTACTTTTATTTCGGAAGTCGGTCTCTTTGGTTTTGAATTTTCGTTTTTTGCCACCGACTTCCGAAATTAAAGTTATTTTTCACTTAGTAGTTTTAGTTATTTTATATGATGTTGCAAATTTCTGAAGTTATTTAAAAACGAAACTAAAACTCACCCCAATCTTAATATCTCCTTCAGAACTGTACAGCACGGTAAAGTTATACTTCCTGGACTTGATAGCGATGCCATTGCCCAGCCGGTCCACGTTGAAGCTGTTCTTCTGGAAGCAGATCTTGCTGGTCTGTTCCACCGTGTACTCGTAGTTGTCGTACTCTATCATCATGTTCGGTTTGACGAGGATGAGCTGGTCATCTTGCAGGATTAGGAGCTCGTTTTGGCAGCCGTCTAGGCGGCATTTTTTGCGGACTGTGGAGAGGACGTTGGTTTTAGAGTAGTTTTGTATGAGTTCAAGTGCATGTTATAGCGATTGAAAAATACAATTTTTCTGTCAAAGATTGGTTGTTTAGTTTAACTTTGACGATTACAAACAAACTATTTAACATACATTCAACCGCTTATGTGGTCTAGTGGTTAGACAACCTGTCTCCGACCCGGAGTTCGATTCCCAGTGGGGCAAAACTCTCTGCTCGGTTTGGTTGGTGCTTGATCTAAGTCCGCCTGGCTAGCTACCACCATCTTATCTAAGTCTGTCGTCATAACAACAATGCTAACAGCATTGTTGTATTTCGGCAATTAGAGGTAAGATCTAAGCCTGTTCATCTGTGCTTGAGGATTCTCGCTTCCACCTTCAGCCTGACCATCAGCTGAGATGCAAGCCAAGAGTTTCACAGTCGTGGTAAAAAAAACAATGTTTTTTTTCCCAGAGGACTGCACAGTCTGATCATCTGTCTTTCAAAAAGATTTCTCGACACCCCTTTACAGTCTACTAGATGATCATACACCGGTATGGTCGTCTAGTAACTTGTAAACAAAACATGGCAAACACGAACATCGAACACGGCACATTTGGTTCATACGTGTGGACGTAAATTAGCTAAGCTAACAAGAACACTATACGAACACAGTTGGCCTTTTGTGTTAACGCTCAACCACCCAGCTCTCTTTAGTAGTAGTAGGATTCGCCGTTGGACGTGGTCGCATCAAATTTCTCCGAACACCGTCCACACATAACAACGAATTGGATCGTAACGAACATTTTTGACGAACACAGTGTTTGGTGTTCTTTGGTGGACACCAAAGAACACCAAACACACAACACACATGCACACACACACATGCGAACAAAGTATTCAATATTCGTGTTCACCACGTTCTTATTCGTTCGTGCGTACACGGCTTTAAATTTCTGATTCGTTTGAAAACTGATTTTCACGATGACTAACTAATAATAATGACTAATGACTATTGAAAATAAGTATTCATTCATTTCAATTTTACGAATGTATTTGGATAAATGACTTCACAAGTTATTGCGTTTGGTAATGATTATTTTCACCTAAAGCAGTAATAAATATTGGTGATTTAGAAGGCGCACTCAGTTCAGATGGTGATCGGTTTTACGAACTTTGCCGATGCTACATCTAAGTTGTATCGTACCCAAGTTTAACATTGGTGGTTGGTGGTTTCTGTTATCATTTGATATTAGCAGTAAGAACTTACCCAAGATAGTCCAAGCGTCGAATCTGTTCTCCCTGGCCAGTATATGGAAGCAGGCGTCGTATTTGTACTCGATGCCATCAAACGTGTTGAACGTGCGGCCTGTCACGTTGCAGAACACGGGACGTTCAGGTGGAGGCACGCATTCGTATCTGATGGTGAAAAAAACTAATGCTTAGGAACTGTGGTGGAAGTGATGGTAGATTGATGAATATTGATTGAAGACTATGCAGATAAGCAACTATATGCTTTGCATACATGCACACAGATAGTGGAATCATCTTTGAACCTGCCAACCTTTTCTCCTCTTTCTGGTTTGTTGTGGACAAATGGAGCACACATTTTTTTATCAACATCACAGGTTATTATTTGATAAGGGAGTGTTATTTCAAAATGTTTACAAGTCTACTGACCGTACTCGTCCGTGTGGTGCCGGACGTAAAGAATGGTACCATTCCATTTCTTCCCGTGGGTGTCGTAAAAGGCGACTAAGGGACTCACTAGAGAATGGGCAGCAGCGTTCTCTACGCATTTTAACACCATACTGCGATCGCCAACCCGCCTGCCAAGCGTGGCGATTATGGCAAACCCCCCCATGCTGAAATGATGAATGATGACAAGTCTACTTACTCAGGACATTTATTGTATCCTTTAGCAGCAGTATCCAACTTCAGCGAGTAGCCAGGTGGACAGGTGACTACCGAACAGATTGGCGGAGTAGTCACAACTCCAGGTTTGTACGGAGGGAGCTTCGGGATGCACTTGAACTGCTGGCATTCTTGTTTGGAAGTCTGTGGGGTTGTGTTCACGTCAGGCTTATCGAGAGAGAAGGCCTGGTTTGGACGAGATGGTGGTGGTAGACCTGTAGAAGTTAAAAAACTGTTTTAAAAGGTTCGTAGAAAACGCGGTAGATACGGTTAAACATTCAACATATGTGGATAACTACTCTGTATTCACATACGGAGTGTTTGCCTACAGAGCCATAGTCTTACGGCCGAACCCAATAACCTATTTTCAGTAAAAGACAGATCGCTATTGATGGTAGATAGTATAATTCTATATGTCGTTGAATGTCATTCTGAAAGATTCCTTATTCTCTGACAGATTATTGGCACCTTCAACCCATAGATACCAAAACTGGTCATACATAGGTTATTGGGTTCGGCCGTTAGTCTCAGTTTTAAATTAGATATAGTTTTTATGTTTAGTTAAGGAAAGATTCGTGCAAAATCCAGGAGAACCTACTGCAGACAAATTGCTTTGCAATAATACAAAATGCATAATGAATAATACAAATGGATACAAAAAAACATATTGTCTTCAGAACCGCGAATGTTTATGTGTTGTGAGTTGTCTGCTCTTCTATAACTACTTACCGAAGAGCAGAATCTCGGTACGATAATACGGATGCTAGATGGTGTGTTTTACATTAAAAATATAGTGAACTGACTCATTTTAATCTTATATCTTATCTCTATGCCTTAAAAACTGTGCGATTTGAAATAATAAAGGCTTATTTATTAGCTGTTGCCTGCGGTTTCAATCACATTCTAAGCTTTTTCATGTACCCGGCCAAGTGCGAGTCCGACTCGAATGGTTTGAGCAAAAAACACCCGTTTCTTGTATGGAGAGCTCCTTTAATTATTAACTTTTTTTATTATTATTTGTTGTTATAGTCGCAAACGAAATACATAATCTGTGAACATTTCAACTGTCTACCTATTACGGTTCATGAGATACAGCCCGTTGAGAGACAGACGGACAGCGGGGGCTTAGTAATAGGGTTCCGTTTGGTACCCTTCGGGTACGGAACCATAACAAAAAGTAGCCTATGTCGTATTATACCTCTCTGACAAGATAAAAATAACAAACAAACAGTCAAACCTACTTTCCGTTTTATACAAAAAGTATTCATTTGACGTGTCTTAATTAAATGCGAATATAAGAATAAAAACATCACTTACCATAACCTCCTTTAGAGTAACCTCCCTTAGAGTAACCACCCTTCGAGAATCCAGTCTTGGCATATCCTCCCTTAGAATAACCTCCTTTAGAGTACCCTCCTCTCTGGTACCTCTGGTAGGAGTACCTAGGTCTTGGCGGTGGCAGTTCAGTGGCAGAACCGTATGAAGGTCGAGAGGAACTGGGCTCAGTGGTGGTGTAATGGATGCTGTAACCAGGAGGACATTCCACCTTCGGACATACTAGAGCTGAAAGAAATGGTGGTGGGTTAGGATTTTAGTTGGACTGTTTAGTTTTGGTTAATTTTGAGTATTAATTTGTTGAGTTGTGTGTTATAAATAAAGTCATAGATTTGGAGTCAAATTGCCAATAAGAAGTCGTTTGGTGTTGGTCGTCGTTCTGTGTTTAAATAGTTAAGTCATGGTACCCACCCATATGGTTTTATGTACATGTTTTCTATAGAAAACTGTCAAACCGAGATATTGATTCTTTACAAAGTAATCTGACGATTGAAAATCGATCGGCTTCCTGTACCTGACGACGCGTGACGGAAGCGCACCGGCCGCATGTTTGTGTATACAAAGATGCGATCCAGAGGCGGTACAGTGGTAAATTATCCCTATTATTTGGCCAAATACCAATTAACGTAATCTAATTAATTGATTCAGGCGTGACCTTGCTGAAATCCATGATAAAATACAATAGACGTAGATATATTTATTAATGTATTCCGCTTAACAATTCCTAAAGAGTCATTAAAAACCCTGTATGTTTCACCCATTTTGTTATAAGTGTCAGGCGGCATAGCTCCGGCGTCCGGCGCTCGGCGTGGCAACAACTAGTGTGTTCGGGACAAGCCAATCGTCATCCTGAGGATGCCTCGTTGAGGGTGAAACACGTGTCGATTTCTTACAGGGTTTTTTATGACTCTTTAGGAATAGTTAAGCGGAATAAGTTACTAAATATATCTACGTCTATTGAATCTAAATAGACTTGATACCCAAGGAGTTTAGAAAATATTCATTAACAAAATTCCCGTTAGCAATAAGCAAATGGATGAAGCTGCTTTTATTTAGAAATTGTTACTAGGATTAAACTGCCATGTGCAAGGTTTGCTTGGCGACTTGGTGGCAAATTATTGACGCCGATTTAATAATTGCAAAGGGCTCAAATTCAATTCATGGTAATAATTAGTCCTTACCACGTGTTTTAGTATTTATTTTGTGGTACGATAATTTAGTGTGCCCATTGCTTTTGAGGAGGCGAGTTCGGGAGGATCTTCTTGTATTGGGCCCAGACTGGCCACCGAAAGGGTACCCTAAAACCATATACACATAATTGTTTTTTGTCCAGTTCAATGCCAATTGAATAGGTCGAAATTTTTGTTTCATCATCACAGTCCAGTCAATTTGTTAGATGGATGTGTAACTTGTACATAGGTTAATATTAAAGAATTTTGATAAAAGATTATCGTACAACTCTTCACCATTTCTGGGTTTAGTAAATTGAGTGATTTTTGTGCTCTTGTCCGTAGAAAACGTCGTTGGTCGTATTACAGTAGGCGCTCGGTGATTCGGCGCTCACTAATCCGACACTTCCAATAGTCCGGCGTTTCCTAACTTAGCTCTCCTACCATGGATATCCGTTACCTACGTGCCGGATTACAGAGCGCGCGCATTGACCGTTGTCGTTCTGCAGTCCGGTCCGATCCTACGAGTAGGTATTACGTAAACTAATAAAGATTTTTTACTTTGCAAATCTGTGTTAAAATTATTTCTTACTAGCTAGCTGACACTTCCTATACAAATCCAATAACCCGGCGTTTACGATAACCGAAAAAAAAATGGGTGCCGAAATACCGAGCGCCTACTGTGTTTTCTAATAAAAGAATTAAGTCATACTTCAATTTTTGTTTTTATAATAGTGTAACTGTCATGCATGAACAGTGTCTTTAAAGTTTAATTTATTAATGGTAATCTGTGAACAGCACTGTGGGTTACTTTGTTACATATGAGCGTTTAATCTATAAGTTGGCAACGTCAGAAATAGCTGTCAAATATTTACCTGTTTTGATTAATTTGGCAATATTACTGGATGGAAATATGAAAAATCGCTAACTAGTGAACTAGAATATTAATAATGAATTGCAATTATAACACTGAATGGATGTTGTAACCGTTTTAGGTGTAAAAAAGGTATTTGGAAAGTTACTACATACTTTTTTTACATCTAAAACTAAGTATTCGGTGTTACGATATTAATTATTGCAATTTTCAATGTTTTAGTTCACTAGTTAGCCTTATTTCATATTTCCATACAGTAATATTCCCAAATTAATTCAGCGAAATATTTGACACCTATTTGCGACGTTGCCCACTTTCAGAATATATGCTCTTAAGTTATTTATGTTTTTCTGTATTTAATATTACATAATGTAACTGTATATTGTTCCTACTTAATAAATTTAAATACAGGTAAAACAGGTCACACTGTTGGTTAATGTGCCTCTTTGCATATCTACTCACGTTTAACTGTAGTAGTAACAGCACCAGCAACAGTAGGGGGCGTGTGGGTGCTCACAACCACAGGCTCAGCGACCGTGGTCCTGGGCGTGCTGGTGGTGCAGTCCTTCTCATCGTCGGGGCAGTCCTGCAGGCCGTCGCACCACTTCTCTAGAGGTACGCACAGCTTGCTCGTGGGGCAGATCTTGGTACCAGCTGGACAAGGCTCGCAGATGCACTCGCAGGTCGATGGGGATAGTTTTGGTACTAGGTCCTAGAGATAAAGGTGTGGATTTTATAGTTGAACTAGATGTTGTCCGTGGATTTACTTGCATTCTAAAAATCTAGAAAATCTCTTTGAAATACCCGGATAAATAGTATCCGATGTATGTAATAGGGATGTAGACAGGCGAAAAAAAGGCCGTTGGGACCTGCGACATACTTAATTTTTCTGTCGTTGCTTCATTTTAAATTATTTTTACGTATTGTGCTACTGTAATTTTATTCTAGGTGCATCTTCTTCACATATAATTAATGTTTACAAAATATTGTAAAACATTTTAAAAGAGTAACGGTGGAGTTTCTTGCCCACTCTTCTCCATACGAAAACTATTTTGTGGAAGGGGCGACTAGAATCAATTAAATTTTTGGTAAGTTTTGACGTTCTAAGTGCCGTACTACTTGAAATAAATGATTTGACTTTGACCAAGTTTCTATAGTTTACCTGGTCGCAGTCATGGTAACACTGTCGTGTTACCCAGTACCTGGGTTGTGGAGGTCAGATAGGCAGTTGCTCCATGTAAAATACTAGTATTCAGCTACATCCGGTTAGACTGGAAGCCGACCCCAACATAGTTACTCGTAGGAAAAGGCTAGGGAGGTGATGATATTACTTACCGATGCACATTTACATTTCTTTACGGGCTCGCAGGCGGTGATACCTCCCAGCTTGCACACGCACTCGTCGCACTTTGCACCACGGAATGTTGACCCTACTGGGTACCTGTTAAATAGAAAATGATAAGCTAGTTCATAGATAATATAATACTAGCTACTGCCCGTGGCTTCACCCACGCAGTCGTATAGATTAGATAAGGTACGAAATTTAGTTTGACCGGGACTGCTGTGTTTCGCACCTTAGGAATGCGCGGCGAGGCGGGGGGCAGCGTTAACGCATGAGCGGTGGGCGGGACACGGCGCGCATTGAGTGATGAGGAATAAGTGGTCTGCACTGCCCCCCCGTAAGCCGCGCACATGTCTAAAGCGCGGAACAGCGGTCTCAGTCAAACTATAGTATAGTCAGTCTCAAAAATGTGTAAAAATCGACAATATTTCATTTAATTGTCTACAATCTTTGTTCTAAAATATTTTATCAATGTGTAGCAACAAACCATAGTTCACATTGCATACAAGTTTATAGCTACATATTGGTACAGTATTAAGATATGATTCTGCACGCGGCAATGCTGCCGCAGCAATGCTGCCGCGTCACTACTAGTCCCCATACATTTTCTTTAGGTTTATCTGAGATTACATTCCAAGCACGGCAGTAATGTTCAAAGGTTTCAACACTCAATCGGGTATAATCGAAAAAAAAATCGGA
Organism: Agrochola lota; assembly: GCA_947364205.1. Taxonomy (NCBI): domain Eukaryota; kingdom Metazoa; phylum Arthropoda; class Insecta; order Lepidoptera; family Noctuidae; genus Agrochola; species Agrochola lota. The sequence goes on along the minus strand of OX376228.1, from coordinate 3,224,828 downwards.
ATATACCTAAGTAGTCTAAATATTATGTCTTGGACCAAGGTCAGGTTGGCCTAGGTCTTAAGGGGGACCCGTGAAAATTGATTCACAGCAAAGTATAATACATACAGTGTTAACAGGTATGGGAAGACCAGGGCCGGATTTAAATCAGGGCAACAGGGGCCATGGCCCCGGGCCTCCACAAAATAGGGGCCTCCCTAATTTGTTTTGATAAAAAATAAGTTTTGTGGTCCAATACGCTAAATTTACCGTTTTGCATAAAAACGATTATCAAAAAGATCAATATAAGGAAATCTTCGATTAGCAAATACTCGAAAATTCAGAGCTACATTTCCAAATGTTGAAATTATGTTGAGAATGTACTTGGTGTGGATGACGTCGAATTGCACTGGAGAATGCTCATTTTCGAAGATGAAATTATAAAACATAGTCTTCGGACTACAATGACACAGAACCGCCTATGAAAGTTATGCTTACTTAGTATTGAAAGTGACTGACTCCGCGAACTGGATTTCACCGAAATTATCAATTATTTTTCGACGAAAAAGCTCGCAAAGTTCCATTTGCCTAACATTTATCTTTTTTCTTTTGTATAATTTTAGTCCTATTATGGGTAAATGATTGAAAACTGTTTTTTTATTCGTCTGGTCTTAAAAGAAAATCGGTGCCCCTACTTCTTGGTTGCCGCAGGGCCTCCACACATTTAAGTCCGGCCCTGGGGAAGACAGTGTAGATAAACGTTATACTTACGACATAAACGACTCGATACAGGGACACTGGTCCCTTGTCACGCAGTTCTCTCCGTCATAGTACTTGGCAGGTGGTTTGCAATCACAGTTATCTTCTTCGGTCTTCTGCACGCCGGGACATATCTCGCAGGTTGTATGCTCTGTGACTATGGGCTCTCTGTAGCGCGATGTCGTTACTTCTGGTAGAATTTCGGTTACGGCTGGAGGAAGAATATCTTGGTAATAATATTAAAATTTCGTGTTTGAAAGTGCAGGCAAATATGAACAGTCGTGGAATTAAAAGCTTAGGCACCTTTAAGCCGGCGCCAGACACAGCAACAATATTTGAACACTGGTTTGAACACTTGTGAGGCGCGGTTATTTGGGTATTTGTTCAAAGTTTGATCACATATCCTGTGCTTCACAAGTGTTCAAATATGTGACTGCGTCTGGCGCCGGCTTTATATGAAATATATATAGGCTCCTGAATACCTATTAAAGATTACTGCCAAATTTATTTAAAAAAAATACTGTTTGAAATGTAACATGTTACAGCAGTGCAGGAATATAATGTATTTAGAAAAATAAACAACCGACTTCTAAAAACAAACACTACAAAGTGAAAAATAACTTTACTTTCGGAAGTCGGTGTCTTTGGTTTGGAATTTTCGTTTTTTGGTACCGACTTCCGAAATTAAAGTTATTTTTCACTTTGTAGTGTTTTTTTTTTTGGAAGTCGGTTGTTTTTTGTTGTGGAAAAAGTTTTTATTTTTCACTTTTTGGTTGTGGTACCTACCCCACACAAATTCGAATACCACTACCTGCTATGTAAATAACAGTGACAGGAAGTTATCATCATATCATCCACAAATACTAAGTGGGAAAAATACGTATTATTGAAGCTTACTCAAAAACTATCCAAGCAAAGTAACTAAAATTTAAGTTATGGGACCAACTTGGGAGCATACCCGTTCATACAAAAAAAGAGTTTTCAAATTCGGTCCACAATTGACGGAGAAATCGGAGGACATACATAAGTATACGACGAACATATAACCTCCTCCTTTTTGGAAGTCGGTAAAAAATGGCTAAATCAGTTAAAACGACATTTAATCAAATTCAGTCATGTAACAGTACCATATACCTAACTATACATATTATAAATTAAAGTCACTTTTCGTGTTTGTCTGTATGTCTGCGTTGTTCTTCTAAACCACGCAACAGATTTTGATGAGGTTTTCACCATCATTTAGAGAATTTATTCCGGAAGGTTTATGTGTTTATCACGTTAGTATTAAAGTTACATAAAACTAAGAAATCTCGATATTTTGTGAAGTCAAATCCAAAGAAAAAAAATACTCACGGTAAGGCTCAAAGCACCCAATAGGCTCGATCCTCATTTCAATATTATCCTTCCATTTTATAGGCAACACCTTCAAATACTGCGCATGTATCGGGGGATAGAACTCTGTAACTTCAGTAGTATCTCTGTCGAAGTTCCCTGGGAACTCCAGGTCTGCTCCCTTGCTGTCCACTACAGGGTTGAAGGTGGACAAGTCCGAGGTGTACATTATCTTGAAGGTGGAAACCCAGCCGTACGGACCGCCTTTAGTTTTAATGCCTGTTATGCTGCGCGGTGAAGTGAAGTTGAACTGTGGAAGGAAACTATTGTACTAGTACACAGATCGAAATATGAAGCGAATAGTTTTTTTTTTTTATGACATGTCACTTGGAACCAACCTAAACAAACTGTATTCGTTTTAAGTTCAAAAAATTTCAAGACGAATAATTTTTAAAATGAATCAAAGAGTATTTTTGATTTTATATTTAATCTGGAAAAGGCAGCTTATATGCAGTTGATGTTGGGTTGTCATGAAATTGAACTGAAATTATGGTGCATTTAATCTAGTTAACCAAACATCAAACCCTCCAAAATATTTAGTACTGCCCAATTTCAGACGAGCCTTATCTATGCATACATGTTGGCCACTATAGAGAGCATAAGAGTCTTGTGGAACCCTGGATGACGGCATTAAAGTACGTCTGCCGCACCCTAGGTCCTGACTAACCTGAGTGGCTAATCATTATTGTATAACTCGTGACAAGAAGAGTGATCTTACCATGATCCACTCCCCAGGAGTACTGTACAGCGGCCTCCAGCCCCTGTCCCCGTCCAGGCTGAAGTACTGTCGCGCGTCGTTGTTGGAGCTGACCTCGATCATCTCCACGGGCAGTTTCGCGCCTAAGCCGAGCGGTTCCATGCAGCGTTCGGGCGGAGGCTATAGGAAAAATGTGAAAGTTATTATCTGTGTTCTTTTCCCAAATAACTTGTGGGTGAAGGTGAAGTAAAACGCTACAGAAAAAGTTCTGGAATAATTTATAAACAGACAAGAAGAAAATAACTGAAAAATACGTACAAAGGTGATGCTTATTTCTAAAGAAATCTCTTCCAGCATACCTGCATACCTGTTAGTTGAATACTTAAACACAAATCAATTTTAAGTCACCGTAACTCTCACTTCTCGTCGTATTCCCCGAAAAAGTTAGGTACAGGCCCACCTATAGTACACTTAGGAGCAATCCCATCCAGCTAGACTCCAGATTGCGAAAAAGAATTTCCAAAAAGAAAAGCTCTTTTCTCGCAAAGGAAATCGGATCCAGGACCGCACGCAAACCAGTTGCTCTTGCGACCAGACCTATGAGGTACTAAAATAAAAAGGGCTTTCAGAAACCCAGGCTTAATTTCGGTGGTGTCACGGGGAATGAACATTTCATTTCGCCAGCTATGTTTAAGTCCCGTGTAATAGGACGCGAGTCTATTGCGATCAACTGAACACAAATCCAGACACCGGGATGCTACTGCCAAATTCCTAATGGAATTAGCCTTCCATATAACTATAACTATGTGTGTATGTCTGGTGTTCTGTGAGAGAAAGTATATTAGGGAGTCCACTGTTCCATGTTAGTTTAATTAAATTATATACAACAAAATTAAGAATCATAAAATATTAATATTGACAATATTAATCCTTTTTATGTTTCTATGTTAATTAATGTAATTGGTGTTGTCCCGTTTTAATTAACTATAAATAAATAACTTACTATAACAGTAGTGGTAGTAGTCTCCATATTGGAAGGTTGCCTGCATCCAATGAGCTCGAACCTGACGGCGATCTCTTCGTGCCACGTCAGAGGCTGCACGCGGTACACCTTGGCTTCTATTGGAGGCACTATCATCTGCTTGGATGGGGTCTTGTGGTCTATTGGGCCGCGGAAAACCTGAGGGAGTAGGAAAAAAGTAATAGTAAAAAAAAAAAAATTACGTGTTTCACTAGTTATGTTTAAGTTTCATGAAATAGGCATGACTTGCCATCGACCGGGCATAATTCTATACTCCAGGCTGCTACTGTGAAATTTTAATGAAAAAACCCAATAACAGTTTTCCCGATCATGATTGACCTTGAACACCTCAGGCTCAAATGGGTGACGGACTCCGGGATATCCGTCACCCCATCGCACAGGAGCCGACATGGCAACGCGTAGTGCTCCACGCGCGCCTGTCTAACACGTGCCGAGGCTAGTTCCGAGACCTGACGGGGACTGACCGCGGGCTGTCACCACTCCGGGGCAGCGGAACTCACATTTACACCCGCAGCCCCCCGACGCAAGTGTGCGAAGGAACACCGGGGTTGTTTAAGTCAGTAAGAGTCTGACAGACCCCTCTGCCCATCCCAAGGTGGAAGACATCCATGAGGAAATCCACCCCGACAAAAAAAAAAAGGACTGCGTGCTCAGAAGTAGCGCAAGTAAGTAGTAACAAGATAGTTTATTTTATGGTTTTAAATTACAATTTTCAATCTCATTTCGGTTGTGCGAAAATCGGTTGTCATGGTATGGGCATGTGATGCGGAGGAATGAGGAAAATGTCGTGAGGAAAGTTTTGAGTATGAATGTCGATGGCTATAAGAGTAGGGGAAAACCAAACAAACGATGGATGGGCTGTGTGGAAGATGATATGGATAGAAAGGCAGTGAATACTGAGATGACGATTAATAGAGAAGTGTAGAAGAAAGGGACATGTTACGCCTACAGCTAATAAATTAGGATAAGGACAGGAGAAATTATGCTTGAATATCATACATGATAGAGTTCAAATTCCATTGCCACCAAATAAACTTTTTATCATTCCAAAACCAACTTAGACTGCAAAACACTAAAGTTTAAAATTGAGTATGTTAATAGGTAATAGGTAATACGGGCTGGTATCCGCAACTTCACGTCTAAGCGCGTATTTTGCGTACGGGTGGGAAAATTGGTTATTCGATCCACCCCAGCTCCACAAAGAAGGCCAGCAACGCCTTGGTGTCACTGACAATCTCACGTAGGGTTCCTGGTTTACCGAAGTACTCTGCCCTGTATGTGGCGACCACCGGGCAGTATAACAGCGCAATAGGGAATATGCATGATTTTTTTAAATTATTTTATTCGATACTTTACATCGCCAAATAATAGTTAAAAAAAATTCAACGCCAAAAAAGCAATTGAAAGTACTTTTAAAAAATTAACCATCCGACCTGGGCTATTTAAACGCCATTTTGGCGCGCTTGGTGTGGTGACGTCACAGTCTATGACAACAAACAAACAAGTGTCAAATGGTGAGGTTAGGTTGAAGAAGTATTGTGCTCTGTTGCAAATATACAGTGTTTTCGATTTTCGACTAATACATCATCACGGAACCAAATTTTCCCTGTATAGAACAATGCAAAAAACCGACATACAAGTACTGCATTGTGCTTTGTCCTGAGAGGTTCCGACATAAGGAGAAAGTGGTGTAAAATTATGAAAAGAGACATGGTATCTCCATCAACTTGTTTTCAATATCCTAGTATTATGACAACATTCTATAACACAATCTAGATTTCGATATTTTGCGAAGCTATGTTATTTTATTGGTTATGATACTTTTTAAAACTAAATTATTCCAGAAAAGGTGTGGAAGATAAAATAAACATTAAGTATATGTTATACTTAATTAGGTACCTTAAAGCTTTCACTCCTTTGATTTCAACAGACGTGAAATCGATATTTGATGTAAAAAATGTGGTCATCATGAACACATCAACTTCCGGCAAATTATCCGATTGGGCTTTCACAAAACCGCTTTCAGTCATTTTCGAAAGAGTCTTTCGTGTATTTCTTACAAAACAAATATATAACTTCTAAATGTCTACCTACTACAATCACAATAAAACTGACTGAATCGCAAAAACTCCTACAAAACACATTGACATTACATTGTTGTCATAGATTGTTACGTCACATTCGCTCTGACCAATAGCGTCGCTTTTCAAGTATTTGAATTTCCCACAGTTTTTTTGCACTTTATTTTTTTTTATTTCTTGCTCATTATTAAATAAATAATAAAAAATATTGATGGGGGCATAATTCTGAAGTAATATAGGTTATAAAAAAAAAAAATACCCTTACTTGAATCTCATGCATATTCCCTATTGAGTATGTTACAAGTAATGTAAATTATCTATGATTCTGAATTCAAGTTTAGAAACGTACAAATTCAATACAAGGTAAATTCCTTTCTCACCTTTGGCTTGCCATCAGGTCCATTAACCGTGGAGAAGGTGTTGCCATCGTCTCCGTATAACACCTGGTAGCTGGTGACGTACTGGTCGAAGAGCGGGCTGCCCTGCATCACCACGCCATACACAGGCTCCCGTCGAGGGAACTGCACTTGGATGTACTGGTTTTTGTCTTGAGTTGCTGGGTTCCAGCTGCTCCCTAGTTATGATATATGTAGAAAAAAATGATTTTTATTTTCACTTTTTAGTTATAATACTTACCTACCAATAGGGATGTTGACTGGAAAAATAACTATTAAGTCCGTCAGTCAGATAATAAAAAAAATATTGCTTTATCATATTAATAAAAAGTAGTTTAGATAAAACGCATTAAAGTTGGGGGGTGGGGGCTCGCTACGTCACAAGTCGGTATAAACCGGGAGTGACGTCATGACACATTTTAACGTATTGCCTACTCAACGTATTGCCGTAATATCTTGATTACGTAAAAAAAGAAAAAATACGTGTCTAATATTTTTAAACAATCTACATGAAGGACAAATTCAATTTTTTTACTCAACATCCCTGTTTGTATACCACTACTTGCAATGTATACAACAGTGACATGTAGAACCAGATAGGTCAGGTAGGGGTAGGTCTTGGTGTTATAACATCATCAAGATGCACAAACTGGATTAAATATGTATTGTCGAAGCTAACTCAAAAACTACTCAAGCCAACTACTTAAGAATGTTCATAATCGGTTCAGAATTATTGACGAAAATATCGAACAACATAAATAAAGAAAATTCAAGCAGAAGAACATATAACCTCCTCTTTTTTTAAATCGGTTAAAAATGTAGGACAACTTCCGTTTTCGAAATAATGTTTCTGAAAGGTAGAACATTTCACAAAACTGTTTGTAAAAATAGTTATTTTGCTTTACAACAATGCTGGAAAGTTTACAAAAGCCTGATCAAGTCTATGTTTGAGAAATCAGCAGTTAATTCCTACGTTTCTAAAAGTAACTGTGGAAAAAGTATTTTCTAAATCCAATCCCAACGAGACTCCAAGAAGCAGAGCATAAATATCACGATATACAACAGCGGTCTGACCGTCGTCAGACTGCCAAGTTATAGGTCTCGAGTTCGAACCCAAGTCACGCACCTCTGACTGTTCGGATTCATGTGCGTATTGTATAATTATCACTTGCTTCAAAAACGGTGAAGGAAACGCATGCGTGAGAGATATTTCTGACTTTCTAGCATGTGAAGCCAAGTCAGAGGCCCATGGGCGGCATAAAAACTTTCGACACAAGTTTAGTCACTAACTACAAGAAAAAGAAAGAAGACACTAAACAAATCTTTTTTTAAATAAATTAGCATTTAATAGTCCAAATTAAGACAGTTTCAAATAGAAGCGTTTTAAATACGGGCCTGAAATTTCAGATCGTTCTTACCTGTGCCGTCAACTGTGTGTCTATTGAGCTTGGCGTACTGCGGCTCGAACAGTCCGCTGGCGATGGAGCTGGCGCTGAACGCGGAGTCTGGGAGAGGCTGGTCTCCCCACATCAGGTCCATGTAGCTGTTATGTAAATAGAAATGCAGGTTTTTGTTATTGAAATATCAAACTTGTAATGTTACTGTTATTATTAGCCTCTATCAGCCCACTGCTGGGCAAAGCCTCTCCCCGTGATTTCCAGTGCTTGCAATCCAGTGCTAATGTAGACCATGGGTCGTTTTAGGGTTCCGTACCTCAAAAGGTAAAACGACGCCAATATGGAATTGGATAAAACCTCCGCTCCGCTTCAGAGGACAGGGATTTGCGAACTAGTTTAAAAATTCATACAAAACCGGGAATCGGAACGGGGAAACGGCGCGGAGAAGCGTAGAGGGGAAATGGAGCGGGAAACGGAGCGGAGAAGCGTAGAGGGGAAATGGAGCGGGGAAACGGAGCGGAGAAGTGGAGCGGGGAACCGGAGCGGGGAAGCGGAGAGGCGATGCAGAATAATACGTGAACTCGGTCTAGCTCCGCACAGTCCGCAACATCGCTCCGCTACCTCGCTCCGCACAGTCCGGAACTCCGCTCCGCTACCTCGCTCCGCATCAATGGACAGACACTGTCCGCAACTCCGCTCCACTCTCTGTCTGTCTGTCAAGACCCATTTTCTCAGGAACGCGTGGAGGTATCAAGTTGAAATTAATATCAAATACGTAGATCTGTCCCCTGAAGCTCTAAAAAAATCAAACCTCTAAATTAACGCAATAAAAAAAAATTGGCCATTTATGTGACACATTTTGATACTCGTAAATAAATCAAAACCTACAGGATATTTGCCGTTGACCTAGAATCTTGAAATTTTGCAGGAAATAAGGTCTCACAGCACAAGTAAATGAGAAAGTCCAAACATTCATAATTTGTAGTATATCACATAAAAAAAGTTTTTGCGATTACAAACTTAAATTTGCAGTTGTTGAATTGACATTGACGTATATCGATGTATGGGAGAACATGTTTCTCAACTACTAATTTAAGTTTGTTTTATTCTTGGGATAAATTCATCCCGACTACGGATCCCTTCATTGTGCGTGGTCCGAGACACATTTGACCGGTTTTTTGGCTTTGCCGCAGTCGGGTATTAAGCTAAAGTCGTCAATAACCTTTAGACATTATGAAAATCTTCAAATATGACTTTTTGCTCACAAATATGATACCCTAGTGGCGAAGGCAATGGGCTTGGATTTTTTTTTAAATTAATAATAGTAAGAATCGGTCGAAGTGGCGGTGCTTGGGGGAGGCCTATGTTCAGCAGTGGACGTCTTTCGGCTGAAATAATGATGATGAAGAAGATGAATAATGAAATGAAATGAAATGGTTTATTCTGTAAAAAGGATATAGGAATCACTTTTACGACATATTAAAAAAAAAAAAAAAATTTGCTAGATGAGTTCGGTGTTTCCTATCCGACTATTCTCCAAAACAAAGTAAGAGGTCACAGTCTCTTTTAAATTCCAGACATAATCTTGGTCAAGCCATATGAGGACCATGTAGATTAGTGTCTGAAATGGTCTTTTGAGTTTTGAGAAAAGAACCACACAGATTTGAGTGGACCTGTCCAGTCAGTGCAAGCATTTGTCAGTAATCGTGGAGCTCAACTCAGAACTTAAGGAGCTCAACTCGACGAACAATACCAAAGAAAGAACATTTGGGTAGGCCGCATAAACTACTCAAACCGCCAGACCATTATTAAAACTAACTGAGAAAGGGAAAAAAATATGAGTAGAGAAGAAGAAAAAAAACCACCTAATAATTTTCTAACAAAAGTTGATTCAAACATTAAATTAAAAACAGTGATACAAAATGGCAATAATAAGGGACACAATTCATACCTATTATAATAATTTAATATTTAATTTTTGACAGTATAGAAAAAAGTCTCACCTGGCGGGATTACAATGAGGCGGCGGAGATACAGTACTCGGTATAATCAGTGGAGCAGCAATCGTAGTCTTAGGCGTAGGCGTACTTGGCGTAGGCGTCCTTGGCGTAGTCGGCGTAGTCACCGTTGTCTCCGTAGTTGGAGATGGATTCGTAGATGCTGAAGTCTCTTCAGCCTCGGTGGTTGACGCTAGTTAGATATACATATAGAATACTGTAGTATCGCACCAAATATAGAAGCATAAATATTTAAAAAATACAATGGATGCTTGCTTATGGCATTTAGCGATTTCTGCCAGACACGTTACGATAAAAACTACGCCTCAACATCAACCACCATCGCATAAAAATTCACTGTTTTAGCAAATAATTTTATTTTTGTTTTATTCCTATAAGGGTGAATTTCACAAATGAAAGTGAACGCATAACGCAACACATTTATAGCACGTTGAAGAGCTGTCAATATACAACAATGAAGACACTGACACAATGTGTTTTCATAAGCTGATCGCGTTCAGTTTCATTTCTGAAATTCGCCCTTAGACGCTAGTAGTTTCGCCATCGAAAGCCTCGGTCACACACAGCGAATAAGCCACTGTCGCTGCGATTAGGCAGTAGCAGCGAGAACTCGATGTGTGTGTGACAAGCTATTCGCTGCTTATTCATTCGTCGCGATTTGAATTGAGCATGTTCAATTTTACTCTCTACGCCGCGAGAGTTAGCTGTGTGTGACCGAGTCTTTATTGAAAAAATACGCTGTACGTATACTCGCCGCGAGAGTTAGCTGTGTGTGACCGAGGCTTTATTAAAAAGATACTGTATACTTCATATTCAAACACACTTACTTCGTTCCTTGCAGCCAATCAGCTCGAACCTGATGGCGATTTCTTCGTGCCACGTCAGAGGATGGATGCGCAAGACCTTGGCTTCTATTGGAGGCTCTATCATCTGCTTCTTTGGAGTGCTGTTGTTTGACGGGCCCTCGAATACCTGAGAGTGGAATGAAATACTTAGAATAGGTAAACTTGTTTCGAATTATTTACTATTTCCGGAAAAACGCCAGGCAGATTGATTGAGAGAAACTTATTTCGGAGTTTGATGGTATCGGGTATTACCATGCATTCTTAATTACAGGCCAAAAGTGAGGTGTCATGTGAAGTGTCAAGCGAATTTCAACAATTTGCGATTATGGTACGGACCCTAAAGGAAATTTTACCTATGAAAGCGTTCTCTAATTAAAGGCGAACTCACACCTGGCAAAGCGTAATTTTAACAGCCAAATAAATATAAATTTTGCGTACGTTGAAATGAGTCTAAAGTAAATAAATTTGAAGCTCTTGCGGACGGGAACATGGTTGCAATTTTTTTTCCATTGAAAATCTTACAGCGCTACGCTTCGCAAAACGTTTTTCTGAGACACAGCAAATAGTCCATATACCATCAGTTCATACCTTGGGTTTTCCATCAGATCCCTTCACGAAGTTTAACTTATCAGGACTGTCTCCATACAAGACTTCGTAGCTTGTGACGTACTGGTCGAAGAGCGGGCTGCCCTGCATCACCACGCCGAAGATAGGCTCTGGGTACGGCAGGTCCACTTGGATGTACTGGTTTGTGTCTTGAGTGGCTGGGTTCCAACTGCCGGCTGTTAAGAATTTTATGATATAGACTTGTGACTTTTTGAGCTTTTCACTCTAATCCCTCTTACACTCTATAATTCATTACTGTATCCCTGGTTGTTCTTTACATGATATTATGATAGAAATTATTTACAGGTTAAACAATTTTTTTTCATTTAATTTCATTACTGATCTAAGTGGTCAGTGGATGGGTGACCATCTTTACATACCGAGAATCCTCCGTGCCTCGGAAAGCACGTTAAGCCGTTGGTCCCGGCTGTCATTCGTGGATCTTTGACAGTCGTTACGAGTCGTCAGAAGCCCGAAAGTCTGACACCAGTCTTACCAAGGGGTATCGTATTACCCAGTTACTGGGTTGTGGAGGTCAGATAGGCAGTCGCTCCATGTAAAATACTGGTATTCAGCTGCATCCGGTCAGACTGGAAGCCGACCCCAACATAGTTGGGAAAAGGCTAGGCAGAGAGAGACTGATCTAAGTGGAAGATCTAAGTGGTTAAAGAAGTTATGATCACGATTTTAAAGGAAACAATATGGTTTTTAAGAAAACTCTTTTTTTTTAATCAACTCTTTGTTTGTTGTTTAGACTCGAACGGAAACTCATCACGCGAAGGACGATGGCGATGATTGATACATCATAACTAATCGGGGAGACCGAAATAAATACGAGTCATCATTAGTCCACTGCTGGGACACATGCCTCCTCTCGGTGAGAGGTAGTGGGCCGTAATCCACCACGCGGGCTTAGTGCGGATTGGTAGATGTCACATGTCTTTGAATTTTTGGTTCTAGGACATGCCGGTTTCCTCACGATGTTTTCCTTCACCGTTTTGAGAGCAGTGGTGGTGAAATAATTTACACAAAGTAAACAGCCTGTCTAGGTGCGAACCTACGACAAATACGTCGCGGCCGTTACCACTGTGCCACCACTGCTCTAAAAACGAGTGTCGTTGTAATATTTTTTCTACGAAACTTATAATAATAACAAAAGTAATATTTTTCAAAAGTGCTTCTAAATAATTTAACATTGATAAAAATGACCTGTGATATCTAGGGGGTGTCCGTTCAGCTTGGCATACTGCGGCTCGAACAGTCCGCTGACGATGGAGCTGGCGGAGAATGCGGAGTCTGGCAATGGTTGATCACCCCACATAAGGTCCATGTAGCTGTAAAGAAAGATTTATGGTGTTTTCAGCTAACCTACAATATAGTGTGGCAGGGACATGGGCGCGAAGCCTGTTACCATGGATTAAGTACATGATTCTGAACCCCACTGCGTTAAAAATTTTCGTCGGTTATTAACAAAAAATACAGCTGTTCTATACATTTTGACCGCGTATAGGAATTGCACTTTTCAATGAAACAGCAGATTTTTTTTTAATAAGCGATGATGTATGTTGTTAATTTTTTTGAATCTCTTGTGGCTTTGGGTTTAGAGTAAAACCAAATTATCAGTAATTACATAACAACTCAAAAGGAACAGAGCGGGACTCACTTGAGGCGCTACCTTTGAGTCATGTGCTACATTTAATTGTATATCAAAGTCTATTCGATTCTTTCGATTTCATTATATGTATATTACGAGTGTAATAAGTCATAGCACCGAATTAAAAACAGTTGAATAAAAAGCATAATAATTTGTAGTTATGTTGTTAAAAATAAATAATAGGCCCTTACTCCTCCGGGTTACATTCAGGCGGTGTCACCACCGTTGTCGGCTCCTCCGTGGTAGTGGTGCGTCTATGCGACGACTTTTTCGTGCTGGGCGTGGGCAGCACGTGCGGCTCGATGATGGGCTGGTGCGTGGAGCCCTCCAGGGGGGTACTGATGACCACGCACTCGCTGGAGTCGCAGTGGTACTCGTTGTTGAGGCACTGGCATTTGATGCAGCCGTCTACTACCACGCCGCCTGGCTGTTGGGAGAGATGGACGTTGTTTAGAAAGAAAAGAAAGAAAATACACGAAAATAACAATTTGGGGGAAAATATGCGTTACATCCACGCTAAATGACCATTGCTCAGCATAATGCTGTGACCCTATGCGTGACAGGGTCCCAGCGCTGGTTTTCAGTGATAGCCAGCGACGACGTGATGACGTCAAACTGGTGCAGTATAAGAAATAAAAAGTTAAATAAATATAATACTTAGTCCTCAATGTTTGTATACATATATCGGAAGGGTCATGAGTACGGGATGTCAACAGAAAACGAAACGCAAGTGTGAAGTTGGCGCGCTACGACAGAGTCTAGCCTGAAGTTCGTACGAGTCGACGATGGGCGCTGCGGTGGTGTGGCGCAGCTTTTTTCACCATCGGCCATCGTACGGACAACAAGTGCCTAGAAACTGTGCAACGTTTCGCTTTGTAAATGTTGTCAAGTTCAAATAGAACCAAAAAATCAACTTCAGACATTTTCTTTTCGCCCGCAACACATCTACCTCCAGTAAAATGTTCAACGGTAAAGATTCCAGCTCCAATCGGCCCCCTGCTCCGATACATATAATATTTTAAAATGGCAACATTTCGTTAGTTAGGAAATAACATACAAAACATTATGCCTGTATTCCTCCAAGGGTTAGGTAGAGAAGTAGAGTAGAGTACACTTACTGTGTATGAGGCATTAATAAATCCAGGTATACATGCTGCATTGAGACATTCCTCTTGGAATAACTTAATAGCACTTTGCCAGACCTCTTTTTTTTTCAGGATGGGAAATCATCAAATGACTTCTCCCGCTCTGGGCAGAGCGAGAGGGTGTGTCAGACTTTTACTGACTAAAACCCACCCGTGTTCCTTCCGTTGCCTGTGTGCCGGGGCCGCGATATCCCTTTCGGACAAACCCGCAACCCCAGCAGGCATTGGTCTTTCGACCCCGTCGGTTGGTGCTGACATCTCTTTGAGGCGCGTGTGGAACACAACGCGCCGTCGACACGGGCCTGGTCCTTATCGGACGGCGAGCTGCCCATTGCTCACCGTCCGCAAGCCCGCGCCTACGGTGGCCGGAAGTCGGCTCTCGACTCCCGACGCCCGGGGCGTCTCCTACGGCGACTAGGGCCGCGAGGGCGTGCAGCTTGCATCTCCCTCGCGCGCTCCGCCTCCTCCTTCGCGAACATAACTGCTTCGCAGAAGGAGGTGACGGCCTCCCATGCACTCTCGCTCCGAACCATGGCCTGAACCAGGGCCGGACGCGAGAGATCACCGCCGCCGATCGCCTCCGTGAGGACACGGCGGTGCTCCGCCCAAGCCGGGCAGACCTCCACCGTATGCTCCACCGTGTCCTCCGGGCGATCCACACAGTGGTGACACCCGGGCGTTTCCTCCCGCCTTACGCGGAACAGGAACCTCCCGAAACAACCGTGTCCGGTGAGGACCTGCGTCAGGCGGAAGGTGAGGACGCCATGGCGCCTCTCAAGCCACTCCTCAAAGAGGGGACTTATCGCCGCAATTGTGGCGTGCCCAACTTTGCCAGACCTGGGGATCGAACCCAAGACCCTACGCTCAGCAGACGTGCTTGCAACTACTAGACCAACGAGGTAGGTCTCATACCTTACGACACACCGTACTTTGTATGTTTGTGCATTCATTATTTTAAAGTGAGTCACAGCCTATAGTGCGTATTTTTAACCGACTTCCAAAAAGGTCCTCCTTTTTGGAAGTCGGTTAAAAATACACACTATAGGCTGTTTTTTTTTATGTTTGTCCACCGATTTCTCCGACAGTTGTGGACCGATTTTGAAAATTCAATTTTTTTGTTTGAAAGTGTATGCACCCAAATTGGTCCCATAAAAAAAAAAACTTTACAAAAAAAAAAAAAAAGTCTTTTGTTTTGAATTTTCGTTTTTTGCCACCGACTTCCGAATTTAAAGTTATTTTTCACTTTGTAGTGTTTTTTTTTTGTATATTGGCACCTTGTATATATTTCCTACTTGGAGTGATAGCCTAGTGGTGCGACTGTCAGAGTGCCAAGAAGTCTTGAGTTCGAACCCAAGATACGGTACCTCTGAAATTTCGGATTCATGTGCGTATTGTATGACTACCAATTGCTTCAAAAACGGTGAAGAAAAACATCGTGAGGAAACTGACATGCTTGAGAGATATTTCTCAACGGCATGTGAAGCCAAGTCAGAGGCCCATGGGCGGCTTTAAAACTCTGATACCAGGTTATTCACTAACCATACGAAAAGAAGAAAGGAGCTATTTCCAAATATTCATGTAATTAGTTATTATTTAATCGTGCTTTGTGTGCACCATATAAAATATATATAAATAAACCTGTCCTGTTAATATAATCGGAATCTTATACCTATGGATTAGAACGAAAGAAAGAAAGAAAAATAATTTATTGAGACTCGCACAGGAAATCACACATTAAACTAAAAACACACTAAACATAAATCAAATAAAAACAATAAAAAAGAGTAACATTAAAATTTAAAGAAGAAAGTCCTGTACGAGGCCGAAAGGCTCCTATCTCAGCATGATACTGCGACATAAAAAAAAATGTCGCAGCGCTGGTATTCTGATAGGGCCCGCTGTCACGGATAGATAGACACAGAATTAAATAAATATAATAAAAATTAATAGGTGCGTGAAATACAATAAAAAGTAAAATATATGTAATCCGGATTGATGGTATTTTGATAAACCAGGAATTATACCATAAGCATTTCCACCTTAGGTAAACTTAAAAAAACCGGTTTCTGAGTTATGCGTTTATAACATACCTTAATGATCTTTTCATCAGCGAAGCAGGTGCAGTCCTTCTTGGGCACGCAGGTCTTCTCGTCACGCCAGTAGGAGTTGGAATCGCAAGGTTTATCAACGCATCCCTCCACGCACATCTGTAGAAGAGATAATAATATAAAGCGCCTACATCTTTTGATTTATTTTACTCCAGGGTTTGTGGACGTCCGGTTGTAAAACTTATCGAATTTCAATATATTTTATTTGAAACAAGGAACTTGGGTAAAGTACGACACAACTTAGATGTAGCATCGGCAAAATTCGTAAAACCGATCACCATCTGAACTGAGTGCGTCGTCAAAATCACCAATATTTATTACTGCTTTAGGTGAAAATGATCTTTACGCAGACGCAATAACTTGTGAAGTCATATAACCAAATACATTTGTAAAATTTAAATGAATTAATGCAAATTTTAAAATTTTGCTGCATTTAAGTTGTTTCGTTCCGGTCAGTGACAAAAGTCGATTAAAATTGCATAAAACATTATCTTTAATGACACAAAATTATTCGATACAATTATAATGACGACACGGTTGGCGCAGTGGCTGAGCGATCGACTGCTGCGCAACGTGTCGCGGGTTCGATCCCCGCACGGAACAAATATTTGTATGATCTGCAAGTAGTTGTTCCGGGTCTGGGTGTTAGTGTATGTGAGTTTCTATGTTTGTAAACGCACCCACGATACAGGAAGAAATTCTTAGTGTGGGGCAACGTTTTTTTTAAAAAAAAACAATGTTTAGTTAGAAGTAGAAAAGAAAAAGAAAAAGAAAAAAGTAAAATTAAAAGAATATTGACTCTTAGCTATTATGTGAGATGCTGAAAAAGTGTTAAGGCATCGTGTTTTAGAAGGAGTTTGGCTTTAAAAAAACGTCGTGACTGTTTCTCAAGTGCGATGATGTCACTCTTATTCCCGGGCACTGTACATGGGTGAATTTCCCAAACGACTTTTTTTTTGTCTTCATTGAAATTAGTATTTGAAAAAAGGAATATTGTTCTGTACTATTTTTTTTGTATTCATTAGGTATTTATTGGGTTGTGGCATAAAATATTATTTGTCTAAGTCTATTTACAAAGGTAGAAATAAATACATAAACCTCTATTTTTGTCACATCGGTGCTGTCCCTCTACTTTTTTTACAAGCAAAAACGCTTATATCGTTATAAAAATAAGTAACTTAAGAATATAACTTATTCTATTTCATAGAATATTAGTTTTATTATTAATATGTAGCATATTTTATTACGTAATTCATAATATTTATTACTGAGAGGCATAAATGTACTTGTCTCGCAAAATTTTGTCATATCGCTGCACAAAAGTAATTTAAACCTAACTTTGCATCGATGAGTCCGACAGTGTCCCCACCCCAATTTTATTTCCCTCGTTAGTGTGTGCTAGTGCGCAGTCAGGACGGACGTGTGTCAAATCGCTGCATATTCCCGCCAATTACGTAAGTACGACATTTCAGTTACTTCCAAGCAATTATTTTATATTATCGGTGGTTGCATTTTTCTAGTGTAATGTGAAGTTTTATTACGATTGTTTGGTTCTAACAGACATAGTAAGTAAATTAGCATCATTATAGGTACTTGAATTTAGCCTAAATATTATACATTTTTCATAATTTTCAAAAAAGTCGATAATTTCTCACGTCGCTGTTCTCATATCGCTGTAATCGGTGGTCTTTTTTACCACCGATGTGATAATTTACACCGATGTGATAAGAAAAATCAATCGGTGTCTTAAATATCATATCGGTGTTTTGATTCATGATCGACGCATAGTTTTGTCACATCGGTGGATTGTTTTATCACATCGGTAGATCATATTATCACCTCGGTGTAATTTTATCATATTGGTAGACATAGTGTCATTTCATTAAAGTAAACAAAAAAACAATGGAGCATACCTACAACCATACATTATATACATACATATACACATATTATATTTTTTAACTTTCATAAATATTAACTTGTGTGCAGCTCGTGCCGCACACAATTCGTTCGAGTAATTTTGTTTAAGATTAATTTTGTTTAAGAATGCTGAAATCAAAACTAAACGAGGAGGAGAAAAAAGAGAGAAAGAGGTTGATGGAAAGAATAAGAAAAGCTAAAATCAAAAGTGATCCTGTGTTAAGAGAGCAGCATTTAAGAAAAGACAGAGAACGCTTAGCTAAAAGAAAGGCAGCTGGACTTATCCTAACCCGAAGCCAAATGACTGCACATGCACGTCGCAATGCACAAAAGAAAAACCGAATCAGTGCCCGTGCATATTATCAGCGGAAAAAAAATAAGGCAAATGGTGCCCGCAACAACCCAACAAGTGTTTCAGAGACCAATGACGCAGAATCGCTACCGAAAAATCAAGATAATGAGCCCGGTATTTCTCAAGAACTAATAGGACCTCATAGCCCACGGCTATTGCGACAGAATGTTCGATGTAATAGTCCTAATTTGCGTATTGATGCCATAGTAGCGAGTGGTTCCCACTATTTACGTACAAGCAGTCCCCTAGATTTATCAATAGCATCTCCTTTACGAACGCCAAGTATTAGTTCTATAAATTCAGAAGAATCAACATTACGCCCAAATAGTCCTAACTTAGACACATCCTTTAATACTGTTAAATTCAAACAAGACATTAAAATGAAATTTCGTAAATATCAAAACGTTAAAACTCAGCAAATACACGATTTAAGAAAACAATTGGCAAAGGCTAATAAAGAGAAACTAATGTACAAAAAGAGATACATGAGACTACATCAAGAATTTAAGAAATTAAAACAGAGTAATTTAGAAGTGAGACGAATCCCAACGAAGCCAAAAAATATAGACCTGCAAAAACGTATCCGTAAGATTGTTGTTCAGTTTTTTGAGGATGATGAAAATTCAAATCTTTGCCCAGGTAAAAAGGATACTGTCACACAAAATGGAGTAAAAAAACAGAAAAGGCTGATGAAAGACACAATTAAAAATTTACACAAAAAGTATTTGACTTCGGGCTACCCTCCAATCAGTTACGTCACTTTTACAAGAATGAGGCCGTTTTGGGTCACGCAGCCAAAATTAAACTTGAGAAATACATGCCTATGTGAGAAACATGAGAACATGGATCTTGTTATATCATCTTTAAAAAGAAATCGTATCATAAAAGAAAACACCACGACTGAAATTCTAAGTAGTATTTGCTGTGATATTTTTAAGGTAGAATGCCTGCAAAGAACATGTCCTGTCTGTAAGAATCGTCATTTAAATTATCAAGAATTTGATAACTCCAAAGATGTTATTTATTGGAATTGGAAGAAGATAAAAAAGAATTACAAAAAAAATGGAGTCGATAAAATAGCCGTTAATGTAGAAAAAGTAAAAATAACCGTTAAACCATTACAACTAATCAAAATATTTGAAAACAATCTGAAACCGTTCTTAACACATTGTAGTAATATACGAAATCAAAGTCAAGCTTTTAAGCACTACAAACAAAACATGACTGAAAAGGATTGTGTCGTTCACATTGACTTTAGTGAGAACTATAGCTCCAAGTACGGGTCCGAAATACAATCTATGCACTTTGGTGGCAGTCGTCAACAATTCACATTACACACTGCTGTAATTTACTATAAAAATAAGGAAGAGAATATAACAACTCAATGTTTCTGCACTATTAGTTCTTCACTGCGCCATGATGCTGCCGCCGTTTGGGCTCACCTTGTTCCAATATTAGAAGAAATTAAACAGGAAGCTCCAATTGTTCAGAATCTTATTATTATTTCTGATTCTCCATCAGGCCAGTATCGGAATAAGAAAATTTTTTATATTATGTCCCAACTCAGTATTTACTGCTCTTCTCTGACTAACATAATATGGAACTATAGTGAATGTGGTCATGGAAAAGGTGCGCCAGATGGAGTAGGTGGGCTACTGAAGCGAACGGCGGATCGATTTGTTGCACACGATGGTGATATGAATAATATAGACTCTTTTGTAAACTATTTAAAATCTGCTGTCCAAGGCGTGAAAATTAGTACTGTAGAAGAATATGAAGTTGAAGAAAAGGACTGGCTTCTCCCTACAAATTTGAACACATTTCGTGGAACATTGCAAGTCAAACAAGTCATTTGGACTAAAGAAGCTAAAAATCGTATAGTTTTACGTCGACTTTCTTGTATAGAAGATGAATGTATGAAATATGTTGTTAAATGTCCACATGGCAAACATCTAGACTTCCACAATTTGTCAACCGAACACGAAATTAAGTCTAAACCTCAACTTTCTACTTCGAGTAATAAAAAATCCAGAACTAAATCCAAAATAGATATCACTAAAATGCGACCAGTAAAGTTAACTGACAAATTAATTTTGTTCCCACAGCCATCACATTCAAAGTATTTTACACCATCAAATACATTAAAAATCTCGGAAAATGCGGCACCCAGATCATCCTCTTCGACAAAAATGTCTGAAAATTTGCTATTGAACTATGTAGATCTTGATCAAAGTACTCCTGCCTGTTCATTTTTAGAGAAAATTGACACGAACATTTTAGTTGGTTTAGAGGAATCAACTCAATTCGTAAATAAAGAGGATACGGTAAAAGCATCTAATAGATTTTCAAGTCCTACCGTGGAAGACAGTGACACCGATGAGGAAATATTTAGAATAAAATCTAAAATTAACTTTAAAAAAGAAAAAAATGAGCCACGTAAACCAACTCCTGACATCAAACAGAGATTTAATTATATATTTGGTTGCAGTGACACTGATGATGACTTATTTTGATCTGGGCTGATTTGTTTTTAAAATTTTTATTTTTATTGTTTTTAGTTTTAATTGAAAAAAAAAAGGTTTAATTGTTGTAACAGATAATAATTATAAAAGTACGTAATTAAGTGCTGTGATTAACTATAGGTATACTACATAGTCTTCTATGACTTAAAAGTCTAATTATGGTGCAATTTAATAAAAGTGGAGTACGAAGACGGTTCAAGTTCTGTAGTGATTTATGTTGAACTTAAAGGCTGATTAACATAATAACCAAATTATACTGACAGATTTAATTTAAGTTTTTTTTTTAAGGGTAAAGATTATTTGCTAGATGTAAGATATAAGCGATCTCTATGTAATCTATGATACTTACGCACTGAGAACAAAGATTTTAAAAATATTAAATTAAGTGATAATTAAAGCTGTGATTATTGTAGTGTTGTTATGATTAAGGTTAAACTTAAAAGGCTGATTAATTAGGTATATAAAGTTTTCTTATATAAAGTTTCTATTCTTAGTATTGTTGAACCTAGAACGCCACAATGTTTTAAGTGTACACATGGCAAAACAATTAGCTTGATCGCCACATTAATAAATGTGTATTGTACAATAACGTACAAGAAATTTTTGTTTTTTATACTTCTTTTAAATAAACACAATGATAATAAAAAAAAACATTATTTTTTATTCTAAGAAAATAATACCCTTAGTTCAGGTATTCAGTTCTTAGTCACTCCTTCAAAAATGTATAAGCCTAATTTCTTTTTTGATGTTCAAAGGTGGATAGATTATCATATCGCTGTATATGTATATCACATCGGTGAATAAATTTATCATATCGGTGTACAGAAAAGATAATCGGTGCCGGATTGTCACATCGGTGGAAACCAGAATTCAAACTGAATTTTCTCCATAGTCTTAAAAGATACGTTGATGGTTACCAATAAGGGAGTATTTAGTATCCTAAATATTACATTAAACATGAAAAAAATAAAAAATATATATAAATGAAAAAGTTCACCGATATGATAAGAAAAATGGCATTTGTTGAAATTCACCCACATGATGTTCTTCATGTTCTTACCTCTCCGACGCATCGTCCTTTAGTTACGAGCGACCTTCTGAAGTAGTCGCACAGTCTGTCACAGCGGTACGCGCACGCGCTGTACTCTTGTCCGGGAGGACATTGTGACGTGGTCGTCGTAGGAGTGCTGTACTCCTGGGATGGTCCTGGAGAGGAATAGATACGAATTCAATTGTATTACTGTACAAGGACCTGGGCCGAAATCGGCACTATCACCGCCATTTTGTTTTTTTTTTCTACATTTCACTTTTTTAACCACAAGCGACCTTTTTTCATCGTTTTTCGATCACCAAGAGATCCTTGTAACAGTATATGTGGTTTGAACGATACATATCTGTGTGTTTGCAGGTGATTAAGAAGATTTATATTCTAGTCTATGCTCAAATTTAATATTAAATTAAACATCAAGGGGATAAAGCAATGTCTTATGTCACGAGCGCTTATGACGAATACAACTTTATCCCCGAGGAGAATACTCTACTTTTCACACCTGCGAGATAATAAAGATTAAGCAATTCTATTATCAAATATTATTTTTGGTGAAGTATATATACGATTTTTTTGTTGAGGTTCCAAAACCAAATCACATTATTGACCAGTGGGTTATAATAAAATTCAGTACAGTATAATTGCCCGGCTAGAGTCCAGGGCTATAATGACTTACTTTAGGTATGGTTTGCATGGCATATAATTTGACATTATCCAGCAGGTAGTGTGAAAAGATTTTATTTTAATGGTTGAATGAAGGAATACTGGAGAGAACTTCACAAAGCAATATGACAAATTGAATATGGTTGGTTGATAAGTACCTGGCGCGACTGTTGTGATTGTTGTCGAGACGGTCGTTTTTACAGCTCCTACAATAAATTAAATATTACAGTATTGTTAAAACAATAAATAATTAATTGCACAATGTAACCTAAAAGTAAATTTAAATTAACATTAGTGCTGTAAACTGTTTTCAGAATGGAGATCAAAACTGTAAAATTCTTTCATGTATTTTTATCATTTTGCAGTTTTTGAGAAAAATTATTAAAAAAGAAGCTCTAATTTTTTATCGATAATGTGTCGTTTTGTGTCCCGGAACGTGTATAATGAATTTTTCCTCGTACCGGACCATAAAAAATACTAGTTTTAAGCGAAAATATAGTTTAAATATATCAAAAAGAATCAACTGCACTAACCAGCAGTAGTCCCCCCACACTCGGGCCTGATCACGACCACATTGTAAGGCCAGTCGCACACCATAGTAACGTTGTTGTACATAGTGCCGGGTCCACACGACTTCAGTACGGGGCCGCTCGGGGCGCATTCGTAAAACTTCGTGCAGTCCGTCGGGTGCGGCTCGTTGGGACGGACGGAGTTCTCGCAGAGAGATGGTTCTGTTTAAAAAGACATGTTAGATTTGAATATATTGAAGTGAATCTAAAATACAATAATAAATGGACTGTAAAGGACTGAAAGGTGGGTATGTGAGAGATCGTTTAAAAAGCAAGTTATTTATGAGACTCTTGCTGGAGTTTTATGATCGTAAATTGGATAAAGATCCAATTTAAGTAAAGACTTATCAAGGGGTTAGCCTATTGCACACTATACTCCGTTAGTTTAGTTAGTGGTAGATAATTAAAGGTAAACAAAAATAACCACATGACGAGAGACCTGTCAAATATCCGATTAAATGTAATACCTACCACTTCAGTTGTCATGCTACGTCACAGTTAACTCTTCAATTTAGCAACGTTATAATAAGTTGACCTTTAGAGAATCTGTCTTTTTGGGCTCTTTAAGACAAAGACAAAGACAAAGACATTTATTCGTCGGATATGGTACGTACAAGTTGGTTAGGTATAATATGTTCAAGACACATCCGCCGCTAAAAGCGGCATACGAATATTTACATTTACATGGTCATAAAAACCTAACTTATTACTACATAAACTCTATTAACAATACGAAAAACTAAGACTATAGATATAAAGATACATTTATACTCTATTAAAATAAAACACAACAGCAACAATATTTGTAGGTATTATAAAACTAAATAAATCTATAATTTATTACCCTTATATTCAAAAAATTCTTTCAGTGTATAAAAATTATTTTGGAGAAGCCATGTTTTTAGATTTCTTTTGTAGTAATTAAATGGTAGTTCTCTTATTACTTTTGGAATATGGTTGTAAATTTTTATGGACATAAGGTAGCTGTTTCTGTAGTGCAGAGCGCTGTTACAAAATTGGTTTTTTAGCTTAGTGGGGTCCCTTTTTGTAAATCTATTGTTTTCGGTTACTGTGGAGAAGAAGTGTGAATTTTTCCTAACAAATATGGCTATTTCTAAAATATAAATAGAAACTAGCGTTAAAACCTTCAACTTTTGAAAAATTGGTCTACAACTCTCATATGGAGGCGCCCCAGTTATTGCTCTCAAACATTTTTTTTGAGCTATGAATGCTCTTTGGATATGTGACGAGTTACCCCATAGGAGTACGCCGTACCTCAATACAGACGCTACGTAGCCGTGATAGGCGTTGAGTGCAGCTTCTTCATTCGCTGTTTTACGTAGTTCTCTTAGTGCATATACAAATCTGTTAATTTTTTTACATAGGTTTTCAATATGTATACCCCAATTACAATTTTCATCTAATGTTAGACCTAAAAATTTTATACTATTTTCTTTGTTGATTATTTCGTTATTATGGTTTAAATTAATTTTGGGGGGGTTTTGTTTATAGTTTGCAAATTGAATGTATTTTGTTTTAGATAAATTTACTTTTAAGTTGTTTTCAAATAGCCAATTTATTATATTGTTGATAGTTTGATTTACTTCTTGTTGATGTAATGTTTTATTATTTTCCGGTATTATTACTGACACATCATCTGCAAATAGTACGCATTTATGGCTTGTTATATTTGGTAAGTCATTTATATATAAAAGGAAGAGAAGAGGCCCAAGGATGCTTCCTTGGGGTACTCCAGACCCATTGTGTTTAAATGAGGATTTGTATGCCATCGCAACGAGTTTATCATTCATATGGGATATTTCCACACACTGTTGTCTTTTGCGTAGATAACTTTTTAGCCATTCTAACGCTGGACCCCTGATGCCGTACCGCTCACATTTATCTAGTAGTGTGTAGTGGTTAACGAGATCAAAGGCTTTGCTCATATCTAGAAAGATTACTGAAACAGAGCGTTTTTTGTCTATATTGTCTGTTATGGACCTGACTAGAGAGAATGCTGCCAAAGTTGTTGACTTACCTTTTTGAAACCCATTTTGTTCTTCATTAATAATTTTATGTTTATTTATAAATTGAATTAAACGGCTATGCATTATTTTCTCGTAAATCTTTGAAAATATTGGAATAAGGGTGATAGGTCTATAATTAGTTTTATCTAATGTACTCTTGCTTTTATGAAGGGGCTTAACTATTGAAACTTTTAATTTTTCCGGGAAGATTCCATCAAATAGAGATAAATTGATTGTGTGGCACAGTATTGGTGTTATGATTTCTGCACATAATTTGAGTATGTGCGTAGAGATCTCGTCATACCCTACCGATCTTTTATTATTTCGATATCAGAACATGGGTTCAAAAATAGATTATTTACAATTGACAGATTACCAAATTTTATATTATGATTATAAACAAATAAACAAATTAACTAATAAATGTTAAAGTTTAACATAGATTAATAAAAGAGGAAAATATCGTAAGAATCGAAAATAAAATTTATTTTGGGTATAGCGTATTTTTAAACAAGAAAGTGTCATCTATAAAAAAACCTTTTTACGATTTGTTTACCTTTATTTCATTACCTAAACCAATGGAGTATATATGTGTTATGTATATTGAGTCCACATTTCAAATATTATCTAGTCCACTATTGTTAAGTTATCTTATTCCTATTCCAATGATTGAGTAGTAAGCTGATATTCAGTCTCAAGGCTTTTCTTTTCAAGAACCTCCAGCCAAACCCTAGATGTAACTTTTGTTTAAATGTATCATATTCTATCTCCTACAGCAGTCATACTCGAAGTGTGCTCCACAGAGCCTTAGGACTTCGCAAAGCCTCTTTGGGGGCTCCGCGAAAATATTAGCCTATGGCCTATGTCCAGCAGCGGACGTCATTGTTTTATGGTATTTGAGCTGGTTCTGCATCATCGTAATGTCGTAGTTACGAATTGTTTTAATTATTTTTTTTGCGCCATTATATTAAAAATCCAATAGTACCAACAATAGTGGGAAAAAAGTGAACTCAGAGTGTATACGAGTGTTATTTACCCCACCAGAATAAATTAATGGTACACAGTCGACGACAAAACTATGAACAATTCACTTTGTTCCACTGGTTAAACGCAGTTTTTGATTATTTTAGGGTTCCTCAAATATGGAGTTTTCAAAGGCTGCTAAAAATGTTTGAGAATCGCTTTTCTACAGTAATTATTATTACTCACCCTCACACTCGCAGTATACTCTAATCTCGAAGTCTAAACACTTCTCGCCGACCTCCTTGCAGTACAGTCCTCGTTGCAAGCTACATTCTGCGTCAAGTCCCGTTTCCTTGGGAGACTTGTGATCGCCCACTGTACGGCACTCTATCTCCTTCATCATGCTTTCTTTACACATTGGTGTCCCGATTGCCTATTTATGAGAAAAAAGATTTATATAATAAAATAATAGTGAGAACTTCTTTAGGCGCGTTGAGCGATTTTTGGTAGGGGCGACATCTCGCGCCGCCGTAGTACTGTACTATAGAAAATAGATGGCGCACCGGTTTTCAGTTGTCAGTTTTGACGGCAGTCCTCATGATTGTAATTTTTTTTAAAGTTATAAACACGCTCACTTGCTCTTTGCTCTATATTCTAACAAAACGAAGTGTGCACTGGCAATCAAATTTGTGGAAGTGGATTTGCGCAAGCGAGTTCCAACGTGTAAACGCTCACGTAAGTGACTGTCAAGTCACTAAAACTTGCAGAAGTACATTGTGAAGTTTAGAAACCAAACGTTAGACTTCAGACTGAGTCACTGTTGTACAACTTCATATTTAGACACTACATTGTAACTATTTGGTTTTTGTGTACTTGTGGCGGCATCTACAATGTCACATGCGAACGACGTCACACAAATCCTGCATCGCACAAGCAGAGTTTACCGCGCGACTGATATAGAAACAACGTCCCGACGTCAATCGTTGGCAGTTGTCCACCAGACACGACACCCGTCTGGTCGGAGGATCCTCCCTTTTCTATAGAGGATGAGCGAAGTTTACACCCTGTTCCCCATACCTCTTTATACTAAATAAAATGTATTATTATAGTTTCTTACCAATTCATTCGGTCGTGGTAGTGGCTCGTTGTCAATAGATTCTCCGTTGGGTCCTGTCTCGGGCGCTCCTCTGTTGATCCAAGAGGTCCAGCCGGTCACGCACTTCAGTGGCTCATCGTGAGGTTTCGGAGATGTTACTTCTTTCGGCTGTGAGAGAAAAATAACCGATAAATCTAGCAAATATGCATAAAACAAATAAATCAAGATTTTCTTTGCCTATAGGGATGTTGACTGGGAAAAACATACTATTTAGTCCGTCAGGCAGATAATAAAAAAATATTAGACACGTATTTTTTGCTTCATCATTTTAATAAAAAATGGTTTAGATAAAACGCATTAAAGTTGGGGAGTGAGGGCCCACTACGTCACAAGTCAGTATAAAATCTACCGGGGAGTGACGTCATGCCACATTTTAACTCAATGTATTGCCGTAATCTTTTGATTACGTAAAAAAAGTTAAAATATGTGTCCAATATTTTTTTAATCAAATCAACCTGACAGACAAAAAAAATTGTGAACATCCCTAATACATCAGAATCAAGACTGAAGAGTATTTTAATAATATTCCGATTTTGCAGAAATATGCATTCATTTTATATTTTTTGTATTGATGAACTCGCCTCATTGATAATTTGAAAGAAACGCTGATACGTCCTTCACAGGTGATCTTATTTCTGGAGTTTTAACCTCTAGTATGGCGTTCATAAAGCCTATTCTTCAGTATCGTGACCAAAATGAATATTTTACGGTTTTTTTATATCATGGCTTGGAACAGCCGCACTTAATTTACCCACTTTAAAACCTAACCAGTAAAATAAAAACTCACCGCCTCAATAGTAGAACAAGGCTGGCCCGTACAAATCTTCTGCTTCTTAGAACAGCGGCAGGTGTGGCACTCATCTTCCTCCATGACCTCTCCCTCCGCGACCTCCCGTCCATCTTGTAGAGTCATGCACACTGGCTTGCACTTAGCGCGGGGCACGCAGTCCTTGTGAGTACTGTTCTTGTAGACTTGGCCTTCGGGGCAGGATTTTTTGGGTTTGCAACCTTCGGTGAATAGAAGGTAATATTTTTACACGTGTGTATTTTGATTATAAACCTTATGTTTGATTAAATAAGGATTAGTTTAGAGTTTTATTTATTTTGATGTGAAATTATTTTGCTATGACATTATGCTCAAAATATGAGCTTTCTGTACCGTGCGGAAAGGATTGCTTGGACATTTAACATGTTCTTGAAACTTTAAAAAGCGGCAGTTAATCATTTTTAAGGCATTACAAAATACGTAAGCTTTACCTAGCTTTTTGACAGTTTAATACACTTCTTTCTATTCAAAATTGAAAATTCTAACTACATTTCCTGAACTGTTTTATAATAGGTACTAGGCTGCGCATGATTTCACCCGCGTGGACCCTAATTCCTTTTTTATTTTCTTAATATAAACGTAGATGCCTAATTTACTCCTTATAACATTAGCTATCTGCCAGTGAAAGTCCCGTCAAAATCGGTGCAACCGTTGCGGAGATAAGCCAGAACAAACAGATAGAGAAAAAAAATAAGAAGATTTTTTTGTTATTAGTAACGTACTTTCATATGCATTTAGTAAAAAAGCATTTTGACATTACAAACAGCCATTTCAATTTTTTTTTTGTATAGTTTCCTTGCAGGTATTCGAAAACTTACCTTCGACGCAAGTGTCCTGTTCACAGTTGCTCTTCATTTCAGGGTAGTACAGGGTGTTGTCGCAGGTCTCCACAGGACACGGAGATAGACACGCGTCGTAGTTGGAGCATTCCTCATCGCATTGCATTGCTGGTGGACAAATTTTAGTTACATTTTAGTTTCAGGGTAGATGTCAATATATCCGGTCGTGGCTAAATAATAACAACTGCACGGGACGATCTTCAAGGTTAAGCAACGCTTGCCGAGGTCGATCCGTGGATGGGTGGCCATCCATTATATACCAAGACCCCTCCGTTCCTCAGACAGCACGTTAAGCCGTTGGTCCCGGTTGTCATTGTGAATGTGAGGATTATGTGGATATTTTTTTGGGTTTTCAGTTTGAGTAGTTTTTGCGGCCTACCCAAATGTCCTTTCTTTGGTATTGTTCGTCGAGTTGAGCTCCTTAAGTTCTGAGTTGAGCTCACGATTACTGACAAATGCTTGCACTGACTGGACAGGTCCACTCAATTCTGTGTGGTTCTTTCCTCAAAAGACCATTTCAGACACTAATCTACGGTGATCATATGGTCTGACCAAGATTATGTGTGGACTTTAAAAGAGACTGTGACCTCTGAGTTTGTTTCGGCCTTTCTTCTCGGAGTAGTCAGATAGGAAATGCCGCTAGCTATTTTTTTATTTCTTTTTATATGACGTGTAAAAGTGATTCCGCTATCCTATTTACAGAATAAACAATTTCTCTTTATTTCATTTGTAGATCTTTGACAGTCGTTACAGCTAATCAGAAGCCCGAAAGTCTGAAAACCAGTCTTACCAAGGGGTATCGTGTTAATCGTTGCACTGCGTGCATTTTCTATGGGAATTTTCTATGAATTATTGAAATTTGGATAGGACAACGTCTGTCGGGTCAGCTAGTATATAATATGTATATATTTAGCGGTGATATTGTTATTTGGTATTTTCTTTGTTAAAGGTTAATCACTGTATCGTTGTTACTTTTGTTCGATCGTCATTTTCACCAAAAACATGCTATTACAGATACAATTTCCTTAACATCAGATTCCATAAATCTTTCAAGTCAAGTCAATACTCACGACAAGTCGCCTGCGTCCTCCACTTGAACGTAACGCCCCTCCCGGCGCACGCCTGCGCATACGCCGCTAAGGCCGTGCACGCACACTCGCAGTCCGCGCCCGCGTCGCACGCGCACGCGTCGCGCGTGCAGCGCGAGATGTACGGCGAGGGAGATACTTCCGCGTGGCACAGAGTGAAGGGGTACTGTTTCATTGTGCTGCAGATTGAGGAGGCCCATTCCTTTCGTTCGGGACGTTGTTTGCAGTGGTCCTGTACAAGAAATTAAGCTTAAATATCTTGTCTTTTTGTAATTTGTGCCCCCCTTGGCGACGCCCTTGGTCGCAAGCGCTACTGCTATAAGGACTACCATGGGGTTTTGGGTCGGCCAAAGTGTTATTGGGATTTCCATCTGGAATTTCTCAGTAACAGTCTAGATCTGTGCCCGGTTGATGGTAATAGTCTCGCCCCCTATTACATGGGACTCAAACATAACTGGCGAAATGTTATATGTATGTTTTCTTTTCGTCTTGAAGAGTTTATCCAATTGAAAGTGACTGTTGACTGCTGACCCAAGTTATTTTATTTAACAGGGATTATCTACAAATATCAGCAATACATTAAAACTTACTAAAAGCTGCTGCGGTTTAGGACACGTCGGCTTAAGTTTCCACGAATCAGCGAAGATGAGTGCTGAAGACTCGGCCATGCCGCCGCCAGAGGGCGTCTGGAAGTCGTCGCGTCTGTCGCTGTTGTAGTTACCGCATAGACCTTTCACCTGGAATTATGGATTGATTAATTTACTAGTCAAAGGACTAGAACTATGTTGAAGTTAGGTGGCCTTCGCTAGATACATCAATACTCAATACTTTATTTGCATTCGACAATGTGTCTTAGGTGGTGATGTAAAATTATAGGTGATGTGGACCCTGTCGGGCACAGCAAAATAGTAGGAGAGAGGAAACTTTGAAAGAACTTGGCTTTATTCTTTTTATGTTACATGACGTCGTCTAAGAGTGAAAACCTCTTATATGCGAAAAACTGGTGAGCAACTGGGAAGGTATATTATATGCTGATCGCGCGGTAAAATCTGCTTACGCGATGCAGGATTTTGCGTGATGTCAATATGATGCGTAGGTCGCATGTGGCGGTATAGATGCTGCCACGAAACTAGGGCGTGCGTTGCGAGGTTTTTTTTCCATAAATGTAATAAAATAAAAAGTCAAAGTTTTATACCCGAGCTTTTCACTTTAAGGCGACGATAAATAGTTTACTGTATTAATACTTATTTGATTATGTTAGCACTTATATTTTATCTTTGAAATATTCATTTAATTAAACTATAACACCACCACCTTCAGTCACCTACAGCCAAATGATTTCTTAGTCTCCAACAATATACGTAGCACTGAACACAGGATGAACTAAGTAGGTAGTCTATAAATTCTAAAACTCTAACATAAAAGTTATTTAAGGAAAATTTATAACTTTCAGACTTACAATAATAATAATATGAACAATTATATAAAAAAGGAGGGGAAATAAACAAAGGGCATCAAAAATTCGTCCGCATCGCTGTCAACAGGAAAAGTGCCCAAAAGGCTGGCAGCATTGCCACGTTGTATGGCAAGGCTGATTCTTTGGCCAGAAAATAGGCCCGCCCTTTGGTCACGTGAAGAGTCGACCAACCGCTTGGCGATGTCTCGAAAAACTAAGTGGGCACTCGGACCCCATGGACCTAGTGTTTCTTCCCCAAACGGCTCGAACATATTCCAATAAGATTGGAGTATCTGCCCGCCGTGCTAGGAAGATGAGATGGCGCGAGGGTGTCGACACATGTTGCATGGCACACCAAAGGTATTTAGGTAATTTTTTAAATGCCTTGATTTTATGTCTCGTGACTACCACTTCTTTCAATTAAAACATAATAAAGTTCAACAGAAAATGTATGTAAATCACTACCCACCTGTATCGCGCACAAAAGTGAAAATAAAAATAAATCCTTTAAGAACATTACTCACCCTTCCTTGCCAGATGGAATCAACTTTGACGTAGACTCTCATTCCGCGGTCCCATTGAAGACTCATACCAAGTGTTGGTACATCCAGGAAAACGTAAGCACCAGCAATACGCATTTTGATCCTAGACAATGTAATGAACATAATTATCATGGTAACAAATATATACATTTCAAATTTCGCGGGCTACATTGAAGGTATTCCCTTAAGTAATGCTAAATTGAGTTTGACCAGTTCTCAACTTGAGATTCTCTATTAAGGTAACGTTAGTCAGTCATTCTTTCATACTAACGTTATTTGGAGTTTACTCCACTGTTTGACAGTGTACATTAAAAATTATAATCTAGTTGTCTCGTCATTCATCTAGCCCTGTACGGAAACAGAATTTAAAAAAAATGTTTTGTAAGTTATGAGCGTTAAAACTTCCATATTTCAACACTAATTTTAACAGATCTTTGGGTGTAAATAAATAATTCTCGGAGTATGAAAATGACAAAATTGTCACCGTACCGGGATAAGTAATTTATTCCAGTACCACATCCAGTAGTTCATAATATATATACGCCCAAAGGTATGTTCATGTACGCACTCGTTTTTGTTATCATCTATTTCACTTTCTCATACGATGTTAGGTGAAATAGCATGTATATAACCCACGCCCACTAGTTCAATTCGACTAGCGGAACCTTAAGAAACCGGAAGTTAATGGTCAAGCAGTATTGTAAAAATAAACATTTTATACTCGGTAAAAAAAAAACTTTTACTTTCTGAACACAGCAGATAACACAGGCTTGTGTTCATGCAATAGACTGAAGGATCAAAGGAACCCGATGGGCAAGATCACAAGCGCAAACCTGATGATCACAGTCGGATATTTATTTCACTATAGAGGATTCTAAAATAGCACTTTTTAATAAAATTATATAACGACTTACCTCTTCAACTTCGATATATCCGGAATGGGTGAATCCTTAGTGAGGGAGACGATCTCTTCATTACCACCACCGCCAACCTTCAGAGTCACCGACTTAGAGCATGTGGCGCCTGTCGTGCCGCATGGTACATTCTATAGGAAAGACAAGAAAGTTTTTATTTCGAAAGATATTACTTGACCAATACAGTTTTTCAGAGTATTCCCATGTTGGGAATCGAACCCAACACAACACTTTGCACGCGGTCTGTGCGCGCAGGCAGCTTGATCAGCGTGTCATCGGCACACTGAGGCGCGGCGCGGCGCGGCGGCTACATGGCTCGGTTCGACGACCAGTCGTTTCAACAGACTCCACCGCGACGGACGCTTTTCCTCTCTTTTCTAAATTACTAACTGTTTATGCGGGAAAGTTATAATTTTGAAGTAAAAACGGCATTATACCAAGCCTCATATAATACAGTCCACTAATTTATTGCTCCCCGCGCTAACATCCGTTCTAGATCAAACATTACAAACATAAACATGTTCTAAGGTTGTAAAATGTACGTTTGAGAGGAAAAGTAATTCCTCGAAAAAAGGACTGCCTTAGCAGCGCGCTAACTCTGGAGCATTGTTGCTCTCAGTATGGGGTAAACCAGCTTCTTTGCTAGCTGTACTCATAAGAAGTTGCTCTTGTAGCTTTCAGTCTATGTGCTTTTATAGATAGGCTGTAAAAGCAAGAAAGAAAGAAAAATATTTTATTTTGGAGACCCATTTAAATCTAGCGACACTAACATCATTTTCAAATAAACGAAAAAAAATAATTATATAACAAGGTACTACGCGAGGCCAAAAAGGCTCCTATCTCAGCATAATGCTGCGATATTTAAAAAAAAAATATCGCAGCGCTGGTATTCTGATAGGGCCCTCTGTGGTACCACGGACACACCTACGGACATATATATATGTACATATAGATTTATGTCTACTAGACACATTTTATATTGTTCTCCTTTGTCTCTAATTTTCATATGTGAATGTCATGCATACCTGTCATTTGCATGGTTACTGAAATGTTAATTTTAGATGTTATGCAATTGGAATTGTAAGTGACTGTGCTGTTGATGTGCTTATGATAAATAAATAAATAAATATAAATCCCACTAGGGGATTACTGTACTGCAGAATACAGTTTGTTGCAGTAAATATTAACAATTTGGTCAACATCTTCGCTACTGCAGAACAATGTCACTGCGGACCCTTTGATTTTTAATGAAAACTAGTACACTTTAGCCAAACAACTTGTTTCCCCTCACCTGAATCTCCACATCGAACCCATCCTTGCTGTCCATGACGCCCTTAGCCAGCAGGTAGGTGCAGACTCCTTCGAAGTCATAGTCTGTCCCGTCGAAGGTGACCACATGCGAGTCGCCCCAAGCGGAACACACGCCGGCGCATTTGCGCGCACTGCACGACCAGTTGCCGCTCTTGCATTCGCTGTGCAGAGAAATGTAAATATAAAATGCGCCAGACACGCGCTAAACGCTTCTTACTGTGTCATCCTGACGGATGAAGGATTAATAGTAAATTTATTTTAAAAAAAAATGTAATGTAAATAATTAATTTTTTAATAAATTTTAATATGTAAAGGTAAAATGCATGTATGTTAATTAATTGTGTACTTGAGGAAATGTTTATAAAGTTGTTTTTTTTTTAATATTGCTTAATTTGTGTAAATTTTGATGTACTGTTTGATTTATGGTAGAATTTTATATTTTTATAGATATACCTTTGCCGCTGAAATGTCATATTTCGGGAATGCATGTGAATTGTAACAGTAAAAAAAACCAACTGCTCAGCTCTGGCCTTCCAAAGGTTGATGATACATATTCAAATGGTGTCAAGGGATACACCATTTATATATGTGGGAACGAGCCCTGTTATGTATGACTTGTTTTAACTTTTTTAAAGGCATAATTATAGTGCTGGTTCGAGGCCGCGTCGCGAGAAACGAGTCCCTGGAAGAACTTGGGGATGCCTTTGCCCAACAGTGGGACAGTACCAGCAAAAAAAAAGGTGTAGCAGGGATATTAGAAAAAGATATTGAAATATTAATGCCCGCAATGCATGCTTTTACCGGGCAAATATCTCAGTAGTTCGTATCAAATCATAAATTAAATTAAGATAATCAATGTTTATTTATTGTAGTTCTGTTATATTCAATAATAATTCAAAAAGTTAGATATCTTTAGCTATCGAGGCCCATTAATGAAGCCTACTTAGTGCTGTTATCCCATAAGATAAAACTTTAGTTTTTATGAGTCGATCAAATGCGAAAAATTAGTTTTCGGTAAAACCTATAGCCGAACTGGCGTTATGCCAGAGACAAACAGTAAATGTAGATATTTAATTATTTACCTCCGAATATCGAAGTGAAGTATTAAAATTAGAACTCGCATTATATTATAATTAGAAATTTATTGAGTAACAATATCTTATCTTATCTATTTTATCGATTATAATTATTTTTTTAATGTATCTAGTTTAACTTTTTCTCCATGCAATAATAATATGTACTTACTTAATTTTTAACCACATTTTGAATTGTTATTAATAGTACGAGTGCAATGTAATTGGTAAGCAGTAAATTAGAGATAACATCTTTGTCCTTTTAAGAGGACTAGGTACAGAAAAATAATAATTCTAAATTTTATCTCTTTGTACTGTAAACCAGTTCGCTGATTGCCAATTGTATGTCAATGCTGATCAAGCAGTATCGATAACGCCTTGACTCACGTTCTACAAAGAAAGTGAAAGGCACGTACGCATTATACATATAAATATACGCAATGTCCAGTAAGTATTGTTTTATTTGAGTCCGAGACATAACGGGGGCGTAGCTCAGATGGTAGAGCGCTCGCTTAGCATGCGAGAGGTACCGGGATCGATACCCGGCGCCTCCAGACTGAATTTTTTATTTGGATGAATCATTATTTTTTTACTTAAAAATCAGAAACAAAAACCTGTGAGAGTGAATAGCACCTTTAGATTTTGTAATACAACTTATTATAATGCCATGTTATGTACTATAGAGTAACGTGGACCTTCGCAACCTCTGTAGCGCAGCACTGGCCGGGGTCTTTCATATTATAACGTGACTTTACTCGAAATACGTTAGGGTATTTCGAGTAAGGTAAGGCCCAAGTAGGCCCTTGAAATATCCTATACTATTAAATGAGCAATATTTGTATTCTCAAAAACGGCTCTAACGATTTCGATGAAAGTTACAATATAGGGATTAACGAGGAGGAAAAATCGATCTAGCTAGGTCTCATATCTAGGAAAATTCGTTTTCTCTGTACGTATTTTCACCCAAGCAGAGCTCGGTCGTTCAAAATTTAGAACAAGATGGCAGCATGGAATTGGTAAGTACCTACTATCATCACAGCATGGAATAAGTATGAACTATCCTGTATTATTAAATGAGCATTCTCTATTTTCACCCGAGCAGACCTCGGTCGACCAGGTACTGAAGAGTAATATGGGACTTGTACATACCGACTCGACTAAAACCTTCACGACTTTGTACGTTTTCAGGGTAACTTGGGGGTTCCTCCTATGCTACGCTTTTGACATGTCCTGGGAAAACCATCCAGGGTCTATACCCTATTTACAAATCTGTAAATATTTGTATAAATTACATACCATTTGTTACATTCCTCCTGCATGAGATGTCCATCAGGGTAGCTCCTTCCACCGTGGTGACAGGGGCACTGAGATGGTGGCAAACATTTCTTGGACATGGTGTCCAGTACGAAGCCTTTCTTGCATTGGCAGCCTGGACGGCATTCAACGGTTGTTGATGTTGGCGGGAGATGCATGTTCTGTACGGAAAAAAGTTAATATCATGTTAATGATCCGATCCATCAAGTTAAGCTAAGCTTCCCAGCGTTGATCCGAGAATGGGTGACCATCCTTACATATTGAGTCCCCTCCGTGCCTCGGAAACTACGTTACGCCCTTGGTCCCGGCTGTCATTCGTGGATCTTTGACAGTCGTTACGTGTCGTCAGAAGCCCGAAAATTTGACACCCAGTCTTACCAAGGGGTACCGTATTACCCAGTTACTGGGTTGTGGAAGTCAGATAGGCAGTCGATCCATGTAAAATAATGGTATTCAGCTGCATCCGGTTAGACTGGAAGCCGACCCTAACATAGTTGGGAAAAGACTAGGCAGATTGATTGATTGTTAATGATCCAATTACAATTTAATATTCTTCATCTCGTGAAGTCTCTAAAAGCCATCGGTTTTTAAAGCGTCTCGCCATACGCCGCATCAAAAATGTCACAAATAAATTTCAACGGTACAGGGATGTGGAGTTATGGCGCGTGGCCAAAATTGGAACTAAAAACGCCATCTTGTTATTTCAATACAATTTAAGTGACAATTTCACAAATGTTTACCAATAACGCCCCCCTATCAAAGTCATTCAGGTGCCGAAAGATCCTTTTAGCACCACTATAAATATATAGTGCCATCCACGAAGACGCGCCCCACTCACACGCCTCACGCTTACAGTACAGTAATCGCGTTTAGGGAGAAAAATGGGGAGGGTCTTCGTGGATGGATACTTTCAAAGGTTCAAGACAGCTTTAAAAAAACTGCAATGTTTTCGCTTACGCCAGACGTCACCGATATCATACCCCAACTAAGGCCTAAGACCAAAATCGTTTATATTCAGTGTACGCCATTCCAACGAGCATTTTTTTATTTAGAATTTCGCGCGATTTTTTATCGCAGTGCGGGCTAGGCCTAAAGGCGCTAACACATTTTTTTAAAACTTTTATTGTTGTGTTACAGCTAGTGTCAGATAAGTTAAGAAGTAAATAAGTGGCCGCCTAACTCGTACTTAATAAAGGATATGTTTTCTGAACGTACCTTGCAAGTAAGCGGCTCAGCAATCTCACAGGTGGTAAATTCCATGTTGTTTGACGCGCTGCAATTACTGCGCAGGTCTTCAGCGGGCGGGTAGTTCTGTATCTCCATCGGAGTGGCGGGCTTGCAGTCCCAGAGGGCGCCCACGCATGTGCTGGGTGAATATAGGGTGATAGTTAATAAGGTGTCATACGACAAACAGAGAAGTATGCAAGAAAAGTACATGTTGCTCCAACCCCTGACAAAAAGCAAAAAAGAATGCAAGAAAGAAAAATGCGTTTAGTGGAATTATAGAAGAAAGAAAAACACTTTAAAACTATAAATAACAGAAAACAATGCTTTTAATGCCAAAAGGGCCTCAGCTCAACATAATGTATGTGTGTTGTCTTAAAATATTAGTGAATAGGACCAATTAATAACTATTAGTTTTATTTGCTTTTAAATAAAATCTGTCCATGACAGTCGATGGAGAGAATATTTATAGAGTAGACCTATTTATTTGGTATTTTTGTTTTTAGTAAGGAATAGCATAATAAACTGTCAGAGCTTCATTTCTAATTCTTTTTATCTATTGTGGTATAGTAATCTTATTCTAGGTGCATCGTCTTCATATATAATACAAAATATTGTAAAACATTTTAAAAGAGTAACGGTGGAGTTTCTTGCCCATTCTTCTCCATACGAAAACTACCTTTTGGAAGGGGCGATTAGAATCAATTCTATTTTTGTAAAATTGACGTGCATAAGTGCCTTTTATGTGCCTAATTGAAATAAATTGATTGACTGTGACTTTGATTATGAAATAATTGAAATTGCAAAATGATTACCGACCTTTATTGCTGTCTGTACCATTTATATTGAAACTAGTTTAGCGAATTGCGGGCATGAATGAAATAATGCAATTCTGTATTACTACGCAAAGTGAAAGGTAAGCAAGTTTTACGTACTTGAACATTTTACGTAATGTCCACCATACTAGAGGTTCATTTCGATCTAGTTCACAACGGGGGCGTAGCTCAGATGGTAGAGCGCTCGCTTAGCATGCGAGAGGTACCGGGATCGATACCCGGCGCCTCCAAAAATTTATTTTTAATTATAATTTCTAGTTTTTATTTTAATAATGTTGAAGTGGTGGATATGGATAATAATAATACATTCAGGGCCTGGCTTTTAGTGTCCGGAACTCCAGATACCCTTCTTAATTTCCACTGGCGACCAGATCATTAAAAAAATGGAACAGAATTTATATGAGTTAAGTTAACTGAAACATTTCCGAAGACGGAAAAAAGCAATGTGCTAGCGGCGATTTCTTAATTCCACCCGGAAAATAATTAATTACCTATATCTCAACTAGTATTAAGAGAAAACATTTGATTTTTTGTATGTTTATTTGTTTGTAATTAATAAACTCAAAAGCTACTGGACCGATTTAAAAAAAATATTTCTCCAGTAGAATGCTATATTAGTTGACAAAATCGATTTCAAACAATCTTGTTACAATTCAATTTCGTAACCTAACTAATATTATAAATGGGAAAGAGAGTTTGTTGGTTTGTTTGTTACGCTTTCACGCTAAAACGGCTGAACGGATTTGGACGAAATTTGGCACATGGGTAGACCATGACCAGGGTTAGGACATAGGATACTTTTCATCCCGATAAACGCAAACGAAGTCGCGGGCAGAAGCTAGTTTCTAATAATACTTACCATAGTTCCCTTTCTCTTTTGCCAGCTCTAACTTCTTTGTAGCCAGCATTGAATTGCAGTCCTTTGTGGTAGCACGGACACAGACCGGTCGGCACGCATACGTTGTTCTCATCTAACAACTGATAACAAGCAATACAAATCAGTATGTTAGAGGAAAACTTTCTTGGAATATTAAATGGAAGTACAGTACAACTATTTTCATAATGTCCCTCGGCAAACTTCGTGTCGTCAGTTCGTCAGTCGTCGGATTGCTATCAGTTGCCCTTTCCACTTGGTAATTATGGTTGACGGCAACGCGGGCGCAGCGGTAGGAGTCAATATATACAAGCACCAAGTGCAAAGGGCAACTGATAGAAATCCGACGACTGACGAAACACGAAGTTTACCGAGGGACTTTAAGAAAACAGTTGTACTGTACAGAGGTATCCAAGAACAAAATCTCGACCTCAACTTTGTAGGAGGCCGATCTTAACATAGTGAGAAAGCTTTAGGCAAGTAAACAACTCCAAACTTTTTAATTACATTATTTGAGGCGACCATATTTTCCTAGTGTTATTCTCACAAAAAAAAGGACAATACAAATATAGAGCTCTCCGAATAAAGAGATGGGGGCATGTGACTAAGTAATAACAGCTGCACGGGACGCTCGAAGTTACGCTTGCCGCGGTTGGTCCGTGGATGAGTGACCATCTCTGCATACCAAGACCCCTCCGTGCCTCGGAAAGCACGTTAAGCCGTTGGTCCCGGCTGTCATTCCCACATCTTTGACAGTCGTTACGGATCATCAGAGGTCCGAAAATCTGACAACCAGTCTTACCAAAGGATATCGTATTATCCAGTAACTGGGTTGTGGAAGTCAGATAGGCTGTTGCTCTATGTAAATTACTGGTATTCGGCTGCATCCGGTTGGACTGGGAGCCGACCCCAACATAGTTAGGAAAAGGCTAGGTAGATGATGACAAATATATTAGAAAGAAAAAAGCGGGATATACATATATCCCTATAGTGACATCTGTATTGTCTAATATATACCTGTCCGGGCGGACAGGCGCAGCCCTCGACGCAGCACGGGCGGCAGGTCCCGCTGGCTGCCAGCGACATGTCGGCGCATTTACGGAGACAGCTGTCTGCACACACTGTGTACTCTTGTCCTCCCGTGCATTGCAGTTCTAGAAAAAATATACTAGCGTAAAGACTTATACAGCTTTCCATAGAAAAGTATCCGCTTCGGGAATCATCGTCTATTTTCGGACGTACGAACTCGCGATGATGAGATCTAATGTAGAGCTGTTAAAACCATGGAAGTACTTGCCTATTTTTTATTAATAACATAACATCACACCTGTATCCCCGACGGGTTAGGCAGAGATGTACCTATAGTACACCCACATTTCGCCAGTTATGTTTAAGTCTCATGTAACAGGGGTCGAGCCTATTGCCATCAACCGGGCACAAATCCAGACTCCAAGCTGTTACTGAGCAATTCCAGATGGAAAACCCAATAAGACTATGCCCGACTCGGGAATTGAACCCAAGACCTCAGGCTCAACAGTAGCGTTTGCAGCCACTAGACAAACGAGGCAGTTTTATTAATATGTTTACAAAATTACAAACTACTCTAAAAATCTTTGCAAACTTTTGAACTTGACAAATGAAGACCTGAGACCTGATTAGGTAATCCGGCAGAGAGAAAAAATTAGAACGAATTTAGAATTTGCTACATGGTTTGATGACATTGACATTAAATAGGGTAATTTGGTCGTAGAGTTGTATTCTGTTAAAACATGCTTGTTACGGTCGCAAATATTTTGATCAACATTTGTATGAGTACCAAATACTGACCTGTAAATTGCAAACAACCGTAAGAAAAATTGAATTTCGCGGTCCACCCTGTCGCTTGCGTCTTAACAATCAAGGAACTTAACTTCCGAATGCCTGTGTGTTGCAGACAACATAAAGTAACAAACTTATCTCTGTGAATACATACCACATTCGTCCACGTTGTAGCGCCACTGTATGAGCACGCCCGCCTTAGCGCACGTCATGGCGTAGTCGCCCAGCACGGGACACAGGCAGCGCGTGACGTCAGAGCCGCATGCGCACATGTCGTATACACACGCTTCGTAGTATGGTTCTACGTCCACGTACCAGTGGCAAGCTGTGGGGAGCAAGACATAAGACATTTATTATAATCTGTCCCTTTTTCATAACATACAAAATGGATAGAAACACAACTTCTTTTGTATGGGTTCAAAATACCAAAAATGTGGCCTTTGCGGTAAATGGAGATTTATATAATTATGTTATGTCGAAGCAAAGTTCTTAATGTATTATTAAATAGCAATGATATATTTCAGAATAATCATCAAAATGTCATGATTTCATAAAATAGTCATTCAATAGGATTACATGAACTTAGAGAGTTGTATTGATGATTTTTATGATTATAATTCTATAAATAAATATTTGATACGGTCGCGAATCATATTTAAATCAACATACAACGTGATACTGATCTGCAAATTGCAAAAAACGTAAGACAAATTGAAGTTCGCGGGCTACCTATCCAATGTATGCGGTTAAAGCCTTAGAGCTTAAGATATCGAAAATTCCTTAACTCATCGAGGATGCGTTGCGATGGCTCAATTAGTTTAGTACCAATATAAAATCCATATCGATAACATTGTTGATATTTCACATTGGTCAAGCTGACGATGCAAATCTTAAAAAATAGTATCAAGAGAAAGGTACGTGACATTCGAAGGTTATTTTTAAATGTCTTGAATGTGGCGTTTAATTTTATCTAGAGTAACAACGGGGGCGTAGCTCAGATGGTAGAGCGCTCGCTTAGCATGCGAGAGGTACCGGGATCGATACCCGGCGCCTCCAAACTACCCTTTTATTTTCCTTTTTTTTAACGAATAAGTATTTAGAAAATCTTAAAGTTATAAAATGCAAACCTAGCATTCAAAAGGCTAAAAACTATGACCGGACCAGGAATTATTAGTTCGGCTAGGGAGTTTGTTGCGCCACTTCTTCTTCCCAGCTAATGCACTAGGAAGTGGTGAAGAGTGGGCGTTTTGGGGGACTGTCTTATGTAATTTTGACGTTCGAAAAGTGCTAATTCTCAGCCTGGTTTGAATAAATGACTTTTGATTTTGATTTTGAAGTTCGGTGATATCGATATAAAACTTTTCATTATATTGGATTCGATAAAATTTTGATATCGACATGATCTTCTTCTAAAATTGTCTTGGAATAATGGTTTTAATACCCAAACAGTAACTATGCATTGACTGTAACAAAGATTACTGATGCCCGTTTTCAGACACAGTAGGCGACACCTAAATAAATGCCTAAATTAAGCGTGCTGTTTGATTTTCAACGCTCGGTTCAGCGCCGAAAGTTGAAATTTTAACGGCGGCATGAAACTGGTATTATGGCAGATGAATACTAACCCATTAATTGGTTATAGAACTTACCTTCAAACACCTTACTCTTCAGTTTACTACAGTACTTCTCAGCGGCCTCCTTGTTCTCAATATTGGCCTTACAAGGATGCTCCGGCTCTTTTGTGTCTATGTCAGAACAGAACTCTCTGGTCTTCCACTTGTTGGCGAACGCTAGAGCGGATTGTTCGATGTCGTTTTCTGGGGTTAGGAAGTCGTCTTTTTGGTTTAGGTTGAAGGTGCCGCAGAGACCCTGAAGAAAAAAGTGAATAAAATTTATGAAGCTTAGACAACCAGAGAGAATAAGGCATGGGAATACCATTCCAAATTAAGTTTGGTTGTTTTAAGTGGTGATGAATCAATCTTCGTTATCTCTAAAAAGACCACAGCATTCACCAAATTGTCTCTTTATGGAAGATAGACAAGCACAGGTTA
The DNA here is from genome assembly GCA_947364205.1 of Agrochola lota. Taxonomy (NCBI): domain Eukaryota; kingdom Metazoa; phylum Arthropoda; class Insecta; order Lepidoptera; family Noctuidae; genus Agrochola; species Agrochola lota. The sequence goes on along the minus strand of OX376228.1, from coordinate 3,181,327 downwards.
CTTTATATCACCAGAATGATTTCTTTCTCCGAAATTTTTTGGAGGTCTTAGGCCGTTTTTTCCACCGCCATCGTCAACGGGACGTCAACGAAAACGAGAAGACGACGCCGAAGTAGCGATACACACATTTATTTTCGAGTAGTTAGAACTCGGTCCAAAATTGTGCGAACTCGGCTCGGGCCGATGTCCCGGCAAGACAGAACACGTTGGATCTTGTCCACACACTGCCATCGTATCGACGCCATTCGACCGGCTTTTGTTTTGTCTATCATAACAACCTGAATCGCCGAGTTTAGTCGCGGTGGACTAATGATCGCCGTCACCGGGACGTCACGTTCGGTTCGAATAATCTCGTTTCTCGTTGACGTTCCGTTGACGTGGCGGTGGACGAACATCCATATTGTCGACTTTTCAGGCCGATTTGACTGATCATCATTGTTACCTTAGTTTGTCCTTGGAATTCGGCTGGCACGTCAATGAAGACACGAGTATTACCGTCCCACCACAGGTCAACTTTGTTGGGTAGTTGCACTAAAATCAAGGAAAAACATTTACTCAACTAGTTGCCGACAATCTCATATTCAATGATAAAAGTCCTCGTATGTCTCTTTTTGTCCTACTAAAGATCAAATTTAAAATTCAAATCTATATAAATAATCAGGTTGTACAAGAACAGATTGGACGGTGACCTTCAAACTAAGCATTTGCCTGTATCTTGAGGGTTGCGAGATTTTCGGAGTTATGGAAAGTACACAGTGATTGATATTGCCTGAGAGATATTTCTCGACGGCATGTGAAGCCAAGTCAGAGGCCCATGGGCGGCTTTAAAACTCTGACAACAGGTTAGTCACTAACCACACGAAAAGAAGAAGAGTGATTATTGCATAAACGGTAAACTAAACTTAAAACAATCAATCAAAAAAAAAACACTTGAAATACATTGCCATCAGCGTGAGATCAATCAAAGCAAAATTAAATAATCAGTATGAGATCTTTAAAATAAAATAATAAGTAATAATATTGAGACAAAATATAAATCAACAAAAATCTAACCAATTATTATGAAATCGATTCAATGAATAACCTATTAGTTTGTCCCTTTTACTTTTTTTGCTGTAAACACTTGGTCAAGACTAGAAAGTATCTATCTATTATTTTTACAGGGCCCTAAGCTGAGACGGTTTTGTACCGGTGACCAATAAATAAATAAATAAATATTTATTCAGAATTAAAATTGGTAAAACATTTTACAAAAAAAAAAAACAACCGACTTCGGAAAAAAAAACACTACAAAGTGAAAAATAACTGAACTTAATTTGGGAAGTCGGTGTCTTTGGTTTTGAATTTTCGTTTTTTGCCACCGACTTCCGAAATTAATTATGATTACTTTAAGGTTTTTACTTACCAATAATAAACATGGAAGAAGCAGCTCTAATCCTAACATTGCCCACCATGACAGGTAGTGTAGACACCTCCTTCCCGTTCACAAGTATAAAACCTCCTTGCTTCATGTGCACGCTAGCTCCGTCATAGTTCAAGTTGACAGCTTTAGTACAGGACGGCTTGCCTTCGCCTTTGTAGGGGCTAAGATTCATTGCCTAGAAGGGAAAGGATTTTATTAAGTTTTTAAAAGAAGGGAGCTGTTTTTACCAGTTACCAGCTTTGAACAGTATTTATTCCGAACGCACGGTACTGGACTATCTTTTCACAATTTGCGGCTCCCGAGGAATTTCCTAGGCTTTATTATTTATTAAAAGCGTGTATTCTGAAAGTGGGGAACGTCGCAAATAGCTGTCAAATATGTCGCTGTTTTGATTAATTTGGCAATATTACTGTATGGAAATATGAAATATCACTAACTAGTCAAATAAAATATTGATTATGAAATGCATTAATTAATAACGTAACACCGAATATGTATATAAAGTATTTGGAAACTTTCCAGATGCTCTTTTTACACCTAAAACGGTTACAAAATCAAATTCAATGTTATAATTGCATTTTATTATTAATATTTTAAGTCACTAGTTAGCGATATTTTATACTTCCATACAGTACAAAACAGATAAATATTACTATTAACTATTTGCGACGTTGCCAACTTTTAGAGTGAACGCTCTTAAAGTTTGCGTAATAGGATGATGCCTGGGTAAAAAAATGAAGTTCGTCAGTCAGATAATAAAAAAATATTAAACACATGTTTTTTGCTTTATCATATTAATAAACAATTACTTAGATAAACGCATTTTAAGTTTGGGATTGGGGGTCGCTACGTCACTAGTATGTACAAAATCTACATACTCGTGACGTCATGGCACATTTTACCTCAATGTATCGCCGTAATCTTTATATTACGAAAAATAGAAAAAATACGTGTCCAATATTTTTTTTATAATCTCATTGACGGACTAAACAATAATTTTTAGTCATCATCCCTATTGTATCAAATTTTACTGTTGCAAAAATTCTGCTTAGCTGTAGGACTTGACGAGCGGCTTAGCCGTTACATGAAGTCTGTATAGATGTTGGCCAAATCTACAGTTCGGGTTCTGGCAATGGATCTGGGGAAATCACCAGTCTAGCGAAACAACCAATTCAATTAAAATTCTACTTTATTACAAGCAGTGCCAGCTCGCAGCAGGTTTAATATTCAATGGGCTGCGGTGATCCTAATGAAGAGATGTCAGAGAGATAGCGAATAATCTAAAAACAATTATTTTCTGCGATTTCTTACCTCAGTAATAGCTCCAGAACAAGCCACATTTTCGACCTCGATAGTCAGGTTGTTGGCCTGTAGCATGGTGTAGGTGCAGTGGCCCATGAAATCGTACCGCAAGCCGTCGAACGTGGAGTAGTGCGGGTCACCTACTGCCCCGCATCGGGCACCGCAAGCTACTTTGGTGCATGTCCATTCGCCTGATTGGCAAGTGCTGGTAGGAGGAAAAGGAAAAAGGGCTATGTTCAAATTTTACTTATGTATTCTAAATTAAGTTAAAATGACAATTTACAATTTTGCTGGATGTGAATGAATAAGATTTTTTGGCTTTGGCGGACATGATATTATCTGACCTACAACATCAAATGAATTGCACTACATTTTTGGACAATTCTTTGTAGAGATCTAAGTTACAGATTTATTGATCGTGATATGGCTGTCGCTGAAAATCAGCGCTGGGGCTCTGTCTCGCATAGGATCGTAGCATTATGCTGAGCGATGGCCGTTTTGCGTGGATGTGGCGCATATTTTCCCCCAAATTGTTAATTTTCGTGTTTTGTTATTTCCTTGCGTCATGTGTGCCGCAAATAAACGTATTTTCTTTCTTTCTTTCATATCTTTTAGTCCCAAAACTATGTTTTTCATTCTTAGTTTTCTTGTTCTATTTTATTTTATTTTGTTAGAAAATATACAAAACATGTTTCGGTTTAGTTTGGCCTTTAAACAAATTCTAAAATCTCAAGAGATAACGAGTTTATCATCGCCTGCCTAGCTTTTTCTCAACTATGACAGCCGGGACCAACGACTCCGAGGCACGGAGGGGTCTTGGTAAGTAAAGATGGTCACTCATCTACGGACTAACTGCGGCAAGCGTACCTTAACCTTCGATCGATCTACCCGTACGGCTGTTATTATTAGCCACAAGCCCACAAACCAATGTAACGTAACTGTAGAAGATTTAATATAGATAGATATTACTTGTTCCCAAAAAAACAATCATTTACACAGCCATGTATTGTAGAGCCTTGCTATCTATCATCCAGAGCAGTGGTCGGCAAACCGCGCCTAAGCAGTGATAGCCTAGTGGTGTGACTGTCAGACTACCAAGTCATAGGTCTCGAGTTCGACTCCAAGGCAAGCACCTCTGACTTTTCGGATTCATGTGCGTATTGTATAATTATCACTTGGTTCAAAAACGGTGAAGGTAAACATCGTGAGGAAACCGGCATGCCTGAGAGATATTTGTGGACGGCATGTGAAGCCAAGTCAGAGGCCCATGGGCGGCTTTAATACTCTGACACCAGGTTAGTCACTAACCACTCGAAAAAAAGAAGACCGCGCCTATAGAGTGTGGCTCTGTACAAATATCGATGAATGCGAGGGTAGATACGCGCGGGGGTCAGGGTTTCAGTCATTAAGGTGAAATGGGTTCTAAAGCAGATGTTTTGACGCGTTTCGACTTCTCGCAAAATCAATGTTTCTCTTAAAAAAGCAACGAATTTGCGTATTTTTTTTATGATTACGAAAATTGAAGAGTGTCCTTAATGAAGTATGAGACCCGAAACACGATTGACAAAATTTTCCTAGATAGAAAAAAACGGCAGAGTTACCTTAAAATCTTCTTTTTTTTGTTACAACCACTAAAAGAAAAACCCATTCCATTCGATGGTTATCAAAGCAATTGTATTAAAATTTTGTCTACGTGTTCACTATTAAATACTTTGAGGAATTATGGACTTATTTTTTTATATCAACACAAGTAAATTTTTTAAATTAAATATTTGTAAACATAGTGCAATAGAATTGCGCGCGGGTCATACCGCCGCTCCCAGAACGCTACCACGATACCATTTCCCCTTAACCAAGATATAAGGTTTTATTCAAAAGTCAAACTATATCTCAAATATTTATTTCTGAAGTATTTTCACCAAAAACATCCAAAATTAATCATTTGCTGAACCTTTCAAAGTTTTCCAAGGTTAACTTGTTTATAAATAAGATGCTTTCATCATATTAATATCAGCCGATATGATGATAAAGGCATCCTACTTCTTAGCAAGTTAATTTTAGGAAGCATTGTGGAGTGACAGAGGATGGAAGTTTTAAGGAGTATGAAAAGTGTATTGAGACAGTTTGGACACACAGAAAGGATTGGCTCTCATGAGAAATCTTGGTCGTTATAGTATTGATATTTGGCTCTATTAACTATTGAATAAACTTCAAAGACCTTGAACAATATCCAAAGACTCACCAAGTATTACAATCCTTGCGTATCGTTGCACCTGGTTTAAAGTTCTTATTTCTCAACCTACAAGGGCACTCGGTCTTGGGCACACACTTGCCGCCCTCTAGCAGTAGTCCTTCGGGACAGAAGCATCCTTCTACGCAGGAACTGTTGCCAGTCTTGGCTGGGACCTGGGGGAAGGCACAGCTGAGCTGGGCGTCGGGCCCGCAGGACTTGTAGATCTTGCCTTCGGGACACTTCATTGCTATTTGGAGAAAAATAAGAAGGGGTTACAGACGTTTTATCATCGGTTTCTGAAAGCTGTGATTGGTTGAACAAGATATACTTTAAATGGAGAACTTGGCACCAGAAAAAAAAAACCAGAGAGCCTTACAGTAGTCGTTAAGATGTGTAACATCTGACATCTCGGCTGACAGTACCAACCTCTCGGAAAATGGGTTAGTACCATCTGATGGCCAACTCTAGCACCGCGCACGCTCATTGGTCAAATCAAATAGTACGCGCTTCCCCGGCTTCCTGTTACACACTTTTGTCCTTTTTCACGAAATCACTACCACAGATTTCAGGAAAGCGAGAGGAAAGATATTACACATAAAAAACCGGAGAATCGCAGTTAAGCTTATCCGGGCAATGACTTTATCATTGAAAATCCATAAAAGTGGGTCAGCCGGGATGAAAATCAACCAGAAACAAATTTTCTGTCACATCAAGATGTTCCATTAGCTCTAGAAGGTAACAGAAGTAAATACTTACGACAGGTCTCAGCGTCGCGCCAGTCCTTCATCTCTTCAACCCCATGCCTCAAGCATTCCTTAGCGTACACCGACACTGTACTGCAAGCACATTCCTCAGGACCTGAAGGAAGTACAACAGATTAATTTGGAGTTAAACCTTTTCCTAGCCTTAATAAATAATCCTATACTATTATATGACCAATATTTGTATATATAATAGGTAAAGAACTTGCATTTTTCATACTAACATTTTCTTAATTTATATAACAACCACGAACACGAATGTTTTAACACTTTTATGCACTAATGTTTAAAAACTAAGTTAACGAATATGCCACTTAGATTAAGCGACAAAAATAAGTTTTGGCTAAGTTAAAACAAATAGTGGTCATTTCTGATAACAAAATGAGAAGTCATTTTTAAGTTATTTTTTATGTTTAGAAAACTATAAGGTTTTTTCACTATTGGTAGTTGTTTATGATGGTCATTATTCGATATGATACCAAGCAATTGATGAATATTTTAAATCATAGAAGTGACAAGGTTCTTTATAAGTGAGAAAAAAAACGCCAATTTCATAGGTGGGAAAACCCAATATTAAATGAGCAATATTTGTATATATATTGTAATCACGTTCTCGAAAACGGCTCTAACTATTTCGATGAAAGTTCCAATATAGGGATTTACGGTGGCGAAAAATCGATCTAGCTAGGTCTCATATCTGGGAAAATTGGTTTTCTCCGTATTTTCACCCGAGCAAAGCTCGGTCGCCCAAAGTTTAGAACAAGATGGATACCTTAGAATGACATGGCGGCATGGAAATATGGAATTAGTATGAACTTTCCTATACTATAAATGAGCATTCTCTATTTTCACCAGAACAGAGCTCGGTCGCCAAGGTACTAAATATATAATTTAGTAGTTACTCACTCAAACTGGTGGTGCAAGCGCAAAAGTCCCATTGACATGCCTCGAGTAAAAGCGTGACATCCATAGCCTATAAAAAAACATGGATCAAGAAAATGAACAGTAGAACTCGATAGAACATAGAAAAAACTGTAGATAACAAGGTAATACTGAAACAGATCAAAGCCTTAGTAACGAAAGTTTGATACGGAGAAAAATTAAAGGTTTTTTGACTTAAGAGGGTTCATTCTAAAATTTCGCAATGTCGCAAATAGCTGTCAAATATTTACCTGTTTTGATTAATTTGACAATATTACTGTATATGAAATAAATATCGCTAACTATATAAAATATTAATAATGAATTGCAATTATAACACTGAATTTGATGTTGTAACCGTTTTAGGTGTAAAAAGGGCATTTGGAAAGTTTCCAAATACTTTTTATATATATTCGGTGTTACGTTATTAATTATTGCATTTCATAATCAATATTTTAGTTCACTAGTTACTGATATTTCATATTTCCATACTGTAATATTGCCAAATTAATCAAAACAGCGAAATATTTGACGGCTATTTGCGACGTTGTCCACTTTCAGAATACACGCTCTTAATACATTCTAGAAGTGCCTCATTTTCGAGCTCATACTTGCACGATTCTCGACACTTACCTTAGAGCATTTCCTGAATTTTTCTTTAGCGAAGATCGTTGTACAGAACTGCTGAGCTTTCTTCATATCATCGTCAGATTTGGAAGCACATGCACTCGTCTCCGTGGGTTTGCTGTCGCATATATCTGCAAAATAAAAAAAACGAGAGTAGTTCAACTAATTTAGAAATTATTAAGAGAAAAAGGCTTCAGGAGATAACATAAACATAAGTAAAGCCGTATTCACACTATGGCCCACTGTTTCGAACGCATTAAACAAGTGTGACCACATGGTCTTGAAAGAATATTTTATTTTATGAAGATACAGTCATGTGGACCTTGTGTGAACTAGAATGGACGAGACTCTCTATGAAGAAAACCATTCTCATGTAAAAACAAATTCCTATACAAATCAAAAGTGGTAGTACCAATAATCTACGCATCAATTGTACGAATGTATTCGGTTATATGACTTTACAAGTTATTGGGTTTGCGTAAAGATCATTTTCGCCTAAAGCAGTAATAAAGATTGGTGATTTTGAAGGCGCACTAAGTTCGGGTGTGATCGGTTTTACGAATTTTGCCGATGCTAGATCTAAGTTGTGTCGTACTTTAGTAACATACCTCCAATCTTATTAACCTGCCACGATGACGCCAGCACCGACTTGGTCTTCGCAATAGTTCTGTCCCTAGTCATGAAGTCATTCTCCGGGTTCCCGTCCAACGTCCCACACAGACCTTCAGTGTTGTTCCACAGCAGAACTGAACCTTCCACCAGGATTATGTTCTGAAAAACGGTATTATGTTACAAAAGGAATTTATAAGACAAGACTTCATGTGACTATTATATCATTGATGGTTTAAATTGCAATGATTGACTCAGTAACTTTGTAAATGTATCCCGGGCACAGAATAATACAGAAGGCGCACTCCGCGTGTTATGTATGAAGCTACAAGTACGCGGCGGGCACGTCTTGTCGGGCCAATTCAGTGAGCGTAACGTAGTCAGAAGATATAAGAGTTACGCGATACAAAGAGAGGCAACTTCTAGGTGAATATAACTGTAGGTAATTAACGCTGTGCGACCAGAACCTTAATTGCGTATTACTCGAATCGTTTTGAAACAGATTAGTCGTAATCGTTTACAAAAATATGCTACGTAATTAGATAGCTGAATTGCGCTTTATTGTGTCCTAACAAGAGTCGCTTTTTATTCAAATGATTTTGCGGAGTTAACCATCTGTATTAATCTGGAATTGTCATCACAAGTTATCGTTTGTCAAATCTGGATGTATGGCCAGCCCCTGCCTGCCAGCACTGCACTGACTGCTGTCCAGCCTCTGGATGTATGGGTTTGCCAAAGCTTTTGTGAGATAGCAAGATCTATTAGTTGGAGTTATTTTTCATGTTTCGTTTTTCTAGAAGTAACAATAGTTCAAGTATTCTTATAAATTTTGTAAGTTTTTTATTTTGCATCGTTGGTCGAGTGGTCGCAATCGCTACTGCTGAGCATGAGGTCCTGAGTTCGATTCCCAGGTCGGGCAAAGTGTTAATGGTTTTTCCAACAGGAATTTCTCAGTAGTAGCCCGGAATCTGGATTTGTGCCCGGTTGATAGCAATAGGATCGCCTCCTATTACATGGGAAACATAACTGGCGAAATGTGGGTGTACTGTATGGACACCTCTGCCTAACCCTTCGCGGAATTACTGGCGTGATGTTATGTTATATTTAATTTGTAAGTGTTTTGTCCAGTTTGTACAAAGTAATTTTATTTTGTTTTCGCAAGGTATGGTTAAGTTGGCCTACTTTAAGGGCCGAGTCACACCGGAATGGCAGCGGCCGGCAGCAGGCGGCAGCGGCCGACTCTTGACTAGTTTGGTTTCTACATCACATAAGCGCGGCCGCCCGCGGTGCCACGAGCGGCCTCGCGTCGCCGGTGGCAGCCGCGGGCATAACCACCTCGCGACCTTTTCAAGCTTTTCAAGCGATACTGGTATTTTAAGTATGTACATAAAGTTTAAAATTATTCCACACTCAAAGTGCGCGCGTGTGCCGCGTCACTGCCGGCCGCTGCCATTCTGGTGTGACTCGGCCCTAATATTACAAAAGGCTTTAATCCCAGATTCCAGAAATCCCTTATATTGCATTTCAACATTAATACAAAATTATCATATAAAGGATGCAGACGGTGCGGATGCAGATTATCCAGGATCATAATAAAATTAACGGATGTTCGATAAGCTAAATGCCCCGAAAATGTACTGGGTTAATGTCATTGACACTTCTCTATACATTGTAAACTTTAATGTAAAGTGGTTGAACTAACAAGGTCATACAAGAGCTTATCACAGAGTTTTTGAATGTCAATTTAAACTCTCCACCTCCAAACCGCAGTAGTTCAATTCAACTGGCTCGCGCAATGTTCCGCTACGCGAAATTCGAGGAGCGGGACTCGAGTAGCAGGACATGACGCGAGCCAGTTGAATTGAACCACTGCGGTTTCGTTGCTCCGGTTTCGCGGCGGAGGCCGCGGAGGTGTGCTACTGGCGGAAATGACGCGCTCCACTACCGCATTTTACGGCCCCGCGGCTCATACGTAAAATGTGGAAGTGCGGCGCGTCATTTCAGAGTGGACAAGCCGTTCTTACATGAGATAAGCACCCTAATTGCGTAACACGATCAATCACATTCTGTTTCGTTTTGACAGTTCAACAACATTCATTCCGTTATTTACGTTGTTGAGCACAGAGTTTTTCGAACATGTGAAGCAATGGATCAGCAATAGCCTTCAAAATTATTCAAATTATTATTGATCGTGTGTACGCAATTATGTAGAGTGCAGATAGGAGATTTATTTATTATGCTTTCAGAAACTGGGTGTAAATCTAGATTTACTTGGTCATTGTAAGAGGCACCAAGTTATTTCGAATGTCAAACCTGTAAAACCTAAAAGTATGAAGATGTTGAGACTAAGGGCGCACATACGTAGATTTCTAGGAATTAGGCGGCCATAAGTCGAAATTCCAATAATCGACTAATGACAAACAATTTTTTTCCTGGAATAGTAGACTACCTGACGAACAATAGCCAACCCCACCCACATCCCTAGACTGCGCGAGCGCGCTCTGCATTACTAGTCGAAACTTGATTGTCGCACTTACTGCACGTGAAAGTTCTTGACGCCCTTTTCGTATATCATTTTCTTCGGTGAATATTTTATGTGTCGTGTCATATTTGCTTGTTTAAGTGATGGATACCAATAATACAGGTAAGCCTTTATTAAATTAATATGAAATTGTATTAAATATATTGTCAATAAATGACTTAATGAGCCGTCAATAATACCCTTTTTTAGAAATGTTTTTTCTTTATTTTTCAATTTCAATCGAAAAAAAACTTTACTTCCGCACCTTTCCGAGTTACATTTTTGATTTCATTATATAGTATAAAGTCTTATAAAGAAAACTGCTTAAAATCAGCTGCTAGTTTTTGCTAGTTTTAAAAATAAACGAGTTTGAATTTTTTTTGACAAAAATAGGAAAAAAATCGGATTTTATGTTTTTGTGTTAATATTATTTTTTTATTGTTATAGGTTCACCTGGCTGCTCGGGGGTGAAAATGTTGACTCGTAAATACCTCTTCGATAAAATGAACGAGCAACATTCATTATCGATAAATGAAAAAATTAAATATTTAGAAAATTATTTACTCGTGTGTTACGGGGACACAGAAGAACATAAAAATGTGATAAAAAAGAAGTTTTCGTATTTTAAATGTGATTTGATAAAGAGGTGGTCTCGGGCGCATAGAATACTTGAAAACTTTTTGGCGGCCAATAATTCTTGGTTGGAAGGAACATTTGAGATCCCCGTAGACACGCATCAAACGCCAGGACGACCTACCAAATCTTTTACCGAATCTAGCGAAAGAAAAAAGAGAAGAAAAACTGAAGGAGTCCGCGCATCTTACGACGAAGAAGTAATTGTTCACGCGGCACAAGTAATTTTACAAACAAAAGGAAAAAGAAACGCGTCTACTGTTTTAAAAGACATTACGAATTCTTCTGCGTCTGCCAGTGATTGTAAAAACAGACATTCAAAGTCTAAAGAAATAGAGCCCCTTACTCCTCTGCAAGCACTGACAATGTTTGTTGAAGCCGATTTGACCAGAAGACAGTACGAAATTATTCGAGCAACGAACAAAAGATTCTATCCACATTATGAATTATTATTGAAGGCCAAAGAAGATTGCTACCCACCCAAGGAGTCATTACGAGTGACGTCTACCTGCGCAGAAGGAAACTTACAATCTTTGTTGGATCACACTGTAACCGAAACTATATGTTGAGTTATATGGCTGGCATCCTATGACTCCAACGATGCATAAGGTCTTAATTCATGGAGCTTCAATAATAGAAAATTCGTTGTTGCCGATAGGGCAACTTTCGGAAGAAGCTGCTGAGGCCCGCAATAAACATTTTAGGTCTTATCGCCTAAACTTTGCTCGCAAGTTTTCGAGGGAAGAATGCAACTTAGATATTTATCATAGGTTACTATTAACATCCGACCCATTTATTAGTTCCATGAGAAAGACCAAAACAACCGCTTCAAAATTATTTTTGCCTGAGACAATGCAGCTATTAATTCCTGCTGAGCCAAACCGACCAATGGAAATTGATGAAAGCGGCGAAAATTTAAATGTAGATGAATAAGTCTCCAATGTATGATTGATTATTTTTAGTGATTATCTATTTAGCTTATGTAACTTTAATATTGTATAACGAATGTAAAGATCCTTTTAATAATATAATATATTTACTTACTTATTAGAACAAAATAAACTTTGTTTTATTTAATAATACATACCTGAAAGTATTACTAAAACGTAGACAGCTGTCCCTCCTTGGGGAAAGCCGTGAGTATGTCATATGTATTTTCAATATAATATTAAAAAACACTTTGAAATCATCTACGATCTCGAATAAAATATTTTTTGATAAAAAATCACAAGTAGGTGCGCCTAACCACCGTGCACCAACAAATAATTTCGATAAGTTATTCCAAACACAGAATTCTTTTTATGTAACTATTTTGTAATATAAATATCACATAAAATAATTTTGGCCGCCTAAATCCTGAAAAACGATCTATGTGGGGCGTTTATTCTGAAAGTGGGCAACGTTGCAAATAGATGTCAAATATTTCGCTGTTTTGATTAATTTGGCAAAATTACTGTATGTAAATAAGAAATGTGGCTAACTAGCGAACGAATTTTTTTTTTTTTTTTATGCAATTATAACACTGAATTTAATGTTGTAACCGTTTTAGGTGTCAAAAAAGGCATTTGAAAAGTTTTCAAATACTTTTTACATCTAAAACTAAATATTCGGCGTTACGATATTAATTATTGCATTTCATAATCAATATTTTAGTTCACTAGTTAGCCACATTTTTTATTTCCATACAGTAATATTGCCAAATTAATCAAAACAGGTAAATATTTGACAGCTATTTGCGTCGTTGACAACTTTTAGGATAAGCACTCTTCATCAATCGCCATCAGCAGGATGGCTGGCAGGTCGGGATTCTGATAAACTCCCAAAGGCATTCAATTAGCATAGGTACCACAAATAAATTAGGACCCAGTAAGTATTGAATGAACATGTGTACCTAGTCAAAATTATTTGTGAGTTTGTGTGTATGTCTGTTACCATTTCCCTCAAAAGACTTTTTCATTACATAATATGTATAATTGCATATTTTTTACTCATATTTATTTATTAATACACACATAGTCTATACTGAAAACTTAATATTCCTTACTTTATTAGCATAACAAAATAAAATAACATGAAAGAACAATAACTGCAAAACTAGCCGTGGGTCGAAACTAGATTAGACGTAAGCTTATATAAGCAAGCTTCATCGGTTGATTTAAATACCGAGGACCTTAAGGCGAAACTGTCAGAGTAGCCCGCGAAATTCAAATTTTCTTACGTTTTTTGCAATTTGCAGGTCAGTATCACGTTGTATGTTGATTTGAATATGATTCGCGGCCATATCAAATATATATTTATAGAACTATAATCATAAAAATCAGCAATATAACTCCCTAAGTTCATATGATACTCGTACTATTGAATGGCTATTTCATGAAATCATGACATTTCAGGATTATTCTAACATAAGGAGTTGTATTGCTGATTCTAATGATTATAATTCTATAAAGCTATATTTGTTACGGTCGCGAATCATATTTTAATCAAGATACAACCTGACACTGACCTGCAAATTGCAAAAAAAACGTAAGAAAATTTGAATTCCACGGGCTACGTTAGCGCATCCCCCTTAACCTATTATATATTTTAACCTTAACCTTAACATTAACTTAATTATTTAACTCTTTTTGAAGGAACATAGTTAAACCTTTCATGGTAACAGTTTGACTTTGACACTGCCTTAATTTCGTAGAAGTAATTTCGGGCGCTTTTAGTACTGCCTGTACTGCCTTAATTTCGGGTTTAGTGGCTCAAGCGTTACAGGTGAAGTACTGTTGACTGGTCCTTAAAAACATTTGTAATTTTTTTTTTACTACGACTAAAGTGTTGCGTTTGACCGCTATCCTACTTCCACTACGTAACGTTTTTTATTTATTTACTTTCAACGACAAACTTCACAAATCAGCACAAACCTAACGAGAACAAATAAAGTAAAGTATATCCTTACATTGGTATCCCATTTGATGGTGACGCCCACAGCGTCCAGGTTGATGAGCACGAAGTCGCTGGGCATGGCCACGCGGATGCCGGGCAGGGATGCCGGCATTGGGATCAGGCGTTTGGTGTTACGGAAGAGTACGGAGCCGTCCTCTGGTGAAGATGTAAGGCATTTTTAAGAATTCAGTTAAACTCCAAGATATGTCCAATCGACTAAATTAATAGGTAGGATATGACCAAAATTGTAGTCCATATTGGATAACATACAACAAACACTACAGAGTCCATACCATAATCGTTTGCAGGGCAATTCAAGTTGACAGTAATAGATTCACTGCACATGATTAGAAATCGTATCACAATTCACCTTCTGTTAAATACTCACAGTTGCCAGACATTTTCTCAAATATTGAGTGCATGACAATCGCTCACTGCAGTAACTTAAATCGCCGAAAATATTGTGACATCCAATAAAAAATAGATCCCTTTCAAACATTGAGCCGATTATGAGTGAAGTACTTGTAGACCAAATATAGTTAGGACCTCACCAGTAGTAAGAGACAGACAAATCACAATCCAGTAAAACAAAAAAAGTACGCGCGAATCTCCACAAATTTACAATAGAATGTCAAGTCGACTATTTACTTACTTACTTATATTTTAAATACAGTTAAAATTTCTTACCTCCCACAGACAGAACGTAGAACTTCTCGTCGAGGTAGACCGTCAGCTCGCTGGGACAAAGCGCCGTGTTCTTGCACTCGCTGTGTTTGACCTCTACTGAGTATCTGTGTTCCTTTGCGTCACGGACCAAGATGTGTTGGCATGGGGATTGGAAGCTGAGGATAAATAAAAGGAGTAAAATTCTTCTGATATCGGTTCGGTTTCCAGGTTATCAAGTTATCTTTTTAGAATATTTTACTGTTAAGATCAGATTCAAAGAACGCTATACAAATACAAGCATGATTAAATCGTTAAGATCATCAGCGATTTAATTGAATATTAATTATTCGAATGATTCGTTAACAAAAAGAAAGATGAAATTCAAATAAACTTCTTTGTCCTTAGGGGTCTAAGGAGTAAGGACTAAGGCCTTTTTTTTTAGAATTTCCAAGAACCAACTACCTACCTAAAGTAAACATTTAAAAAAATCTTCAAATAATTTCTACAAAATCATCCTAATAATGGCTTTACTGAACAATTCGGCAAAATAAACAATATCCCTAAGATAAACGTACCTATAAATCTTGCCATCAAAAGTCTTATAATGTACACCAGCCCAGCTAAGACAGGTCCCTCCTTTGGGCGTCATATCCTGCACAACAACAATAGGCCGGCCCGTGCCGTACGTGGTGAGCGTGCCGTGCGTGCCGTGCGAAGTGTGCGCGTCCTGCGAGCTCGAGCCGTGCGTGCTACCCGACATGGAGTGGTGCGTGTGACTCTCGCTGACTTGTTGTTGGTGTCCGTGAGATTCGCTTGACGTTTCGGAGTAGTAGGTGTAGGTCTGTAGGACAAGATTATAGTTTTAGGTAAGTACGATCTTCGATGAATGGCTGGTTAAAATTAGATGAGAGAGTGGCCTAGGATCGAGCTCAACGGCTCTATATTCTCAAATTAAATAAAAATTCAATAAGATGAAAAGCGTATTGAATAAGGTCCGCCAAAATAACGACTATATATGAAAGAGACTTGCTGTTCAATTTATGTTCTAGGTGGGATAATTTAAAAGTAACTTACGCTGTTGTATCTATGACTGCCTGGAGTGATAACGACGACTTCAGCTGTTAGAAAGAAATTGTTATTAATAAAATCAATACGAAAAAGATTTACAAATAAATAACAGAACAATTAAATTGATAGTAGACCTTTATTCTTAAAACCTCATTTTATTGAAGTGTAACTTCAGCGCAGGACATTTTATTGAGCTGTAACGTCAGCGCAGGACATGTTATTGAGCTGTAACGTCAGCTCAGGAAACTTTATTGAGGTGTAACGTCAGCGCAGGGCATTTTCTTAAGGTGTAACGTCATTGTGGCGATGCTGTTGTGTTCAGTAGACGAGGTCTTTTGGCTGAGATTATAATGATATAAAACTCACGGTAAACGCAGTGCGGTATCGGCTGCGGCTCAAATATTCCTGTAGCGTATTTGCACGTGTACAGCTCAGCGGCCGGAGAGCTGTAAGTACTGCCCGATGGACAGGTCAACATGCAGCTGGATGACTCGCTGTCGCCGAAGCAGTCGTAGGCGCCATTGAACGCTAGCTTTCGGACGTCGCATTCGCTTACGGCTGTAAATAATTGGCGATGAAAATCGGTGTTATAATAATATAGGGTAAAGTGTGAGGTGACAAATACAAGCAGTAACTGACTCTTCGATAGTTTTCATTCAAAAGCATTCAAACATAAAGCAAAAAAAAACAATAAATGCATTTTTCCTGGGCTCCCATCATATAAATCCATAAAAGTAATGGTAAATTGTTTCAAGTTCGCCACTCATTTCGGCGCTGTCATTTATCATCATTATTACCTCCTACGAAAATCTTAAGCTGTTAAGTTTGAAGTTGTCATAAATTAATTTTACCTGAGCTTACTTTACTTCAACTATCAATTCAAATTCATCAAAAAAATCCTAATTTAACTAATTAAAATTTTGAAACTTTTAATTTTATTTCACCTTTGTAAAGTCTAGTTAAGCACGTTGATTACCAACCTAAATTGTCCGAATAATTAAATCACAACTGAAATTTTTTGACAGTTGTATGAAATGACTATAACACGACACAGTGTGTAATTTATTTTACAATTAATTTCCCTGACAGTACAACGTGTTTGGAAAAAACTGATTGATTTGAAATACTCACAGTACTGGCACTGAGACCCTCTAAACTCAGCCGGGCACTCGCACATGTTCACAGCTAGACAAACCCCTCCGTTCGTACAAGGCGGGCTACACTCGGGCATACAGTCTGGTATGGTCGAGAAGTCAGCTCGGGTTGGCTGCCATTGGCCGTCAGTGCAACGCATGTTGGCGACGTTGGACCCGTCCATGAATTTGTGGCCTTCTATGCAGGTGATTGTACAGGTTCTGTATGGGAAAAAAATGTTTTAGTAGGTTTCAAAGGTTGTTAGAGTAATGCAATTCGAGGTGTAAAACTTCGTCTTGGGTGATTTGCATGACGCTTTTGTTATAAGATCGAAAGTATTTTGGAATGCTCAAAGTAAATACGGTTTTCAGAAACAGGTAGCGCTAGGATTCTTCGTTTGAGTAGACAGTGCCACAGAAACGATTATCCACCATAGCCCAATCATCCCATAATGTTCTCACTGCTGGAACTCAGGCCTCCTCCCAATGACAGGGAATGGGCCGTAATGTACCACGCGGGCCCAGTGCGGGTTGGTAGATGTCACATGTCTTCGAATTCTTGGTTCTAGGACATGCTGTTTTCCTCACGAATGTATTTCTTCACAGTTTTGAGAGCAGTGGTGATTAAATAATTTACACCAAGTAAAGCGGCAGTTTTCCGCCATGACCTACATTTAAATCCGTCTAAGTGAAGTGCGACTTGGACGGCCTTATTACTCCTAGATACTTTGTACTAGATTGATATCGGAGTTTTACCGAATAAATCAACAAAAATATTACCCAGCACAATAAAACTTGCTAAGTAACACACTCACAATGGCTGCAATAACTTTCAGGACGTCAGTTCAACAACATTTATTGCATTATTTACGTTGTGGAGCAATGGATTAGGAATATCGTTCAAAATCCTTCGGATTGCGAAGGACGCAATTGGGGTGCTGGTCGGACACACTGGAAGTTTCGAAAACCTACATAGGAATGAGCCTCATATTGAATTTTAAATAAAAACAACTCACTCAGACGAGCATTTCCTCGCGGAGTTCATAGGCAGGGGAGGGTAGGAGAGACACGGCTTCTTCTCGAACTCGCAGTACTGTCCGTGGAAGTTGGCGGGGCACTCGCAGGTGTTCGTGTCGATGCAAATGCCTGAGTTCTTGCAGCCGGGCTCGCATTGTGCTGTTAGAGATAAAAGATATTTTTTTCCCATTTAAAGTGTAGTTTTAAGCCGTAGTTTTAATACAGACTTGAATAAGAAAATAATTCAGCTATGATCAAAGTTTTATTCTGCGTTTTTTTGTTGAGTAAGTAGGTACTTATAGAATATACTTAGATAAACCCAAAGGTACCCTTCTAAGACTTTTCCAGGAGGCAAAAGCTAAATAAATTAGATTAAATACCATGTAAAATCTCTAAAACATCTAATCCAAAATGGGTGGTTTTTAGAATAGATGTCTTCCTGAATAATAAAATGAAAAAATGGGGAAAATCCTTTTCCCAAAAATGTCATTATTTATGGCAAAGTCAAAATAAGTAGATTTTGTAAAAAAATTGAATTGTTATTATTGAATTTGACATATTATACCTTTACTTTATAAATATTATCTTTATGATTAAATACTCAAACACTGTTTTTTTGGGGGGGGGGGGGGGTTGGTAATCTGTGTGACAGGTTTTCCTAGTGCAGATACCAGTCTACCACAAAGGATTTATCAGATTTTGTAATCTTCATATTTTTAAGGCACCTTGGTGGAAGAGAAATAAAATGTTTATTATTTATTTATTTATATTGTTTTCAGTAAAACAGGCCTATATTCTGCTTAAAACCCTTGGCCTTGGCCATCAAGGAACCGTCTGAATCAAGTAACAGGCTCCTGAAACCATTAGTCAGACTATCCTGGAACAAGTTAACAAGTCTAGGACACAACCCTGACCTGAACTGCATCAGTTCCCTGCATTATCATTGACATTGGTAACAATTAGGTCGCAGTTTGTTATTTGCAAATCGGACGGACGGCAACGCCGGGCGCCGGCTTAGATTTGAGCCGCTTCCGTTAGAACAGATAGCGTGCCCACGCGCTTTGATAATCGCTTATACCTACACTGGTATTGTGTCTATTTTGATCTTATCAAAACTTATTATGTATGGTTTTAATTTCAAGTTCGTTTGAGAGTTTTGGTCATATCGGTTATCCAGTTTGCCTTTAGCTGATAAATATGTAAGGCATATCCAGATAAAAGAGGATCTAGTGACAGATATAAGGACGATAATTTAAGGGCAATCCATCCAAAAAGGCTCTAAATGTAAATAATCTGCAATATTACAAAATATTCCAAATACTTTGACTTACAGGCAATGACGTAACAGAACTCAGTCCGCGGTCACAGAATGGTTCACTCCACCAATTCATTTAAATAAAAAGCGACTCTTGCTACGACATAATAAAGTGCAATTCAGGACGCACAGCGCTCATTACCTACAGTTTTATTCACCTAGAAGTTGCCTCTCTTCCTATTGCGTAACTCTTATAACTTCTGACTAAACGTCGTAAAAATCATGTAGCTTCATATTTAAAATGCGGAGTTCAGCATCTGTATGCATCTGTGTCCGTGGTGACTAAACTACTTATTCACTTTACTAGGTGAATAAGCAGTTTAGTCACCGCGGTCATGTTTTGTGTAACTGATCGCATATTATTAGGTACCTATACATAACCAAGTTGAGGAGCTCATGTCTAAATATTAACAGCCACCACGGGTCCATCGAAGCTACGCTTGCCGCGGTCGGTTCGTGCATGGGTGGCCATTACATATCGAGACGCCGCCGTGCCTCGTAAAACACGTTAAGTTGGTCCCGGCTGTCATTTGTAGATCTTTGAATGTCGTCACGGGTAGTCAGAAGACCTAGTCTGACAACCAGTCTTAGCAGTCTTAGCATCTTTACATACCAAGACCCCTCCGTGCCTCGGAAAGAGGCACCGGCGTTACCGGGCGCTACCGGCTTTTTCGTGGATTTTTGGAAGTCGTTTCAGGTCGTCAGAAGCCCGAAAGTCTGATAACCAGTCTTACCAAGGGGTATCGTGTTACCTAGTTACTGAGTTGTGGAGATAGGCAGTCGCTCCATGTAAACTACTAGTATTCAGCTGCATCCGGTTAGACTGCAAGCCGACCCCAACATACTTGGGAAAAGGCTAGGTAGATTGATTCATACATAACCACGGTCATATCAAATTTTTGAGAAAAAATAATTTCCAGGGAATAACACTCATATTGTTATGGAGAACAGTGACTGGACACTGTTTTACTCGCCTCATTTTCGAAAACCTTATGATTTGAACTGTGGTCAAATGTTACGTCACCTTTTGATTGGTGTTGTTTTTACCCCACTTCGGCGAAGCAAAAACGGAGATTATGATTTTGACGGGTATGTACGTATGTGGGCACTTAAGTGTGTATATTCATCTGTTCCCTCATAACTTCTAAACTACTCATCATAATTTGACAAATGAGGTATCGTTGGAAGCGTCTTGATCGTCCTCTGGTTTTTAGCTATGTGACGTCGTCGACGACAATAAATATCCACCACGGTTATCCTCTGAACATCACTATGAATATGTAGGTATTAAATACAGTAAAATATATTACATGTAAGTTGTTTATTTAATTGACGTGAATAGTTTGTACATAACAAGTTCAGATGAGAATATTTTCTTGTTTCATACTTTTTAGAGCGCGATTTTTCAGTAGTCAGGTTTTAGTTCCTAAACTTACTTTTTTGTCAAATAATGGCAACAGAACTAGGTTTTTCAGAAATAGGACCTGTGTATGAAATTAAGTAGAGTTCAAAGATAGTACTTACGCAGGAATGGCTGGTTTGCGTTGTTTTGGAATTCGTAATAATTGGGCCTGAAAAATTATAATGGTGGTTATGATGACACAATATTTTAAAATGTTGCACTTGAACATGGTCTGCGCTCTTATGTTGAGACGGCTGGGCTCTGTAATGCTTTGTTTAGTATAGCATAAAGTGCGGGCATTCTGAAAGTGGGCAACGTCGCAAATAGATGTTACATATTTAGCTGTTTTGATTAATTTGGCAATATTACTGTAAGGAAATCCTTACATATTATAAAACAAAGTCCCCCGCCGCGTCTGTCTCTCTGTCTGAACGCGATAAACTCAAAAACTACCGAACTGATTTTCGAACGGTTTTCACCAATGAACGGAGTGATGCATGCGGAATGTTTTAGTATATAATTCATTAAGGTTTTGTGTAAACTGGCTGAAATATGACGATTATTGTTGAAGTTGTTGGAAAAAATCATGCCGACTGGGAGCTTTACTGGCGTGTGCCGCGTAAACCGTAAAAGATACATAAAAATTATGTTTTATAGAATTAATCATTTTAAAAAGTTCAACAAAAAGTTTTCGATGGCATACGTCTATGTTCTTCCTATCTTTCAGAATTTGATAAAAAATTCATTGTTATTTCCGAAGCTATTATGACCGGTATTATATAAATTCTTATCCAATAAAATATGTTATTTAAATTGGGCATTTAATTTAGATTAAAATATGCCTTGACATCATATCATTTAAATGAATAGTTTTAAAGTAGCACAGATTCAAAATACTCGTAACAAAATAATTATGGTTGACGGCTAGGAGGACGCAGCAGTAGGAATCAATGACCTTTTCCTCGCCTATTAGGTATGTAATCCCAGTAGTACGTTCCCGTGGAATTTTTGCGACATCCACGCGGGCGAAGCCGCGGGCTAAAGCTAGTGTGAAATATGGCTAAATAGTGAACTAAAATACTGATTATGAAATGAAGTAATTAATATTCAAACCGAATATTTCATTTTATATGTAAAAAAGTATTCTGAAATTTTCCAATTGTTATTTTTACAGCTAAAACACTTTCAAGTTTACACCTACAAATTCAGTGTCACAATTGCAATTTATTATTAATATTCTAGTTCACCAGTTAGCGATATTTCCATACGGTAAATATTTGACAGCTATTTGCGACGTTGGCAACTTTTAGAATGTACGCTCTAATAATGATGCTTTAATGTAGGTAAGTACCCAATATTTACCTACCCTGTATCTGTTTTATAATTTTGCGACAGAAGATATACTAAAGAAAGCATGACAGAGCCTTCCCAAGTTATGAGCGAAGACAAGACTAAAACTAATAAAAGAAGGTACTTACGCGGCTCCATTGTTAGAATACCAAGTTTTACTCTCGGAATATTTAGACTTGGTCCCAGAATACCCATTCTTTGTGCCCGAATATCCGGTCTTTGTCCCGCTATAACCGGTTTTCGTCCCGCTATACCCGGTTTTCGTCCCACTATACCCAGTTTTAGTTCCTCCGTAACCTGTTTTGGTCCCACCGTAACCGGTTTTGGTCCCACCGTAACCGGTTTTGGTTCCGTATCCATATCGTTGGTTCTTTAAATACGACGGTACGTATTCCGGGGCTTGCACGTCCGATTGTCTGTAAAGTAAAATATTTTTTAATAGTACAGTTATTTTGCTTATCCATGAAAGAACACATGATGAGCTCTGCCAAGAAGCTAGGTGAGCCGCTGCAGGTACAACTTAGTTAGGTCCTCCGATGAGCCACAATGTGACTTTGGAACCACATCACAAACGACACCTAACTAGCACCTGCACTATGGAACACCTTTGCGAGGGCAACGCTAACGCTTTCGAAGTGTCTGAATTCTGGTCTAAGCTTATGTAGGATATACATATAAATGGAATGCAGTGATAGCCTAGTGGTGTGACCGTCAGACTGCCAAGTCATAGGTGTCGTGTTCGAACCCAATAAGGCACGCACCTCTGACTTTTCGGATGCATGTGCGTATTGTATAATTCTCACTTGCTTCAAAAACGGTAAAAGAACACATCGTGAAGAAACCGGCATGGCTGAGAGATATTTCTCGACAGCATGTGAAGCCAAGTCAGAGGTCCATGGACGGCTTTAAAACTCTGACCCCAGGTTAGTCACTAACCATACGAAAAGAAGAGAATGGAATCATCAATACGTCGAAGAAGAAGCTTTACCAAGATTATTATATAACCTCATCCCTATAATCCTTGAAGGGTCAGGCAGAGGTATACTATAGTATCTACACCCACATTTCGCCAGTTATGTTTAAGTCCCATGTAATAGGAGGCGAGCCTATTGCCATCAACTGGGCACAAATCCAGACTTCAGGCTGCTACTGAGAAATTCCTGATGGAAAACTCAATAACAATTTGCCTAACCTGGGAATTGAACCCAGGACCTCATGCCCAACACGGCAGTTTGAAGAGATTATTATATGCAAGTAAATTCTATGTCTGTGAAACTGTAGACAACTTAAAAGTACCTCTATAGTGAAAAAACTAACTTTCCGAATTGTGTGAAATTGTGGAAGACTTACATCACTCATTCGATATGAGTCTGATAGAAATTAAGTGTTTGGGGTCTTGAGGTTGAACCGACCTGATTTCGGCACATTATATAGAATTCTGTCTCAACCAATGGTGATGATGCAAAGAGTCTGTTCAAGTTTATGGCCCAAATGTAATCCGTGTGTATTTTGTTATTATTTGTTTAGGGTATGATGGGATTGTCATACGCATTGCGGTTATAAAACTCCCTAATTAAAATATAATAAAAAAATACGTACATAGCGTAACTAACTCAGGTACCAAATACCTATCAGGTGTTTTATTTCTATCCGACAGCGATACAAAAATGTTATAAAGCGGTCTGTGTTTCTTTATAACCCTAGATACACACACAGCGACTTCACCTAGCATAATATAACATCACGAGACTCCTCTCTGTGATAATGCGTAATCCACCACGCGGGCCCAGTGCGGGTTGGTAGATGTCACATATCTTCAAATTTTTGGTTCTAGGACATGCCGGTTTCCTTACAATGTTTTCCTTCACCGTTTTGAGAGCAGTGATAATGAAAATAATTTACATTTTTTTAATTTATATGTTAGGGTTCGAACCTACAACTCGTAAGTCGCGGCTATTACCATTGGGTCACCACCACTACTCTAATAAACCACCACTGCGTATTATAAACGTTTGGAGAATAATAAAATCGTTTTAAACGTCAAAAACGTATGGATATGGAGACGTTATTCATTACTTAACTTTAAGGTGAAAGCGTCAGGGCAGCCTGCGAAATTCAAATATTCTGACATTTTTGCAATTTACAGGTCAGTATCAGGTTGTACCTATGTATCTATAATAATCAAGTTTATTTCGGAACAATAACACAATATTAAGTACAACAAATAAAACGATGATAGCTGCAAATGTATATACTACATCCATCACAAAAAAACGTAAGTTTGAATTTCGCGGGCTACCTTAGCGCATCCCCCTTAAGCAACGTTTATAAATAAAGGGGATATTGTTCTAAGGGTTATTAAAAATAGTTTCTGTTTAGTCCGTTACTCTATAATTATTTATTACGAAAGGCAGACTTGATAAATTCCCACCAATTACGCATTAGGTACGCACACTTTACGAAAACAACGGAAATACATAAGTAAATTCTTCCATATCTGGATATCAGTTATTCCTCCTAGTTCCTGCTTCGTATGATTGTTTTTGTTATATTTTAGAAGAATATAATAAATAAAAGAAAAATTAAGTTTAACATGATATCGAGGCCCAGGTACTAACGAAAAAACGGTATTCCTAAATATTTTTAAATAATCGCTAACGCAGTCAAAGGTGTTAAAATCAAACAGCCTTTAAAAAAAAAACGGGCGGGTTAACACAAAATGGCGCGAAAATAAATTATTGGCTACATGTGTAGGTACCTAGGTATTTTTACATACAGCCACAATAAAAAATCTGAAAGAAACTTACCCATATTGATCGCCAGGCGTCGATGCCGGTATCCCATATCCAGCATTGCTGAGATATGCTGCTAGTAATAAAATAATTACTTGAGTTACTAAATACATTTTATTGTAATTAATTATCCATGAGTTAGAGTTCTAATAAACCACAGTTGTCGGGTCGGCTGACACGACCAAACTGACTCCCGAATGGTTTTGCGGTATATTATCTTCTGTTTATATAACTCAGGATACTCTGAAATCATTCTCCTGATAACTGAAAAGTTATCAACAGTTGCAGGATTTAGGAGTAAAATGCAAATAATTTCAGGCGACAGGAAACTGAGTTTCATGCTGAAAGAATATGCATCAAAGATCTTTTAAACAAAAGAAAAAAAAAAAAAGTAATTACCAAACAAGAACAGCATAAAGCGTTCTTTTTTCAAAAAAGACGCCAAAGTAATTTCGTGACATCAGGGTTTTATTGCGAAGATATAAGTAAAATGCCGAAAAAAAGAAATACCTCTTGGTCTCGAAATAAGAAAGAGGTAAGAACTGATTACTTACATATTTTACAAGTATTGGAAAATATTTGGAAAAACAATCTGTTGTGTAGATTTGTAAATTTGTAGATGCCTAACTGCCTACAGATCTTATGCTTGAAGCGATGTGTTTCCAACTTACCCTTACCTTGGTGGCGAAGTGTTTCCAACTTAGCCCTGTCTTGAAAGAAAGCACTAAGCTTTTCGCGGTAAAGCTAGCAAGGGAAAGCCCCGGAGGTAGTACTGATTCGTTCGGCACTTTTCCTCGCTATAAGCGTTTAGGCATCCAATCTTTTTTCCATGATCGTAACTCTGATAGTGCTGGGAAAAATGTTGCGTAAGCAAATGTATTTCCTTAAAACATGTAAAAATACCATGTCTGATCCGTGAGGGTGTTATTAGGAATCGTACTGAGAGTATATGTAGGTACTTATGTGGTAATTTTCAGGAAAAAGAAAATCTAGCGACATTTTTTTTCAATATGGGTGTTACCGTGTTAGTACATGGGGCGCGGGCGGCAGTTGTTTAGCTAGTGTCTGTTGAAAATTTTCACCAGACCCCCTGTAAAAAATTTCTTACAAACGGGAATTTTGGTACAAACTATGTAAATTTTAAATAGCAATAACTTTTTATTTTCAATATAATAATAAGATTTTTTATTACTTTGCGGTAATTTTCTATGTTATGGGGTTTGGTTTCCGCACTTATTCCTTCAGTGGACCATTGTACGTGGGCCACAGCGGCCGTTGGTGGTTATTCCAACCAGCCCACCTCCCTCCAGAAGTTAATTAAATCTCCTGGTCTGTTCAGAACATCTGTGAAAGATCTGGGTGTCCCGAGGGTCTCTGTTCAAATCTGGGTGACGCCTATGCATTCAAAAAGCACGTGCGCGACGGTTTCCTCAGCCTTCATGCACAGAGGACTGTCCGTTATGCCCATTGTGTGGAAGTGTTTGTTCAGCGAGCAGTGGCCCGTGATGGTCCCCGTCACCAGGCGCAGGCCGTTCCTAACCAGGCGTAGTAAACGCCGGGTTAGCCATAGCCTGGTATCCAAGGATGGCATAGCTTCCTTGGACTGCCTGCAGCCCGGTGTCGAGGTCCACCAGTGCTCCGCTTGACTAAGGTGAACTCCAGTAGCCACCTTCGCGGTAATGTTATTGCAGTACCTATGTGCGCCTTTCGGATTGGAAACATGTATTTGTTTGTCCATCGTGTTGTCAATACAATGTCGCCCATGGGCATGTGACCGCCCGTATTTTTCTGAATATTCATGAAAAATTATCGAAAATTAACTTTAAAAGGGGGGTCTATCTTTAATATTTTTCATGTTATTCAATTTTTTATGTTTTTAGTAGCGTTTGCCATATCTTCTATGTTATTGGCTCGATTTGTATTCTGTTTATTATTTCTAATAGCTTACGAGATATTTTATCGGATTAACTAAACATTTTTAGTAAAATTTGTCGACTATGAAAAAAAAACGGAGGTGAAGATTTTTTTTTCCAAAAAAACAGTATTTATTTTAAAAAACATGAAATTACGTTAATTATACATAAAATTATAGCGGGATACTGAAAAAAAAAAATAAGAAAAAATGAAAAAAAAACAATTAAAGATAGGCCCCCCTTTTTAAGTTTATTATCGATAATTTGTCATGAATATTCAAAAAAATACGGGCGGTCACATGCCCATGGGCGACATTGTATACTCTAGTAGATTTAAAAAAAAAAAAAACCGCGGTATTTTTTTGACCTCTGCCACCACAAACTTATTTAAAGAAATGACGATTCCGCATGATACATTCTTCCTCCCTAAGTAGGTAGATAGAGTCGACCTAATTGCTATAACTATAATCCTAATGTTCAACATCACTTGCACATCATAAAACGGTCTGTGTGGCAATTAGATAGTGTCAACTTTAGGGTAGTTACAATTTACTAAGAATTGTTGTCAAAAGCTGTAAAGGAATTATGAAATCGACTATACCTACCAAGTAGGTATGTACTTATCTACATAGTATCTACACCATATTTCGCCAGATAGTTATGTTGAAGTCCCATTTAATAGGGTTCCTCATCTACTACATCATTTTATCTAAACTTGTTACAGAAACAAATAGTAACTACAAGGCTGATGCAAATAAGCCTCAAAATAGAAGATTACATTTACAAACATAAGCTGATCTCTGTATGTGAAGCAGAACAATACATGAGAGAGGTAACCTCCTACAAGACACAATGTAGTCAAGACGAGCGATCCCTGCAGGTAGGAATATAACATTTTCTTACTGATTTAGGTACCTAAAGCGGCAGTTGTTTATTGTAGTGTTGGTAGGTAAATTGAAAATGAAAAATGCATGTTTATTAACAAGCTCGGCAGTAAAAATTCAGCAGTAAACTAAATAAAAATGAGTCATTCATAACAAATATTTAAATTGCAATCGATTGCAATTGTAGTACCTAATATTGTCAATCGCTTCAATTGCACCTGGTAGACGATCAATTTGCGCATATGTGTATCAATCACGTAAAAATTGATAGTTTCAGGGATATGAAAGTAGTGGTTGGTCACAGTACTAACCTAACCTAAGCCACAGGGTGCCCTGGGGCGGCAGTCTCGACTTAAATAGCGATCGCTATACGACTGAATTCGGTCGCAAAGTCGTAATGGCGTTCCTTGAAGCGCGCGACTTTCTTGACAAGCACGTGATTTTTACAACATAAGGACTTTGCGACCGAATTCGGTAGTATAGCGATCGCTATCTTTGTCGAGACTGCCGCCCCTGGCATAGTTTCTGCGACCAATTCGACTCAGGCGTGGTTGGTCACAGTTCCAACCTAACCTATGAACTGCCGAACTATTTACCTAACAGCCCATTCCAAAATGTTTACTAGCACTCATTTATTACACTACTTGAGTATCTTCTATATTCTATATATATATATATAAAAGAAAGTCGTGTTAGTTACACTATTTATAACTCAAGAACGGCTGAACCGATTTGGCTGAAAATTGGAGGCGAGATAGCTTAGAACCAGGAGACGGACATAGGACTTTATCCCGGAAACCACCCTCTAAAGGGGTGAAAATAGGGGGTGAAAGTTTGTATGGGAAATTAAAAACTGATGACTATGAAATTATACAGGGTGGCAGGTACATCGACGCGAAAACTGTTACCATGGATTCCCCTATACCCCTGCGTTAAAATTTCACGCCAGTTATTTAAAAAAAAAAACTGCTGTTCCATAACTACATTTTGACCGCGCAGGTTTTGCACTTTTCTTTAAAACAACTGATTTTTTTTAAATAAACGTCGTGAAATTTTAACGCAGGGGCGTTCAGAATCATGTACTGAATCCGTAGTAACAGGCTTCGCGTCGATATCCCTGCCACCCTGTATAATTTATAAGTACTATTTAAATTAAATTAAGGAATTATTATTACGCGTCCATGTCGTCTCAAACAAACATAAATAATAATAAACATAACAGCTCGCCACCTCTTTCTGGGCCGGCATCGACTGGTCTGCGAAGTATTTCTACCACACACCGTCACGCCTGTAATCACGGAAAGATTAGGCAGAGTTGCACCTACAGTACCCCACATTACGCCATACCACCAGCACTCGTAGCGTGACAATCATAGAAATGAGTTTTCTACGGGTTTTGTCCACGGAAGAATAGACAAAATGACAGCTTGTGATTGTTTAAATGTCATTTCGTCTATCCTTCCGTCGACAAAACCCGTTTCTATTGTGGTCATGCTAAGCGTGCTGTAGTAGTCAGTAGATTTCGCCATAATATTCCTACCATACTTACCTTCTTATATCTGCCGCAAAGAAGCAGATACCGGTTTGAAGGTGCCGGTATAATTACAGATACAAGAGATGTCTCTGGCATGGCGACGCACCTGCGATATCTTTAGTATTATAGGTTACCATATAGGCGGGGACCACTTACCCCCACATGAGCCAACCTTGTTCACCACCTAATAACATAAAATTAATTTATTAATCGGTAGGCAACACATTGTTTTGTCTAACCTAATACAATTTAGTTTTAAGCTTATCAACGTAAGCCAGACTAAACTTTATCCGTTACAAAGTACTAAAAATAAATTTAAATTTGAGCTTAGCAACAGTGTCACAAATTTTTAAGTTTAGATAAACAGCGGTGACACACAGTCCGACTGACAGTCAGTGACGATACCGGTACTCTCCCTGAATAAACCTACCGAGCACAGCTTTCATATCACGACCTTCTTTAAAATAACCCATAAATAATAACTTATCAAAGTGAAAAATACTTATTATTTTTACCTATTTAACTGCAAAGAAGAGTTTTCTTTTCTATGATGTCGCTACACGCATATTAAGTTTTATTAGTCGAGTATGTTTCTACGAGGTCACCATTTTTGCCAGCTTGGATCTTCTTCAGTTCCTCCCTTACATTAAAAGCTTAAGAAAATAATAATGAAATATAAAAACATACCCTTTTGACTTTAGAATAACCCTTTTGACATAGGACATGGGATGTGATACCCACAGCGCCGGCGCTGCTTCCGAACGGAAACTCAGGGGCGTAGATATCTAGATTTTCTTGGAATTATGCATATTATTAATTTTTCCTATTCATTTACAGCTACATGCGTTAGTTGATAATGATTGTAGTTTTTTTTACATATTTTAATAGATTTCATGACGTGTTGTTTACCCATAGGACTGATAAGGCCACTGATTGCAAAATCAGTTTAAAAAAATACAGCACCTAACTGTTTTATTCCTCATTTTTTTAAAGATAAAAATATCCTGCTGACCTATTTTTGAAAATAAAATTATCAACTTCAGGTTTAAAAATAAATTTTTATTTAACCGCATTTAACTGCGACACCTTTTTTCAGGTTATTGAGAAACTAACTCGCTGCATGAAAGCTATAATTTTAGATCATCATGAACTAAGGCCTAACATTCATACCGAAAACAATGTCAGTTCTATGGCAGACGGTGGTGATCGTGTAGGGTCGATATCACCAGTATACTCTTTACCTGATGAAGACAGGACTCAACTAACACAAATAGCTGAAGCAACATCTGATGATGACACGGTAGCAAATGAAGATATTGAAATAGTAGACCTCTCCAATATTGACCATGATAATGATATAATTCATGAAACTAGTACCGCAACAGCAGTTAATGCAGGTTCTAGAATAACTGTTGAAGTTGATATACATAGGGGTATGTCTAGTCTTTCTCTGAGAGATGTAGAAGCTCCATTTAATATAACATCTTCTGATGTAAATTGTTCACAAAGTATACTCTATAACTTTGAAGGCATAGATCAAATGCAGCAGAATACAATTAATATTGTTTCTCAAGGAGCAATTGCTGTTGGATTAGTGGGTAATGTAGCCGACGAAGGAAAAGCAAAACACGTAATGCAGGCTGGTAGCAACACTACACTTGGTAATATACCGAACAAGAAGACCCCTTTTATAATTGATCCTAATAAAACCATGAAAACTAGTATAGCCCCAAATAAGCCAGAAATTATTCGTAATACTAACAGTAATTTAATAAACAAAACTGTCTTACAAAATAAAGAGCCCAAAAACTACAGTCTAACAACGACTTCCAATCAAAGGGATAATGTCTCATCCCAAATACCATTTTATCCCGCTACCAATACAATTCCTGAAAGTCAAAGACAGACTTGGTATGATTCGAACAAAACTTGTACAATAAATGATTCCAGAACTACATTAAAAGATGATAATAACTCAACACAGTCTGCACAGATTTATAAAGCTGTGAACCCAACCACAGTTAAAAATGCAGCGAAATTTGCCGTTAATATTCCAACAACTACCTTTAATGCAGCTGAGAAAGAAAACCAACCAATCAAAGCTACTGGAAATTCAAGAGCACTTACTAATAATACAGCTATCGTAAAAGATGATTCTACAACTATTAAAAAGAAAAGAGGTCCTCGCAAGAAGAAAACTTTAGAAGAAAAGGAAAAAAGCCCTAAAAATAGAAGAGTATATCAACCCCCCAAAATTTATAAAGATGAGATGAAGAAGACTTTTACTAATTCGGAGAAAAACAAAAGAATACCGATTTACAATGAAAATGTGATCAACGATCTATCATGGATAGAACATATAAGATACGTCAGGGAAATAACAGTTGATGAAAATGATCCTACACTTAATTTAGAAGAATCTTTTTGGGATAATTATTACTTACCCGCTAACTGGGGTGACAATGAATTTCTGTAATGTTTTGATTTGTTATATTAAAATTATTTAAATGTACTTCCTGTTTTCAATTTGTGTTCTCGTCCTGTATGGTCCATCATCCAAAGTGAGGTTGTTTTGTGTTTCTATTTATCTAAGGGCTAATTTTTCCAACTCCTGACTATATCCAAGGAATAATTTTGAATGTTTAACGGTTTGTTCATACAAATACTGTCTAGACATCAATTTTATTCCACGGATAAAAGACATCTACGGTTGGAGAGTAAGGGGTTTAGTTACAAACATCGCTAATACTTTAAATAATGATTATCATGTGCTTGACCATATTTTTTTACGTTTAAACTTCTCATAAGTATAGTTTGACCGGGACCGCTATTCCGTGGACGAATGAGCGGCGAACATTGACGAATGAGCGGCCTGCACAGCCTCCCCCAAAAAACAGCCTTTACGCAATAGCGGTTGACCGCCCATTTAAGCAGTAGCATAGTAAAAAATGAAAAAGCGGCTAGTCGCCCGGCTAGCCGCCCGAGGTTAACCGCTAGTGCGTATGAGGGCTAAGGCGCAGAGCAGCGCTCTTGGTCAAACTATCACCCTTATGAATGAGTACTGCTGCTAGGGAAATCCCAGTAGGGATTTCTATTCGTAGTTTACTCCTTCTTTAAAAAACGACTTCTATTCTTCTGGTGTCAATAAAACTACAAAAAAACTATGATTCAAATATTTAATAGGTAAAGACAATAAGACAAACTTCAATGACACCAAGGTCAAAACTATACGAGTACACAAACAGCAACATAATATAATTTGTATATTATCTTAATATTGTATGTAAATGTGTAAATATAATGTTTTCTGTTCAATAATATTTGCCTAGTGTTAATTGATGTGATAAAATAACTGTTTCTCATTATATTCATTTTTATGCCGTCACTTCACTTGGCATATTTTCAAATATTCGCGTCATTACGCTAATATAAAATAGACCTTATCTGAGTAAAGATTGGGTATATTTTGTATTGGCTAATTGAGGAAATGTTAGGACAAACATGTCGTGGAGTGCCAATATTAGAACCATTATTTAAGTGTAGGCCTGCAAAGCATGAACGAACTTAAAATTATTGTGTTTAGTGTTATTATTACTAATTCAATTATTTATATCGCTGATCTACTCGACCATATTGGCAAATGTTGAATGCTAGTCTTAGCATTCAACTATTTTTCAATGTAAGTAATTATGACCACGTGTAATGGATCCAACCAATGACAGACAAGTACTTAAAACCCAGAAATTTTCATAAAAACCGTCCATATAGGGACAGTGAATTCTGAAAAATGACCATTCATAAAATTATTATTATTATCCCTAGCACATAAAATATGAAATCACGTGAAGCACACTCATCAATAACATTGTTATACACCTTAAAATCGTAGTTTTGTGACATGGAACTGCAAAAACATTTCACTAGTACATTTTTATAAATATTTAATTAATTAATTATTACGTTAAACCAGATATGTAAGAGTATTTTTCAATATACTGTAATATTTTGTTTCACCTTCACCCATAACTTCAATATATTTGAATTCACAAACCAAGCCGTGGTTTTAGTGATACCTACCTAAATGTCGCTTTATCAATACTAAACATAGAAAAGCATCGCTAACTCATATAATATATCGAGTGTAAATATACCCTTTACGAAGCCGAGAGTCAATTTTTCTTCCCGATAATATGATTCTGTTTTTGCACTGAACCTGGGAAGGGAACCTTCTGGTTACGGAGGTATTGAAAGTCAAAGTTCAAACTGCATTTGTTTTTTTTTTTAAGAAAGCATTTTTTATATGTTATAACTTGACTTTAAATACTCCTACGATACCTGTCGGTCGATTCTGTAAAAATATTAACGTGAAGCTTAGGTGAAGTGAGCTGTCAGTGCCACAGAATCGACCGCCGGATGCTAGGTATTAACACTATTGACAGCTCACTTCACGCTCACTTCACCTAATTTTCACGGTGATATTTTTACAGAATCGAACGGCTGTTCCATTACATGCACTCATAAGCACAATATGTTGCGTGAGTTACATTGCGGACTACCGTAAACAGCGAATTTTCACACCAGAAATAAAAGTAATTTCCCAGCAAATATGTTTGCACAAAGTTACTTGGTTCTTAGTTTGATGTGCAGAATACGAAGATGACGGTTTCGTAATGGGCCATTTTACACCCTGCATATTACTCATATTAAAAAATATGTAATAATAATCACTGAAAGCTATATTTTAGTATACATGTATAGTTTTACATACATGTAGCAGCGGATC
This sequence comes from Agrochola lota, assembly GCA_947364205.1. Classification (NCBI taxonomy): domain Eukaryota; kingdom Metazoa; phylum Arthropoda; class Insecta; order Lepidoptera; family Noctuidae; genus Agrochola; species Agrochola lota. Next base: position 3,147,506 of record OX376228.1, on the reverse strand, counting down.
AATTTTTACGCCTCCCCTTAAAACCTAGGCCAAATATTTTTTGATATATGGATAACTCGGGACTTAATTAAAGAGGTGGCATAAATAATAAGAAAAAAATATATAAATTTGCGAAATTTCGCAGGTTAAAGCTAGTCAATTAAAATATACTTTCATTTAATTTCCTTTAGGCAATCTTATTAAACTTCGACCCCATTTTTATAGTTATTTCAACGGAATCAGAGCGGAAATTACATTATTGTTACCAGCACACCGCAATCTAGTAGGTACTAATAATAATTAATAACTGCACTAACAAATTCCAAAAATATGTAAATATATCAATGTAAGTATCTAATTTATTAACTAACGGCCATCATTACAAATTATATTTATATACACAGCACATAATTAAGTATAACATCAACTAAATATATTCTAATATAAAGTATATTTACATAAACTTTAAGCACATAACCTAATGGTAAATATGGAAGCAGGTACATTACATCAAACTATGTGTATCTAACAAATATAACTAAATATTAGCTATGAAGAAAGAAACAGTTTATTAAATACAATATTGTAAAATGGATGCCAAAATACTTTTGAATGGAGTAGACATCACAAATATCGATAGTTTTGTCGTAGGACCTTATTGACGGCGTCGGGAGTCGAGAGCCGACTTCCGGCCACCGTAGGCGCGGGCTTGCGGACGGTGAGCAATGGGCAGCTCGCCGTCCGATAAGGACCAGGCCCGTGTCGACGGCGCGTTGTGTTCCACGCGCGCCTCAAAGAGATGTCAGCACCAACTGACGGGGTCGAAAGACCAATGCCTGCTGGGGTTGCGGGTTTGTCCGAAAGGGATAACGCGGCCCCGGCACACAGGCAACGGAAGGAACACGGGTGGGTTTTAGTCAGTAAAAGTCTGACACACCCTCTCGCTCTGCCCAGAGCGGGAGAAGTCATTTGATGATTTACCATCCTCAAAAAAAAAAAAAAGGACCTTATTGACGAGCCTTAATGATGCTCTCAGAATTATATGTTTTTTTATTAAAAAATAATTCAAGATAATCATACATAATAATCACATTATTTCTGAGCACAGCTTACACTAGGTACAGCAGATACTAAATTAAATAACATACACCTAACTGTATGTGCTATGATAGTGAAAATGTTATTAGAAGATGTTGCGTATGTACCCAACTGTAAGTGTTATGATAATGGAAAATTCTATAACTATTATATTAGCAAAATTAATAAATGCAATTCAATCTGTAATATAAGTACAGTTGTTTCATAATAATTATAAAATAAATAAATAAATAAATAGGTAAGTATGTACCTATTTAATATTTTAATGAAGTAAAAACAAATATCAATATTAACAGTGCTATGACTTATCGAATTACAAACAGCACTAGCCCAATTCCTTAATAGTCGGTTAGTACAACTAGCTACACTTTGTAATTGTCTTTAATATGCCAGTTTATATCATCCGAATAATACTGTCTGTGGAGAAACTACTTTATTTTTTATATAAATATTATAATTTGTATAAATACATAGAATACTATTATGTATCGTAATACCTCTATATATGGACTGTAAAAACAAACTTTTGTTAATAAACATAATTTAATAAATAAAATATGAAGTATTTATAATTATTATTTGATATATACAAAAGCTACGTTACGCTATTCAATATTCTCTTTCTAATGTCAATCATTTTGTTATTATATTTTGAGACTAATTTATTATCACTTACCCATAAACAACATTTTATAACCCCTTTACGAATATTTAATAATAACCATGAACAAGCTTAACGCTCTATAGAACTCTAGCATTCTCATTATTTTAATTTAATTTTAATTATATAACATGGGTACTAGAAAGACAATTTAGTAATAGGATTTTTTATATTTTATTATATGATGGATATTATTATATTTTAGATTTTAATATTATTTTCCGATGTCTATCAAATTGGATATATATTTGTGATAAGAATAAAACAAAAAGGATTTTTGTTTACAATTAGTCGACTACATTTAAAAAGTAGTTAAAATCCAAAGACACAGTATATATTATGACATAATCAGAGAAAAAACAACTTATTATATATTTTTATGTGGCTAAAATATTTAAAATTATCACAAGCAAGTATGTAATGCCCTAAGACCAAGAATTTACGAAGTTTTTTTTCCCGCTACGGTCCCGATTAATCTATTACGCGGCCGTGTGTTTCCTTGGGCGCTTACAATTTATTGCACCTGATGGCTGATTGTAAGCAATGATGCCATCGACGATGGTGCAAGTTTATTGAATTTTTAATATAAATATCAGAATACAGCTCAGTTCGACTAGCAGCAACGTCCAACCACAGTTGCTGCATCCGGAAATCCAATTTAGAATATACATATTCTTAACCTATAACCACGATGTGACACCCAAAATACGATCAACATCAGAATGCGAAATCGGAACTCAGGCGCGTGCGGTCATCGCCTCTTGATCTCCTAATCTAAGGCACCTGTCCCATCACCGCGCGGAGCAACAAGCAGCGAGTGTGCTACTGCGACGAGCGAGTGCTCACTGGTATGCGTATGTACCAAGCTCAAGTCTCTCAGCGTCTGTCCGCCAAGCGAGCGTCGCTGAGCGAGTACTTTCTTTGATTTTGTTACTGCGACAAGCGAGTGCTCGCCGGGCGGCATAAACAGACGGCTATCAACTATTAATGTATGTTTCTCTTTTACTTATACGGGACCTACAACCTTTTGTACCTAATCTGCGTTCGCAATTGATTTGCCAAATATGTAAACAAACACAAATTTTCCACTTAAACAAACATCAACTTTATGCAGGTGTAAATAAAGTTAATTTTAGACCGACTAGTACTGTTGAAAAGCTCATAAAAAATAAGAAGTTGTAGCGCAAGCTGCCTTATGTGTAGGCATTACAGTTGTTTTTCCAAAAACTTGGGTTTATTTACATGTTTGGCAAAAGAATTGCGAACGTAGATTACGTTTCTTGAGCGAAAAATAGGAGTAGCTTCCTCGTCGGCGGAGGGACAGGTGCCTAAATCTATGTAATATCTCTTTTCAATCCTAACCCTATATCTTTCTAACATGAGCTTCCAATATGCCCTTTGGCAAGGCTTATCCTACTAACGCGCAACCACTCACAAGCTGCATCGCTTCCAGTAATTTATAAATTTATTATCATGAGGCTTAGAACATACGAATCTTTATGCAAGTAATTTAACAATATTATTATTATTGATTAATTAAGTACTCGTAAACTGGAACTTTGCTATATTCTTTATTTTAATTATAGTTATAATATATCAAAATTAACTTTCTTCTATTTTCTTTCTTTCTTTTCGAGTCGATGACAAAAGAAAAAATATTTTATTTTGTTAGATTTTTGTTGATTTTTTAAATTTAAAATAGTGTCCGTGGAGTTTCTTGCCAGGTCTTCTCCATAAGAACCAAAATGCATGCAACTAGCTTCATCTTTCTGAGTGACTGACCCCTTGACAATTCAAAGGTGCCTCTAATTGGTTTATTTGAAATAAATGGTTTGAGTTTGATGAGTTGGGCCCAGTAGGTGGTGTTTCAATAAATGCTAATTGAATGTAATTATAGAAAACTTAAAAACCCCTAGATAAAACACTTTGAAGACCTTAATCAGCTTTTTAATCAAACATCGATTTCAAGAACGACCTCTTTTATGTATGACTTTTTCTATCGAAGTCTGAACAATAAAAATTCGACACTAGGTATTCATAATAATAATATTCAGGCCATTTATGTTACTCCACAGATCAGTACAAAGGGTTCAATCCGCAATATCATTTAAATAAAAAGCGACTCTTGGTACGCCACAATAAAGTGCAATTCCGGTCGCACAGCACCTACAGTTATTAGCGCTGATTCTTTTCGTTTTCACTTCGCTAATTCGACGCTACTCACCTAGAAATTGCCTCTCTTTCTATCGCGTAACTCTTATATCTTCTGATTACGTTACGCTCACTGAATTGGCCCGACAAGACGAGCCCGCCGCGTACTTTTAGCTTCATATCTAAAATGTGGAGTGAACCATGTACCCGTACCCATCTGTGGTTACGCGTTCTTTTATAAATAACTCTAGCTTACAAACATAACAAAGTCCCAGCATTTATTATCTAACTACCTCCAGATTTATAACATCGCCTATCTTAACCGTCACTCAACATAATTAATACCTTAACAAAAGGTTGTACCTTCTGATTAGAAGCTGAACTTCCCCCTGACCTTGAAAAATCCCATGCCAGTCTTATTGTGGAGTAGTGACGTCACTCCTACGTAGCTCTGGATGACTATGGGGGAGTGGTGTATGCAGCACGCCGATGAGGTCATGTGTTCTATTGCTCGTTGGATCTTTAGGGCGAATGTTTCCATGTCGTAGGTTGATTTTTCTTCTGCTGTTCCCTCTGAAAATAATTACGGCTGAGGTGAATATGTGTCCGGCTGAATTTCGTTTTCGGTTTTCGGCAATTTTCGCCCAATTTTTTTTTAATTTTCGGCAGAGGCTGAAATAAAAAGAAAACCGGTATATCAACTCGTTTTACGTACCTTATTAACGGCCGAATATTGAAGTTATGTATGCTCGTACAGGTGTCATTTATCACCAAAAATATAAAAGACCTAAAACCCTGTCTCCGGGCAGCGACACAAGTTTCTAAATATAAAACTAAAGAATGGGTATTCAACCAGGAACAAACCGAAGCCACGATTGCTGAGTTTAAACCAGGCAACAGACCCATAGACATCATCGCCATCATGTTGTAGTCGGTTTCCAGCCTAACCGGATGCAGCTGAATATCAAAACGTTGAGCTCCTCAAGTTCTGAGTTGAGCTGCACGATTACTGACAAATGCGTGCACTGACTGGACAGGTCCACTCAATACGTGTGGTTCTTTTCTCAAAAGACCAATTCAGACACCAATCTACATGGTCTTCACATGATCTGAACAAGATTATATCTGGACTTTAAAAGAGACTGTGACCTCAGAGTTTGTTTCGATCTTTCTTCTCAGAGTATTCAGATAGGAAACGCCGACCTCATCTAGTTTTTAAAACATTATTTTGTTTCTACAAACTTATTTACAGAAAATAAAATCATTTCATATACCAGTATTTTACATGGAGCGACTGCCTGTTAAACCAGTTACTGGGTAAGAACCCGAGCTACAAACACACACAAAAAATACATATATATTTTAAAAAAGTTGTCTGTACATATCACCTTCACCTTTATGCCAGAAGATGGGATGCGAGGCGTACGTGAGGAACGGCACATCTTGACTGAATGGATTCCACACCGTCTTCAGGGGAACTGGCTCGCCTTTGTTCCACATCAGTCGCAGGCCGCGGAGATGGCGCTCTCTGTAGTCAATATTAATGTTATGAGCAATCGTTTCTTAATAATTGGGTAGGAGGAATTTCATTATCCGCGGTTGAGTTTGTAGTTTGTTCATTGGGTTTGTTAGAGTAAAAGGATTGCCGGACGTTAAGCGGAACTTTTTACCTTTTCGGAAGCTGTAATTCTGCAAAATGAATGACAATAAATTCCGTTAAGAGTGTATCAGCTCAAATTCACTCCTTATCACGCTCGCACAATACTGCTCGCGGACTGAGTGAGAGCGAGACTGAGCGGCGGGTAGAAGGCTCCAAGGCGCCAATAGTTTAGGTAATTTATTTTTACGGCGGAAATAATGGTAACTAAAAAAAAAACGTAATATCTGCTTTGTAGTTAGCTCAGTTATTACGCAAACTTTCATGATCTAAGTACTTTTTTATACATGCGATGTTTGGAGGTAACTTTAGATATTTTTTTATCGAGAAAGTTATTATGAAATCGTGTTTTCGTCAAACACTACCTACTTAACATTAATCCTCAACTTTACCATATAATATTTATTTCAAAATGAATGCTGCAGTATTTTTAATAACATAGGATCATGCTAAGCTATTTGAGGTATTATAGACTCTTAGCCAGTGGACGACCGGCCGAAAGAGATTTTCGCATCATAGTGCTCCAGAGGACCGCCGGCCGTCCCCTATTTTCGCATCACAGGCCTGTGAGCATAAAAGCGATGTTGTCTTTCTTCACAACAACTCGTCTGGGGAAATACTTACAAAGGCGAATAAAACTACTTAATAATACTAAAAATATTTTTGTCGATAATAAGCTAATCTAAAAAAACTATAAACATGCATGTTTTACAATATATTATGAAAAGTTAAAGTGTAAATAATATTAGTAAGTATAGTGATTCAGATGTAATAAACTTATTGCTATTTAGTGTTCTGATTGCCATTATGAAAATCATACATGCTTTAGATATAATGGCAAAGATACCATTGGCTAGATTTTAGTAGATAAAAAGATACGAAAGAAAAACTTAAATTCAATTGCCAGTTGGGTGAAAGCAATTGCAAATTTATTGTGCGTTTACACTGGCGACACAATCACTTAAAACATGTTGAAATCTCTATTTCCTGTCGAAAATTGTATCGAACAATCAATCTAGGCAGATTGATTGTTCGAGCCTTTTCCCAACTATGTTGGGGTCGGCTTCCAGTCTAACCGGATGCAACTGAATTTTACATGGAGCGACTGCCTGTCTGACCTCCACGACCACAACCCAGTAACTGGGTAATATGATACCCCTTGCTAAGCCTGGTTGTCAGACTTCGGACGACCCTTGACGTCTGTCGAAAATCCGCGAAAGACAGCCGGGACCAACGGCTTAACGTGCTTTCCGAGGCGAAAATTGTATAGAACATTTACAGAAAATAGAGATTTCAACATGTTTTTATGTGAATGTTTCCAAGTGCAACCGCACAGTAAGACAATGAATGGAGATATGTATTCACTACTTAGTTGCCCATCATAGACAAGTTTACCTTGTTTCTGCATCATGCCGCTTTATTTAAAAACGTTGTTTAAAGTTGAGTAGATAAAATCAGCATCTAATTAACCATACATTTGTTGACGTTAAAACGTACTTATCTTAACTTTATGCAGCGTTTATAAATAAGGTGGCATGACGCAGAACAAAGATATACTTTGTTCTTTTGTCTTAGCAACGTTGTGTGTGCAACTTCAAAGCATAGCTCATGTTGAGCTTGCGCTTTACCTACCAACAACATGATCTGTTGTTGCAAGGTCGCCCCAAATATGTCGAGCGTCACGCTAATTGATGCCTCGCAAATACACAGATACTGCTGTCAACTTTCTAAGTTTACAACATCGATATATTACAAAAGCGTAGTGATATTATAAGAATTTATCAGAATTATTTCAAACAAGTACATCCCGAACATAATATTCTATATGAGGAAAAAAAAATATTACAATTGCAATTAGGTACCTCTTGACTGTTAATAATTCCCCACTTAACATATTTCTTTAGTAAGAAACCACAAACAAACAAGAACAGTCAAGCATAACAGAAAACCTATTAGTAAATTAATTTATTGCAGACTTTGGTATTATTATAGTCGCGACAGCTCGAAACGACTCTATTAGAACAATTTCTATGGAAACTTCTTGGAAATTGTACTACCAGAATCTCGTCGCATAGTCGCGTCTATCTGCACCGACAGATTATACAAAGGTGTACATATAGTACACCTACACTTTGCCAGTTAATATGAGGCGAGCGATCAGCAATTTAGTCCATGTTAGCACTAGTGTCCGTCTCTAAAGATAAGACAATAAATTTAACGCAAAAATTATTAGCCCGTAAGTGGAAATACTTACACTAGTTTGGCACATACATTCTCTACATCAAGCTACGCAAATATACATCAAAATACAAAAATAACCCAAAAGAAGCTAGCAACGTTTAGTGTATCCTACAGCAACTGAAAAGTACCTAGGTTCAAAATACTTGGGATCGAACAGTTTACTGTTCTGGTGGTCCACGTCTTCGTGTGAGGGTCTGCGGCACAGCCTGTCTATGACGCAGTCTTTCACGACCGTTGAGACGCCGGAAGCAATGCCGTTCAGGCGACTGTGTACCAACACATGGGTTATTTTATAGGACCTATGCGTTCAGCTATCTGAATTGGTACTTACTGCATTTCTGAGTCAGCCATTACTAAAATGTTTAGATATAATATATAAATAGTTAATGGATAATAAAATAAAATCGGATCTTAGGTCCATTTGTACCACAAATCACTATTTTTGTGTTTAGCGCTAAAAGTATTTAAAACATCTTCCTGTTTCTGGTAATCGTTCAAAGAGGACAGAGACAGAACGATGTTTTAAAATCGTTAGCGATTTGTTGTGCAAGCAGACCTCAGACTTGAAAATGGAAAATATCCCACGGGAACATAATACCGAGATAAAAAGTACCCTACATGTCTTTTTTTTTTGCGCGGTACACTTATTTTGTTTTTCTAAAATAAAAGTAAGCCTAAGCTACTCCTTATAACAAGTCCCATCAAACTTGGGCCAGCCGTTTTGGAGATTAGCCGGAACAAACAGAAAGACAGTGTTTTTTTTAATTGGTTTTTGTAATAAGTACCCTATATACTTACCTGCGCATTTAATAAAAAGCTGTTATTTTGACATTACAAACAGACACTTCAATTTTATTTATTTGTGTATGTTCAGGGAAGATGTATAGATTAAAACTAAATATATCAACCAACGTCAATTTAATATCGCTGTTTAAGTTTCGTGTATTTATCATGGTGCTAAGGAAATTAGTTTTTTATTTATTTAGCAATTTCTTACAAATCAAGTTCATGAACAAAGATTATAATTACATGTTATAATATCCAATAGGTCATCATAATGAACTAACAATATTAAAAACACCGGTCAAGTGCGTGTCGGACCACGAACAACGAAGGGTTCCGTAGTTGGGATGAATCTATCCCAAGAACAAACTTAACATGTATGAACAACATTGTTTTTATTTTTTATATTTTTATTTATTGGTTGACCACGAGGCTTTTGGCTACTTTTGTAAGTGTGTATTTTATGTGTTTTGATCTTTATATGTGCGTTTTGTTTGTGCAGAATAAACAATTTTTCTTTCTTTTCTATGTTTTTGCAACTGTAAATTTAAGTTGGTCGATTACTACTCAATAGCTCGTAAAGCCAGTAGCTGTGATAGTTTTCCGTTTAACACTTTCGACCCCACCCATTTTCATAGAGTTCATACGCCATGTCGCCATACATATTGGAAGTGAACCCTCGGTGACGGTTGCCAGCATTACGTTTGCGCTAAAGTAAACCATCGCGGACGGTCAAAGGCATTACCTATATGTAGTTGTGTAGTTTCCAACCTTTAAAATTTTTTGTGAATATTTGTGACAGTGAACAAAAAAAAAATACTTGGATTTGAAAACCAACGCTAATAAATATTGTTAAAATATACATCTGATTTTATTTTCAAGGTTTATAATGCTGTATTGGCTAGGAAAAACTTACATTTAAAATGAGCCCTCCGCGAGGGCTCCCGATATCCCATATGCTACTAGGTGAACCCTCCAGGGCTCCGGGCACTGAACGTGTTAATTTCGTTATATGTATATACTACTACCATGTTTTTTTTTTAGCTGGTTGGTGGTCGTTTGCGTAACAAAAATTTGCACTATAAAGCTTAATTTCGCAAACGAATCCCTGAATCCAAAAATGGTTTTCACACACTCACAATATATTTGAACCAAAAAAAAACATCACCACTTTATGTGTAGGGGAGGTAAGCTAAAAAAGTTTAGTATAATTTACCAATTTTTCGGCGTGATTAATATGTATACCCATGCCAAATTACAGCTTTCTAGTACTAAGAGTCTCTGAGCTAAGCCGCGGACAGACAGACAGACGGACATGGCGAAACTATAAGGGTTCCTTGTTAACTACGGAACCCTAAAAATGCTATAGTGAGTTTGTTTGTTTGTTATGTTTTCACGCTAAAACGGCTGAACGGATTTGGATGAAATTTTACACATGGGTAGACCATGACCTGGGTTAGGACATAGGATACTTTTATCCCGGTAGTACATTCCCGTGGGATAATATCCGACATCCACGCGGGCGATGCCGCGGCCCTAAGGTAGTAGATGATTTAAACATTTTTGCAAAAAATCCTTCTTAAATTATAAAGTTCAAGAACAAGTATTATTAATACGTTATCTATTATAATAGGTCTATGACAGATTATATCAATAAAATAATCATGTGCAATATGTTGTGTTGTCTGAATTTAATGTTACCTACAGAGATAACACGTAGGTAACAAGATAAGTGTGCAATATTTTAATTTTCCTGAAGAAATAATGGGTTTTCCGAGTCTCAGGCTTAATCATTTTAAATAGGTTTCGTTCAATCAATCTGCTTTGCCCAACTATGTTGGGGTCAGCTTCCAGAGTCTAATTGGATGCAGCTGAATACCAGTATTTTACATAGAGCGACTGCCTATCTGACCTCCACAACCCAGTACTTTGTAATACGATACCATTTGGTAAGACTGGTTGTCAGACTTTAGGTTTTCTGACGACCCGTAACGACTGTCATGGACCCACAAATGACAGCCGGGAACAACGGCTTAACGTGCTTTCCGAGGCACGAAGGAGTATCTAAAGATGGTTACCCATCTACGGACCAACCCCGACAAGCATAGCTTAACCTGATGGATCGACCCGTGTGGCTGTTATTACTTAGCCACGAGCTCCACTTTAAAATGTTTTATGTGTTTATTAAAATAGTAATTCACATAAACAAACATGAGATACCAACTTGAATTATCCATTTAATAAACTATGTATATTTTTCGTATAGTTGACTATATACATATACACATTGTTGTTTTCTAGATCTATCCCAAAATCACCAAATATACCAGTTGTTGGCTAATAAAACAATTCTTAGGTAAGAGACATCAAGTATTTTTTTGTCGCTTATTTTGTATTGGTATTAAAAACAAGTTTTCATATTAAGTTTTCCTGTTTGCTTCTAGCCTCAATGATGTTTCAAATCTTTTTTTTTTCTCCTTTAGCAATTTAAATACATTTAATTTACATTAGAACTGGAGTTTGTTGCCCGTTCTTCTCCATAGGAACGTACACACGGCTACACATCAAGCTATACATTTCCAGTTTATGCTGATCTTGCATTGTATAGGATTTCCGTACAATGCGAAGTCAGCTTAAACTGGAAATGTATAGCTTGATGTGTAGCCGTGTGTACTATGCTTTTGAATGAGCATCTAGCTTATCTTTCTGACTGACCAACCTCTTGACAATTCAAAAGTGCATTTTATTGTTTTATTCGAAATAAATGCATTGTTTGTTTTTAGTTGCAGTTTGAAAATAGTTCTCTCTATTTTAATATTTTTCAACAGTATTTTATTTTCATTTATGTAGTTATTTACTAATATTTTCTCAGTAAAAAGTTCGAACTTACGGTACTAAAGATGAAGGTGGATAGACCAGCTCGCCGATGACAATAGTGTCCAGGTCATCCAAATACGTCTTCTTGAATTCAAGCTGCTTCATGGCAATGAAGTCATACTTGATAGTCATGACCAGTCTTGAAGTGAGGAGCACAATTCTCTCCTTCTCATTATCCCATAGAGTTATCCTAGAAAGTCATTATAAAATTTTGTATAAGAGACAGGATTTAAAGCTCTGGTCAAACTGAGGCAAATCCCTCACGCTATGCGGTACGAAATTCGCTTGCGCCGATTGTGTGAACTAACTTGTATGGTGGTGTTCAAAATGGCGCAAATAGTCGTGTGACTTCCTAATCATTAAAACAATCAACGCGCGCAGTCGTTCATCCGCCTCAGTTTGACCAGAACATGTCAAATAAGGAAAAATGTTCCAATCAGATGTTTTTAAGCGAACAGAAGATAAAATAAATAAATATTTGCAGTAGTCAGATATGATAACAACATTGCCCATACATTAATTAGTAATAACAAATTTTTGATAATACATTGTAATGTCTGATCTTGCCAACTTTGCCAAATGGCAATCTTTTAATAAAAAAAACCGTTGTGGTTATCCTTCAGTTTAGTAAAGTCCACTTTATGTAACATAATAGTATGTATGCATAGAAATTTAGCTAACTAAATTTGAAATGAAATGTTTAGCAAATTGACTAACTCAAATTGACCGAATATTCAAATCACAAAAGTAATTCTTTAACAGTTGCATGGAATGGCTTTAAATGATAGTTATGTTTTTATACAGGGTGGTAGGGATATTGATGCTATTCATTACATTTGAACCGCTAAGGTTTGTAAGAAACACCTGCAGGACACTTTTGTAGGAAACAGCTGTTTTTTTATTAAACCAATGAAAAATTTCAATGCATGAGGGTCCAGACTCATGTACTGAATCCATGGTAACAGGTTGTGTGTGAATGACCCTGCCACCCTGTACATGGGCAGTTAAAGTTGTTAGTCAAATTCCTTTTCAATTATTTTCCTTGACGGTACAAATAAAGTATGTTGACAATTTGCTTACTCTGTCAACAGCCAGGATCCCAAGTATTCTCCATCTTCAGGGAACAATAGTCCCGTAATACATTCCTGTATAGCAGTCTCCACAACTCCCTTGCGGAATGTGAAGAAGTCTTTAATGTTTTCCTTGTCAAACGGCACATCGTAACGAGGGAATACTGCCTGTATGCCTGTTGGTGTAGCTGCAGCTGCTGTCGCTGGAGGGTTTGTTTGATCCTCAGATGCTCTGGCATCTGTAGCATGAGTTGACATATTGTAGTCTACATTCATATTGTATAAAGTTTTTTGATGATAGTATGAAAATGGATAAATTCTAATCAAACTAAACCATTTTATATTAAACTATGTAGGTACCTGTTCTGTGTATATAGGTAATGGATTAGTTCTATTCCATATCAGGAATTTTATAGTTACCTACACCAATTATAATGCTCACCTTCGCGCCATATATAGCATAACTACGTTAAATATATTTTTATACAGAATAAGTTTATTTTTACCTCACTGTGAGCCAGAGAAAAAAACATCCGACATGGAATGTGCTATGGCTTAATATTTCCAAAACATACCGGCAAAGGAAGATGTGGAAGAGGTCAAGGAATTTTCACCAGACAACACCGAGGGATTAACACTAGTCGGGGGTTTCCTTTTCGCCGATTTATCCGTAGTATTATTGCGATTACTTTCTGAGCTCTCCGCCACGGTGGTATCCGTCGACAGCTGCAGGGTACCGCCGCGGAACTCCAAGTCTTCATCTTGCAAGTCACTCATCCTGTATTTATGTAGTTTTCTTTATTCTAAACACTGTTTTCTTTTTTTATTAATAATTGCTCTGCGTAAATAAAATAATCGACCGACGGACTGATAAGTTACGTCAATGTCAAATGCGTTTCGTTTCAACGCTATGATATTTTTTTGTGTAGTGTTACACTTTCTTGAATCGAATAAACAAAATAATTTTTAATATAATTATATTAAAAATCATAATCTTATCAAGCTTAATTTTTCTGGTTATATTTATTTTTTATTTTTTTCGATCAAATAACAAAAGAAACAATAGAACTAAACGCAGAATACAGCCAATGGCGGGATTTTAAAAGTTTTTCAATCTTTCAAAAAGTTTGGTTTCCCTGGGTTGTCTTGAGTTCTATCCTATTTCATATTTTTGTGATGTTTATTGTATTATTCTTATGAAATTGGTAATTCCATTACTTTACCGTTTGACATTCGATACTTCACAGGTAGGTTATCGACACTATTGGCCGAAGTTTATTTATTTAAAATAGGTAGGAATACACGACATTTACATACTTAATTAAAGCAACAGCTTCTGGCTTTCATACCCTCCGTACACGGTACTGAGAAATTTATCAGGAAAATCCTAGCCTCCGGACTGATTAATTTTGATGTACCGTGCTTCACCGAGGCTATGGATCCCTGGAGACTTGCTTGCCCGAATTCAGATCCACACGATAATGCATCTTCATCATCCATCCGACGAGCCCTTGTCACCGTCGGCGTTCCAGCTGAAGTTATTAGAACCCAATGGCTTGGCACGCGACGATGGCAAGAGATCGGACGGTACGTCTTTAATTCCATGGAAGGTGGGTAGGCTTTTAGTGTGGGACGCAACTTGTCGATAGGTACTGCGCCATTCCATCTTCATCAGTCTTGGGTTGCAAGACTTTTATGATTTACCTGGAAAGGGCATAAAGATCGCTACTTAGCGTCATGAGTTTCAGACCTTTTAGTTTTCCCACCAGTCCTATAACAGAAGTGTGAAGTACTTACAGTAAGACAGAATTAAATTCTGCAATTTGTCAAAAAGCAGCACAGTAGCATATAGGTATATCAACTTGTGCATTATAAGGTGTAAACCTGTTGATATATATCCTCGACAAACTTGACTATCTTCTCAATAACTGCATTCGATTCGTTTTCAATCTGCGTAAATATGATCATATCTCTGCGCGTCGGTCCCTTTTAAAGTGGTTGCCCATACGGCAGCGCAGAGAGCAAAGGGCACTGACCACCTTGTTCTCATTTCTTGACTCTCCCTCTTCACCCAGTTTTCTAGCCGCCACTTCTAGTATATTTGCGCAAACCAGAATAGAACTCTACCTTTATCACGCAATCGTATTTTAAATCACAAATAGTTTTGTTTAAATTCTGTCCCTTTCTCACAATAATGAACAAGCTGCAACATCAGGCTTGGATATCGCAAACCTATTTAACAATTTCTTTATAGATATTGTTGAAAACAATGCAATCTTTCAAAACAATACTTACGATCTAAATGTTAAAAGCAACGATAATAGCATATTTTTAAGACCTACTAATCCTGCTGAAATTTTTAGCATCCTAAAAACATTAAAAAACACAAAGTCGTCTGGCTATGATGATATATCTACAGATCTTCTAAAACAAATCGCTCAATATATCGCAGAGCCTCTTTCATATATTATAAATTTATCATTAGTACAAGGTTGCTTCCCGGAAAAACTCAAAATATCTATAATAAAACCGATGCACAAAAAAGGATCTAAAACAGACAAAAATAATTATCGACCTATTGCGCTGATACCAATTCTATGAAAAGTCTTTGGAAGAGTTATGCACAAGAGAGTCCTTTATTTCTAGGACAAGTATAACATACTTGCAAAACAGCAATATTATTTTAGGAAAAACAAATCCACCTCATTGGCAGCGTTTAACTTAGTCAAATCGATCCTAAATAACATCAACTCAAAAGTTACAACTTCAGTTCTGTTTTTAGATCTTAGTAAAGCTTTTGATTTTGTAAATCATTCCATTCTCATTGATAAACATTGAGTAAAATGGGTATAAGAGGTCCAGCCCTAGAATGGTTCAAATCTTATTTATCAAATAGAACTCCGATTACGAGAATCACAAAATTTGATGACAAAGTAAATATTATCAATTATCACCGACTTTAACTCTCAGCCCCGACCAAATTACTTCGGAGTTCCACAGGGAAGCATCTTAGGGCCACCACTATACCTTGTATATGTTAACGATCTCCCTCAAGCTATAGAACAGGATTGTGTTCTGTTTGCTGATAACACAACGGTTATCCTTGATTATAAAAATGAGGAATCATATGAGTCTGATATAAATAACACCTTGAATAAAATTATTACTTGGTTAGATAAAGACGCTCTAAAGTTAACGTTGAAAAAACTAAAATAATCAATTTCAAAACGCAGAAAAGTAAATATACCCACTTTAAAATATCGCATAGAGATCAAATAGTAGAACAATTACATAAAACACGTTTGGAGCCCTCCCGGAGGGCTCATTTTAAATATAGGTTTTTCTTAACGAATACAGCAAATTTGAACAAGATTTATTAGATAAGCGTTGGTTTTAAAAACAAGGCATTTTTATTAAAAAAATATTTTTTGTTCACGGTTACAATTATTCACAAAAAAAATTATAGTTTGGCAACTACGTATAGCGACAAAACCCCCTGAAAACACAATTTTTCTTGGTTTTGATGTTTTCTAACACGGTTTTAAACCTAATGTCGTTGACCGTCCGCGATGGTTAACTTTAGCGCAAACGTAGGTAATGCCGGTGACCCTCCCGGAGGGTTCACTTCCAGTATGTATGCATGGTGTATGAGTTCTATGAAAACTGGGTGGAGTCGCAAGTATTAAATCTCCTGGCCTAATAAAGAATGTGTGCTCTTTCAAAATCAAACGGATCGATTCACAGTTTGGAAAATAAATTTTTCAAAAAGCTAATGATGCAGTTTAAAATTTAGCCAAAATCGGCCTCAAGGCTCCTGTAGTATTTTTCTCTATTTCTTATAGGTTTGGATCAATTTAACGATCCACGCAGCCTTGGTAAATTAATTCCGTTTACCAATTTTTTCTGCAGTGAGATTAATATCCTAACCTTTTACTATTTGCGGAGAAAAATACGAACATAAAAAATTCAAATTCAAATTCAAAAGTCATTTATTCAAACTAGGCTGAGAATCAGCACTTTTCGAACGTCAAAATTACATAAGACAGTCCCCCAAAACGCCCACCCTTCACCACTTCCTAGTGCATTAGCTGGGAAGAAGAAGTGGCGCAACAAACTCCCCAGCAGCACAGCTGTCTGTTCAGTTAGAAGAACAAAAAAAAAAAAAATGTAATATTACTCATCCCCCATAGCAAATAGCGTAACTACTTCTAAAGTTTCCTGGACATTTTAAAAGAGTATATGAATTTGCTTGCCCATTCTTCTCCATACGAAACCTTTTATTACCGACTTCAAAAAAAGGAAGGTTATCAATTCGACATGTATGTATGTAATATTATTGGAACTGAAATATATTCACAAATGATAATCTATTAGGGCTTCCAAAGAAATATACAATTTTTTATAGGTGTATTGTATGTTTGTATGTATGTTTGTCCACGCATATCTCCGAAACTTTTAATCGGATTGTGACCATTGCTTTTTTATTGGCTTACATTTACTTCAACTTAGGGAGCAGTGCAACTTTCATCAAAATCGGTGCAGTCGTTTTCAAGATATGGACTAATACGTGTAACTGCGAGGGCCTGGCTTATTGATACGAGCTACGGGTGTGGTGTCATAGGGAAACATCTCAAAACCTTGGTCAAATTCTAGCGCGTGTTAGAAAAATCAGCCAAGTGCATGTCGGACCATGCACATTGAAGGGTTCTGTAGTTGGGATGAATTTATCCCAATAACAAACTTAGCTTAGTAAGTAGTTGCGAAACATGTTCTCCCATACGTCACGGTCAATTCTCCAAATGCAAATGTAAGTTTGCAATTGCAAAAAAATTTGGTTCTTTCAAAAGTTTGTTGGGATCTAACTCATCTATAGCAAGGCCATCAAGCGTTTTAACCCTACTCAAAGCAACATAAGCTTGACCCTTTGCAAATAACCTTTTGCCTAAATTTACGAATGCAGTTACAAATGAAGTGCCTTGTAACTTATATACAGTCGGTCGATTCTGTAAAAATATTAACCTGAAGCTTAGGTGAAGTGAGCGTGAAGTGAGCTGTCACTGTCACAGAATCGACCGGCAGGATGCTAGGGATTAACACTATTGACAGCTCACTTCACGCTCACTTCACCTAAGTTTCACGGTGATATTTTTACAGAATCGAACGGCAGCAGCCCAACTAAGTATCAGCGGTAAAATGCGTCGTTCCACGTCACGTAACTACGTTTAGCTTGAACCGTTACCGTGATTTGAAATATTGCCACTTAACCATCTACATCTTTTGATTTCTCACTGATTGAAGCGTTATTGAATAATAATAATAAATTCTCTTAATTTACCTCCAAATACCTTCCATCTGCTGCAGTAGGCAGCGATATTAAACACATGCAGACTCGTGAGAAAGTTTCTGCAATGTGAATCAGAAAACCCACATCAAAACACAAATACGCAAAGTCAAAGTCAAAGTCAAATAATTTATTTCAAATAGGCCCTTGCAAGGCACTTTTGAACGTCGACAATTACAAAAAAAAAAAAATGATTCTAGTCGCCCCTTCCAAAAGGTAGTTTTCGTATGGAGAAAAATGGGCAAGAAACTCCACCGTTACTCTTTTAAAATGTTTTACAATATTTTGTATATGTAGGTACATTAGTTATATAATTATATGTGAAGACGATGCATCTAAAAATAAAAAAATAAATTACTATACCACAATATGGGTAAAAATATTTTTTTAAAGAGAGCAACAACAGATAAATTAATTACTTATGTGATAGATACATGGTTCTCACATATTTACAAACATTGTAAAAGTAGACGATTTTCCAAAAAAAAAAAGTTACAATTAATAAGTCAGTGTGTGACGAAGTAATCACAGAATGTAAAATCAATGTCATATAATAAAATATAATAATTTATACAACTTAAATTAGCAACCAGTTTGATTTTGTCTAGATTCTAGACTATCCTATGGAGCTGGACCAGCATGTTTCCAAGCATTCTTATCTTGGATATAATCCTCTAATTTGTAATATGCTTGTTTACAAAGTGTACTTTTAATATGAGTTTTAAATTTTCTTTCATTTAATTGTAAAATATCACAAGGTATTTTGTTGTAACATTTAACACAGTACCCCATAAAAGATGTATGTACTTTATATAATCTGAAAAATGGTTGATCTATTTTATCTTTATTTCTAGTATTAGAATTATGTCTATCACTTATTTTATTAAAAATATGTAGATTTTTTCTTACATACATAATATTTTCATAAATGAATTGGCAAGGTACCGTCATAATATTAATCTTTCCAAATAGTTCCCTAAGAGATTCGCGACGATGTAAATCATAAACGGCTCTGACAGCTCTCTTTTGTAAGATAAAGATTGATTCAATGTCAGCAGCCCGACCCCACAGTAAAATGCCATACGACATAATACTGTGGAAGTAGCTAAAATAGACCAAACGCGCGGTTTCAACGTCTGTTAACTGTCTTATCTTTCTAACCGCATAAGCGGCCGAGCTTAGCCGCCCCGCAAGAGATGTTATATGAGGTCCCCATTGTAATTTCTCGTCTAGCGTGATTCCTAGGAAAACCGTTTGATTAATAAATTCCAGTTTTTCTCCATTCAATATGATGTCACATTCGCTACTTCTAACATTACGTAATTTAAATCGAATGCATTTGGTTTTTTTTTATTTAGTACCAAATTATTTACCGTAAACCAATCTTGGACCTGAAGAATAGAGCTATTCACGTCGTCAAGATTTTGTAACCGTCGGTTGATTTTAAAGATCAATGATGTGTCATCTGCAAATAACACCATCTTCGGTTGATTTTGAAGTAATTGGGGTAAATCATTCATGTAAACTAAAAAGAGGAATGGACCCAATATCGAACCTTGAGGAACGCCCAATGCCATTTCAGACCCCAATGAGTTTACGCCGTTTACTTGAACTTTAACCTTCCTATCTTTCATCTTTGTGCAATCCTTTGCACGTGACCGCACTTAATCCAACTGATAATCACTTGGCTTAGGCCCGTGTTATCAGCTCTTGCCGGCTAGCCGAGAATATAAAATAAATGTCAAAATAATAATAATAAATGGTTGATCACGCCTTAGTGCAGGGCATCGGAATCCTTTTACAACACCCATGCTGCCATTGCCTAGCTGTCAGACACCAAAACATTTCTTCTCAGCATCACTTTTAAACTTTTGATCCCACTGCCACTTGAAGTTGAGTTAAAAGTCCACCACATTTGTTTGGGTCGGCTGAAATTACGTTTTCTGGTGGCGTTTTGCCAAAAGTAGCTGCTTCTCTTGAATCGTCTATAGCCTTACTTAAACATATTGACCAGCCGTTCGATTCTGTAAAAATATCACCGTTAAACTTAGGTGAAGTGAGCGTGAAGTGAGCTGTCAATAGTGTTAATCCCTAGCATCCTGCCGGTCGATTCTGTGGCAGTGAAAGCTCACTTCACGCTCACTTCACCTAAGCTTCACGTTAATATTTTTACAGAATCGACCGACTGTTCTGTTACTTGGGCAAGCATATTAAAAAAAAACTATTCTAGTTTTTTTTAACTTAAAATATCTATCAATGCTTATAATGAAGTCTTTAAATATTTACAAAAAAAACGATTAACTACTTATTACAAACAAATACTCCAGTTTTTACTTACAACAAAGAATTACGAAATAAAAAATAATTAAAAAAAATTACCGACTTCGAAAGAAATTATCTCAAAAATACGAAATAATATTTTTATATCTACACGAAATTAACCAACAAAACGAAATCAAAAGTAGGTAATTATATTAAAACAACAGTTACACAATATTTATTTATTTTACAAAAATGATTGAACTAAATAAAAAAGCACTAAAGTCTTATTTTCTACTTTCTGGCACAAGTTATCAAGTAATATGGCAAAAAATTATTTAGACCGGTAAATATGCGATACCTAGTACATTCACTATTTTTGCTTACGTACTAAGTATTGACAAAATTGCACTTAAATAATATCCTAAAAACTGTACAGTGTAAGTACCTATGTCATTTATAAATACAATAATTACATACATTTTACGTAATTGCTCAGTAATTATAATTAAGTACAGCAGTATTGCAAATTCGAATTGCAAAAAAAAAAAATGATTTAAGAAAAAACAAAGCCCCAACTGCGTAACACACTTTCTATCAAAACCCATTGCTTCATATGTTTGAAACATTCGTCTGCTCGGCAAAGTAAATAACGCAATGAATGTTGTTGAATTGTCAAAATGACAGACATTGTAATTGTATGTGTTACACAATTACCCCGCAGGTTTTGTTGACAAGAATATAATTAAGAATAGGTATACCTAATCTTCGAAATCCCTACATTTTGAAAATCGACGTTTTATAACCAATAACCCTCAAACGCGATGTGGAGGGATTCAATTATACATAAATAATTATACCATAGATTATACATAGTCAATCACTCAGCTGTCAAAATCTTTCTGACAAGTGAGGGATTTAACTTTTGAAATATTATTAATAAAGTAAAATTAAAGTTAATTACTTACTTATGTTATAATATTATACAAATGTATACAGAATATGAGCTACTTTGAGAAAATCAAGGAACTGCGTCGTTCTTTAATTAAAATAATATATTTATCCTTTTTTTTTCTACGATGATCCTTTTATATAATATGTATTGGGATTTACTTTTTTCTTAATGTCTTCGAAAGTAGC
The DNA here is from genome assembly GCA_947364205.1 of Agrochola lota. Lineage (NCBI taxonomy): Eukaryota > Metazoa > Arthropoda > Insecta > Lepidoptera > Noctuidae > Agrochola > Agrochola lota. The sequence goes on along the minus strand of OX376228.1, from coordinate 3,126,249 downwards.
TCAATAAACAATCCTTTAACAGTAATTTTACCTTTGATTAGGCATCACTGTCAAAATCACAATGATCTTTATTGTCATTGAAAAAAGGCTGCTGTTGGGTTGCAGCTGTCAGAGGTAAAATAAATGTTAAAGACTAGGCGTCCTAGTAACAGCTACACCGGTTGGCGGGGCAGTGTGGCGGGTACACGATGCACTGGTCCATGCAGTACACATCAGCGCCCGCGCGACCTTCCAGCTCGCCCACAGCATCGCATTCTTGCCTGGAAATAATCACAAAAAAATATTACAATGTGGGTAGTTAGATATTGAAATACAAACACCACACAGATTCATGCCACAGATGGCGCTACTTGTGTGTTTTGTGGCCATCTTGAATTTTTAATCTATTCCATATGTTACTCGTATTTCCACGTAAACAAATATCAACTACTCTATCGCAGTTTCACCCGCATAAATCTCGATCCCGTGGGAATATCGGGATAAAAACTATCCTATGTCCTAACCCAGGTCATGGAACGGATTTCAATAAAATTTGGCACATGGGTCTCCCCATGTGCCAAATTTTATTCAAATCTGTTCATACGTTTTAGCGTTTTTACGTTTAACTCTCACTTCCGCGTAAATTAAGTTCTGTCTGTCCTCTGTCCGTCTGTTTACGTTTTTGGAATCTGAATTGAAATCTCAAGATAAGAACTCTATTCTAGTTTTTATTTTATTGTCAACGAAACACTGATGATACTCACGGGCAAGAACACAAGTCTTCAGGACAGTTGGGCGGGTACCGCAGACAGTTGGTCTGACACCAGCTCAGCATGCCCGGAAGTCTTCGGAATGTTTTAGTCGGCACACACACTTGGTCCCTGGAAAGTTAATGAAGTATATTAAAGTTAGCTTAAAATTGGCATATTTGGCATTTTTATTTACACATTCAAAGGTTGAACCGGTAAAATAGCCCGAGAGGTTGTTTGAAACCAGTTCGGTTGGTGACAATAAACTAGAAAATAATGGAAACGAGTTTCATCTCAAATTATTACCGTACACCTAAGCAAGAACACCTCAATTATAGAAATTTTAACGTAAGAGGTTAAAAGTTTTGCGCGCGAATAAAGAAGCTATAGGGTTGCCAACCCTACTATAAAATATAGTATCCTGCTATATTAGAGGCCTCAATACTATATTTCTTAAGACAAAATATAATAAGCGAAACTAGTATATTTTATTTCAATTCAAAATGGCGAGACGATCGCAATAGGGCCAGCTCATATAAACTGAATTAATTATATTTTGTAACCTTAATTTAGAGTGTAAAAATAGATATGACACATAAAAAAAACCTGTTAATAAAGGTTCATTTAAAGAATAAAAATGTTTTTGAAACATACCTACATTTATATATTTTTACAGGCAATGTCTTCAAAAATACTAAATATGGTATAAAAAAGTTGGCAACCCTATAGGGTATATCAACGCATCTCCACTGTAGCATAGTTTTAATGCATCTACAATTAGGGGAAATAAAGTCGCTGAAGATCGGTTTCGTGTTAGGTAAATACATCATTTCAGTCAACCGTTCCTGAAAACTTAAGATTCATCACTAGGACATTAATTTCTATCACAAAGCCTAGAAATTAAGCGTCTACTCTAAACAGGTAAAACACAAAGGTTTTCTGTACATTCTTGCAACACAGGATCATGTTAGTCACAACTAAGGCTATAAACAACTGTACATATCTTATTATACGAAGAAAAGAGATTTGGAGTTTGTGTGACTGACACTGGCATGGCCACCATCACGGATTTTAATAACACAAAAAAAATGTCGTAGTCATTATTTGTCACCAAATATCAGAATTTGACGGTCACTCGTTCAAAAGTTATCAAGGGTTTATAGGTGGCCGATCGGTGGAGTATCTCCTCAGCTTGGCCCAATTGAATTTCTAAAGCTTAATATTTGTCGCAATTTATTAGTTGCAATTTTTCGCCAATTCACAGATTTAGGTCTTAGTTTAGAAGATATAATGTGTTCAATTTTTAAGGTATAGACCAAGAGCTATATCGAAGATTTTTCTTAAACTTCGTAAGCTGGGGAGATGTTCCCCAGATCGGCCACCCTTATAAATCCTTATAACTTTTGAACCAGTGACCGACAAATTCAGATATTTGGCGACAAATTTCGACTAATATTAGTGAGTAATTTTTTGAGATAATTATCAAAATTAAAATCCCTGATGGTGGCCATGCCAGTGTCGGTCACACTTGGGGTTTTGACAGCTTGTTAGTGACGTCATAACTAAACTACGACACATAACATCCAAGAGAGGTGGAAAGTTTATTCACAAAGGCACCACCACGTCGTCAGCCAAAACCTTTAAATCATTCCAAGGACATGTCAAAGTATACCTAATGACCGGTGGAACAAAGTCCTCCACAGAATCTGTATCAATATCATTGCTGAAAGAAAACGATCAATATTATAGTGCACGTTATTGACAGTAAACATATAATTTTATACATTACACATACATATTTATGCTTTACCTAATTATGTACGATTCCTTTCGGATATCCTTCAGTTTTTGTCTGAAATAATGAAGCCACAAGATACATATAGGATTATATATGGTACTTACATAAATAATGATACGTACAAACATAAAACAGATAATGATATTGTGACAAAAGATACACACAATATAGACAAAAATGATACATGGGATGGGATGAGCAAAATTGTAGATAGTGTTATCGAACCTGACGACAAGAGGGTAGACGTTTCTGGGCATGTTGAAGTCTCTGTAGTATAGGAGGAAGGGATAGTCTCTCCTGAGGTCTCCGGCGAAGGCAGGCGGTAGACCACCGGTGCTGGTGATCACGCTGACGTCGGCGCAGTTCCTGAAGGTCTCCGAGCGACCACACCCGACGGCCTCTGTGCCGTTAGCACATACTCCCCACATATTTCCTGGAAAAAGTTAAGGTTAATATAATATTAATATGTAAGTACTCAAGAAGAAAATCTGAGATTATTTATTGTCTTCATCATATCTTCCAGTTTCCCTGTTACTGGGTTGTGGTCAGATAAGTAGTCGCTCCATGTACAATACTGTTATTCAGCTGCATCCGATCAGGCTGGAAGCTGACACCAACATAGTTGGGAAAAGGTTAGGCAGAGATGATGAAGTGTATGGGAATCCTGGGATTATATTCTCTTTATTTATTTATATATATACTTTATTGTACACCACAAAAATACATAACAAAAAAAAAAAAAACAAACACTACAAAATATACAATGGACGGCCTTATCGCTTTCCGCGATCTCTTCCAGGCAACCTTAGAATGGACAGTGATTTACCTGGACATAAAATGGGGCTGTCGTTGGTGCAAATTATAAGTATTCAATATACTAGAATAGATACACAGATAAATACATATCCTAAATAATAGATACATAAATACATACATACTAAATATATAAGCAGCGAAATAAATAAAAACACTATAGATAATTACAGTTATGAGAACAAGATCACAACGACAAGTAATGTTCCTTCACGGGTCTCTTAAATATACGTACAAGTAACGATTGCGCACGCTTTATTTCAACTGGCAATGCATTCCGTAAACGAGCAGCCTGGACAGTGAAGGATTTGTCGAGGAAAGTTGTGGAATGCATAGTCATTCTAAGCTTCAAGTTATCTGATGACCTTAAAAATTTCGGGTGGGAGTCGCAAAGAAACTGGAAACGTTCCTTGAGATAGAGAGGGGTGGAAGGGAAAAAAGCACATTATAAAAAAGGGAAAGAATATGAACATTCCGGCGAAGGGGAATTGGTAACCACTTGAGCTTCACACGATATTCGGAAACATGGTCATAGTTGCGCAAACCGAATTTGAACCTTATACAAACCACCAAACCTTTATCTTTAATAGTTAGTTTATCTTACCAGTATAATAAGTCCATTGCAACACACACTGGGTGCATGTTATGTAGGGAGGCAGTCTCACCCTGTACCTGAAGATCTCCTTCTTAGCAGTGTCCAGTGGAATCAGGAACCTGTCTTCTCTCGTCTCGGATATGTACAATGGGAACCTGAAAATGTTGAAATTGAATCTTTTAAGGATACCTATATTTTCTTCTAAAGGCCTAACTCCTATCGTTCATTATTTATTAGTTAATAGTAATAAAATCGTTGTCGAGAGCAAGAAGGGCTAAGAATATGATGGAAATTATTATTATACAATGGGTTACAAAAACCCTGTCCGATCCGAAAAGGCCTACTGGCATAAGTACTGTAATAATAACATTACTTACCAAGAAGAAATAAAAAAAACTTATTATTATTGAAAATAAAAAGTTATTGCTATTTAAAAGTCACGTTTTTAGTACCAAAATTATCCCAATTCCACAAAAAATCGCGAATTTTGAAACAAAGGTCATAAAGTTATGACTTGTAGACACCCGGTAAACGACGGCCGCCCGCGCCCCATATAGTAAAATGATAAAATTCCCCATATTTTTTTAATGTTAGCTCATAAGTAGACTCTCAGTACATATATATATAATTCTTAACAACCTCACGAACGGACAGGGTTTTTGTTCACATACCTCAGGCGGTAACTAGCAGTCGCGTACGGACTATAAGCAAGCTCTTAATTCTACTTAAACATAAGCATGGTTCACATATGGCTGATTTTAACCCTTATGACACCCACGTAAGGGCTAAAATCAGCCGATCTATTCTGTAAAAATAACACCGTGAAAACTAAGATGAAGAGAGCTGTCATTCCACCTGATGCTAGATATTGAAACAAGAGGGAAGACGACAATTTTTTTTTTTTTACGTAGTCAAAAGTTTACGGCGATACATTGAGTTAAAATGTACCCTGACGTCACGAGTATTATTTCTACTTACTTAGAGTAGATTTTATACAAGCTACTTGTGACGTAGTGACCCCCACTCTCCAACTTGAATGCGTTTTATCTAAGTAATTTTGTATTAATACGATAAAGCAAAAAATACGTGTCAAATATATGTTTTTTATCTGTCTGACGATCTAAATAGAGAATATGTTCTTTTTTTTTATTGCACAAGTATTGACAAAATTGTGTATTGTTTTTGTAGTTAATAAGGGTCAAGAATCTGAAATAAATGAATTTTATTTTTTTATTGACCCGAGCATTATCCCTATTCACAACTCACTTCACTGAAGTTTTTACGGTGAGATTTTTACAAAACAAAATAGACTATGGCAGTTAAGATTACCAACCTGTCAAAGCATTCCTGTGTGGCTTCATGCTTCGGGTTATTGTTCGGACATAGCTTCATTACGAACGTTCCGAGATGGTTTGCCGTCAGCTCCACTTCCACTTCGATTTCCTGTTGAATTGGATTAGTTTCCTACTTAACTGCACTGTACTAAATAGCTAAATGTACAGAGTATAGTGTAAGACATCATATTCAGACTATAATATTCCCACTGCTAGGACACAGGCCTCCTCGCTGTGTGAGGGAGTGGGCCGTTATCCACCACGCTAGCCCAGTGCATGTAAGTGGATGACATAATATATCTTCGAATTTTTTGGTTCGAAGACATGGTGGTTTCCTCAAGATGTTTTCCTTCACTGTTTTGAGAGCAGAGTGGTGATGAAATAATTTACACAAAGCAAAGTGCCTGCTTGGGTTTGAACTCAGGACCTAGAACTCGTAAGTCGCGGCCGTTACGACTGGGTCATTATTAGTAATTTTAAATTGATAAACTCACAACACAGGGAATCCTAGTGTGAGGTCTAGGATTTCAATCCACTTGAATGATGTATACCTTGCGAAATGAATTTATTCTTATTTATTCTTTATTCTTCTAAAGTATAAATTTAGATATCGCTAAATTCTTGGACGCTGATTCTTAGCCTGATTCCATGCTTTGGGAATTTGGAACGATGGCTTTATTGCTGGCAACACTATCATATGTAGAATGTTCGCCAAGCAACCTGCGCTAAGTCTTCCCCAGTACCTGAAGTATTTAACCCAATGCTGATGAGAGCGTCGATAACTCTTTCTGGTTACTTCCCATCAAAACAACGATATTTGTTAACACTAACCTGTCCAACGCTGTAATGCCTGGTGACGATACCTTTGCCGTACATACCACCAGCTTCATGAGGCCGTGGTTCAGGTACGTGGTGCGCGTCTCCACAAACCCCACATTTACCTTCGTTCTGCTCCCATTGGACTGAAATGTTTTAAGGATTAAGAAAAGATGAAACTTGTGGATTTTCTCTCTCTCTATTAATACATTTGAGCAAAAAAAAAATATTATCCTAGAGAATAGAAATTAATATTTCAGTAAAAAAATTATACCTCGGTACATAACAAATAGATTAAAAAAAAAAATGTTTACGTTCTCCAATTGAAACGTTTGCATTAGTAGTTGAATCATTTTTTTTTTCAAAATAAGTACCTTTTGTAGGTATATCGGTAGGTATTATTATGAAGATTTTAAATATTTATTTATTTCATAACTTAATAAGTACCTAAAGTCGAGGTATATTTGTGAAGTACCATAAAATTAATATATTACATAATTATGCTGCTTGTTCTATATCATAGACACCTACTCTGTTTAAAAACCAACAAAAAAAAAAACCAGAGGGATTTGTTTCAATGAATTTGACCATTTCAATTTGAATTTATTTTTATTACAATCCATAATGTACAGATATAGAGAAACAATATGGACCTTGTCGGGCACTGTAAAATTTTAAATAAGTCGGAGAGAGGCAGCGTATTACTAAATATTTAAATTATTTCCTATGTAACCATTTTTTTTTTTTACAGCAGTTTTAGTTATTATATTTATGTTAATCACTCATTTATCTTTCTTAATGGTGAGATTCTTTAGATGACAATACAGAATCCGATTTACACGAACGTGACTCGCATTCGCTAATTAGTAAATTAACAAATGAAATAGACTTCACCTTGGAGGCTTTTATTGATAGGTCATTGAACTTAATTTTCCGTAAGTAGGTACATTGGCTCCTCGCATCATTAGTGGAATCAATAGAGTAAGATAAAAAATATGTTTGCGGTAATGTTCAAGCGAATGCAAGGATAATGCCCATTCAATGCGGATGTGATAAAATTATAAATCTATGTTGGGGTCAGCTTCCAGTCTAACAGGATGCAGCTGAATACCAGTATTTTACATGGATCGACTGCCTATCAGACCTCCACGACTGGGTCACAATACCCCTTGGTAAGACTGGTTGTCAGACTTTTGGGCTTCTGGCTACCCGTAACGTACAAAGTCATTTGTTTGAAATTGGCACATAAAAGGCACTTTTTAACGCCGAAATGCACAAAAAAAAAATGATTCTAGTCGCCCCTTCCAAAATGTAGTTTCGTATGGAGAAGAATGGGCAAGAAACTCCATAGGTAGTCTTTGAAAATGTTTTAATATATTTTGTTACATCCTTATCCTTACATATTATAAAACAAGGTCCCCGCCGCGTCTGTCCGTCTGTCTGAACGCGATAAACCCAAAAACTACCGAACGGATTATCAAACGATTTTCACCAATGGATGGTGTGATTCATGTGGAAGGTTTTATTTTGTATATAATTCATTAAGGTTTTGTATAAATTGACTGAAATATCACGATTATTGTTGAAGATGTCGGAAAAAATCATGACAATCACGACTGTGAGCTTTAAAACCGTAAAAGATACATAAAAATTATGTTTAACAGAATTATTCATCTTAAAAAGTTCAATAAAAAAGTCTTATGGCATATGTCTATCTTCTAAGGATGATCCACAGTAACCATTATTATCTTTCAGAATTTTGATGAAAATGTAATTGTTATTTCCGAAGCTATTTTGACCGATATTATATTAATCCTTATCCAATAAAATGTGTTATTTAAATTGGGCATTTAATTTTGATTAAAATGAATAGTTTAAAAGATATCACAGATTCAGAATTACGCGTAACTAAATAATTATGGTTGACGGCTACACGGGTGCTGCGGTAGGAGTCAATGACCTTTTCCTCGGCTATTAGGAATGTAATCCCAGTAGTACGTGCCCGTGGAATATTTTGCGACATCCCCGCGAGCGAAGTCGGTGGCAAAAGCGGTTTAGAGGCACGGAGGGAGGGGAGATATGTAAGAAACTTACAAGTTGGGGGATTACATCGCTGATAAAAATGCTTGGCTCAACGCTGGTCCTGCTCCACAACCACAACTATTTGATTAACATTTGAACATACTGTTGGAGCTGCCGCAGAGTTTAAGACCATCTTTGCATTGTATAAAATCAATTTCCTTTGTATTATATAATTTCAGAGCACAGGTGTGAGTACTATGTACTAAAGAGCTAACATTTACCGGGTAATACGTCTTTTATTGACTTGAATGTGCCCTGGCGGCTGTGAGTATGTCATGCTCACTCAGATGTCTCGCTGTTGGTGGCGCGTGTGTTGGATCATTTAGCTCCCTTCAAATTGGTTGAGCTGAATGGTGCTGATCCATGCGTCATGCATCATGTGTAAGAGTTCCCGTGGAGTTTCTTGCCCGTTCTTCTCCATAGGTACCTAATACGCTTTGAAATGGGCAATTAGCTTCATATTTCTGACTGACCGATTCCTTGACAATTCAAAAGTGCCTGTAAATGGTTTAATTGAAATAAATGCTTTGAGTTTGAGTTTGAGTAAATGGATGGTCATCCAACCACGGCATAAGCATAGCTTAAATCGACCCGTGCGGCTGTTATTAATTATTTAGCCACGATTCCCCCCTCCTCCATGTGATTAAATTAAAAATGATAAAATTTATAGGTAATTAAGTCACTCTGAGTTTGGCGCGTGTTTGTCATGTTTATTGATCTAATCCACTAATTCCATACATTACATGACATTAAATAAATATATTGATCCTTTAAATAAGACTTTAATACCATGCTTAGAATATGTTAATCTGTTTGATATTTGGTTTATGCTTTTTTAATACTTAAGTATATAATAATATACTACTTAATACATACTTTAATACCTAAATAACATTTTGTATAATTCGAACATTACACTGGCATTTACGGGTTAAAGCGGGTGCGGCTATAGTTATTATTTTAGTTATGTAGGTACATACACACATTCTTTATGTAGGTATAATTTGATTTAAATATTTGATTATATGAACGAATAGATATACGGAAGTGTCTCGTTACATGTTGTTTTTACTCTAAATTAGCATATAAATTGACATTAATCGAGATCTAATAAAAAAGTGGATATTTATGTAGAAACTTCTAATATACAACGTGTTCCTTTTTTATGTAAAAATCCTAGAACACGTGTTCCAAAAATACATAGTTTCGAATATAAGTACACAACATATTAACACAAAATTCTCGATGTGTGTATCTAAGTTTCATTGATATGTACGAGTAAATCATTTTCATTCAAACCAATCATTGATATTTAAAACTAAGCAAATGCGACGTTTTAATACATATTTTTTTAAATTTAATTATGTTCCGCGTAACTGTATTTTATATAAGTAATCGTGACTTTGTCGAATTATTTTAAAATATATATATTGAAAAAAAAAATATTATGCCAGTTGATTCTTTGACATGGTCTCATTTATACCCTACAGTTATGGGATATCAAAAGGAACAGCTTGAATATGGTATTTATGTTTAAAATGTTTGCAGGAAATGTTGTTGGCTTGCTTTGCGCTTTGGTGTTTACTGTAAGTGCAGCAAGCAATTGTTAAATAAATAAATAAATGAGGCAATATAACGCCTCACACTCCTCACAAAGGTCGCTTCAAAAAGCATATTCCTTGCTCGTATATATTTTTTCCATACGGCTACACAACGCTCAGTTTGGGCAGGTCTTGAAGTTGGTTTCACACCAACACTCCTCTAAATGCTTTGGAACTACAGCTAAACCAGCACCCTAATTGCATAACACACGATCAATCATAATCTGAATCATTTTGAAGGATATTGCTAATCCATTGCTTCATATGTTCGAAAAAAAAATCTACTCAACAACGTAAATAACGCAATGAATGTTGTTGAACTGTCAATGTGTTACGCAATTAGGGTACAGTCTTCGTAAATGTCGAAACTAAGGCCTCCATTTACACGATGCAAGTTTCTTGTCTGTGGCATGCAATAAAATTGAAGCAACAAATGAGTTGTATCGTTTAAAAACTATTTAGAAGGTGCAACTATTTTTGTTGCTTCAACTTATGGTATGCTGCAGGCAAATGTAAATTAGACTTAACACAGACAGAAGGTAGTTTAATTACCTGCATACCCTCCACAGAAGAGCTCGTTGTCATTGTAGTTGACAGGGTTGGGGAACCCGAACCGCCACATGGAGTTGCGCGCTGGTGGGTCCATCAACCTGCCGTGACCCTCGGCTCCGCGGCGCGCGCTGCCTAACATCTGGAATACAGAAGGCACAAAATGAACCTAAGTTATCTATTAATAATCGCGAATAAGTAGAAATCATTATTTGTCTAAAATTCAAGGAAGTAAGTAATGCAGAGTGGAAAACGCCATCTGAAATTCCGGATAATAATCATGTCCTTTTCGTAATTGTTGTAATTGTAGGGAATGAAAAAAGGGACAAAAGAAAAATTAATTCGCAATCAATATTCAACGAAACGGTTTTAGCAAAAAACATAAAGGCCAACTGTAACCTGGTTTAAAAGCTATGTTAGTACATAATTAACATACAGTCCGGCCGCCGCGAGAACGCGTTCTTGACACCTGTCAGTTTCATACTAACAAATATGTATTTTACGAATTTGATCCTTACTACTAGAAATTGTCCAACTGACAGGTGTCAGGAACGCAATCTTTCGACGCCCGGACTGTAATATAAACCGTAAAGTCCCCGCCACGAGAAGCTATAAATTTTGTAAACAAAGAATTTCTACTAAGTTACTTAGCGACAATTCCATCAACAATAAATAATCCCAAAATCAATCGACTCAAAGTAACATACGTGTAATACGAAGATAGCACTGTCGTCTAATGTTTTGTGGTACTGAACGCGTCTGAGTTCCAGTACCACAAAACATTAGACGATAGCGCTTTATATCGCTAAAATATAACCCGACCAAGTGAAGTTGCTCGTTAGTTTCGTATTTCGCGTATGTTACTTTGAGTTAATTGAATTTGGGATTATTTGTTTCGCTACTTAACTTAGTAGAAGTTCTTTGTTTACAAAATTTGTAACTTCTCGTGACGTGACTTTATGCCTTTAGGCTGCGGGCATAAAAACAGCGGTGGCAGCGGTAACAGACTAGCCGAGCGGGGGGCAAAGGATATGGTACAAAATGTTCCATCGCCACCGCCCCACGCCCCACTAGCTACCACTCCTTGCCGATAGTTTCGTGTCCGCAGCCTAACACATTCCAATAATAGGTACCTAGTTAATTCATAACATTAATCATTAACTATTTACCTATCTGAACCTTATTCAAAAGTGGCGGTAACTCCGTGAGTAAAGCCCCATTTATACGATGCAAGTTTCTTGCCTGTGATATACAATAAATATTTAGACGGTGCAACTTTTATTATTGCTTCAATTTATGGAATGGCAGTTAAATCACACCGTGTAAATCAGCCTTAAGTAGTTATATATGTACTTAAAAATACTTAGCAGAGTGTGGCGGCATCTATATCGCCATTTGCGAACTACACATCACACTGACGTCACGCAAAATCCTGCATCGCGCAAGCAGTGTTTACCGCGTGACTCGTATTTATACAACGTGCCGACATCAATCGTCGGGCAGTATAGCCCCACCAGACACGACACCCGTCTGGTCGGAGGGTCCTCCCTTTTTTATAGAGGATGACTGAACTTTACACCTTATCTCTCATACTTCTATAAGAGCCCCTTGAACCAATTCTGCTGGTGTAATAATCACCACCGCATCTTTTTATTCAGCTGTGGTGTGATGTGACCCGGTAAAACTCTCGAAGATGGAAGCCGGGGGGAAATTTCCCCCCGGCTTCCATCTTCCAGAGTTTACATCTAAATTACATAGGACTTTCTAACTTTATCCCTGATAGTCAGCAACGCAGCAATGTCTGTTTCCGATAGCCAATTAGGTGTGACAAACTTGACCACTTACAATCTTGGTATCAGTAGTTTAAATCAAAGAATAAGAACCAACGCACCTGTAGCAAGAATATCCAGAATGTGAGGAAGGATGTCCCACCCGATCTAGAGCTGTGCCTCCTTAGTTCCATCTGGAAAAAAAACAGACCTTTTATTAATTTTCTTTATTTCTGCTTCCAAGAGTGGAAAGAGTCCTTTCTGTGGCGGCATCTATAACGCCACATGCGAACTACACATCAAAGACCTGACGTCAAACCACACAACAAACTTCTCAGTAACGCTACACAAAAACACACCCGCCATTCTGACGTCAATATGGCGGGTGTACCTAAATTTTGATACAATTTCGTTCCGAAAAAGGATAATTTTTTTTGGAACCTGTGTACTAAATAGTAGCTATATTTTAGGTATATTTTTAGTTATTCGGGATAATTCGATTAGTTAAGATAAACCCGCCATTTTACTCTCATAAATCCTGCATCGCGCAAGCAGAGTTTACCGCGCGATCAGCATATAAATAACTTCCCGACATCAATCGTCGGGCAGTTGCCCACTAGATACGACACCAGTCTGGTCGGTCTCATCCAAAGACTATATAGCCTCTAATTCTCTTTGGTCTCATCTATACATAAAAGTTTATATCGGGCTCGGGAAACAGGCTCGTCATATGTAGGTAGATGGGGGAGCAAGGCTTTCATATTTTGATATACACACAAGGTGATGTCGAAGTAACTGAAAACCTGTATGGTACACATAAAGGTGAAAGGTGTAGGTAGGTGAAGGTGGTTTTACCCACGGTCTAATAAAACAAGGTCTGGCATTCCGGGACTAACACATGCTTACGTCACTATCCAGTTGCCACTCTATTGCAACAAAACACGATTAAGGAAAGATTTTCAGAAACCAAAGCTTATAAATTGTCGTTACGTGTGTGAAATCAAACAAAACAGTTCAATTTAAACATAAACCAACGTAATTGTTAGTTAAAACCTCATTGTTTTATCAGATACGCAAAGGTAATAAAGATGGTTGGGGTGTGATTATTACAAACTTCTGGTAACACAGATGTGATGACGTAGCCTTGTGTTGCCCACGTGACCACTGTGTTTCGGAATGCCATACCTGGCGAAGTATATTATTATATGTACCATGGTTTTACCTTTAAAACCTGCGGGGTAATACACAAAATGAAAATTGATCGCAATGTCATTTTGACAGTTGACACACGTTCATAGCGTTACTAGCGTTGTTGAGCAGACAACTTTTTCATACCTATGAAGCAATGGCTTAGCAAAATCCTTCAAACCTGCACAAGAGGAGCGAGAGCTATGACTTGGCATTCCGACGGTCACACCACTAGGCTATCACTGCTATGGCGGGCCGTAGGTTATTATTGTTCCCTTACTAAAGTTGTTTACTATGATCTCAGAGCGAATAAAAAACCAAGACATAGCGCTGTCAAAAGTGATGTGAGGCCGGTAGTTTGATTGTAAATGTGTGCGTGTGAGCGTGTATGCACAGAGCGGAGGTGTAGTATTGGCATGCTTCACTGTAGTGTTCGCAGCGCTAGTCTTGGTTTTTTATTTGATCTGAGTACAATCACCACTTTTCAGGTTTTCAGTTATGTCAATTAAGTATACCTTCTATAAGTAGTTTTTTTTTTTGAGGGTGGGAAATTATCAAATAACTTCTCCCGCTCTGGTCGGAGCAGGAGGGCGTGTCAGACTTTTACTGACTAAAACCCACCAGTGTTCCTTCCGTTGCCTGTCTGCCGCCGCGGCGCCGGGGCCACGATATCCCTTTCGGACAACTCGCAACCCCGGCAGATAAGTAGATATTACAAAACATTTAGCGGTATGTTTGTGGCTGATGCTCGAGTGTCGAGAATCAGGTTTTTTCATTATTTTAATAGTATTTTTATCGTCATTTATGATAATGACAATTCCATAGTAAGTCGCATGCTGGCAGACAGTTAAGGCTTGTGCAGACCAGCGCGACTTGTCGCGCGACGCGACACGAACAATACAATTTCTAAGAAAACGTCACAGTATAACAATGACCGGTGTCGGGTCGCGCGACAAGTCGCGCTGGTCTGCACATGCCTTTACACCTGCAGATTCTGTCTTATTTTTTATTAAATAACCGTTCTTTTGCAGCTGCGCAGGAATGCGACCAACTTGATCACGTCGTAAAACCAATAGATTATTTTTCAACGGTATTTTTTCTACCTACACGGAGAAATTTGATAGTGTCCTGAATGGTCCTGCTGTTTTGTAAGAATATAAAATGTGATTTTATCGCTTTTGCCAACTTTAGTGTCGGCTAAACGGGGTTTCGGAGATAAAAGGTAATTTATTTTTAGCCACGCAACGGCACAAATCGTGAATTAATTAAAATTAAAGATTTGACAAATATAAAATGAATTATTATCAAAGATTTATACCTCTACAGATCTCTACCCAATTTCGTTAGGATTTATGATGGAAAATGTAATTTTGTGGGCAGTTAGAATACGAAATGTTTCCATTCGTAAATAAATTGTTGATTAAATCGTCATATCCATAGTTGAAAGTCGAAAACCTCCAATTTGAATTATTTGCATTTTGTAACTGTTCTATTGACTAGAGATGTGTCCCTCACGCATGAGGTGCCTCGTTTGAGGTACTCGTGATCGCAAATTGAAAGAGTTACTCGAATGTCAACATTGAACCAACTCACTCGTTCACGCGTCCTCACTTAAAAATTGACATTGACATTATTGACGCGAGTACTCGCGAGTGAGTATTGATTGAGCTTAGTGAGTGAATGAACCGTCTTTCATAATTGTACAGAATTTATAGAATGAGTTCGGCTCGTGAGGTGAATACATCGGCGTACGACTCCTCGCCTCAAATGAGGGGTACCTCTTGAGGACCTCGCGAGGTAAAATGAGGTACTCCCTCAACTTCATATAAAAATGATGAGTTACCCATCACTACTATTGAATTTCAAAACCTACATATTTTTATTCTTCTAGCAGCAATCTCTAGTCTATGGAATCAATAATCATAAGCAATCACCAAATATGAATCCTCTTTACAGACATTTTTTTTTTTAATCTAATCTATTTTTGTGGACCAAAAATGATAAATAAACTTGTTTGCTCTATTTGTTTGCGTCGGCAAATGAACATAAATTTTCAAACATTTTGAAAGGTGTATCGACAATTCCTTAGCGAAGTTACTTTATGAAGACCAACATTTTATAACATGATAACTTTCTCAAACTTTTAGTAAGTTTACCAAATAACTTGCTGTTCTGTTATTGCCCACTAATACTTGCAAACGTTGCTCCACAAAAAGTAACTTTGGTGTGTATACTTCTGCACCTTAATTGCGTTACAAACTTTCAATTACAACCCCAGAGTTTTGAATGAAATTGCTAATTCATTGCTTCATAGGTTTGAAAAATTGATTTGCTCAGCAACGTAAATATTGCAATGAACGTGGGTGAACTTTCAAAACAAAACCCATTGCGATCAATTGTCATTTTATCTGTGTTACGCAATTAACCCGCCGAACAGAGATGCTAAAATTATAATATAAACTACAAAAGATGTTCGTGCTCCACCGGAGGCATTCGCTTGTAATAATACAACGTAACAGATTCGATTTTGATTATTACGTTACAATACTGCCTCCCTAACTGACGGGCATTCGTCTGTAATGGACCGAGTGGTGCGCATTGATGTTACAAGTTGTATCAAAATATTACAGACAATGCGCACTGTAATCACACTGCAATGCTCGGTTCTCTTCCCTCACTAATGTTATGCTTAAATTGTATAATTACAGGTTGCGCACGGTAATGTTCGGTTCGCCTCACTCACTGATGAATGCTCGACTTTGTAACGTTACATTACAGGCGAATACTCGGGAAGTGAGGGAGCACCTTTAAGCGAGTCGCAAAAAAAAAAAAATACAAGGAACTCATAAAAGGTGCGAATTGTTTTAGGAACTACTTCAATTTTCGATTCCTTTTAATCCCGATTGAATTTTATGTTTCAAGATAATGTCAGACAATAAAAAAAGTAGCCGAGTGCGAGTCCTGAACGGTTCCGTACCACGCAAACCGAGCAGAAAACGCCGAAAAAACACGTTTATTGTATCGGAACCCCGTCTAATTTATAACTTTATATTTTTCTTTTATTTATTTAATACTTGTAGCACACAAATGTACAGAGGTGGACTTAATGCCATAGGCATTTTCTACCAGTCAACCTTTGGGTGATGCAGAGACAACCAGTGGTACAGTCGCCGTCGGATATATTGTAGCAGACAAGGTGACCAAATATTTCTGAACAAATTAAAATTTCAATAAGTTCCATACACTGCAAGTTACCATTAATATCTGAACATTCATTACTTTATTAATATCTGAGCAGATGGTTGTCAAAAATTTATATACAAACAACTAACTAAAAATATCTGAACACTTACAACGTCAATTGTATCTACGCAGACGAACACTGAGCTTACCTAATTCGTTACTGCATGATATAAAAGACGAACCAGAAACAAACGCTAACATCTGTGGTATAAATACGATTAAGACGGAATAAAAATTGTATAGAAAATCATTTGTTTAGGATACAACTGATATGTTAATGTCAAACTATTGAAAGAAAATAGCTCCTGATGTTGTAATAAAAAAAAAGTTATTGTAATAAGAAAATTAACAACAAAGATCAAATATATTTTGTATTTTTAACCAACTTCCAAAAGGATGGGTTATCAATTCAAATGTTTATATAGTTATTTATGCTATAAGTGCGGAAGGTAGGTGATTTCCGACGAGGGGCATTTTTATTAACGAGCGAGCGAAGCGAGCGAGTGTATAAGTCGACACGAGTCGAAAATCATCTTACGCACGTATATCATACAACGTTTGACTATGCATTGTGCGAGGAAATCAAAAAAAAAACGAGCGAGCCTTACGGCAGTCGCCTGTGATGTGTAACATCTAACGTACGACGACGTATACAAATGATAAAAACCAAAATTCATGACTTTGACTTTTGGCTTTGCTTTTTACTTTGAAGTCGAAGTCGAAACTTCGACTTCGACTTCGACTTTGACTTTGATTTTGACCATCGTCATAATCATCGCACTCGTCATCGCCATCGTCATTATCATCATCTGATTTGTAAATACTAATTTGTGAAAAACTTTTCTCAAATAATAAAATCTCTAAGACGAGACGGGCTGACGGCGGCCTCAAAAATTAAAAAAAAAACAGAAAAGTAAAAAGAATTAGTGAAAAAAAGTGACACTTTCCGAACAAATTGACTGCTTGGAAAACGCTCTTTTCGAGCAAATGCATTGTAAAATATATTTTTTTGTGTACGTTCGGTCATAACTCTGTCTTAAAGAGAAGAATTTGCAAAATTCTTTTTTTCTTTGAAAGGGTATAATTCCGAGGTGGTCCAAGATCTGATGATAGGATCCTGAAGATATCGTGGGACTCTTCAAATATTATAGGCACACCAATAGCGATTTGGTTATTTTTTTATAGTAACTCGTGCAATGAATTAAGCAATTTATGCTAGTTAAGTCATCACAATACATCCGAAGAAGTGGAGCTGATGGCGAAGTACCAGGAAAACTCCTCAACGATTATCCCTGCATCGCGAAAAGCAATATTTTGTAAAAGGTGATGAGCAGTTGACATTAGGCTATTGCAACTTAGATACATTAAAAACTAACTCACTAGAAAACGAGAAATAACGACTTTTATACAAAAAAAAACAACCGACTTCCAAAAAAACACTACAAAGTGATAAATAACTTAAATTTGGGAAGTTTTAAGACCACCCCATCTGCGTAGATGCACTTGACGTTATACCGTGTTCAGATATTTTTGACTAGTTGTGTGTATAGAAATAATTGACAAGCATCTGCTCAGATATTAATGAAGTAATTAATGTTCAGATATTAATGGAAACTTGTAGTGTATGGAACATATTGGCATTTTAAATTGTTCAGAAGTATTTGGTCACCTTGTCTGCTACAATATATCTGAAGGCGACTGTAGGTGCAATAACGAAAATTGTGGATTAAATATTTATTTAAATATAAGGATGTACATATACCTGTTATTTGTTGTTATAGCGGCCATATAATTTACTTTGTGAAAATTTTAACTGTCTACCTATTACGGTTCAAAAGATACAGCCCTGTGACAGACCGACGGACAGACGGACAGTGGAGCCTTAGTAATAGAGTACCATTGGCATTGTCTGCGGAACCATAAAAAATATAAATTCTATCCTAAGTTCCCGACGGCAAACCATAACAGTCATCGTCACAGGGTTACCTACCACGAATCATTTGCATAGAATGGATAATAAATTGTGACCTCAACGACTCAATAACAATTTTCAAATAAAATTATTTTAGCACCAAATGTGTCAAGAATAGAGTTGGGTTTCATTTGACAGTGTCGGGAAGATGGGCTGTAAAATGTTTGGTACAAAGCAACAGAATAAGCGTTCGCGGCTAGCGGTATTTAAAGATTCAAGAAAATGCGTAAAACAGAGAGTAGAGTTGTGTTGGATGGGTGGATGATTGTCAAACTGTCAAAACGAAAACGATTGTTTATGAAAGTGCTCGACCCTGGGTCCTAACCGAAAGCGACTCTCATGTCGCGCGAATACGCGATCGTTTACCTGAAAAATGACGTACTGTTTGTTATACGCGGCTTGACGCGAGTTGATTGATCGCGCGAGTACTTATCTATTTCATATTCTTATAGGTCACATGGGCAACAGTGGATTTATAGTGGTACACAGATGATCACACGTAAACTTCTGCCATTTATCAATGTTAGAATAAAACAAATATTTAATCGTGCCTCGTTTGCGAACTCTCGCTGTCGAGTCACTGCGCCGCGCGGACGAAAAGACGCGAAAACGCGCTATTTTAGTTTTCGGGAGTAAAAACTATCGATAAAATACAATTATTTTTGATTCTTGAGTTTAATTTCGAACGCTGTAGTGGAAATACGGTCAACAGTGGATTGATTCACTTGTACATCATGGATTGTGAGATCCAGAGTATCCTCACTTAAAGAACTATTAACTTGGGAACTTTACAAGGAGATGCACCATTAGGTGTAAAACAAGTATATACATCATTCTTATTGTCCACTGTTTGATAGAATGGCCAATAATATTGTTAAGTTTTATAACTATATGATCATGTGGCAATTTTTCGTACAATTCTGACTATTAGTTATTTTATATGATAAAGCGTCAAAAAGAAGTGACCCACTGTTGACCATGTTAACTAAAAGAGTGCGCCGATCGCTTTCGGTTAGGACGTGGCCTTACGCTTCTTCTTTTCTAGTGGATGGAATGTACGAGTATATGTCGCAGTAAGATGGTTATTAATGTAGTTATATGAAAGCCTAATATTTTTACTACGACCAATTTCGAAGTAGCACTCGCTCAGCTCGCGCGTAGTTGGTGACAGTTCTAACCTAACCTATTTGGTCGGAGTACCCTAATAGTTATATTACTAGATCGTGCTCTTATCATAGTTATATTCCTAGTAAGACAGTTATGAACCGCTTTCATATAGCTATATTCCGGTATATAGCTATATCCCTAGGGATTTAACTATATCACGGCTATAACCATCATATTGGCATACATAATTGTATTATATGAGTTGAGCCCAGTTACTTTTAGCTATAAAGACACAATTTCCTTTTTCCTTTAAAACGAAATTGTGCACTGTAACTTTAAATTGCCGGCAGTTTAAAGCTTCACCAAGTGTATGACTCACACCATGACCTGAACTTAGGGCGTTGACAGGCCAGCATTGTTTGTAGGCGTGTAGGTCAAGATCCTCGCGGCCTTGACAGCCGGCTTAGATGCGTGTGCGCATTTATTGGCGATTTGCTCATTATGTCAGCGGGGTGTTCATTATCATACATCTACACATATTATTATTAATTAATTAATTATTGTTTAATGAATAGTGATTTAATAGTAGATTATGATCTAAAGTTACGCTACAAATTGTAACGGTACCTACCTGCCTACTATCAAATTATATTTCACCTATTATTTAGGTAATTGAAAATGGCCGAATGTGGGTCGTACATGCTAAGGTAAACCTCTGCCTGACCCTTCGGGGAATCACAGGCGTGATAATGTTACGTTAATTAATTTAATTTAGGATAAGTGTAGGATTTAGGATACAAATCAATCGTCACGCGCACACGCGACCGACGCGTTCATTTAGTTCACCGATCCTGATCGCATGAGCATGTGTCTACAAATGAGTGACATTTCGATCGCGTTCTCGCGCGATTGATCGCTTTGGTTAGAACGCGGAATTAGCCTGAGTAAGTCTGGAATTGTGCAGCAACGGAAAATAACAAGTAAATGAGATAACAATTTAAAAATATCAATAAACATGAAAGACGCTGGTCTTATGAAGAACAAAAAAGTAAATAGAAAAAATTGAGTTATAAAATGTTTCGTAAATGTCAGTGAAAAGGGCAGGTATTAACATTATTAGTATTTTATAGCACCACTGGTATTCAATGGTGATCGGTTTTTTTATTAGCAGCTCTTACCTAGCTTCTTCTCCTAGATTTTGTCAGTTTTAATCAAAGGTCGCATACAAAGAAAAATAAAAATAAGAAAATACGTTTATTTGTGGTAAACATGACGCAAACAAAACAACACAAAAAAAATGAACAAGTTGGGGAAAAGAAAATATGCGTCACAACCACGCAAAACGGCCATCGCTCAGCATAATGCTGCGACCCTGTGCGAGACAGAGCTCCAGCGCTGGTTTTCAGCGACAGCCGGCGTTGACGTTACGTCGATCGCGTACTCGCGCGATGTTTTTAGTACCTCGTACCTACCCATAATTTTGGGCAAATAGTATATTTTCAATAATTTTGTAGGACTATAATTCCAACATTGACCAAAAGGTTCCTAGGTATGGTCTGAACCCGGAACAAGATATCCTAAAACTACGTGGGAAAAAAAATTGAGGGTAGCTGCTATAGGTATTTTTTGCTATTATCTATTATTTGTCTCATATTAATAAGACACTTAAAATTAATTTTTATTAAGTAAGCAATTTAAAAATATCTTCAAAATTAATTCGACGATGTTCATAACTTTTTCTCATTATTTTTTCACGAAGTAATTGGAGGTTCATCCGTTGAGAAATTAACATAATGACGGGTAATTGAGTATGTCACATTGATAATAATACACGAGAAGGCAGAATTACACATCATATTTTATGTAAGTACCTACTGCCAATAAATATCGGGTAATTGTTCGAGATACCAGTGATACGCAATCAATATATGCAATCTTAAATCAACAGAAAGTTACAAACCGCATTTTATCATCTTAAAAATACTAACGTTACCTTGTCTTTACATATACGAGACTGCTTTGTTCGTAAAGAAAAACGGTGATTTATTTAAAAAAGCTTCAGAACAAAGCTATCGATCCATAAGACCAACATATCGACATGAATTATGGCTAAGAAGTTCAAAAACCGCACTTATGCACCAGAGCATACTTTGCATGGCTCAAAAAGTGTTTAATAAGCTACCAAATGACATAAAAGATTTAAACTTGACACAATTTAAACGTAAATTAAATAATTTTTTAATAGACAAGTGCTACTATACCATTGACGAATTCCTAGTTGACAACATTTCATGTGACTGACCATTTATTGTATTTATGTTTTAATGTAATATTCTTGTACATATATCCATTAATTTATTACAATATATTAAATCTTAAATTTTATTTTTTATGGACATTAATTAGTTCTTTATGTTGCATGTAATGTATAACCTCTAATATTGTAATTTAACAATGCATGCCTTTTAAGGTAGATTTTTGAGCTACTATAAAATATGTTTAAGACCCTGTTGTATCACCAAAAATCGCTTGAACTTTGAACTTTGAATTACGTGGGTATCACTGGTATCACCAAAAATTACCCGATATTTTTGTTGAAGTGTGTAATTTGTGTCCACACAATCCTCACCTTTGAAAACTTCATGAAAATCGATTTTGAGAACGCCAAAAAATAGTCAAGAAATAGTCATAATACCAGCCTGTTATTGTCCCACTGCAGGGCAAAGGCCTCTTCTCATACAGAGAAGGCACGAGCATTGATCACCACACTTGCTCAAGACGGGTTGGTGATTTCAGACTTATATTAGTCCAGGTTTCCTCACGATGTTTTCCTTCACCGATGTCAGTAATGTCCAAGATAAACTCAGAAAGTACATATGAATTGAAAAAGTCACATTGGTACTTGTCCGGATTTGAACCCACAACCTCGTGCATGAGAGGCGAGGCCTTAACCACTGGGCCATCACGACACAACATAAATAGGTGGTTGGTGACATAAATAGTCACCAAATAATAGTCATAAATTTAAAGTCATTTTGGATTTTTTTATTAATAAGTTTGGCCTTTTTACCCACTCGCGATATATTTTCTAACTTAAGTACTGTTTTAAAATACTTTTCATCCATTAAACAGATGGATGAAGGTCGTTCCTAGGTCGGATCCTCTACTAATACAATCCAATCTGCCTGACCTTTTCCCCTTTTTATGTTGAGGTCGGCTTCCAGTCTAACCGGATGCAGCTGAATACCAGTATCTTATATGGAGCGACTGCATATCTGACTTCCCCAACCCAATTACTGGGTAACACGATACCCCTTGGCAAGGCTGGTGGTCAAACTTGCGGGCGATTGACTACCCGTAACGACTGTGAAGATATACGAATGTCAGCTGGGACCAACTGCATAACTTGCTTTCCGAGGCACGGACAATGATTGTCATAAAAACCATAAAAAATTGCAATATATATATATATATATACCTAGGTAGTTAAGGCTGAGGCGCGTGAGTCGCCGACGGAATGAAATGTTGCCATTTTAAATATTATATTTATATATACATTTAGGACTAAGTATTGTATTTACGTAATTTTTTATTTATTATTTTGTTATTTCACTATATGCTGCACCGGTTGACGTCATCATGTCAACGCCGGCTGTCGCTGAAAACCAGCGCTGGGGCTCTGTGTCGCATAGGGTCGCAGCATTATGCTGAGCGATGGCTGCTTTGCGTGGATGTGACGCATATTTACCCGCAATGTGCGGGTAAATATGTTATTCTCGTGTTTTTGTTCTTTCTTTGCGTTATGTTTACCGCAAATAAACGTATTTTCTTTTCTTTCTTTTAGTTTCGCGAAATATTTTTCTGTGTCAATTCAATTATTATCGTGTTACTCAACGAGTTTGTAACACCATGTTGCTACCATAATCAACATTTTATTGCTTGAGGCCATACTATTCGGTAATTATATTGTCATTATTATTGATGTGTCAATAAAAACATGCTTTCGACTGTATTCGGTGCCTTTAAATTCTTCGAATCGCTTTTTAAGAAACGCAATAACAATTGTCGTTATTACCACCTACTTTACTTACATAAACGACCTCAACTGCCCCAGTCTGCCCCTGGTCTAGTGCTCGTAGAGAGTAGTATAGACAAGTGACAATCGCTTTAAAAAAGGATTGATATAAGCTTTCTCGGTTGCTCTTGCAGTCCCATATATACGTATTTCTGACTTATCCATCGTCGTTATCGCTGATTAATGTCACTTTGTCTAGATCCTCTGAACCAGTGTGATACCCAGATTAAATAAAGTTAGTTTTCCTTTGTCGTGTGGTTAGTGACTACCCTGGTGTCAGAGTTTTTATGCCGCCCATGGGCCTCTGATTTGGCTTCACATGCCATCGAGAAATATCTGTTAGACATGGTTTCCTCACGTGGTTTTCCCTCACCGTTTTTGAAGCAAATGAAAATTATACAATACGCACATGAATAATAATAAAATATATTTATTTTCTCCCACAATGGTTTTGTAGTATTTATCAGTTTTGATGAATATGAATTCACATTGTGAGAGCTGGTGCCTGATGTAGGTTTAGAAAAACCTGTGTTACAGGTCACCAGGCCCCACTTAGTGGCGGTGGTGGGAACACGTATTTCTACTAAACAAAACAAAAAGATAAATAAATGAAAAGAAAAATAAAAGTAACAACAAAAGCAGTCAAAGGGTGTATGGTGGTGAATGTGTATGTGAGTGGTGGCGAGTGTGTAGTTGAATGGTGGTGACCGTGAAGGTGAATAGTGGTGAATGTGAAGGTATTTGAATACAAGTGCCTGTGTGAAAATTGGAAATTGGAATTACGGAGCCATAAGAGTAAAGATGTGGAAGGGGAATGGGATTTATTTAATTATGTGGAGCAGTTTCTCTGTGTCATCATTGCAAAGGGTTTTCAAGTATTCCGTCACTTAATCCGAATCCGAATCCGAAATGTCAGAGGAGCGTGCCTTGGGTTCGAACTCGAGACCTATGACTTGGCAGTCTGACGGTTACACCACTACGTATATAGGCTATGCTGGTTTAGTTAGTAATAGCTTCCGTATTTCAAGGTTAAAACTTCTGTCCCATTACCTTACTTTTTGCCTCTACATAATTCCACGTAACAATGCTTGATCTTTTCACTATCGGTATCTGGGCAATTTTACCTTATTTACAAGGTGGGGCTCGCGCCAAATTAATGAATATCACGATTCGACCATCCATTCTGTGAAATTACCGCATACAGACCAACTTGTATTATAAATGTGAAAGTTTGTATGTTTGGATGTGTGTTACTCAATAACGCAAAAACGGCTGAACGGATTTGGATTAAATTTGGGACACAGATAATGTATACCTTTATCAACATATAGGATAGTTCTTATCCCGGTAGTTCATTCCCGTGGGTCATCAAATCATCTGCTATATAATCACGCAACAAATTTTCGTAAACGATTAAGACTAATCTGTTTCATTTTGACAGTTCAACAACATTCATTGCGTTATTTACGTTGTTGCGCAGATTTTTTTTTCGAACTTATGATCCAATGGATTAGCAATCTGTTCCAAACGATTCAGATTCTGATTGATCGTGAAATATGTAATTAGTGTACTATTTTTTTTAGAGCCAATTACTTTATCGTGGCTTCCGGTAGGAGTGCACTTGCAGAAATAGTCTCGCGATATCGCGCTTGTTAATTCAAAGAGAACGAGAGAGAGAGAGAACGGGTCTTGGGTGTCGTTTTCATAGTTTTCGAGGGAGCTAAGGCCAATCGTGAGGTCTAAATATAAATCCAAGATCCGTAACACACTTTCATGATTTTGAAGGAAATTGCTAATCCATTGCTTTATATGTTTAAAAAATGCGTTTGCTCGACAATGTAAATCACCAAATGAATTTTTTTTAATTGCCAAAATGAAAGGAATTGCCATTGTAAGTGTGTTACGCAATTACCCCATAAACGACAATATATCACAATGGCAACAAACAATTGACAGTCGACGATAAAGTCATCAAGTTAATTTTAATTACAACATTAACAACTAGTGAGCAGAAACAGTAATTACGTGTAAATTACGAAGAATTGCCTTAAAAAATCACTTTGACCTACATACGGGGAAATACCTGCTTACGAAGTATTTCAGAGGAATTTACTTGAGTTGTTGAGTTTTATAATGAAAATTATGTTGTTAACAAATTAATTGTTATTAGTCTTTACTCTGCATTGAATGTAAAATTCTTAGTGTTTTTTTTTTATTGTCAATTATAGGTCTTGCAGCTATATTGACCTTTTTACAAAAAAATATTAAGGATTTTATTATTTAAACATTCCCTCGACATAAACCGCGCTTATCCTAAAAGTTGGCGACTTCGCAAATAGCTGTCAAATATTTACATGTTTTGATTAATTTCGCAATATTACTGTATGGAAATATGAAATGTGGCTAACTAATGAACTAAACTATAGATTTTTAAATGCAATTTAATATCGTAAAAAAAGTATTTGGAAACTTTCCAAATGCCTTTTTTACACCTAAAACGGTTACAACACCAAATTCAGTGTTATAATTGCAATTCATTATTAATATTCTAGTTCACTAGTAAGCGATATTTCATATTTCCATACAGTAATATTGCCAAATTAATCAAAACAGCGAAAAATTTGACATCTATCTGCGACGTTGCCCGCTTTCAGAATACTCTTAATTTCAACTTTTACCATGCTGCAAGTGCTGCAACTATTAACTTTGACCATCCATTAAATATCGAGACTTCTCCGTGTCTCGGAAAGCACGTTAAGTCGTTGGTCCCGGCTGTCATTTGTAAATCTTTGACAGTCGTTACGGGGACTCTTGTTATGACTGGTTGTCAGACTTTTGGGCTTCTGACTACTTTTGGGCTTGCTAAGCAAGGGGTATCGTATTACCCAGTTACTGGGTTGTCGAGGTCAGATATCGCTCCAAAATACCTACTAGATTGGAAACCAACCCCAAACATACAACATAGTTGGAAAAAGGATAGGTAACATTTAGATAAGGTATGATCTACTCCAGTAAATTGCATCGAAAGTTTGTCATACAAAGTAGCGAACAATTTGATTGATACCTGCATTACTCAGAAATTGGAGTAATCGGTGTTCTGCGTTTTGTATGCTCTCGGAAACGTTAATTTGCGATTGCAAAAAGATTGCTTTATAATAACTAAATAATTAATAATTTAGTATTAACAACCGATGCCAATTCACGTAAGTCACTACAAGTCAGGGTGACTTATAAGTCGATAATTCACTTTTTTCTTTGAGGGAGCAGCAAGGTTATGTCAGACGGAAGGTCTCTAATGGGGGTGCAAGATCTGGGATTTGGGGGTCGAGGTAACTACCACATTTAAAAGAGTGTCCGTAGAGTTGTTTTGTCCGTTCTTCTCCATAGGAACCTACTACGTTTTGGAATGGGCGACTAGCTTCATCTTTCTGACTGACCGACCCCTTGACAATTCAAAAGTGCCTGTATTTGGTTTATTTGAAATTAATGCTTTGAGTTCGAGTTTGAACATTATCCACCCTTTTAAAAAGTATTTTAAACCACACGATACTTTACAACTACGCAAACAAATGAATGAAATAACGACATTAACGTCCAAAAAAGTGGTTGAGCATACATTATTATACAAATTAGTCCTACGAACGATGCCCTCGAGCTGGTCGTAAGATAATATGGGGGTCTGGGAGGTAATGTGATAAATATAACGGAGGACGGCGGTCCCATCAAGCCCATCGTAAACTACGCGTGTCGATACCACCACGATCTTGTTTCAACGCCAAAAAAAGGAACCTCTTTTATGCGTTGTTGTTGTAAAAAAGGTTCTGGAAATCTGGACAACAAGTCGGTCAGGTCATCATCAGTTGTTTGACCCTGCTAATTAATTACATATTAAAAGGATTTTCCTTGCGATAAGCACGTCATTAGTCATTTAGTCGAAATCGAAACACAATGCTGAATGCAACAAAATCTAACAAAATTTCATTTCAAATGTATGTTCCACTAGCTTTTGCCTGCGGTGTCACCCACGTCAGTTATAATAATACGGGATTCCATGGGAATATACTATTCGGATTTAAAAATATCCTATATCGATGCCTATGTCCCAACCTAGGTCATGGTGTACCTAGGCTGTGTTCAAAATTACATTTCACATTACGGAAATCATACACATGGACATATAGACTGACCGATAATTACTTTCGCATTTATAGTATACAAATATTCCTAAATATTACTACCTGGGCCCCGCCGCGGTTTCACCCCCATAAGTCTCGATCTCGTGGGAATATCGGGATAAAAAGTATTATATATGTTAATCTAGGTTATAAACTATCTTTGTGCGAAATTTCATCCAAATCCGTTCAGTAGTTTTTGCGTGAAAGAGTAATAAACATCCATCCATCCATCCTCACAAACTTTTGCGTTTATATTATTACTAGGAGGTACATTGTAACAGCGAATAAATTTTCACGCCTCCCCCATAAGACCTAGGCCAAATATTTTTTGATATTCGGATAGCTCATGACCTAATGAGGTGCCATAAAGAATATTAATAAAAAATCAAAAAAAGAAAAACAATAATCCGCGAAATTTCGCGAGTTAATACTAGTTATACAAATAATGGATTAGTATGGATAATAACGGACAAGGATAGGAAAGAGAAAGGAGTGAATGATGTGACGGTTGACAGGGGAGAATGGAACAAAAAAATGTTGCACCGACCCCAACTAACATGGAACAAAGGCAGGAAGATGTTGAACAAACTATGGGCGCCTTGAGATTCATGGATGACACCATTCCACAAACGATGGAACACTTAACTTCGTACCTATCTGAATTGATGGACGCTAATGAAAGCGCCAAAATCGTAGCCAAATTCAGGACCGACTCAATTTAGATTACCATCGACTTGCTAAGAAGGGAAGAGTCATAAGAGCCAGT
This sequence comes from Agrochola lota, assembly GCA_947364205.1. Lineage (NCBI taxonomy): Eukaryota > Metazoa > Arthropoda > Insecta > Lepidoptera > Noctuidae > Agrochola > Agrochola lota. Next base: position 3,097,638 of record OX376228.1, on the reverse strand, counting down.
ACACACTGCACAATGAGCGACTAATCGCATTCAAATGTCAAGGACGTTCATTACAACAAACACGACTAGTCATAACTGACAGCGACAAGTTTTTTGCTCAAAACCGAAACTACCTCCAACAATGTATACTTTTAAACTATTATATTATAGCGGAAGAGTTTGTTTAACCGCACCGATCGGATTTGAAAAATTATTTTTGCGTTTCATAGCCCATTTCTTGAGAAAGATTATGGGGTAGCAGTTATGTAACAAAGATCACGCTACGACTTTTAGGAACCGAGCAAAAAGAAACTCGGAAAGAACGCTAACCGAAAACGAAGTAATAACGCGAGCGGGTGATGCGATGCGACGCGATGTGTCGGAGGCTAGAGCGGCTGTAAATAATCAATCAATCTGCCTAGCCTTTTCCCAACTATGTTGGGGTCGGCTTCCAGTCTAACCGGATGCAGCTGAATACCAGTATTTTACATGGAGCGACCGCCTATCTGACCTCCACAACCCAGTAACTGGGTAATACGATACCCCTTGGTAAGACTGGTGGCAGACTTTCGGACTTCTGACGACTCGTAACGACTGTCAAATATCCACGAATGACAGCCGGGACCAACGGCTTAACGTGCTTTCCGAGGCACGGATGATTCTCGGTATGTAAAGATGGTCACCCATCCACTGACCAACCCCGGCAAGCGTAGCTTAACCTGATGGATCGAGCAGTGCGGCTGTTGTTACTTAGCCACGAGCTCCTCATAAAGGGCATAATCATTAATTTTCGATAATTACCTTTAAATGGGGTGGAGTCGGTGTGAGTTTATTAGGGGAAAATATGAAATCTACGTGACCAAAGTAGCGGGCAGAAACTAGCCGTAGATATAATATAATGCAAAGTATCAATCACGCTTATTAAATGCTTGATAAGGACGGTGTAAACAGCAGAACGATGTCTTTATCAGTTAAATTAATATCTATTGCTACGAGGAATGGCAGGTGTCTTGAAAAAGTGGCTTTGATAAGCGCAGATGAGCTTCTTGGTTCCAATAAAGTTCGAAATGTACCAGTTACGGTGAACCACTAACTATCGGACATTCCGTCCGATAAAAAAATACCTAAATGGCCAAAAAACTAAAAATCCGACTGCAACTAAAAAGTTTAAAACAAGATCAATTTTTAAGCAGTCTGATGCAGTTATTTTAGTTCAATCCCAGATTTGTTGCCACCGTAAATATATAAGTATGGATTATTTAAAGCTCGTCTGTCCATTGGAGAAAACGTCCGGGCATGCTGGCATTTACATCAACGAGCTAGTGGATGGACCAGTTAAAGCAATTAATAGAAAATGCGCTGCACTTGACGTATTCCGGTAATGAGGTAAACAAGAGCAAACAGTATCAAGTTGCTTAAGTACATTCCACACATTTCCGACATTTTTGTGAATTATATTTACAACGGTACGTGCACTATTTCCAGTATAAGCTGACCTCGCATTGTACTGAACTCCTACACAATGCGAGATCATCATAAACTGGAAATGTATAGCTTGATGTGTAGCCGTCTGTACATGGATCTTTTGACGCGTGGGCAAAATTGGAGCTAACGCCGCCATCTTGTTTTTGAATACATTTCAAAAGTGACATTTCACAAAACAATTGTACAATTTTTTACCAACAGCGCCCCCCTGTGAACGTCATTCAGACCATTGAGATAGAAAATGATTCAGACGTCGAAAGATCGTTTTAGGTATTAGTTTATGTACTTACTTACTTTTTTCACACGTTTTATTATTTTAGTGATAACAGCTTTACTATTTACGATATTTAAAAATAAACGTTATTCTTTCTTTCTTTTCTTTCTATAAGTACTGTCACTACTGTTAGTAAAACAGTTGCTTATTTAGTTACCAACTTACCACCTACTTAATAATCAGGAAAACCAACAATTTCTCACTAGGCGCCGACTAGTCAATGCGGTGCTTCGAATTTCGTAGTACCTAACTCAGACCAATTTTATTTGGTTTGATACCTCAGACCAAATAAAATTGGTCTGAGTTACCTACATATAAAATTCTAAAATGGTTGCTTTTGGGGTGAGTCACCCAATTTGCAAGTTCAACACATCATTTACAGCCGTCCTAGGAAAATAACTCAACAGAGTGCTCTACCGTTTCTCAGTAAAACTTACATTGATATTCTGGGATGAGGACATTGTTTGCAATGGTAACAGTACTTCTCAGAATCAAGACGCCTATAAATCTTTTTTTCCTCCTTCAAGATTGGACCACCGACAGTTCCAAGGCAGTACACTAACAGAAAAACCAACTTTTTTCCCACAGTTCAAACAATACAGACTCTAAGTAAACATCAAATTGTCGTAAGCCCAGGCATAAATCAGGAATTTGTCCATGTCAACAGTGGTCCGTCTATAATTTGACAGTTCAAAGAACGTGCGGTATGTGGACACTGTCAATAATTAGCAGTATTTATGCCTCTCGTCGTCGTGGGGAGTCGTCGCACCCGCCCTTGGCATTCACTGTGCGACATTGCTCGGGGGCTTGTCCGTCGCGCGTTTTTAACGATAGCCTACAGACTCACTAAGCGAATAGACGAGGCTCAGAACTCAAACGATCACATCATCCGAATTAATTTTTACACATAAAAAAAATAACGAACGTGGACAATTTCCTCATGTGTATAACTATGTGTGAATAACTATCAAATACTTTTTTTCTGACGTTGTATTTACCAAAAAAATCACATGAGTGTACTAAATAAAATACAAATAGAGTGATTGCTAACACTACACTATTTTGATAGATACCGGAAACTACGCAATGAATGAATGATATATTTATTTGGAAGAATGTAGGTAACATAAGTTTAAAAAAAAAGACGAAAAAAACAAAGCGTGTAGGTCATAAAAACTCCCTTTTAAACGTCTGAAGACCATCTGCCTGTATTATAGGGTAGCTGGCAAGTAAGCGGCTTTCGTGCGCTGTCCGTGCGTCAACATTCTACTCTTCTTGTTGTAAAACATACAGTATGAAACTGCCATGTGATCCCAAAATTATGCGATAAAATATCGTACTGATGAACGCCTGAACGGGGCCTAACTCGAGGCTCTCAAAAATCGTCCGTTCACGTCCATTTAAGTTATAATAAAAACGTCAATCAAAGTAATACAATGCGTTGATTAACATGCGTGGTTGCAGTCGCTCTACAACTGTTACCGAAGGTATTAATATACCGTTACAGATGGAACCGTTACTTGTAATGAACCCATTGTTGTTTATGGAACATTTTATGATAACCATGACACTTTGCAGCCGTAAATTATAATTTAATCAAATTCTTCATTGAAAAGAACTGTTATTTTTCCGCGTAAGTTATTAAATGATAAGAATGATATTACGTTCTGTAAATTGGTTCAAAAAACACTTCTTCACGTAAAACATAAATAGGTATGTTTTAAAACTGATGAGTTCAGGGTTTCCTAACTGAATACTCTGAGAAGACTTCGGTCTTTCTTAATTGAAAAGACGACGAAAGTTATAAAATTTATCTCAATCCTATGGAAAACATCTTTAAGATGATGAATTTCGGATAAAAGTTTAAATAATCAAATCAAAGCACTCCTTTCCATTTATAAATAGCACGACAAAATTGGCACCCACAGGTACGTTTTCTGATCCAATTGTTTACATTTTCATCTGATACTTTTGGAACAGACTATAATACCGGTCATCAAAAATTTCACGCAATGTACTGGTACTTATCGCACAATTCCTAGGTCTACTGACCAAAAACTGGAGCAGAATACCGGCACTGAAGTAAAATAATCCAAACTGGTTCACGACACTTTATTTACCTACAGAAGGAGGTATAAATAATTGGTTAATCTTATATTCACAAATTCCGATCACCGCGCCTCCAAAACGCGTATTTCTTCCTTGTATGGAAGTTCCAAGTTTTTGTTGCAATTAAAATATCGCTCGATAGAAAACAGTCCAGCTTATAGCTTTGCAAGTTTATAATTATTAACTAATTACTGCCCGCAGCATCGCCTGCGTGGTCCATAACACACTTTCCTATGCATTTAGTAAAAAGCTGTTATTTTTACATTACAAACATACACTTCAATTTTATTTATTTGTATGTATGTACCTTGTATGTATTACGTATATACGTATATGTAGTATGTATGTATAGATGTTTCATTAAGGCTCGTGCAGACCAGCGCGACGCGACGGCGCGACGCGACTCAAACAATGCAATTTCTAAGAAAACTGTACGGTATAACAATAACCGGTGTCGCGCGACAAGTCGCGCTGGTCTGCACAAGCCTTTATTAAACTCCAGATGGTAAATGAGAAATTAATGTAAAGAGATTATAGAGTGCTAGCCTGTGCTAGTTTTGTAGTGCTTTGAAGAAACCAAAAATAATAACTTGATTTATCCGGATAATAGGTCAAAATTTGAATGTAAATTCAATTAACACGGTGGAATTAAATTGCCTGTCGCATGCCATATTATGTTGAAGCAACAATAAAAGATGTAAGTCTTCTGTCAATTTTATTGTCTAAGTATGTACCGAAACTTGGATATGTAAATGGGGCTTTAGTTGACATTTTTAAATTAATATTTTAAATAGTGCATCAACATTCACAAATAAACTAGAATACAAAAAAAGACTCCTAACATTAAAGTTTACAGATTAATTAGTTCTTAAAATAGGTATAAAATGACTATGATTTCGAAATGTCAACGGCTTTTTAAATATTTTATTGCTCTGCTTTATTTTTATTTGAAAAACAAAGGATGATTCAGACACTGTTTTGTATGATTAAATTAATTTATCCGTATTTTAAATGCGCGCGAAGACATTGATCCCATCGGAATGATTACATAAATATTAATGATAGTAATGTTTGATTATAATCTCGGTCTCCCATGCGACTGAATAGGTACACTCACCCTGAAAATGTTGTATGTCTATCTCGACAAGGATAGATTACATGGTCTACAATCGGTGTTTCATAATACTGTAGCAATGTGTAGCTACAATTAAGTTCGTGGTAAATATGGTTTGTTGACATTGATAGAATATTCTGGAACAAAGATTTTAGACAATTAAAAGAATTCTTGTTGATGTAACTATACAACTTTTTGAGGCTGACGGTACCATCGAAAAAGTTCATATCTGACCACCGCAAGGACTATTCTTGCTTGCAGCGCTCAGCTACTATAGAAACGGGACTGTAACAGATGTGGTCATCGTGTTCACGGGATTTTGTTTTCAAACTGCTTAGATATGAAGTTCTTCGATAGTACCTACCTAACGCTCACATAATATGGAATGAATTTGTAAGATTACAATCGAGTATACTTAATCGATTTACAACGTTAACTGACTACAAATGTCATGTTTTCGTCTAAGATGACTAAATTGTCGTGTTTTTGCGACAGTGCTAGTAGAACCATTTCCACAGCATTTCCAGCTAGTAGAAGTTTTCATAGGTATTGTTCTTTCTAAAGTCGCGTCGCGCCTGTCTGTAGTAACCTTAAAACGGGCTGAACTGCGAACTAACACCCGGTTTTGAAAGCTGATAAATTCAACTAACTCGCTATCATATCCCATGTTAAATGTTCAGATTAGTTGACTGAAATAATTGTTAGTATTTCTCTTATCACAGCGTGTTAGCTTTAAAACCGGGTGTTAGTTCGCTATAGCCCGAAACAGAACAGTCAAGCTACTGGTTCAGGACACTCGTTTCATAAAGTAAACCCCACTTTATGAATGTTAAAGTGAGCATGAAATTAAATAACGATTGCCCTGTTGAACTAGGGCGCGGGTGAACCACACAACACTTGTCTTACAATTTGAGAACCATCTTTGCATAATTTGCCTCTAATTTTCCCACTGCTGGGGCACAGGCTTCCTCTCTGTGAGAGGGAGTGGGCCGTAATCCACCACGCAGACCCAGTGCGGGTTGGTAGATGTCACATGTATTGGATTTTTTGGTTCTAGGGCATGCCGGTTTCCTCACGATGTTTTCCTTCACCGTTTTGAGAGCTGTGATGATGAAATAATTTACGCAAAGTAAAGCGCCTGCAGGGTTCGAACTTACGACCTAAACTATAAAGCAAATTTAATGTTTTTTTATTTTTATTACCGTTATTTTCACCGTTAAATTAAATTACCTATAACATCGCCGCCTTGGAGCCTTCTCCCGCCTCTAAGTCCCGCTGTCACTCAGTCCGAGAGCAGTACACGCTACTGCTGTGAGGTAAAGAGTGATTTTGAGCTGAGGATTAGATACAACTGTCACAAGCTAAACAAAGTCAGGGTATGTTTTCTCGAAAAACAAAATAAATATAACCGTAGAAGGATCGTTGAGAGCAAGGTTAAAATCAAAACTAACGCCGCCATCTTCTTTTTAGGGTACCCTATTACTAAGCCTCCACTGTACGTCCGCCCGTCCGTATCTAGGCTTGTGCAGACCAACGCGACACCGGTTATTGTTATTCTGTGAAGTTTTCTTAGAAATTGTATTGTTCGTGTCGCGTCGCGCTACAAGTGGCGCTGGTCTGTACGAGCCTTCTGTCAGCGGGCTATATCTCATGACCCGTATTAGGTAGACAGTTGAAATTTTGACAGATTGTGTTATTTTATTACCGCTATAATAACAAATAAAATAAAGTTAGAATTTAAAGGGGATCCGGGTCCCCATACAAGAAATGTGTTTTTTTTCGGCGTTTTTTGCTAAATATTGTACTGTGGTCCTTCGTGTGCGGGTCCGACTTGCACTTGGTCTTAAAGTAAATCACGCTTAAAAACCGATGAATTTCGCTCAGAATAGTTGATTGTCAAACATAATTTACATAATTTATCCGCTTACGTACATAATGCGTGACAAATGGTCTATAAAATACATAAAGAAGGAAAAATACCCGCCGGGGTCGTTAACCTAACCGTGGACTTTATTCAATATTTGTATATTTGCGTGTTTTTCTCTCAAATGCATTTATTTTATTGAGTTTATTTGCTTTTTAATACTTAAATATTTAAATTCATGAGTGCCACGTGTTTTTTAAAAAGATTTTACGAAGTTAATAAAAGACGGAGGTTCATTTGTTCATAAAAGTTTGCACCAAACCGTGCCTTATCACGAATGATTTTTTTGTGAATTAATTCGATGTCCATTGACCTCTCATCTTCGATACCATCTCAAACTATACTAACTTAGAAGTTTTGCAAATTCATTGCAATAATAGTTGCCTCCAAAATCTAGCTCATGTTTTCTTTAACCACTTTTAAAGGAAAGAAATAAAAATAAGTTATCAGTTGAATAGTGAAGTACAGTACAAATATTTTCTTTCCCTCGGAAAACTTCGTGTTTCGTCAGTCGTCGGATTTCTATCAGTTGCCCTTTGCGCCTGGTGCTTGTACATATAGACTCCTACCGCTGCGCCGGCGTTGCCGTCAACCATAATTACGTGCTAAGGGCAACTGATAGAAATCCAACGACTGACGAAACACGAAGTTTGCCGAGGGACATTAAGAAAATAGTTGTACTGTAAGTTCTTTTTTTTTTTGTTCTTCTTTGTCTATGCTTTCACCCTGAAGTCCCTCAAAAATTTAACCTATAGTTTTCTATTTTGCGAGAGGTGGATAGCAATGGAAAAAAAACCAGAGGCCTTCTTTAATAAAAATCGATTAAACAGAACCAGTCTGTCTTGAAAAGGTGTCAATTTTGTAAGTTTTTTTTACAAAATTATGTTGCATAGAAAACACTAAGCAACTGACACCTCTAGAGGCCCCGAGCCACACTTTCAAGTGAATCATCTGATAAGTCACAACCACAAGATGACAAGTGGACAAGTCACGACTCCTGCGTCACCTTGCAGTGAAGGTATTTGATTTACATGCACAAACGCAGGCGGGTAGTTTGTCAATTGTTTGAAGAAGCTAAGGCTCTTGTCGTTGAAAGGACAATCCGTTTTGTTTTTGGTCTTTTTGGCGCAAGGTCGTCGGGTTTTTATTTTTGTTTGTATTCTATGGTTGTTTCGTAGAATGTGCCTTTAGTGATTCATGTATGATAAGGGTCGAAGCATAGCATAGAAGCATAGAATATCTCTTTGTTATGTACTGTCGAAGAATTTCATATCTAAGCAGTTTGAAAACACGATGACCGTTTAACGAGTTTAACACCCCTTTTTGCATCGAACAATGAAACAAAAATACATAGTAATATTTTGTCGTTTTTGGTTTTTTGTTGTTCGTGTGTTTTGGTACAATGATCACAGATGTCTGAACCTTTTTCGACTTCTAGGAATAGAACAAAATAAACAAAGACGAGAAAGTTTTTTTAAAAAGTTGATGCGATAGCCGCCGAGCGCTGCTAGCAGAAATAGTCCTTATGGTGTATAGATATGAAATTCTTTGATAGTACCTACACCATGCGAATTACGGGTTCGGGATACTTGAAATCAAATGACGTAAGAACGAATAATACTTGCTCGAAAACGTTAACTCGATCGTACTTGAAATCGATAAATTATAAGCGCGACCGTTCACTACCTCGATGCATCAAAATCTCGAATAACTATAAGCTCGAATGATCAGCAGCGCGAAGCCCCTTATCTTGAAACATAACATAATAATAAAATAACTAGGTATTTGTAACGTTATTTTTCATGATTATAGTTGATTTATATTTCTACGCTTATATTGTTTCAATAAATTGCACTCAAATAAAAATACTTAAAACTATTCTGTAAATGGATTAGATGCTCGCTCGAGAAATGATGTTTCAAGATAATGGGCTTCGCGCTGCCGATCATTCGAGCTTATGGTTATTAAAGACAACCTTTGGATGGATTAAAGGAAGAAAAAGATACAATACTGCAGGTAGTCAGTGGTGTACCAGTTAAAAAACTAAAAATAATTAATTAAACAGTTTTAATTTAAACAGTTAAATACGTACAAACATAAAGCATACACTTTTTTATAAACAATGTGTAACTGAATGAATGCACATTATGTAGTAAAGTAGTTTGTTTTGAATCGTTTACTGAATCGATTTCTGTAATTTTTAATATAGGTATTTTTTTTATCCTAAAAATAGTTATAACTACTTAAATTACAGCCACACTTCCGCTGTACAGTCAAAACAAACCAAAATATACGAAGTATTTTTTTTTATTTTTTTTTTTCTAATTGGCGTCTCGCAGTTGACCTCTGAGGAGGTCGTAGCTGCTTAACTGGACTTTCCTGTGGTTGCCTTATTATGCTAGATCCTTATATGTACGTTTGCGGCTATGTGAGTACGTAGATTTCTAATGTGACCATAATTTTCTCCCATAATCAATATAACGAATTTAATAAATAAACAATATTTTATACATAATAGTAAAAATTCAGTGTAAGTATTATAATTATGACATAATATTGTAATTAGAGTGTTTGGTGGTGTTCCGGGACATGTTGTATACAATAATAATCATGAAACAAAAGCAAAGAACTATACACAATTAGAAAGAAAGAAAAGAAAGAAAGAAAAGAAAAGAAAGAAAGAAAGAAAAATATTTTATTTGGGACACGCACAGGTAATCTGCACGTCAATCAATCTGCCTAGCCTTTTCCCAACTATGATGGGGTCTGCTCCAGTCTAACTGGATGCATCTGAATACCAGTATTTTACCAATATTTCACCACGATTCCCCTTGATAAGACTGGTTGTCAGACTTTTAGGCTACTGATTATACGCAACGACTGTCAAAGATCTACGTATGACAGCCGGGACCAGCCACTTAACGTGTCTTCCGAGTCCCGGAGGGGTCTCGCGATATTTGTAATGGACGGTCACCCATCTACGAACCGACCGCGGCAACCGTACCTTAACCTTCGATCAACTTGGCTATTATTATATTGTCACAAGCTCCTTTAGGGCTTTAGCGGGAACAAAATTACTAATTACGTCATTTAGGAACTCGCCATTTTCCTGTCCCTTTAACAACTCCTCGAAATCGAGGTATATATTTATAAGTAGGTAGGTACTTCAGGTTTATTAAGTTTTAAATACTTAAACCCGTATAAAAACAATGCCGCATTTAAATAGCCTCAGATATAATTATTAGTAGGTACACACGGCTACACATCAAGCTATACATTTCCAGTTTACGGTGATCTCGCATTGTATAAGATTTCCGTACAAGCGAGGTCAGCTTATACTGGAAATGTATAGCTTGATGTGTAGCCGTGTGTACATTGACAATATAATAATATCCTGTATCAAGTTCATGTAGATACACACTTTTTTGTTGATTTTTTGCTCCAAGGAATGTGAAAGGGATTTTACCGATCATAAAAAAGATACAATTTAATTTGAATATATTACCCTTGGTTATTTATTAATAGAGCGATAAAATACTGATTTATATATATAAGTAATAGAGAAACCTATTAAATAGTGACTTATTTATTTTGTTGTTCTTGTTTGACATTAAAAATATGTTAAAAATGCATCCGAACGTAACGTGATCTTGATATCAATTCATGTTATGAATCTGCTATAATTGGTCACTAATGTGATTTATGTTTTGTGCAGACCGACCTCATCTAGTTTGAAAATATCATTATTTTTAACGTTTTAAAGTAGTTTTACTACCTATTTAAAGAAATAAAATATAAATTTTCATGGCCGCATCATCCTTCACTAAAGTCGGTCAAAGTCAAAATAATTCTCCTCTCCCTCAGTAGGTATTCATCCTCTTTTCAGTCATAGGTCTTATCTTTCATACCATCCACATTTCTACAGTCTTCTTCCCTTACTTCTGGATTCAGTATACAATGGATTTTTTAGATTTCCAATTCAAGAATGCAATTGCCTTTAAACTATATCATGAATTTTAAACCAATCAAATTGGCCAAATCATGAAACACTATTAAATAGCTTATTTCTGCAATGTTAATGCACATCCAAAAATCATTTAAAGAACACAAAAGGAAATTCAAATAAAATACCACTTTTGCTTTATTTATTACATGAGAGAGAGGCAAAAAAAAATCAAACATGACCTTACTAGCTTCCAAAATAAATGCTGGACCATTCTTAATCTTTACCCATGACTTGAACAAAGATATAAATATGTATCTAGATAAACCATAGATATAATTTCTATGAGATAGACAATCAAAGCTGTGAACTGTTAGCCGCTAAATGCAGGCAGCAGGCACACTAGAAAAGCACATTGACAGCACAATGACGTACCTAGTGGCGCGAGTGTAAGACGTACCATCGAAGAAGTTCATATCTAACCACCGTAAGGACTATTCTCGCTTGCAGCTCTCAGCGGCTATAGCACCGGGCCGGTAACAGATGTGGACATCGTGTTCACGGGATTTTGTTTTGAAACTAGTTAGACATCAGCATAAAACAGTTGGCCATTGGCCTGTTTGTCTTAATACCTTTGCAGTGTGATACTCTATCTAGTATAAATAATCAAGGAACTTGAACTTGAACTGGGGAAGATAGCCGCATAATATCTCCGGTTAAATATAAACTTTGTTGAAGAATTGAAAAGGTACTACCACTTTTCCGCTTTATCGCTTTCTTACTTGAAAGACAGGCTATAAAAAGACTATCAAAAGTAAAGACACCATCACTCACTCGACCCGTAAGTAAATTACAATGTTTCCTTCCAACATAAATAAAGTACAATTCGCTACAAATTGATTTAAACACATTAACTTTATCAAAAGCTTACATAAAACGCCATGCCCGTCACAACTCAGCGTCCAGCCATATCGGCTTACATTAAAAACCTCTCATTAAAGGTCAATCTTTCGGTAGTCGGGGAAATAATGGACAGAAACCTTTCACGTTGCCCGATAAGAGTATATGTAAGTATGTACTTAAGTAGACCAGCCGGTATATTCAGTAAAAATCGCTGCTATGTTGGGATCGGCTTCCAGTCTAACCGGATTCAACTGAATACCAGTATTTTACATGGAGCGACTGCGTATCTAACCTCCACAACCCAGTAACTGGGTAATACGATACCCCTTGGTAAAACTGGTTGTCAGACTTTCGGCCTCTGACGACCCGTAACGACTGTCAAAGATCCACGAATACAGCCGGAACGTGCTTTGCGAGGCACGGAGGAGTCTCGGTATGTAAAGATGGTCATCCACGGACCAACCCCGGTAAGCGTACTACATCGACCCGTGTGGCATTTATTATTTAGCCACGAGCTCCTCCAATTCATTAAAAGCTCACCGTGAATTTTAAAGTTAGGTGAAGATGCGTTGTCATTCCACCTGATGCAAGGGTTGGACACTATTGACAGCTCATTTCAAACTCACTTCACCTAAGTTTTCGGCAGAATATGCTGTTGATACATTACGCACGGATAAATTACGAGTGACCGACTGTCGATCACACACACCTGCACATAAACTATACGAGTATTTATGAAGGTTTAGAATAAAAAAATGGAAAGCGATCGTCGCAAAAATTCGCAATGGTCGCGCGAATACGCCACCGTCCGCATCGTCGCAGTCGTGCGAATACGCAATCGTCGAACGTCAAATTTTTCGAACAATTGAGTGGGGCTACGTCCTAACCAACGCCATCGTGCACGAGTATGCCATCACCGCGATTAATTTTGATCGGCGAACCGAAACGCGTGGTAGCGTCGACAGCCTAAAATTATATTAAGTCAAGAACGTCAAGGATTCATTAAACAGACCTGAATGAAGTATAAGGATCTCTTTTAAAATAACAGGGATGGAATCATCCTCAATCAGGAGATGAAAGTTCACGTCCTTTAAACATTGTGCTAATTAATTGGGCCACTCCCAGATACGAAAATAAGTCACAATAAATAAGATTGTTTTTCATAGCGATATTGATAACCAAATATATTTATTACATCCATTAAATAAGCTCTGATCTGCACATAATAAAATATTAATGAATAATCATTATTAACAAGAGCCATACGATTTATTTCTTCGCTTTTATTTACCAAACCAAACTTGGATGTTGCCCAGACATTTTTTCAAATCACTGACTGGACAGACTTTCGCTCTGTCCAGCAGTGGTTGGCAATTTGGCATAGGTTGAGTTGTTACATAGCCTTTTTGCCGCCATTGTGGATTGTCATGACAACGAAATCATCCAGTTGGTTTACAAAGCTGACCAAACTCCAAATACCAGTCTTTGACCGAGAAAAATATTGCCATAATATCTTCGTATATATTTTTGTTATAAACTTGTTTGAATATTTCAAAAGGTGCTGGTCCGAATGGCAGTCCGAATCCATTGACTCCCCTTTCCATTCATGCAAATAAACTGCCTTCCCCGTTTATATGTTAAATAACCATGAATTTTATACGCATACCGCTTTTTGTACATGAGCGTGTAGCTTGTGAGGAAGATCTTCATTATGATGTCAATGAATATATGATTTAAATTCGCTCATATTTAATATTGAACATGCATTCGACCGGGGAGGTAGCGACTGTAAAGTTATTGTTGGTACTTACGTAGGTTTATACCTTAAAATAGATCGATATTTAAAGAAAAGAATGTTGTACAGCCTACGCACTACGCAGTTAGCAAAATGCTTCAATAAGAGGTGTACTATAAAACTTCATGACGTATAAAATCTTTTTTTTTTGTGATTCCTAGATGCATAAGCGATAATAGAGCTCCAACAAGAATCAGTACTACTTGAGCGTCAAAATAACAGAAGGCAGTCCCTCAAAACGCCCGCCCTTCACCACTTCCTAGTGGGATGAAGAAGTGGCGCTCCAAACTACCCAGCAACACAACAAACAATCTTCCTAGCCTTTTCCCAACTATTTTGGGGTCGGCTTCCAGTCTTACCGGATGCAGCTGAATACCAGTATTTTACATGGGGCGACTGCCTATCTAACCTCCACAACCCAGTTACTGGTAAGACTGGTACCCAACAAGACATATATATATATATGTCTGATAAAAGTTACAAGAAACGAGTGATGACAATGCTAAGATCCCGAAACAGGACCTTCAATCAGCCACACAATCGTGACGAACCGATACCGATAAGAAGATATACAGCTCAAATAGAACATTAAAGCTCCAAAGCTTATTATTGGTACAGCCTTCTTTGAATTAGTTCGCGGAACTGATGCTGCTCGGAAAAGTAATGGTAATGTCAGGGTTTTGTACAGTGATCGATTGATGAACAGTCTAGATAATGCATTCGACATTTTTCGCGCTCTAGAACATTGCTTCTGATGAATAGAGAAAAGAATACTATGTTCCTGAAACAGTAAGCAATCAAGGACCTTCAATTCGCCACACAATCGTGACTTACCGATTTTAGTTAGAAGATATATCGCTCAAAATAGAGCATCAATTCCCTAGAGGCTATTATTGGTTCAGCCATCCAAAGCTCTTTGTATTAGCTCGCGGAACCGATGCTGCTCCGAATAGTGATAGTAATGTCAGGGTCGCCAGCTAACAGGTCCCGCTTGACATTCTACCAGCCAATCCGTAGGTGTCACTCATATTCATTATATAAATCACTTCAGGAATGCTGTTATGATTAGAGGACATGATACAAATGTTTTGGACACCCAAAACTAATCCATAACATTTTTTTTTGTTTTAAATTATTTTTGAGTCGTTTCCCGTCTGATTAGATTATGTCAATGTGTGAATTATAAAGGGCTATATTTTAATCATGGCTTCTGTGAAGTAGGTACAACACTGAGAATTTATTTTCTTGCCGTATAAAGGAATAATCGTTTACTTTAACATCGATCAATTCGACTCCGACTGGTTTTTTCATGAATTACGTTCAGATTCCATACAATATGTCCCAGGTCAAGTGGAAAGTACAAAAAATGGTCTCATATTCGTCATAATTTAAGTTCAGGGTAGGTTAAGTGACAAGGCCGCTCTAAAATTAAGCCATGAACAATTGAACTGTATCATAGACCAATTTCAGTCAGGACGGATAAATTTTTGCCTTTATGTCACGGTACATAACACTATCTACGTATCCAATACCGAAGATCGATAACATTACATAAGCATTGCTTAATCCTCATTGTTAAACAGAGGACGACGGCGGCGGGCGGTGTGCGCGTAAGTATTACCAATTACTGACACCAATATACACGCCGTCGAATTGCAAGTTACGAGATTATGCGTTACGGAGAGATGATGCATATGGGAATTTTGTAAAAGTACCAACAGATTCTTTTACTTAACAAAAAGCTCAAAGTCATTCCCCGACAGACAAAGCAAACCGTAACCTACTGGGTCTAGAACTTCTTTCTTATATCTATGGTCTAGAAGCATCACATTTTGAATTTGGAATTCAAATAGGGAATGGAAGTTTGTATTTTTGATTGGAAACCAAATCGGGCACATGAGTTGTGGAATAGAAAATGATTCACCGACAAGTGCCAAGCAGCACTTATAAGTTTTGAACGGTTACTAAGAGGTACCTTCATTTGGTCCGACCAATCGATACCTATATCAGGGATCACCAGTTAGTTTCATTGGGGGTCCGCATTTAAAAATAATGTCGTGTTCCGCTTGGTAGACGATTACTACACCCAAAATTAAAAAAATCGATTGAGTAAGAAACCTGAATAATTTTAACAAATAAGTGTTAATAATATTGAACTATCTCTATCTATCCAGACTGACTGGAGTAAAGTTGGTGCAAGCGATTGCCATTCAATCTTGGAGATGTTCATCGGTAAGTCGAGATCGAAAGGTCCGCACAAAAAACCTCGGCGGTCCGGATCCCGAACGCCGAATTTGCTGAAATATTGTCAGTGTTCACTTGTACTGCTTTTGTATGAAATAATTGGATAAATCATCATCATCATCATTTCAGCCGAAAGACGTCCACTGCTGGACAAAGGCCTCCTCCAAGCACCGCCACTTCCACCGATTCTATGCTTCTCACATCCAGCGGATTCCTGCGGCCTTTACCAGGTCATCGGCCCACCTCGTGGGAGGTTTTCCACTGCTTCGTGTTCCGGTACGCGGTCGCCGTCGTCGCAGAAACTTTCGGCCCCAACCAGAATTCTGTTCTGCGAGCAATATGCACTGCCACTGAAGTTTAGCAATTCTTTGAGCTATGTCGGTTACCTTGGTTCTCTTGCGGATCTCTTCATTTCTTATTCGATCAAGTAGGGAAACTCTAAGCATAGAGAGAGCTATGCTTGGAGTTTTTCCATTGCTCTCCATTGGATAAATACTAGTTAATTATCCAATATGTTTTAATTCTTGCTCATTGTGTTAATAAATTAAATACAATTCTGTCTCCAAAATTAGTTACTTACCCGGATTGAATATGTTTAAACCATTTAAAACATGGATACCCTACATTAATGATATAGCCAAACGTCGACTGACACATTAAACGTTGATGTTTAATCGATACGGTCAGTTTTTGCTGGCCATTTCATGAAATGGTCGAACACGTCATGAAATGATCAATTCTAAATTTATACTAATTAACGTTTTGTGGATCATGGAGCAGCCTTTAAGAAACCCCGAATATTGTGTCTTAACTTTTAACGATTAAATCGTTAAGACCTTTTACTCAAAATTTAAAAGTACCTAAGTATTTATTTATAGTCTCACAGCAACATTATTATTTGCTCAAATTAATCGACACGCAACCACCGCAAGGGGCTCTCAACAAGAAAACAGTAACACGAAAAAACCAACCGTAACACAAGCTCAGGAGGTTCATTTTCATAGAAAGTCCAACAAAACAAATGAGAAAGATATTAATGATAAATGTAAATTAGGTTATTTATTTGAGTGTTCCATAAATGGCAAGAAACGTTCTCACTTCTCAGTAATATCTCTTTGGCTTGTAAATATGGTTAGTGAGTTCCGAATGACACCTCTCATTTACATATGTAGGTAAGTACTTACAAGAGCCAAGTAGAAATGGTTCCATTAAAAAGGCTTAAGACGCGTGCGTGTTCTGTACTGAGCTCACGCAACGCGTCGTACGTCCAGCTAGTAATAGAACTCGCCCATCAAGGAGCGCTGTCCCAGATTAGACGTATTATTAATTTATTATACATAAAAAAAGGTTCTTTAATAAAACACGTATACTAAAAGATCAATAATAAAAGTACGTTTAAAATGGTGAAGGTTTCAGAAAAATACGCTTGATAGATTTTGCATGATTCTCAGTTTTTCATGAGCTCAGAATAGAACACGCAAGCTAACCACTCAAGGTCACTGATCTGCATCTTAAATAAGCGCGAGTCGACGGCGCGTTGTGTTCCACACGCGCCTCAAAGAGATGTCAGCACCAACTGACGGGGCCGTAAGGGCCAATGCCTGCCAAGGTAGCGAGTTTGTCCGAAAGGAATATCGCGGCCCCGGCACACAGGCAACGGAAGGAACACGGGTGGGTTTTAGTCAGTAAAAGTCTGACACGCCCTCCCGCTCCGTTCAGAGCGGGAGAAGTTATTTGATAATTTCAAACCCTCAAAAAAAAAAAAAACCTAACCACTCAAAGTCACTTGCATATATCTGCGTCTTAATGATTCTTTGAAGAAATTCATGAAATCATGCGTTGATGATCCATTCCGTAATTGGGCGTTAATGTTTGTCTTTGTGCAAATGGGTGTTAGAATGCTAACACGTTTTTAGAATTTTAACCGCCTCTGTGGTCTAGTGGTTAGACCACCTATCTCAGACCCAGAGGTCGCGGGTACGATTACCAGTGGCTGCAAAATTTTCTGCTCGGTTTGGTTGGTGGTAGGGCTTGTTCTAAGTCCACCTGGCTAGCTACCACCATCTCATCTAAGTCTGTCGCCATAACAACAATGTTAACAGCATTATTGTGTATCGGCAGTTAGAGGTAAGATAGCCAGTTCCTCCGTGGTTTTATTCCGGGCGAAGCTCCACCTTCGGCTTGATTATCACTTACCACTTACCATCTAGTGAGATGGAGGCCAAGAGCATCCCCGTTGAGGATAAATAAAAAATTAAATCCTTCTTATCGTGAGTGTTTTACAAATCTCACACCAGCCGGTCTGTTTAACATCACACCGTGAAAACATAGATGAAGTGAGGTTCAATTCAGCTGTCATTCCACCTGATGCTTTTGACACTATTGACAACTCACTTCACCCAAGTCTTCAACAAGAGATTTTTACAGAATAGCACCGCTGGACCAGGAACCACTCACAATACTTAGGCCATAAGTATAACAAATAATGGCGTGCATGAATAACAACTGTACACATATACTTAGACCATTCAAATATTGGCTAAAATTGGCTTCGTGCATGAATTAAACTCGCGATGCGTTAAGCAGAACCCAACCTCTCATTTACATAGGGAGGTAAGTACTTACAAGAGCCAAGTGGAAATGGTTCCATTAAAAAGGCTTAAGACGCGTGAGTGTTCTGTACTGAGCTCACGCAACGCTTCGTACGTCCAGACAGTAATAGGACTCGCCCATCCAGGAGCGCTGTCCCAAATTAGACGCATTATTAATTTATTATTACGTACATAAACCAAAAGGTATTTTAATAAAACACGTATACTAAAAGTTAAATAATTAAATGATTTTTAAAATGGTGAACGTTTCCGAAAAATACGCTTGATAGATTTTGCGTGATTTTCAGTTTTTTATCCGAGTTATACGTAACTTTACAAATTAATTTCACTATGTAATATAAACATAATCTAAAATATTCATATTGCTCTAATTTAACATATATTTTTATCTAAATCATTAACACTACTAGTTTAGACGTGATCTTCAGTATTAAATCACATGGCATGAAGGAAAAAATAATACCCTGACAAACTTCCATTAGTTTTGGTGTAATCTTTTCCTGTAAACGTAGTCATATGGTGAAAGCTTGTTTTAACCAAAATATTGCAAGTGCATTTCAAGGTGAGTAAACAAGTCAAAGAAAAATAACAGTGATAGGACTTATTATAACATCAACCACATATACTAAGTGGGAAAAATACGTTTTATTGAAGCTAACTCAAGAACTACCCAATCAAAGGTAATAAAGATTATATTTGACCACCTCTGAAGTATGAACTACCAAACAAAAAAAAACATCAAAATTAATTCAAAATTCACGGAGTAATCTTCTGCTTCGTTTTGAAGTCGGTTAAAATCAAATTCTTTCATCATATTAGTTGTTTTTTAATCACAAAATAATGGATTTACTTCGTCATGTTAAAAACCATTTTATCTAATGACCAACTCCATTTAAAACAGTTCACCACTACTTTTTGTTGCTCAAACTAATCATGATCTATCGAGACTATTAATTATTTTAAACGGAGTTAACTACCAACCTGATTCCATTTGATATGATAAATTAATTGGATTAATATATCGCCTCTACTAATACACGTGCCAAGGACATTAAACGTAAGGAATTAGGATTTAAATGACTAAGTTACTTTAAAAGATATTATTTATAAAAAAATTGTCCCCTTGAGGTATTCAAGAGCATTTCGATGCGAAAAGAGGGTAACAAACAACAAAACACACAACAACAAAATTTTTAACAATATTTTGCGACCAATTCTTTATGGACTTATCTAATCTCAGTCCATAACAGAGTCAAAAAGATTCTTCAAGCTGCAACCAATCACACTTCTTGCTCCATTGTGCTTAAAATTACATTCCAGACTCCAAAATTAGCCACGGTTAAATATATTTTATGGTACCATAACAAAACACATGTCGAAAACACAATGGACAGTTTAACACTTCGCAAAACAGTCCCTTTTGAAATATCCCAACTAGCAAAAAGTGGTTTTTAAACTATCCTAGAACCATCATTTATCGAGGACTATATGAGACTTATATCTGCATATAAGTCTCGAAAAGGGCCCACTTTATAAGTCTACTTTTACTTATAACGTATTTATATTAGACCGCTGAAGTTCCATATACGCCTATATTGCTCCTGTAATTGAGTTACGTCAATGCAATTACTCCTGTAAATCTCAATATAAGTAAGTTATAGTCAAACATTAGATTAATACGCGCCTAGAAATGCTTCTATAATATATAGTGAACAGTCGAAGTGAGTGTATCGCTTGTTGTGCTCTGTAAAAAAATATTTATTAACATCTTGAACCTATATGAATCAGAATGTATTAATGTCAACCTTAGTAGAAAAACAAAATCTTATTGTTGTCAAATTGTTGGTCTTATAGCTTATTCGTAGGGGAATGTGAATTTTCTGTGAAATCTATCATGGTTTTGATAAAAAAATTAAAGCGCCTTTTGAAATTTGCTTATTTACATTTTAGTATTAATTAATATTAAATAAATATTATGAAGGCAGCTGCCATTTTCTTGGTGAGCATTTCCAAGTATGACATAGGGCTAAAATAAGTCTTTTTAGCATTTCCAAGAGTGACATAGTACCAATATAACTGTATTGGTTCTATATTGGGTTATCTCAAAACCGAAAAAGATTCGCCATTGTTACCGATTAGGGTTTTGCAATGCCCAGATGAAAATCGATTCAAATCAAATCCTACAATAGAATTTGCAAAACGATATAAAGCGCGTTTTCGCCTTTACTGGTCGTTAACAAGCAAAAGTGGCTTCTTAAGAGGATTGTTTGTGAAATGTTTTTTTTTTTTTTTTTTTTTATAATCTTGGTGATTTATTATTTTTAAAACGTGGCTATGTAATTCATTTAACACTTACTTTTAAGTTTATGTAAAACCAAACCAGATACATAAATGATTTACAGTAATTTAACTTTAATTTACTTAAATTGATCATAAAATATTAGCTTATATGAGGTTATAAGTAAAAATAACAAGAGTAATTGCTCCTCAGTGTATATCTTCCTGGTACATGCTCCTACAGGAGTATTAAGATTTAAATGGTCCGCAGATGTTATCTTATAGGCGCATATAAGTCTGAGTTACCGGAGTAATTACTCCTGAGTGCAATTACTCTTGTTTCATGCTTTTATAGAAAGAAAGAAAGAAAGAAAGAAAAGAAAGAAAGAAAGAAAAATATTTTATTTGGGACACGCACAGGAAATACAAACAGTAAGAAATAATAAAAAATATAAAATTAAAATACAAACAGAAAAGTAAAGACCTGTGCGAGGCCAAAAAGGCCACTATCTCAGCATAATGCGGCGATATTTAAAAATAAATACCGCAGCGCTGGTATTCTGATAGGGCCCACTATGATGTCACGGACCTTATTAATCTGTGTCACGGACACACCTACGGACATAGATAAATCCCATTTTATTATCCCATTATAGGAGTCTTGATCCTATATTTGTCAGGAAATATGATCCTATTTACCGATTTAAGTACAAATTATAGGATTAAACGTACTTGAGTAAAAACAGCATGTATTTATGCTGTTAAAAGCGCAGTAGCAACCACCAAAACTATCATCGGAGTTTTATAAGTCCACGTAGCATTATAAAATCGCATTCCAGGATTATTTTGCTTGTTGGGATGTCCATCATATCTTGAATACGGCGAAAAATGGAACTAATATTTAAGAAGACCACCTCGTTGTTAGGCTACTGGTTGCAAGCCCTACTGCAGAGCATGTGGTCGTGAGTTCGATTCCCAGATCGGACAAAGTGTTATTGTGTTTTTCTATTATGAGTTTCTCAGTAGCAGCCCATCTATCTAATTACGCAACAAATTTCCGTAAACGATTACAACTAATCTGTTTCATTTTGACAGTTCAACAATATTCATTGCGTTATTTACGTTGTTGAGCTGATTTTTTTTTCGAATTGTGAACCAATGGATAGCAATCTATTTCAAAATGATTCAGATTCTGATTGATCGTGTATTAGGGTAACGATTTGTGCCCGGTTGATGGCAATAGGCTCGCCCCCTATTACATGGGACTTCAACATAACTGGCGAAATGTGGGTTTACTATAGATACACCTCTGCTAACCCTTCGGGGAAACTGGCAAAATTATATGTTATGGTGCAGGTAAATATTTAAAAAGTACTGAATTTGACACATTCTTGACATTTTCCTTGCCAGTGCCATCATGAACGGTCAAGATTAATTGGTCGGCCTATACCCGTCGCACTTTTTATATTAAATTAAAAGTAATAAAAGTAGTAATCTCAACCTGCCCAGTTTTATTTATTACCGTCGATTTCGTTCAGGTTAAGATATCACAATAATTGGACTTCTGTTTCTTTGATTAATTATGTAGGAATACAAAAATGTGAAGTTCATTGATCTCATTGGTTTGCAATTTATTTAATAAACTTGATACATTATGAATACGTCTCTGATTTCGATATACAGTTAAGGAGATAATGATTTAATTAATTTATGCATGCAGATGTGCTAAGTATTTTAAGATAATTTGAAAAAGGCAGCATCTTCCTTTTTACTTTAAGATTATCGGTTTGCGAATCTTCCAAGTTGGACATTGAGGTATTTGCGTAGAAGCTTTTTTCCAACTGTAGGGCTCTGACAGAATGTTCTATATGAATGCTACTTAAATCTTGTGATGCTATTTTGTTCTAATGTATCCTCTGCCCCAAAAAACAAACTCTTTATTTCAGTAATATGTACGAGTATCTAACGCTCTGTCTGACCCTACTAACCACAGATGGAGATATTCTGACACCATAATCTGCTCAGCCTTTTCCCAACAACGGTGAGCTCGGCTTCCAGTCTGCATCGGGGATCCATCTGTATACCAGTAATTTACATGGAGTGACTGCCTATCTGTCCTCTACATCCCGGTGACTGGGTAATACGATACCTTCGTAAGACTGGTTCTCAGCATTTCGGGCTTCTCAACAAAGAGAGCCGGGACCAACCCCCGACTCGTGCGCCTATTATTATATAGCCTCACTGATAGACAAAAATCACTCACTCTTTAATCGAATGGAATCCTGTGCCAAAAATATTCACGCAAGTAAAAACAACAACAACAACAGATAACTATATATAACAAGCATTCTCCAAGTAGGTTAATATTAATAAAAAACCATGTTGTATTAAAAAAAAATACGTTTCCATACAAAGTGACGACTTGATATGTTGAAAGGCGACGATCCATCAACTTTTATAGTCCCCAAGATTGTTTTTTCGCCAATTATTACACGGCAAACTTAAGTGATGGTGTTATGATTGATAGCGTATTGTAATTTCCCCATATTATCTTGCAAGAAGTGTAAAGTGAGCCTGTAAACCAATCAATATTGTGTACAAGTTGTCTCTGCCGGGTTATACTTGTTGTAAATAATTGGAAGACACGAGAGAAAAGACCTACGATTTTATCTTGAATATTTTTTATGGATAAAGTAATTTGTATAGTTTTACACCTCGTTACGACTATGCTGTAGGTAATTTGGTATGGAATATACATTACTGGCATGATTTATCTTTCGATATAAAATCTAAAAACGACTTTGGTTATATGTCAGAATGATTTATCTTTCGATATAAAATCTAAAAACGACTTTGGTTATATGTCAGAACCATTGATTTTACATCAATGGTCAGAACTACATACCTGCCTTACTTGAGAAGAGACCGCAGAACACAGGGAACCCTAGTGTGGGGACCAGGGAATTTGTAAAAATCTAGCACCTAATGTTCCATACAATTTACTAGGCACTATTTCTTTTTATATTTTGCTGTGTTTTTTCTGAACTGAATAGAGAATGATATTTATTTACCTACTGTCAAAGTGACAGTATTAACTTTTTGGCCCTTATTATTTGCCTTAACCTCGAAAAGAAGAAAAGAGATATCAAAACTGTATGTAATATTATCAGCCAATTAAATCAATCAGAGCCTTTTATTGCCATTGTCAGGCATTTGTCACAAGTATAACAGAAGTGTGCATAATAACGGATACACTTGTAATCATTACGAGGCAATTTGTTTGTCTTGAAAAATATCAAAAGAATTGGTATTAAGATATTTTCATTGAATAATATTACCTTTGCAAATAAATAAATATTATTATCATGCCAAAAGATGTAATTAATTTGAACAGAATCTACTTAGGTATACCTAGAGATAATGAAGGCACGAAAGCTTTTAGATGACTCGTCCATTTTCTGGAAACCTGGTCTCTGCATTTTAAATGAGGAAATCCTGCTGCGAAATATGTTGGCGGCTGGTTTAACCCAAACAATCAAGAGCCAAACAAAAAGGATTTGAATAATAATCAGTGGTACTTAATGAGTAAATAATCTATACTAAATTACCTCACTAACACAAAGTGTAGCGTAATTAAAACAAGTGCGTGTCGGACCACGCACAATGAAGGGTTCCGTAGTTGGGATGAATTTATCCCAAGAACAAACTTAAGAAGTTAACATTGTACGTAAACATATTCCCCCATACATTCCAACTAAAGGAGTGATTTACCATGTTATTTTAAAACCATTGACTTTTTATAGGTTTTCCTGTAATCTATAAGCATATAACTATTTTCGGTATTTTTTAAAAAATTTGGGCTCTGTAGTTTCGGAGATAAGGGGTGGTCAATTTTCATATTTTTTCTTAAACGTTGACTGCCAGACTAAAAACCATGTTTAGCCCAGTGGGCCGTGACGGACCCCTTGTGACCGCCAGTATATCGGGTCCAGGGAGCCGCGTCGTACACCATGTGTCCGCATGCCCTCGATCACTTCAGAAGCCTCTAGGCAGTCTAGGCGGCCGACGGACAGCGTTTCGACTGTTTTTATTAACGCAAGTGACCCGCGCGGCACCACAGTACAACCTGGCCACTTGGCACAAAAAAAATCAAAAGGACTTAGAATTTATGGGCTTTTCAACAAGTTGTTCCCAAAAATGTTCTAGGTATATAAAGTAAGTATTCAGAATTTTTCAATTGACTTTAATTTTTATAAGTAGACATTATTTTTTTAGCTTTTATAAGGCATTGTAAAGTTGTTAGAATTCTAATCGTTTTCAGTCAAGTACGTGTATCAAATAAGTAACAGGTTCAGTAGGTAATTTACGTGAGAAAATGATTTAAATTCGTAATATTATTTTGACATTATGTTTATTAAATATCTTTAAAAGTATTTATTTTAAAATTATAATGTATTTGATATGTCTCAGGGTACAATTCCATAACATTTTTTTAAATTCTTATTTGTCCCCCAAAATTAACCCCCATATTCAAAATTCAACTTAATCTGTCCATTAGATTCGGAGCAAATTGGCTGTGACAGACGAACAGACAGAGAGACAGACACACGAATGATCCTAAAAGGGTTCTGTTCTTTCCTATTGAGGTACGAAACCCTAAAAAATCAAAGGATTACGGAATAGATATGGCGAAGTCCCGTAGTCCGTAGCGGTCGTAGCTCGTAGCACTAGTTTAGAAAGTACATCCCTTGTAGCGCTACGGGTGCTACGAGTCTAGGACCCTTATCGCTGTCATTGATTCCCGAATTATTTATGTGCGTCTGAGCATATTTTTGAACTAATAATTGTTATTAATTTGTCTATATTTGTATGTTACTGTTTAAGTTACTAACATACCTTAACTACTAAATATACAGGTTGTAAAAAGTCCCATCATGAAGCCGTCAGTCATCTACGCGTTCTGTACATAAAACCAAATAATTTGTGCAAAAATTGCTGGGAAACGACTTTTATTTTTGGTGTGAAAATTCGCTGCTTACTGCATGAAACGCACGCAAAACATTGTGCTTATAGGTGCATGCAACAGTATCCCACATGTAATAGGGGACGAGCCTATTGCCATCAAGCGGACTCAATCCACATGCTACTGAGAAAAACTGAATAACACTTTCCCGACCTGGGAATTGAGCCCAGGTCACGACTGCTGAGCGTGACGACGCGGACATAAACCACTTTAAATATAATTAAAAAAAAGAAATGCTGTTTTAACAAATAACAACATCGTGAGGAAACCGGCATGCCTGAGAGATATCTCTCGACGGTATATGGAGCCCAGTCAGAGGCCCATGAGCGGCTTTAAAACTCTGACACCAGGTTAGTCACTAACCACACGAAAAAAAAAAAAGAACAAATAACCGCCACTAAATAACCATATTCGCGATCGGATTACGCGATAGTAATAAAACATGTGTTTACAGCAGCCATTTCTTAGTTATGGCGTCCCTTTTCTGTGTGGAAACAATTTATTATTTCGGTTTTATATTTATACGTACCTACAATCTATATACAAATGAATAAAATATACATATATGTATACATTAGACATACTTTCTTTTTCTTACTAAAAATGTATTTAAGAAACAAATCCAAGCAACCCTAAAGGACCAGTAAAGTATTATATAATTAACATATTTACTAATGTTTAATAATGTACTCACACAAATTTACACAAATTTACTTAAATTCTAAAAATCCAGATATGAATTCTGGGATAACGCCTAGGTATTATGTGCTAGGTATTGTCTGTGTTACTAGCTAGTTTTTAAGTACTTTAAATTGTAATCTGTGGAGAACGTAGTGGGTAGCATAATTGTTATAATGTACCTAATGTTCAAGATCATAAGTGTAACCTTATTGTGCTACTGTTTGTTTTTCCTTAAATAAATAAATAAATAAATACAAATAAATAAAATTGAAGTGTCTGCTTGTAACATCACAATAACAACTTTTTACTAAATGCATATGAAAGTTTAAACGGTACTTCATCATCATTTCAACGAAACACGTCCACTGCTGGACATAGGCCTCCCCAAGCACCGCCACTTCAACCGGTCCTGTATCATACTCATACGGTACTTCAAACAAAAAAACAATTTTTTAAATTTTCGAAATGGTTGGACCGATTTTGACGGGACTTTCACTGGCAGATAGTTGATGTTATAAAGAGTAACTTAGGCTTCTTTTTCTTATTTTCGTGTGGTTAGTGATTATTCCTGCGCATTTAAAAAAAAAAAAAAACTCACGTAAGGTACTTTTTATCCTGGTAGTACGTTCCCGCGTGATATTTTCCGTCATCCAACGCGGGCAAAGCCGTGGGCAATAGCTATTTTGTGTAAAAAACGATTTCCTATTCTATATCAAGTTCAACAACGTATATACAATGTCGCCCATGGGCACGTGCAAGCAAGCAAGCACGTATACGTACACGTGCCCGCCCGTATATTTCTGAATATTCATTTTTTTTTTTCGAAAATTAACCTTAAAAGGGGGATCTATTGAAAAAAACGGAAAGTTTATTTTCGATAATTTGTCATGAATATGGGCGACATTGTATACTTGAGGTCAACGATTTTTAAGTCCAAAAAGCAGATGATTGTAAATAATTAAGGTTTTTTCAGTTCAAAATGTAGTCAATATAGTAATTAGTAGGTAGGTACCTAGTATTATTATGTATGCTTAATTATTAAAAAAAAACAAGTTGGAGTTAATTTTAAAGTAGCTTACTACTAGCCTGTTTTGTTAAACCGATCGGCGGAATCTCCAGTTTATCCCAAGGACTTTTCAATTATGATCTTTTTTAATTACTACCCCTTTTGGATAAGTAAATTGTTTTGTGAAAACAAGCATCAATAAACTTAAAAATATGTAATTTTACCTTTCACTCTGGCATTGTATGTAAAATGAAGTATTTAATTAAATGAATCTACTTATGGCGCTTACATACCCACTCATCTATACTATAATATAATATTATGAAGAGGTAAAATTTGTTTGTGTGTTTGTTTGTAAGTTTGTATGTAGGAGGTAACCTCCAAAACTACAGCTCAAAAAACAAACAGGTGTTCCATAGTTAAGTTGTATACTTGCTGTTCTAAACTGTATGGGACAGCTATTTTTTTTTCGCGATTTCAACTTTGATCCCATAGTAAAAGATATTCAGGTCGATGGTCTAAAGCACCTCCTAAAGTTTCTAAAGTAAATTTTTTAACACCTTATTATGTGACTATTACAGTTCGATTCAAACTTATGGATGGCTACTCGCTGCGCAGGATTAAAAGAAGCGCGATGACACGTATCGCTGGTAATTTATTGCGAAATATTAAACAATTATTTATTTACAAAAAATCAATTGATGGATTAAAAACTTGAAACACTATTAGATATTACGTTATAATTCGTTGCTTGAAGAATAATGTGATAAAAAAATTAAAATGTAAGTATACTAATATGGTTTATTAATCGTTAAAATGAATTTTTACAGGCATCATTCTGATTTTTTTCTATCATATCAAATTAGTTGCATTATGTTTTCAACACATTATCTAACTAGCAAATATCCTGAAGAATATCATATATTTTTCGGATTTTGTATAAACAGTGGATCATACTTTAAGACATTATAAAACTTGCGTTTAGCTCCTGTAGTCCCCTTCTTAACCACTCGGTTATCACGACAGAAGATAAACTTGTAACTGACAGTAAATTCTCATTTATCATTTACATATCCCATCATATTTGTTTCACTCATCAAAATGGCACTTCTCGAAATATAATGGCCGAAAATTGTTCCATTTATAAAAGCGCAAAGGTTGAATATGAATAAAACATGAGGAGTATATCCTTCAACCATAATTCATAACAGCCGGGCTTTAAATCTTGAACGGAACAAAACTGATCGTTATATCTCAAAACATCGAATCATTGCCGTTTTGTATTTACTCGTCGAACTGAGCACTTTTTTAAGGTTTCCATACCCAAAAAGTGCTGTTACTAAGGCTCTGTTGTAGGTCCGTCTGTCACAGGGCTGTACCTTTTGAATCGTAATAGGTAGATACTTGACAGTTTTCAGAGAATATGTATTACTAGGTACTATGGCCGATATAAAAACACAAAATAAATTAAAGTAAAAAATTATACGAGAAACGTGTTTCAAATAAAAATGTAGTTTTAAATATTGAACTGTGGAACGGAACTATTCGTGTCCGAGACAGACTCGTACTTGACCGCTTTTTTAAATATGCCCATTGACTTGAAAAGGTGGTAATATTTCATGTGGATCGTCCACTTTTTAGTTCGGCGAGTGCCCATAATCAATGGAGGAAGCCATTACAGAGAATAATATAGCGGGGCAGGAATACTTCGGAGCCGCCGTGCAGCGCATCAATATTGTTTTAAGACTTTTAAGTGCGAGTAAATATGTATTTATTTATCGAATATTAAAATGATTTGTTCCAAGTAGGTATCTATAGCCTAGTGGAACATTGAAATTAATAAGTAAACTGATCGGTACAATACAGAGAACACTACATATATGTGTGTGTGTGTGTGTGTGTGTTAGTGTGGTTTTTTACATATGTAAGAAAACCCTGTCCGATCCGAAAGGGACACATAGGTACTGCAATAACATCACCAAAAAGTAATAGTTTTTATTATTATTATTGAAAATAAAAAAAATGCTATTTAAAACTTTAGTTTTTTGTACCAAAATTACCCCAAATCCATAAAAACAATTGAACATTTTGAACAACAGTCTTAAGGTATGACTTGTACACACTCGTTGAACGACGGCCGCCCGCGCCCCATGTAAAATTCCCCATTGAAAAAAAAGGGGGGGTTTTTTTCCGGAAAATTACCACATAAATAGACTCTCAGTACGATACACAACACCTTCACTGATCAGACAGAAAAGTAGGTAGATAGTTCTGCCAGAATGACTGTCTAAACCAGCTGCACTGTATGATGTACCCTGTGACAGCTTACAAATGATAAAAAATACTTATAGCTTATTCATTTGATACATAAGAGAAGAATCATCAGAAAACACAACACAGAATAAGAAGCAATTTATTAAAAGGAAAACTTTTTATATTACCAAATGCCTATGAAAAAAAAAGTCACTCTCAACCAAAAACAAACCACCGCGACTGCTCCATCTTAAATTACCCGAGAAGCAACAAAATCTCCTTTCGAGAAATCAGATACTAAAATACGAGCAATCTTCCAAGTTTCAACAAATTGTAAACGAACGTTAATTTGTCAATAAAATCGCCTTTTAGCACTGTGAAGCCATAAATACTCAGAAGAAATGGGATCCGATATCCGATAGTTTCCCCTTACTTGGCGGCACGGCGCGGCATGGGACGGCAAAGCATTAACATTTTTGTGCCTCGGCATCCCGAAGCCTTCCGCGGCATACCGCATCTTCTCTCGGTATGCTCAAGTCCTCTTGTGACGATATCAAAGAAATGCGAGTACTGAGAGTATGAACATAAGATTCAAATTCATTTCCGCTTACGAAACTTTTGCCATGCCATTCCGCCTTGTCGGTTATCTTCTTATCTTGTGCATTAACTCGGGACAGTAATTTAAGAATTTAAGGTATCCAGGAATCGAAGCCTGTTCTGTGTTCACCTCACACGTCGATAAAATCTATAATAACCCATGGCGTATTTTATGACGTGTCGACAAATACTTTTGACCCATTAAAGAGTAAAGGCAGAAGTTTCTGTGAAGTAATTAATTATGTTATTGGTACTGGTTCACTGGTTCATCACAAAACAAGTTATGGATTCCTTTAAAGTATTTTCGCGTGAACCACATGTCACCTCAGACCAAATAAAAACCATAGTGCTGTGAACAATACAGTGAAGCATGTCGAAACTACACCTCAGCTCTGTGCATACACGCTCACACGTTCACATTCACAACCATTTACAATCAAACTACACCTCACTAAGTACACCCATGTTTATGAAACCGGCCTCACGTCACTGTTGACAGCGCTATGTCTAGATTTTTTATTTGGTCTGAGGTCACGTGCGTGAAAAACAAAACAATATGCTTTGCTTTAAAACTGTCTCCTACGCTAATTCGGTCTAGACAAATAAGTAGGAAAGTCGTAGGTACGCAAATTTTACCTAATGGGGACACAGTACATCGACCTCTGTTACAAAACAACCGACTTATAAAAAAAAAAACACTACAAAGTGAAAAATAACTTTAATTTCGGAATTAGGTGTCGTTGGTTTTGAATTTTCGTTTTTTGCCACCGACTTCCGAAATTAAAGTTATTTTTCACTTTGTAGTGTTTTTTTAAGTCGCTTGTTTCTTTTTGTAAAAATTTTATTTTTTCACTTTTTATTTGTGGCACCTACCCCAAACAAATTCGAATGCCACTACCTGCTATGTAAACAACAGTGACATGGAGTTATCATCATATCATCCACATATACTAAGTGGGAAAAATACTTATTATTGAAGCTTACTCAAAAACTATCCAAGCAAAGTTAATAAAATATATGGGACCAACTTGAGAGCATAACCTTTCATACAAAAAAATAATTTTCAAAATCGGTCTCCAATTGACGGAGAAACAGATGGAAAAAAAACAACATATGCCACGAATATAGAACTTGGAGGAGGTTCTATATGCGTAGCTTATGTTCATTTTTTTTGAAGTCTGTCAAAAATAGATACGAGTGCTGTTGTTATTATTTTTTAAGTAACCATAATGTAGCATATCTAACAACTCCGGAAAAACAAGCTAAGTACGTTATGATAATAGTCTTCCAGACAGAATTTCGGCCCTGGCGACCAATCTCAGCGGAAACCAGCCTTCGGCGCGGGAGATATTATAGTGCAGGCGTGTGTGCGCAGACACAGCAGCTCTCTTCCCTCACTACCATATTCCGATGGGACGGCAATCTGACACGACCGGAGATAGATGAGGCGCAGTGCCACGGCGGTAACACACCGTCAATTTCCAAATTCGGGGCTGTTATTAAAAAAAATCTTAATGGAAAATCCCAATAACACTTTGCCCGACCCGTGAATCGAATCCAGGACACCATGAGCCCAACCCAACAAAGCTATCAATGAAAACCAACTTTCAAAAGTTAAAAGCGTGAAGATTAAACGGCGCTTAATTCGTAACAAAAGAATTATTTCCTTTAATTAATACAGCGAGACACAACACAAACGAATTCTGTTTTTAGTGTCGAATACAAAAAGAATAACATTGAACTTGAGTTATTGAAAGACTGGATTCAATTCCACACTTTTTTTTGTACGCCGGCTATACAAACTTGCTCCATATTCGCTCCAACTCTAGCGTGACCTTTTCCAATAATGAGAACAGAGAAAAAACTGGAACCTACTATGTATTTCTGCTCTGCGATTAATGATAAATGTTTTATAATTAAAATAATCATGAGTCCTGAGAGTAATCATTTCCAACAACATGGGTGATCATTACATGGCAATACTTCGCAATATTACAAAAAAAAAACTATGATTTAGGCCAGTGGCAAAAATATTTGTGGCTGATGTAATTCTTCTGAGGGCACGAGTAACGAAAAAAAAAAGCAACTTTGGAGATCGCTCTGGTACTGCGAAATGCGTATGAAAAAAAAACCGCAGAGGCCGAATTAAATAATGACACCTTTTTACCTTATACGACGGAAAAGGGTGTTGGGTCGGAAATAATGGCTATCGAAAAATTCAAACACTTTAAAGTGTTTTCCATTCAAGCTCTGGGTCTTCAATGTTCCAGCTTCGCTCAAAAAATAAAGGCTCTAAGAACATATTTTTATTCGGTATTTAAGAATTTACGTAGACATTCCATATTTTGCAAAAATCTTAACGATTTATCACATAATGAAACAGATATAACCCAAAAAGGGAAAAAAATTAACATTTTAACGCTTACCTACTACCTACTACTTATACGGAATTCATAAAAAATAATAAATTTCACCAGATCAGTGAGTCTTTCTGAATATTTATCGTTTGTCGTTAAAACGGGATGTTCGGCACAAATTAACCGTTTTCTTTATTATGCCGACATTAATGTTAATTTTTGCATAAATATATATTTATTTTTATATTTGAAAGTGTGTTAATGGGCTTATAATCTATACATTTTATAAATTAAAGTAGCTTTTTGTGTGTGTCTGTGTGACCGCGTTGTTCTTCTAAACTACGCAACGGATTTTGATGCGGTTTTCACCGAAATTTAGAGAATTAATTCCGGAATAACTATTTACACTAGGTACTAAATATAATAACTAACTATACAAATAAATACAAAAAAAAAAAAAAAAAAAAACAAAAAGTCACTTAGGCGTCGAAGTATTCGTCCGCATCGCTGTCATCTGGAAACGTACCCAGAAGACTGGCAGCATTCCGGAAGGTTTATAGAATAATAAGATTAAAATAACATACAATAAAGAAATCTCGATGTTTTATCAAGTCGTAAAGACCGTGCCAAGCCGGGGCCGGTCGCTAGTTTATAAATAAAGTTAACTTTTGTTAGAACAATTTTTGTAAAAGCTTTGAAAGTGATGTTACAAAATTAAGTCCAAACTTAATAAACAAAAAAAAAAACTTTTTTTTTTTAATTATTAAAATTTTATTATTTTAATATTATTATTTAATATTATTAAATTAAATCTTAACTTAATATTATAAATGCGAAAGTGAGTTTGTTGATTGGTTTATTTGTTTGATACGCTTTCACGCTAAAACGGCTGAGCGGATTTGGATGAAATTTGGTACTTGGGTAGATCCTGACCTGGAGAAGGACACATGATACCTTTTATCCCGATATTCCCACGGGATCGAGACTTATGCGGGTGAAACCGCGGGGTGCAGCTAGTGATCGAATAAAACTATATAACATTAGGTACCTAATTACTTGAAAATCATAATCTCATCATCTTCCTATCCTTTTCTGAACTATTTTGGGGTCGGCTTCTAG
Organism: Agrochola lota; assembly: GCA_947364205.1. NCBI lineage: Eukaryota > Metazoa > Arthropoda > Insecta > Lepidoptera > Noctuidae > Agrochola > Agrochola lota. The sequence goes on along the minus strand of OX376228.1, from coordinate 3,063,943 downwards.
TGCAACCGGATGCAGCTGAATAATTACTCCTTATTCATTAGAAAATATTTCTTTTGCAGTTCATTAGAGACTAGTACCTACCTTACAAAAAATATACAATGAGAATTAATCATAGTTCACAAATTAACACTTGTCATCACAGCTTGCGCCCGCGCCGCAGAGGTCAATGATCAATCACCATAACACCACATGACCACCGTATGCTCTATACAAGATCCGTTGATCTTTAGGACAAATATCTCCATAAAATCGATTAATAACTCAATCCATCACAATTTATTACAAAAATAAAATATAAAATCTAGGTTTTTTTTCAAACACTATTTTAATAATCCTGACTGAGCATAACTTATCGATTTTAGAATAGGTAAATCGAGAAAAGGTCAACAGCCATAAAATTAAAATTCTCGATTCAGAGACTAGAAAATTAAATTGGTAAAATATTTTTTTTTTTTTAATAAGACACTAATGCATTGAGGATATCGCGGGCACTTCGCAGCTGATAAACATGGCGAACGAAATTTACATTACAAAGCGTAAAATTACCATCTGCCGTTCTTTCTCGTTGTTAGGGCTGACAGTTTCCAAGAATCCCTGAACAATCTACGTTTCAAAAAATGCTTTTTATAGCGTAGTAAAATTACATTTGAACATGTAAGTAGGTACAGGACTACAGGTACAAAAACCTTTGTTACAGAATACAGAACATAAAGGACTTGACAGTTCCTGCCGGGGTCGCGGGAATGTCCGAAAGGGATACCGTGGCCGCGGGTGGGTTTTAGTCAGTAAGAGTCTGACACGCGCTCCCGCGCCGACCAGAGCGAGAGAAGTTACTTGATAATTTCCCACACAAAAAAAAAGTATTGACAGGTATGTAGTTTATTCTAGGTTAGGTACATTATATATTTAGTTAGCCCTTACACTCTGTCTCCTATTTATCTATAATAAATAATATTCTTCTGTCGGATTTTGATGTTTTCACCATCATTTAAAGAATTCATTCCGGAAGTATAAGTAATCGACTTGTCGGGGGCACTGCCATGCCCCCCTGATACATAGATATTAAGTGTAGATATTATAAAGAAAACTCGATGTTTTATCAAGTCAAAAAAACGTATTATTAAAAAAAATAAAAAAGTGCATAGTTACAAATAAACATAATTCCATGTCCAAAAACGTGGTATTTGAAAAGGCACTTCGAAATATTGAAGTGTGTCTGTGAAAACTAGTATTGGTGTTTCGTCAGGGCTTTGAAGGTGCGGTGCTTCGCTGTTTGCCATAACAATGAGTGACATAACTCCAAATGATACGAGCATAATATCTAGAAGCGTGGGTGCAATATGTACTGACATGTGGGCGTAACATCCACTGCAACACGGAAGTGTGAGCAATTTCGAGCCCACTAGTTCCGAAACTATGGCCCTGGATCTACTTCGCATCTATCTAGATACTGTACTAGGGACTAACAGTAGTCAAATGTCTAGAATTGGATAGTTAATTGATTCAGGCGTGGCTTTGAGGAAATCCATTATAAAATACAATAGACGACGTATATTTAGTAACCTAACCGCTTAACTGATGTTAAAGAGTCCTAAAGAACCCTGTAAGAAATCGACACGTGTTTCACCTCTCAACGAGGCATTCTCAGGATGACGATTGACTTGTTGCGAACCCGGACCCGACGTGTGGACACGACAAGCGTCGAGACCAGAGTCAAAAGAAGAATTGGATACCTAATCAAAATATTATTTTGGCCAAAGAATAAAACATAAAACGTGGCAATATCTACTGCCAGCCTTTTGAGCACTTTTCCTGCGGACGAAGTTTTTGATGCCCTACAATAGTTTTCCCCCCTTTTTTATAAACATGTAATATGCGAAATATTTTTTTTCTTGCTTGATTTTCGCATAGATGTTTACGGAAATTAATTATTTTTAGACACCCTTGCATGCATACGTTTGTAAGCTTACAGGTATCTATTTATTATCCGTTTTGACGCATGAGTAAGCATCTACCATTCAAATTGACAGTAATAAACTTCTGATACGGTTGTCGTGTTATTGTAAACTTTGGCCTATGCCCAGCAGTGGTTTACCATAGACGAGAAGTATCTAAATTGACCGTTGGGGAAATGTTCAAAATATTGTTTTTACAAGTAGAATAATATATTTTTGTGTGTCAATTTTTTTATAGACACGTCATTAGTTTTTTTACAAGCTCTTGATTCTGCGATCGTTATTTCTAAACGACAATTACCTATTCAGCCATCGTACCAATGAGATGACAAAATCACTGGGCACGTGGAACAAGGTCCTGGCGCCATTACGTGCCAGCCCTACCTGATAGGTATCACATCACATGAAACGGACGGCATATCATCTTTTTTTTAAATGAAAATGTCAGCCACTATAGGTAAGTTGTTTTAATATTATTACCAGTCCCCGTTTGTTTATCAATTCAGTTGTGTTCACTTTTGTTTATTAACTGTAAACACACCCGGTCCCGCGGTGCTTAATCGGCTCTTGAGTTTTTTATAAACGGTAAACTTTAAAACCTAGTTAAATATGCATATTAAAGACTTGTAAATCAAGACACAAATGGCTGGGCTCGAATAAAAATAGACATCGCGAAATTATTTATGAATCAATAAAATTTTAGAGTCGCTGTCGAGGAGGTAGAGCTCTCGCATTTCCACGTTGATAATATATTAATCAGATAGACAGCTCTTATGACTGAGTCTCAGTTTAGTATCATTATTTTCAGTTTATAAAATTGTACAACATAAAATAAGCAAGTGACAAGATAATAGTCGACGTGCCTTTAAAATGCCCGAGGCTCATCGCTCAGCGCTGTGCATTTAAATTAATTTTAAAGCACATAAATAAGTAGCTGCGTATACTTAAGAATGCTTAAACTTTATTGTCTTGACAAACTTGATAAGTTCATCGAAGATACATGCGTTATTTCTAAACTCACCTTGTTAGAAAACTCCAAGAAAACAAATCACACAGCCTTGTATTCACTATAATCCCGACCGTGTTGCACGTGGTACTGGCACAATTATTGTCAAAAACACCGAATCGAAAAATAAAACAAATCAAAAACTATTCTAAATTCAAACAGCGCGCGAAACCACAGAAATGTGTCAGTGGCGCGTCGCGGCGGACGGCCTAGGCACTAAACGTGTGTGGAATAGTAATAATGGTGGGGACCAAAATCGAATTTTTCGAAATTTTGAGAACGGTAGTGTCGCATCGGTGGCGAGGTTTTGAATGGCGCGGCGGGCCGCTGTACATCCGAGACTGGCTAACAAAGCGGCAGGACATCGACTTTATAAATTGATTTTGTCCAACACGACGTAACTGTACCTACCTCGCTGTAGATTCGACTGTCTCTTCGATGCCCTTACTAATAAAAATCTCTAACTATAAGAAAAGATGATACTATCGCTAATTAATGATTTTAAAACTCGTCTAATGATTCGTCTCTTGCACCTAATAAAAGGTAATTATCACTTTTTTTCACGTTAAATCGGTAAACATTAGGTAGTTGCGTATGTAACACATAGCTGAATGTAAATATGGGAAAAAGCCGGTCTTTACAAGTAAATACCTACATTAATAGGGTCTATTCAAACTAATTAGATACCTACGCATGTGTGCGACTGTAAAATGGCTTTCAAAGACTATCGATCGTAGGTATCGTACCTACATCATTCGATAGAATCTGTGTATTCCCGATGCACTGTTGTCATCTATTAATTTCATAAATGTGTTGATTTATATATGCTGTACCTACCTAAATAGGTTTTAAAAACTCTTTCTACACGTCAAAAACAAAAAAAAAACAGAAAAACTAGATTTGGTCGGTGTTTTCTATCCGACAATTCCGAGAAGAAACGAAACAAACACAATTTCCGTAGTCTCTTTTAAAGTCCAGGCATACCTACTCTTGGTCAGGGCATATGAGGACCATGCAGATGGTATTTTGAGGTAATATCCACAGATATTTGAGTGAACCTGTCCAGTCAGTGTACGCATTTGTAAAAGATAAGGGAAGCTGAATTGCTTTCAATTTACAACTTTTGAAAGCAGTTCTAGTCAAACGAAACCAATTTGACTCAATTGCAAATCGAAAATGTGTATTGCGTAATTAGATAGCTGGTCTGGAAGTAAGTTCTAGTTGCGGAGCATGTGCCAGCATGCCCCGTGCTCTCGACTCTCTGTATCAGGAGGAATCATCATCATCATCTACATCCCGACTTCACCCATTGCTACATAGGCCATGCAGGAGGAATACAAAATATTGAATCGTTAGGAATCCAATATTTACATATATTTCCCCATTCAAGAAAACAGGGTTCGTTGTTTCTAATCCTGACAGTTGAAGTAAGGTCGCATTAAGTTCCTTGCCACCGTAGGCCTTCGGTGAGCAATGGGTAGCTCGCCGTCCGTCGGGTCGACGGCGCGCTGTGTTCCACGCGCGCCTCAAAGAGATATCAGCACAACTGACGGGTTCCGCTAGGGCCGATGCCTACCGGGGTCGCGGGAAATTCCAAAAGGGATACCGTGGCCCCTGGCAACATACAGGTAACTGATGGAACACGGGTTGGTTTTAGTCAGTAAGAGTCTGACACGTCCTCCCGCTCCGTCCAGAGCGGGAGAAGTTATTTGGTAATTTCCAACTCAAAAAAAGAGGTCGCATTAAGGCGGTTTCATAAAAACATAAAGGTCTTTCAAACTGCACGTCGCTTTTTAATTAATTCATAATGTTTTTGAACTCGTAGACTCACAATGCCTCACTTAAACGGTACCAACAATTTCCTACCTACACCTACAACATCTTAATTTGAAAGCACCACTAATCTGCTGAACTAATATTTGTACTCTACTAACAAAGCACACGTGCTTAGGTACGCTGTTTACCATAAACCACTTTGTCTAATTCTATACCAAACTACCGCACTTCAGTGGTCAATGACGGTAAGCTGGTAAACAGTCAAGTGGTCGAGAGCTGGTTGAAGTGGTATGACTCATGAGTCATGACCACAGAAATACTTAGGAATATATCTTTAGTACAGACATGCAAATCGCAATTCTGTCATTTGGTTTAAGGTTTTTATTTTTACTAGTGGTCGCCCAGTGGTCGAAAAAGTTTGATACGATAGTTTATACTAATTTCATGTAGCCATATAATTATTCTAAGGTACCTATTGTTTTGTTCCATTTATACAAAAGAGTGTATGTGTGTCAAACGCATGGTAGTTTGTGTATTGTTTTTTTTATTAATTTAATTTATTTCTAATGCATATTATATAAAAATATTACCGTTCTGCACTCCTTCTCCATATAAACTTTAACTGTGCCAAATTTCATACTCCTCCGTCCGCGTAATTTTCGTAAAAAGGGGTAAAAAAATTTTGCTTCACGTATTAATATATAGATTATTTTATTTATCTTTAATAATGTAAAAAAAACCCTCTGCGATCCGTGTATCGTACTGAGAGTCTATTTATGTGGAAATCAGGAAAAAAGAAAAGAAAATCGCCACATTTTTTGCAATGGTGAATTTTACCGCGTTACACATGAGGCCGTATATGCGGGTCTACGTCATACCTTAAGACCCCTGTTGAAAATCTGCAATTTTTTAATGGATTTGGGGTAATATTGGTACTAAAAATGTGAATTTTAAACTGAGCTTTTTGGTGAGCTTTGCAATAACTTTTTTTTTTTATAATAATAAGATTTTTTATTACTTTTTAGTCCATGTTTTTGCAGTACCTATGTGCCCCTTTCGGATCGGTCAGGGTGTTTTTTTTACATATTGTTTAGATTCTTTTCTATTATGTGAATGTGAGAACGTTGTAGGCTTAGTGGGCTGTAATTTTGTTGACCATTTTCTATTTTGTTAAGTACCTGGTACTTCTGGAAAGGCTTACATTGTCCTTCCATACCTATTAACACTCTTATTTGAAAATATTGTAAAAGCCAATTATTTTTAAATGAGTAGTTTCTTGCCGGCTCTTCTCGATAGGAAACGAACAATTGGAACCTTGCACCAGTTAAATAAAATATTTCGATTTTGACTGTCTGTCCAGAACTAGTGTATATTAAGATAAATAGCTAAGAAACCAACTATTGAAACTGTATTCCTGACTGACGTAAAAAACTAGAACATGACGCAGGCTCGCAGCCATTACATCTGCTGTCAGTACACTCATTAATTACAAAAATCCGCAAATTTACCTACTCTAGTTTTGTGAATCTGAAGTAAGAACTGAATAACCAAATTCAATCCAATTAGGCACATAAATTAATATTTTAATTGATTTGAATTTCTTTGAGGTGCTCGTGGCACGGGTTGATCGTAGGTTAAGTTACTCTTGCCGCGGTCAGTTCGTGAATGGGTGAGCAACCATTACATATAGCAACCCCTCCGTGCTTCGGAAACAAATTAAAACGTTGGTCCCGGTTGTCATTCGTAGATTTTTGACATTCGTTACGTGTAGTCAGAAGCCCAAAAAAAATCTGACAACCAGTATACCAGTATAACCTAAGCGTATGCTGGTGACGCTAGTCTACACAGCCCAGGGCAGAACACTTTTTGTAATGAATGAGTGTACTGACAGCTGCGTACGTTGCAGCGTAGGCACGTGTGACACAGACATGTGTCTGTTCTGCTCTGCATCTCGTTGTAGAGCCGGCACAGATTTCTGCGCGACGCGTGCAGTTCTTCACTTGTTTATTTTGCTTAGACGCAGGTAACGCAACAACAGTCTATTGTTTGTACTCGTAGTAGCTAGGACGCGAATGTGTATGTGTGGCTGCGCCGCAGCATACGCTCGCGGCCTATTTCTACCTCACCTGCTCTACCCCGCAAAATCTGTACTGTGCTGTGCTGCGTCTCACCATACGCTTAGCCCTATCAAGGGGTATCGTGTTACACGGTAACTGGGTTGTGGAGATCAGGTAGGCAGCTCGTAAAATACTGGTGTTCAGTTGCATCCGGTTAAATTGGAAGCCGACCCTAATATAGTTGGGAAAAGGCTAGGCAGATTTAATTGCCCTCGGATGGTCAAATTAAAAAGGACCAGATAAAAATATTTGTCATGGATGGTCGGTTCGAGCTCAATTCATTTGTCTAAGTAACGCTATGAAAAACTCTTCGCACCTACCGGATTGGGAACTGCAAAAAATGCCGCATCTATTTAGTCATCAATACAAAGCTCTGAGATCATTCATGACGGTTAACAACTTTTTATCTTAATCATAAATAAACGAATGAACTTTAAAACACTTTATCCACCGTGATGGTAGAGCATGGACGAGAAAAATCGGTAAACAAAAGTAGCGACTCAATAAATCTAATGACAATATCTACAGGTGATTCTTGATGTGTTTGGGACAAGTTTTAAGAATTAAGCGGTCATTCGCTTGCATTAAAGAATGATGAACTTCAACTAACAACAAATTCGAACTATACGAGACATGGGCGTACCGTACGACATAACTTAGATGTAGCATCGGCAAAATTCATAAAACGCATGAAGCTGCACTCAATTAAGCTGCGGCTTCAAAATCCCTAATATTTATTACTGCTTTAGGTGCAAATCATCTTTACGAAAACGCAATAACTTGTTAAGTCATATAACCGAATACATTCCTAAAATTAAAATGTATGCAAATTTTCAAATTTCACACATGTTTTAATTAAATAGTTTGATATTGCTTCTGCGTTCGCGTATTTTTAACCGACTTCGAAAAAGTAGGAGGTTCTATGTTCGTCTGTCTGTTTTTGTAAGTCATCAATGTAGGTAATAGGAAGGTATGTACAATTATGAAACTTACGAAAGTAGTAACCGCCGCTCATTCGTCAACGCTGCCCCCCGCCTCGACGCGCATTCCTAAGGCGCGGTACAGCGGTCCCGGTCAAACTATAAGCTAACCCTAAGTTAAATGTCACTACATATTGCGTCTTATCAGGGTAATGTACTCATAAGTTAAGCCAAATCATAGCCTGTAATACTGTGTCATGGACTCGTGATATATGGTACATTGTGCAATAAATAACAACAATTTTCAAGATCCCCGAATACTTCCACAAATTTTGGGCTTACAAAGACATCCCATGCTGATTTTGAATTAGGTACTATGGTGGATTTTCAATATATATTTTCTCAGAAGACATGAAAATATACAAGATAATACACGACCTCAATCAAGTATGTATTGAGATCAAGTATATAACAATCCAGTAACCTAATAAGCTGTAGATTGTTGGCACAAGTGCAAACACTCGCCCATTGTGCAATATTTGGATATATTGTTAAATAAATTAATTTCATAAACAATGGTTGTCAGGACTTAGGTACTCATTCTACACAGCTATATAGGCCTCGTTCAAAATATCTGCTAGCCTGGATTTCAGGAAGACTTGAGCAGGATATGACTACAGGTAGGAGGATCAGTGTTCCGTGTGGTGCTGGACGTAAATAATAGTAGGTACCATCCCATTTCTTCCCGTGGGTGTCGTAAAAGGCGACTAAGGGACTTACTATAGAGAATGGGCAGCAGCGTTCTCTATGCATTTTAACACCACAACTACGATCGCCAACCCGCCTGCCAAGCGTGGCGATTAAGGCAAACCCCGCATTTGGGGGACGCCTATGTCCAGCAGTGGACGTCTTTCGGCTGAAATGATGAATGATAAGGAAGATGGCAACGACTGCAGTAAGTAAGGGACACCCAGGAATGCTTGGTAAAATTTTAACAGCCAGCAAGATGGGCCAGTGACATTCCTATAGGTAATGATTGCCTCGGGTAACCTGGATGTCTTTACACAGACTCCGGACCCAAGTTGGCTTTAAAACTTGTTCAGGTGGAGATTCATAGATGACTCCGCCTTGGAGTGTAAATGTGGTGGAAATGTTATTAAGTGTCCCATCGTTTGTGGAAAACACAAACGATGGGACACATAATAACATGTCCTGCGTGTCCTGTCAGCTGCACGTTACAGGAACTGAGGGACGCTAGTAATGGCGCCAAATACGTAGGGTCATTGCGCCGGTTTCCCGACCACTTCTGGTAACCGACCACTTGTCTGACTAGGTTTCTTTAATTAAAGATCCTAGATTTAAGAGACCTTTCTTTTGGAAATAAAAATAAATAGTATGCCTTAAATATTATTTGAATAGTTACGTAATAAGAATTTACTAAATTTTATACAAACCGCTTGACCCAAAGCAAAGAAAAATGACGCTAAATATACGTACACGCGTTGATTCAGTGGTGTGACCAAAAAAATAGCAAGGCGCGCGGGGTTCGAAGGTAAGTTTTGTTACTTATTTTAAGATTTTTACTCAAATTGGAAGCGTGGGTACTTCAATTGTGTAGTGATTTCAATTGTTTAATTACATTTAAGTCAATTTTTACCTTATATTCAACTAAAACCCAGTGGTCGGCTACTGACATGCATATTTTAACAATACCTACGTTAGAAAGCGACCAGGTGGTCGTATTCTGACTCGCACAGTTTTATTTTGTTTTGCTTATTATGTTCTCAATGTTATAATTATGGTTACACAATACACATATTTTCTAGATAAAACTTGTTTTAATTCACCCACAAATATTGGTCCTAAATAGGTGGTCGCTAAGTGATGCAGTTCAAAAATTCCGATGGTAGTTTGCGACCACCAAGATTTAGTACTAAAAGAACGATGGCCGCAAACTAAAATAAGGTGCTTAACTATGTTCAGTATTCGATCACATGTGATTATTTAATTCAGTATAAGTAAAAGAAGTTTTTTTTTTTTTCAAGATGATACCCTCGTAAGCAAAAACCTAAGAAGAAGAAAACGACTTGGAGCATTGGTAAACAGTTTCGGGATATCGTATCCCCCTGTCTTGTCTCTTGAGCAATTGGATGGGGCTGGTTTTGTCATCCTGGTTCTGGACAGTCATCATGCTGCGCATCACACTTCGATATAGCGGCAGTCAATTCGACATCGTTGCAGAGAGGCTAGAAGTGCCCATATTTCGATGGAGTCGAAAAAAAAGTGGCTTTCTCGTAGTCCACAAATACCATACACAGCGGCTGGTTGTACTCCTCGGTCATCAGTAAAATTTGTCGAACATTATGTATGTGGTCTACGGAACTAATGCCTTTTCGAAATCCGGCTTGTTCTGCTGGCTGGAACTCGTCAAGTCTCCTGGCGAAACGGTTCGTGACAACTCTCGAGAACAGCTTATATTCGTGGCTCAGAAGTGAGATGAGTCTATAGTTCTTCAGCAAGGTACCATCCTGGATAACCTAGTTAAAGAGCCTTGCTAGTTCTCTCATGACTAGAGCTCCGCCCGCTTGCCTGTTGCCAAGTTTGCGGATGCCCAATTAAGAAGCAGGAGCTTTTGGATACTGCCCGAACTGATACTGGACAAAGTCGCTCACAATGGGCCTTATCAGAAGGCTAAAAGTCCCCCAAAGGTTAATGGAGAGGGTTATGCTTGGAGTTTCCCTACGTGATCGAATCAGAAATGAAGAGATCCGTAGGAGAACCAATGTAACCGACGTAGCCCGAAGAATTGTGAAAGTGGCAATGGGCAGGGCACATTGTTCGTAGAACAGATGGCCGATGGGGCCGAAGGTTTCTGGAGTGGAGACCGCGTACCGGAAGATGGAGCGTTGGAAGGCCTCCCACAAAATATGGACCGATGCCCTTGTGAAGGCCGCAGGAATCCGCTAGCTGCGGAAAGCACAGCATCGGTCGAAGTGTCGGTGCTTGGGGGAGGCCTATGTTCAGCAGTGGCCGTCTTTTGGCTGAAATGATGAGGACAAAGTGGCTTCTCTATGCCCTAAAACTGGAAAAGTTTTAGCTCCAAAGGGATATCAAAATTTGTACCAGGTTAAATCGGGCAGCGTAAAAGATTTATTTTATTTTATGAATTTAATAAAAAACGTTAAATCAGATGATTAAATACTATTTGTGTTGATGATTATTTAATATTTAAATATCTTTGATTTAAAGTAAAAAATAAAAATATTTTTTCCATTAAAACTTGGTTTCTTACTTTATTTTTATGTTTTTTAATTGTGGCCGTAATCTAGCATACTAGTGGTCGGCAACTGAAGATTGTGGTCGTTATCTAGCATTTCGGCTATTTTTGCACTTTTCCCATAATTTTTCATAATTTATAAATGGAAGCGTGATATTTTAAATTTTAATTCATAACTAGACTATATTTAGGACCAAATTATATGGTCGCCAACAATTTTGCGTGTAAATGGAGTATATTTTGATTCGTCTAAAGTTAGAAAAGAAATAAAGAAAGAAGGAAAGAAAATACATTTATTTAGCACAGACTAAAACACAATATAATACAAAGCAGATAAAAATATTGTTTTTAAATTAAAATCAAATAAAAGGTGTAAAGTGCGATGTAAGCAGAAATTTGATGGGGAGAGTGCCTCAGGGCTGCGCCAAAAAGGCCCAGTTCAGCAAAAATGCCAGACAACTATAAGTGCCTGACGCTGGTTTTCAACTGGACCTGATAGTGTGATGTGACGGATGTAAATCAGTTTTATAATGTAACGCGTATACAGTATACTTAAATAAAATAAATTTGGGTCAGATAAAAAATCCAAAAATACATAAATATAAAGAATATGTAATTCCCAGCAGTAAAACTGTATAGTTTAGCAGCACCTATTAGCCTGTTAGCAACTCAACTAACTGGTCGCCAACCGGCGCAACCACCCTACCCGAATCCATTTAGATTACCATTGACACGCTAAAAAGTCCTATAGGTATAATTGAGGTTCACACTAAATGGGATAGCCACAAGAATAAAGCGAAAAACACATACGAGGGATCTATACCAACCATCCAGAGACCTCAACTTCCTGGCTTTTTATATGGCGATAGGAAAACAATACAACAAAGACCCAAATTGAGAAACCTCAGTGAAATTGACCAAACAAACAAATCCGTTACCAGAATTACCGAACACTTTAAAAGGTATATAAAGAATGCAACCGTGAACTTGCGTCACTTGTAATGGAATACCTGCGCGTGAGCATCATACACAAATGAATGCTATAAATCAGTCCCTACCTTGTACCACAGCCGAAATATATGCAAATCAGCCGGATTATCTTGTTCGGAGATCAAAACTGACAAAACGCAAGCTTCATAATGTTTAAAACGAATGAAGTATCTAATCGAAACGATTCTAGATGTTTTTAAATGTAATAAGACTGTAATCTGACAGTTCAATAAAGTAACGAAGTTAGTTTAAAAAGGTGTGTTTGTTCTTCATAAAGTTACCTCTTAATTTTTTGGATAACAGAAAGTAAATATGGGATAACTGGTTTCGTTCAATTTGCAACAAGACTTGGTTCCATTTATATAATAATGATGATGATGCTAAGCAGCGGGAGTATTCTCAATTTGCGGGACGGTTGGATATTTATCCGTTTATTTTATACGCACATTCTTTTTCTGAATCGCATTATGGTATTTCAACGTCATCACAAGAGGCAAAAAAATATTATTTGTTCGTATAACAGTAAAGGCTTGTGCAGACCAGCGCGACTTGTCGCGCGACGCGACACCGGTAATTGTTATACTGTGAAGTTTTCTTAGAAATTATATTGTTCGTGTCGCGTCGCGCGACAAGTCGCACTGGTCTGCACAAGCCTTTAACCTGAGGAGCCCGTGGTGTAACTAAGTAATTACAGCCGCACGGATCGATTCATCAGGTAAGCTACGCTTGCCGGGATAGGTCCGTGGATGGGTGACCATCTTTAGGTACATGCCGAGACTCCTCCGTACCTCAAAGCAAGTTAAGCCGTTGATTCCGGCTATCATTTATGGATTTTTGACAGTCGTTATAAGGATTGTCAGAAGCCCGAAAGCCTGACAACCATTCTTACCAAGGGGTATCGTATTACCCAGTTGCTGGGTTGTGGAGGTCAGATAGGCAGTCGCTCCATGTAAAATACTGGTACTCGGCTGCGTCCGTTTAGACTGGAACACGACCTCAACAAAGTTGGGAAAAGACTAGGAAGATTGATAGCAGTAAGACTCCGGCTCTGTACACGTTCAAAATTGCGCTAAATAACTCTACGCAATAGGAGTAAGTATGTAAGGATCGCAGGTGGCGTTCTGTAGATTCTGCCTATCCGCGACCCCCATGGGAAGAAGGCGTGAGTTAGGTATGTATTACTCAACTATAGTTTCGGGACGTACGATAGCTTTGAACCAGTCAAGATTGTTGCACCGGTTCGATTCGTGCGCGTTTATAATAGCACCATACGCTTGAGGCGATAAATACTACTAAGGGTCAGTTCACACCGAGACGTAACGCGAAGCGACGCTGCGCGCACTTTTGAAGATAGTGATACAAAATATAACTTTATTTACTACACAAAAGCCGGCCAAGTGCGTGTCGGACCACGCACAATGAAGGGTTCCGTAGTTGGGATGAATTTATCCCAAGAACAAACTTAACATTGTAGTTGAAAAACGTGTTCTCCCATGCGGAATGTATGGGAGATCATGTTTTTCAAACTGCAAATTTAAGTTAGTTGATTATTTCTCGTTAACCTGTACAGCCTACTTGGCTCTCATAGTTTTCCTTTTAATTTCGTTATATATACTACTGCTGTGAATTTTATCACAAATCCAAGTACAACCATTTAGCAACAAGGGGGGGGACACACTTGACTCTAACAAAAAAAATCAGTTAAAAGCTTAATATGTCGCAAACGGATCCCTGAATCCAAAAATGGTCTTGACAAACTCACAATTTTTTGAAAGACCTTTCTAATGATACCCCACAACATGGGGTAGATGAGGAAAAAAAAACATCCCCACTTTACGTGTAGGGGAGGTATCCCAAAAAAAAAAACTTGATTTTATTTTACCACTTTATCGGCATGATTAATGTATACATATGCCAAATTACAGCTTTCTAGTACTAACCGTCTCTGAGCTAAACCGCGGACATACAGACGGACATGGCGAAACTATAAGGGTTCCTTGTTTACTACGGAACCCTAAAAAGATAAACATTTAATTAAGATAATTCGAAAATGTCCCGCGGCGTCGCACTACGCCGCGCTGTGCCTCGAGGTGCTTCGCCGGGAAGCGTGGCGTGCAAGAGCGACGCGAGGCGCAGCCTGAAGCTGTCGTGGCAACTTGTCCCTACTCTACTATTAGCTAGCGGGGCGGTAGCTCGCAGCGAACGCGAACGTAGACACGTTCCGCTGCGCCGCGCGGCGGCGTCTCGCTGAGCTGCGCTGTGTCTTGTTGCGCAGCGAGACGTGGCGCTGCCAGCGACTTCACGATGCGCTTCGCGACGTTATGATGCGTCTCGCAGCGCCGCGCTGCACAGTGCGACCACGAACCGCTACTCTTCAAGCATCGTCACGTCGCGTCACGTCTCGATGTGAACTAAATAAATATGAGTAGTTACGAAATATAATGTCAAAATAATAGCTTTTTACTAAATACATATTAAAGTATATACCTACGGTAGGTACTTGTTTTTTTTTTTTCTGTGTCTTTCTCTCTGTTTGATCCGGCTAATCTGCAAAGCTGGCGGCTGGATAGCTGATATTATAAGGAATAACTGAGACTACTTAATTTTTTTTTAAGTATTAGGGTCCACACGGGCGAAGCCCGCGAACAGCAGCTATTATAATAAATTGTCCTTTTTCTAAGGCAAGACATTAGGGTTTTCTATAACTGAATAAAATAGCTTTGCTCAGCCTTGAATAAGTTAGCTTGAATATTCGTTCTGCTGTGGCGGCATCTACATCGCCACATGCGAACTACGCATCGAAGACCTGACGTCACACAAATCCTGCATAGCGCAAATAGTTTACCGCACGAACAATATAAGTATATATAACTTCGGACATCAATCGTTTGGCGGTTGGCCGCCAGACACGACACCCGTCTGGTCCGGATGATCCTCTATTTTCTAAAGAGGATGAGTTAATTTTACACCCTGTTCCTCATACCTCTTAACTGCTATAAGAGCGGCTTCAGTACTGCAGTAAAAGGCGACGCGACGACGCCCCAACCCACTTCATAGCTTCATTATTTTGGTAAGAAAACACTTGAAAATAAAACAAAAAGCGTCACTTATAATACATAATATAATTAAAAGATCTTGTCTCAATATCATTTACATACGTAAAAACTTCTCATACTATTTACATCTCAATTCACAACTCATTTACAATAGTAATAAATCACAAAAAAATATTCAAAAAAACAATCTAAAATATAGGGGACAGTACAAAATCTCCTCATTTACAAAGAACCTCATTTGATCATATACTACATACAATGTACATTATTTACATTCAATACTGCATTTTGAGTCGTAGACATAGTCAATGGATTCCTTCAGTGTGCAAGGGTTTTGGAGACACATTGGGCCTAAAACTACATACATATTATGTGTTTCTAAATTATGTACATCTTTATTACATTGACAAATTAAATCATTAACACATCAGCCATTGGAGGTCTACTTGTATACAGGGTTAAATAAAATTAGCTAGTGAAACTCCGCAAGACGTGATCGGTATAGATATCAAAACGACACATGAACATAACAAACAAAAAAGTTTTTTTTTTTGTGGGGTTATCGACCGCAGTAAGGGCCATATTAACCTATCATAGAAATATGAATGGAGATGTATGAGTGATTTTTATATGAAGAACCTATGACGGTACAATAACTATTTATGATTTATATTGTCTATGATCATAGTTAAGGGATTCTATTTGACAGTCCGTATAACCTCAAAAATGGCTAAATCAAACATGGCTGATTCGTATATAGAATAGAATATTCTTTATTATGTACACCATAAAAAATACAGATATAAATGTAGACATTATCATCGTCATTGTCGTTTATCATCTTGATTAAGTATGACGTTTATATGATCATAAGTGTAATATGTAAAAATGAACACCAGCATCATTTAACTATGATCATAGAATTTGACAGCTATGAAATCATATTTTTATGATAAATATATGATAGTGTAAAGTAGTGTAGTCGCCTGAAAAATCAAATAATTATCACAGTAAATTATTTTTATTTTATCATGTTTAGATATCGCGTACCCGTCACGTCTACGGGGTTTAGCTAACTAATTTAATTTGCTCCTGTATAGTGAACCTCGTAATTACTTTACCACCCTAAGGTCGTACGTCACTTACACGTCATAAAACTACAACGACTTTGTCTTTGATAAATTACTTCAAGCTTAAATATGCTACGGCTACATTTTCGCGATAAAGTGAACTAAAGTTCGCGCGCTCTGTGTTACACTTCGAGACGTCGAGCGATGTGCGAGAGAGACACGCCTTATCGCGACAATGCAGCCGTAGCATTAAAACGCTACAAGGATCTTTTGGCGCTTGAATGACATTGACAGGGGCGCCTTGTTGGTAAACATTTTTGAAATTGTCACAGAAATTGTATTGCCAAAACAAGATGGCGGCGTTAGTTCCGATTTTGGCCACACGCCTAAAGAACCTTGTAGCGTTGTAAGTTTCAATTTGACGGAAATTAATAAAAGAAGAGAGAAAATAATGTTAAAAGTGATAAAGCTATTACGAGGTCGACTATACAGTCAACCGCACATCGATGGTAACAGTTTGACTTTCCCAGAACCTTTATTTCGTAGCAGTAAGAACAGTCTTCGCATTCCAAGTGTTACAACTGACGGGTTTTTGACTGTATAACTTGTCCACTCTGAAATGTCGCGCCCCACAACCGCATTACCGTGTGCGGTAGTGGGGCGCGACATTTCAGAGTGGACAAACTTTACATCAGCTTATACGCTATATAGACCTCCAACAAATCTATCAGTAAACTACCTCCATATAAATTATATACAAACAATAATTCATACCATACATTGTGCTTAAGTTTTGAGATCATAGTCAATCTTAGACCCAGTAGTGTCGTACCATAAATTCGAAATAGGAATGTGATCTATGGACTCATGTGCGAAAGACAGGAATTTAGATTGCAGACAAAAACGAGGCGCAGAGCAGATAATTTTCTGATGATGAATTATAGACTTTATAACCAGTGTTGAAAGTGCAAAGTTGTACTAAACATCGACACCAGACTTCTAACATTTCCTAAAGCGTCTTTGAGCTCGATCGTTTGCACTTTAAGACAATGATTATAAGGTTTATTATCCAATGTAATAAAAAAGTAGGCAGTCATGGGGACTGCCGACTCAAGTGAAAACTTAAATCTGGTATTACCGCCATCTAGCTTCTATAGTCTGAACTACGGCGCGAGCATGTTGCTGACGCGAATATAAGTTTATCCCCTACCAAAAATCAATCAACGCGCCTAAAGAAGTTTTCACTTTAAATAATCTCTGCTCTGCACTCCTCTTTGGTCTGCAGTGCCTAAGGTCTTCTCATTTTAATTGCATAGCATAGGCATAAATGTATATCATTTAGCAATTCTAAGTATTGATTACATGAAGGCAGACTATTTAAATCAACCAAGCAGTTGGGTTAATGCAGATGCGCCAGGGTGGCGCTTCTTACGGTTTTTGAAATTTGTAAGTCAGTAGTGGTTTTATGTTGACCAAAATATGATTCGCGTAACTTATATGTATTTACAGAATTATAATCATCAATACAACTCTCTCATATTTAAACCACTAGCTTTTGCCCGCGGAAAAGTCATCATCATATTTCAGACAATTTACAAAGAACCTTAATGAACTATACATCTAAACCTTACTCATGAATCACTCCGTCCATTGGTAGAAACTGTATACAAATCGATTCGGTAGTTTTTGAGTTTATCGCGTTCAGACAGACAGACGCGGCGGGGGGAATTTATTTTATAATATGTAGTGATATTTTGACCAACTTACAACCCACTGCCTACCTGCTTATTACAATAAAACCTATGAAAAATTGAATTTCGCGGGCTATCATAGTACATTCCTATGCTACGCAATAGCTTAGCTCAACTAATCCACCAATATATCGCTTTTTTGGAGTGTATTAAACAAAAAAATTCATAATTATAAAATTTTGTGTGATTTACAGTCAACCAATAGGAAAATTGATTCAAAGTCACAGGTATATGTGCATGGAATAAATAAACAAATAATATAAACTTCCGATTATTTTAGACATTTTTAAATACATACGTTTAATCAGTTTTAGTGTTAAAACAAAAAAATCTTTAGACAATGACGTTTTCATACTACGACGATAACTACACCGACATATCGTCAGCTCGGACGACAACGATATCGTCCGACGATATCGGTATGTGTCACGATGTAACCAACAGCTTATCGTCATGCGGTACGCCACAGCAGTCTCGAAAGGTTACATCGCCGCGCGATTCCAAAAGTGTAAATTGTATTCGAGGTAATAATGGCCGCAGTGAACAAGTGCACTGTGTCGTCAGCCGATATCGGCACGACAAACAATGTCGGCGACGATACCGTTGACTACACCGAGACATTGTGCAAGCGTTTAGTAGGTAATTGTATGAAAATACCAGTCCGACGATAAAGTGTTAGCGATAGTTATCATCCAGTGTGAAAACGGCCATTCATGTCAAATGTTTTCCCGCGACAATCATGTAAGATTTGATTGGTTCACAAGTAATTTAAATTTCAATGTCTGAGAAATAGTTCATTGTCTGATATTAGAGAACTTTCGACGCCGAGTGCGATGAATGTGTAGCCTGGCGATTTTCGCCTAAGAAATTGACATGGTCGTTGTTCCCTCCGGCGAGAAACTCTACTTGTGTAAATGAACCTTTATCGTATAAATCGCCAATCACGAGCACTATAGTAGAATTATCATCGTCATTGGCATTGAAAGTTCAATTCAACTATGCTTTGAACACACCGCGCCAGCAAAGCTAACGCTCATAAGGCCAAAACATAAATCGGCATAATCGGCAGTCTGTACTCAGCATTACTAACAATTCTGTTTTCGTTGTGAACTAAACCAAACATAAATTATTGCTATCTTTTACTCTCAGATAATTGAGACAGATCTGGAAAATAAAGGTTGATGTAAAATTCCATAGAAGAATAAAACTTCAGAATATGTCGTTTAAAATAAAACCTCTCTTTCACCCTCAACCTACTAAAAAAAGATAGCAATACTTTCCAGTTCAGTCTGCACAGAAATCTCATAAATCGACATGACATGTACCGTCGTCCCTCTCCTGCGCAGCTGCACATCCGTTTCCGGCCATGTTTGAGCACACCACACTCTAGCGTTTGCACTAGTAACACGAACACTCTGTCTTGTCTATGCGTTTGTGTAGTCTATGACGCCCGCCGTTTTAACGTTATCTTGCCGCGGGCTAACTGTGATATGTATATCCGTACCCGTTCTAGGTTTGTTTTCTTTACCCATATCTGGAACAAGGAAATAGTTGTTTATTGTTATGCATTTACAAAAATGCGTATATTATTTGTCTCTGCAATTGAAACTTGTTTTAGGGATAAAAATAAGTTAATCATCACAGAGAACTTTTTATAAAACAAAAATATCAGTTGCTCGAAATACGTAAAAATAAAAATGAAGTTTACTAACCGCCTCGTCGGTGATGGCGTGTATGTGTCCGGGGAACTTGGGCATGTCCCGTCCCTCCACGGACACACTCTGTCCCCGGTGGTACCAGCGACGCTCGTACAGTAACTTGCCGTCTTCTACGCGGGTTTCTGTCGTCTCTCCACTGTCCCGGACTGGGGACTCACCTGTGGAAGAAACTTTTGATTATGAATAGAACAGTCCAATACAGCACTGATGCATAACAGTGTGTTCTGCATGGCGCCAAATATATTTAATCACATTCCGCCACACATTAAAGAATTAAATGTTAACTTATTTAACAAAAAGTTTAAGAACTTTCTAATTCAAAAAGCCTATTATAGTATTTCCGAGTTTTTAAAAGACAAAGCATTGATATAGTTTTATTTTTTATATTAATAATATAATTTTTTTTGTTCTTCTTTGTGTTTCGTTATTGACATTATGTATAATATTAAGCAAATAAACCTGACTTATGTGTTATAATATGTATTTTTTTTTTCTTAATTACTTTGACTCTTGACTGGCTAATTTTGTTTTATTATATACATTTCGATGACGAGCTTATGACACTATTCTGTGGTATTATTATTATAATTTGATTGATGCAGTTTTAATTTGTTATGTTAATTGATTTGAATAATGGACAAAATAAATAAGTATTTGCGGTTTATATCCTATTAATAAAAATAACCTATCTTTTTATATTTGTACGCCGTTAAGGCAAAACATGACTGTGCTATAATTTAATGTAACATCTTGCATGCAATGTGTGTATACTTATGTTTTGAACAAATACATTTTATCTTATCTTATTAATTGTTCTAGCAATTATTCATTGGCAAAGATGCACAAAGAAAAGTAAATATTTTATAATCATTATTTCATTTTTTGTTTAGCTTATGTCTAATAAATTTGGAGCCGAAACCAGGGACAATACCTAATATTTCACCAATCCTATTTATTTATGTCTAAAATAATCGATTTTGGGAGGATAATCTTTAGATGTTTGAAAATACTCACAACTACTAGAATTCAAATGCTTCCTGGGCTGCGTGGAGTTATGCGCGGGCGCATGGTGTGACCTGGGTGGCGGGGAATGCCGCGAGATGGCACGTAAGTCGGCCTCGATGTCCCGCTCGTCCAGTTGGAACGTCAGCGTGGTTGCTAGAGGCTTCCGCCGCTTTTCCGGCGCCGGCGCAGGCTCGTTCGCGCGCCGTCGTAGGATGCGTTTCATTACTGGTTTTACCTGAGGATTATTCGTAATACAAGCACATAAATTAAACAATCACACACTAAGTACTGACTTTACGTTACTCACTAATCAAGAACTTTAACATCAAAATCAAAATAATATTTTATTTCACATGCTGGCAAGATAGTGGTTAAAAACAGGTTTCTCTTTTAAAAATAAATGATTTTTTCAATGTTTTGAAATTACAGTGTTTATAGGTATGAGAGGACAGTGCAGGCCTGAGAACAACTGCTTAACACAATAGAAAATAGTACCTATACAAATCTACAGTCTGTTAATCCTGCAACATCCTCACATTCACAAAATATAAAAGGATAAACAACATTATGTTACATTAATTTGATTAAATTTTTATTATTTGTTGTTATAGCGGCAATAGAAATGCATAATCTGAGAAATGTTCAACTATCTACCTATACATGAGATACAGCTTGCTGACAGACAGACAGCCGGATAGCAGAGGCTTAGTAATAGGGTTTCATTTGGTACCCTTTGGGTACGGAACCCTAAAAATGACTGCTGGCCTATAAAAATAGTAGTTACTGAACATTGCTTGTTATAAAAGGATTTCCTTAATACTTAGCTATAAAATAGCTGTTATGAACAGTATTAATTGGGAAAACAAGTTTGAAACAGATTATTGCTAGCCATTAACCTCTTCTAAGTTCAGACAAAACATTGCAGTATACAGCTGTTAGTATTGCAGCTTGAGTTCTAGAAAAATATGCTTTGTGGGGTAAGAGAAACTCGCTAGGTAGAGCATCCTGTCTGTCTGACTGTACTAAATAATCTTCCTTCCAATTAAGAGGATTTTCTTACCTCCATAGAATCTCCATTGAGTTCCATACTGTGCCTCTCACTCTCAATCATTTTCCTCTTGTCCTCGAAGTCATTGAGCAGGTTTTCCCTTAACTCTATCTTCTTCTCTTCAAACTCTTTAGCTGCTGCTTTCTTTTCTGCTATGTACTCTCTTTCTACCACGTCATACATGTGTTCCCTGCGATTTTAGACAGATCTAGTAAATATTATTTTTATAAAAAGTTTTTGTTGTATAAATACTGAATGGGTTTTTTTCTAAACAACGACGGGGTAGCTCTGCGCCTGCATCTCACCTGATGGTAAGTGATGAGAGGGCCGAAGCTGGCAGCGAGCTTCACCCGAAATCCTCAACCACAGAGGAGTTCCTCTGTGGTAAGATAGCCAGTTGGCTATCTTACCTCGAAACACAATGCTGTTAAAATTGTTGTTATGGCGACAGACTTAGCTAAGATAGTGGTAGCTCGCCAGGCGGACTTGAACAAGCCCTACCACCAACCAAACCAAGCAGAAAATTTTGCTCCTACTGGGAATCGAACCCGGGACCTCTGGGTCTGAGACAGGCGGTCTACCAACTTGACAACAGGGGTGGTTAAACACTCCAACAAAATAGATTTATTTGTCTCATAACACAATTAAAATTTCAAGGCATAGTGGCTACTCCTAGGCAAGTAGTTTATATTGAATCTCACCTATATATTTTATTTATCCTGAGCCTCTCATGCAGTTGGTGCTCTAGCCTCTTGACCCTCCTCAGAAACTCTGGGTGAATGCCATCTTCTAGCTGCTGCAATTGTTTCTTCAGGTTTGCCAATTTGTCTTGATATAATCTGAAATTATTACACCTTTGTGTTACAATTTTCTTCAAAAAGGTTACAGGCTTCCTGCTAGGTAAAATTGTAGGGTGGAAAATTAAATAAAAAAACAAAAATACCAATATATAAAATTTAAGAGTCTATTTGTTATTTCAATATATATTTACTAAATGCATACTTATTAAAAAAATAGTTTTTTTTTTCTTTCTGTTTGTTCCAGCTAATCTCCAAAACGGCTAGACTGATTTTGATGGGACTTTCACTGGCAGATAGCTGATGCTGTAAGGAGTAACTTAAGCTACTTTTATTTTAGAAAAAGAATAAGAGTCCACGCGGGCGCAGACGCGGGCAGCAGCTATTCTGTTATAAGGTTAGTCTCTGTATTCAGAGAGAAGTAAGGTTCATAATACTGTGTTATTTTCTCATTAAAATAACCCAGCTAGTTTCTGTTCTCTTTTTATTGACAGAAGAATACAAATTAAATGCCCAAGGGGATAAGTGGGATGATATAACATTAGCTAAATCCGTTTTTGCAGATTGGTAATTAGGTAGATGTCACATGTCTTCGAATTTTTGTTTCTAGGCTATGTCGGTTTCCTCACACAAGCTTTTCCTTCACAGCATTGACAATTTTTTTTTTTTCATTCTTCAAAACGTCAAAACGGTGAATGTCACATAAGTGTAAGGTAGGTAGGTAATAAATAATATGAGCTGGTATCTGCAACTCCACGTCTAAGCGTGTATTTTGCATTTGGATGTGTAAGGTATTTATGATCTACAAATTGTGCAGTTTCTATGGGAGTTCTTTATTCCTGTCAGTGAGTCCTTGAAGAATAAAACTATGAAATATTTTATAATATTATGTAAAATGTAAACATACTGTTCCTTGACTTCAAGTGGCTCATCATTGTTGGGTATGTCTGTTTCACTGGCTTCTTCCGTATCTGTAATAAATAAGAAATCCTAAGTACCTAATATTATACATTTTAAATATTTATTATTTTATTTTCGGCCTGTGTTGTCCCACTGCAGAATAAAGAGCTCCCTTTTTTCTTTCGCTCGATTTTGGGCAAGTCTGGACCAGTCCTGAACTAAGTACTGCTGTCATATTTCACATAGACAAAGATGTTGTTAGCTGCTGTTTTGAGAATAATATTATATTCAAGGAATTATTCCCAGTTTTTATCAAATAAAGTACAGACATGTTACCAAGGCAATATTCAGGCCATTTCTGTTAGGATTGGCTTTTAAAACTATTAATCGTGTTTTGATTGGCTTGCATTTTTTTGATGTAAGGAATTGTTGAAATCTTTCATTACATGTTTTCTATAGTTTAAGTTCAATTGCTATTTACCAATATAAATAGCACCAATATTACTGACGTTTTGTTTATATTTTGATGGCAGACACAGAAATGGACAAAAAAATCTAGTTTAGGCAAATATAATCTGCAACATTGCATTGCAGATGCATCTAACCTAACAATATATTTCCAAACTCTCATAACTTTATAATAATATTATATCTTCAATATAAACAATTTCAACCATATTTCTTATCAAGTAACTGTACAAATAAATAAGACATGTTTACAAAACAAATTATAGTAAGTATACAGACATTATTGCCACTATAGATTTGGATACTGATTAAAAAATTTCACAGATGTATGAGAATTAAGTTTGAAGTGTTATGTTATGTGGAATATTAATTAATAGCCATTTTTGTTGATGTGATGACAAAAAATATATATTTCCTTGACAAGATATATATATATTTAGCAACATATTGTTTACATTGCAAAACATAATGATGGTTTATTACAATGTTTTTATAATATTGTGGTATCATTGGATAATTAGTATAGAAGGTCAGAAGCCATAGCAGGAGGCTAATTTGGACAATTTGATGGCCATGTTTCCAGTTATGATAAGATCATGCATATAGCAGTATTGAACTCTTAAAGACCAGGTATTTTGTAAAAGTTGATAATTATGTTTCCTGTTAATAATAAAGAAATGTTATCATAACTCACAAAGTCCCATGTGACCAAATGTTTGACCAAAAAAGTTGGCCACTTGCTACCATTTATACAAATGAGATTTTTTATGGAGAAAGTGACATCAAAACGAACCAATTACGTCACCAAACAGGTTGCTAAGAAATAGGCGGGAATGCAACAGTATGGTCAACATTGTATATAAATAACCTTGTTGTAATTACATAACCAATGTTTACATGTCATCTATGACTCTATAGGGAAACATATACTAAGGTACAACGAAGATAGGTGAAATAAGATACCAAAACAGGGTTAGACAAAGATCGTAAACAAAACATACCTTCGTCACTGTCCTCGACTGGCGGCACTGGTGGTAACGTGTCGTCTCTATCCCTGTATTCGTCCAGGTCGTCGTACCCATCGTCCTCGAAGTCATACTCGTCCCCGGGGCCCGAATATGATCCTTGGCAAGACATAGTAGAGGCGACGCGTAATAGTTGCATACAGATTGGGTGCGATCACCGTCTCAGAAACAAACCCTGACAACGAGTAACACCGATAGTGACACGAGCAACAAATGGCAATTACCAGTTATGTCACTCATATAAAGAATTTAACATAAAATCCACTTCGATGAAAAAATGAAATTGGAGCAAATTGAAGCTGTTTTACGTCAAACTGGACAAAAAGCATCATGCAAACCTTTCAAAAACTAAAGATTAACAAGATAACTGTGATGTGGCGCTAGTGAAGCCGACAAGAACATAAGAGTAAAAGAGAGACCCGATTGTTTCGTAGTTTACAGGTTATTATTAGCATGACTGCATTGGAACCATAAACAATATAGCTGATTTGTGAAAGATCGACTATAAAACATTCCTAGTCGAGTAATATATTTCGAATCATGTCTGCATTTTGTATCGAGTAGTCAATATTCAACGGACGAATAAGACGTAATTTAAAAATAAAAAATCCATACTTTTTTTTTGTATACATTCTTTAATGAACGTGTATCTGTCTGTACTTGTCTTCAACTGACTTCAAGGAGCTTAAATACCATAATTGTCTTTGTGTTTTAGTCGTTCAAGTGGTCTACCACGTTTAACTCAACTGAAATGTTTATTTATATATGAAGAAAAATACTTCCGTGACTTTATGTATGTATAAATTAAATAATGTTCAACTTATCAACATGCAGCATAATACGCAACCGACTTCGAAGAAAATTCATTATATTTTTGGAAATCGCTTGGGTTTGGGTTTGACTTCCAAAGCAAAAATAATTTTTCGTTTTGGTCTTCTCTTTCGTAGTCTCTTTTTTAGGGTTTCGTAGTAAACAAGGAACCCTTATAATTTCGCCATGTCCGTCTGTCTGTCTGTCTGTCAGTCCACGGCTTAGCTCAGAGACGGTTAGTACTAGAAAGCTGTAATTTGGCATATGTATACATATTAATCATGCCGACAAAGTGGTAAAATAAAGTCAAGAAAATTTTTTTTTTTAGGGTACCTCCCCTACACGCAAAGTGGGGATGTTTTAGTTTTCCTCATCTATCCCATGTTGTGGGGTATAGTTAGAAAGGTCTTTCAAAAATATTGTGAGTTTGTCAAAACCATTTTTGGATTCAGGGATCTGTTTGCGAAATATTAAGCTCTTAACTGAAACATTTTTGTTAGGGTCAAGTCCCCCCCCTCTTCTAGCTAAATGGTTGTACTTGGACTTGTGAAAAAATTCACAGCAGTAGTATATATAACGAAATTAAAAGGAAAACTATGAGAGCCATGTAGGCTAAGGCTGTACAGGTTAACGAGAAATAATCAACCAACTTAAATTTGCAGTTTGAAAAACATGATCTCCCATGTATTCCGTATGGGAGAACACGTTTTTTAACTACAGTGATAAGTTTGTTCTTGGGATAAATTCATCCCAACTACGGAACCCTTCATTGTGCGTGGTCCGACACGCACTTGGCCGGTTTTTTTTTTAGAGAAGGTTGTTTTTTTGCTGTAAAAGGTATTTATTTATCACTTTTTAGTTGTGCCACCCCTCACAAATTCATAAACCGCTATTTACTATGATAATGTGAAGATAGCAACATTAATTCTAAAGTACGCTAACTGGTAAAACTCTAATAAATTGATGCTAATTCAAAACTACTCAACCAAATTAATAAAATTGGGATGGGGCCAGACTTCTCCCATAGAAAAAAGGTTCACGAAAATCAGTCCAGCCTCCGCCTATTTTTTGAAGTCGCCTAAAATTACATAACATTTTGTATTGGTAGTGTTGGTCCCCATTGATTTCTAAAGCCTTAAAGCCTATGCCATGCAAGCTTTGAAAAACCCCAACACACTGAAAAATTGTAAGTTGTCTTATTGTAGAGTTAGTTATCTCAAGTCAGATATAAATAAAAAAATCGACTACTAAAGCTTACTAAAAAGATGTTTTGTTGGTGAACGTTGCGTTGCGATTGCGAGGAGGACGGCAAAAAAAGTTCATTTGTCTATTGTTATGATTTGACGTCACGAAGGTGGACGTCATCTTGAATGAAAAATTCTTATTTTATTATTTATTTTGCTAAATTAAACACGTAACGCGTAGCTATATTCAGTGTTAAACGATTAAATTAAACAACGTTGCCTGTGATGTGTTCAATCGATACCAGTTCTGTGTGTTTGTAGGGAGTGAAGGTGACGCTATACGCTATTGTGTCGGTGATGTAATTTAGGTGATTGGGTGGCTTCCTAGTCCTAAGTACTAACTACAATGGAAGAGTCCTCATTCACGATCCCGGCCGACGACAATGGTGATACTGAACTCGACCCTAGAATACAGGTCAGTGAGTGAAAAATAATGTACTGAATAACTGTTATGGTAGGCCCTTATAACTGCAAAGATGAGTGTCAACTTTGTAGATTATTTCGCCAACGAGCACAATGGATACGATATTTTATATCAAAACATGAAATACGGACTCATAGCCAGCAAAGAGCTCTCAGAGTACCTTAGGGAAAGGTCGAATATAGAAGAGACTAATTCGAAATCGTTAGCTAAATTAGCGAAACAGGCGAATAGTAACTGCGCGCAGGGCACGTTCGCACCCTTTTGGGGCGTATTGAAATGTTCCGCCGAGAAACTGTCGAATTTACATCAACACATGTTCCAGAAGCTTAGTGAACTGGTTAAAGATGTTGCTAGGTATGCAGAAGAGCTTCACAAGAAGCACAAGGCTGTCAAAGACTCTGAGTCTAACACTTTAGAAGTAGTGTTGTTGATACAGAACACTAAGCAGGCCTTACAGAAGGCTAAAGATGTGTACACAAGTAAGTCAGCTGAGCTAGAGAAGCTGAGGAAAGATAATGCATCTGCTAAAGATATTGAGAAGGCTGAGGTTAAGATTAAGAAGCTCCATGAAGACTATAAACAGTTAGCTGAGAAGTACAACCTGGTGAAACAAGACTTTGAAAAGAAAATGACCCAAACATGCAAACACTTCCAAGATGTAGAGGAAGCACACCTTAAACAGATGAAACAGTTTGTGAATTCATATGCTGATATCATTCAGAACAACCATGACCTCATGGGGCAAGTGCATAGAGATTTCAAACACCAATGCCTGGAATTAACTGCCGAGAAACTGCTGGAACAGTTCCTCATAGAGAAATATAATGCTATAGAGAAGGCAGTTTTAGTGGAACTACCTCTTACATTACCTAAGCCAGGGTCAGCTAATAATTCCATATCGGAAGCTGACCAGATATCAACTGTCTCAAATGGTTCACACAAACCTGCACCACCAGCTAAGGCACCAAAGAAGGAGCCATCTTTTGCAACTAAGACTTCAAGGAGAACTACCTCACTTTTGAATTTGTTTACGCCCAATTTCCAAAGCAAGGAGGAGCCAAGTGGGAGCATCGAAGGTGCGGCGCCATGCTCTGCGCCGTCTAGCCCCAGTGGAACACCAGCAACCCCAGTGGCACCTGATAAAGATGCCGATATGGGCCGCACTACGCTCAGAGAATCCAAATGGTTCTTGCGTAGCAGGAGAACTAAGCCTAAGCTGAAAAAAGCCAAAAAGAAGAAAGATGAGATTTCAGAAAACTCGAACCCTGGCGAAAAGTCTGATTTAGACGAGAAAGAGGAAGAAGTACCAACAAAAGATGGTTTTATGAATTCCCCAGAAGTTGATGAGGAAGGTTATTGCATTAGACCCAAAGATGAGAAAGGTAGTGTATACTCTTCCACAGATTCAGATTCAGAGGAGGAGAGGGAACAGAAGATCCATGTGGAGATCAAACCCATAAGCAATGGTGTTAATCCCATATCAGCTAGTGTGGATGAGCTCAGAGCTACAGTTGAGAATATTTCCCTGTACAAAATCGGCACGACCAGGCGCGGCTCGAACGCCAACACCAGTAAAGCAAGCAGCGACTTATTAGATTTGAACTTCTTCCAAAGTCCCACAGTCAGCAACCCCGCGTCGCCGCACGGCAATGTCTCCAATCCTTACGCTCCATTACAGGGCAATCAGTCACATTTACTCGAAAGCCCTACTCCTGTTTCTAATCCCGATGTAGGCGATCTATTTTCTGAAGTGGGTGACATGGGGCAGTCGAACATACGAACTTCCACCCCTACGATGTCATCTATCTCGCTCCCTCGACCGCCATCGAGGCGATCTGAAGGAGACTTTCGCACTGCCGGCTCTTCGGGGTCGCGCGGTCCTTCGCCTCTCACAATAGGCATGGCGGATACTATACCGTTAGCTGTCGCGTTCCACGAGATTATTCATTCCTATTTCCGTGGTACGGAAGAGTCGAAGTGCCAAGTTAAAATGTCAGGAGATATGATGCTCTCCTTTCCTACCGGTATCGTCGGCGTATTGGCCAACAATCCGAACCCAGCTAAATTATGTTTCAGACTGAAAAACATACATAGATTGGATAATGTTCTACCAAATAAACAATTGATAAGTATCAACGCGATGATGTCGACGCGCGATAACACGGTAGTCGAGTTTAATATGCCTGCTTTAACATCGCTCTTGAAACGGCAGTCGGAAAAGAATCCGACTGCGCAGTACTTCAACGTGGATATACTTAAATACCAAGTACGACCTAAAACCGGCGCGGCATCATGTCCACTCCAAATGGTGTCTTACTGGAAGTGTGAGGAGGACCACACTGACTTGAAGGTGGATTATAAATATAACCTGCACGCGATGAGCCCGCCGTCTCCTCTGCTTAACGTATCAGTTTGCGTGCCCATGAATGGGGCGGTGAAGAATGTGATCGCGATGCCGAAGACCGCGTGGACCGGCGAGAGCGAGCAGGCAATGTGGCGCTTCACGGAGCTGTCGCAGCACTCGGAGGACCGCGGCGTCGGCTCGCTGAAGGCGCGCTTCGAGCTCGGTAAAGGTCCGTCTGACAAAGCGACCATCTCGGCGCAATTCAACTGTGAGGGCGCGACCCTCTCCGGCATTGAGTTCGAACTAATAGGCAGCGGGTACCGCCTGTCCCTCGTCAAGCGGCGGTTCGTCTCCGGCAAATACATTTGTGATAGTGATTTGAACTGATTGGTCCAAAACACTTATGGAATACACATGTTTGTATATAGATCTTGTTGTCGTATATTCAGAGAGTGTATGGGATGAGTAGGTTTCTACACCACATGTCTCTTATGTGTATATGTTTTGGTACCTTATAGGACTGTTTCCTGTCCAAATAAAAATAACTTACAATAATGTATCACAACATTGTTTGTCAATTTTCAAGTTAAATTGTTAGTTGTTAATTTGGAAATTGTATTACTTATTGATTAGGTATTATATGTTTCACATCTACTAACTTATTTTTCAGAATAGATAATGTGCCATTTTATACTGTATTTTGTAAATTTACACACGAGTACTGACTGTTGCACTAGTACACTCATACATAATAGACACAAGATTTTTGTTCACATTACTATTAAGTGGGTACTCAGCCTATTTTTTTTTAATAAAAAATGCATCACATTTTATATTGATTGGAAATACGATCTTTTCTCATCAATTTATTTAAATGTCTTTTTTTGTCAAGAATAGCGATATTTTCAATGTTGTTTTGTCTATCTACTGCTGAGCAGATTTCCTAATTAATTCAATCCTTTCAATTTTATTTTATAGTTGTATAACCCCAGGATATAAACTTTAAAGCAACAATATGTCACATAATATGGATGTGTATGAAATTATTATCATTTAAAATGTTTTTTTTGATTATTCTGAGGTCAATAAATGATAACATCATTTCTTTTAGAGTAAACAAGCAATTGTGTATTTTTTAAAGTAAAAAAAAACTTTGTTTGTACAATTGTGTTTTTAGATAGTGTCTGTTATATTTTTATAGAGGCCTAAATAATGCAACTATTGAGAACTATATGGCCACAAATCTCTAATATAAATAATTATATTTACTTATTTGTTTCATTTCTGTGAGGTTTGACTCTAATAGTGGCAAAAATCATGATACATATTTTTATCTCTTACATACATTGCTATTTTATTCACTTTCAAATATATATTTTTTTGCATGTTGTCTCAAACAGACTATTAGGTCAATATTAACCAGTATAATATTTTTATATAAAAAAAAAGTTTCTAGAAATATTAACATAAAATATTTATATATTATTAAATATAAATATTTTACTTGTCACCAGCAGGTTTGGGATATTGGCAATGATTTACCCATAAATGGACCAGTAAGGTACGGCCCAGTCTTCAACAATAATCTGGATATTACAAATACTGCTGTTTGCCAAACCAGTACTGTAACGTTCCAAAATTAAAGACCAATGAGTTTTACGGATTATTAATATGTGAAATCATTTCAGTAAAAGCAAAATTATTTAACTTTTATACAACTGGGTCAAATGTCACATAAATGGAACATTATTTTCATTGATAAATGTAACTTTTTTTAATAATTATGCATATTTACATTATTGTTGCAAGTAAGATTCATTGAATCTCGAAGTAGCATATTGTATTGTCATTGTTTTTTTTAATAATTTTCAACATACTTAGAATTATTTAACCTTTATGTTGATGTTGTATTTTTTTAGTCAGCATTTAGATTTCGACCACCGGTGAAGTTTAAAAAAATAATTATATTATAAAAATTGTTTTTTTTATGTTTGCAATACTTACTATAATGAAAAGTAACTTATCATATAATTTTAACTCATTTATATGTAATCTCCTATTGTAATTTTATATAAAAATCCTTTAAATATCCCAGCGGCCTAATATGAGTTACGAAAATATTTAAGTGACTAACTTTACCAAAAGTTTAGTGTTCATAACAATACGATTTATTATAATAAAGGTCAAACCATAATATAATAGTACCTACAACTGAACCATTCCATTAATATATTATGTCTCATAATTAAGTATTATTTTATTTTATTATGAATCACAAATTATTATTTTTACACATAAAGGTGCGTAGCTATTCGGCTGAGTTAATTTAAAAACGTATTAAAAATCTCTTTTCATTATAAAAATTAGATAAAAAATTTGCTAAATGCGTAATAAAATATTTTTGTAACGTAAAATTTATCGCATGTATGATTCTAATTATAATGTAAAACTATGTTAATTTTAAATAAAATGTAATTTAGCATTTATGTAGTTATTTTATTAGTGTCACAAAACCAAGCCGTTTTTAAATAAAATGGACGTAAACTATGTAAGTAATAATTTTAGTTCGCTTTTGTCGTAGGGACAGGAAACGTTCGTCGTATAAGGTACAGTAAGCCCTTTGTACATGGCGCGGTTTCTTTACAGCACGGTGCGCTAACCGCATCGTAAAAAATCGGGTGAGCTTGTAACTACGCATATACGGCGAACGCGCCGAATCAACCGTAGTTTTTCACGACAAAACCGTACATTTTCACGGCCCAACCAACCGTACATTTTCACAGCCCATCCGTACATTTTCACGGCTAAACCATACATTTTCACGATAAGAAAAACGTGTGTGTACAAAGGGCCTAACAGAGATAAATTGCGATATTGTGCCGTTTATCTAGACTAGTGATAAATATTAGTTTAGTGATAAAAGCTGATGAATCTATAGTAATGTCTCGGATGTTTCCCGTCTCTACGTGTTGCTTGCTGTTGCCTTTCGTTTGGGAGTACCATGTGCGGGTGCCGTGCGATTGTCTCAAGTTCTTCAAACATTTTCAGGTGGAGTTGGAGAAGCTGAATGCTGCTACCGATGAGATCAATAAGCTGGAATTAGAGCTAGATGTAAGTGTATTTTTTGTATTATTTTAGTGTAGGAGTGGGCTAAGGCGAAGAGTGAATTACAGTCCGGCCGTTGAGAGACTGCGTTCTTGACACCTGTCAGTTCCATATTAACGAATATGTGTTTTGCAAATTTGATCGTTATTACTTCTAGAAATTGTCCAACTGACAGGTATCAGGAACGCAGTCTCTTGACGGCCGGACTGTTGGTATATGTTGTGGTTACCTGTAGATAATAAAATATAGGTAGAAAATGCTTTATTGTACACCGAAATTAATCAATGATAATTGAGTTTAATAAATGAGTAATTCAGTTTTTATTAAGGGAAAGGACACTATCTCTGTAAGCTCATAGGTATTTTAACCTTCAAGATAATTGTAGTATATCTCTCGTTGGTAATACATAAAGTAAATAAATAATTTGGTAACGTACTCATTATACTAAAAAAAAACGAGCGATCCTTACAGTAGTCGCATAAGATGTATAAGATCTGACATCTGACCTTGGTAATAAGCAACATCAAAGAGGCCCCCCCTCGTCAAGGTTGTGTCTGATAGCCAACTCTAGCACCGCGCGCGCTCATTGGTCAAATCAAATAGCGCGCGGTTCCCGGCTTCCTGTAACACACTTCCGTCCATTTTCACGAAATCACTCCCACAGATTTGATTATTAAGAAAATGTTAATTTGGTTGCAGGAAAGCTAGAGGAAAACTACACATAAAAAAATATATGTGTAAAACCATTTATTTTAACTTAAAGCAGATGTAGATTTATTTTAAATTAAACGAGAAGTAACACATCTTAACATTTAAAATTAAAATATAGAGTTGCGCCAAATAATACATTGTTAAACGTTTTAAAAATAGTCAACGAATTGAAAAGGCTCGTGACTTTACCTTTTCGTTGTTTATTTAGTAGAATCGTTCACTAATCAGGCTAATTAAGTACTAGGAAACATAATTGACCCACTTACAATTTTATATTCAAATGTCGTGAGACTCACGAATAAGCATATTGTGGTTAATGGCAGTCGTTAAAACAAAAAAGATGGAGTCCAAGAGTCTATACAAGGTGGCAGGGACATCGACGCGAAAATCAACGTCAGTTAGTCTAGAGCAGATAGACTAGGCTTAGTTAGACTTCAGATCTCCCACAAATTACAAAATTTTGACAAAATATCTGTCAACTTATTATGTATAACTATTATAAGAATGTAATTTGTGGAGATAAATAAACATTATTTTTTTTGTTATTAAAAAAAAAGCTATTCCATTCATTTTGACCGCGTCTTTATTGCACTTTTCTATGGAACAACAGTTTAAAAAAATAATAATATGATCGATGAAAGTTATAACGTTGGGAGTTCAGAATCATGTACTGACTCCATGGCAACAGTTTTCGCTTCGATGTCCCTGCCACCCGTATATTTTTGTAATTTTACAACTTGGCAGCGCTTAGAGCGTAACTTCGGGCTCAAAGTTAAAGTAGGCATCCGCTGTTGTAAAGTTGAAATGTATTGTTATGGCATTTCAACTTGGCAACCTTAGCTTTTCCATCTGACCTAGTAAACTATTTTAGTGAACTCATTTCAGTACGACAAAAAGTAAATACTTTTGTACACAGTTTCGGAAAAGCCAACCAACATAAAAATTGCTGGCAGTTTCTCAAACTGAACTCAGATATGATATACTCTATATGGATTGTTAGTGTATTATCGAAATTATTATAATTACTCAAACAACAAAAAGAAGAAAACACACCACACTGTACACCACAGAATACTATATTTAACATACTGAAACTGCACACATATAAAGTAATTACTTATTATGGTACTTACTTGTTTTATTCTCATTGTATTATGGTCTTAGTTTATGTATTATTATTATTTCTTAAATTGATGATATGCTCAAATACAGATATATATTTTTATTAATTATTGTATAATCACACAAACATACTAACCCGATCGTCGTCGGGACGTCAATTTGTCATTCCACATAGGTAATTGCTGAAAACCAGCGCTGTTGACATTGGGTTCGTCCGAATTTCACAGCATTTCGCTGAGCAATGACCTGTTCTTGCACAGATGCGACGCACAGCATTATTTTTCTTAATATTTGTTACAAAAGTAGTTAACTCTGCAATTAGCATTTTGCTTTTGTTGTCATTTGCCAATGTCACAAGAGTGCTAAGAGTAATATAGTCTTTGGTCCGTGGCCTTGACATCAACCAATGAACAGCATTGTTTTTATTTTATTTATTGGTTGAATACAAAGCCTTTGACTACTTTTGTATGTGTCTATTTTAGGTCTTTTTGCATTTATATGTGTGTTTTGTTTGTGCAGAATAAACAATTTTTCTTTCTTTTTCTTTGAACTCAAGTTATTTGATTAGCTTTTAACCAGCATTTAATAGCACTGCCTCGTTGGTGTAGTGTATGCCAGCGCTACTGCTGAATATGGGGTCTCGGGTTCCACCCACCACGTCCATTGTAAGTGTAAGCACAACATCATAAGCGTCAAGGGCGTCGCCAGGTGGGAGCAGGGGGCAGCTGCCCCCCCCCCGTAGAGATGCTGATGATAAGCCAAATGCAGAGCAACCAAATTCCTCATTCTTGACCGATCATGCCCGCTATCGAATTCATCGAAACTCGAATGAAAATTCTGTTCGCGCAGTCCGTCCGCGCTGCTCTAGTCTATTGTTAAAGCGGGGCGAGGGGGAGTGGGGAGGCAACATGTCGCTGTCGCTTAATACCTATTAGGTTTCAGCGTTCTAAATGGATTTGGGAAAAACGAACCGAAAGGTCAGTTTCCAATCCATACATTGAAAATGGAAATTATAATTTTTCTCAGTTCCTATTGGAACTACCAAGTTGAAACTGATTTGTCAAAAATCAAATATCCACCAGCGTCGATTTTGGCCCCATTGTGCGCCGTAGAGGTAAGATTCGCACTACAAGTGTGAAGTAAAGCTTCATGTGCTCTTGACTCTTAACTGTACCCACAAATCATACTTTTCCCATCCTCCCTATATCAACTTGCCACCCTTGGGCCATCGGCTGGCGACGCCCTTGATAAGTGTTATTGAATTTTTCTATCTGGAATTACCCAGTAGCAGCCCAGAGCCTGGTTTTGTGCTCGGTTGCTGGCAATAAGCTCGCCCCCTATTACATGGAAAGAAAGAAAGAAAGAAAACGTTTCTTTGGACACAGTTCGTGAAACACAAAATAAAGACAAACTAAAAGTGGAAGTAATCTACATCATACATCATGGGACATAAACATAAGCAACTGGCGAAATGTGGGTGTGAGTACTATAGGGATTTTTTTATTTTTTTATTGCTCTGTGGCCCAACTCTTCGGTCTCGCCTGGTGGAAAGCTATGGATGAGGTCTATGACGGAACAAGCAAGCCCAGAAGATACCTGTTCACTCTTGTTTTGTTAGTCGTTATAAGCGATAAGTATTTGTCAGTTTCTTAAAACCGGGTGTTAACGTACCTAATATTAATAACCCTCCTTTTTGGATACGCCGCAGTCGGGTAAAAAAAAACATGCATTTGCTCTGAATGTTCATTGAGTCATCATAAGCAAAGCATGAATATTTAATTATCACTTTGTGTAAAGAGAGAATTCCGCATCTTTATCTAAGAACGTATGAGGAAATGAACATTCAAAGAATGTAACGTGTCTTGAAATAGCATTCTTAATAGTTTAAAATGAGAAAATGAGGGGAAAAGTACTAAACACAATAGGGAAAAAAAATTTTTTAGTCCGTCTTTGATATTATAAAAAAATATTGGTCACGTATTTTACCTTTTTTTACGTAATCTAAAGATACATCGACGGCGATACATTGAGGTAAAATGTGCCATGACGTCACGAGTATTGTAGATTTTATACGTACTAGTGACGTATCGACCCCCACTCCTCAACTTAAAATGCGTTTTATCTAAGTAATTTTTTATTAATATGATAAAGCAAAAAATACGTGTCTAATATTTTTTTATTATCTGACTGACGGACTAATTAGAATTTTATTTTTTTTACCCAGGCATCATCCATATTATTTTTGCTTAGATCCTGTGTTTATTTAGAAGGTAAACAAAGTCTACGTGGTTAGGGTTCCCGAAACCTTTGAAGAAAAATATATGTTTGCCATCATCATCGGCAGTCTTGTTCCACTCACCGTTGACTAGAGTCAGAGATAAAATATATTTTATTCCATGCTTCCCTGGTCTGTGCATCTCATCCACATCTTCCCGGCGATCTTATGTTAGTAGGTCGTATATTATAGTCTACATGGTCATAGTTTACATGGAGTTATACTGTAGTCCTCTGCATGCTTGTTAGACAAAAACAGAACAACAACACAGATTTAAAAATAGCCTGTCTGTCAAAGTCCGAGCTTATTAGCAACTTTAGCTCTGGAATTAGCAACTGCACATTCTATTTCTTACCCACACAAAAAACAGCGAAATTGACCCAAAACCGGATAGTTTCGGATCTATTTCCACCATTTCCTGACTCAAAACTGCCAATCAATAATCACATAAGATTTTATAAAAAGATAATAATAGAAAAGCAAATTCCAGACTGTGTGATCGATAAAACAATTTATGGCCTGGGTAAAAGGTACAGTCGGCAAAAATCGCGGTTGACCACTTTCCACCTTATTCCTATGGCCAACAACATTCATAGATTGTGCTTTGGCTAAGTAATTTCGCGTTTTATTATATGAATATGAGCCTAAAGATAATAATAGAAAAGCAAATTCCAGACTGATCGATAAAACAATTTATGGCCTGGGTAAAAGGTACAGTCGGCAAAAATCGCGGTTGACCACTTTCCACCTTATTCCTATGGCCAACAACATTCATAGATTGTGCTTTGGCTAAGTAATTTCGCGTTTTATTATATGAATATGAGCCTTATTTCCAAGGCAATAATGTTCATATTCGTACAAGCGAATGTGAGCAAGTGTTACATTCGAATATCAACCGTATATGAACTAGAAAATACGATTCATACTCGAATGAATAAAAAAAATGTATAGAAAACTCATGTCTAAGTGCGATCTGTATGCGAGGGTGTAAAGTGGCCATCCGCCAGCTCGGGTGAGTGTACCTATTAATGATTTATGAACAAAACAAGGTCTCTTGAAAGCTTTTTCACACTGTCATGGTGTTTAGTAGAAGATATTTTCATGGACTATTGTATTTCTGAATTCAGGCCGCGTCAGGAATGATTGATTGTATCTATTTTGTAGTCGAATTTGACGGTAATGCTGTTATTTCTGGTTGCTGAGGCGCTGATATGGCAAAAGCATTGTCTTATAAAATTAAATGTTTTTTTTTTGTAATAACGGCGTGTTTTTTAGATAAATCTTCTCAGAGTAGATTATAACTATGGGAAATAGAGATAACTGTTTAAAGGGGACAGGAGTTCAATAAAATGTATATAAATTATCTGTACATAACTGCTTTTTATTTATTTTTCTAATGATTTAATATCGAACCGAAACTACATAATGATTTAGTTATTTATTAGGCCGCTTTAAAAGACTGTAGCTACCTAAAAATATACAAAAGTGTTTCATTTGATATTAACTTATTGAGATTTATTTTCATAAACACACGTAAGGTCACGTAAAAGAAAAAAAAAAGTAACATTTGACAACAAAAACATTCATGATTTTTCCACCCTAATGGGCACCGGTCTTCGTCCACCCAAATATAATTGAGTACTATCGATCGTACATACATCTTTCTGCCGAGTCACACCCCACAGAATATTTCACGGGCATACTGCAGAAGCCTTATGCCTCCAGAGAGGCCCTTTTATATCTAATTTTAGATTGTCCTTGCGACGAATGTAGAGTACCAACGGTAACTTAATTTACTCTTCATGTCTTGGCGAAATTGAATTCCAGATTTTTTTGGGCCGTCGCGAAACGTAATATGAAATACCGCCAAGCGTTTTTCCTTTTCTAACATTGTTATTTAACTTTTATCTCCCAACTATTTTGGGGTCGGCTTCCAGTCTAACATGATCCAGCTGAATACCAGTATTTTACATGGAGCGACTGCCTATCTGACCATGTGGAGCCATATTTGCCCCATAGGGAAATTAAAAACATATTATATATTACAGCGCTCGGTAAACATTCAGCATTAAAATTCATAAACCAACTTCCGAAACTCGGAATAATCGATTGTAACGACTTCCTAAAATATCTCTGTTGTGGGTTCATTTAAACGAATGAAACGGAACCCTGAGGTAGTTTTTAGTAGTTAATTTATTCGGCGTAAATCGATTTTCTGAAGGCTATTTCGTGGTATGTTATAGGCTAGTTCTCTTTGAAATGTTGGAAGCGACATTTAATCTGCTTATGGTTCCCTTTGATGTCTCTCGAGTTGCTGGTCTTATTAAAATAACATGATTTAAACTTAAAATATTATAAATGAGACTGTTTTTGAACTCGATCTCGCAAGATAGCAAGAGATTGATGAGGTGGATGGAACGAGAGTAGTCAAATGTATGGAATACGCAGGATGAAAAAGCAATTGAAAATATTCTACATGGGCACGTATGAAACGGCAGAAGCTAGGTGCACAGTTCCAATTGGTCGTTTTCTATGGAGAAGAGCCGGCAAGAAACTCCACGGTTACGCTTTTAAAAATAATTGTTTTTTACAATATTTTCCAATAACAGTATTAATAGGTATAGGAGGACAGTGTAGGTCAATAAATTACTTGATTTGATTATAACAATTTGAGAGCAGTTTTTGAGATTTTTACCCAGGGCCTTTCTAGAACTAAAATCAACATGGCCCATGTTGATTTTAGTTCTAGAAAGGCCCTCTTCGGCCAAATTAAACACAATCAAAGCAAGACTGAACATGCATTTTCTGGGCTTGCTCGTTCTTTGATAGACCTCATCCATCGCTTTTCATCAGGCAAGATCGAGGTCAAGAGTTGGCCTATTTCGCATAAATATATGTAATATCATAAATGCGGAGTTTTTTTGGTTGTGTGTTACACTTTCACGCTAAAACGGCTAAACGGATTTGGATTAAATTTGGCACATGGGTAGACCATGACCGGGGTTAGGACATAGGATATTTGTTATCCCGAAATTCCCACGGGGTCGAGACATATGCGGGCGAAACTGCGGGGTTAGTAAAAAAATAATAACATTGTTGTTCAAATTCTCCAGGCCAAAGTAGAAGTAGTGGTTCAAGTCGTGTCGTGTAACAAACAAGATGAAAGAAATCCTGTTACATGCGTTCCACTTCGTAGTTAACGCGACAGGCCCGTTAACTAGGCTTTGTTTTTACAAGGTTTTCGTGCTGCTTTAGTTGACTTTAGTTTATTTTAAACTGAGATTTGTTTGAGGCTACCAGTAAAAACTGTGGCCGGTAATATGTGTGTACAACACCCCATAAAAAACTTAAATCATGTAAATCCAAGATTTATGATTTGTTTGTTATATTATCTTTGTTTTGATGTCTTATGATAATGCAATTTTTATTTATATAGCATAATATATTTAGTGACCGATTTAGAATTTAAAGTCCTTTCTTCGATGTGAATGGTACTGCATCCGTTGATAATATTGGCACAATGAGTACAGGTACATAACTGAACTGCTGATTCAATTAAATCAGCATCATAGATATAATAATTAAATCGGCATTGGATCGTCGTTACAGATCGCAGCGTTTTCTACTTCAAACAATAAAGTCGACCGTCCACTGTTACGTAGGATTTGCGGCGAGCGGTTTGCCACGTTAGCTCATCATCTCCCTGCCTCCTCAGTCGGCGCTGCACATTTTCTCTTTCCATTCCCCCCTATCAACCGTTACACTTAGTTATCATTCACTCCCTTCTCTTTCATAATCATTCTTCTCCCTCCCTCTCCATTCATAAACATTTATGCGTCACATGCATTTCCTCTCTCCTCATCACATGCCCATACCAAGCCAAACGATTTCCTTTTGACTTTTCTGTTACTTGCATCTCTTTCAAACTTCCCCTTATATGTATTTGTATACTCATTTCTTACATTATCCATTTTTGTCTCTTCACAAATCCATCTCAACACTGCTATCTCCGCTGCATGCAATCTTTTATCTTCTCCACGGCCCATGGCTCAGCATTCCGATCCACGTTGGCTGCGCGGTTCATTTGTTTGCCAGCTGCAGCCGCAGTGGACGATTCCACATTTCCATACAAAGCGAGGCCAAGTATGTACACGTGGATAGTTTAGCCCCGAGTTGCTGTGAGATGGCCCCTTAAATACTGTAAATTGTAGTTACAGAAGCACAAAGATATTTAACAAAGTAACTTATTACCGCTTCAGTTTACTCAGAGCACGACAAGTTTGCTCCAGTTGCTCATTCTTACGTCAGATACAGTATTTCATATTATAAATCACGTACACTCCATAATGGCTGACCCTCGTTTACGCTAATATGGCTGGCCAAGAAGAATGTTGCAATATCACAAATGCCAATCAATTGACATTATGAAGACTAATAAAAAATATCTTCAAGGTGATAGGAAACTGCAGAGCTCTATGCAGTTTAGTTTTTGTTTGTTTTTACTACATTGTTTGTTTAGTGTTTTCTGTCATTCAAACGGATGGCGTTCCTGCTTTTAGTTTCATTTTTTACGATCGTTTCCGCCCCTTTTTATATTAGGACATTTAAACGCTCTACCGGCTAGGAGCGAGTCGAAACATGGGCACGGGTGGCGACAGATGTCAATGACCGAATGGTTCCACATTCTTCTATCCTGGTGCAATGGCGCATGATTTAGATCTTTGAGAGTTTGATATCGCACCATTAGGTGTACTGTTAAATGCATTCCACAATGTGAAATGAGTTAGTAGGTGGTAGTTTGTAAGGCAGTTGTCATCTTTTGAGATAAATTAAGATTTTCATGTAACGACGTTGGCCTCTTTCTCCATTCACAATATCCATCAGTGATATTCTAGAGCATAAAAGGGTCTAGAAGATCAGACAGAAATTTCTTTAAACTCATATCTTATTCGAGTCATCGATATCTTTGTTAAATATCTTTCTACGTCTGCTAAAAAAAAGAACAATCGCAATTCAACAGCGCCGTATATCAAATAGGTACACAAGGTGCGTCAACGAGCGATACGATGGAGGTCGGCGCGGGCGCAACTAGCGTAGATTAGGTCAATTACAGCGGCCCCGACGTATGACACCACCTCATGTTTCTAGTGTGATGTAACGCGCAATACTTGTAGCCTTTTACGTTTATTATGTTTTGAGTAATAGAGGAA
The DNA here is from genome assembly GCA_947364205.1 of Agrochola lota. NCBI lineage: Eukaryota > Metazoa > Arthropoda > Insecta > Lepidoptera > Noctuidae > Agrochola > Agrochola lota. Next base: position 3,021,819 of record OX376228.1, on the reverse strand, counting down.
ATTGGTGCGCGAATCTTAAATGGCAAGACCAGTTCGGATTTTGAAAACTGAGAAGGTTTCGGTGTTTGCAAAATAATAAAGAGCCAAAACAAGATAAATATTATCAGGTAGGTAATAAAGGTTCTTACAATAAGTTTTCGAACCTTCAAAAGTCTGGTATCCGTCGATGCGAAGAGATGTCTTGAACAACCAATAAGCTTGTGTTATTTAGATATCCCTCTGCTTAGCTTTAACGTAATTAACCAATCTTTTGTGTTCAAGAAGTCTCTCCGCACCTATCCTCTGGAAACCGTGCCTATTAAGTAGTAGAAGTTACAACTTAGCCACATAAAAAAAAAAAAATTACAGCCCGGCGGCCCGGCGCTCGGTTCGCGACAAGTCAATCGTCATCCTGAGGATGCCTCGATGAGAAGTCAAACACGTGTCGATTTCTTACAAAGTTTTTTATGACTAGGAATAGTTAAAAGGAATAGGTTACTAAAATCTGTCTATAGTATTTTATAATAGATTTCTGCAAGGTCACGCATGTCCTGAATTAATTACTATCTAGCCACATTATTCATATTCCCCCTCAATCTCCAGGAATCCATGAAAACATTCCACCTGCTGCTAAACGAGACTTCGCGTCGGCTGCAGGCGTGGACTAAGCGACTGGGGACCTGTGTGGACAAGTCCAGGCCTTACTATGATGCTGTGGGGATCGCCACTACTGCCAGGCAGGAGTGTCAGAAAGCTGCTGTGCAGTTCCAGAGGGCTAGCGGTAAGTACTTGAAGGTTTACACAATTTGATTGTCGATCCTAGGTATATTAGCTTAGAATCCGTGAATTCGTGGGATCGGCCGCACGGTGGTGGGGCGAGCTAGGCATGGCTGGCTGATACCAGTCGGAGGTGCGGCCATATTAATCATCCGGGCCCTCGAATCATAGTCGGTAGGAGTCCGAACATAACCCGCCGCTCTCCCCAGACGGAACCGGTATTCATGAGGGGAATCCTCATGACTACCAGCTCCGGCTGCCACATAAAAAAAAGGTATACTTACTATCTTCGTATGGCCAGAAGGAGGTGCCTATGAAATATTTTCTGGGTAGATAAGTCAGCATCTGCGTGAGTAGAAGTAAGATTGGTGACTTATGGCCGAAACCAATAACCTATTTTCAGTAAAAGACAGATCGCTATTGATGGTAGAAAGTATAATTCTATCTGTCATTGAATGTCCCACAATCATCGATAAAGGCTTTCTATCTAACGAAAACAATAGAGGTTCTATAATTTTCCCTCCCGTGCGTTCCGTTACAACCAACATCACTATAAAAAACAACTTGTATAATTTGCCAGCCGCCCATAGGCCTCTGACTTGGCTTCACATGCCGTCGAGAATTATCTCTCAGGCATGCCGGTTTCAACGGAAGGAACACGGGTGGGTTTTAGTCAGTAAAAGTCTGACACACCCTCTCGCTCTGCCCAGAGCGGGAGAAGTCATTTGATGATTTCCCACCGTCAAAAAAAAAAAAAAAAAAAAAAAAAAAAAAAAAAAAAAAAAAGGCATGCCGGTTTCCTCACGATGTTATTTAAGAGGATATATTTCGGTGCTTTTTACTTAAATTAATAACAACTTAACTAGCCTATATGGTCCATGCGGCATTTATAGGTAAGTTCTCTGTGAACTTAGTGATTGGACCCCAAAATCACTGTCCGTTTCCATAACTCCTGTTACCATTTCAAAACACTTCCGGTTAGCATACTTCCACTTGAATCGGACATGTTTTATATGCTTATTAATAAAATGTATTTTTATGCTAGATTTCATATCTGGGAAAAAAAAATATCCGTATTTTCACCCGAGCAGAGCTCGGTCGCCCAAAGTTTAAAACAAGATGGCTACCTTAGAATAATGACATGAATGCATGCAGTTAGTAACTACTATGATGGCAGCATGGAATTAGTATGTACTATACATGCAATTAGTATGAACTTTCCTATAATACTATTAAATGAGCATTCTCTATTTTGACCGGAGCAGAGCTCGGTCGCCCAGATCTTAGAACAATCTTTAATTTGGCCGTGGCATAACTTGAACCGATATAAAACTAACATGGCGACTAGATTCTTTCATCGAGTAACTTCCTGTCGGAACTATCTACGTATATATACGAGAAACATCAACGATTTGGCAACGCTGCCAACTTCTAAGCAGTATAAAATACCAAATCCGATGGAAACGAACCAACTAAGGCCACATTTCTCTTTATTGCTTATTTGGTTGTATCTTGATTTGTCACAATTAAATTGATTATTTATTTTAATTGAATTAATTGTTGGTCTAGTCGTCACAACCAGGGCTTGAAACCGGTTTTGAAATACCGGTTAATATTGTTCATAAAACCGTTATAATATTATTCATCGATTAATCGGTTAATTACAAAAACGGTTTCGATCATACCTAAATAATTTTGGTTACCGGTTATTACAGAGAATAGAATTATGTGTTTTGAATTATTGTTATGTTCTCATGCTTTTCTGCTTATGTTGCAAAAGTAACTCAGTGGCGCAGTGATTTTAAAAGAAAATTAATTGGGCGCGTATGTTTGAAAGGTGGGAACCTCTGGTCTAAACAAAACTGACGAAAGGACACCGCGAATAAGCGCGATATAAGTCTGACCTTAGAATTTTTAACCTTAACTCTGTAACAGTTCTCGTTTATCTTTTTGACTTTTTCAATTTCCGTTGGGGTCGCTTGATACCGCACAATTTCCGATATCCATGTTTTGGTCAGACCTTAGTTTTATGTAACATTTACTGAAAAAATGTATCTACTATACACTGTAACAGCGAATCAATGTTCACGCCTCCCTCTTAAAACCTAGACCAAATATTTTTAGATATTTGGATACCTCATGACCTAAAGAGGTGCCATAAAGAATATGAAATGAAAATGTGGACTAATTAAAAAGTTATGCAACAACGACAAATTTCGCGGGTATTCTGGTCTGTCATATTTAAATGCGAATCTAAGTTTGATTCTTACCTTATGCATTGGTACTGAATTTGGAAGTTTAGGGAAGAAAGAATCGTGTGTCTTTTAGAAGAATTAAATAACATTAAATTATGCCTGTTTTCCATAAAGGGCAGAGGTTGTTGTACCTATAAGTACACCCACATTTCGCGAGTTATGTTTAAGAGCGTTTATCCTAAAAGTTGGCAACGTTGCAAATAGCTGTCAAAAATTTACCTGTTTTGATTAATTTGGCAATGTTACTGTATGGACAAGAAATGTGGCTAACTAGCGAACTAGAATATTAATAATGAATTGCAATTATAACATTGAATTTGATGTTGTGCCCGTTTTAGGTGTAAAAAAGGCATTTGGAAAGTTTCCAAATGCCTTTTTTACACCTTAAACTAAATATTCGGTGTTACGATATTAATTATTGCATTTCATAATCAATATTCTAGATCGCTAGTTATCCACATTTCTCATTTCCATACAGTAAAATTGCCAAATTAATCAAAACAGCGAAATAGTTCACATCTATTTACGACGTTGCCCATTTTCAGAATAAACGCTCTTAAGTCCCATATAAAAGGGGACGAGCCTATTGCCATCAGCCGGGCACACATGTCATCCACACTCTCTCAAAATCGGTAAAATGTTACAGCAATCCAGAGTACCAGTTACCAGAACTATAAATAATGAAAAAATTATAATAAATATTAAATGAATCATTATAAGATAAAATGAGCACTATAATACCATCAACGTTAACGTTGTCCTTAATTAAAACGATTATGTCCTTAATAAATCCGGCTAACAGTAACCGATAAAAGGCTAAGCCCGGATTAGTGTAAAGGTGCTCCCTCACCGGGAGCATTCGCCTGTAATGTAACGTTACAGGTCCCATTTTGAGCAAAACGTTACAATACTGCCTCCCTGACCAGTAGTCGCCTGTAATAATCAAGATAAACATTGCAAATTAAATATTAATGACATTACGCACTGTAATGCTCGGTTCTCTGAACGTTACATTACAGGCGAATGCTCCCCGTGAGGGAAGAACTTGAACATTTGTGGTTGGTAACAGGCTATGTATGTAAAGTCAAACTGACTAAATCTATCTGCCTAGCGTCTTTCTAACTATGTTAGGGTCGGCTTCTAGTCTAACCGTATGCAGCTGAATACCAGTATTTTACATGGAGCGACTGCCTATCTGAACCCAGTAACTAGGTGACACGATACACCTTGGCAGATGGTTGTCAGACTTTCAGGCTTCTGATGACCCGTAACGACTGTCACAGATCTGTGACAGTCGAATGACAGCCGGGACCAACAGCTTAACATGCTTTCCGAGGTCTCGGTATGTTATGGATGGTCAACCATTACTCTTTTGGTATACAAATCTGTTTGTTTTGGGCTAAGTTGTCCTAGAACTAACTATACGAGTCTGCTCATTAAGTTATAAGTTATTATTGAAAAAGACGAGCGTGGTTTTTCTGGCTAGAAATAGAAAATTCTTCATATAGTAAACAGATTTTTCTTAGCTTAGCTGTTACCTACAGTAAGCGCAAAAGTCGATTAACACTTACCTAAAATGTTAAACATGATATTATCATCTTAATTGGTTCGATTCATTGCTTTTCAGCATTTCGTGTAATGTCTCCCAATCCTTAAATTTTACATCAATAAAAAAAATTGAGGATTATTTTTACCAATAATTAATATTTAAAAAACCGAAATGGTAATTGACTTTGGTTGCTGACTGGACATACGTATTTTTCCGGTAACAAAATGTTCTGTCAAAACATTCTTGGGACATCGTTCTTACAAATACAAATTCATTAGTAGATTTGCCCATATCATGCAATGATATAGGTTCACTGACACTAAATTAAAGAGAAAGTAGCGACAAATGAATGTACCAAGGTTCTTGATAATATTCAGTTAATTAATTACATTTCACTTTGTTAATTAGAACTGTGTCATGTACTCGTGCGTTCACCTTAATTAGCGCAAAAAATGGCATTCACACTAACTAGTGTACTAGGAAGTATAAATACTGCATGAAGTGTTAATGGCTATCATTTCATATGGTGGAATCCCACTGGACTTTTTTGTGTGGAATTAATGGGTATTTAGAAAGTATTTAATGGTCATGTGCTGTGCCAACTTTTTAATTTACAAAGAGTAATGAAATAATTCGAAACATGAATTATTTCCTTTCTCCGTTCTCATCCTACTCATTTCTGCCTCGTAGCAAAATTGTTGTTTTCCTGTTAGGGTGACAAAAACATATAAAAAGTCAGTTAACTGTAATTGCGATTCAGTTTCCAAACATAAATGTATTTTTATAAAAACAACTAATTCTGTTTGCGCTACAACTTCAAACTAGGGAATGCAAAACCGGTTCTGTTTTAAACAACGGGGATTTCTGGGACCTTCTAGCTAAAGAACCGGGATTCCTGGCCGTAAGTAAACCTTTATAATAATAGGTCCTTAATGAAATCAGCGTTTTGTATGGAGAATTTTAAAGAACATGTATTTTTCATACTAACATTTTCTTAATTTATATAACAACCATGAACACGAATGTTTTAAAACTTTTATGTACTAATGTTTAAAAACTAAGTTAACGATTATGCCACTTAGATTAAGCGACAAAAATAAGTTTTGGCTACCTAAGTTAAAACAAATAGTGATCATTTCTGCTAACAAAATGAGGAGTCATTTTTAAGGTATTTTTTATGTTTAGAAAACTATAAGTAATAAGGTTTTTTTACTATCGTTAATTGTCTATGATGGTCATTATTCGATATAATACAAAGCAATTGATGAATATTTCAAATCATAGAAGGGACGAGGGTCTCTATTTGTGAGAAAAAAACGCCAATTTCATATGTAAAGACCCAATATTATAAGAGTTTAAAGTGTTGAAACGGATTAAGATCAAATCAAATCAAATAAAACGTTTTATTTCTTGTTTTATAGACACTAAATCAGTTTTATTTAGTACTCGCTGTGCCCGCGACTTCGTTTGTATACATGTCGGAAAACAATAATATGTCGCTTAGAGAAGGTGTAGGTTACACTCCTCGATGGAAAAGGAAGATTCTTCCGATATTGGCTGGTGGGGTAGGCTGTGAAATATGACGATTATTGTTGAAGATGTCGGAAAAAATCATGCCGATTGGGAGCTTTACTGGCGTGCGCCGCGTCAGCCGTGAGAGATACATAAAATTTATATTCTACAGAATTGTAGATCTTAAAAAGTTCAACAAAAAAGTCCGCGATAGCTATGTCTAACTTCTAAGGATACAGTACCCATTTTTATCTTTCAGAATTTGATAATAATTTCATTGTTATTCCGAAGCTATTTTGACCGGTATTATATTTATCCTTATCCAATAAAGTAGTAGTAAAGTTATTTAACCTACTCTTTTTAATTTATATGTAAATGGACTTATTGAGGAGCTCAGCAGTGCTGGTGTCGGTTGTTCAGTGGATGGTGTTTTTACGAATAATATTAGCTATGCTGATGACATGGTGCTGCTTGTTGACCATATGTGAGCGGTATGCAATGGCCCATGGGCTCAGGTACAATGTTCAGAAGAGCGAGCTACTAGTTTTTAAGGCTGGGACTAAAACCTACCCTGTTCCTCCGATTAAACTAAATGGAACTGTCCAAATTTAAGTACTAATATGCTACTTCACGTCTTCTCAATGGGTACCGTATCCTTAGAACGTCACTGGGTCAATGAGAAACTAAATGATGATATGGACTTGGATAGGGAGCGCAGGGCATTGTCGGTTAGGAGTAATATGATTTCTCGCAGGTTTGCGCGATGCTCACGTGACGTTAAAGTCACACTTTTCAAAAGCTATTGCCAATCGTTATACGCGTGCAACCTGTGGAGCAATTACACTAAAAGAGCCTGCAATGCTCTGCGCGTCCAGTATAACAACGCGTTCAGGGGTTTGTTGGGGTTCCCATGGCGGTGCATCGCCTCCGGCATGTTCGCCGGCCACAGGACAGATGGCTTCCAGGCGGTGCGTCACAAAAGAACGGCTTCCCTGTGGTCTCGGATTAAGGGTAGCACCAACACGCTTCTGAGCGTGGTGTCGGACAGAGTGGACAGCCAAATCTTGAGGCATTGGTCGCTCATGCATGTCCAAAATAATAATTATTTTAAATTTTACTAACATAGCTATAAGTATCTACCTTCTAACATAATATGGACTATTGTATCAATTACTGTATGCTTGGTCTAAAATAAATACTTTCATTTTCATTTTTCATTAAATTGGGCATTAAATTTAGAATAAATATGCCTTGACAACATATAATTAAAATGAAGACTTTAAAAGATATCACAGATTCAAAATTACGCGTAACAAAATAATTATGGTTGACAACGCGGGCGCAGCGGTAGGAGTCAATTACCTTTTCCTCGGCTATTAGGTATGTAATCCTGTTAGTACCCGTGGGATATTTTCCGACATAGTACTAGCAATTGTGACCAAAATTTGTCAAATATTATTATGTACTAACACTATTGTTTAAGATGTGTTTGTAATTACAAACTAATAGGATTGTATGATCCGGAAATAAAATAATTTGATTTGATTTGAAAAGAGACTGACCCCTGAGTTTGTTTCGCCGTTTCTTCGAGTAAGACGAGAATTGCCGACTCCATCTAGCGTTTCCTTTTTTAATGTTACGTGTAAAACTGATTCCGATATCCTATTTACAGAATAAACAATTTCTTTCATTTCATAACAACCAATCTCATTACCTTCCTTTATATTTCTGCTCATTAACTACCTACTTTCTCCCGTTATAAAACAAGACAAGATACGTAATTTCTTTGACTTAAATACCACACATTTTCCTCTCGGAACGAATAGATTATTATTACGTCTATTATTATTACCTTGTTTTCCTTTGATGTTATATACAAAGCATGATAATAATTCGTGTTCGTTGTCAGAGAAATTGAGTAGAGATTGTCAAAGTAATAACAGTATCATTTAGATATCGTCACCTTAGAGTGAAAAGCTCGGGAATGCAACTTTGACTTTTTATTTTATTACATTTTTGGAAAAAAAACCTCGCAACACACGCAGTTTTGTGGCGGCATCTATATCGCCACATGCGACCTTATGTATCATACTGACGTTACGCAAAATCCTGCATCGCGTAAGGAGATTTTACCGCGCGTTCAGCATATAATATAACTTCCCAGTTGCCCACCAGTTTTTCGCATATAAGAGGTTTTCACTCTAAGACGACGATATACGGCTTAGTCCATGATTGTGTAAAATTTTAAATTGTCCAGGATGAAAAGCATATCCTTTCTCCTTCTAGTTGTTTCATTAAATTACATAACATCACGGCTGTTTTCCCTGAAGGGTTAGCAGAGTTGTACCTATAGTAAACCCATATTTCGCCAGGTATGTTTAAGTCCCATGTAATAATAGGGGGCGAGCCTATTGCCACCTACCGGGCACAAATCCAGACTCCGGGCTGCTACTGAGGAATTCTTGATAGAAGAACCTGTTAATAGCTTGCCCGACCTGGGAATCGAACCCAGGACCTGATGCTCAACAGTAACGTTTGCAACCACTAGACCAAGGGAAAATCTGTTCTGTAGAAAAGGCTTGAAAACGTTTCAAACGGGTAATCTAAACTAATAAAGAGAAAAGATTTGTTTGTTTGTATGTTTGTTTGTTACGCTTTCACGGCTAATCGGCTGAACTGATTTTGATGAAATTCGGTATGGTGATACTTCGAACCCTGGGGAAGGACATAAGATACTTTTTATCGACATACCCCGCGGGCGAAGCCGTAGGTGGAAACTTGTTTATTATAAAAAAAACAACAGAATATTCTCTCAACACCCTTTTTTGCGTAATATATCGTATCTTTACGCTAAAACTTAGTAATACCCAATTTTTTTATGCCAATACTGTGGCAAAGAATACAAAGTATTTTCCTCGATGTCATACTAAAATCTCTCCAAATCATTGATTCAGAAATTGGCCGTGAGATTCCTCCAGTACCTTACTATTAAGCAGATCCATAACTGGCATCACGCCAGAAAAACTTGGATAGAGATGAGATTGTAACATAACATCCACTAACCAATATAAATGGAGTTCTATATTCTACGAAACGTAGCAATTTGGCCCAACTTATTTAAGACGCAGATATATGTCAGTGACTTTGAGTGGTTAGCTTGCGTGTTCTGTACTGAGTTCACGCAACTTGTCGTATCTCCAGCCAGTAATAGGACTCGTCCATCAAGGAGCGTTACTTAAATTATCTTTAAAATGGTGAAGGTTTCTGAAAAATACTTTAGATAGATTTTGCGTGATTCTCTGTTTTTTATCCGCGTTAGACATAAGTTTAGAAATTAATTTCGCTTTAAAATATAAACACAATCTAAAATATTAAGTTATTAAGAAAATGCTCTAATATACTAACGTGCTTTAATATACTAAAATGCTCTAAAATACTACTAATATACATATATTTTTTCCAAATCATTTACAATACTCGTATAGACGTGATGTACAGTATAAAATCATTAAAAGTCGGTTATCGTCGCCTTAAATTACATTTCTAATATTGGGTACCTACTAGGGATTTTTACACTGAATAGACATGTGTTTGAGATAACTCTCTCCATCAAATAAAACGAAAGTTCGACCGCTTTAATGCAATTTGCATAGCAATAACCTTTTCAGTCACACCAATTGGCATGCCAAACATTTTGATCGGTGCACCAATAAATAAATTGGCACAAATCGCTTGTGCTCTTATCAGGCCGACATCCGACCATCGGGCGGGCCCGAGGCCGGCAGTCCGGCAGTTCAAGGCCCTTGAATATTTGATCATGTTTGAAGGCCCACCGTGCTAATTGCCTTGCGCCCTAAGTGAAGGTCAACCAAGTAATTTGGATTAATGTGATAATTTGTATTAGTGGGAGTAATTGGAATTTTATCTACGTGTAGGTTATTAATATCTAGACCTGATGGCTTTGATATACATCTTTATTCATTAATGTGAATGTACGTTATTCCATTCTATTCTATTCATATGGGTAATGTTTTTGTTATGATCCAGTTTGCGTTGCCGGTATGTCTAGGTGCGTCATAAAAAACAAGTGACCATCAACAACGGGTCCCTGAATATTTCTGATAGAACGACCAATTCTGACAACGGATTGACAGTCTTATATAATAACTGATCAAAATTTAATTGTCATTTATTCAAACTAGTCTGAGAATCAGTACTGTTCGAACGTCAAAATTACATAAGACAGTCCCCCAAAAACGCCCACAAACGAAGAAGTGGCGCAACAAACTCCCCAGCAGCACAGCTGTCTGTTCAGTTAGCAAAAAAATATATTCTCCATACTACTATGTATGATGATTATATAGATGTATTAGCCAGTAGATAAATTCTTTTGTTGTTAATATGTTCTTTTTCTTATGCTGTGGCCGCATCTGCGTCTATCGTGACAAAGCAATGCGTACCGAAGTTTCGTATGTTTTTCACGCTAAAAAGTTATTGCGCTAATGCGGTCATATTAGCGGCTTCGCCACGTTTATTATGTACCGCCACCCGGGCAATAAGTGCTACACAGCCCGAACTATCGCGACGATAACCGATAATTGTTGGTCACGATAGACGCCGATGCGGCCGCAGCATTGGCGTGGCGATGGAAATCTAAATTGAGTGGGCCCAGATTTCGGCAACGATTTTGTTCATGATGATGTAACTTATGCCTTCTTGCAAAACACCCACCAGATAAGAGCGTCACATACTGACTTTAGAAAAAGAATAAAACATACTGTCCACAAATAAGCCAATAATATTGACCGAAGTACACGTACTTAGAGATAGTCAGTTACTATTGCAAAACAAGTTGAATTTAATTGAAAGGAGTATGGTGGGCGCCCGCATTGTTGCAAGCCTCATTGCGAACGTAATTTGGTAAAGTGGTAAAGGTCATAGTGGTATGCGAAAGGTTATTTATGTGCACATCTTTTGCAAGCATGTGAACGTTATAACATAATTTTGACATGGTTGCCTATGTATGTGTTACTCTTCAAGCAAAGTACAGCTACGATCCGGCCGTCGAAAAAATGCGTTCTTGACACCTGTCAGTTTTATACTAACGATTATGTGTTTCGCGAATTTGATCCTTATTACCATGTTCTACAATTTTTCCAACTGACAGGTGTCAGGAACGTATTCTCTCGACGGCCGCACTGTACCATTTTCTATTATGGGTGAAATGCAAAACAGCACATGTACGCTGAATATTAATGGCTTTGTAAATGAGCTTTGTTAAAATTTTGGAAAGATAAGATAATCATTTTATTTTCTCAAATAAGCGTAGAATTGTCAGCATGCAAGAGATGTTAAAAGTAAAATAAAAATAGATATATAAAAGAAACGTCAACAAATCACAAAAAAAACACAATAAACTAAATATGTAAGTACAATAAATGATAATATTCTATTAGTATATAGAAATAGGACTTTATGCAAGAGGAGAGATGAAATGAAATGGTTTCTTCTGTAAATAGGATATCCGAATCACTTTTACACGTCATAATATAAAGAAACTCAGAGGAGATGTGGATGTCGTCCTCGTCAAAGATGAACAAATAGGGGATTATATTAACAGTAAAGGCAGCAGTTTCTTCCTGGCATGGCATAGATTATAAAATGTGACCTATTAAGCAAGCGTGGTGATAATACCTAGTCCTATTTCTTCATCATATTATCGTTCATTTATAATTAGGTAGTGAGGTTTATGAAGAGCACGTTTCTCATTGTGGAAACAGGCCGATAAGTACTTACAAATATTTGTCATTAAAAATGGAAAATAAAGGTCGTATTAAAAGGTTTATCAAAATAAATGTCCCTTTCATGGATCAAATTCCCATTAGGGGAGGAAAAGGGATGGACGGATATAACGGACTGCACGTAAATCGGGAACCGGAAATCCGACCACGGCTCTGTGCGTGAAGTGTCATTTTTTATTAAAAAATACTTTTTATAGCCTTTAACGGTTCAATCTGCGTAGCTTTTTCCCAAATATATCGGGATCGGCTTCCAGTCTAACCGAATGAAGCTGAATACCAGTATTTTACATGGAGCGACTATCTGACCTTCGAAATCCAGTTACAGGGTAACACAATACCCCTTGGTAAGACTAGTTGTCAGACTTTAGGGCTTCTGACGACCTGTGACGACTGTCAAAGATCTACGAACGTTAAAATATGTTGATATAAAAAAAAAAGTACTATTCTTGGCGTTCAAGGTTGTTTAAATACTACGATGACGGTATATCTGTATACTAATTGGAATTTGTAAGTCAAATAAAACGTTTTAACAGTAATTGTGGCCCCAGTTCAAAGAAACCGTGACGTAATTATTTGTCGTAATAATATTAAAAATAATTTTTTATGGGACTTTGGAATTCGCATAATAGGGTGTCCTGGTCGGTTCAAGTACGTAATCGACTTGGTGGTGAAATTGGGATAAAAAGTCAAGAATAAAGTCTTGTGCAGACCAGCGCGACTTGTCGCGCGACGCGACACGAACAATACAATTTCTAAGAAAACTTCACAGTATAACAATAACCGGTGTCGCGTCGCGCGACAAGTCGCGCTGGTCTGCAGAAGCCTTAACATTGATGAAGAAGCAAATTTTGAAAATTATAATAAGAGACAGAGAGAGAAAGTCACATGGAGGAGGCTTAATGCTTTTTCCTGCCGTGACGATTTGTACTAGTCAATTCCTACCGCAACCCGCGTTAAGACAACGATAACCGACTTTTAATGATTTTATACTGAAGATCATCTCTAAACGAGTAGTGTTAATGATTGGGGTTTTTTTTGTTAAATTAGGGATTTTTATTAATAACATTTTTAAATGAATATTTTAGACTATGTTTATATTACATAGTGAAATTAATTTCTAAAGTTATGTCTAACGAGGATAAAAAACTGAGAATCACGCAAAATCTATCAAACGTATTTTTCTGAAAACTTCACTATTTTAAAGATAATTTAATTATGATCTTGACCTTTAAGTATTCGTGTTTTATTAAAATACCTTTTGTTTTATGTATAATAAAATAGTGCGTCTCATTTGGGACAGCGCTCCTGCATGGGCGAGTCGTATTACTGGCTGGACGTACGACGCGTTGCGTGAGCTCAATACAGAACACGCAAGCTAACCACTTAAGGTCGCTGGCATACATATGCGTCTTAAAAACTTCAGTCCAATAATTGCGAAGCTGTACGAATAGGCCAGGAAATGTATGACATTAAGTCAACCTGTGTACTTACAATATTTTCTTTATAAAAACTGCTTTCTTCATAAAAGCATACAAATTATTATGCCTGAGTAAACACCATCGGTTATCTTATTTACCATTGCTATAATTAACATAGGTATACATAAAAACCGGTCATAACAGCTGTTCAAGGCGTAGTACAGATTGCAATGACATAATTATCGCAAATCGTAGTTAAACGCTGATTCATAGCTCGTAATAGCTGTAAGTGAATGAAGTGAAGTAATTCGCATAACTGGGCTAATTCACACAGTTGGAGCACAGAATACTGTGCTAGGAGTGTTCGTTGTTACTCGCATCATCACATGTTAAAATGTTTTTAATACTTCCTCATTATTGAGCTGAACACTGAATTCTTCAGGAAATAGGATATATTTTGCGGAAATCTGGCAGTTTTTAATTGTATTCTGACATCATTTGCACCGGCAATGAGTTATAAAAAACTTGTTGGTAATAAATGTATGGATCTGCCCTGTAAGCGTAAAGGCCGGTGAGCGTGAGGGTTACCCAAATAGGGATGTTGCCTGGATAAAAAAAAAAAACTACTTTGTCTGTCAGTCAGATAATAGAAAAATATTAGACACGTATTTTTTGCTTTATCATATTAATAGAAAATTACTTAGATAAAACGCATTTTAAGTTGGGGAGTGGGGGTCGCTACGTCACTAGTATGTATAAAATCTACATACTCGTGACGTCATGGCGCATCTAACTCAATGTATCGCCGTAATCTTTAGATTACGTAAAAAAAGGTAAAATACGTGACCAATATTTTTTTATAATCTCAAAGACGCACTAAAAATTTTTTTGTGAAAGTTGTTTATAATGATAGGTACAATGACCCCTTAAGAGGTTTAGGGTAAACAAAAACTAAGCTTTTATACTTATTTCTTACTTTATCCATTTTCGTCGCTCATAAGTCGAGAATATTATAAATAATCAAAGTTACCTACAGATTTGCAAGAATTGGTCCGTGGTCGATCTACAAAAGCGTAAACCGTATCAACCAAAAAAATTATATAAGAGTAGAATTAAGGCTTGTACAGACCAGCGCGACTTGTCGTGCGACGCGACGCCGGTTATTATTATACCGTACAGTTTTCTTAGAAATTGCATTGTTTGAGTCGCGTCGCCGCGCCGCGTCGCGCTGGTCCGCATGAGCCTTTAAACAGATTCCTGTGGTAAATAGTTAATAATCTACATACAATTTAGCACAACACTCCACCCAAATTAATAATCATATCCATAGACCTGTATTACAGATAAACAGTACTGTAATGTGATCTTGCAGTTCGTTACAATTAGCGCTCGCATGGCGCGGTTCCTGATTACTCGTGTACATACCACTATCTGCTAAACCTGGCTTAAATGATTTTCATTATGCACATTATAATACAAGGCTAGATTAAATTAGCAGGCAAAACTTCACAGATTTGATCTAGTGAGGAGGTTTTCTTTTAATAACCGACAAAAAGTTTCAGAACCATGTACTGAATACATGGTATCCGTTTTCGCGTCAATGTCCCTGCCACCCTGTATATTATTAGCTAAACCTTCCATTTAAAATGTTTAAATTTCATTCACAGTAACAGAAATCCGAGGTTTTTAATGCTCCAGGCACTCCACTACAATGCAAATAGTACCTACTTAAACATGACTGATAAATAGGACTGTGTAGCCGATTGTGTTACAAAGACCATTTTTTTATGATGTAATTTAGGCATTGTGGTTGCAGGCAGGCATTTTTATTGTAAGCACGAGTCAAGAGCCGACTTCCGGCCACCGTAGGCGCGGGCCTGCGGACGGTGAGCAATGGGCAGCTCGCCGTCCGATCAGGACCAGGCCCGTGTCGACGGCGCGTTGTGTTCCACGCGCGCCTCAAAGAGATTTCAGCACCAACCGACGGGGTCGAAAGACCAATGCCTGCTGGGGTTGCGGGTTTGTCCGAAAGGGATATCGCGGCCCCGGCACACAGGCAACGGAAGGAACACGGGTGGGTTTTAGTCAGTAAAAGTCTGACACACCCTCTCGCTCTGCCCAGAGCGGGAGAAGTCATTTGATGATTTCCCATCCAAAAAAAAAAAAAAAAAAACATGACATAACATCACACCTGTAATCTACGACGGGCTAGGTAGAGGTGTACTTACTTACCGACCTTTAGTAACTAAAAACACCAGATTCATTTAATAAAAATAAAAAAACGAGCAAGCCTTACAATAGTCGCATATGATATGTAACATCTGCCATCTTGGCTGACAGTACCAACTTCTCGGAAAATGGGTTGGTACCATTTGAGAGCCAACTCTAGCACCGCGCGCGCTCATTGGTCAAATCAAATAGCGCGCGCTTCGCTTCCCCGGCTTCCTGTTACGCACTTCCGTCCCTTTTCACGAAATCACTCCCACAGATGCGAGAGGAAAGATGTTACATATCAAAAAACAAAAGAAAACGAATATTGGTTAAAATCTTATCTTCACAAGTCATAATTATTATGACTTACATAATGTAGGTACATATGAGGATCGCGATGTAGGTCTTAAACTCAGAACAACAAAGCATAATTAGCTGTGTCGCACGAGTGGCTCAGTGACCCATTTTTCTCTGTCGCTAACAATCTGACATCTTGTGCAGACAAGCGATTTACTTTTGAAGATCTGATTTAAAAAACTATTGATCAATAATAGTGCGATCATAGAAATGCCTTAATATAATTCTTAGCAACCAATAACAGCATCTTAACTAGTATTATAAAAGTGAGTTTGTTTGTTTGTGACGCTTTCACGCTAAAACGGCTGAACAGATTTTGATGAAATTTGGCACGTGGGTAGACCATGACCTGGATTAGGACATAGTATACTTTTTATCCCGACATTTCCACGGGATCAAGACTTATGCGGGTTAACCCGCTGAGATAACAAATATTAATATCAATCAATTACAATGTGTTGTTACAAATGTCTTATTGTATTTTTCCTAGCAGTTTTGTTTTCTCGATAAACGTGCAGATTACAGATTACTGGGGGTCTAAATCGGCCACTTTAGCAATTCTGCTAAAAGCGATTCATTTCCTCCAATATGGCAATATTTACACCAAATATGAATTGAATTGAGATATTTTCAGCTAATATGTGTCACCATTTCACGAAAATTAGAGGAATTGCTAATGAATTGCTGGGAATTCAGGAAATGAATCGCTTTTAGTAGAATTGCTAAATGGGCCGTTTTAGGCACCCTGATCTGCTGGATGCTCGTCATCTCTGTTTTGCATTAATTAAGTATTTCTTTCTTTAATTAAGACTTGCCAGGTAGTTCCTAAATAAACAGTATGACCAATGACGTTACTTCAAACAGTAATCGATGCGGAAGCTCCGCAGTTGCAGATCCCTGCTCCGTACTACGCTAGACCAGCTCAACGTCAAAGTAGTACCACTGACGTGCGGCCATACTGTACATAGTTAGGTTCTCGTGAAAAAAGCTAAAGCTTTACAAGGTTGTAGTATTTGTTACCAACCAACAAGATACTTGTCAGCGTATGTTTGTATGCAAATAACGGTGTACTGACATCTGTTGACAGGAAATCGCTTATCAGCACGTTTATCAGCTAATACAATTGTGTTCAATTTTAACACTCGTTGCGGCCAGTTATGGCAAGATTCAACGCTACAGCTGGCTGCGTGTCCTATGCGTAGTTTTATTTTATTTAAAGGATTTATTTCGTTAATTGCGGATTACACATAAAAGTAGCTGCACTTAATACATATAGTATTAGTAACAACTACTGAAAAACTATGTTAGTAAAACTTACAAACTAACCTAATAACTAACTACGTGGCTCAACACATATTGGCACGTGCTTCTGCACCCAGTGTCTTAAAAAGGGGCTGTCCACCTTGTAATATGCTTTAAGGATGCGTTGGAGCTTCCGCGCAACCCACCCATTATCGACGCCGCCCGCTTTCTCATTATGGCGTAGAAGCGTCAAAACGGGCTTCCGCGCTTCTGCAGCTAAATCCATTATAATACTGAACGCATAGGACTTTGTAGGCCCTCTGCGCATACTTCACCCACAAGATGCACGTGTCTTTTTGTACATTGTTTATTGTTGATGTCCATTGAGCTCTTGACTTAAGTATTAAAATCTCAACATTAATGAAGTGGGAGCTTGATAATTAGCAGCTTAAGATAATAAATTCAAACGACAACATCAATGGGGAAGAAAAATGACAACTTTTGCCGAGGGTGTCGCTGGTAACGCTTGGCTGACATTACCTGTCAAACTACATACAAAACTTGATTCCAAAAAGTTTGGACGGCATCTGACAAAAAAATGCCGAGCTGTATAATAATGTTATAATAAATATAATACACGTTTATTAACCTCATCATATGTACATACTTATTCATTGTAATAAAGATGAATATGTTGCTTTGTTATGGATGGAAGCTTTGTGCTGCAATTTATGTCATGATAACTGTCTGGACGTGGAAGATCCATCTTGGTATCATCAGTTTCATGCTGCTGAGGTATCCCAAAATTCAAATTTCTATCAAATGATTCGATTCTGTCACCAAATTCAGATTTTAATTTCTAGGTTATGTTCGTAGCTCATGAAACATCGAATATGCTATAAAACTACTGTCTAAGTACGTAAAAGTTTATAATTACTACGATAGTAAATGAACGACATAACAATTATAAAATCGGGTTATTTACAATCTGTTATTAACAATAAAATTGGCTGTAAATACCTGCTGACGAAACCAGCTTTTCGGCCTCTTAGTGAAGGTCCTCGGTTCTTCAGTTCAGCTTTTAACTGAGGTACAGTCCACGTTGAATATATAGTTAATTAAATTATCAAAAAACTCACGCTTGTTTCTGTTTTAATTATTTTAAACCCGAAAAACATTGAGAGATCAAAATGACAGTGCGATGTTATGGGAAATGCGTTAGCAGCGCCACCTGTTCATAGCTTTGCGATTTCTTACCCATTATAACCGCATAGATTATTTACTGATTGGCGTACGGTATCGTGGAGAATGGTAGAAAAGAAAGGAGGCCATGCCCAGCAGGTGATTCCCGGTTGAAATTATGCTGATAATGAGATTGATTGATACAGAATATCTCTATTTATGGCATGTGTATTCAATTAAATATTATCATTGTTTTAAAGGATCCCAATTTTCCACAACATCTAGTGATTGAATGTGGCAACCCAACTTATGTAGTAAACAACAAGTAATAAAATATTGACCGTCTATCCCTATCAGATAAAGTGCCGTAAGCATTGCATTGTCACTCTATACACTTCCTAATATATTTCATATGTAGGTAGGTTGACTATAACAACGCATATCAATTAACTCAGAAGTAGGTACGCTAGAATTGATTGACATTGATCTGTAGTGAACGAGCTAGTTGGCGAGCCATGTCGATACAATATTTACTAAGAGTCATAAATATGCATGAGTGTATATTACGAAGACCTGGCAATGCTCTAAACAAAATTAATTAAACATTAAATAGCTAAAGTATTTTTCAAAATATGCGTAGAGTTAATGAATTACTGATAAAAAGCTTTTGAGCTTATACCGGCTTACTTTTGATTAGTAATCTTTACTTTGATTAATACTTAATATTGTGTTAAGTAATGCAAAAGTAATTCTGTCTGTCTGATACCTTTGCATGCCTAAACCACTGAACCAAACGTTATGAAATAAAGCCAGGGTTTTCTATGATTCCGGCGCTGCCACATAGCTTCCGCCATTTACCGTCGAATGACGTTACTCAAACGTTATTTATGAAAGTAAGTTGTTGTGTTTTCCTAGAGAGCGTTTTTTAACAGAGTGAAGTCAAATCCCACTGCCATCATTTTCATGAAAGCCGGCCGTGCGGCCGTTATGTGACGGCCACCGCTCCTCTAGGAAACCGTAGTTTTAGACAGATTACATCCTTCTCCAGCTCCTAGGCTACCTAATCTGCGATCCAGGATGAAGAGTAGCTAATGTTAGCTTCTTTTCATCCTGACGCAGATCGCAGACGATGACGTGGGCTACAGCTAAAGTCCGGTCGCGAAGCAGAAAGAATTTCGTACAATGACCCCTCATTACTTATCTCTATCGCTCGCGCACAAATGTATTGCCGTCGCGCTCGCGCATTTGAAGATCCTTCTAATAAGCGAGCGCGACGGCACGACGCGACTTTAGTATATGTGTGGCATTTTGAACTTATCAACATGAAGGAGGTACTCTGTACATATTACACCATCCCTGCACTCGCCGATGGGTTAGGCAGAGCTGTACCTATAGTACACCCACATTTCGCCAGTTATGTTTGACTCCCATGTAATAGGGGGCGAGCCTATTGCCATGAACCGGGCACAATCTAGACTCCAGGCTGCTATTGAAAAATTCCAGAAAACTTAATAAGCCTTTGGCGGTCCCGGAAGTCGAACCCAGGACCTCATGTTCAACAGTAGCGCTTGCGTCCACTAAATCAATGAGGCAGTGCTTGAGGACGACGAGTTGCTAATGGGTAGGGCAGGGTAGCCCGCGAAATTTAAATTTTCTTACGTTTTTTGTAATTTGCAGATCAGTGTCAGGTTATATGTTGGTCTAAATTATGATTCGCGACCGTAACAAATATTTATTTCTAGAATTATAATCATAAAAATCATCAATACAACTCCCTAAGTTCATATAATCCTATTGAATGACTATTTCATGAAATCATGACATTTTAGGATTATTCTAACATAAGGAGTTGTATTGCTGATTCTAATGATTATAATTCTGTAAAGCCATATTTGTTACGATCGCGAATCATGTTATAATCAAGATATAACCGGACACTGACCTGAAAATTGCAAAAAACGTAAGAAAATTTTAATTTCGCGGTCTACCTTAGCGCTTCCCCCTTAATAATTTAAATGTGTGGCCCTGTTATTCACTACTCTATTTAATCTTATTTTCATTATTTACTTTTACTGTGGAATACTCCGTGATGACAAAAATGAGTTACATGCCAACACGTGTGATTAGATAATGTATCTGTGATGCGACGTGTAACACCGGTTCTATCTGCGACCTTGTTTGAATAATAAAATTCTGAATAGTGCAAAACATTATTTGTACTGTTGTTTAATTTTGTTAGATGTTTTATCGAGATTTCAGTTGAAAATGGTTTTTCGGAGCAAATCTTTGTTCATTAACATTGGATCAGTAGAATGAACAACTTTGGTCTTAAAATAAAACCAGCAAACAGTTTCTCCTTGTACGTCATACTCAGCCAGGTTGTTGCAGTTATAATAGTAATTCAAAGGTCCGGGACCCAGGGAGAACCCCAAGAAATGTCAAACAAAAAAAAAACATTTATTTCAGGCGACACAGGCCCATATATCTATAAATACCATATGAGCGTTTATTCTGTAAGTGGGCAACGTCGCAAATAGATGTCAAATATTTCGCTGTTCTGATTAATTTGGCAATATTACTACTATATGTAAATATGAAATGTCGCTAACTAGCAAACTAGAATATAAAAAATGAATTGCTATTAGGTATAACACTGAATTTGATGCTGTAACCGTTTTAGGTGTAAAAAAGGCATTTGGCAAGTTTCCAAATATTTATTTTACATCTAAAACTAAAGATTCGGTGTTACGATATTAATTATTGTATTTCGTAATCAATATTTTAGTTCGCTAGTTTACATTTCATATTTCCATAAAGTAATATTGCCAAATTGATCAAACCTTACCTGTTTTGATTCATTTGGCAATATTACTGTATAATATATATTTGGCAGCTATTTGCGACGTTGCCAACTTTTAGGATAAATTTAAGGTCCGTTGTACACGGCACGTTTTTTTTTTACTGTTACTCGACTGCTTACAACATTGATATTTGTTATGGTACGGTCCAAAGTTGTTAACTTTGATACAAACAAATCTTATCAAAACTTCTTGTACTCCCATTCCAATCTCTTATGGATTTATGACAAAACAAGGTTTATGAGTCTAAGTTGTAATTTTTTTATTTTCCGTGAAATAAAGTTCAAAATAACTAGCTCGATGATATAAGCTTGGACCAAAGTTAGAACTCATTCTGTAATAAGACAGTTAGGATCTTACTGGAAATGCTACTTCTTTTTAAATGTATTTTAAAATGTATGTTCGCATTCTTTCCAGAGCTACATGCAGCCGCTAAAGAGACGGTCACACTCGCAGAGCAGCGGTTCGTGAGTAAACAGGACGAGTGGCAGTTTGACAGCAACTGGCAGGAGGTGCTCAACCATGCCATCATTAAGGTGAGCTGCTGGCATCTTATTATACTTAACAATAAAGACTTAATTGGGATTGGAGACAGAAATAGGTCATCTTGTTTCCATCTTTTTTAAAGTTCACTTTTTATGTAGCCGGGTTTTAGATTTTTTATTTTACACTTTTTAGTTATTTTATGATTTCGCATTCCAAATTACATTTAAACATTCACCTTTTAAAAACCTTAATTTTGACACCCCACTCGAGGTTTAGGAGATTTTTTTTTCGCCATTTACATTTTTTTTTAATTTTAAGCCAGTGACACTCGCGCAATAAAGATGAATATAATGACATATCATTCATCAAAATCGGTTTAGCCGTTTAGCAGTTACGAGGGAACATAGGTACATACATACATACAGGCTAAACATACGACCCTCCTTTTTTGGCTTCGCCGCTGTCGGCTAACAGCCACTACAACCAACCGAAATAAGTTAAATAGTCTATGAAGTCTTTTATAGGATACCTATTACCTACTAATGTTTCGTTTGTGTTACTTTTCAGGTTATGGATGCTGAGAAACGAAAGGCGGAAAGCGGACGAGAGCATCAGAAGAGAGCGGCCGCGTACATCGCAGCTGAGAAAAAGGTAAATACATTGATATTCTTGAATTAATATTGTTTGTAATACAAAATAAACTACTAAGTTCTACCATGTTGACCACGTGGGGTAGATCAGTACATGACGTTCTGTTTTCCATTAAAATACTTAAGTAAATACCTACCATGACGCATTGAAAGATATGCGCGTCGCATAGTAATGAGACGCAGAGATATGTTGAACGAAAACACATAATGGAACAGTTAATAATAGAAATCTATTATCTCCAGGTGACACAACTAGAAGAGAATCTTAAACGTAATATCATCAAATCACGAGTTTACTTCGAAGAGAAGAAACTATGCGACGAACAGTTACAAACACAAAATCAGAAAATTGAGAAGCTTCAACGCCTCATCGCTGACGCTAAGTTCCGATACTCCAAATCTCTAAAAGCCCTTGAAAAGATATCTGAAGAAATTCATAGAATGAGAGGCGAGTATCCACCAGACAAGGACACCATCCCTGTAGGACCCAGAGAACCAGGAGTTGGAGCAGAAAGAGACGCCATACATGACGAAGACACAGCAAAAGCTGAACATGAGAAAGACGAAGACTCCAGTCTTCAAGAACTAAGAATGCGAGTTAGAGAACTAGCTTCTAAACCTATTGAGAAAGACGTAGAAACTGACGAAGCGTGGGCTTTAGAGCTGAACGAGACTATTAACAAATTAGACCAGTTACTAATGATGAAGGAGAATAATCAGCAGAAACGATCCAAATTCACAGCTAGCTCTCCTAGGAATTCTAGCGCGCCATCTACGAGTACTAACTCTGGGAAATACACCCATCCACCGAGCGATAGCTGGAAAACTGAGACGAACCTCACAAGGACGAAATCTATAAGCAAGGATGTTGTCTACGAACATACTAACCCACCGATTAGTAAGACAGAGAAGTCTAAAAGCATGATGTCTTTAGACGTTCTCTCTCTAGCAAGAGACACCAATATGATGGACAGGGAATCGTACCTCAAAGCGGTGATCGAAGACAAGTCCCCAACAGGGACGTATACGGAAAGTAATTCGGACAGGAATGATACTCCCGACGAAATATTGATGGTGGAATGTGACTCCAGTGATTCCAACCAGAACCCAGTTATCAGGATGACCAGTTCCACTGTCTCTGATAGTGACAACAGCTAAATATGACGAGACAAACACACGGTCGTTGGAAAAGTATAGATTTCTTTAATTGGTTGTGGAAATTTTACTGATTTTAACAAAGAATAGAAAAAAAAAATATTATTTATTTTTGTTCGTGAAAAATGCTTTAATTTGACTTTCGTTGTGATCGTGTGTAGTTTATTTAATCATGACTAAAACGCAATCTTTCCAATATTGAACGTCAATTTTTAAATGTTAGATGTTTTTCTAGTAAACTTGAAAAGTTAATAAAAATTGGTAAAATGATATTCGTATTGATGTTTAGTTTAGTTTTGACGGCAGTGCTAGTATTTTTGTCAATGAAAAGATACTGATTTTAAAATACTCAATTAGACTTATGACATGCCGTTTTGCACAAGATAATTTATTAAGAGGGCGCCCAATGGTCAACTAGCGCCACTCCTTTAAAAAAATATTATCTCGTGACTGACAAGGAATTATGAATAACGGCTAGTAAGGACCCTCGATAAGTGTCTAGAATTTTCTAATACCTTTTATAAAGTTTCATATTGAGACATGAAGCAACAATGTACAGTCTAGAGGAGTGTGGCCGCTTTTCTTTAGATCTAATTTTATTTGCCGTTATTAATAATTCCTTGTCAGTCACGAGATAATATTTTTTTAAAGGAGTGGCGCTAGTGGACCATTGGGCACCCTCTTAAGAGCGTTTATTCTGAAGGTGGGCAACGTCGCAAATAGATGTCAAATATTTCACTGTTTTGATTAATTTGGCAATATTACTGTGTGGAAATAAAAAATGTGGCTAACTAGCGAACTAGATTATTGATTATGAAATGCAATAATTAATATCGTAACACCGAATGTTTAGTTTTACATGTAAAAAAACTATTTGGAAACTTTACAAATGCGTTTTTTACACCTAAAATGGGTACAACATCAAATTCAATGTTATAATTGCAATTCATTATTAATATTCTAGTTCGCTACTTAGCCACATTTCTTATTTCTATTCAATAATATTGCTATAAGAATCAAAACAGGTAAATATTTGACAGTTATTTGCGACGTTGCCAACTTTTAGGATAAACCCTGTTAATGTATAATCGTCAGTGAACCGGTTGCATTACTCACACTGGATTTTCATAATTAAACTGTATTGTGTTCCAAAAAATACTCATATTTTTATCATAATTACTTGCAAAATTATAATGCATTACTGTAGTTTGAATGTAATTAAGATAACCAACCGTTGATTGCAAAAAATCATAATTATTATTATAATATATTGTCATTTCTTATGTTTGCGAATATATTGTAAGCGCTTTGATAAAAATTCTAGCATTGTTGTAGCATTTTCTTAGATTATAACGTCTTATGAGTGATTTAGGAAGGTCGGTTTCGTAAAATAATTTCATTTAATAGATGACGTCAGCATAAGCAACACGAAAAATAAAAATATAGTTCTCATATGCCATTCTGGTAATGGCACTGTATTCACAATACCCCAGATAATAATATACCACTTTTCAGTCTTCAACATTATTATTATTTCACTGCCTTTTTCTATAACATTTTATTGTTACATAATATTTACGAGACCGACTGCTTTAGTTATAACACTTTTAGGCCCGTGTTCTTCAACGATGCTTAAACATTTACCTCTATTTTAAAACTAGATTTTGGTAGAAATACATAAGTATGAAATCTGACAGTTTTGAATTGTAAGATTCATGTTTGAGGATAGTTGTTGCAGTACGGGTCTCAAGCTGTGCTCACACGGAGAATTAATTGCTAAATTCTTGGCTATTAAGAACTTGACAAGTCGGCAATTCTGAGCAATTCACGGCTATACCAATATCATAGAGAAATTGCACAATTTTAGTTGCCCGTGTGAACGCACTATTAGAAATAAATGTTAGATATGACACTTTAGTTTACTTATGAGCCATACCAGTCCACCGACTATAGCTCACAAATTATAACTTATTTTTAAATCGTATAAACTTTCGTATTTCTATGGCCTTTGACCTTGTGGAAGATTTATCTATCTGATAAGGAAGCATAGTGAACGAATTATATAAAAACCTTCACCCGGTGTCAACAAAGCGATCATTAGCGCTGATTCATGGTTGACGGGTTCATATGACACTCATTTGTTAGAAAAACCACAAGGCTTTCTTTGTTGGCGCGACGACGCGCGACGGCGATGGTCGTGTGTTCGCGCGGCGATCGCTTTGGTTAGGACACAACATCAAAACTCCATCATTGACAATCATTTTTTTACTAGTTTCGAGGAACACACTTGAAGGTTTAAAGTACAATTCACGAATGGCACAGATTCATGAATTGAAAGGGCTATCGCCAATTTTGTATTCAAGATTTTATAAACAATTTTATATCGAAGGATTTGAATGCTAAGCTCGAAGTGGTTGTTTGAATAGATTGAAGACTTGTTATAGGCTAACATGTTAACGCCTAGTCATGTCTCGTTTCGACGCGAGAAAAGGTTGTCGTGTTGAGCATGTTGGCCCTGCTGGAGTCAAGATATAGATTCCAGAATGTGATTGACAATCGTTTAAAGTTTACGCAGTGTCTGATTTTGATAATTGTCTGACTTGTCATATAACACAGTGATAAAAATATACTATGAATGGAGTTTTATATAGTACTAGCTGCCCGCACCGGCTTCGCTCGGGTAGCACTAAGTACTTATCTACGGCGCACCTACCTACCTACCCCACCCTACCTACCCTACTAAAAATTCTATATCTATCCTATGTTAGACTCCTGGTTCTAAGCTACCTCTCCACCAATTTTCAGCCAAATCAGTCCAGCCGTTTTTGAGTTATAAATAGTGTAACTAACACGACTTTATTTTATATATATAGATGTATATATATATATATATATATATATATATATATATATTTCACAGACTACTTATTATTTTTGACATCAAAAGGTTAATTAAAATAGCATCATTACATAAAATTATCAATAAAGAGTAGTTATCATTGCTTAAACTAACATAACATATTTACAGTGCCTTCATTTCTCATTAAAATAAAATAACTTAGCCCGAACACAAGACTGGATGAGGTTGGTACTTAAGACGGTTGTAGAACTATAACAGTTAATTATATTTGTATGATTTTTTAATTAAAATTATATAAAAACAACACGATGAGGGTTCGCTAACATACTCATAAGTTTAAGAATAATAAAAAGCATATTATTTTAAAGTGATGCATTTACGAAAATCGAGTGAGTTTGTGGCAATGAGTTTTTACTAAAGCAAGTTGGATTGTACCAAAATGGCTTTAAAACTAACATGTAAACCGTTTAATTAATTTCTTATTATTGACTATTGTTGTCGCGTTTTAGCATGACAATAGCGGTCAATGAACCACCTACATTTTCTAGCATTTTTTATTTCAAAAACTGAAATAAAGTCCTTTAACGTCCTGAATCAATATCTATCGTGATCTTCAATGTGTTCCAATAAGGAAAAGCTATACATAGTTTAAGATTTGGGTTACTACGGAGAGATATACAAAGGGCAATGACCGCTATCGCCACGCTAAAAAGCGACAACTATGTCATAAGTTGTGTTGTGATGTAGGGCTCATTGTCACTTGAACGTGTAAGAGTAAAATTATTTACATTTTAAGATGACATTAGGTTATTTATTTAATAATATTGATAGCACGGAAGCGTATAAAATGTGTATCCCAGAAATTATGATAATATGTGTATCTGCAGGCATAATTTAGCCTATTGATAAACAAAAGTCAAACATTATCATACTAAATGTGAATCATTGGCCTCTAACGATCATACTAATCCCTACTAACTACTGAATAATGCTACGGCTACATTGTCGAGATAAAGCGGACTACAATTCGTACGCCCTGTTTCTCAGCGAGACGTTGAGCGGTGTGCGAGAGAGAGCGCGCAAAGTATAGTTCGCCTTATCGCGACAATGTGGCCCCAGCACGACAGACAGTTTTTAAAGACTAACAGTTACATAAGTGGAGTAGTCGTTTTTCATTCAACAATATTTTTATCACGACAACTTTTACCCCTGTTTATGGTTTTACATTATTCCAGTTTAAAAAGTTGGAGCAAAAATCGAATGAAATTAACAGCATTTTATAGCAATTCAAAAATGTTTGTCTATTCACAGTGTTCACTATAGCACCTTGGTAATATTGTGTCGCACTTTCAGAGTACTCACATAAATGTTGTACACATAGTAATCAAATCTGTATGTCCGTAATCAAAATTAAATTCCACTCTACGTGTTAAAATAAAATTGTTCTAAATTATTGGTGTTTTATTTATTTGCCTTTCTAGTGCGGTCGATATGGCTCGACTGTATTTTTTTTGCGTAGGTATAGACAGTCTTCGTGTAAAACGTTTTTGCAAAAAGACTAGTTTAAAAAAAAAACGAAATTTAAAATATAAATGGCATAAAAAAGGCTTTTGCGTTTTATGTTCAGGTTCGAAGGGGATGGGTCTAGTGAGCGAGCGAACGAAGACCCCGCCATCCCCATAATATAGTCCAGCTCTGTAAATGTATCGGCGGCGGTGCTTGTTAAGCAGGAGTGCTAGAGCGAACTCGGACGTTACTCAAAATAAGTACAGTAGCGTTTTATTTGAAAATGAACCCTATTCGACTAAAGTTAATGTTCATATTTTTATGAACGCTTACTGTATTTAGCTTGAGTATAAAGTCAAAGTACTCTATATGGTTAGTGGAAATGTAGCGTAAACTTACTTTACGATCTCTCGAAATAACCAAAATACATCAATTGTCGTCTTTGTATCTTACCCTTAGGGCTTAGGGCATTTGTACAACACTGCCGACACCAAGATGGCGCGGCAACGCTGAAGTAGCGATACATACATTTACTATGGCCGTGTGTCCACGTCCGTCCGTCAGTCACCCGAGCAACTTCACCCCGGTCGTGTGAATTGTGACGGGCTGATGTCTCGGTAATACAAAACAAGTTAGATCTTGTCCACAAACTGCCGTCGCACCGCGCCGTTCGCCCGGACTTTGTTACATGTCGAGTTCGGCCGCGGTGCACACAATAACCGTCACTGAGACATCACGTTCGGTTCGAATAATCTTGTATCTTCGGTGACGGTTGCGGTGTTCGCCTGATTGTAGTGACTTAAATATCTTCTTCCTGGGACACTCAAGGAAATAGTAGAGATAAAAGGACAGTGTATAAAATAAATAACAAGTTTTTCTTTACTCCACATAATATATTTGACATCTGATATTATCAACAGTCCCGTATAAACAATAGCTTACACGATTACATAACATCACGAGGGTTACAGAGAGGAAGGCACTTCTACAAGTAAGGTAGTACACTAAACACATCTCGTTGACGATAAAATGGCCACAGAGCTAGCTGGCAGATTGAAATTTATCTACAGACAGGATTTTAAAATACGTTTTGCGACATTAAAGCCCGTTTTTTAAATAAATCGGGTGCCTGAGACCGAGAATCGACTTACTAAACAGTCAACTTTCTGGATTCCTGCATTCTAATATCGCAAAACGCTTGCTTAGACAAAGACTTCAAAATATTATAGAATTTTATGTAACCTTACAAACATGGATAAACTATATTTTATTTACATAAATAACATGTTTCTATGAGGTATGGAAATGTAAGGTAGTTTAGACTTGGCTACATGATAATAATATGTGACTCTATTAAAACTACAAAATTGTAACAATCGTAATGGAAGTTAAATACTGCAATACTACTTCTACTTTCTTTAGGAATTATAAATACAATAAATAACAGACACTGCGCAAGCGCATCCAAGTCTCCATGTAAAAAAACATACCCTTCCTTTTCTGCAGTCGGGTTAAAACTGGCCATTCTTTCCTAAAGCCACCTGTTTATTTTATTGAAATTCTATGAAGGACAGGAAAATTATTGATTTATAGTTACATTAAATGACTGCGCAACAAAAATGTTATAAACATAATTTGTACTGTAAACACACAAAAAAAACGAGATATGATGCTAAGCACTAATTAAAATGGAATTAAAGAAACTCTCTTTGTAGACATATTATTGATTGAGGTCTTCGTTACCTTAGTGTCATCAACATCAATCATTTAATTTAAAAATACACTTACAAAAACTAAGTTTGAAATTCATACGGCATGGACACGATTAAATTAATATAGATCACAAGGATGAATCAAAATGTTCTTAAGTTTATTTATATAATAAAGACTAAATACAATCAACTAAATCTCAAGTATTGTTAGTTATAATTTCAATGATTTTGAATCTCAATAAATATAGCTCTTACTTAAAAACAAAATATTTCCATTTTCCGCAAGCACATAAAAATGTGAGGTAAGTGTCCACCAAGCCGTATGAACTTAATATACCACAAAAATAATGATAAAAATATATGATCATGAAGATTAGCCTTAAAAATAATAAAAACAACATTCAACTATCAAAAACAATTATTATCATAAAATAAATTGTATAATCCCATTCAATAAATATTGAAAGAATAACTGAGATTTGCAATTTAATAAAATAATATAAAAAATCATGTGCTTAGAATTAAAATCAACTAATAAATCTGGCGTGGCCAGATTTTAGAATTGGCCAGCTAACATTGGCCATATCTTTGAAACGTCAACGTTTAATGATGTGTCAGTCGATGTTTGGCCATATCATTCATGTAGGGTATCTATGTTTTAAGGTGTAGTCAAAATAGCCAAGTAACTGCGACCAACTTAGAAGTAGCGCTCGCCGGCCGCTGCTGCGGTCCCGCTCGCATCGCTCGCCGGCCGCTGCTGCGGTCCCGCTCGCATCGCTCGCTCGGCTCGCCGGTTGGTCACAATTCTAACCTAACCTAACCTATTTGGTTGGACATGAGCGGTGTATTTTTTTTATTTTTTTCAACTAATTTTAAGTGTTATGTTGCATTTCACGCCGCGGCAGCGGCCGACGAGCGCCTTTGTTTGATTTGTTGTATTCCGCCGCCATGATGCACCACAAAAACAAAGCGACATCAACGCCTCTACGGGTGGATAATCTAACTATTTTACGATATGATCACAATCAATGCTTGGCCGCATCATGAAGTAGTCGTGCGTTTAACTGGTCATATCGTTAAACGTTGAGTATTCAATGATCTGGTCAGATAACATCATAGCGTGACCAGCGGCGGTCGATGTTCATTTCGTGAAATGATCAATTCTAAGATCTGGCCAGGACGTATCGATAATGGTTGAGAAATTGCCTTAATCTAGAAGCACTAGGCAGTGTTTTAATATTATTAATATAATACTATACCAAGGTAACGTTACTTGACATATATATAATTTTCTATTATAAAACTTCGTTTCTGCAGTGCACGATATTTTTTTTTAAATACAGTATTATACAATACAATTTATATACGTAAAATAGTCGACAAAAATATTAAATATTTCAATAGGGATGATGACTAAAAATTTTTTTTAGTCCGTCTTTGAGATTATAAAAAAATATTGGACACGTATTTTTCTTTTTTTATGTAATCTAAAGATTACGGCGATACATTGAGGTAAAATCTGCCATGACGTCACGAGTATGTAGATTTTATACGTACTAGTGACGTAGCGACCCCCATTCCCCAACTTAAAATGCGTTTTATCTAAGTATTTTTTTATTAATATGATAAAGCAAAAAATACGTGTCTAATATTTTTTTATTATCTGACTGACGGACTAATCAGATTTTTTTTTTTTTACCCAGGCATCATCCCTATTGAAATCAAAAGTATCGTGCACTGTAAAAGCGATTTATTTTGAGTGATTCTATGAGCACCCACAGTGCTTTAACACTAAACGTACACTCCTGGACTCTTAAATCGAGCCAACTTGCTATTTAACCGACATCTCGGGTAGTTTTTGAGTAAGCTTCAATAATACATATTTTTCTACTTGGTATATTTATATTATGTTGATGAAATAATAATAACTTCCTGTCACTGATATTTACATAGCAAGTAGTGGTATACGAATTTGTGTGGGGTAGGTACCACAAGTAAAAAGTGAAAAAAAAACCGACAATTTTTTTTACAATAATTTGTATAACTTTTCAAATGGTTGTGAATTCAAATTTGGAATGAAGAAGACGACAAAATTACCACCAGTATATCGGCTTCAAAACTGCAACAAAACTTTTTCTTTGACTTAAACACATTTTAGATGTTATAGGGTTTTATAGAAAACATGGAAATGCCTAGAGGCTCAATTTATTAGTCCGGGAGTGTATTATTTGACATGATAATAAAAATAATTATAATGACATCTATTAATGCCTTAATAGCCGATTAGTAACTATCCGAACATATTTGTACGATAAACGCAAATTAAATGCACCGTTATGAGGAGCCCCACTCAGACAAGATTTTGTTTTCCAACACAGTAACATCCCGATTAAATACCACATAATCTCAATATTAAAACTTAGGCGAATCCAGTAAAAAAAATATTTAAAGAGTATTGTGCGAAGATATGTTTAGAAAACCGGGCAAGTGCGACTCGTGCGAGTGCACGCATCTTAAATTATTAACTTTATTACGTTTTTATTATTTCTTGTTATCGCAACAATAGAAATACACAATCTGTGAAAATTTCAACTGTCTACCTATTACGATTCACGAGATACAGCCCGCTGACAGACATACAGACTGACGGAGAGCAGAGGCTTAGTAATAGGAACCCTAAAAATTAAGTTGAAAGAATGAACATATAGGTGTTTGAAAGTTTTTTAACGAAAAGTTTGAAATAGAAGAGTGTGTCGATATAAGTCTTATTTACATAAATTGTAGATCAGAACTAGTGATATTATATTGATTTGAGAACGATAAAAAAATAGTTAAAAGTTTCGCCTAATTCTACATTGTCATGCCTATGACTGGTCGTGCGACAAAATTAAATCATACGAAAATTTCTGAAATAATCCCATCGTCACGACAAAGAAGAAGAATGGCTGAAAAGTCCCTACAACCTGGATTCGCCATCACAAAACTCAACATAACTAACCTACAAACATTTGGTCATAAGCTACATTGAACTATTATATCTTAGACTTCGGTATAGTGACCACCTCGCGCCACCAAGGTGCGCGCTCGAACGCTCCGGGGTGACTGAAGAACGCTTTTTGGATGTTTTGGTAAAGCTGCAAAGGAAAATGTTATTTAATAGTATATTCTTGTAGTCTTCTTCTTCACGACTCTTATCGCCATCAAGTAAATGAGCACGAATCATAATTATAATGCGGCCTTTAAACTCCAAGACGTCCCGAGATCATCCGGGAAACGTAAACGTGAATCGTTTTTCGCCGTCTCGTTGTCATTGATTTTGTCTTCTCGCGAGACAATCCTGAATCTGGAGGTCGCGTAAGTCGGTCATCAAGATGGAAACAGATCGGATTGCTTACTTTTGCAGGCTTAGAGACTATTCTTTAATTTATCAATATGGTCTCTCTCGCCAAGTAAAAAAGATAAACCATACCAAGAACAATAATCGAAAGTCGCTCAAAAAATCTAGATGCATTGGTGAAATGACTCCAATGGTCAGGATGATAGAACTATGAATAAATAGTAAAAAAGTTCTGTAAACACTCACATTGCCATCGCTCTTGCCGAGCACGGAGTTGAGCACGAAGTCTGTGGGCGCGAGCGCATCCACGACGCTCACTATTTCTCCCTTCAATTCGTTGCATAGCTCTAACACTGCCTCCCGCAGCAATCGTGCTAGTGATTCACCCTAAAATTTCAAAGAATAAAATATGAAAACACCACATTTTAAGTTTTGTTTAACAGCTCGACTACTTTAATGATAATAACGTTCTTGAATTTGTAATTTAAATGTCTATTCGCTGTCGTCGAGAAATAACATGATATTGTAAAGAACTGCTACAACAGATAAAAAAAGCCTTCGCGGGAAACACTGTGCTGTCACTGCCTCTTTTGATGCTTTAGTTTGATAAAGTCTACGCAGAATTATTTAAAAGAAACAATTGAAGAGTCTCTAGAAGATCACAATGATGAACATGAAGTTAAAAAATCATAAAACTATACACATACCTGTGCATACCCTCCTTGATACAACTCGACCAGATGCTGATCAAGCGACCATAACCCATACAGACAGAACAGCTTCGTCAGTACCGGCTGCAGGCTCTGTTCCTTCTTATCCAAAGACTCCAGGAAGAATATAATCGCCAAGTATTCAGCATACGTCTTTGTAAGGTCCCTCCATTTGTATACTTGTGACTTCGCACGTGCTTCGAACTTTGATAAACCTTTGGCGATCTCTGATTCGTATTTCTCGTGCGTTTGTTTTAGGAGATAGCATATTAACCATCTGTATGTTGTTGTTATGACTGTTGTAGAAAAAAAAAACTGATTAGGTGTCATAAAGTAAAAGGTCATTTCCAATTTAAAAACACGTAAATTCATTTATTATCACTTAATTTTGGACATAAGATAGTAATCTTTAATTAATCGTCTGAACTTTATCAAACACACAATAACAACGGGCCTAAGATTGAACCTTGCTGTAACCCCAAATGAAACAGTTTCTCCAAAAAAGAAATTCGTCGTAATTTTTAATATATTATCCCTTTATAATCTTGCCGTAAATAATAACAAAAGAAACATTTTCAAAACTCCTTATAGACCAAGTTGCCAAATAAACCCATCATGATGACAACAATCAAACCCTTCACCAAGATCATCTAAAACACCAAAATTATTTTATAAACTATTACAAAAATCAAATCCAACTCACACTCTCTAGTCTTCAGTTCATCAGTCCTGCTACACCGGAACCTCACAGCAATCCACCTTTCCCAATCCTTCAAGAACGTCACGGTATTAAGGGGCGAGTCCACAGTCCCTCCGGAGCGGGCTGACTGGAACTGTCTGAGCAACCAGTTGCCGGTCTGCTGGGACAGCACGTTGTTGTCGCCTTCGTAGGTGACGGTTGCTTCGTGGTTGCTGCGGATATCGCCTAGGTTTGCGCACTGGAGAAAAAAGGAGTGTAAATTTCCTTTTTAAATACGTTTGGGGTTTTCAAATTCCAAGTATTTTACATGTATGTTGGGCAGTGTAGGATCAATACTTTTTTAATAGATATTTATTCAGAGAAACGTCGCTTATATTTGGACTCCAGGCTTTTTAAACGGTAGCCAATAAATATGGTCGCCGCCTCGCATAACCATGAGGTTCTACGTTACGGTACGTTAACTGATTAATCGGACAGTTCTATTTTTGTTTTCAGAATTCCCGAGCCAGAATAGCACGCACTAGAGGCGTATTATCGAGAAAAGTACAAATGCACACGGAAGACAAGTCTGG
The DNA here is from genome assembly GCA_947364205.1 of Agrochola lota. Taxonomy (NCBI): domain Eukaryota; kingdom Metazoa; phylum Arthropoda; class Insecta; order Lepidoptera; family Noctuidae; genus Agrochola; species Agrochola lota. The sequence goes on along the minus strand of OX376228.1, from coordinate 2,986,990 downwards.
CAACACTGCTTCTTGTTTTAAAATCTGTTATAAACCAACTGGTCGGATGCGAGGACGATCGGTTCGCTTTCCCTAACGATACATGCAATTATGGAAACGCTTCTTTCGGCTTTTCTTTTCAACTACATATTTCATTACATTATACTCACTTTTAAGTATCCATGTCCACCACACGCCTCGCGGCACTGCTGTGCGGCTGATAGTACGGTCCACGTTAGTAGTGGCTTACTGCACGATACCATGGCGTGGATCTCTGATACTGCCTCACTCTGTAAGAGAATATTATTATTGTGGTGATATAGTTTTATATTGAACTAGCTTTTTCCCGCCATATCCCACGGGTACTCATAATCAAAATTAATTTATTCAAACTAGGCTGACAATCCGCACCTTTCGAACGTCAAAATTACATAAGATAGTCCCGCGGCACGATGCCCTTCACCACTTCCTAGTGCTTTAGCTGGGAAGAAGTGGCGCAAAAAACTCCCCAGGATCTCAGCTCTGTTCAGTTACAAAAACTGTTGATTTTTTACAATAGTATGCAAAATAATTTAAATTACGCAACACAAAACATTTAATTAAATTATTTGCCATATATCAGCTAGCACACCAATATACCAACAAAAGCATCGAAAACTATAAACTATATATACTCAAGCAGAAATGAAAAATAAAAACGTAAATAAAAGCCTGCAGGCATAAAGGTCGTGCCCGCTTACATATAGCTCTACATAGCTGTAACTAGGACCAGGTAAACTAGGACCATCGAAGTATAATAAATAAACTACCGAGATTCAAAGTTCCCTGTGTTAATCCAGGTTATAAACTATCTGTGTGCCATTTCGTTTTCGTTCAAGCATTTTTGCGACAATCCGGAATATACAAACGGACAAAAATCCTAAAAACTGTATTGTCGGCATCAGACTCGTTCGCACAAATCGCAGCAATTACATTAAAAAAAAAACTATATACATTTTTCACTTCGTTACTATTTTATTAATAGATGTATGATAGATGTACCGATACGTTTCAACTGAAGAATACTATTTCGTGGTTAGACTTTGAGGATAAAATAATTGAGCATCACAGTTAATAAAAACCTGTTCATCATTTCTCCTGCCCCTATCTGAATTTATATGCGGTCGGGGCAACATGTCCTTTACTTCCACACTTCTCTATTAGTCGTCACCTCAGTTGTCACCCCCTTTCTATCCATAACATCTTCCACACAGTCCATCCATCGTTTCTTTGGTCTTACCCTACTCTTATAGCCATCGACATTCATACTCAAATCTTTCCTCACGACATTTTCCTCATTCCTCCGCATCACATGACCATACATCACAACCAAAAAAAAAAACAATAAACCTAAAAACCTGTTAAGACACTCAAAATTTGTTGTCATAGCTTTATACGTATAGTAAAAAAAACATTGCAGTTAACGAAATAATAATTCACGTAGAAGCACACATTAGTAAAGATGGTTCACTCCGCAAAATCATTTAAATAAAAAGCGACTCTTGCTACGACACATTAAAGTGCAATTCAGGTCACACAGCGCTAATTACCTACAGTTGTATTCACATAGAAGTTGCCTCTCTTTGTATCGCGTAACTTTCCTATCTACAACTACTCGTGCAATTTGACATTTTATTTGTTTAACGGTTCTGACACTTTTTTAATTTTTTGTCAATTTTCATTATTATTTTTTATGAGTTGTTGAAAAGTTAAATTTAAGGAATCACAATTTTATTTAAAATAGTTTATAATTTAAATGTGTGTGTGTGTGTAAAACTATGGACTAGAATTATGTCTGAAATAAATGAATAAAAAAAATAAAAATTAAAATTGGCCCGACAAGACGAGCCCGTCGCGTACATGTAGCTTTATACCTAAAATCCAGAGTGCACATTCTGTACTAGTATTCTGTGGTAGAAGCGAAACTAGGCGTATCACACGCCCCAAAACAATAGGATAATGTCGTGTTCGGAGGAGTTTAAAACTTCAATACTGAAATAATAATTTGCGAGAAATGAAGATTCTCTGAAAGACGTTAAAATATTACTTTTACATACCAAATTATCTACTTTCATTCCTGCGTTGGATTTCTCGACGATACTTAAGTATACTCTGCTAAAGTTTTCTATGTACATCCTGAAGACTACTGCGGCCGCTACATAGCCGAATAAGCGCCATTGCTGTGGGAAAGAAATAACAATAATTAATTGCTGAACAAATTGACGAGCTCGTGACTAAGTAATAGCAGCCGCACGGGTCGATCGGTCAGGTTTAGCTACGCTTGCCGCGGTCAGTCCGTAGATATGACCATCTTAACATACCGAGACTCTTCCATGGCTCGGAAAGCACGCTAAGCCGTTGGTCCCGGCTGTCATTCTTGGATCTTTGACAGTCGTTACGGATCGTCAGAAGTCAGAAAGTCTGGCAACCTGTTTTACCAAGGGGTATCGTGTTACCTAGAAACATAGCAGAGCCTAGGCAGATGATGAAATATTTATAAAACCATTCACTTCCAGTAAATGAGAATGTTACCCCGCGTCCTAAGCAAAAGCGACACTTGCGCGAACAGGCGACCGTCGCACTAATTATGTTCGGCGAAACAGAACGCGTGGTCGCGCCGTCAGAGGGCACCTTCCGGTTTTCTGAACAAAGTGTCATAATATTAACGCGACGATCGCGAATTAGCGCGACGATCGCTTTTGGTTAGGACGTAGGGTTACACTCATTTACTGGGTGGTGGTAGTTTTATAAAAGTTTCATAATCTGCTTATGCTTTTCCCAAATATGTTGGGGTCGGCTTCTAGTCTAACTGGATTCGGCAGAATACCAGTATTTTACATGGAGCCACTGCCAACCCAGTTACTGGGTAATACGATACCCCTTGGTAAGACTGGTTGTCAGATTTTCGGGCTTCTAACGCCCGGTAACGACTGTCAAAGATCCACGAATGACAGTCGGGACTAGCGGCTTAACGTGTTTATAAAGGTTTAATTGAAATAAATGCTTTGCTTTTGAAAGTCTTTTCCAAGCCTCAGATTAAACTATAACATAATTGTCAACTAACATGTAGGTCGTACTCGATGAGCGAGATCTCGTTGTCTCTCTCTCCGAACTGCGCCCGCGTGGCCGCGTACCGGATTGCAATGGTCACTGCGCTGGCTATAGAGTGGCAACTCTCTTGCATTATGCCGATGCGACCTGCAAAGATTAACACGTGTTTTAGGAAACAATATGTGTGGTTTTTATGAATCAAGAATCCAAGATGATTCCAAGATGTTCAACGAGCTGATAATAGAAGCGATAATGTGAAATATGTAGATCGGAAGCTATGCTCGGAGTTTCCCTACGTGGTCGAAACACAAATGAAGAGATCCGTAGGAGAACCCAGGTAACCGACATAGCCCGAAGAATTGCTAAACTTAAGTGGCAATGGACAGAGCACATTGCTCGCAGAACAGATGGCCGATGGGGCCGAAAGGTCGAAAGGAAGGCCTCCCACAAGGTGGGCCGATGACCTGGTGAAGGCCGCAGGAATCCGCTGGATGCGGGAAGTACAGAACCGGTCAAAGTAGCGTTGTTGGGGGAGCCCTATGTCCAGCAGTGCACGTCTTTTGAAATGATGATGATGAGATCGGAACCGGAAGGTCTACTTCTAACAATGGATAATCTACAACTCAAAGTGGGTCTCGGCTTTGTGACAGCTGAAAGCACATGTTATGCCTATGGCATTAAGTCCGCCTCTGTACATTTGTGTGTAAAGTGTTAAATAAATAAATATCTTGCTGGATCTAAATAGGATCTTCCCTGAAATTTTCAGACAGGTCCCATGAAACTTTCGTTTGATAATATTGTCATACATGTACAACACACCTGCTGAAAGGTTCTCGAGGGCTGCCCCTAATATCTTGGACGGATCTGAGAAGGAGGACTCGTAGATACCCTCCTCCGTGACATCAGCGGTGCGATTGAGAAGGTTCTCTCTCGGTATCCGGTACTGGTTGAACATTATGAACCTAGAACAAACAGAAACAATGGTTGCAATTTATTTCAATAGTCAACAAAACAATAAAAAAGTAAAAATTGAAAAAAGAAGAGAAAATAACATCCTTTGTGGTCATTTGTGATAAATCAGTTTAAAATCTTTGAATGCAGTTTTCTTAATTCTAAAATCAACGACATATCTCTACCTCACATAGTAGATTTGTCCATTCTGACTTCTCCAAGGTACGCATCATCCTGTAAATCTATTATCTACAGATTGACTTTATTAGTATGTTATCTGACAAAAAAGCAACCCTAGGTTGCTGGTTGGTTGGTGGTCCCATTGTTTTGGCAAATTGCTATTTTGTATTACAATATACTACTACTTTATATTTTAGTAGCTTTCGCCACCGGCTTCGCCTGCGCGATATCTTTATAAATTATAGCCCATGTTACTCAGTGATAATATAGCATTCTACTGGCAAAATATTTTTTTTATCAGTCCAGTAGTTTTTGAGTTTATTCATTACAAAAAAACATACAAAACATCAAATCTTTTCTCTTTATAATATTAGTTTAGATAATCCTACTATTAATAAATGTGAAAGTTTGGATGTTAGTTACTCAATCACGCAAAAACGGCTGAACGGATTTGGATGAAATTTGGCACACAGATAGTTTATAACCTGGATTAACATATAGGATACTTTTTATCCCGGCAGTACGTTCATGTGGAATAATTTCCGACCTCCACGCGGGCGAAGCCGTGGGCGAAAACTAGGAATATTATAAACACGAAAATGAGGATGGATGGATGGATGTTTGTAGCTCTTTCACGTTGTGTAGTTTTAGCTACTCAACGGATTTAGATGAAATTTGGCACAAAAATAGTTTATTACCTGGATTACATAAGATACTTTTTATCCTGATATTCCCATGGGATCGAGACTTAAGGGGGATGCGCAGAGGCAGCCCGCGAAATTCAAATTGCCTTACGTTGTTTGCGATTTGCAGGTCAGCGTCAGGTTGTATGTTGATGAAAATACGATTCGCGACAGTAACAAATATGTTTTATAGAATTAAAATCATAAAACTCATAGATACAACTCTCTAAGTAAGAATGCCACAATTTCATGAAGTAATCTCTAAACTTAGAGAGTTGTCATAGAATATATTAATTGTAAAACATGAGTATACATCAAATAATATGTGCGAGGTTTTAAAATAACAGGTAGATCTGCATGTTTTGCCATTTATGGCGTACACAAAAATATATTTTTGGTTTAGAATAAACCATAAAAAAATTGAGTCTACACAACAAACTTTGAGATTAATAACTTAATCCTAATGCTAATTAAAAAGGGGAAAAAAAAATAATAATTTGAGGGCCAAATTGTGAAAATGCCGTAATTATAGGAATCAATTTAATTAATTGCGGTTATTTAAACATTCCGATATGGAATAATAGCATTTGTGTTGATGATTTTAATGGTTATAATTTGTAAATATAGTTGTTACGGTCGCCAATCTATTTTGATCAACATACAATCTGATACTGACCCGCAAATAGAATTCAAACAAATATTCATTAATCAATTATTACGGTTTTATTTATTCTCCTAGAACTTTCGTGAACGAATCAAATAATTAAAAGATTTTTTCATGTTTTTTGTTTGGCAAGAACACAAGATTATGATGACACTTAAATAGTGATGTTCACTCAAAAGTGACAATCGATTCTTCTCGAATACACTTGATTCGATTAGAACCAAATAAAAAAAATACCAAAAGCTTCGGAACACCTTACACACGTGTAAGGGCTCCCGCCAAAAACTGCGAATTCGCATCGCATTGTGGGAGCCCTAAACTCTTTGTTTAATCTATTCAAATGATCCAATAGCCATCACAATGTAAGTAACTATTTTATGTCGAAGAAAACACGACTGGATAATGATCGACAAGAAAAAGAATTGTATTTTCAATTATTAAATCGATTCTGCTTCATTCCAAGAACATCGACCCCACTTCTATAAAAAAATCAAATGTCAGTCAGGTCAGAAGTGTCAGACGTCGTTTGATTGCTCTGCCGTTTTGGGATATTTACTTTTGACCCTCGCTTGTTTATGGGTCTTATTGTGTGCGCGTATCTTCCTAAAATGACGAATTCCGCACTGTAGATTCAACCTTAAACTAAGCCTGTTTGTACACGCGACAATTTATCACAATAGCGTGACTTCCCTCGTATCTCACACCTAATACCATATTATTATTCATTCCTATCGAGTCTATGACAAATCCTCTTATCAACAACTTACGAGACAGTCATTACTGATATCTTATAAATCATACGATTGAGTCTTTTATGAGTCTACGTGTGAATTTGCCTGTAATTTTCCCCAGCATAGCAAAACCAATTACGCATACAAAAAATGAACAAGCATTGGTCACCAGTCACCACGTTTGTTTTCCTTGTTGTTGACTTCAGATCGTTAGTTCCAGCACCCTAATTGCATAACACACGATCAATCACAATCTGTTTCATTTTGACAGTTTAACAATATTCATTGCGTTATTTACGTTGTTGAGCAGACAAATTTTTCGAATATATGAAGCAATGGATTAGCAATATCCTTAAAAAATGATTCAGATTGTGATTGATCGTGTGTTACGCAATTAGCGAGCAGATTGCCTTACAATATTTTACACTCAGTATAATCCAGTACAAAGCAGTGGCGAAGCGCAGTAGGGGCGGCAGGGGCGGCCCGCTTTTTAGGGGGCGGCAAATTTTCACAATAAATAATAAAAATATTTGAACCATTTCGTATTTTTATTGCAACTACAAATTCGGACCGATTGAAAAGAGCACGGAATTTTTCATTACTTATTCTGTGACGAATTCCGGAAATACCCTTTTTTTAATGATATTCTGTAGCGACTGCTGGCAACACCGTCTATACTGGTTGGAATAAAATAATTTTTGTATTATAATATATTTATAATATATTATGTATATTTATAATATACGTGATTATAAATCTTAGATAAACTTTTTTATTTAAAATCTAACCTGCATAATGCAAAGTAATGATGACTATTCTTGCCGAAAAGTTCTCTAGAATTAATGTATTTAATGTATAGTATACATTAAATTGAAATACCTAAATAAGAGGGCGGCAAAATTGTCTTCCGCCCGGGCGGCCGACAAGCACAAGGAGTATGTAAGGATCGTAGCAGATGGCAGATGTAGCTTCTGACTACCCCATTACCAGTAATTTTCCAGTATCGGTAAAAAACAAATGACCCTATGCAAAATTGTATTACTAATAGCATTAAAAAGGGACGGCCTTCATATCGTATGTCAAGATGCAAAGGATATGTTAAACTGATTAGATTATAAGCGTACTGATTATACTTTTATTACGTATTTTTTGTGAGTCAGAAGTGCTAATATTGAATGAGTATTACGTGCAGTGAATCAGGCACTTTACACCCCGTAAAGGCTAGCACACACCTGGCAAATCGAGCCCTATTTTTTCACTGTCAAAAATGTGTTTAGTTAAATATAAATTACATAATTGTATAAGTAACAATAAGGACCGACCGAAGGTTCGGTTTCGGTTTCGGCTAGTTTTGGCCAAAAATCTAGTTTCGGCCACAGTTACGAATACTAAACTTATACTAATAATTACTATCTTATATAATTAATATACTAACTTATATAACTATAACTCTTTTTTTTTATTATACATAACACTAAAATAATATTAGTTAAAAGTACTTGATTGTCGTACAAAATATACTCATCTTTATTGAGACTGATAAATATTAACTATCACTGATAATTAATTATAATGGTAAGATAATTCTTTAAATACTAGATCTCATTAGAAAATATCAACACAAGTTATCTAATCATTGATACTATTGTAAACATAAGTAATAAATGTAAAATTTTGAAAAAGTTTGACAAATATGATGATTGCGTTTAAAAAAAAAAAATTGTTAATTTTACAAATAAAGAACTACCTTTTGACATCCTTTAATTGTTGCATTTTATTTTTTTACCCGTGTTAACTGTATATATGCGTAAAAATACAATAGATTTAACATGCTATAAAAATTCAAATAAGTTTCGGTTTCCGAACCGAACCTTCGGTCTTGGACCCATCGGCCGAAACCGAAACCAGGTCCAAGACCGAAGGTTCGGTTTCGGTTTCGGTTTCGGCTGAAAATCGTGTTTCGGTCGGACACTAAGTAACAATGATTAAAACATTAAATCAAGCTTCTTTTTTGCATTATACTATATATGTAGTTTCTTATATAAAACCAACATTATTATACTTAACGCAATTCGCGTGACCTTGGGTCGCCACAGGAGGACTAGGGTGGATAGCGATCCCCTCTTCCCTCTCCCCAGCACGCGTCGCATGAAAACCATAGAAATGGGTTTTCTATGGGTTTTGTCGACGGAAGAATAGACAAAATGACAGATTGTGATCGTTGATCTGTCATTTTGTCTATTCTTCCGTCGATAAAACCAGTTTCGATTGTGTTCATGCGCGTGTATATTTGATTGCTACGTTGAAATAAAGTCAAAATTCATAACTAACAACTAGTTTGTACGCAAATCTGACCGAAGTATACAATTAAGTCTATTAACTTGATGCAGAGCCTTTATTAGAAATTAGGTCAGTCGTCTGACCTAGAATCTCTGGAAATCCAATGCTTTTGGTATCTGAATAATCTTATATTCAGAAGCCTGAATATTTGACTCATTTACTCGTAAATATATTAAGGGTTATTTCCCGGCATTTCTGATCTAGAAATTTCTATCCAAGGTTATAATAGACCAGACTTAGTGGGAATTAGGATGGCAATATTTTACACAAAAAAAAAATGATTTCAATTTTCTAGAACTATTCTTGCCAATATAATAAGTAATTATCATACGATTCCCATCGACTCATACACGACCTTGTAATATATATCTCGACGAAGTTTACATAAGGTATCATTACAGATAATTGATATTTAACTAAGAATGTAAAAAATACGTAGACCCCGATAAAAATGAACGCGTGTAATTTTAGAACATACTGGCAGCCTTGGTCGTGGTAACCTATAAAGAATTTACGCCAATTTACGACTAAGATTGTGTTCACATTAGAGATAAAACAGTTTTTAGAGGGTTCCGTGCCCACAGTGTTTCACGGAACCCTATTAATAAGCCTAGTAACACTGTCTGTATGTCACATGGCTGTGACTTCTTAACCGTGAGTTGCCAGGTGAAATACTGGTATTCAGCTGCATCCGGTTAGACTGGAAGCCGACCCCAGTATATTTGGGAAAAGGCTAGGCGGATTGATTGATTGAAGAAGCCAGTTGAAATTTTCATGGAATACGTTGTACTGCGGTCTCATTGCAAAAATTACGATTTAATGTAAATTATTATTACTAACTAACTACTGACTATGAGATACTGAGACTGTAAGTTTTTTTGCCAGTGTGCACGCGCGTAAAACGCGCCATTATTATTTCCATAACGCGATAGTCTGCCTAAAGACACTCTTGACTTAGGCAGACCTAAATCTAGAGTGTCTTGCACAGCATAAAATAATCAACTTATAATGTTCCCACTTTTGGGACACAGGCTTCCTCTCGGTGACAGGGACTGGGCCGTAATTCATCACACGGGCCCAGTGCGGGTTAGTAGATGTCACATGTCTTCGAATTTTTGGATCTAAGAAATGCCGGTTTCCTCACGATGTTTTTGAGAGCAGTGGTGATGAAATTATTTACACAAAGTAAAGCGCCTGTTTGAAATCGAACCTACAGCCTACAACTCGTATATCGCGGCCGTTACCAGACTATAAAACCTCAGACTGTAAAATAATTAAACCATAAAAACATACTGGACTTTGAACAAATCTGAATAATCGAATGAAATTTGTATCTTTGTATTTTAGACTTTGAATCTGGAGTTTTTGTGTGGCAATCTGGATATCACGCCATGATATTACGTTACGAGTTCCTATTACTGATAAGTGATAACGTAACTCAATTACTTTTCCTATTCTAGACGTAGGTATATTCATGCCGATTGCATATCCTGATAGCGTTTTACGTGCATGTGGACGGAATTTACTGGCTCATAATATATTGGCTACGCGAGAAATATGTCTAGTGCAACCGATAGGGTTCAAAGTTTGAATTCTTAATTTCTCACTCGCTTGAGACCTTATAAAATTGGGCTATTGCGTGTCCCGACAGTTAACCAATGTTCGCACGGACCTAAAAATATCGCGGCAGGATTTTATCACGCACTGGATTTTCAATTCTTGGTGTTGAGCCGAGCGTTGAGCATCGAACGCACTGGGACGCACTCTCGTCCCAGCGCTTTGAAAAAACACACTTTTGTATTTTCAACTCTCGGCGCTGAGCGTACGAACGTTGAAAATTCAGTGCACGAAAAAAATCGCCGCGGCAAGAAATTGCCCGTGTGAACCTGGGATTAAATCTGGCGAAGAATTAATAATAGGTAAAGACCCACTTACTTCCAATGTAGTTAGTAAGTATCTTAGATATTTAAATACTTATGTATCAAATAAAAGCAAAATGGTGTCTTGATAATTTTCCTCGTTAATTATAATAACTTATAATCGTCTTTGTGAACATATAAAAAATTGTTACATCGTACGAGTAACATTTTCTCTGAATTTTGATAAGAATTCGCTTTAATTTAAACATATAAAAATTCCTGAAAATATCTGAAGATCTCTTTGATCTTTTTATCAAACGACATTGTGGAGAGCAAAGCGGTACATCAAAGTTAAGTACGCCCGTGTGCCAGTAAGCAATAAGCCTAAGATATTACATCATTATTATAAAGTAGTTTTGACAATACAATAAATTACCAACCAACTTAATAAATACCTATACGAAGTTGGTGATTTGATTGTTTGTGCATCAGTGCCTATGTTACTACAACGATGGCTTTTCTATCGATATGTCAGTTTTTTTTAAACGGTGCAAAAAAACCCACATTACAAGTTGTTTTATGTTTATTTTATTCTGTAATATAACTCCCAATTGCCCCCAATCATATGCAGCAGGGTTAATGCCTCAGACAGGAGACAGGATGCGCATACGCATAGGGGCCGCGTTGCGCCGACAGTAATTGTCTTCAGTAGGAGACACCCATTCACACATTATTAAGCGAGCCAGAAGATAAACAGGCGTGGTAAAGTAATGAGTAATACAAGGTAATACAAGAATGGCGAGGATTACGATAAAGTTACAACAATAAAATTAATAAGTTATGTTATACAGTTTTGTAATACATTATCTTTTATGTAATTGATTATGACTTAACTTCAATCAATTGTTCAAAAAATCTACTGAAGATTGACGAGAATATTACATTGAAACTCCATTTTGACCATTGCTATAGCAAAAGGCGATCCCCCAAAGTAGGCCGGGGAAATTAGGTTGGAACCTCGCACTAAATCCTAACAGCGATTTTTTACTTGAATCGTGTTTTTAAACTTATCTTTTCAAATAATATATAAAAAATAAACATTTTCCGGAACCGCATCAAGGTAAAAAAACAAAAACGCGATTTTGTGAGTAAAAATAAATATTATAATAATAAACAAAACTAATATTTTATTTCAGAATTAAACATTCACGGAAATTTAAATAAAAATAAAATTACGATTTTTTTTAATTGTACTTCAAGCAAAAATGTTCAAACAGCGGGTTTTTTTGCATTAAGGTACCTAGTTAAATATTTGAATATGCTATCCAACAAAATTAAACATATTGTACTAGCGCAAGATTATTATGAAACGTTTTTTTGCAATAGTGGTTCAGGCAAAAATGTAACAGAATTAAACTCTTATTTATAGGCTGGCTCTAAATAATAAAAATAGTACTATTTATAATTGCTTTAATGTGTTTATTTTTCTTGTAATTAGGTGAGATCCGGCTAATCTCAGAAACGGCTGGACCGATTTTGACGGGACTTTCACTGTCAGATAGCTAATGCGTATCTAATTTCAAGCCGCAGGCAGCAGTTAGTAGCCGTATATAAATGCAGGCGCGGGAAAAAAACATTATAAAAATCAATCGGGTCTCCACACGGAGTTTGATATTAAATATACACGGTCTTCCCCATCACTTCCCTGTAGCTACTAGGAACTAATTTAAGAGGATAACGCCACGATCAAATACTATAATTAAACCAAGCTTCCAACAGCATAATAAACTTAATTTTATTTGTAGATAGGTATTTATGTTTTTTCCTTTTACTGAGCCTTGCAGTATGTATTGTTTCCTCGTGTGTTTTACAAGCATGAAAACACATCTTGGGATTTTATTTTATCACAATTGTGCGTGAGCTGTGCAAGGAAAGTTTACATCTAATGGTGAGGGAATTTGACCTACTTGTGGTAATGCATTACAAAATTATAGGTAAGGTACAATAAGCCCACTTCACTTTTTCCGCACTTAAAGAGAAAAATATATATTTTTGGTTGTAATGAATAAACGCAACAATTACAGCCCGTTTTTTTAAAATTCATTCACCAGAAGAATGCTATATTATCACTGAGGAACATAGGCTATAATTTATAAAGAAATCACGCAGGCGAACCCGCTGACGGAAGCTAGACCTTCATAATATAACTTAAAAGAAAATATTACCTCATTCATAAATATATCTGTCTTCGTTTTAACAAGGACATTTCAGATCTGACAAGGTATGCCTTCGTATATCATTAGAAAGCAGGGTTTTATGAATAAGAGGATGTCCTTCTTACTACGTTTAAACGTCAAAAATGTATGTCAACATGCGGTAGTTTATACAGAAACAAAAAACTGTTACCATGGAGTACATGATTCTAAATGCGTAGAAATTTTTCTTCAGTTATTATTAAATCTGTTGTTTCATAGAAAAGTGCGGTCAAAATGTATCGAACAGCAATTTTTTTTTTGTGGTGAAATGTTTCAGCAGTGGGGTACAGAATCATGTACTGAATTCATGGTAACAGTTTTCGTTGATGTCCCTGCATAAATAATAAAGGGGGAAAGTATAAATGTATTTCCGAATACAACACAAACATTATAATGAAAACTTTTAAATATAGTACATTACTGTCGCGGCCTGCAACAGGGGTATTGATGAATGAAAGTGAAAATGTTGGCCGAAGCGAAGCCGAGGCACAGATATGTGAGTCCATCAATGCCTGTTTGCGCCCAAGGCTTGTATAGAATTTTTCTAAAATAATGCGCGGAAATTCAAACTATGTAAATTAATTATCAATTCCAGAATCAATGACAAACAACGATAATTTTTCAAGCGCCTATATGTTCGAATATATGTGAATATTACATGAATATAATAATATTGAATATAATTCTAGAAATTTCATTTGTCGACAGCAATGTCTCAAACTGAAAACGCGCTGGAAACTGGGGAAAAAATTACAATATGATGCAGAGACTGTTTTAATCTGCATCTGAAATAAAATGACCCCATCGACGTCATATGTAACTATTAAAATCGTCACTTACCCATTATCAATACCATTGACTCCGATTTTCTCCCCCATGTCACCCACGATCAGTCCCGGATATGACTCCAGGGTCTCAGGGTTGCGGATGGGCACCAGGAAGCCGTGTAGACCATGGTTGGTGCCGTCGGGTGTGATCAGCTGAGCAAACAGCAGGGTGTGGGTACATGTTCTACCTGGGAGGAAAATATTTTATTTTAGTATGTAATTATATACACAAACTCACGCCTATGCGGAAGGCGTGACCGGAAACTGAAACTACAGAACACTGTATTCTGCTACGATCGGGCCTTAGCATATATAATAAATTAAAGCCTTAGCATACTAATAATATAAAGGAAGCAAACAATTATATATCATTTAAATATTAATTAAAGACTTATCTGATCAATAAAGCCTATTATAAAATTAATGATGAAGTAATAATAATACAAATATATTATATAAATAATAAATTTTATAAATAATCTAATATTAATATTTGTAATATAATTTATTAATGATAGTGTAAGAAATAATTTTATTATAATACATAGATATTTGAACACCTGTTTAGGTAGGATATGGTTTAAAGAACTTTTATTGTCACGTACCCTTAGTCAAAAAAATAAATGAATAGATTTGATACACAGACATATAAAAAATGTTTTTGATATAAATAGTCGAGGTAATTTCTACGGTCTGTTTACGCTTTATCGCTTAGCCGTCAAAAAGAATCTCGATACTACCTCCATATTATTTTATCTATGGAGAAAAACTAGTTTAAGAAACTACCGGCGGCAGATGTACTTTTTACACCCGGGCGTTTCCTCCCGCCTTATGCGGAACAGGAACCTCCCGAAACAACCGTGACCGGTGAGGACCTGCGTCAGGCGGAACGTAAGGACGCCGTGGCGCCTCTCTAGCCACTCCTCAAAGAGGGGACTTATCGCCACAATTGCGGCGTGCCCAGCGCTGGGCGCACACCAATCGCACTCTCCATGCCGCCATGAGATCCTGCCGGAGCTCCGTCCGCTGTGCCGTGATTTTTCGCGGCAGCGGAGTTACGCCCCGGCGTTTCGCCTCCTCGCGCAACTCCCACATGTGCGCGAGGACAACAGATGTACTTAAGGTTCGTATAAGAAAGATAAATTTGGTTTAGGCAGAATTTCGATGAATTGCAATTATTAAGTTCCAACCAGTTTTTCGGAATCCATTGCAGTACAAAGACCCCTTTTTGAAAATGACAGGAAGTAAACGCCCAGTCACCAATGATCACACACCTGACCAAAAGACTAATTGACCGCATGAACATTAAATTATGCACTTAATTTTAATGATGGGACTGATGAAAGGGAAAACCAGGTCTTATGTAATGTTGAACAATGCATCATGTAATCCAAAATTATATATAAAAATAAAATACGAAATAAAAGGTTATCGCCAGCCATGCATGAACTTTTTATAACTTAATTCTTTGTTTTTCTGTAATGTTTTTGCTGTATTAAAAGAGCGTTTATTCTGAAACATCGCAAAAAGATGTCAAATATTTCACTGTTTTGATTAATTTGGCAAAATTACTGTATTTAAATATGAAATGTGGCTAACTAACGAACTAGAATACTCGTATTAATAATGAATAAAAAACAATTGCAATAGTGCCATCAGCCGGGCATAAATCCAGACTCGGGGCTGCTACTGAGAAATGCCAGGTAGAAAAATCCCAATAACACTTTGCCCAACCTGGGAATCGAACCCAAGATCTCATGCTCAGCAGTAGCGCTTGCGACCACTAGAGACTAGACCAACGAGGCACACTAAACATCTCAACGATCGTAAAAGTCTTAAAAAATCTCCATACAGAATCAAATCAAAAAAATAATTCACACGTGTTGCTAAGCTATTGCAGGCAACCTCGATTAATAAATTGTTTGATAAAAAAGTAATAAAAATCAAAACATTTTTGAAAATGACTCATTCATAATTGGAATTGTTTAAAGAACTGATAAAATATTTCTTGATTCCGGTAATACTACTAATTACATTATCTATTATTTATCACGAATTACTTTAAATGAATGATGTTTTTTTGGCCTATGACGTAATAGTAAAAAGCCTCAACCAAAACCTGAGGGGTCTCCAGCACTCTTAACATGATCACAATAGAAACGGGTTTTGTCGACGGAAGAATAGACAAAGAGACAGATAAACAATCACAATCTGTCATTTTGTCTATTCTTCCGTCGACAAAACCCGTTTTAATGGTTGTCATACGCGTGCTGTTAGACAGTTTTATGGAAAAATCTATAAGGAAAGTAATACTATTGGTTATGGCTAATATTTTTTAAGAGGGACATTCCTACCTAGGCAATAATTCTATTGGTTGTATCTCATGTATTTGTATCGGTGTGTTCAATTGTTGGTGAGCCAAATAAAAAAAAAAATAAAAAAATACTCTCTGTAGAGTCCTGACTATCATTAGTAGCAAATACGCTGTTCCAAATGCTATTTACATAGTATCATCATCAATCCATTGCTGGACATGAGCCTCTCCATTAGGGATGATGCCTGGGTAAAAAAAAAAAACTATTTAGTCCGTCAGCCAGATAGTAAAAAAATATTAGACACTTATTTTTTATTTTATCATATTAATACAAAATGCATTTTAAGTTGGGGTCGATACGTCACTAGCACGTATAAAATCTACATACTCGTGACGTCATGACACATTTTACCTCAATGTATCGCCGTAATCTTTACATTACGTAAAAAAAGAAAAAATACGTGTGCAATATTTTTTTATAATCTCAAAGGACTAAAAAAAAAATTTTCTCATCATCCCTATTGTACGCCTTTTAACACGATTCTCAGCAACTCTCATCAGATACAGTCCGGCCGTCTAGCGAATGCGTTCTTGACGCCTGTCGATTTCATACTAACGGATATATGTTTTGCGATTTTGATCCTTATTAAAACTAGAAATTGTCCGACTGACAGGTGCCAAGATTGCATTCTCTCGATGGCGTCCGGCCAGTGTAGTAGCATTTACGAGTAGATAGCATAGGTACATATTTTATATTTTTCCATGTTTTCCTTCTATGGAAGTATTTGATTTTAAACAGTTATCGATACACTCGAAAATTACCAAACAATGAATCTGACATTTTATCTTTACTACCTACCTAATTATTAAGTAATCTGAACTTCAATGAATTTTGTAAATTATGATTCAACAGTGTCCGTAGTTTCTTCCCCGTTCTTCTCCATAGGAACCTACTACGCTTTGGAATGGGCATCTAGCTTCATCTTTCTGACTGACCGGCTCCTTGATAATTCAAAAGTGCTTGTATTTGGTTTATTTGAAATAAATGCTTTCAGTTTGTTTTGAATGCCGATTCGAGGGAAATCACGTGTTTTTGTTATTTTAGATATTTTTATTATTATTTATTTTTAGCGTCAAGTATGATAGTTACCTACTTGATAGTTAACACGAGAAAAAATGTTTGGCAATGAAAATTTGTCCTGAAAAACCATAAATAATACAAACTTTATGACTTTATATAGCACTTTTATGCCGCTTTTATATATTTTTTTTTATTATAAGTTTTGTAACCCTGATCATAATACAAATCTACGTGAATAGCCTTTTTTTTTTTTTGTGGATGGGAAATCATCAAATGACTTCTCAAGCTCTGGGCAGAGCGAGAGGGTGTGTCAGACTTTTACTGACTAAAACCCACCCGTGTTCCTTCCGTTGCCTGTGTGCCGGGGCCGCGTTATCCCTTTCGGACAAACCCGCAACCCCAGCAGGCATTGGTCTTTCGACCCCGTCGGTTGGTGCTGACATCTCTTTGAGGCGCGCGTGGAACACAACGCGCCGTCGACACGGGCCTGGTCCTTATCGGACGGCGAGCTGCCCATTGCTCACCGTCCGCAAGCCCGCGCCTACGGTGGCCGGAAGTCGGCTCTGGACTCCTACGTGAATAGCCTGAGTTGCATAATATTTCGAATTGTCCTCCATAAGTACATTTCCTAACTATCGCCATAACTAACTACTAATAAAATATCATAATTAGTAACCTATTTGCTATTCTAGTTATGCGGAACAGGTTACTAAATATATCTACGTCTATTTTATAATGAATTTCCGCAAGGTCACGCCTGAATTAATTAACTGTCTTAAATTATCATAAGTAAAAAATAGTTAATTGAACAAGTCGTTAAAAACTTTTTTTTTTCAGATTTATATAATTTTTCTGGTTTATGTGATTTTTTTCAAACAAACTAAATATTTATTCGAGATGGGCCGACGCCGTTTTGCCAATCTTTGACTAGTTATAGTGACTAAACTATTGCATTCAATATGTAAAAAAAAACCCTTTCTGATCCAAAAGGGGCACATATGTATTGCAATAACATTATAATACCTATATTTAAATTTTTGTAAATGTGAGCGCCATGGAGCCGTTTGTATTTTTTTTTGTTTTTTAAATTTATTAATATGTATGTTGACTTGAAAGATCATGGTAGCTGAGAGTATGTTATGCATGCTCACTTAAATGTCTCGCTGATGGTGGCGAGTGTTGGATCATTCGGTTCCCTACAAAATGGTTGAGCTGAATGGTGCTGATCCACGCGTCATGTTCGTGAACGGGCGCCGTCAGTTGTGACTGGTCATCTCTTATCTGCCATGGCTTATTTTTGATCTTATATTTTGAATTGTTTTGATTATTTTTTTTGTACATTGTTCTCACATATAGAAGCAACAAGAATAATGTACCCAGGATTTTGTAATTTTCTATATTTAAAAGAGTGTCCTTGGAGTTTCTTGCCCGTTCTTCTCCATAAGATCTACGTTTTGGAATGGGCAACTAGCTTAAACTTTCTGACTAACTGACGCGACTATTTGACAATTCAAAAGTGCCTGTCAATGGTTTAATTGAAATAAGATTTAAGTTTGAGATTACCTAAAACTAATATGAAAACTTATTATTATAGAAAATAAAAAAGTAATTGCTATTTAAAAATATTTTTAGTACCAAAATTACATCAAATCCATTGAAAATTTGCAAATTTTCAACAGACGTCATAAGTTATGTTACTTTTAGACACCCGCTAAACGAAGGACGCCCGCGCCCCATGTAATAAACCAGTAAAATTCCCCATAGAAAAAAAAGAAAAAAAAAATATAGACGATTTATTTTTTCTTTTTTCCTGATAATTACCATATAAATATCGTACTGAGAGTCTATACTCTCAGTACGATACCTAACAACACCCTGTTGTATACATATTTGATTGTATTTTCGTATACAGACTGGAAACGCCATTAGATATACGTAGTTTAATTTATTGTCGTACTGGCTGTTGCCCGCGACTTCGTCTGCGATCCAGGATGAAAAGTAGCCTATGTCCTTCTCCATGTCAAGGCCTACCCAAGTGCCAAATTTCATCCAAAGCCGTTCAGCTGTTTTAGCGTAACAAACAAACTCACTTTCACATTAAATTAGTTGGGATTGTCATCTCCACGTTCAAATAATAACAGCGTTAGTTAATAGTAGAAAAACATTGTTATTTTCAGAAACTGATAGGAAAACCGAACCTACCCTTTGCATAACAAAAGTAATGACATTTACTGTCCCTGCTCAAATATTTTTTTTGGTTCAGGGACTACGTGGTTACGTCATTTGGATAGTCAATAACATGAGGGTACTTGAGTATGTGGGTCATCAATCAGCCAAAGAGTATCAGTAGTATGTAAAACCAATTTTCACCCTTATGCCCTTAGCAATAAGGTTAAAAAGTAGTTCACCGCTAGTGGCCGCCATGCTGCCTAAATCTCTATTTATACCACAAACATCACGCCTACATCCTCAAGGGTTAGGCACATATAGTCCACCCACATTTCGCCAGTTATATTTAAGCTATTTCTCTCTTTAACGTGAAAATTATCACCTGGCTGTTTTTTTTTACTATTTCCTTTGAAATGAAGATTAATGAGATATGTGGAAGATGGAGATATACTGCAACGATTTGCTTAAAAAAAAAACTTAAGAGCATTGACGATGGATTTTTGATTGTTGTCATGTTTGCCGATTAGAGATTCCATCGGGTACACGGCTTGTCTCATAATACTATAAATGTATATGTGGAATGGGGTAAGTATTAGGGAACGTTTTGGTATTGTTTTTTTTTTTGTCTAGTGGGTACCAACGTTGTAGCCTTTGAGTAACTGACTCACGTATTATACTCTGGTATTAGTGTATCACCGTGAGCAAGATGTGCGCAAGAGTCGATTGAGGCATATGTGGGAGGGTAGCAACTTAGCAAGTGTAGTAACCTCTTACTAATGAGTCTTAATTGTCGTAATTGGACGCAGAACGTCTGTTTTAAATGGTGTTGAAATACTTGATATTGTGGTAGCTATTATAGTCAGTGCAGTTCATCTTCTAAAAATATTTATATTTTATTTTAAGATGATCTTGAGATCACGACTTATGAGGAAATACAGAAATGTGATAGGTAGATAGTTACCAATTTTAAAGTCCAAATACATTATGAATATAGTCCACAGACATAAGAAATTCAGAATTTCAAATGAACTATAAAAATATTTACCATCTTCGTGCCTGTTACAATCTTAAGAACTAACAAATGACAGTTGGTCACCGAATAATACAGAAGGCGCATTCCGCATGTTATATATGAAGCTACATGTACGCGGCGGGCTCGTCTTGTCGGGCCAATTCAGTGAGCGTAACGTAATCAGAAGATATAAGAGTTACGCGATAGAAAGAGAGGATACTTCTATGTGAATATAGCTGTAGGTAATTAGCGTTGTGCGACCTGAATTGCACTTTATTGCGTCGTAACAAGAGTCGCTTTTTATTTAAATGATTTTGGGGAGTGAACCATTTGTACTAATCTAAGGTTGGGTCTCTAATTAGGAGCTAAGTGGGCCATAGTAAATAAGCTAAAACCAGGCAGCCTTGAGCACATACATGTTGTTAATAAAACTTTTAAAAATAGCCTCGAATCAGTTAAATTTCGATGGCTAGCGTAGCAAAATATGCAGATTCAACACCCACAGAAAAGTTAAAACAAATAAGCAATGAATGACGCAGACGGGATGAGTAACTGGCAGAAATGCATATTTCGCTGAATTTTGATGAGACAGGCGAAGTCTAGAACAAGCTGAAGTAGGTATCAGTTTTCTCGACATAGAAAAAAATGTGTTTTTAAAATAAATTTAGATAGATTTATAACCGCATTTGCGCACGAACAAACAAAACATGGTGAACACGAACATCGAACCTGAACACCATACGAACATAGTTCGACTTGTCACGTTCAAACGCCCCGCTTTCTTAAGGGGCATGCGCTAAGGTAGCCCGCGAAATTCATTTTTTTTTTGTTTTTTACATTTTGTGTGAGGTTTTATGTTCATTAAAATATGATTCGCGACCGTAACAAATATGGCTTGACATAATTATAATCATTACAATCAGCAATACAACTCCATAAGTAAGCACAATGGTCAAATGTCATGATTTCATGAAATCAGTCATTTAATGCGATTATATGAACTTAGAGAGTTGTATTGATCATTTTTATGATTATAATTTTATAAATAAATATTTGATACGGCCGCAAATCATATTTAGATCAACATACAACCTGATACTGACCCGCAAATTGCAAAAAACGTAAGAAAAATTGAATTGAATTATAAAATTGTGTCTGTAGACTATTTAATTATTTTCTTTGTAATTTGTGGTAAGGAAATAAAAATTATTATTTCCTTTATTCAACTATATACATATAAATTATATTTTTAAATATTAGAGTAAAAGAATATAAAAACATTTAAAAATATAAATAATAGTAGCCCACCGGTATCGGGAACAGTGTCCAAGCTACCGGCGGTCAGGGCTCCAGAGAGAGGAACCTCCTGACAATGCGAGCCGTGTCCAAGAGTACCGCTCTTTGAATCAAGCCCTTGATCCAGCTGCCCAACGAGAGCCTCCTTAGGTGTTGGTCGAGGCTCTTGGCAATTAAACCATTGGCTGATACGACTATCGGCACAATGATCGCTGAGTCCACATCCCACATGTCGACAACCTCGCGAGCCAAGTCAAGATACTTGATTTGTTTATCTTTCTCGGCTTTAAAAATTATTATTATTATTAATTTCGCGGGCTACACTAATTTGACGCTTTCGCCTTAAGTAGCCATGGATTCACCAATGTTCGCAATGTTGCTTCTTCCGAACAGAACAACAAAATTGGATCACCACGATTGTTTTTGACGAACACAGTGTTTGATGTTCGTTAGCGATATGTACATGCGCACAAACTGTATGATGTTCGTGTTCACCAAGTTTTGTTCAATCGTGCGTACACGCCTTTAGATCTATTTGTTTTTAAGTATAACGATTCATACCAAGGGCAGATTGGTCTTCCTTATTCCTCAAGCATAATTGACTGACTCATCCACAGAATTCCATTAAAGTTAATAGATCATTAAATAACAATTACTATTGATCATCGGTATTATTTGTCAAGGGACAATAAATACCTGGTATTCAACTGTCACCCTTGGTTAGTTAATGGTTCATTAACTTCAACATAAAATTTTAGCAAAACTTAAACAAACATCAACTTTATGCAAATGTATATAAAGTTGATTTTAGACTGACAAGTACTGTTGAAATAGTCATAAAAAATATGAAGTTGTAGCGCAAACTGAACCTTATATGTAGGTTTTACAGTTGTTTTTCCTAAAAACTCGTGTTTGTTTACATGTTTGGCAAATAAAATGCGAACGCAGATTAGGTCCCTTATTTCCTGTTCCGTCAAAAAAAAATCATGGCAAAGTAAAAGTCATATAAAGTTTTACCTAGATTACCAACCCAGCATTTAGCCGCCTCGAAGTCTGGCGTGTGAATGACGAACTGCTTGTTTTGTGGGTCGTACGTCGCCGTCGTGCGCATGAGTCGCGCGTCGGAACCGTGCGCGATCTCCGTTAACGCGAAGCTTGCCAGCGTCTGTTGAAAATGGAGTTGTATAAGTTTATAGGAGATCAAAATGGTTAGTTTGAGGGTACGGCGGAAATAAATTCTTTCGGACCTTACTATACATTTATGAGGTACTAAATACATATGGGAAATCTAAGAGCATTACAATGATATCCTCATGAAGTCTGAATTAAAATTAATCAATAATACAACTGAACATTAATGTTTTTTTGGGATTGACCTTATAAAATTTCAAACATTGACCGTGGTCTCGTTAATCTAAATCACGGCCAGGGTCAGAGGCCGAAAGTGTCCGTACTGGAGCATGACGCTATATACTGCAAACCAAACATTTAAGATAACTACTGGTGCACCAGCGCTGGGGCTCTGTCTCGCATAGGTTCGCAGCATTATGCTGAGCGATGGCCGTTTTGCGTCAATGTGACGCATATATTCCCCCAAATTGTTATTTTTTTGCGTCATGTTTTTCTTTTTCTGTTTGGTAGATTATTTTGCTGTTTTCTTGTATGAGTGTTGGGTCACAAAAGGGATGTATGAAATCCAGATGAGAAATTGCATGCAGCTGAGATAAGAATGCTATAAGAGGAATGTGGTGAGGGTGTTACACGAATGAATGACGATAGAATAAGAAATGAATACATAGGAGGAAGTCTGCAAGTGCCACCGGTGACTGAAAATTTGTGCGGAAATCGGTTGTCATGGTATGGGCATGTGATGCGGAGGAATGAGGAAAATGATGTGAGGAAAGTTTTGAGTACGAATGTCGATGGCTATAAGAGTAGGGGAAGACCAAAGAAACGATGGATGGACTGTGTGGAAGATGATATGGATAGAAAGGGGGTGATTACCGAGATGACGACTGATAGAGAAGTGTGGAAGAAAAAGACATGTTGTGCCGACATCAAATGAATTAGGATAAGCGCAGGAGAATGGTGATGACTTGTTGATAATTTAGCAATTATGATTTACTAGCAACTCGCCCCGGCTTCGCACGGGTAGCAGAGGATACAGGCACATCAGTCGGCATATTTTTTTCTTTCATCTTCACGATCATCGTCATATTTCAGCAAATTTACACAAAACTTTAATGAATTATACACCTAAACCTTCCTCATGAATCACTCCGTCCATTACTGAAAACCGTATGGAAATCCGTTCGGTTGTTTTCGAGTTTATCGTGTTCAGACAGACAGACGTGGCGGGGGACTTTGTTTTATAATATGTTAGTGATAACCCGCAGACGCAGCAGGCTGATGTGGATATGTCGTCGCGCATCACTATTGTAAAATTGGCAAAACGAAACAAGGGTTCGCTGCTGTGCTTATTGAAATCATGCATAATCATCATTTCAGCTGAAAGACTTCCACTGCTGGACATAGGACTCCCCCAAGCACCGCCACTTCAACCGGTTCTATGCTTCCCGCATCCAGCGGTTTCCTGCGGCCTTCACAAGGTCATCGGTTCATCTTGTGCGAGGCTTTCCAACGCTACGTCTTCCGGTACGCGGTCGCCTCTTCAGAACCTTTCGGCTCTGTCGGCCATCTGTTCTGCGAGCAATGTGCCCTGCTCATTGCCACTTAAGTTTGGCAATTCTTCGGGTTATGTCGGTTACCTGGGTTCTCCTGCGGGTGTTTTCATTTCTGATGCATAATGGGCCGAGAGAATCACATTGTCACCTAGATTACGTTTTATCTATAGTTACATTCCAATGACCATAGTGTGTGACCGTGGCCGCTAACGTTATCTGGCGTTTATGTTCTACAAACTTTGACCTCGGAACTTCGGAAGTGACATAACGTTGACATTTTTTACGAGTGAGATAAGTACAACAGACTATTATTAACTTTATGCTGTAATAAGTAGGCGGTTATAGTTATCAAAGGATTTTTTTCGTGTTATTTTTTTGTTTACATTTATGTAGTTATTTCCGTTTTCAGTAATATTGGCGACACCTTAATGAATGCCCAAATAAAAACACACTGTTAGATTTTATACGCTCTGTTCAGCGCTTAAAGATGAAACTCCAAAAGCGTGCTTTATTTAGTTGTCGCCTAGTTTTAGTGAAAATGTGATTTAGTTTTCGTTTCACTCAGTCTCCCTACTGTGTGGACCCCCGGGGTATTGAGGTTTGAGAGAAAAAATAAAAATGACGAAATAATCTCTATTTTATTGACAAAGAGCCTGTGACGATTATGTCTTAAGCCGATGCTCCAGTGAAGCTGGACCTAAACCCGCCTGGCAGCGACGTCGTAAGAAGACGCCCATCCATAAATAAATATCCCGTCTTTCCACTATTTCATTGCTTACTCTAGGATGCATATCCGGTACGGCTCGCAAATCCTTTCATATCCTGAGGGCACGTCTTCCCTAACATTACCGCGCCCCCCGGTCTACTCCTTGATATGCAATGGCCTCTATAGCCCCATGAAGCATGAGGCTCCAGGGGCTAGTGCAAATCTTGGGGTTCATTCGATTTATTGAGTCTTGTTAAACCACGCCGGGGACAGCATTTCATTCATTCATTCTCTCAAGAATCCATCATTGACTGCTTTAAAAATAAATAAATGGTATGATGTCTCTTACCTCTCTTTCCACAAAAGTAGCTTCATAAAACTTATGGTGCCTCTCAGTGCCGAGCGATAGTAAGGCATTTGAAAACAAATATATGCCGATCGCCATCTTCACTGACACGCTGGGGTTCAAAGACTGCACAGCTTCGTTTATCGTCATTATTGTGCGTGTCTGTGGAAAAAATAATAATTTTAGTAGTTTTTCCAAAAATAGTACTTATACCTAAGTAAAGAAAGAAACAAAAACAATTTTAATGATATTCATAGAAATTAATGACATCGGTTTTTACGCAAAAAAAAACCTAAAAACTATGCAGGTTAGGCAAAAACAAGTTAGTAATGATGTAAATTGTCGTTCGGAAGACATATCCATTGTTTTGTAGTCGATTACCTAAAAAGACCGTAGGCGTCAAAGAGGATAAATTACCATATAATCGATAAACAAAAAAGAATTGTCAAAATTAGAGTTATGCGTGGTTTTACATATGGAAAAAAAAACATGCTACACGTCGACATGAGAACCTCCCCCATTTTAGTCGGTTAGAAAAAGATTTTACATTATCTTGAATCTTCATTTGAAAACCGAAGCTTATAAATAGTCTATCTATTAGCAGTAAAAACCATAAATCAAAATTATTTTTTATCATGTTATCAAGCTTCCCAGAAAACTGTAAATAACTGACTGACTGGATTTTTTAAATGAACTTTCTCTAAACCTAGAAAATAGATAAGCCTGACAAAAGCAGTGGTAGCCGAGTGTCTTGCCCGTTCTTCTCCATAGGAACCTACTACGCTTTGGAATGGGCGTCTAGCTTCATCTTACTGACTGACCGACCCCTTGACAATTCAAAAGTGCCTGTAATTGGTTTATTTGAAATAAAGGTTTGAGTTTGTGTTAGTTTTTTTTTATACTTCCAACAATAAACTAAACTGAGACAGAACTGCTACCAACTAATGTCACAAGATAGAAGATGGCAAATAGCTGATGTTATAAGACGTAACGTAGGCTACTTTTAATTTTTTTAAAGAATTCGGTCGCGCGCACTTTGGACACGAATTTGTACCGTACGTAAACGTCCGACGTACGACCGTGGTCGTACAAATTAAGTGCGCACAATGAATATGTTTTTCTCCGTCAAATAGGTAGCGTTCCGGTGATATCGCACTGAACGCACGAAAACTCCCAACAAGTTTGGATCGTTTTCGGACGTCCAAACTAAACGTAGGTATACGTACGACTAACTCGCACTCAGTCAGTCTGCGCACTCCTTTAATACTTGGAAGATTGGGATCGTTCGTGCGTGTCCGCACGTATAAAATTCCTACGAATACGCCCTCGCGGGCGAAGCCGCCCGCCGGCAGTAGCTAGGACTTAATATATTAAATTGGCTCTTACCCTTCGACTATAACTAGAGTTGACCATTTCTTTAGTGTGGAATTTGTACTCGTTTATTTTCTTCAGCTGGAGCTGTGTGATGCGTTTTTGTTCCTCCACCGTGGGCGCGACGGAGTTGTGTGCGAAGAGCGGGTCCTTCTCCAGGGTGTGCCATATTTTATACTGGAACAATGGAAAGGAGTTTGTTAGAAATATTGATAGTTGGAAAGATAGTTTGGCAAAGAATGGCAGAAACGTCACGGTGAATAGAACTGTGCCCTATCCACAGCGACGTGTACTATTATAGTTATTTATGCTATAAGTGCGGAAGGTAGGTGAAATCATCTTACGCACGTGTATCATACAACGTTTTACTATGCATTGTGCGAGGAAATAGAGCCTTACGGCAGTCGCCTGTGATGTGTAACATCTAACATACCACGACGTATACAATGTCGCCCATGGGCATGTGACCGCCCGTATTTTTTTGAATATTCATGACAAATTATCGATAATAAACTTAAAAAGGGGGGTCTATCTTTAATTGTTTTTTTTTTCATTTTTTCTTATTTTTTTTTTTCAGTATCCCACTATAATTTTATGTATAATTAACATAATTTCACTTATGTTTTTTTAAAATAAATACTGTTTTTTTTGAAAAAAAAATCTTCACCTCCGTTTTTTTTTCATAGTCGACAAATTTTACTAAAATTTTTTAGTTAATACGATAAAATAACTCGTAAGCTATTAGAAATAAACAGAATCCAAATCGAGCCAATAACATAGAAGATATGGCAAACGCTACTAAAAACATAAAAAATTTAATAACATGAAAAATATTAAAGATAAGACCTTTAGATAGACTTTTAAAGTTAATTTTCTATAATTTTTCATGAATATTCAGAAAAATATGGGCGGTCACATGCCCATGGGCGACATTGTATAAATGATAAAAACAAAATTCATAACTTTGACTTTTGATTTTGACTTCGACTTCGACTTTGTCTTTGACTTTTTGATTTTGACCTGTCATAATCATCGCAATCGTCATCATCATCATTCTGAAATAATAAAATCTCTGAGACGAGACGGGCTGACGATGGCCTCAAAAATTAAAAAAAAACAGGAAAGTAAAAAGTACTAGTGAAAAAAAGTGACACTTTCCGCACAAATTGACTGCTTGGAAAACGCTCTTTTCGAGCAAATGCATTGTAAAATAATTATGTGAATTATAATTATAGACTAAATTCCCAAAGTGGAACAAAAGTTGTTTACAATGATAACGAATAACTTAATGGTGATTGGGAAATCAACGTTTCAGTATAAAGGCACTTCAGAATGCACTTATGCATCATTTGTGTGACTGAATTACGTAAGAAAATATATAGGAATCATAGTAATTCGTTACTAGACAAGTATAGGGGTAAGACTTAAGAGGAACACGGTGTACAGTTCACTAATCCCCCATAGAAAAGGGAGGATCGTCCGATCGGGTGTCGTCTGGTGGGCAACTGCCCGACGATTTATGTCGGGACTTTGTAAACAGGGTGGCATCACGTACTGAATCCATGGTAACAGTTTTCGCGTCGATATTACTGCCACCCTGTATATGATAATTGCGCGGTAAAGTCTGCTTGCGCGATGCAGGATTTTGCGTGACGTCAGTGTGATGCGTAGTTCCCATGTAACGATGTAGATGCGCCACATCACTCCTCTCTGGTGCATTAACAGCACAGATTGTGGGGGTTATCTGGCATTAACAGCTAACAATAGAGGAACACCGTTAGTTTGCTACAGCAGCGATATATCATAATGTTGTTTTAGTCAACGGTCAGGACAAACAATCTAAGTTTAAATCAATCCATGATCACAATGCATAACATTGCATGCCTGTAACTACTGCCTTGATAGTAAAAACAATACCGTTGCATGCAGAATCGATGTGATCGAACGTTATCGAAAGCAAAAATTGCGCTTATACTGGCCCTGAAATTTCTGCCCTACTTTATTAGGTACATGATATTTAAATAAATGGACACGGATATTACTTATGAATTATGTCATATATATGCATATACTATAATTATTCACCTAAGCAGTCCGTAACGAGAGGGTGTTTATAAAAACAAAAAAAGATTAATCCTCTTATTTTAATAACAAAAAAAAAATACTGTGGTTAGACAAAAACACGCTCCCATGCGTCGTTCTACTTGGACATCGTGCCTGCTTTTTCAATGCTAGGTAAGCTACGGTTTCCTAGAAGAGCGGCGGCCATCATATTATAACGGCCATCTTGTAAATAATTTTCACTAGACATTAAAGTCTTTGCCAAATAGAACGCATACTTAGCGCGCTGACGCCACACTATCGTAACGTGCGTAACGCACTGCTAGCGCTGGCGCTGTTGACAGTACGTCATAGTACCCACGGTCAAGTACAAGCTGACCTCGCATTGTACGGAAATCCTATACAATGCGAGATCAGCATAATCTGGAAATGTATAGCTTGATGTGTAGCCGTGTGTGCAACACTATTCGGCGCTATAGCGCGGCGTCCGGCTAGCGCTCTAACGCGCGCTAAGTACGCGTTCTATTTATTTGGCGAGGCCTTAAGGTAATTAGTAATTAAGGTGTCAAAACCAGCTCTGCATTTGAACAGAGATTATTGTGTAACCGTGCACTGCTTTCTTAGAGAACCAATCTTTTACCTACGATACGCAAAATGTTTTAGACAGGTAGGTACTAGCAATCATTCCACCCGCATTAAACGGGGATTACCATGATCGCTTTTCAGGAAAGAAAAGTACTCAGACAGTCGAGACTCGAGAGTGCTTATCCGGGATATCCCTCAGCCGTGACGAGATAAGTCACAGGATTAACGTCAGCACATTTTAGACTTATCGGGCATTTTATCTAAAATGCCCAATACCTTGAAAATTCTTTGGCATAAAGCAATACAGATTTGAAAATGAGTAACAATAACATAACATGACGCCTTGATTCCCCGAAGGGTTGGGCAGTAGTACCTCACCCACATTTCACCAGTTATGTGTAAGTCTCATATAATAGGCGGCGAGCCTATTGCCGTCAACCGGGCACAAATCCAGACTCCGGGCTGTTACTGAGAAATTCCAGATAGAAAAACCCAATAACAGTTGCCCGACCTGGAAATCGAACCTAGGACCTCATTCTCAGCATTAGCGCTTACGGTCACTAGACCAACGAGGCATAGATTAAGTTATTATTTAAAAGCTTTTACGAGAATATTGATATTGTTATAACTAATTTTTAAGGTATCCTAGATACTAATAAAAACTCCGTTGGGTTTTCAAGAAAAAAAAAAACAAAATTCTAAATATTTTATTTCATATAAACCTACATGGGTACTTATGAAACGTCAGAAGCTAGGTGCACGGTTCCAATTGGTCGTTTCCTATGGAGAAGAGCCGGCAAGAAACTCCACGAATACTCTTTTAAAAATAATTGTTTTTGTGCAATACATAACAACCTAAACAGATGTACTCCTAATATGTCAACTTGATAAGTTTATCCTGATGCTAAAATGGCACCCACGTAGCCTACATACTCATAATTTTCCTGCTAAATACAAATTTATTTGCAGTCGGCGCTATATGTCTTTTTACCCACCTCGCCGAAGCAAAAATTAGGGTTAGGATTTTGACCGGTATGTATGATCATCTGTTCCCAAAAAACAAAAACTGTTAGATATCACGTGAGAGGGCTTAATTAGCATATTTCTAAAATACATATAGTAACCCCAAAATAATCTAAATAAAAATAAAAGTAATATAAAATAATATATATAATAGAAAACTAAAACCGAACTACCGCAAAAAAGTCAACTAAAACGGTATAAACAAGACATCACAGACAAACAAATTAAAAATTCTGAGTCACACGTGTTAGATAAATCGAGTTTTTATAACTTTTATTTTTATCATCCAATCAATCTGCCTAGCCTTTTCCCAACTATATTGGGGTCGGCTTCCAGTCTAACCGGATGCAGCTGAATACCAGTATTTCACATGGAACGACTGCCTATCTGACCTCCACAACCCAGTAACAGGGATACCCCTTGGTAAGACTGTCTGTCAGACTTTCGGGCTTCTTTCGACCCGTAACGACTGTCAAAGATCCACGAATGACAGCCGGGACCAATAGGTTAACGTGCTTTCCGAGGCACAGAGGAGTCTCGGTCTGTAAAGATTGTCACCTATCAACGGACAGACCCGGGCAAGCGTAGCTTAACCTAATGGATCGACCCGTGCGGTTGTTATTACTTAGCCACGAGCTGCTTTTATTTTTATCTTCCACACTTCTCTATTAGTCGTCACCTCAGTTGTCACCCCCTTTCTATCCATATCATCTTCCACACAGTCCATCCATCGTTTCTTTGGTCTTCCCCTACTCTTATTGCCATCGACATTCATACTCAAAACTTTCCTCACGACATTTTACTCATTCCTCCGCATACTAAATTGCCCACATACTCTTAATCCAATATACGAGTAATCTGTATTATAGCCATGGATATAAAAATCGATTGATAGGATTAGAAACAGCACTAAAGGCAATTTTCTATTTTGTTAAGAACTTCATACATTTTTAATGCACAGGCTAATCAATATAAACTTCCAACCACGTTTCAGGCATATCGATTTAGAGGACAAAGGAAAATAAATAATAATTGATAGCATAGTAGCAAAATTGAGGCTCGTAGCTAAGTAACAGCCGCACGGGTCGATCGAAGGCTTGCCGCGGTCGGTTCGTGGATGGGTTCAGGGACCATCCATTACATATCCCCTGAGTGCCTCGGAAAGCAAGTTAAACTGTTGGTCTCGGCTATCATTTGTAGATCTTTGACAGTTGTTACGGTTAGTCAGAAGCCCGAAAGTCTGACAACCAGTTTTACCAAGGCGTATCGTTTTACCCAGTGAATGGGTTGTGGAGTTCAGATAGGCAGTCGCTCCATATAAAATACTGGTATTCAGTTGCATCAAGTTAGACTGCAAGCCGACCGCAACATAGTTGAGAAAAAGCTAGGGAGATTATTCATAGTAGCAGAATTGGGTCTAATGTACGCCCTGAAGTGAAGTCTTTTTTGCGCGACAGCTTCTCTTTTTCATGTAAAAGAAGTACTATTTCTCTTCCAATGCCATAACACAATGCAAGCTATAAACACACACATAACTAGTCTTTGATAAGTTTTAATGCGCGTAGCCCGTCAAGTGTTTTAGAGAGAACAATCAACAATAAAGTACTGAAGGCTGAAGTATGAATAAAATTGACCAATAAATGGCGGTCTCACGATTTCAGGGTCATGTCGGATCACGTGTTGTACGGTTGTGCAGAGATTAGACATATTCCACTAATGTGCTGATAAAACGAACTAACGGTGCAATGTTTGGTGTATTTTACGGTGTTTTGAATTAAAACAGGAATTGGGTCGTCAGGAAACATGGGCGGTCTCAATGTCGGAATTTTGGAGTCGGTGGTCTCGATTCATGATGCTAGTTACTTTATAGATATTATTAAATTAAATTATTGATATAGCACGAAATAATTTCTTAAGGTGAAAGCGTCATGGTAGCCTGCGATTTTTTTTTTTACGCAGGTTTAGGCAGGTTTTAGGTTGACTAAAATATGATTCGCAACCGTAACAAATATGGCTTTACAGGATTATACTCATTAGAATCAGCAATACAACTCCTTAAGTTAGAATAATCCTAAATGTAATGATTTCATGAAATAGTTATTCAATAGGATTATATGAACCTGCAAATTACAAAAAACGTAAGAAAATTTCGCTAGGCTATCTTAGCGCTACCCTTTAAGGCACAGGAAATGAGGAAATAAGCAGTGGTCAAATTCTTTCTCGGAGTCGTACATCATATTCTTGAAATATAATTTCTACAGACCAAGTTTAACTGACGAAGTCTTGACCAATTTCGCGTTTATCGTCCTATTTCTCATTCGATACTCTTTGACGGGGTTTCCCCAGTGTTATCGATGAGTGCCTACGGAGGAATGTTACTCCAGACATTCATACTTTGATCTCAATATCTAAGTCACGGCGGCACTTAATGAGAGTTTATCATAATATTTATAGTAATATTTCACAACCTGAGAATCTACTCCGTATAAACTTTATAATTTTATTAACCGACTGTTTTTTTTTTTGTGTTTTTTACGCGATTTCTCCGCCAATTATGAATTGATTTAGTTTTTTTTTTTGGTAATACTTCAGAGGTAGTCCCATATATATTAGTTTTTACTTTGCTTGGGCAGTTTTTGAATCAGCTTCAATAAGACGTTTTTTTTTCCCCACTTAGTCAATATGAATGATGTTATAATAAGTTCCTAAGTTCGTGTGACTGTTATTTACATAGACGGTAGTGGTATTGAAATTGTGTGAGGTAAAAAAAACAACCGACTTCCAAAAAAACACTACAACGTGAAAAATAACTTTTATTTCGGAAGTCGGTGTCTTTGGTTTTGAATTTTCGTTTTTGGCCACCGACTTCCGAAATTAAAATTATTTTTCACTTCAAGTGTTTTTTTTTGGAAGCCGGTTTTTTTTTTTTACTAGTAGGTTCGAGGACTCTCCTAAACAGTGCGGAAGATTGGCCAAGCAACTGGTCTCAGACAATCCGAAGGAGCTTGAATAAACTGGAGTAGGTGTCAATTAGGAGGAATGGATTTACACCATTGGCCCTCGCATTCCTTTACAATTATGCATTTGTGCCTATCATGTTGTAATATAGAATCATCATTTTGGTTGTTACAAAACTAGCAGCCACAACTGCTGATTTTGAATTCCTATGTTTCTTTTTGCCAAGAAGGGAACTGCCGCATATTATGTAAACAAAAAACAAAAGCCGGTCGCCAAAATTCAGTTAGACTTACTTATACATAATCGAAGTCAGTAGCAATAAAACGATTGGATTTCACAAAAAAAAATGTGTTCCCCTAGACAGGAAATAAAACCGAGGACAGCTAATAACAATAATCCCTACTATCACATCTGATTTAAATCCGTAATTCGTTTATGAGCCGTGTTATCTCAATCAAAGCAAAGTATTTTGGCTATATCTGACATTTTACATTGAATCGATATTAAGATATCACATCTGGAATGGGTCAGATTATTTCGCATTTAAGTTATGCTCCAAAAACACACAGGTGCATTAATTAAAATATATGTGATAGAGAAAGTAACTGTGTGTCTGTCTGTATGTCAGGTATACACCTCTAGAACCAATCGTCCATATGGTCGGGTCTAAGATCTTCAAGACCCGTAATACAAATAGAAACTCTCTGATCCAAAACAGCTCATGGAGGAGACGCGCGAGATGATCCTAAAGTTTTCAGATGATGCGCGCAACTACCGGCAGCTCAATAGACGGATCTCTAAGTCCTTGAAAAGCGACCTTCGGCGCTTTAATACTGACATCGGCTTGTACGAGATTAGGATGGCTCTGAAGCATCTTAAAAACAACAAGGAGCCGGCTGATAATGGAATTATAGCCGAACTCCTGAAGGCCGGTGGAAAAGCCGTTCTTAAGGCCCATGCAGAAGCAGTGTGTGGTAGGACTCATCTTTAAAAAGGGCGAAAATGCCCTGTTTAACAATTATAACCCCATCTCATTTCCGAGTCATGTCTACAAGCTATTACAAGAGTCATCACGAACAGTCTCTCGCGCAGGTTTGACTACTTGCAGTACCCAGAACAAACCGGATTCCGGTTTTAGCACCGTAGAAATCATTATTATTATGAAATACAAAATGCAGACGAAATCGCGGCCTCTCATGAACAGATCCTACCGATAAAATGTTAGAAAAAATACACAGATATATCCCCAGTGTCTATTTACAGCATACCAGTTACCACATGATCACAAGTGGTTTCATAAACAATTGAATACTCAAATAGTTTCCTTGAGTGGCTGTTGAGCCAGTAATGAATGAGAGGCATGGCTAATGGCCTGACCATAACTATGAATCAGAGGTAAAGATACGCAAATTGTAGACGTGGCTTAGTTTAATTACTGTTATGCCAGCCTATAATTGTGTACAGTAGACCGCACGCACCACGGTGGTAAGACTTTGACCTTAAGGGGACTTTATGAGGTAAACGCGAGTTTTATAATGCATTGAAGCAGTGGTTCCCAAAGTTGACTGGACCGCGACCCCCCTAACAAAAACTTTCAAATTCGCGACTCACCTCTTGGCTGTCAAGGTGAAAAAGGGGCATACTTAACTACCTATATGAATGAAAGACTATTCAAATAAGAAAAAAACATTCAATAAGAATCGAAAATTGTAATACTTAATTAAATACAAGGTGCTATGAGAAGGATGTATTTGTTTCTTATTGTTTATCATTAAGCATCTGCTTTAGCATAAACTTCAATTTTAGTTACGACGCGACAGCGCGACGCTACACCGATTAAATTATTGTTATACCATGAAGTTTCCTTAGAAATGGTATTGTTCGAGTCGCGTCGCGCTAGTCTGCACGAGACTTAAATCGCAATGAGTTTGATACGCCAAATTTATTTCTGTATTTAGTTTTAATATTAATTTTCAAGACCCACCAGTGGGTCTTGAAAAATTGATTGCGCGGCCCATAGTTTAGGAACCACTGCATTAAAGTATGTATCTGATCCACTGCAGTAAAAAAAAACTGTAAAATCCAAAAGTGCCTGTAAATGGTTTATCCTAACCTAACAAATTTTATAAATGCGAAAGTGAGTTTGTTCGTTTGTTACACATTCACGATAAAACGCCTAAACAAATTTGGATAAAATTTGGCACGTGGATAATCCATGACTTGGAGGACATAGGCTACTTTTCATCCTGGATTTACTGAAATGTACGTCTACCGCGCCTAAGTCTGTCAAGCGTGCTACTTACACGTAGCTGACTGGCAAAAAAATCACTTCAGCATGAGCTATTTTTCACAGCGTTTGTGGTTTATTGGAAGAAGCAGACAAGATGACGCCTCGCAGCGTCTACACGTAATCCTTTAGTCGCCTTTTATGATAAGCACGTAGGTAGAGACTAGATTATTCTGTTTCGAACATTAGCCATACTATGACACAATACATTGACGACTTTTATACACAACTATGATAGATTAAAAGTTCCATTCACATCGGAAGAAAGCAAGTAATAGAATATTAGAATGACTACAGTATTACTTGATTTTGAACCTTATTCCTCTTCAATTTGAGCCTTAAATGATTCTCGACTTTCCGCACAGCTTGTTTTAGAATTGAATTCTGAATTCAAGTAACATAGAACTGTATTTTCCACTGATAAAGTTCAGAATCGTGTGGGATTAATATGAAATTCGTGTAGTCTTCATTGCATAACTATTCCTCAATATGAATAGTTCATTCAGTATTAGGAAAGCATATTTCCGCTTTATTATTTACATGAATTGAATGCACAAATAGTAGTAGTTTCTAGAATACAGTGGGTTGATAATTAAACGTTCTTTCTAATAAAGTTTTTTATTATCGTTCCGTTATCCTCTGCCTATACAAAAGCAAACTCCCCAAGTAGAATATTATGTTATAATTACACTGAATTTTTACTCATCATAATCATCTTCCTGCCCATGTTACTTGGGGTCGACACAACACGTTTTCTTTTTCCACACTCCCCTGTCAACCGTCACGCTGTCATTCACTCCCTTCTCTTTCATATCATTCCTCACACAATCCATCCATTTTTTCTTAGGCCTTACTCTCCCTATCCATCCATCAACATTTATATTAATCACTCTTTTAGTCACATGCATTTCCTCTCTCCTCATCACATGCCCATACCAGGCCAAACGAATTCCCTTCAACTTTTCTGTCACTGGCGTGTTTTAAACTTCCCCTTATTTACTCATTTCTTACTTTATCCGTTTCGTCACTCCACACATCCATCTCAACATTCTCATCTCCGCTACATGCAATCTTTGACCACTGAATATTTTTTTCCCCACACTAAGAATTTCTTCTTGTATCGTGGGTGCGTTTAGAAACATAGAAACTGACATACACTAACACCCAGACCCGGAACAACTACTTGCAGATCATACAAATATTTGTTCCGTGCGGGGATCTAACCCGCGACACGTTGCGCAGCAGTCGATCGCTCAGTCACTGCGCCAACCGTGTCGTCAATTACGGCGTTAATGCATATTTTAGACTTTTTTCCCAATCGAGCATATTTCGTAGTAGGGGGCTGCAGGAGGTACGTATAGGGAACCAACGGCACAGGTCATAACCTAACCTAGGTATCTCCAGAAATGGCGCCAAATTTTAAGTTTTGTGCTATGATGGCGTAGAGGTTGTTTTCGGCGTACAAATAAATTAATACTGGATGAGAACGTCCCTTTGCTGTCGAACATTTAGAAAAATATTTACTTAATTGCATATTGTCACAAAAACAATGCATAGGTACTTAATTAAATTTTAAGAATATTTCGCTGTTTTTGTACCGTCTACACGGTAACAGCGAAATAAGACGCGACTTAATTAAAATATATGAAAATAAAAATGTTTTTTTTATTTTGCATTGTGCATATTTCAGCTTTTTTAGTGCATATTTGCATGCATATTTTGGCACTTTGTTAGTGCATATAATCCGACGTCTAATTATAACATTACTAAACTTATCCTCTAGTAAGCGGATTTCTTAGCAAGAGGAAAAAACTATAACTGTATTCGACTACCTGGGCTGTTTACCTAATTGAAATAGAAAACCCCTCAAGGAAAATATGGCTCAGTAAAATACTTTGTTTTCCCAGTTAAAACCCCAACAGTAATCCCTTTTATGTAATTTTTTTTAGTTAATGCCCCTTTTTTTAGGGTTCCGACCTCAAAAGGAAAAAAAACGGCCAAGTGTCGGCCGTGTCGGACCACGCACAATGAAGGGTCCCGTAGTTGGGATTAATTTATCCCAAGAACAAACATAACATTGTAGTTGAAAAACATATTCTCCCATACATCGACATACGTCACGGTCAACTGTCCAACTGCAAATGCAAGTTTCTAATGGCAAAAAACGAAATTTGTACAAACGCGTGGTTAGGCAAGCACTTGGCCGGTTTTTTTTACCTAAAAATTACTTTTGACAATAATAACTGCAAGCATCATTGACGAATCAGGTTTTGCGCCCCAGTTGTTTATGTGGAAAGTTTAAACAAAAACCAGCCTTCCAAAACGAGACCAAAAGAGTGTTAGAAGGCTAATGGACTTGAATTTATGACTTTAGGACATGATGATGATTACGAGGCTACGAACTTTGGTAGAACCACAATATGATTAGTAGTAGTTTCGGTTTCGGCAGAATATCTGCCGAACCTTCGGCCGCACCTAAACTCTGCGTTCGTGAATTATCGCGCGTCGTACGGCTAACTTCGGGTGAGTTATTAGTAAAATACTCAATTAATGAGATCCTTCATATAGAATGTAAGTGTTGATTATTGACAAATTTTTGTTCCAAGTATCTAGCAGTTACCATGTTTGTTATTTTTTTTTTATAGTAGTTATATAAAAATATAAAAATCACGTACATCAATTATTGTTTTATTTTTATTTTATTTAACCCATTTAACACGTGTTATCTGTCTGTATAAGTGTTAAAAATAAACCAAATTTCAGTAAACAATAGATTTTTAACATGTCTAAAAAACTTTCGGTATCGGTGTCGGCCGAAACTGAGACAGATACCGAAGTTTCGGTTTCGGTAGAAAGTCCTGTTTGGCGGACACAAAGATTAGTAACGCTTACCTACGAAAAAAAGGGTGGTGTGCACGGGATTTTGTTTTCAAAGTGGTTAAATATGTGCGACTACGATGGTACCTACTGAATCCATGTTAACAGGTTGCGCGTCAATGTCGGCCTGTATATATTTTCTGTGTTTTTTTTTATCAGTCCTCGTTGTTAGGTTATTTTATGTGTATGCATAATACAAAAATATTAAAATATCGAGCTTCATAGGAATTTATAATTAAATTTAAATATTCATGTATCATTGTTACTTTAATTATATAATACCTTAATAGTTCTATTATATTATTCTTAAAATTAATTATTTGATATTAAGGACTGTATACTGGCTGAAATAAAGATTTTATTATTTTATTTTGGATTGTCTCATTGGTCTAGTGGTTGCAAGCGCTACTGTTGAGCATAATGTCCTGGGTTCAGTCCCCAGGTCGGGCAAAGTTCTAAAAAAAATTCATAAACAAGTAACTTGTATCTGAATTTACACAATTACAGTACATACACTAAAATTCATATAATACATCAACAATATTTCAGTAAAAAAAAACTATAATCGTTATTGGGTTTCCATCAGGGATTTGTCA
This sequence comes from Agrochola lota, assembly GCA_947364205.1. NCBI lineage: Eukaryota > Metazoa > Arthropoda > Insecta > Lepidoptera > Noctuidae > Agrochola > Agrochola lota. The sequence goes on along the minus strand of OX376228.1, from coordinate 2,948,065 downwards.
GCAATAGGTAATTGGCTCGCCCGCTATTACATGGGACTTAAATCATAACTGGTGAAATGTGGGTGTAGATACTATAGGTACACCCCTGCCTAACCCTTTGGCGATTACAGTCGTGATGTTGTTCCTTAAGGCGTTTTGTAATAGTGATAAGATAACTAGCAAGTGGTGGAATCATTTTTAGAATATTATATGGAAAATACCAAAGACAACAATCAAAACTATGCTCTTCACTACGCACCTCCGAAAGGGACTATTATATTACTAAAACATATGCTAACTACTATCATACGGAAAATACGAGTGTAACAAGTATGTTAACATGAAAGCTAAAAGACAAAAAAAAATCCTCATCATCTGTCAGCCTTTTCCCAACTATGTTGGGGTTGGCTTCTAACCAGATGCAGCCAATACCAGGATTTTTACATAGAGCGACGGCCGAACGGTTCTCCACAATCCACAACCCAGTTACTGGGTCAACCAGTCTTATCAAGAGGATAAATATTGTATGCCTACTGTGTAATATACTGCTGTTTGTTATTCCTATCAAATAAATAAATAAATAAATAAATAAATAAATAAAATCTTTGTCAGTTTGCGACTGTCAAAGATCTACGAATGACGGACGGAACCAACGGCTTAACATGGTTTCCGAAGCACAGGGGGGTCTTGTTATGTAATGGATGGTCACCCATCTAAGAACCTTCGATCGACCTGGGCGGCTGCTATTATTTCGCCAGAAGCCTGAATGTTGCTACTATATGATCAATTAATATTTATTCTCCAACGTCCTCCAATATATTAAATGAAGTGTTTAAGTAATCTTTACTAATTGATCACTTAATGATACGATAATAAGCATTATAGGTACATTAGGCTGTAAAACTTATAAAACGTGTACTTGTAAAACTATTAGTAATTATTTCCATGAATAAGTAATAAATCATATTCAATTAAGTAGGTGCAAGAACTAAGCCCTTAACATTATTGTCAATGGTATACTTAAAGCTAAATATTACGTCGCTGAATTATTATGATATTTGTAATATACTTCAAAATGAATAAATTTTGGCATTCTTGGTTTTTTTTAAGTTTTTTTAATTATTTAGTTTTTGTCTACTTATTTGTACGTAAACAGTTAACAAACAGAAAATTATTATTAGAATTAAAAATATAAATATTACCTCATAATTATTGATGTTTGCAAAATACTTAAAATCCAGTAAGTATTTAGATAAAAACCATTTTACTGAAATGCAGTTTTGTCTGTGACCTTTGTTATATGCAATTACTTACTTATTTATTTTTTTGATTCTTTTATTTTGATTTTTTTTATACTTGACAGCAAATCTTTGATTTCATTGCTGTTTTCTTTTATTATTAGATTTTTAACTAAGTAAAAAAGGTTGCACTGAGGTTTAAGTGAGGCAAACAGTGTTTATTGCAATACTAGCTAGCTTTAGGCACACTTTGGATACATTGGGTTATATTATTGCAATTTTCGTAGAGATTTCTAATTAATTTGAAAAATAAAATACACCCGTGCTAGCAGCTGATATTGTAGCTTTGAATAGGTGTTTTTTTTTAATTGTATAAGTATTTTTTATCCATTACAAAAAAACATAAAAAAAATAAATCTTTTCTCTATTATAGTTTAGGAAAAATTTGAGGATATGCATGGATAATAAAATAATGGATTAATATCATATGACTCATATGAGCAGTCTTATTTTAGAAAATACACACTTTTATGTACAAAAGAATATGGGTAATTCTGGAAAAAAAAAATGCTGAACTTGGAACTTGGAATATTAGGTATCTAATGGTTATGAGAAAAATATATAATTATGCACTCAGCAAAGTATATTTAATAAAGGTATCTAACATTAGCAAGTATGTCATGATGACTATCTGAAAGCAGAAAACATATTTTTTTCATTTGAAAAATTGTCAACAATTTTAATTCATGCTTTAAATGAAAATTACTCCAACTGTTTCCATATTTTTTTATGACCTGCCAAAGCAAGTTAGAATCAATAATTTTAATGACCACCAATGATGATACTTTTAACAGCGCTGGTTAATATTCTTTTGGCTAAGTTGTGACCATTTGACTATGTGAGACACGTCCCAAATATCAGGCTTAGCCTTGACAGATGTGATAAAACTTTGTATTTGCATAACATATATTATTTAACACATGGTGAACATTTGAATAATTTGTAACCAAAATATATTTTTATCAGCGATATAAGTTAATGGCACAGTGAGCAATTGAGTCTAAGTGTACAAATCGTAAATTTTTGCCATAGGATAGTTTTATTGTTACATTATCAAAGCACCTACATTATTGAGAAATAATTACATATATAATTTTTGTGCTCATGTGTCACACTAGTAAATCTCTTGTCAAAATTTAAATTTAGAAATTCAGTCTGAATACTCTCCTAGATAACTAATTGCTCCAATGATTTCTTTTGAATTCAAAAAATTATTGGCGCGAGTTTGATACCAAAATGTTGTGCAATGTTTAGGAATTAATTAAAATAAGTATCACTTTTCTGTCACTAACCTTAAGTTTCAGGAGCTCTATATCACCTTCCAAAGCTAATTTGAGGCGTTTCCAGTCGAAGGATGCGGTTTTTCTGAACTTATCCAGTGGCCCGCTCAGGAGATCGGGAACGAAACTCAAATCCTCCATACTAAAACACAATATCACGTTATAATTTAGCCTTCTTACACTAATAATGGTTATGAGCGCGCACCAATTTTATTACACCGGATGACTAAACATACAGGGACATTTCAAATTCCCTCGCAGACACAAATTCAAGGTCTACAGCGATCCGTGAAGTACGAACTAGTCTAGTCGGGTGTGCTGTTTCTATACAACTCTCACCTTGACTATGAATGGGAGGATGAAAGAAACTGTTAATAAACGTTAGGGCGTCCGTTGCCTAGGTGTTACGAACGAAACTGATAATTTTTGAGGAGGTTTTAAAGAGGGAAAGCGTATGATAACGTGAAGGCGGCGCACGCTGTTTTATTGGGCGCACCGCTCGCACACACACGTCATTTATCGGAAGATTGCTCGGACTGTCACAGTCATCTGTCACTGAAATGTATGGCCATGTCACTGTCAAACTGACAAATAGTTTATTCTATAATTTTTTGTTATTCATTGTCTTTTAAAATTACATAGCAGTTTAACTAAAAGCATGCAAGAAATAACAGATATTTAAAAAAACATACGTATATTTATTCATTAGGTTGTTAATTCAGAACCTATTCTAAAATTGTCGCCGGTAAATTATATACAATGTCGGATTGCATTATCTGAAACATGTTGGAAAAAAAAAGAAATTTACACAAACAAAATAGCTCAATCATGATGGTGGCTAATAACCGTCCGGCGTTTAGCCCCAAACAAATAACTTTAACGTTTAAGAACTGTGACTAGTGCCACCTACCATAATTTATAAGAACTAACTTACCTGTCCTCGAACACAGTATGTGCTCATGAGCTGCTGATATGGCGTGAATATGCCTAATGTTTAAAAAAATAAGCAATAGATGGCAGCACTAGGAACAAGTATAATTAATGAAAAGTGTAACAGAGACAGAAAGATTCAAACCTTGCATTGTAGACGGAGATGGACATAGTCACTCACACAAACAAGAAAACAGTCACTACATAGATATTGTAAGTTACAGACGCATAAACAAGAAAAGAGAAGTTGTAAAACAACAAACTGTGTTCGCTGCTTTTCTATCAGATGTAAAATGGACGGGCGGTCGTGTCGTTGCGCGCTCGCGAACTCCGCGTGTTCGTTGTGAAATCGATGTTTATTGTTTTATATTTTGACGTGAATACGAATATTGTTTACGCGATTGTACGACTACTTCGGTGTTCGGTTGCCGAAGGAGATTGTGTTTAGTGCATGTGTTTTTGTATGACGTTAGCGCTCACTTCACTTGCAGTGATTTCGCTGATAGCTCACTCACCGGTGGGTGCGCGCGTGATAAACTACGTGTTCGGTACGAAAAAAGGCGATTAATCGTCTAGTGTGGGTGTTTTACAGTAGCATCATGCTGTTTACGGTGACATAGTGAACGTTGAATAGACCCTGACCTCTGGCAATCATGTCTGGGCGATCGGATTGCAGGAAATTTGCACCAAACATCTTCAATAAGAGCAAATGCACTAATTGCTTCCGTCAGAAAGAGGAGCATAGTGCTGAGGCTTTGGAATCTAATCGGGTGAGTATCATTACAAACCTTTTAAATTCAAGTTTTGAACGTCGTTTATTTCTAATCAACAAGATGAAATATTCGCGTGTAGGTGTGTTCGTTGAGTAACGTAACGTGTACAGTGCATGTCCGTGTGTGCGTAGGCCGACCACTCTTCAGGTGTTGATCTAACGGATTTCATCGAGTTATTAAAATGGTATTGAGTAGAAGGTACATCATATGAACACGCCTAGCTAATAACGTTTGGTGTGTATTTTTTATTGCGGTGGGTAGTTTGTTAAAAATGTGTTGAGACAGTTTTTTCGTCATTCTAAAACTTATTTGATGGCTGCAAAATGTCGGTTCATTTTTGTAGTACCTACCTACCTTAATTACCTAGATACCTATACAATATACATAAATGTAAGTAGGTAGGTATAAGTATGAACTAAACATCACTTTCTAATATCCAAAAACAACAAAAAGCGGTAGATTCTATATAACCAACTAATAAACTATAGCTTACTGTTATTTTTATTGAGAAACTAGTCGCACCTCTTATTTGAATATCACAAAAAAAAATACAGAATTGACCACCAAATTAGCGGGAAACAACGGGAAAATATCATTCTGATTTCCGAAAGTCTCGTACTATTCGTAATAAAAAAGAGGAATAATTTTAATTTAAACTAATTATTAGACTGAATTATTCTTTTAACTGCTAATCTGAACGTACATCAGTCTATTACCAACATCATAAATGTTTAAAAAAAACCGCGTAGATAGTGTCTCGTCTCGTACCGTCCTAAGGGTACCGTTGCGTGTACGCCGCGGACAGGATGCACGACATGTTCAGCATAAAATCTCTGGTTGTTTGTGGAATTATATCTATGGGACTCGTTTGTACTTAGTAAGTTGGTACGTACAACTTAGAACATTCCTCATAGGAGGAGAGGATGTGAGAAAACTATGTGGCATAGTCGGTACTTAATTATTAAGTGGAGTTTGACAACTTTCTCAAAAGTACGGATTTTTTCGGATAATTAATATTATCAGATTTGGTTAGTAGCCGTCTTAGGGGCGTTTTTCAAAAAAATCCGCATTTTCGTGAAAATAATCTTCTAGCCAGATAAATGGTACCTACTCTCCTACCGCTGCTATATTCTAAATTATTAAATGCGGCACACGGCTGAATGTTATCATCAACACCACATGGAGCAACATAAAAAAGTTACTCCCCGAATACATAAGGTCATCCTCCTTTCTTTGAATTCGGTTAAAAATAGATAGTAATCATGGTAATTTTACTATTCCCGTTTATCAAACCTGTGTTAACCATGTGGGTTCTCGTACCTATTTGATACTTTTCACAAATCTCAACCGATAAGGGTCAGATTATCTTTATTAAACCTGATAATTCGACTATGATTCACGAAAGATAACTCTGAATCCTATCTGAAATTCAGTTCCTATGTCAATTCTCAAGCAGAATAAAAACCCATGACCCTTACTGTCATGGTTTTTAAATTTCACCTATGTGGTGTCAACTTCTTTTTTTTTGTATCCAAAATTTAGCGATGTCATTGTCACCCCTTCACGACAATTAGGTATCTACAAATAATGAAATCACGTAACTTGATTTCCTCTATGTTTAATTTACACAATTACACCATAGTAACGGAAATACTTGTATGCTTAAGTTTTATTTATATTATAACACTTTCCGTGGGAAAATGATAAGAAGAGTAAATAGAGATTTAATCTCGACTATCAAACGGGCATTAGTGCTCAAATAAAGTGATGTCATTAGACCATCATCATTATTATTTTAATTCCAATAATTTACTTTATACCATTGTTTCCCTTCTCTGCAAGTTGAAGATAATTGGTAATGATTTATGGTACCTACAATCACCATTTAGTTATGTTATAAGAAGCGACCTCCATGAGATTCGCTTGAGATTGATTTCGAGATTTCTATGCATGAATTTCACCGTGAAAACTTGAAGTGAAGTGAGCAGTCAATAGTGTCAATTCCTTGTCGACATCGGCACCATTGCCATAGAGAAAAATAGAATGGAATAGCATCAGCTGGAATAACAAATCACTTAACCGAAATAAATGATTGCAGAATAGATTGGCTGCTGTAGGTCCTTATCTACCGAATAACAAACTCAAAGTGATTAAAATATTAGGTAGGTAGTTCTAAAAAACGTACCCTAAAAATACTAGACTTAAAATAAGTCCGTCCAAACGTTTCACAGAAAGACGTGCTCGGATTTCACCAAAATCTTTCAAGATACATTTTTTATTTCGCAATTTCTGAAGTCTTATTATATTCCGCACACCCACTTTCGATTAGAGGCGATTTTCTTACAAAAACTATAATCAATTTCAATTGTAATTTCGTCTCTAAAGCAATTTTTGACAGAAACGTGGATAACTTTCACAATATTTCAGTTGTAACAATAACAAGATTGTAAGTACTATCGAGGTCACTTTTACGCATGCATGAGCATGATTCATTTCAATAACTATTCTAGTTCTAACATTACGAGTAGGTGCCTAGACAATAGTGTTAGAATATTTACACGTAGCTAAGTAGGTAACGAGGTAAGTACCAACCTAATAAACTGTAGTGCAGCAAAATGTTCAGAATATTGTTTTGCAAAATTGACAGCTATTGCAGAAGACGACGACGTGTCAAATTCAATTCAAAGTTATCAAAAAGTTAAATAAGAATGGGAATACTTAATTGAATTCGAAGTAAAGGTATTGAGTTATCAAAATATTGTGTAAAAATTAAATGGTTAGATAATTAACGTCACTGAATTTAAAGTAACGATGACGCATATGATTGACATCTGAAACCTTCAACTTTTTTTTTATCTGTCACTGATCAATGTTTGCTATTCATATTTTTTTTAGTTATTACCTTTTTTGTTAGACAAGGCTTATTAAGTGTTCCATTACTGTTATCAAATGAAGTTATCTGCGCAACTACCAATGCCATTATCGGAGTTAGCCATTCACCAAAAATGCTTAGAATGTTATTCATAGCTGAAAGAGCGATATAGACATTCCGTTTACTTAGTGAGAAAGTGAGATAGAACATCACTTGTCAAACTGAGCCAGGTTTTTAATCAGATAATAAGTTCATCGTAGACATTGCTGATAATTTCGGTTAAAACAAATACTTAGTGCGTTACGTCGTGAAAGCAGCTGTGATAACAATATGACAAGAAGTTACCCCATTGAGGCCCGTACTTATGGTGTTGTTATATCGCTTTAAACAAAGTCTTTAGGGCCAGTCACGTCCCTACGAAAGTAATGAATGAAAAAACAATATTGAAAGTTAAAAACAAACAGACTTAATTCTGAAGCCACAACGAAAAGGAGTTTTGGGTCATCTATAATCAGCGTAATTTCGGTTTTCTTGGAAGAACCAGTTTTAATGAGAACGAGACGTATTCATTTTAAATCCATGTTACATCTAATTGTCCAACACATTTGTGCCACATTGTGAAATTCACCTTGAAGGTTCAAGTTTTCTTAACGACATTGAAATCAGCTGCTAACAAAACATCTTGAAAGTAGCTGTGACATCTGCTTATATTTGCACTGGCCAATCCGCGCTTGTCAACGTAATTGAGCACAAAACGACCGAATTTGGTCGAACACGACACAATGTCAAAGCCAAGGCTGAATCATACAATGCCCCGCCTAATAATGCGGTTCAGAAACTCATTTCCATCGCAATGTGCCTCTTATATCCGGGCAATAAGGGTAAACACTGGTTTCAATAGGAAATTACAAAAGGTAAACTATTCATAATAATCAGGAAATGTCAAAGCCTCAAATGGCGGTGTTCGGACAATTATCTTGACAAATGCTCCACTAACGAAGCGGACTGACGCGCGCCATGTTGGATGCGCGTGCGCAAGGTGACGCGAAGCGAATAGGAAGTTAACGATCGATACAATGAACGCTGACTTTACACGGTTTGCTAAATAGATGCTAATTTTTTTCTATATTATGCTTGAGTAACGAATGTCGGAGAAAGTCTTGCTTATTTAGCAAAAATCTCTTCCTCATATTGATTGACTGGCGCTTGTTCTGAAACACGTCACGCTAGAACGATGTTTATCTTTTTAATCATTGTTTTATGCTTGGAAAGTTATCATTTATTACTTTTCTTACAGTCGTTATAATGGTTTATAGCCTTAGTTAATTTTCCGGTCTCGTGCCGAAGCTTTCCTTCCACCATGATGCGTTAGTTGGAGGTCGTTTATCGTTCTTCATTCTTACCGCAGTTTTTCTACTGTGTACTATGTAGACAGTTAAAACCGCAGCCATCATACCTTAAGGTACATTCTAGTGGTTAAGGCTTTTGCTTTGGTAAAAAATGTAATTTACATGCCGACTCGTATCTACCATAAAGAAGGAGTTCTAGATTCAACTTTTATGATCTTTCGCTTCGACCTCTATTGGTGGAACCATGTGCGTGCCATGAGCAGAGATTTTCAACATTTTAACAGAAGACCTCTTCCTAAATATTTACCTAAAAATAATTTAGTCTACCACCATTATATCATACACCTCGACTTTGACGCCCCATCTAATCACAAAACCAACACTGACATAATGTTTAGTCTATGATAACCTTATCTGTCATTAATAAAACCGTTTGTAACAGCGTGAGTGGAAACTAAAGGCATACTAAAGTCAAGTTTATACGAGCCCAGTAATGTGTCAGTGACAGCAGTATGTCAGTTCAACGCTGACTAGCAACTGGGCTCGTGTAGACACTACTTTCAACCCAATCCAGTGCCGACTACGCGCCCTCAGGTCAGTCCAGTCAACTAACCTACTGTAATTTTTCGGGTCGAGTAGCTACCCCCGCCTGGCTTATCGTCATCGTATAAACCAGGCATTCTTTCCGGTTTACTGTTATAGAGTTTGTTACCGTCCAAAGAATGTACGTAAGCCTTGTAGGAACGTCGCCTTTCTTGCTTACATGCCTGAAGTATGTAATATGTGAAGTAGGAAGTTTCGTAGAAAAACATAAGTATGAGTACTGGTTACTTAATTATTTCTGAGGTATGGACATGTCGTTAAGCGTGTTGTAAGAGATATTTCCTAGCGTTATTACCTCAGTCCATTTATGGGACATGTCGCTCTTAAAAAGGGGGGCGGTTTTAGTCTTCAGACTAGGCAAGCAAGTTTGTGATAAGTGCTCTTTCTATTCTAGTGACTCCCTAAACGTTTTGAACTTAGTTCGAGATTAAAGTTTGGTCGCCGAAAGGATGCATTCTTGACACCTGTCAGTTTCATAAAAACGAATGTGTTTTGCGAATTTGGTCCGTATTACTACTAAATATTGTCCAACTGACAGGTGTCAGGAACCCATTCTCTCGACCACCGAACTGTAAATTTTCTCACTCACCCAACGACACGGTTTTAAGTCCTTGGCTACGGACACTTTGATGTTCCTTTGGCATATATATCATAATGTTGCTCAAAATCAACTGTCGTTTGGTTTAGAAGTGTTTGGAACTGTTCTATGTATCTTGAAAGTTAAAACAATCAAAACAAATCGGGTATCTGAAGTTCATGTGGTCTTACGATAAGGGAATAATTACAGATTAGACAGCAAATTCAGCCCACCGACGAGTAACGAATTGTTTTGGCTGATGAGCTGTTTTGCGGATGCAGACTCAGACGAAGCAATTATGTTAATAGACGAAACGATCCAAAGACACGTGGCTAATTAGACTAAACTTCAATTACATGCAAAGATTGTAAGCTGCCCAGGCGCCATGTCGAACAAAGTAATGAGCACAATCTGAAAGATAGTATTAACGCATTAGCAATGATATGTAACGACCTATAGAACTAAAACTATATTAAACTGCATTTCTCAATGGAGTAGGTTAATAAGCAGCTGACCCTATGTTTACATTGCCTGATATAAATACGGAAGTTAAGTTTATTTACCATTCATTCAGGCTGTGCAGTCATTAAGAAAACAAGACTAGTATGTTCCTAGAATTGATGACCGTCACTATCTTTATGAGAGCAGAATTTATCGTGGATCATGACTTGATGAACCGTAGACCATTTCTTCTGATCCGGATATCCCTCATAAAGATTCGTGAATCCCGTAGAAGTTTAGAAATTCGATAGTTTGTGAAAGGGCCAATTCTTTAGCAGTTTGCTAATTATCTTAGAATACAACTTATGAACTGGGCACTTGTGTGTGGGTAGTCATTTTCATTATTCTCTACCCAATGCTGATTCTTATAGCTGCTTAAAATTCTCTACGTTTTAAGGAAAATTTCCTTCAGCTCGTTCTAGTTCCTTCTCGGTCATCTTTGATTTCGTGACTAACACTTTATGCTTCAGGAACGTATGACAACACTGACAATCTGGCCTTCTTCCAGGATATTTTGTTCCTGTTCTATAACTATGTAGCTCTTTGGGTCAATGCAAGTAGTAAAGGGCAATAAATATAACCACAAACTTATAGCATTAAGCTATTAAGTAAGTCCGGAGGTAAACCTGACTCGTAGTAACTTAACGCCGTGAGCTGCCGAAACCTTTGAGTTGTGCCGTAAATATCGTACTTAATATACAAGTTAAAGTGAAAATCATTTAGCTTTCCCGCTTTCACGTAACGCCAGTTAAGTCAGGTTTGTAGGTCGCATACATATGTGTTTGTTTTACAAAATTAACGTTTTGCTCGAACAGGTTTGAAATGTTTTCGTTGGTCGGTGGCGCCGGCGCAGCGCACTTTTGCGGTTAATGCGTAAGCGCGGGCCGCAAACGCGTTTAGTACTTTGACACACTTATTTGTCACACAAAAAACATATTTTTCAACTGGTTATACAACGTGACTGTGTCCTTAATGCTTTGCAATTAAAATTGCTAATCTAGTACCATGTGTGTAGTTGCTGTATCCGGGCGTTTCTTTAATTCGGTTTATCAACCGTTACGTTTTCGCTGAGATAAATAAATTTCGTTTACGAGGTAGTTTCAATAAAGCTTTAAATCTAGCCTTAATAATTATATTTATCCTTAAAATTAAACGTTTTATGTCCCAATTTACGGCTTTTCATCTCCAATACAAACAATCTTGTTCTCACAAACTACTCCGGCCAGTTTTCGTATGCTCCAATTAAATGTTCTACCAATTCGTGTGTGCCCGCTAACTCTTTCTGTCAAAACTCAAGTGTTCTCTTCAAGCGGTCATAAATCCATACAACAAACACAAAACACTGTTAATATTTGTTCTCGTGTTTGTAGAGGCTGTATAACCCGGGGTCGTCTCCAAAAAACTTTTGATCCGAACTGCCGAGCAACAAAGACGTGGAGATGGAATAGTTAAATTAAAAAAAAATGAAAATAGGAGATGTTGCGTTCCGTTCCTACTACGGTGTCCAATGTAAGGAGAGCTGCGCACGAGAGGAGCTGCCGCCCTTTCTAGTCTCTTTATCTTCAGCAGAGAGGGGAAAAGCGGTCCAGATTAGAATGGTTGGGCTAAACTTGTAGTGTAGCATAAAAAGGAGTGCGTGAGGAATGCGCCGGCGCGATCGCCAGGTGCAACGGCCGCACGCCCCGCCCCCGGCTGGCATTTTTGTGTACGCGCACGCCTAATGTGTGAGACTCAAATGATTTGGAAATCGAACCTGGCGCCAATTAACTCTGAATTAGAAATAGAAAATCTTATCAAACCTTTTAAGACAGTCACGATTACTTCCATAATAGAGTGATCCACTCATATTTTATTCCATTAATATTTAATACCATCGATCCGTCGGAAAATATCACACTCCCGCCGCCGCCGATTTGAATTCGGAATGCTATCTACGAACCGTTAACAATACAATGAGTTGCCAGCGCTAAATAACAATAATATGTGGGTCGCGTTGCGAACTCGAAGCCGGATAAGGCGAACAATTAAAGTCAACATTAACACCTATTTGACAAAGCAAAATGAGCTCGCGTCGTAATTCGATAGTGTATCATATTTACGTCTTCATTGTTAACCGTCTAATTAAAAATTCACGCGTAAAGTCCACCGGTGGGAGCGGACCGGTACTCCGTAATTTGATAGCGTTGGAATGTGTTGCCAGTCACCAATGAGGTTTTATCTATGTAGGTTGGCAAAGGAAAACGTGTTATTCAACAGTTGTTTGGATGTATAAATATTTTTGCGGCCGTTTTGTTTTGCCTCGTTGAGTATGCAAATATTTTAGAATACTAGGAGTAAGTGAGCAGCAAATGAGACTCAACATAATTATGTCACATTGATCAGATTAATGTTTTATCAAAGTCTGTAGATATCTGACTAGTTTTAGTTCTAAGCTAATTATGCGTTGACCTTCCATATCCTTTAGATAAGCCAATAGAACACGCTTTTAGCTGACGTCATTGGTTACTTTGAATATCAGAATTGTCTACGTTGGATTTAATCTACTGTTTACTTGAAACAAACACAAGATAGTTAAAGGATAGCAAACATTTGTTTCGTTAAACATTTTGTTTAAACGTAACGATAAAAAACTCTACTGATGACGTTTCTGAACTGGATTGGATGATACTCCGCTCTTTATTTATGATACCCATCATATTACAAAAGCAAGGTACATACAGGTAGATAATTTAAATCCTCAGACACATACATTAGTAGAAACAGAAAAAAGGTGTTATAAAGAACAACGTCAAATGAACTGCGTTCCATTTCATTGTCCGGATCTCGCATCAAACAAGTTCACAGAATCATAGCCACTAATGACTGTCCTTTATTCAGCCTCTCTACGTATTCTATGAAGCTCGTATTGCGTTACACCGTGGTAAATCTCTACAAAGGTAATTTATGCTTCGAATTAAACTTTACGAGCCACTCTGTCTACGATCGGAGAGTTGTCACATATCAAATTCATAGAGAAACTCGTTCTCACGAGTGCACCCGTCAGATTAATTCTGGTTACGCGTTTGTGGCGGGCAACGTAAACATTTTTATGGAACGAAAATATAATACTTTACACATAAAGAGTCTTTTACACGTCGTTAGTCAGGTGCAGTAAATCGAGAACGGTCGTAGTCGAGCGCTAATTTAAGTTAGTCGAGTGCAGCAGGCGGCGTCTCTATTCAGTGTTAATGTCGCTCCAGACGCGCAATAGTACACCACTCATTAACAACTTTTTATTTAAAACAGATAGTTACCGCAGTTAGGCTATCTCAGTAATGTTTCAAGAGTCACGATGCGTTTTCACATTTACATATTCACAATCTAGACGAGAGATAGCGGCTCCGAACTAAAGCGAATCTCTAATTAAAACATTAAAAACACAATTTGTTTCATTTTCCGTACGCAACCGTAAAAAAGTCAATATGGCGGCATTTGCATACACAAATGAGTGCATCGCGCGGCCTGCGTGGTTTTAATTGCCAACTATTTTTATCATTTTATTTGGTCGGGTTTCTGTGTCGATACCTCGGACGGCTTGGCTTCGTCCAGCGGTCCACACTAAATGGACGCTATTCCTAGATAGTGTTGTTACAATGTTTATCGGTCGTGTTCCCATCTGAAAACACATTCCGGTTTGATACGACGCGGTACCTACCAAACCAAAAGCGTACCGTTAAGTACGCGTCCAATAAAATACTAGCCGGCCGCATATGGTAATTTCGTAATTGCGTGTTTATCCGTGACCACGGCTATATTCAACCGCAAAATGTTCACCTGCGTGGCGGAATCGGTTAACCAAATAATTATACAATATCGATTACACACTAAGTTTTGTAGAAGAAATGAGCAGGTAGCTGGTAGTTGTCCTATGAGACTTAAAATTACACCTACACCGCATTGTAATGCGTAGATTAATTCAATTAGTAGTTATAATGAAACGTTCAGTTTGATCAATTATAGGGATCCGGTTAAATGAAGATACAAGTGTAAATCGATAAGTCAATGCCGTAAAAGGTCTGCGATTACGAGTTAAGCAATGGTGGTGATGCAAACGGTACGCAACATTGTAAATTGTAATCGATAAACGAAGTCGCGGAATCGAGTCCGGAGAAAGGTTACGTGTTTTTGACTATCAAAATCGGAACCAGATTTTTCGAGTCTGCGATTTTGGTCGTTTCCGTGCGTGTACGAAATTCGATACTGTACTGACTAGGAATTCGAAACCACTGTTTCTTTTGGTATCCTGAGCCACGCCTCGGGTCCATTCCATGTTTAATAATCGTTTGCTAAATCTTCCAATTAATGGGATTTATTTACATTTAATTAATTAATCATTGCCCTAATCCTGTTTGATGTCGCGCCATTGGCATACCAAACCATAAGACCTCAATAATGAATACGGTTAACCCTGAAAATGTTATCACCCATTGGACATAAAGATTATACTCAATTAATGAGAAGCTGGTTGGAAGGGGGTCGAGGCGCTGAGAACCTAGACTTAGTACTTGTATACGAGAATGTTTAATTAAGTAGTAATATTTACTGCTAACTGGAATATTGAGAATGTAGTTAGGGTTACTGTCCACGGAGGAGTAGCTTCATAGACGCGTATTCGTCATTATACGCTTGGTGTTCGCCTATTTGCTGCTTACATATATATGTGGCAATAAGATGGTTATAGCCGGGATATAGCTATATACCGGTATATAGTTATATGAAAGCGGTTCATAACTGTCTTTCTAGGAGTATAACTATGATACGAACACGATCTAGTGATATTATTATTAGGACACTCCGACCAAAGGTCGCGGCAGAGACGCTACGTCAAAATTGGTCGCAGTAACAAAATTACAGCACTCCGACAGCTATGAAGCGCTTTATTATAACTTATAAGGGTATATAGCTATATCCCTAGATATATAACTATATCACGGCTCTAAACATCCAACTGCGACATATATACATATATTATGCGATATATTATGTAATTGGAAACAGCTAACCTTTGCGAAAATCCTAGGATTTCTGCAAGACTGGTTTATTGATAACAAGGAAAGATTTTCGTAATCATTCGAGCTAATACAGGATTTTTTCATCTTGGGTTAATCGCGAACAACGACGATGAACGAGTAGAAAACCTACGCTTCGTGGAAATTTTAGTTCGTCAGGCGTCAGTCACATGCTGCAGTATTTCCAAGTGTCTATCAAGCTACAGCCCCGTGGATAGTAGGCTTTAGTTTTCTTAATTCCCGTTGTACCCCGGGGCGGCGCGACTACTCACCCACTTAATGTTAGCTTTGAAATGATTGATGTTGATCTACTACACTGTATGTACAGTCAAACCAGCTATTTACATCACGACTAGGGACTGTCGCTAACCTAATTAAATGTACCCTGTATACAGGCGAAAAAATCATATTTCCTCTACACTGCCAATATTCATTTTATGGCACACAAACTCACGCCTTCTTCCCATGGAGATATGCAGAAACTACAGAATGCGACCGGCTTCGATCTTTACATTGTATACTTCTTTTGCTTCGTTTACGTTCAAACAACTGGTCAATCAATCAATCAACCAATCATTTATTCTCTCTTCACGAAGCTGACTTAAAGTTATTGTGTACAAAAAAATTCTCAGCTGTATTCCACCTTTGTGAGAGACTGGTGCCTGATACAGATTTGGGAAAAACCTGTGTTACAGGTCACCAGGCCTCCACGGCTAGATGACTGACTGGTCAAACACGCACGCGTCGGTTGCGAGTACTACGCACTTGAACTTTCTGAAGAACCACCAATAAGGTCACTAATCACTATAATGTCCATCTAGGGCGTCCCCCCCTCGGCGAAAACCAAACCATCTAAGCAACTCTTTTTAATTTAGCGTATGGCATAGGTACTTAGTAAAAAACGGTGATGGCAAAGAATTGACTACCTACTCAGCACACTCACAACATTGTTTGAAAGTAGATAATTGCAAATAGGTACCGCCAGCACCTGTCTACCAAATAATTTGTTCGACTGTACTAATCTACTTCTGCTTATTGTGGCTGTCAAGTGAATTCGTTACCACGCTAATGGACGTTAATTCGTATTGAATAGATTGTTCTTAGACCATTGAAATTACCGTTTTTTATTGCCAAAAACAAATGACTGCTTGAGAACCCGAACAGTCAAAATAAGCTTGATTTATGTGCGATAAATTAAACTAAGTTTAAACTTAGACACCGTCTTAATATACGCATGGCAATATTAATTATAATATGCTCGGTTAAATTTACAAGCTATTAGCAATTTAATTACAAAATGATCTAACATTACCAGCTGACAATGTTTTACGGCTAGCGCTATGACAGCATCAATTCTCATTCCCTTGTAGGTACTTTGTACAGACTGACCACGTTGGAACCTCTTAAGGGAGAATTTGACCCATTAAATTGAACGCGCTCAGCACATCTCTAAACCGCGTTCAAGCGCTGTCATTGTCAAAATTGTTGTGGAATATTGACACTGACAGTTCTTGAACGCGGTTTAGAATTGTTTATCGCGTTCAGCTTATTTAGTGAAATCCGCACATAATGTCGGGCACTTTTCAATTGTAATTTTTATAGATTTAAAGTAGTTCTGGAAGTCAGATAGGCAGTCCCTTCATGTAAAATACTGGTATTCAGCTGCATCTGGTAAGACTCGAAGTCGTCCCCAACATGGCAAAAGGCAGTCTCATTTGCCTAGGCAAATGAAACTAAAGCAGTAAGTTCAAAAGTATCTATTGTCTCTGGCTTTTACGTGGTTTAGTAACTATTTCCTACATCTTAGCAGTCTTAGAAATGAATATCTAGTGTCAATATTCATATTACATTCATACTTTGTAAGTTTGTAATGACTAGCTATGTAAACTCATTAATACGAATTTAATTTAATTATACGTGTGAAAATTATATTGTATTTACGAGTATTAGCCTAATCTCTAAATAAAATAACAGTAAGTAATTCAGAAGTGTCACGGATTACGAAGTCGCCCGTCCGTATCGAACGTTAGAAGTGGGTGCGAGCATAAAAATTACATTTTATGAGAGATCCAATATCAATATCTTATAAACTTATTAACTGAGAAATCGTCTAGTTGGATTGTAAACTATTATTTCCAATGAATTATTAAAAAAATGACTACAATTTTAATACTTGAACTGCAGAGGTAACAGATCGGAGTGGAGCCGAATTTATTTATGTGTTGACATTAGACTGTTTATGGCAGAGTTCATCGGCTTAAAATGTCATAATAAATATTACGTCATTTAATATTATGCATTTTTTAAACGTAAAGTATACATCGTTTGCGTTGATATGAAGTAAATCTATGCTAAAGGTTACGTACGTCTCGATATTTTAGAGATTGGTAATTCGGTTGGGAACCTCTAGCCAATGTAACTCAGATGTATTTGGAATTAGGAATGCGTGATTTCAAAATCGAGCCTTTCAATAGATTAACTTGGGAACGAAATGACTTTGACATACCAAACCAAATATTTATATGGGTTCTTAGAATAAAATATTGTTATTCAACATTGAAGAAACCTCGTCCATCAAAAATTCTTTGCGAAAAAAAAAGAAGAGATCTCTCACGTATCGTTGCATTTCGGAATGGATATTACAAAACACGACAGTTATTTCGTCGATTGTTCGCGCGCTGTCAATTTCGCGCGGGAACCCGAATCCGCCATTGTTTAAAAACGTTCGGATGCACCGGGATCGAATTTCGTCACATTGCAATGGCCGTCAAGCATTGTTCTTGCATATTTCCAGACGAATGTTGTGTCAACACGTTTGTTTTCATTGTTCCTCATTGTTTTCGCATGCTTTGTTTGTTGTTTGGAAGATGATCAGGTATTGTTGAATTCTCGATAGTCGGTGGATGTCTTGGTGTAAACACGGGCGATCATGATGAGCTCATATTTCCTTTCAACGTACACACCGATAATTGGCTTGGCATGGTTTTCGCGATGATAACAATCAACATGCAAATTCTGCATTGCGTAATCGTCCTTCAAATATTTTACGTATTTTATTCATTCATTAAAGTATACAGTCATTTGAATATGTTGTATTTTACATGGTTTGGTACGTGCCCGAAAGGACGGATCATTCAGTGGATGGATTTTCCAAACCATTGTGGTTTTGTTTGGCTAGTTAAAACTTGTTTTTACAAAAAAATAGTTAAGTACAGCTATTAACACCACAATTACTTGATTTAAAACTTTTTCTTCCTTTTTAACCTGCAACTAAGCTATTGTTCTGGGTCAGTACCTAACAGATATTTCAAGCAGATCTGTTACTACGTCCCGTTAAGCCCCGAATGAAAAAAAAAAATGAAAAAAAGTCTTGCCTCGGAACAGTCCCCACAAAACTCCACATTAAGCAGCAGTAGTATCAGCGTGTCGCAACCGCGACTACGCATGTCCCACGACGAACAATCGAACGCTCTAACCATGTACCAACGTAACCTCAGTCGTGTACCATGCAAAGAATTAGCATACTCGCAGAACACCATGCCCACGCGCAGCACTGCCAATCCATCATATTTGCTGCTGTGTGCGTGCACGGAGCCATTTTAGTTCTTAGTGTTCTTACCAATATAAATTTGCGGGGTTAGAAACGGGTCTTGTGCGATTTTCGACTTTTCTTTGTTGGGTTTAGAAGTTTCGGGTCTCTTTCGCTGGCTGGCTGGTTCGAGGGTTGCAATAGGAAAGCTAATGGAGTGCGTGTATCTACACAGTCATCGTGGTTGAGCTGAAACGATTTTGCCTTGTTGGACGTCAAAATTGAATTAGCTTGCTTGGTTTTAGTATTTGGAGCATGCGATGGGAAATCTGGTCCTTGGAGCCGAGTTACTCGCATCCAAGGCTTTTGCTTTGCCTTTTACTTAATTAATGTATTATTTGAATTTCTAGAAGTATCAAATATATTAATGCACTGCCTCCGATGTCTATTACGGGACAGGAAATACCAAGATTCAATGACATTTTATAAACTTCATTGAGATATACCGTTGAATGATATCTGTTGCTATAATCTTATGCTGATCATTTCCAGATTTGCTAACTAAGTAATTATTTCTTGAATCCATAATTGTATGTAATAAATAATTATAAATATTATTAAGCTATTAATAAGAATGTAATTATTGGCATATCCGCCAATCAAAGTAGTTATAAAATAATGATTATGTTGACACCTTCCATATTTGGTCTAAACTGTTTTTGCCCGTTCTCATTGTATAAATTAATATTAAAATATACTGTTATCATTATTTTGGACAACGCACTGAGTGTTCTTTCAGTTATGCAAAGTTTCTGATTATTCTTTTTTTTGGTCCTTCTCTTTAACGCAACCAACGCGCGGATCAAAGGAATAGCTAACATTCTTCAAGAAAATAATAACACTAAATAAACGTAAACACTTCACGCGTTTTTCTAGACAATCTCAGTTATTTCCAATCAGCTGCAAGTGGAATTCCTAGGCACAGGTGTTCCATACCTGGTATCACGGAAAACATACCTGGTATAGAGTTAACGACTTCCGGATGGCATATTAATTCATTGCTTTCCTGATAGATAATTATTGTGGCTGGGTTTGCTGCCTTGTTTCCTAATAATGTTTAGTAATAAATGGTGACTTTAATTTCTTATTTAACTTGACTGAGGACGGATTAAATTCACACATTTTATATTTAACCGCTTCTGTGGTCTAGTGATTAGATCACCTGTCACAGACCCAGAGGCCCCGAGTTCTATTCCTTTTGGGGGCAAAATTTTCTGCTCGGTTTGGTTGGTGGTAGGGCTTGTTCTGAGTCCGCTTGGCTAGCTATCACCATCTTATCTAAATCTATGGCCATAACAACAATGATAACAGCATTGTTGTGTTTCGGCAGTTAGAGGTAAGATAGTCAGTTCCTCTGTGGTTGAGGTTTCCGGGTGAAGCACGCTTCCACCTTCGGCCTGATCATCACTTACCATCAAGTGAGATGCGGGCCAAGAGCTTCCCACAGGAGCAAAACTTAGTGATTAAGAAACCACAGGGTTAAGTCCAATTAATTGTTATGTCCGCCGTGAAAGACCAAATAAATTACGAATGTTTCCTTCTTGGAGACGCACATAAAGAACGAGAAGGTGGAAGAGTAAAATGGTATATCTCTGGAATCTACGCAGATAAAGATACTTTTTATCGTAGAAAATTAAACACTGCACGCGGGCGGTGTCTTCGTCATGATTCATGACCATAGAGCAGCTGCTGCTCTGAAATAAATAAGATGCACTTTATAGTGCAACAAATAATTACGCCTATTAAACGGTTGTCGTATAAGTCTTGATTGTAAACGAATTAATTAAGTATATCAAAGTCTTTTTAGTAGCATTACCTGGACCACATAATTATTAGGATAGGACCAGTCTAAATGGAGCTGTACTTCTTCTTTTCGTATCTTTGGTGCTCTTCCTCGTTGTTTTTATATTGTTTGAGCCCAATAGCTGGCCACGTTAATTATGGCATCTGTGGCATTCTTAATGTAATCGGAGGTGTAGGTACTAATCTCGCTTTTATGAGGCAGGCTATACAAAATGTTTGCATCGACAACATAAAAGAAGGAGAAAACAAATCTAACCAGAGGGCCTAGACAAAGTAACATTCTAGCAGCTACAATGATGAAGGAACTAACATATGCTACCGAAAAGCATAACATATCAATCCCGTTGAAAAGTACTTTAGAGATGTACAGAGCGGATGTACAGATGTTGGGTCCACTGTTGTAAGACGAATTGTTAATTATGAAAGTAAGTTAGTGTGTCTCCTAGAGAGCGTTTTAGCCGACGACGCCACCATTTTCATGACGACCGTCACTGCGGCGTTATGTAAACCCGTGGCTTTACTGGCCAGCCGAATTATGTGTAATTCTAGTATACAAAAGCTAATTGGCAGTTGTCAGTACATAATGTCATGGTTTATTAATAATGATAATTTGTCTTTCACTGATTGTTTGCTTGGAGGCGCGTGTGTCGGCCTCGACGCCCACACGTCACCTAATGCTAACTCAGCTATGTCCACAGATAATTGTCTTATGTGTTTTGTGGGTAGGTGACAAATGCTGATATACCGGTACTGTGGAAGGTAATTTCAATTGTAATAGTTAAACGAATCATATAATATAATATTAAGTTTTAAGCAGATTAAAGACGACAAGGCGAAAAATATTTACAAATTACCAATTAACAAAACAAAGTATAACAAATAAAAAATAATAAAAATACAAATTAGTATGATTAAAATAAAAATATGAATAAGCCAACTTAAATGCCTCTTTAATACGTGTACGAGGAATTTATGAAAGTGTTCATCGAATTTACTCACAAAATAGTTTTACATTTTGCATTACGGCAGTTTTAAGGCTGCTGTACATGTTTAATAACGAAACAGCGCATAAATTTAGCGTAAATTTCCTTTTAACGTCTTTATTTACGATACGTAATTTCATTTCGATTCGGTAGTTGCTAATTTTGGCGGCAGATTCCGCAGTTTTCTTTTTTCATATGAAAGAAATCCAGGTGCCAGTGCTTTTAAAAAGTATTCCAAATTGTGGAACCTATTGTGTATCTATTGCTTTGTTGGTCCTGTTTCGTGTCTTAGATTTATACACGAATTTAATATGCAAATGTCAAGGGCTTGCACGCACTCTCACTAACTTCTCTGAAAAATTGTTCAGCAAATTATTTTATTTATGCAATTCTCAAACGCACATAGACACTAACGCGACACTCTTCCACATTTAAAAACAGTTTTGTTGGCGTAGTGTGTACTACATTAAACTTTTAAATAGATAACGTTCCATATACAAAATAACTTCCCCTGAATAATAAAACCATTTTTTTTTTTCGATTAACTATCACCATTTAAACGCAACTTTATGTGCGCGTAATAAAGTTTTAAACATGCTTTTCACTGCGTCCATTACGAGTTAAGACGTTTTTATTCGTACGTTTAACGTTTAAACATTTTAATTAATGATTTTCTCTCTTTGCAGGTAAGTTATGCCGTTTTGATACTCAACAAAGTCATTATGAGGTTCAGATTAAGTTTTTGCTCTCATTATGGTAAGCAAGTGTTAATTACTATTATAATAAGCATGATGTATGTTTAATGAAGTATACTTTTTAGTCACTACAGTCCGGCCGTCGAGAGAATGCGTTCCTGACACCTGTCAGTTCGACAATTTCTAATAATTAGTAATAAGGATCAAATGAGCAAAAGTCATATTCGATGTAATGATACTGACACGTGTGATGAACGCAATGAAAACGTTATTGCAGAACGTTTGTCTGAATGGAGGTATACAATGTTTTGTCAATAACATGGAATAGAGACGGTCGGTCAAATGACGTGACCATAGCTAGCTCCCTACGGCCTACGTAAATTTGACATTTCGTCCATTTGTTCAATTTAGTGTTCATTCATGAGTTTAGTTTTATTACCATATTACGTTATTTTCAGTGATTTCAATATTTTATTTAAGTCAAATATTTGACATTTTAGTTTTAAACTTTACCTGTCAAATATTTGACTCTGCGGAGTCATAAGTCGTTTTATAATTTACTCAATGACGATTGCCTTTTATAATTATGACGTTATTAACGAAGGTTATGTAACAATAACGTGATACAGAAAATATTTGCTAATCGTTCTAATTACAGAAGGCTCATTTGTCGTAAATGAGCTGTTTGTCCTTAATTAGAATATATAAAAATAGGAAATGTTCACATGTTGTTGTACATTCTACCATTTGGCATGCAAAAATTGTAATTACTTATAACTACAGTTCGGCCGTAGAGACAATGTGATCTTGACACCTGTCAGTTTCATACATATGTGTTTTGCGAATTTGATCCTTATAAACTACTAGAAATTGTCCGACTGACAGGTGTCAGGAACGCATTCTCTCGACGGCCGGACTGTAACTACAATATCTAAATGTATAGGTTTTGGTATAAAATTAAAATAGTATATTGTAATAAATCTAAGGGTACCTAATTATATAAAATAAAATGTCCGAATTTACAAAAACAAGACTGGTTTTATGCCAAAAAATCTGATACAAAATATTAGCACTTATTTATTAGAAAGGACGTATTAAAAAGTATTTCTCAAATAGTCTTAAAGGTTGCTTATTCAGTGAAGCATATTTCGTTTCTAACATTATTTTGTATTTGCCAGTCGAATCTAAACAGTAAATAAATGTAGCTTCAAAATTTAGCATACGTAACGGATTCCATATTGTCCGATATCCGAACCGGTTGCTTATTTTCGCAACCTGTATCCATTTTATTAAACAGCTACTGTCACTGTCATTATTAAACAGCTACTGTCACTGTCATTATTAAAATAGACGAGACTGACTCTTCTACATGGATGACCTTTAATTAATCAATATAAATTACTAATTGGAAATAACATGACACATGTATGTTGTAATGTGTTTTCGTAACAAGTGCAAGGCCCAGATAGAACTGTTTAATTATAATTAGTGTTCTGTGACCATGGCTGCGCATGCGCAGCGTCGGCGTTTAATCCGTAAAGGCGTTCTTATGTCACCACTGACTAGCAAATATATAACGGTTTTCGGATTCAGTTTAAACCATTACTGTTATATTTTATTTGGTCGCCCAAATAGGAACAAAACATCAATAAATAATACGGATAAAAGTCAGATATACCGTCTGTGTGGCATTCATTTGACAGTTATAAATAATCATGGAGATTGATTATTTTTTTGCTACGTTCCGTTTTTTTTTTTGCTTCTTGTTACGAGGCAGAGATGTGACAAATAACAACGATGGACCTTATTAGGCAGTAAAATATTTGTACTCTTAAAAAAACCCGATCAAAAATAAGCTTGCTTGTTTTAATTTTAGTCAATGGTCTGTGTGAATGTTCAGTGTGATAAATTGTATTCCGATTTTATCTATGGTTAAGCCTTCATGAGTTAGTACTTTCATCTAACATTGTATCAATAACCCTGCATTACGGCTTAAATTATTCACGCATTTCGTCATACTCCCTTATCTCAACATAATTCCTTAACTGCTCGAGTTAAATCACCGTCGGTTACAAATTCAGCGACATACCTACTTAACTGTAAACTAATTTAAATTGAATGTAATCATTATTCATTGAAAATTGCATAAACTTAACAGACAAGTTGAAACAGCCATGTCGTGCCCAATAAAAATTAAACGTGACAATTTCCACACTGTAATAGCACGCTTGTTTATTGAAAAACGTGTTTACAGTGAGCATTTCAAAATTGTTGCCACCCTTTTATAGAAATAGTCGACAATCTTATAACTTGAGGTGTTGATGGGATCTGTAAACATTTAACACCTCCTTCTAAGGTGTGGAACTGGCCGAAAGCAAATAACGCAGAAAAAAAAGTTATTTTTCAAGTTACGCGCGCTGTCAACGTGACGTTTGATTTCCCGCCAACGCGTTGCGTCTCGCCCACGTTATCTGATGCTTCTACTTTCTGATCCAACGGGACGGCTCCTTGTCAAATGCATCAGGTATCTTAGCGTATTAAGGCTTGTGCAGACCAGCGCGACTTGTCGCGCGACGCGACACCGGTTATTGTTATACTGTGAAGTTTTCTTAGAAATTGTATTGTTCGTGTCGCGTCGCGCGACAAGTCGCGCTGGTCTGCACAAGCCTTTATGATGTAAAATGTCGTGACACCGATAAAAATGTAACATAAAGAGAGTATTTATTTATCTGATTGTGGACGTACGAATGTATGTTGCATTTGTTAATTCCTCTAGTCCATAAAACCTGGAGCGAAGATTGTATCTGGACATAAGTTTTTGGTGTAACATTAAGTTTGTATGTTTTACTTTAAGTTGGTAGTCGTTTTGCTCTTTTCTAAATTCTCTTTAAAAGTGTCGCAGATGTCTTTTGCTACATGTGGCGTAGTTAATATTCAACAAGTTAGATTTTTTATTCAATAAATCAAGACAGCTTAGTTAGGTCATTACATCAACTTGTAGCAAAAAGAACGCATGTGTAGGTAGCATGACCAAGTATAGATAGATGAACATCACAAGTATAACCACTGGGTCACTTGCTAATCTCTCCATGTACGGACCATTTGGTCGAGGTTAACTAAGAGGCCTTATTTAAAATTGAAATGAACACATGTAGAAAAAGAAGCTTACGAACAAATTCGTATTAAAAATCGTAATAGATTTCGGAATCGAAGTACCAAAAAGTATTGCGCTGACAATTGAATTTTTCGCTCTTGTCGTGTAGCTCATATCAAGTACAAGACAAAAAGATATTCTGTCATAAATCTTACGCTTACAAACACACAATATGACCGGAGAACATAAAACACGCCTTCAAAGTGATTCTCGTATGAGTTAAGACAACCCAACTCGTTGCGAATTACCTAAAAAGGCTGGCCAGGAAATTACCACATCGTAAATAATTCATACATTATTACTCAATCATGTCTGTGCAACGGTGAACGTTTCAGAGGGGCGTTTTTTTTCTGTCCATGTCCCGTTTGTGCCGGGACCGTTTTTCTCTATACATTGTCCTGTCCGTTCCGTCGGAACCGATGTACTTCGTTGACAGATTCAGTTTTGTTCAGGCACTTCCCGGCCCCGCTCATAATTTTAAAAGGTATACTTAAATATTTCGTAAGTTCCATGTTTAAAATCTGTAACGGTACTCCAAATCGTCACAGTGACCTGACGAAAAAGAGTAGAACCGACCGGTCACGGTTAACTGTCGTCACAGGTGCGCCTACATTCACTTTCAATCAAGATGCTACGATTTATGTTTATAGTTTTATACTACTTTGGGCCCGTGATCGGTGGATTGCCATGCTGCTTAAGTCTTAACTGATTATTCGACTTATAATTTGTGTCAGTCGTGTAGGCAGCACGGTAACGAAGAAATTTTAAATCTAAGCCTAAAGTTCATTAATCTACAATATTTAGCATTTCGTTATCTCGACCCGCTATAGTACCAGTCTTTTAATTAAGAAAGAGTAATCTGCCAGAGTTCGTGCGGACATACCGCGTAAAATAGGGGTCACGGCCTGCGCGGAAAATTAAAAAATAAACGTTGGTTTTAGAACATCATTCGTCAAGTCTTGATGATTAAATAATTTACAACCATGACAAAATAACAAAACGAGAAATATAAAATATGAAATATTTTATTATTTTAATCAAAAAATCTTTGTAACACGATTATGTTAGTCGAGTTGTGTGACTTGCATTCGTCCTAGTTTTTTTTTCGGTCGTGACATTAACATAATATTCCACCTCGATTTACATATTTATAACAAGGGTAGCTAACAGTAATTTCTTGATTTAAGAACCTCTAAATACCGGTTGGAAAAAAATATAGGGTGGTCCGTTTGTATGTAAATTCGAGTGATATTTAAATATTTAGAGTGACTATAACAATAAATTAGGATGTATAATGTAACCATTGTCATTTCACGTTTGTAGGTGCAATGTTAAAGTATCTTTATTGGTTTTTAATGTATATTCATCTACTTATATTAACAAATTGAGATATCAATTCGGTTTTGAATTATTTATTGACATAAGATGACATTTCATTGCGTCGAACTGGTCTACCGCCGTATATTGCCATGGGAATCGGAATTATGGGGTTCATTTACTTTATATAAGTGTCAACGAATTTATGGGGTTTTAAAATTTGGGCAATAATATTCAAATTCAGCTATTAACGTTGATTTTGATTTATAATTGCTGTCTACTGATATGAGCTTCATTTCTTTTTACTTTACAGCTGAGACTTACTATATTTTGAAACTAAAACTAATGGCATGATACTACTAACTTGATATAGTGAAGGTATGTTCCGCAAGCGTTGGTTCAAATACTGGATATTGGATACCAAGAAACGGAATATCGAATGGATCTGAATATAACTGCATCTCCTTTAAAACAAGCATCATTATAGTTCAAAATCGCGTAAATCAATCGTTGAGTTAAACGTTAAAGGATGTCATTACCCGATGACGAAGCCTCCTAATGAAAAACTTCCAAAGTACTCGTATCCTTCTTAAAGCTGAATGAAGAAGTGAATTTATGTCGCCAAACGAGTTCCATAGGGTTACTGATCCTAGACTCCCTTACAAAGCTAGCTACCATGTGGTTTATTACTTTCAAAGACATCTGTCCTACGTTTTGTTATTGTGTAACTAAATCTATTAATCCTTAAAAGGTGCGCACAGACCGCCCGGGCAAAACAAGTCATAAAACACCTTATTAGGGAGCCAGGTTTTAGATACTCGACTAACACGTGCTCAATAGTCAGGCCACTCACTAATCGACTAATTAACTCAATGTTTTACTATAACCGCGTTTAGAAAGTTGTTCCGTGTGGGCGAATGTTTAACATTTATATATGAAACTTGAAGTTTAACGATGTAATAATGTGAAGTGATAGACAACCGATGTAAATAAATCCGAAATTTTGTGATTTCTTAATTTGAATAATAATAACAACAAAAGAAAGCCAGTGCTGTCTATGGCCGTAAGTGATGAAGCCTATATATAAGCATTAATTAGTCGATTATTAGCGATTTATTAGTCGATTATGATCGTCTTAATTATCAATTACTACATTGCATATACTTAAAATATGTGAATAGATGACGAAGCCGTCTTCTATTTTATCGATTGAGAAAACCAGTATTACAGGGAATATTTCCACTTATTAACGCACATAAAAAGGACTTTATTTTGCGTACCTATCTATGTTGTAAAAACGAACATGTTTGTAACTACACAATTAGTGCAAGAACATAAAAACTAATTGACTTAATTAAGATAACTCGATACCGATATTACAAGTTACTCCATTAGTCAGATGTCGCATCACTACCGAACTAGTAAGTCTATTCTCGCCCAACACTGGACAGTAATAGTAACTCCGCAGTTACTATTACTGTCCAGTGTTGGGCGAGATAGTGGTGGTAATCACTACACGTAATATGTAAGCCATTATTGCATGGTTTATTTACAGTGCAAATACATACAGTAGCAGATACGTAGTTATCTGGAAGTTTCTGATGCCTTACAACGTCAGCCTTCTTGGGTTTGGCAAAACATCTGTTTCTGAAAGATAAAATATGTTTTTTTTTGCTGTATGTTAATAAATTCTTCTTCATAATCTATTAAGAGATAGCTTAAAACTCTACAGCACAAGTTCTAAATATAAATTCTTAGCTCAAAAATCAAAATTGAAAACAGCAAGGTCTCGGCGATTTAAATTTAATTAAATATTTCAATTAATTAATATTTTAATATTTCAATTAATTAATTTTTCAAATTGAATACATTAAAAATATTTCTTCAATAATCGACTTCTGCACATCCCTATCCTCATAAAACGGTTATAAACCGACTCAATTAAAAGTGCAGCCACCGGTTAACTGCGCGTACGCATCAATAGTTTGTTTTAATTGTCCGATTTATATCTGTAACTTGTGCTTCTGATACGGGAAATTAGCACCACATCGTACGGGTAAGCGGTTTGTGGTCGGCTTGTGTCGCTTTCGAAGCTCAGCTGAAGATATTTTTGAAGCAGAACCTTAATTGCGTAATACACGATCAATCAGAATCTGAATAGTTTTGAAACAGATTGCTAATCCATTGCATCATAAGTTCGAAAAAAAATCTGCTCAAGAACGTAAATAACGCAATGAATGTTGTTGAACTGTCAAAATGAAACAGATTAGTCGTAATCGTTGACGAAAATGTGTTGCGTAATTAGATAGCTGAACTGAGTGAGATTTTATTGAGAACATATTTTTCTGTATTTTATGGTCAAACAAGAAATTTCACGTGGATGAAGTCACGGGCGGAAGTTAGTTATATATAGATATAAATCTTCCTATCACGAAAGAATTGCTCCTTGAAAGTTTAGCTGAAAATCTATCTACTAAGCATATCCCTTCCCTAAAGTGCGCGTAGTTTTGAAGCGAGGAGAGACGTGGCTGTCTATCCTCGCTTCAAAACTACGCGCACGGCCTTAAATTTAAATTAACTAGGAATATTTATGAAAACAGTGACGTTCTATTTGTATCTTAACTATTTCCCAGTATTTATACTGATACAGAAATCGATTTTAGCTCTGAATGGTACATTTGAAAGTCCATTTCGACCTCAGGGTTCGCAATCAAATCGGCAATTCGGATGGTAATTTTAACGGATATTATGGACTTTATTTTGTACTTACATTGAGAGAAACTATTTAAATAACATCACGCCTGTATTCCCGAAGGGTTAGGCAGAGCTGTACCTATAGTACACCCACATTTCGCCAGTTATGTTTAAGTCCCATGTAATAGGGGGCGAGCCTATTGCCATCAACCGGACACAAATCCGGACTACGGACTGCTACTGAGAAATTCTCGATGGAAACACTGCCACCCAATAACACTGCCCGACCTGGGAATCGATACAAGGACCTCATGCTCAGCAGGAGCGCTTGCGACCACCAGATCAACAACGCAGCCAACGCAAATCGTATTAGATAAAAAAAAAAATTGTATGGAATTCTTGTTTGGAATACTACGTTGCTGTCTCTCCTAAGTTAAGTTAATTATTTCGCGGAATACATAGTAACCAATTAATCTTGCTAGCCTTTCCCAACTATGTTGGGGTCGGCTTCCAGTCTAAACGGATGCCGCTGAATACCAGTATTTTACATGGAGCGACTGCCTATCTGACCTCCACAACCCAGTAACTGGGTAATACGATACCCCTTTTTAGGAATGGTTGTCAGACTTTCCAGCTTCTGACGACCCGTAACGATTGTCTAAGATCTACGAATGACAGCCGGGACCAACAGCTTAACGTGCTTTCCGAGGCATGGAGGAGTCGTGGTATGTAAAGATGGTCACCCATCCTCGAATCAACCCCGGCAAGCATAGCATAACCTGATGGATCCACCCGTACGGCTATTATTACGTAGCTACGAGCTCCTTACCTGCTTAGGTATAAATAGTAACCGTCTTGCTTTACAAACAGCTAACCACCAGAAAGATTTATTTGACTATGCCTAACTGTCAGTAGAGTTCCTAGAAAATTCGCTGAAACCTAACCTATTTTAATTGTGCTAGACTAAATGTTAGCCAGATGTTGCGACGGTTTTCTCAGAAACCAAGTTAGATAGACATGTGCAGAGCATATTTTTAGGTATGACTGAGGACTGAAGGAATACTAGATTAATAGTACATTACTGCCGCGGCCTGCAAAAGGGGCATACTTTATTCGGCTGCTGAACACGTCAACTGATATGGATTTTCATACAAACACTGCCGGCTGGGCGCTCGCATATAACTTGACCAGTACAATTGAGTACAGCATTTTCGATTTATCTCGCAGAAGGTTGTCACAATAATGCTCGAATTTCGAAGCATGTTTGAGAAAAATAAATTAACCAACGAAGGTTGGTCATAATCCTCTAAAAATATGACACTTTGTGCGCTTGTATAATTTCTAACGTTAAGATCCACTTCAAGTCACATTGTAGATCTTTGACAGTTGTTACGGGTTGTCAGAAGCCCCAAAGTCTGACAACCAGTCTTATCAAGGGGTATCGTGTTACTCAGTAACTGGGTTGTGGAGATTAGATAGGCAGTCGCTCCATGTAAAATACTAGTATTGAGCAGCATCCGGTTAGACTCTAAGCTGACCCCAATATAATTGGGAAAAGACTAGGCAGATGATGATGTCGACTTCCACGTCCATAAAATGTATGGAAATACGACCGCGATCATGTCGTCACTTTAGAAATTATAAAAACGCCAATTCCGTCTCAAAAAAGAAAATGACAACATCTTTGATTCCAAATTCAAAACAGATTTTTTTTCTTATGTCAATGTCATACAGCCAATAAAACAGAACACATGTGACGTGACTTTTAACATCAAAGCTCATACCTTAACTTAGAATTTTTGAGCCGTCTATTTTCATCTGAGCCATCAATCTTTGCTCCCCCTCCCTCGCGCTGCACCTGCGCTGCGCTTGCGCATCTTTATTATTAGACGTCGCGACGCGCCGGTCGTTGACCCCGGCGACCTGCTTACCGAAATAAATCGTGCACACGTGCCAGTTAAGCTTTTGTCAAGCTTGCAGAATTCTAGGGTTGGTTAAATAGTAGTTGATTTAACGTAAATTACCCGCTTTTTATTTTCGCAGCGGTTGTATGATCAAATAGTAGTATCTCTATAAAGGGTGCAGATACATCGACACGCAACCTTTTACCATGGATTCAGTAAGTACCATCGAAGAAATTCATATCTATACACTGTAAGGACTATTTTCTTGCAGCGCTGGGCCGCTATAGAACCGGGCCGGTAACAGATGTGGTCATCGTGTTCACGGGATTTTGTTTTCAAACTGCTAAGATATGAAGTTCTTCGATAGTACATGATTCTAGACCCCACTGAACAGCAAAAAAAAACACTTGTGTAGGAAATAGTAGATTTTTTTTTCCAGGTCTCTATTATGTTTTATAACATTCAGAACCGGAAGATGACAATTTTCCTAATTTTTTTTTAACCAAAATTAAAGCACCATGCTGTCGCGTATAATTTATTTAATTTTAAGCTTCAGCGATATGTAACAAACCTTGTATAACAGAATTTAACGATTTGATCTTGGAATTTATTTTGGATTGCCAGCGTATTGATTACTGAAATAATTTCTACAGATAAGTAGAATTTTTACCCACTTCCCCATTTTGCTTACGAAATAGGTACCTATAGCTTGTCCACTCTAAAATGCTGCGTTTCACCACCTATTTCCATAAAAATCTGCATTACTTACCGCGTGCGTAGTGGGGGCGCGTCATTTCAGAGTGGACAACCTATACCAAAAGTGCTAACTTACATGTAAGGAACATAGCAGTCTCTGCTAAGTTTAGACCTATATAGTTGCTGTCCGTTTTTATGTATTTCCTCATTACCGTTCGTTTCGGTACCGAAGCTTGGGTTCGACTGTTTATCGGCTGCAGCTTGTGTGAACATCGCTTTGGAAAATTTGTATGGAACTGGAAGTGAATTACTTACAGTGTGTGAGGTGAACAGCCAGTCGAAATGCCGCAAGAAAGAAAATATAAGAAATCGTATACTAATCTATGCTAATAAAATAAAGCTGACGAGTACGATTTTTTGTTTGAACGGGCAAAAAAAAAATTGTTTTATTATGTTTGCTTTTGGTATCCCAATTCTTGAGGAAGGCTATTTAAAATCACGGTACGAGCCTTAGGAGCCGAGCAAAAATATTTTTTTTTGGGAAAGAACGCTTAGCGAAAATGAAGTAAGAGAAAAACAAGAAATTACATCCGGACGAAGTCTCGTGCAGAAGCTAGTATAGGATACAATTGAAACCGCTTTTAATTAGTGGTTTTTGCCTACAATTTGTAAACTTTAAAAATTGTGAAAAATCTCGTTTTTAATCATTTATTTTAATTATACCTAACTTTAAAAGTTGTATCAATGTTTGCCAAAGAAGGCGCCACTGCTCATACCAATTTGGTCATTGACTTTAATGCAGAAAATTATGTTGTAACATTATGTATTTAATGTATGCAGGAATTTGGATTTTTTTGGACTAAGCAAGTCACTTAATAAATTGATCTAACAGAAAAACCTATATCACCAGGACGTACGGCTGATTAAACAAAAAACTAAACCGCAGTTCTATTCCAGTTGACTAATCCCAACTCCGGACACAAATAAACTCATTGCTTGCAATTCAGAACATAGTCCAGACGGAGAAGTAAAACAAAACCGGCGAAGCGCGTCTGCTACCCGTATTGATCTGTCTGCTAAACTTAGGTTAACATAGTGCACCCAGACAGTGGTATAGCTACATTTTGTAGTATGGCTTCGGCTGAGCGAGAATCGGATCGATACAGAGAGCAAAATTTCAAACTGAGAATGTGAGTTTGTTTTTCTGGCGATTTCAAAATGGAAGGAGGCTTAACAGGCTATTGAACCATAGACTATTAGTGGACATTAAAAAGCCCATTATATTATTTTGAATCTAGAGAAATATTTTATTTTATTAGTGTGATTATCTCCGACATAAATCTTAAATAACAATGACCGACCGTTGTGAAAACGTCACTCGCGAATTACACAGTTAGATGTTGCTAGACAGGACTCAGAAATCTAAATAGATTATAATCAATTGTCAAAATATAGTCTGCCAGTAATCAAATGCCTGGACTAGACTGGTAATAAATCAGTGCGGACAAACAGTAGCCAAATTAGTTGTGGAACTACTGTTACTTTAAAGCACCATAAATTGAATATGGACGAAACAATAAATTATTATGATGAATGTAACGTCAGGGTTGCCAATAGTAGCATATATTGTAAATAATAGCTATTTTATGAAGTTATTTTTAATTTTCCTCTATTTTAATAAACAAGTTATCAGTGTTATAAAGAAAACGATACTATGATACATTTTTCTAAATTCAAAATGCAATCTGACACCACTTAAAAATAGAATTGCCTGCATCACTAAGAATAGCGCTGACATTTTAAAAATAGATTGAGAAAAAAAATAAAAAACAATCGTAATGCTAAACTATGGGTAGTGGTTACACAATACATTAGGGAGAAGAAAATACGACAGTAAATGAAAACACTAGCGATACTAAGTAATGCATAGGATTATTTTGAAACGATCAACTAATTCAAAAATCGAATTTTAAAAAGAGATTTAACTACAAAGTAAATAGTAGTGATGGGGCGACCACGGGTTTTGCCAATCGTTGACTAGATATACTGGATATATTTGGTTGAATTTTTGTATGCGGTTGAACGTAAATACTTAGATAGGAATACGAATTTTAATTTATTCTTGTATTGTCGTCTCTACACAAAGCAATATTTTATGTGTACAAAAAGTTATTCGCCATTATTGTAAGGATATGCCTTACAATAATGTTTTCTAGTAAATCGCTAGGAACACGGAGTTGGCAGTTAAACGAGAAATACTCAGAATCGTTTTACAATAAAGGTATAAAATGAAGGGTCAACTTAGTGACCGTAGTTTTATTAGTACGTTTGCGGGTATATAACTGCAAAATAGGTTTCTTATTCTTTGAAAACTTATACAGTACTGGCAGAGGTGGAGGGGTTAATGACACTGTTTGTATGGTAAACAATTCAAAGATTTTTTTGTAGAATAAATTGCAAAATTAGTATCTAGTACCTAGTTACGTGTATGTCTCGTTTATTTTTTTGTCAAATTATAAAAATAAACGCTGTATAATTTTACCATTTATTAATTTTTCAAATATTTTCTTTTTGTAGTTTGAGTAAGTAGTATACAAAGTATTTTTTCGGAAATTTTCCACACATAACATTATTGAATAAGTCCTTTTCCTTTGTTTTGTAGTTGTACCTATTCAAATTGTGTAAATATTAAAAATAAGTGTTAATGGAGTTTTAAAACAGGTATATAGTTTGTAACAAAAACCAGCTTCTAAAATTCTAAACATTTCCACTCTCATGCTGCGCCCGCGCCCCGCCGACGTACACACGAACACATCACTATCTTTAACGAGTCCAATCATGAAATAGCCCGTTTTTTACACTTCCCGGTACTCCATATAAAACGGTTTCCTAGAATAACCGTATTGCAAATGCAGCCATATGGCCTAAAGATAAGGTGCGCTCAAACCTGCGCGGGAGTTGCTGTCAACATGTTAGTAAAATAAATAAAGTTGTCAATTTGTGAACTGTTTTGTTTACAAAACTGTGGACTGCACTGTGTATGTTAATGTAAACATGTGTTTTGCAACGCTACGTGTTTTCTGCCACAGACTTGGAAATGTTAATTTAAACTTGATAGTTAAAATCTATTTCAAACTGGTCAATAATTTACGAGCTGATACGTTATCGATACTATTGTTATTACTAATCATTACTAGTCAAATGACTAATGCGCATGCATATATCCACTAAACAGGTTACATGCAAGTACGTGTAACAAAGACTCGATCAAATACAAACACATGTTTAAAAACATAAACAATTTTCCTAAAATAGTCTGTTTACAAAGTTTCCCAACGCTGCACCGCATCGTGGATAATCTGATCCGTTTATATTAACCCAAAAACAATGAAGTAGGTTGAATTTTATGATGTGGTGTTATTGTAGCTATAATGTTTTAATGCACTAATTTTGATTTAGGTCATTCTTCATTCTTCAAATGTGTTTTTCTTGGCACATTATTCTTATTGGGATTTTATGTTTTGTGCTAATTAGATAGACAGTTAATTTACAACACATGTATTTGTTTTTGTCAAAAAAAACCCTAACTAAAGTTAGACAGTACCGTTCCTCTCGTAATAATTTAGATTTACAAAAAAATACTAATGCATTTCGACAACCCTACCTATAGGCGCCACAGTCTACATGTCAAAATTCACACCTGCGCCACAGACTAAATAAGTTACCTGTGCGATGACAGGTTGCTTGCTGAGAAGGGTAGCCCTACAAAATGATAGGGTGGAGTCTCCCCTATCTGTTTACTAATAGCAAAAAAAAACAAACACAAAACGTTTTCGACCAGACCCTTCAAGCTCTCGGGGTAACGTATCCGTACGAAATTGGATACGTTTACCCGAGATTTCTAAAAGCTCTCAGCTGTCAAATATTATTTTCAAGAGCCAATCAAATCTTTGACATTTGATATGACAACAGATTAAACATACCTATAGCGCTACAAGATTCTTTTGGTGCGTGGCCAAAATCAGAACTAACGCCGCCATCTTGTTTTTTCAATACATTTCAAAAGCAGCTGCACAAACGTTTACCAACAGCGCCTCTCTGTCAACGTCATCCGAGCGTCAAAAGATTGTTTCAGTGTTTTAAGAAGCCGCTAGAAGCCCATGGCATAGACAATCTCGGAACATCACAATTTCAAATCTAGAACTCAATTTCTTCATCATCAAATGCCAATACAAAAAGGCATCGACTCACTAACTGGCACGCTGTACCCACTAACCATGGAGAATGATACCATTCCATTGATTAATCTATAATCGAGTGTATGCTAATTGAACTAATTATTTACAGTGCAAGCTAACGGTGTAGCACACGGACGTACATTGTGATCAGTTCGACCGGAACATTACCGCGGTAGACTAATTGGCGACCATTGTTCTATGGTATATGTTAGGCAAAATAGGGCTAGGTGCAAGAGTTTAAGTAGAGGGTTAGGGTCTAATTGCCCTTGAAATATTGTGGTGAAAATGGATAATCTTATGTTCGTTTTTTAAACCCAGAGACTAATTTGACAGGTGCAAATGTCAAACTCCAAATTGAAAAAACAAACAACAATCACTTGAAATGTCAAATTAGTCTCTGGTATTCAAAAACTAAAGGTGGAATATTAGGGGTTCCAAACAGAGAGAAGCGTCTCTGTGGACGGTAGAAAACTGATGAAATCTTGCGAAAAACGATTTTAAGATGTTTAAGGCTCTGAACTTTTTTTCTCAATAATTCTAAGGTTTGTCTAACCCTTTCCTTTTCCAACAAAGTATGCTTTTTTATTTCTTAGACATTATGTAAAACTAATAATCTTGCCATATGTAGGTTCATATCAACTACTGCACGTTTTAACGTGCTACATACAGCACGATGTTGTTACAAGATCACGTAAAAATGTGACGTAGATTATGTTGATTACATAGTACGTATATAGTAAGTATAGTTATTTAGTTAAAACTCATTTCATTAGGC
The DNA here is from genome assembly GCA_947364205.1 of Agrochola lota. Classification (NCBI taxonomy): domain Eukaryota; kingdom Metazoa; phylum Arthropoda; class Insecta; order Lepidoptera; family Noctuidae; genus Agrochola; species Agrochola lota. Next base: position 2,911,007 of record OX376228.1, on the reverse strand, counting down.
GCTTAGCAGAATGCAAGGTTGCCGATTCCAAGGTCATCGTTGTGGTTTTCGTTTTTACCTAAAAGGTCACGTGACTAAGTGGAATCTTCCAGCTGCGTTTTCGACTGCAAAAACCTCCTTCATAATTGACGCTACTCAAACACCAGTCTGTCTCTTCGCTAAACATTTTAAAACCAAAATTCCTTTATTCAAACTAGGCTGAGAATCAGCACTTTGTGAACGTCAAAAGTACATAAGACAGTCCCCGAAAACGCCCGCCCTTCACCACTTTACAGTACTTGAGCTGCTTTTAATCACATCTGAGGGACCTGGAGAGGGACAAACCATATCCGTATCCTAAGTCGTTGCCGTGATACTTGTCGACGTGATTCAAAGAGCCAAAAAACATCATGGCGTCGATGAGATTTTGAATTGTCATAACTATCAGTCTGTTCTTTGAGTTTAGGAATTTTCATTAAAAAAATCTTACATTAATTCTTACATTATTTTCATGTATTTATTTCGAGTTTATATTACGTAAATGCATTCATTGATCTCGTCATGACTAACATAGTTTGATAATGTAATTGGTACTAGCAAAATATGGAAAAAAATTGTCTGAATTAAATGAATTTTATTTTCATTATTTATTTATTAATCATACATAATTATCTATAACAAATGAGGAAAGATATATTTCTGAGAGATATTTGGGCGGCTTTAAAACTCTGATACTAGGTTAGTCACTAACCACACGAAAATTAAGAAAGATGATCTAAAACAAATATTAATATTGGAGTATTTTTTACACGCTGATAAAACTAGTTTTTCTATTAGTAATCTGTGTGATTCTATGCTTAATAATATACTATTCCATGATAACGGAAGACTTGCGTGCGGCTTCAAGCTCCATTTATCGGTCTGCACAATGTTCCTGTCCACTTGCTTTGTTGTTCGATACGTCTTAATACGAGTATGTGCAATGTACGTGTATATACGTACTATATCTTTACTATGTATGTATGGATTTAGTACTGCTTGAACTATGGGAAATGCGTTGGTTCCGTTTGAAGAAAAGTATCGTAAACGAAAAGGGATTAATTTCATCTACTCGTATAAGTACTAATATTATAAAGAGGTATTTGTGAGTTTGTATGTAGGAGGTATCTTCGGAACTACTGATACGATACCGAAAATTATTTAATTTATGGGAAGCTGCAGTGTTGGCGAGTATCATAGGATATATTTTATGTTCTAACAAGAAATCTCACGCGAATGAAGTCACGGGTAGACGTTAGTGTTATTTAAATAACAGTGTAATTACTAGACTATAAAAAAATCAACCATACTCAGTAATGTAGAAGTAATAAAATAATATTAAATAAGCCGGAGAAAGTTTAAGTATAATTTTATTACAAGGTACCTACAGTCTTTTTACAGTCCCATCTCAAAGTTTATAAAATAAGTAATGTTTAATTTACATATTATTAAATTACTGGCCGAAGTCATTTTGTAGTTGGAACTTGTCACTGCACCTGAGTTTATAGATCTACTACCGACCCGCTCCAGCTTATTATATTTGAAATAATATTATTTTTTCTTATTTTTTCGATTCGAAGTTAATTTTCGCAGAAATCGATTCGTCTACAAATAAATTAACTTTGTGTCAATCGCCTCAAGAAAAACGAATATTACATATTAAAAAGTGTCGATTCTCCCGTTTCGGGTGAGTATATGAGGGCGAATCACCAATAAGCCCCTGCCCCTGCTTCGCACGGTTTTTTCGACTTGAAAAAGATAAGGATTTCAGTTAAATATTAAGTTAGTACTATACTACTGTACTTATGTAGTTAGTGTTATAGTTAATTAATAGTTAATCAATTTGAAATGCTTACAACAATACTCTTTTGCTAACTGTGGAGGCTTGTAAATGGCTTGTCGTCAATTACCTCACTATTAATTCTGTATTGATAGCTCTAAGCCACCCACAATAAAGTAAAATAATAAGTATTTAGCCGTATAACTTCGGGAATAAATTCTCTAAATTATGGTGAAAACTGTATCAAAATTCGTTGCCTAGTTTAGAAGAACATCGCGGCCGCACAGACAGACACAAAAAGCGACTTAAATTTATGTATTTTTATATGATATAGTTAAATCTGTGCGTAGCAATCATGTATCCTGTTTAGTATAATCATTACCCGGGCATTCTCTGCATAATCAACGCATTAGTATTCACCCAACATCTTCTGATTCCTGTTCCCACAATAATTATCCTGTAATTTTTAACTGATTACCAAGTTGACGTCCCAGGGGATTGACATGATGCAAAACGATCACCTAACGGGTTTCGAAGGGTGGTCGGCTGGTGGTCCAGGGAAATGAGTGACTCCGAGAATCTTGGCATCTTGATTGGACGTTTTAGTGGCACTTTATGTGAATGATTAGCCATAAAATTGGAGTTGGTGTTTGTCTCGGAAACGCATTGACTACAGCCCTTCGCTCTAACGACATGGACAGTTCATTGTGAGAATAATCGCCTTTTAAAAACATGTATAAAATGTCCGCCCAGCACCTTTTTGTAGGAAGAAACACGGAGTCCCGATACAGGAGCGAACGGTAATTAATAGAAGGTCACGTTGCGCCGTTAGATGCGCCGGCGCATCTCGACATATATAGCAAGCGGTCGGCGTCCGGCCTCGCTGTATATAGACGACGACCCTTTTTAGCCGCGTGCGCAAGTACTTGTGCAATAAATCGATCTTTATTGGATTACTTTTTGCTGGTTAAGTACCGAAATTGATGGGGTTAGTGGTGGGGCGATCGAGGAGGATGTTAGAGTACTGTTTGATGGTTTTTCTGTTAAAAGAAATGTAAATTTAATTGGTATTTTTCTTTCTTTTTCGTGTGGTTAGTGACTAACCTGGTGTCAGAGTTTTAAAGCCGTCCATGGGCCTCTGACTTGACTTCACATGCCATCGACAATTATCTCTCATACGCACATGAATCCGAAAAGAGAGGAGGTGCATACTTTGGGTTTGAACTCGAGACCTATGACTTGGGAGTAGACGGTCACACCACTAGGCTATCACCGTTCTTAAATTAACTTAACATTTGCAATGGACCAAATAAATAACATAGCAACTAGACTTAGATCTCTTCTGGAGTCCAAAGATGCCAGAGACACTGAACAAATGTCCAGGGATGGTCTGCGAGAGGCTCTGTTTTTAATTTGCAACCTCAACTAAGGCACATTGTTCTTCTGCTTTCCAAAAGACCACCAATGGCTATTACTTGGAGGCAAATTAGTACAAATAGATTTCTGGAGTCAGAATTCCTGAGTAAACTTACACTTGCATAGCTAAGGGCCCTGCTGCACACAACGGAGTCCTATGCAATTACAAATTTGTCACATCTTGAACACATTATAATTAAGTTGCAGACGCTAATTACCTTCTCGGTATGCAAAGCACGCACTAGAAGTTATTACTGTGACGTATGTTACTTCAGATCCTATTTATAAAGGTGGATATATTGACTGCAGTTCCTGGGATAACTGGAAACTCTGGAGATCCTGGATTGATTATATCTAGATAGAAATTAAATAAAGCTGAAGAGTTTGTTTGTTTGAACCCGCTAAGCTCTGGAACTATCAGTCGGATTTGCAAAATTTCTTTTGCATTTGATAACCCAATTCTTGAGGAAGGTTATCGTCTATTTAGCATCACGCTACAACCTTTAGGAGCTGAGTGAGGCGGGTGAAACCTCAGGGCACACCAAGTTATTAGTAATTTCTCATAAGCCTGTAGATTTGTGACAGGAAAACGATAATGAGCTCGCCAGAAAAAATATGTTCCAGTGGAGACCCGTTATTAGCGAAACGTGGAAACTGTGCAACATCTCTGCTTGACCTTTAAGGGAATAAAGCTGCAATAATATACGTATTTCTTGAATACTTTAAGAGCTTGTCTTTTAGTGTGTAGGTAGTTTATCGAGGTCGATACTTAGGGTTAAGATGGGCACGTCGATATCCTATCAAAGACATGCGAAGTGTCGATAGTCCCCGATAGACACCGTTACCTCACTAATTAGAGGTATTACGTGTATCAATAGACATTACTTTGGAGTTACGGAATAGAAGATTGTTGGTGATTGCTTTATTAGTCTTTGATAGCGTGTAGGTGTAATTGTGAGGTCTGGCGTCGTTGTGTTAAGTATCTTGTTTAATTATCTTTTACGTTTAATTTCCTTGTGCCGACGGAATTGTATGTAGGTGTTATGTGTTGTATAAGTGTTAATAGCGATCGCTGCTTCTATTTTACGATTCTCCCTATTTACTCGAAAAACATACAGACACATTTGGGCACAATTTTCGACATTAATTTAACCCTAAGTTAGAACAATTCTTCTACCCCTTTTTTCCACTTTATTTCTTCCACATCTCTATCAGCCGTCATATCCTTATGTAAAGCATTCCACTTTTTATGATACCACTATAAGTTAACCATATATGTATGTTTTCGAGGTTTAAAAGTAGTTGTATTTGTGTTTATTAAGAATTAGAAGCAACCGTACATAAATAACAACTTATACCTAATTCATTAATAAAATTAAAATATGTATAATATCCTAACTAATAAAATCGTTTTTTTATTTTTATTTAAACAACTTTCCTTTATTTTTAAATAAGATAATATTTACATAATATAATATATACGCTAACAGACTTAAAATAATAATTTATGTACCAACATGTGTACTAAAAAAAGTCGAGGGAAGAATCATAAGGCATCAAAAAATTCGCCCGCATTGTTGTCAACAGAAAAAGTGCTCAAAAGGTTGGCAACATTGCCACTTTGTATTCCGATGCTAATTCTTTGGCCAAAAAAATAGGCCAGCCCTCTGGTCACGTGAAGAGTCGACCAATCGCTTTATAATGATGAATCAATTGCTTTCTATCAACAAACAGCACTGGCTATCCCGTTCCGTAATACCTCCATGTCCAGTTTGCGACAGGCGACACCTTGCTAGTAAGTAGCGGTAGTCATTCGAGGAATTTTAACTGATATCGGAGTGCGTGACCCAAACGGTAAATATTTTATACCTTTATACCGCGGTTTTTACCTAAAGGGGTGAGGAGTATTAATGGTAACAGTAAATTATATTTAGATGTAAAGATATTAGGTAAACTGCCGATGTTGCCTGGAGATGTTGAGATATCTACTGTACTAACTGACATAAAAGTTTAAATGCTAACCAGTATAGTTATCGAAGTTGGAAGGCTGGGTTTAAGCGGTACATAAGGTGGCCTTAAAAGTAGTCATTGGACTACGATACTGCTAGTGGTCACCTTAGAGGAGTTCGTGGCTAAATAAGAAGAGCCGCGATCGAAAGTTAAGCTACAATTGCCGCGGTCGGTTCGTGAATGGGTTACCATCCATTACATATCGGATATCTCCATGCCTCGGCTGTCATTCGTCAGTCGTTACGTGTACTCAGAATCCCAAAAGTCTGACAACCAGTCTTACCAAGGGGTATCGTGAGGTCAGATAGGCAGACACTCCATGTAAAATACTGTTTTTTTTTTGCTGCATTCGGTTAGACTGGAAGGTGACAGTAACATGACAAACATGGCAGATTTACTCACAGTGGTGATCTTCAAAATGGCAAAAGTTGTGAGTAATTTTTTTAATCCAATGGCCTTTAATCAATCCAAAATAAAAACGTATTTTGTTTTAGATTTTCGCCAATATTTCGTTTTATCCGTACAAGTAGCCACGAATGAGCTGACCTTAAATGAATAGTCTAAAATACTTAATAAAACAAAATCATTGCGAAGATACAGCCTTCGCAATACTATGTATAAAACATGCAATTAATAAAACAAACAACTAGGTTAAACACTTAATTAACCGCAGAAGCAATGATTTTCCTTATTATTATAAAATATTAGTTTATTAACAATAACTAATTAGTTAAAGGTAACCTTGCCTCGAGTTCCGGACGGACGGTAGTAACACAATAACCTAATTCGTGGGTAGCGCTTGAATATTCATGTTTTATTACATTTCTCTAATAGTTATTAACCTAATTTTCAATTTTAATTAACCTCTAAATGTTTTAGTGATAGTTGAGGCTGAGCAGTTTAAATTATACAGACATACTTGGAAATTCTGTGGTTACCAAATGTGTGGGGGCCGAAATCGTGATTCCGGCTCAATTTTCTATTAAAAACGGAGACATTACGTCTAATCTAAAACTCATTAAAAACAGGCGGTCACTGAAATAATTCTGATTAGGTGCAACTAGATAGTTAAACCAACGTTTTTTTTTATCAAATAACTTAACTCCCGCTATGGGCGGAGCAGGAGGGCGTGTCAGACTTTTACTGACTAAAACCCACCTGTGTTCCTTCCGTTGCCGATATGGGATTTCGGACAAACTCGCAACCCTGGCAAGAGTTAAACGAACCTGTGTAGTGGTTGTTATTGTCAGTTTCTAATTGCTTACAAATCATTTGCCTAAAAACATAACACATTATTAATTGTTAATTTTAAACGACTGGTGTAGACTATTTATCACTAGTTTGTATTTGAAACCTATCAAAATGCTTAATCGGAATTTAATCATTCACATAATTAAAAATAAATATAAAGAAAGTGCGCCAGAGTTAAAATATAAATTCCTCAACCAGTTTTGGCGGACCTTGAAATAAAAAATACGTAAACAGCAAAACCAGTTTCATTTTTACTACCTGGGCCTAGAATTTTAAGTCTTGCAATACTACATTTTGAATCACTACCGCACACAACACCGTTACGATAAGCACAATATAAAGATGTTTTTTAATGTTATGTTTATATTTCAAAAGACAGACCACAATTTCACCCGCAATAAACGATGGTGCAAGCTTGCCTGGATATAACCTACTAGTTGCGCCCCGCGGTTTCACCCTCATAAGTCTGGATCCCGTGGGAATACGTATTTTTGAATTACCTACATCCACCTTGAATACTATATTTAATAGCCCTCTTACACGTATGGCAAGGCAATATAATGAAAGGTCTAATTTGACGGATTACCCTATTGATATTTTCTTCATGACTTTCGCTTCATACAGGCGCTCCCTGTTTAAACAGTGTGATGAGTGCCCGTCTATCTAGCTCAAATTGGTTTGTTTTGTAGTGTTGTAGATTTATGTCTACTAGACACATTTTATATTGTTCTTCTTTGTCTCTAATTTTCATATGTGAATGTCATGCATACCTGTAATTTGCATGGTTACTGAAATGTTAATTTTAGATGTTATTTAATTTGAATTGTAAGTGACTGTGTTGTTGGTGTGCTTATGATAAATAAATAAATAATAAGTATCTTATGTCCTAACCCAGGTCATGGTCTACCCATGTGCCAAATTTCATCCTAATCCGTTCAGCCGTTAAGCGTAACAAACAAATTTGAAGACTTCCAGGTTATGCCTATCGGGAAACATAAGACTCTGGCAAGGAGTTCCATTCCTGTTAGATGGACTTTCATGAGAGCAATTGGTTCTGTAAGGGCAAGATTCACAGACTGCGTTTTGAATTTACTTTGCAAATCGCTTACTTTACTTTAAAAGTAGTTTCTTCCAAAAGTATTCGGACAATCCTAAAAACTGCTTATCACTGTAAACATCAAGGGGTAAGCAAGTAATGATTAGCGACTGTTTAACCATACATTTTTGACGTTTGAACATCTTAAAGTTAACTTTAAGCAATGCTTATAAATAAACCTACGCATTTTTAAATTGGTGTTTAAGATTAACCAATGAACACGGCAGACGGGCGGCGTTTCCTTTTAAACTTATAACCGGGAAACACGGCACAGATTAATTCCCATAAACTCCGCAAATCAATAATTCTAAACAAGCGAATATTTCTCAAAACCAGTCGGTTGAGGTCGCATGAGTTTCCCCCGTGTCAAAGTGCAGGTGCGAGTGGAAAGCGCATTTCGCTTGCGCCTGCGCACCGCAAGGTTGAACGATGCCTTTTTGGAATGATTTATGTTGTTTTTTTAAATTTATTTATGCATGGAATCTGTTCCGGTTTAATTAAGTTCTTTTATAGTATCGGAAGTACTTGTAAGTACTTAGCGGTTACGTGCCTTGATTGTGAATTGAATAAATAGAACCTTCCAGGTGTTCAATTCCTTAAAACTAGATAAAAAGTCTAAAATAAATTAAATACACACCACCACTTTATTTTTACAAATTAGATTTTCAATGCTTCAATTTCTTAAAGAAATACAGACAGCTATTCATCATTCACAGACGTGTAGACCACATAACGCGGCATAAAACAAAAAAGGACAGAAAAAGCAAAAGATAAGCACAGAATAAAGCACGCATTCAGATAATTGTGTGCTCACTCTCCTTAACCGCACGCGTGATGTTTACGAAACCCTCTAGGTCTTGTGATAACATTGTAAGGACGTGCTAAATGTATCCCCCCCGTGTAAACACTGTCTCGTTATGATGCATCATGCGTGTTTGCGCTGCGCTCGCTCATCGTGACGTGTTTCCGATATTTGAATTTGTGGGAACCGAAGAAAAATTGCAGATGGTATTTTAATTGACGATTTTTGTGTAGGTTAAATTAGCTGGCGGGGTAAAATATAATTAGTACCAAGGCAATGCTTGTGCAGTCCTTAATTTTCCCTATCATCGATTATGGTGATGTGTGCTATTATGACCTGAATGCAGATCTCCTCGACAAACTAGACCGTCTTCTCAATAATTGCATTCGATTCGTTTTCAATCTTCGTAAATATGATCACGTCTCTGCGCATCGATCCCTTCTAAAGTGGTTGCCCATACGGCAGCGCAGAGAGCAAAGGGCGCTGACCACCTTGTTTTCATTTCTTGACTCTCCCTCTTCCCCTAGTTATCTAGCCCCCCACTTTCAGTACATTTGCGCAAACCACAACAAAACTCTACGTTCATCACACAATCGTCTTCTTCAATATCCCACTCATCGCACTGACTTCATTCACTCTTCCTTCTTCGTTCAATCTATATCCTTGTGGAATGCGCTCCCCCAGGAAATCAGGATGGCAACCAACCGATTATCCTTTAAAGTTAAAGTTCGCGAGCACATTCGTAAGAAGCTGGCAGTATCATCACAACGGTAATGTTTTCCCATTGTTTGTCTTATTTGTGTTAGTATATTCGTGTATTTATGTGTATTTATCTGTTCTTGTATTTATTTATATTGTATTATATATATAGGTTAATAGGTATATGTATATTAAAATAAATATTTATTCCACAATTTTCGTCATTGCACCTACCACTGTTTATCTCTGCATCACCCAAAGGTTGACTGGTAGAAAATGCCTATGGCATTAAGTCCGCCTATGTACATTTGTGTGTAAAGTGTTAAATAAATAAATAATAAATAATTAAAAAAAAAGAATGTGTTTTGCCGTGCCAAGAAACAAAGTCAAATCAACTTGAACGTAGATTTTCTTTGTAAATACATCTAACAAACGCCGACACCTAGCCCACTCACAGAAGCTTACGAACTAAAACAAACCAACAATATTGGCTAAAAATCCTCTCTGAACAAAGCCACATAAAACCTAAGCAAACAACTTTTGCCTGCAAAGCCAATACCCAGCACAAACCGATAGATTTCTAAACGCAACACCTCAAAGTCGGAACACAGGATTCACAAGCGCAAACGAATTTGGATACAGACAAACAGACAAATGTTTGGCACAAGTAAATCGTGCTAGCGTGGATGCAAGTGATGCTGTTGATGACTAGTAATTGTAAGAAGTTCCTTTTGATGCGGGGGTAGATTGACTAAGTGACCAATGGTCGACTGATGATAAGGACGTAAGTGAGACAATAAGACAAAAGTGAAGTTAAGACTTAATAGATTAATCCTGCAAAAACATATATTTTATAGAAATCCTGCAACAACAGTGGAGTACAAGAATCATTACAATGTCAAGTTACTCCCACAACCTTATAAATCAGTATCTAGAAGAGGAAAAACGGAAGAAGATGAGTCTACGGTTCCTTAAACGCTTTGAACTCAAGACTTGCATACAACAAACAAACACACACGCACGTAAACAGTCAGGAGTGTGAATGCGAAAGTAAATCGTGGTACAAAACTCAAAGTTTACTTACTGCACGCATGCGCCATTCTCCTAGCAGCCATGTTTGACCAGCAAAATAAATCGCAGGACGCAACCGAACGATTCTTTCGACAAACCTTTTACCTCTTCCAAATTAGGGAGGCCTTATAGAGTTCCAAGTAACGTAATTAGTCAGGGAGTCTTTGAGGCCGTTAAAAGCCTACCTATTTGAAGTGTCTAGAGTTCAGAAGAACTGCTAATGCTAGGAGCTGATGCCTTATTAAGACATGCGTTAACAGCTTAGAGGATGAAATAATTATGGAATAGAAAATAGGAAGGACAAAATTGCAGTGTTTTTGCGAGATTTGTGTCTTCTTAAGGTGTTTTAAGTACAAGCTCAAAATGAGTATCCATTGAACTAAGTTTACATCTTCAATAAGCCCAATAACTAACCAGAGAATCTGCCACTTTTAGGTTTAAAGAACTTTATTTCTCATAAGAACTTAACAGTTCGCTTACAATGAGATACTTAGTGATCTAATTACATTAGTTAGTTACCTCTAGGGTGTTGGAGACATTATATCAGTGATTATAACTAGTAGGTACCATTAATATTAGTTACTTCTAGGGTGTTGGAGACATATTATTACTAATTGACTTCCAAAAAAAAAAAAAAAAGGAATCGGATGTTTGCATTCCAAGACACAGATCATGGCAACACACCGCAACACCCAGAATAAACTAAAACTTTCAGTTCATCTCGGATGCCGCGATGTATTGCCCCAATCTGCGTTTGAATGTGTTTATATTGTCACATTTTTTCAAATCGTTACTATCAAAACCACCTCTCAAGTCCCGAGATTTTTTATCTCCTAAATGGACGGACCTACAAATAAGCTCAAGTAATTATGTACTTATAGGGATACAATAGGTAATGTCGTTGCCTATAAATGGCGACTAACATTTATCGATCGATTGATGGTAACATTTGCTGTTGACGGCCCACGACCACATCGGGGGATCGGGACCCCTTTAAAGGCAGATACGATGTTTGTACCAGTTTTCTATTATTGCCCTATATTCTGATTTGGAAAGTTTTATGGTGAGATAGGTCGGGAAAAGGAAAAGTGTATTTAAATAGCTGTCTTCCATGTAAAGTAGCTTTGATTTATTCGGCTTGGTATCATAGAGGGCGAAAGCCTCTCTCTCTCTACTCTCTCAAGTAAAAGACGAGCTTCAATTAAATCAAACAGAAAAATCTAATAAAAAATAACATCGTATTATAAGAGAAACTTGTGTAAATCTTATCTACATGCCTCCAGGCTAGCTGTGAACTTCCCAACTCTTCAAGATCGTCACAATTACTCCGATCGGACTTAATAAAGTCAATGAGAGAAATTTTTGCTATATTGTATCGCCTCTGGCTAAATCGATAAACGTAAAAGTCGTTCACGCTTTCATTCCTTAAGTGGCGGAAGGAAAATTATGACGTCAAACCTTTTTTGAGGAATACGAGAGAAAAAAAAACTGTTTATTCGGTAGTTTTTTCTGCATTACCAAAAGAGCTCCATTCACTAGTATCTTGGAATAAAGAAACAGGTTGGAAAAGCCACAAGTATCATGCAGACCCGAAGCATTTCTGTCCATTTTGGGCTTTTTAAAAGCCAAGTCTAAAATAGCGGTCGTAGAACGCGGGAAATCATACAGCTGATATATTTTAGTACAAAAACAATATTATTTATAGTTCTACTATTGTAAACAGACAGTAGAGTAGTTATACAACCTGATTTGCATCTAGGACCTTGAATATACAATCAAATACATCCGAAACCAGAACGACGACATTACGCTGTATTGCGAAACAATTTGATATTTGCGGAATCAACGTCACAATTCTATGACCCGTAATTGTATATAGATAAAGTTCAATATCGAATGGTTTTTGTCAAAGTAATGGTGACAGAATTACCGTTTTATCGATTTACAAAATATTTTTTTTATTAGTCTAATTTATTGGAATACTATCTCGTTTTGACGTAACTGTCTAGAAGTTTCATCGGTTTTTTATTGTGATTAAGTTGAGAATTATGCTAACGACTCCCGATTTGTTTCTGCCGCATTGTTGTAATGTCATTATAAATGTATTTGAGAGTTTGTAAATATATGTTGAATATGTTGACCTTAACGGGTCAGGCTGCGCTTGCGCAGGTAAGGTTGAGTATGGCAACAAGGAGGATTCATGGAGTATCTTTCGTTCTTTGATATACTTTGGATTCTTCACATTTAATTGCTATCTGATGAATTAACTTCTTTTATTAGGCATATGAAGAAAATGTATTGAAATAATTACTTTATTTTATAGATTTCTTCCTACAACGATTAGCCATAAAATGCGTCATAATTTTAAAACAGAATACTTCAGTTTTATCAAATTGTATACTCTAGAAATTACTAAATTAAACAGTAAGAAAAAATGCTGATTTCAAATCATACATCGACAAGTTCCGCATTCATTAAACGAAAGTAGAAATTCCGATTACATTCAGTTTAATAAAACCATTCATAAATAGCTAAAATAAAAAATAAATGAGTAACTAACAAATTAAACTAATTAATAATCTACAAAATTGTTTATTAATTACTTTATAAACGACGTTTTATAAATAATAAACATTTAGAAAAATAAAGAAAACATAGCAATGTTTTAGATCGTTATCGGCATGTCGAAATATTTGTAAACGATATCGGTATTACCGATAGCAGCAGTCACGATATCGACTGTCCCGGGCTCAATGAGAAAGCCGCACTATTGTCATAAAGTGGGACACGATGAGCGCTAAGTATCAGATAAAGCGAACGATCAATACGACTAATTGTCTATCGAGGTATCGACCACTGACGAAAATCATCGACATCCATTGATACACCTCTACAGTTAACGAACCCGATTTATAATAGTTATAAATATTCATTCGATTTTTAAAATACAACGGAATCGACTATTAATATAAATGGCTTCCCGATTTAAAATCAGAACATTGACAGACGAGATCGCTTTTCGAACTGTATAAAAAGGATTCCTTTTTTAAAAACCGCGTTTTATTGAGGAACATTATTCGAGATGTGAGAATCGACGTGATGAATAAAAATTCGATTGTATACTCGAAGGGCATTACAGTACATGACCTGTCAACGAGACTCGAGATACGTGACTAGTGTTGCGAAAACATATCGATATTCATTCGACGCTGTGCGCAATATGGCATTTCTTAGAATTAATGAGTAGCGGTAATACAGGTGTTTTTTTATAGCTTGTAATAAACCTGTATTTTTAAGACGGTGACATATAAAATAAGACTAGCCAGCAATACATAATATACGAAAGAGCCTATGAATTTATTGGTAAAATAATTCAAGTCGTGATTTTTTTCTGAAAATGGTATACAGTTAAATCTTGTCTTTTCTTTACTGCATCGGGTCGCGACCTTGGTAAGCATTAAAACCTTATCTTCAGTGATGGTAAGCCATCTTTTCCTGTTCAAAGCCTACGAGAGAGGTACATTACTGCTATTCACAAGAGATAGGTGTGATTTTAACTTATCATTAGTTATCATTTATCATCATTGTAAAGATTACCTTTTCTATCATTTCTTATTTTCTAACTTGACAATCGTAACGTGGAATGTATACGTAATCTGGCGTTGATTTTGTGTTTATTATAAAATATAAGCTTACGTGTTGATGTTTTACACAATGAATACAGAAAGGTGAATAGTCAACATACTTAGCATACTAATTGTCATACTTTCATTATTTACGACTTATTAGCATAATCAAGCAATTAACTCAGAAATATCTTATAAAAACTTGTCATAGATAACATCGATAAAAACTCGTAAACAGTGCTAAATTTGACAGCTCGATTTTCCCGTGCACAATAGAATTTAACGGTTTTTACCAGTTCTAGCCATGTCGGACTGTGTAAATTCCTCTTATTTGTGTCCGCAGTATGTAGGTCAATTTGTTACTTTTTTCCACAGCGACAGGTTTTGAAATGTATTTGTATAAAAAGAGCTGGCGCCGACACCGTTGTGTTAATCTGTGATACGTTATTTGCGATTTTTATCGATGTTTCTTTTGATGAGTTACGGCTCTATTTCTTTTTTTGATATGGCGTGAGGTTGAAATATTGCGTACGTTTATTTGATGTTTATTACAATTAAATTACAATATGAATCAATTCAGACGCCATTACAATCTTCATGGAGGTCCTAATTGATTGATACAGTTAACTTTGATGTTGAAATCTAGATTTTTTATGGCATATAGGCAGGTAGCCTGGGGGCAATATTTATTTAACTATAAAGATTTAGATATTAATCTGAATCTTCGCTATTGATCCGAATCGGATTACCTTCACACAGTTTATACTTTAATTTGTTAGTTTCCTTGTTTATAGCCTGGTTTATAGCTTTAAGCTGCAGTTAGAATTGATTGATGGCATGATTCTGATTATTCTTCTGTAAAACTGTAAATTAATCGGATCTTTGATCAATCGCTTTAAAACTAGTTTTGTCAGATACGGTGCTATTGGCCAAAAAATAACTATTTGTAGTATATATTTCATTGAAAACGGGAACTGCATAACATAACTGTTACAAGCAATTCTTTGAGTGCTGATCACGTCATAGCCTGACGTAATATGTCAACTTGATCAAAAGCAATACCGCCAACGAAATTGGCTACATCGTAAACTTTAATCCATAAAAGGACATGTCACTACCGACATCCTTGACCTACACCTTTGCACGACCAACAACCGAAACCATACGACAGAAAATTAAAAACGCGCCAATATTTTACAATATCGCCGATCGACCTCATCGGTTTTGAAAAAGTAGTGTGTCTTAACAACCAAGTGACAACTACGGTAATTAAACAATGAGTCATGACATGATATCCTCGTTTCATAAAAAAATCATTTCCGCAGAGTATCGAGTGCCATACTGAGATCGAGTTACCTTGCGCATGCGCATATTGATACTTGTAGAGACAAGCTGGCCTCATGTTGTGGTAAAGACGAAATATGATAGGTGGGTTTCTGAGACAAAGGTCGGGATTTTAATATGGTTAAGCCTTTGATGGAGTATCGTTAATCAAGTCAACCTCTGATTGGCACTTGGATCAATTTTCAATTTTGTTCGGTTATTCGTTAATGCAAGAAAGCACCGCGGTTTAAAAAGATGGTTACCATTTGGTGGGTCATGGCGACTCAACGAAGGTTCAAAACAGAAATACATTAATCACATTAATTCCTCACCTCCTTACGTAGATAATTAGACACAGACAGTAGAACTTCCGAGAGCTGTGAACATTGATGTGTCATCTGATGTTGCCACAAGCAAGTTTTCTCCCCGTTAAAGAGGAAAAATGACACGATATACTAGCGGATATTGCAAAAGCCTCGCTTGAAATATTTAAGGAAATGGAACCAGAATTCTTAAATAGTCATATCGCGAGAAGACAAATATAAGAAAAATCCTCAACTCTTATCATAATTCCAATCTAAATACCACTTCCCCACAACATGTTATCACTAGCCAAGCGAAGAGAAATGCATACAATTTTATCTCGTTTCCAAGTTTCCTCCAATCAAGACTATATTTACTACTAAGATGGTCAATAAGCTATTCATAAACAAACATAATTCGCATTCGAAGTAAGTAAGGAACTTGTAGATAAAATGCAAATATTTATTCCTTCAACCAGTTCATATCGTAAGGCGGAAACAGGGTTTTATCAATGTTTTCTAATCGTTTATTAACTTAGTGTGTGGAGCAGGGTTGAGCTTAGCAATAGAACTAGTTATTTTCCCGGAACTACGCTCATGATGTTTGATACTTTAGAGACTGTTCGCGAAGGACGATAGTCACGACAGGTCAGTTATGAGTGACATTGTCGAAAGCTTTACTTAAAACCAACATGGAAGTATAGCGATAGCGACAGAATATATCATGAAAAGAGACTCCTTCGAATAAAGCCAGAGGGAATATTTTTATTTACTGATTATAATTCAGCAAGTTTAAAACAAGCATTTTATTAGATAAAAAATGTGATCTCGTAATTTGGTCCTAGGACAGTTCCTTGTGGCACCCCTACGGTTATGTAAGTAATCTACGAAAATCCTTAACCAGATAAAATATGATTTAAAGATTAGTTAATTTTATTTTCCTTCCTGGCAACCCTTACTTATTAACATGTAGAGAACATCGTTTAGAGATTAGATAGATCTTGGCTGATACATGCATTAACATAAGTAAACAATTAAGTGTCCTCATTTATAAACAGCTCATTCATTAATATATTTTATTAGGTTGCGCTGGCAGGAAGGCGGCATGCGTTTGCGCAGGGTCGTGTGATGAACAGATGAATGATTTACATAGTATGGATAATAAGATGGATTAAGACTAACTAGGTATAATTATTGATTCTAGTCATTGTCATGTTGCTAGATGGATAGATCTTTATTGAACACCTCATAAATAACGAGGAGCACGTGGTTGAGATTAATTTGTTTATTTTTATGTAATGAGGAAGGAACCCCGTGAAATTCTCTCACGTTTTTGACAATTTGCAGCTCAGTATCCAGTTGCCAGTTGTATTTCTGGATACCTGTTTATACCTGATACTGATCTGCAAATTGCCATAGAGTGTAGCTAAGCAAGAAAAGTATCAATATCGATCGGGCATAAGTTAAAATATTTTTATTTTCGGATTTTTGTTTCATCGAAACAATAGGCAATTACGTATGTGTAAGTAAACGAACATATCGTAACGAATCGTCGGTATTTGTCGTAATTGCGCTGCAATTCGGAACATATGCGCACGCGCAGGTGGGCGGGAAACATCACGTGCCGACCCAACCTTATATGTGCATTCAAAATATTAGACGAACCTGTAAAAACACACACTCCAAACTTAATTTCAACCTTATTTTGAATCGTGACAGTAGAAAATTCAATGGGGTTTTTTAGTAAAGACCTATCACATTTGGTGTTTCCGAGTTAGCATTGCAAATGCGCTTAAATTGAGTAGATAATGCGGTTTCCACGTAATAAACTGTAAAAGCTTGACAAATAGTGTTCAAGGCGATATAATCTTCAATAGATAGGCAGACAGGGTAGACACGAGGCCAGGAGACATAGTATTTGCATGACTTATCAGACGATTATATATTCTGTTAGTTTTTACTCAGAAAATTGGGGCGTCCAAGGTTATTATTGTGTGTGACTAATGTATCGATGTAACAAGGATCAGTTTACAAACGATTCAGCAGATTTTGATGCAAGATGAATTCTGAATGAGATTGTGGTGTACAAGATTGCAAGGCTTACCGTAATCAAGGTTCAAATTCACAGTTTCTAAAAAAAGACATTTTAATTCGACATAAGTTACTTGAAGTAATTACAGCAAAAATTTACAGCATCTTTCAACCTTTAATTAAAGTCAATATTTGCCGAAGACAGCTGCCTAAACATCGCATCTTTGAGGAGAAAACATTTCTTAAAAACTCGCATCAAACGGCAGATGGACAGTTTATTACTAAAATGTTCTAAAATCTTACCAAAAGCACGTGCCTCCAATCCGGTCTAGACAATTAAGAAAAAAAGATACCGTGTATAATTTCATGCAAATTACACTGCACAGACGTTAAATGTCCGATAGGTATACATAGACTGGAAATCGATAAGGCATCTTGCACACGGACGTGAACACGCGACGCTCTAAACGCGTCATTTGAAGACAGCATACTTTCCAAAATGTCGATAAAATTATTGCTTTGTGATTCACAATGACACTTCTACAACTTTGTAGCCATATTCTTAGTTCTTTTAATTTTTTGTAAAATTCCACACAACAATAAAATTAGCGAGATAATATCAAGCTATCAGTTATTATGGGATAATAGGATTGTCGTGGGTGCAGGTTAAGGAAAAACCTAATTTGTGTGTAGGAGTGAGTAATGCAATCGTACGATCATATTCAACATGTTCTAGAATACATATGGATGTAATTATAATCACGTTGCATTTATCAATTGATCGACTAGGACGTTAGAAAACGCGCGCACAACAACGTGAAACACGCATATGTGTAGAAGCCCTTTTTTTTTTTTTTTTTTTTTTTTTTTGGATGGGAAATCATCAAATGACTTCTCCCGCTCTGGGCAGAGCGAGAGGGTGTGTCAGACTTTTACTGACTAAAACCCACCCGTGTTCCTTCCGTTGCCTGTGTGCCGGGGCCGCGTTATCCCTTTCGGACAAACCCGCAACCCCAGCAGGCATTGGTCTTTCGACCCCGTCGGTTGGTGCTGACATCTCTTTGAGGCGCGCGTGGAACACAACGCGCCGTCGACACGGGCCTGGTCCTTATCGGACGGCGAGCTGCCCATTGCTCACCGTCCGCAAGCCCGCGCCTACGGTGGCCGGAAGTCGGCTCTCGACTCCCGACGCCCGGGGCGTCTCCTGCGGCGACTAGGGCCGCGAGGGCGTGCAGCTTGCATCTCCCTCGCGCGCTCCGCCTCCTCCTTCGCGAGCATAACTACTTCGCAGAAGGAGGTGACGGCCTCCCATGCACTCTCGCTCCGAACCATGGCCTGAACCAGGGCCGGACGCGAGAGATCGCCGCCGCCGATCGCCTCCGTGAGGACACGGCGGTGCTCCGCCCAAGCCGGGCAGACCTCCACCGTATGCTCCACCGTGTCCTCCGGGCGATCCACACAGTGGTGACACCCGGGCGTTTCCTCCCGCCTTACGCGGAACAGGAACCTCCCGAAACAACCGTGTCCGGTGAGGACCTGCGTCAGGCGGAAGGTGAGGACGCCATGGCGCCTCTCAAGCCACTCCTCAAAGAGGGGACTTATCGCCGCAATTGTGGCGTGCCCATGTGTAGAAGCCCTAACGTTTAATTGCCAGACCCGAAAAATATAGGCCACTGGGTATACAATCGCTTTCATTGCTTGATGAATTGTAAACAAGTTTTTACAATTATATACATGATTTATTATATCAAATTGGCGGTTTCTGTAGTCAATGCTATGTCGATGAAACACAGATTTATGTGTGTAATAAAGACATGTACGGTAGCCTGTCATTACAGCCTTGTTTCGAGCATGATGCGGATAATAGGAACTGAAATTAGTGGTATGTAAGTACTGATTTGCGAGCTAGTATATATTGCAATCTGATTACGAAGCCGATTGAGTCGAGTTACTAAATCTGCAAGGAAGTGATACCTTATTGGCAATGAGATAAGATGTATTTTATCTTTATTGAGTCTGGCTCTTGAAAGGTGGTAGGTGATATACGTGAATTTGGTTGGATATATTAGGAACAATAAATTAGTTGTAATGTGAAATGGCAAGGACCGTCCACCGGATTTGAAGATGTTGAAAGCAAAAGTTGTTAATAATGTTGTGTCGTTGAATACAACATTCTTAACATTATTAACTCCATGTCGTGGGGTTTTAAAATGACCCATGGCCCGGCCTAAGATCATTGACTAGACAGTATGTAACATTTATAAAAGTATTGTTTTAGATGTATGTGCACGTAAATATTTTTACTTGTTTTTGTTAAACGTTTGTTTATTTAGAATGTTTCCAATTATATTTTTTTCCCAGAACTGCAATGAGGTCGTCTACACATATATTTCGCAACTAGATTGCCTTCAATAAATTCAAATAGACAAGTTTTCATCAAATTTTATTTACCTTCGCAATAGATAATAATTGATGTACTGAATACTCAATTAAGCCGATAATTTTTATTTCCCCGCCATGCAGTCGGCCATGACTGACACTTGGCTGAATTGTGTCAATGACAGCTGTCAAGTTTATGGATGATTAACTGGCAACATTAATTATGCACATAAATAAGTCTGAATTTTTTGCTGGCAACTGGGTGACCCTTGATAAGTTTTGTGGGCTATCTTTTGAGCCCATCCACAAGATAGCATAGTTTTTATTAATCATCGCGATTAGTCAATAAGTACTTTGGTAGAAAGAGTCCACTGATGTTAAGCTGTAAATAAAGATATTTTTAAAGTTGATGATAAAAAGGGCCTATTGTACTTTTAGCAATTTTCGTTTCGAGTATTGCTAAATTCAGCCTATTTCGAAAAAAATCGTTTTGATTCTGAATATTGCTGTTGAATAAAATTGCAGGTCATCTCAGAATAAGCTCAAAATGCAAAAGCATTGTCCATTCATACGGTATATTTAAAGTTCATCGATGTTAATCTGGTTGAAGATATTCTTTAAGAATTTTGATGATGTGAGGTCATAATCCACAGTAAAATAATCAGAATGTTTGTCGCAAACATTTGGCATAGGTTCTTTATTAGTGACCATGATTTTTAGGACATGGTGATATAATTTATAGCTTCCAAAATTGTTCTATAATGTTTGCGTATAGATAAATAAAAAACAAAAAAATATTGTAAACCAAACGGTTAAGACCAAGCAGAATCTCCTGTATCTACAAAATTGATTACAAGACAAAATACGAGGCATTAGAAAAGCATTTACAAGTACAGTTTGCAATTATTGCTCGCTCATATTTATTAATGCAGACGTTGAGAAATGTTTAGAATATGAATAGACGATACAGCCAATCGGATACCGGTTTGTAGTAACGTGTGTACCATTTACTGTCCATTATAAATGTGCACAATTGACATGAAATAAGTAGGACATCGATTGGCTACTTAGCGATTAATATATTTTTTTTGCTGTCATTTTTTCTTTCATTCCTCGGTCGAATGCTTTGATGTCTTAACTAGTTGACTTGATTCAAGGTGTTTTTTTACGCGGAAACGTTCAATACATTACACTTTTTAATTGTGACTGTGTTTAGATTGACAATACGTTGGTTAATTACTGAGACACGGATGTGCTTCATTTTTATCTTTTGGAGGATTCATAATTAATTGTTCAATCATTTATGTTAATGACTAAGCTGCTAAAAATGCGATGTTGTAGTTAATTTACTTTTTTATTGTTTTGTAATAATACGGTGGTACGGATACATAGAATCCGATGTTCCAAAAAGTAATGAATCAATCTCAGCCGTTCCCATTTCAATACACAGCTTTGTATGTAATAAATTCATTATCTAGTCTGTCTGCACTAACATTGTGTAACATAACTGTACCTAGCAAAAACACGACCGCTTCCATTTTAATAATACTCATTGCGCCCGCGCCCTGGCTCTAAATTAGACAATCGAATTGAACAGAAGTTTAATTGAAAAAAATATCGGTCAGTCGAAAAAAAGACCGAAAAAAAATTTATATCAAGTACGTGACAATCGCATGGTCACCGTAGCGATGGTGCGCGTGCGCTGGTCGGTCGCGGCTTTTTGTGAATGAAGTCCGAAAGCCGACAGGTTCTGTTAGAACAAATTTAACGGGACTTACCTTCTCTTGTAATATTTTTTTATTATTTGTGCTACAAGGTAGAGACAAGCTCCCATTTTGAACAGGTGGTAACCTCAAAAGTTTGATGACATGTCCATGTGATGTTGTACAGGAAATAAGGTAAAATAGGTGTCAGTTCTGCCTGCTTTCAACGGTAAATCGTGTGTGAATGGATTGGTCATGGCTTTATGTCAAGCGGTCAGAAAAGCTGCATAAAAGACCTACTGCTTAAGGGGCCTACAGGAGCTAAACGCAAGTTTTATAATGCCTAAAGACTAAAATAATTTATTTTATTTTATTTATTTTTTATAAATAATCTTAATTAAACTAACTATAAAACTCTATAGGGTTTTCTCGTCTTTTTAATTCATTTTAACTTTTTAATTAAAAAATTAAATTCTATTTTCTATGATGTATAAATAAAATCAGAAAAATATATGATATTCTTCAAGATGCTAGATAGATTGTGTGTTGAAAACATAACGCAACTATCTTGATACGATGGAAAAAAATCACGAAGATACCTCAAAAAAAATATTTTAACGATTAAAAACCATCTTAATGTACATGTAATTATTCTGATTTTTTGTCAGATTATTCTACAAGCAATACACGATTATTTTTAAATCGTTCTGGAGCCAAAACACAGTGACTCCAGACGATTAATAGGTACTATTAGCATTGTTATTGTTTTTTTAAAACATCTAATATAGAAGTTAGAAATTTATCACTTTTATTCTTTCATTCGAGTTAAATCTTAGTAGCGCTCACACTATTTCATTCATAAACGCAAGATCGTACGCGATCCGCTCGATGATGACGTAGCGCGGCACAGCTGTGCGTGTGCGAGTCCGGCTGCAAGTAGGTATTTCATTTCTGGTACGATAGGTTGGTGTAAGTTCATTCACCTCGTTATCTCTCGTTTGTATCGGAAGCACGGGACGGTGTTTACCACTATCACATCTCCTCGTAAACGAGAGAAACTAATTGAAATTTCATTCACCACTCTCGCATCACGAAATCACTAGTACTCGTACCTTTTCAACTAGACACGACGAGTACGCTTGGGAGTTGTATTTAAGGCCTTGAATCGAGTGTCGACCAATCGAGCTAATAGGTACTTAATAAGCATACCTACCTACCATATTTATGATAAATAAAAAGAATACTGCCTAAACCAATTTTTATGCGACAATGCTTGCTTGCGAGTAGCTACGCGGCTTCTACAAAGGCAGGCAATGTAAACAGAAAAAATGAATCGTTTTATCTGTCGAATAGAGTTCATTATAAGATGGTGGTGCCCTTTTCTATGAAAATATTGGACCGAATTAAGACCTTATTTTTATACACTTAACCGCGGAATTCGGTTGTGCATCCTTTTGAAGTCCGGTCGGACACTTCTCAGAATAATTTTAGTAAACTGCGTACCTACTTACCTTCTACCTAGTTTGGTGAATTTTCTATTTGTTACCGTTTACGGTTAAGAAATAAAGTCTGAATTCGCTTTTCGTATTTTTATTTGTGTACCTATTTATCTATTGCGTATGTGTTTTTATGCTGTCTGATCGATGAATGGATTTTTCAATGGGTACCGTTCGCAAGTGTTGCCTTTCGTCGATACGTTTTACACACATATGCATTGATCGCAGTTACTTCGAGTTCTCATTATTTCACAAAAAAAAACAATAAATCAGATTTTTCGTGTTTTTTTTAAATTGTAATTTATTGAAAATAATAGTCCCAATCGTTTCGAGTTCGATGATCGAGTCTATGGCTTTTCGTTCCAGAACGAGCTAAAATTAACCGTGTATATTAACGTAATAGTGTTTTAATTTTTAAGTCAATCAATAATCAATAGAATTCTTGTAAATAGATCATTGCTTCATATTTTGCAATAAATTACCAGCGTTGTGTCATCGCGCTTCTCTGCAGTCCGACAGTGACCGCGCTTTAGCTGTTGTCAGCCTCTTAAGGCGCTTTCCCACGCTGTGTTCGATAGTAACGTTACCTTCGATTGACTCGCTGATTCGATCATACCTAATCATGATGATAATTCAGTAGCCATTAATTTTACGAAACAACCTTCCAATAAATTGCAGATATATCTTATCGTCTCGATGTGTTGAAAACTAAATGGTAGTGTGAAATTTATCGCAAGCTTTGTTATGCAAGTATATTATCATAATTAATGAATTTGCGAAATGACTTATCTAATATGGAAACGATAAACACGAATTATAATATTTTGATTAGAGACTTTTAATATTTATTTGTTTTAATTTATGGAGGTCAGATGGCAGTAGAAATGAACTGGTAAAAAGCGGCCAAGTGCGAATCGAACTTGCACACGAAGGGTTTCGTACTATCGCATCAAAAAATAAAATAAACACTTTTTTTTTAAACATGTTTCTTGTATGGGGATTTTAACTATATTTTATTTTTAGTAACGGTTTTTAAAGCGGCCATAGTAGTATACACTCGGTGAAAATTTCAAGTGTCTACATATTACAAAAAAGTAATTTAATTTTGACATTGTATTTTTTATTTTATTTTAATTTTTTAATTTTGTATTGTTGGTCTAGTGCAACTAATTTTGTACGCCAAAACTGGCAAAACATGTAGTCACCACATATTAATTATAAGACCTGCATACTGTACTCATGTTTTATAAAATAAATATTATCTTATCTTATTACGGTTCAAAAGATACAGCCCTGTGACAGACGAACGGACAACGGAGCTTTAGTACCTAAATAGGATCCCGTTCGCACCCTTTGGGTACGGAACCCTAAAAACGATCTAAAATCTGCATAAACTTGTAGAATTGCTAGATATTTTCTTATAATCTAAACTGGTTTCAAAATCGAGAATGTAATTGAAAATACAGAATTCTCCATATTTGCTTTAACAAAATACATATAAAGGGTACTTGGTCATATGTCGGCAATCCATTAAGGGGATATAGGAGAGGTCATTTACAACCAAATGACCCCTTTTGACTCCTATGCAAATGTCAAAAACTTTCAAGTCATTTAAAATATAAAATGTCAAATTACTCGAAAATGGTTGACATTAGCATATGGGTCATCACGGGTCATTTGGTTGCAAATAACCTCTCCTACATCCCCGTAACGAATTGCCGACATAACTCTGTATATACCCTTCATCGTCATGAATCATTCACTTGCAACATTTGCAACGTCAGACAATTAATACTTGCTAGTAGTCACAATTTTAAACCTTCGATTGACCTTCGATTGACCTTCGATTGTTCAAGAGACCTTAATTTCACCTTGCCTTTGATTTTTGTATAGCATAACATAACGTCACTTTTCCTCAAAGGGTTAGGCAGAGATGTACCATGAAAGAAGTCTATATCTAACCAGTTTCAAAACAAAATCCCGTGAACACGATGACCACATCTCTTACTGGCCCGGTTCTATAGCCGCCGACTGCTTCAAGCAAGAATAGTCCTTAAGGTGGTTAGATATGGACTTCTTCTATGGTACCTAATACTACACCCACATTCCGCCATTAGTTTTTCACGTATGCATAATCATTCTTTATACAAATACTAACGACCAGCTCCTGCTTCGCACGGTTTTTACGGCTTGACAAAACATCAAGATTTCTTAGATAAACGTAACTTTAATATTAAAGTATTATACACATAAACTATCCGGAATAAATTCTCTAAATGATGGTGAAAACCTCGTCAAAATCTGTTGCGTGATTTAGAAGAACAATGCGTTCATACAGACAAACTCGAAAAGCGACTTTAATTTATAATATGTATGTATAGATAAACTAGGAATCGCAGACTTCAGTAAATAAGTAATGAATTAATCAATGACATTTACTATATCAGAGAGATTATACCGAATAATATCCCAAATATATATTTAATATAAATAATAATCCAAAGAAGCCCAAAAAGTCTGACAACCAAGGGTTCTCGTTACCCAGTAACTGGGTTGTAGAGGTCAGACAGGCATTCGCTCCATGTAAAATACTGGTATTCAGCTGCATCCGATAAGACTGACAGCTGACCGCAAAATAGTTAGGAAAACGCTAGGCAGATTGAGACTGTGTAATACAACCAAAAGTGTTGTTTTCGTCAATAAAGTTTTCCTGTTACCAACATTTTAATAAGAATTTCCATTAATAATAGCTGTCTCAAGGTACAAAAACATTATTTTAAGTATTACCACGAATTTGTGTAAAATTAAACATTTTACTGTAAGTTAATCTTGGGCAGAGCGGTTAGCGGTTAGTGACGTAACCTTTCTTGAAACCCTGTGGTTAATCTGACCTACTGAATGTGATACAAAATATATTATATTAACCTATTGTTGTTTTTGTTTGCAGGTATGTACTTTGAGATTGAAGAGTATATTCAAGAATAAGCTAATGAGACGAGGGCACTAAGGCCCGTATTAATAAACGTCCCTCAACAACGTACTTAAGTGCGCTATCATTTGATACGCCATTATTACGATATCAGCATCTCAAGATGATTGCTAATTAATAAACACATGAGTACAGTATCTCAGTTACCAAGATCAGCTCCTCAATGCGCTGTACTTGATGGCGATCTCATGTACGATTACACACACATTGACCGAAGTTTAGAATAACATTCATCACGTTTCGTTATTGTTATGTCGTAAGATTTATTGAAACACTTTTATTTTGTTAAAAAAATTATGAATAGCGCTGTATCACGTTATAAAGTTGTTGTCTACCCAAGAAAACCTTAAATTGTTAAAAATGTTGTATAATTATTTCTCAATATGACAGAAATGCTTACTACTCAACTTAGCAGGTACAAATAACATAACGCAATAAAGCGTCTGGAGGGTCAAGGACGAGTCTCAACAAAAAAAAGGATGAAATATAAATTTAGTACATTACTTTTTCATATGAATATATTGGATTTGTTTCTAATAATATTAGATTTATTGGATTTAGAACGTACTTACCTACTTTTAAACTTTATTTATTAAACTTTATGCAACTAAATAAGTGGCGGACAACATAGGCGGATTTAATGTCTTTATGTGTTACATCTATATATAAATAGTAATTAAATAAATGATACTTATACATATAAATGTACTTACAATATTTATATAGGTACCTACCTGAAATGATGCTGTTGCATATACCCTTAAAGATAATAGGACGACTATAACTGGGGAAATTGAAAGATATCTATTACTGTATTTCACGAATGAGTCTTTTAATTAATATTACTGTATACAAAACTGACTCTTGATAAAATCTGAATCGTTTAAAAAAAAACACTTTTTAACTCAAAAGGATTTGAGGTCGCCCTTATGTATATTTTTGCTAAACGATATCGCAATGGCCATAAAATAACGTCATAGTACTCTATTTGATCGTAATAATTAATTTCACCCAAAATATTTTCAAAATCCATGTTTCGCGCTACTAATCACGACCTCAAGTCACGTACTGCCTACACTCAGGTTTTAGCATGTTGAGTACACTCACCTATTGTATACTTAAGTGTCGAGTTTCGTTTATTAATCAGTCCATCACTCGGCTGATAACGTAAACCCAAGCCGTAACTTGAGTACATCAATTCTTATGTTTATTAATACGGTCGAGACCTCAAGATTGGTATCAAGTGCGAGCTCTTGGGCTGAGTAACGTTTATTAATACGGGCCTAACAGCACCATGATGATTTTTGGAGAGGACTTTTATTGTACCGGTGCACACGGCCACAGAATTGTACACCTATTTTATAAACTGCTGCGCTGACATCTGTATTTTTAAGTTAAGTAAGTATTTTGCTACTGCGACGTACGATGGAACTAAAAAATATTCAATTCTCAATTCTTCATTGCATTCCATAATTTTGGTAAAACAGATGTTCGGCACAGCATACTAGGAGAGGACGAAGAGCGCGTAATTGAAGAGCGTTTATATTATTTAAGTGTGTATTCTGGTAATTGTATTTTAATTTTATTACTACTCTTTCTTTTTCTTCTATAATTTAATTTATTTAAGTATTTTAATAATAATTATTTTAAATAAATAATATATAACTTTAAGCAAGGTTAACGAAGATAAAATGAATGAAATATAAAATCCAGTTTCTAAATCAGTCAAAGAAGCTCATAGTTCTCAGGGGTTTAACTAGAAAATCTTAAAAAATCTGGGAAGTTATAATAGCAACTTTCCTGAAACTTCGTGGATCAAGGAAGCTTCTCTGAAATTAGATACGATTACATTTTGGTGTACATTATAGCATATTCTATCTATTTCTACAACATGAAATTATCATAGATTTATTCCTCGCTACTTCATCCGATCTAGGAGACTTCAGTTGCAAGTACTTGCAACATAACCAGGTTCTAGTCGCCGAGTCGCAACTACAATGTTACATACTGGTTCTAATATAATCGACATTACATACACGTAATATCTAATATCTGCCACATATACTTACAGAACGGCAATATAGATGTTATTGGATTGTGTTTAAGTGCTGTATAAGTAATTTGTTCCATTTATATAAGATAGCAGGTTTAGCTTGATATAGTTAGCTATTTTGTAACTTTGTAACTTTTTTCTTTTCGTGTGGTTAGTGACTAACATGGTGTCAGAGTTTTAAAGCCGCCCATGGGCCTCTGACTTGGCTTCACATACCTTCAAGATATATCTCTCAGGCATGCCGGTTTCCTCACGATGTTTTCCGACAACGTTTTTGAAGCAAGTGATAATTATACAATACGCACATGAATCCGGAAAGTCAGAGGTGCGTGACTTGGGGTCGAACTCGAGACCTATGACTTGGCAGTCCGACGGTCACACCACTTGGCTATCACTACTGTATCTGTATATTTTGTAACTAATCAGCTACAATGGTTAGTTATAGGTACTTGATACACCCTGCAATAAGAATATGAGTATATAATATCAATGATTGATGTGTCAAAAGAGTGTCCGTGGAGTTTCTTCCCCGTACGTCTCCATAGGAACCTACTACGCTTTGGAATGGGCAACTAGGAACAAGCTTCATCTTTCGGCCTGACAAACCAGTTACAAGCACTTTTGAATTGTCAAAGGGTCGGCTCTTGACAATTCAAAAGTACCTGTAATTACTTAATTGGTTTATTTGAAATAAATGCTTTGAGTTTGTGAACTAGTGGTCTATTTTCAGATTTTTCAATATTTACAGCAGTGTAAAGTTAACCATTTTTAAAAGCCTTTTAAATAAGGACCAATGAGGGTTTTTATGAAAATTCACGCCACCAGGTGGCGCCACTTTGACAAGAGGTGTTCCATTTCGACAATGAATATAAAATGTATGATAACGTTTATCATTCGTTTCATTCATTCAGTCACAACTAAAGAAAATAAAGGCTGTTTGACAGGTGGCCTGACGTCTCAGTGCTGCCACCTACTGATTGATCTGTATAAACTACTGAGTCACCGAAAAATATTGTTATGAATTGCTATATTAGGTTCCTCAAAGAAAATACGAAACCAAAGTACAACGAAATGACACTTCAAATTCTCAAAACCACTGAATCAACAATAAACAACATTATCTTCACAAATAAATTCATACAACCGCGAAATCCAACAAATGTAACGAAAATGATTGCCCGGTACACGTACACCTGTCGACAATGCACAATCATAGGCTTAGGGCACACCGTTGCAGGTACCGCTAGTGTTGTCGCTAAAACTAATACAGTTGGAACTCCGCGGTGGGCTATTATGTCCCGGGATTTATTTGTGGCAAGATGTGCCTTACCGATGTTGTGGATTATTTAACTGTCAGCTTTGAAGGCGCTGATTTGTGTTCCTGTCGGTTTTACGTTTGCTTAGTGGGTTGGTTAGGGAAATTTATTTTATTTTCTTTACGTCAGAGAAAACTCCATAATTGGTTACATACTTAATCATAATATCACAACAAGAACATAAAACGAAGGCTCTAAAGTATTTTTCAGACCACTTTGTGGTGCAATTAAAAATTTATAACGTTGTGCATAGCTGGCGTGCTTTATTACTTATACATGGTTTACGAATTATTAAAAATACTCACTCACACTCTACTCATTTTATTTTAAAACTCATTTAGATACGAGAGCATTTACTTTTGTAGTTAAATAAGTTCCCAAAAAAATCAAACAAATTAATTTAATCTCAATAAAAAAATATAAAACATTATTATCATCATTATTACAAAACATTACATAATTATACATTATTCCACAATCATTGTTTTACATCAACTAGTCTTAAGTTCAAAGCAGTTTGCATAAAACGCTTAAAACCACTATCAAACTATATAAACTGTATAAATCCTCTAAACAACAGCATTTCGTAACAATTACCACATTTCCTGAGCCCGCACCAGGCTCTATATCTTCGTAAATCGATAAGATGTCCAGCAATATCAGTAAATTGACGTCTATTTATCGATAATATCCGCCGATCGACTGCGGCGTAATAAATTTGAAGACGGTTAATTCGGAAACATTTAGAGGTCGTTGAGACAGTGTACCCGGGCCTTAGAGCTTGTAACAGGTACTTTTGTACAGTTTTAATGTTATTGCTTGTAGTACTTTTTATTTAATAAAATGTTTAGATTAGAATTGGTTAACGACGAAGAAAGGAATGATATAGAGGCTCATTGGTTTTTTGAGTGGCGTATTCAAGTCATAGGAGAGTTACGATTCAAAGTTGTGTAATGTAAAACCTTTCAGAAGATTTAAACTTATTATTATAGCCTTTTAACAACTATGTTGGGGTCGAATTCCAGTCTAACCGGATGCAGCTGAATACCAGTGTTTTACATGGAGCGACTGCCTATCTGACCTCCACAACCCAGTTACTGGGTAACACGATACCCCTTGACAAGACTGGTTGTTAGACTTTCGGGCTTCTGACTACCCGTAATGACTGTCAAAGCTGTACGAATGACTGCCGGGATCGACATTCCGATGTAAGGATTCTAACGCATAACATGCAGAGCTGATTTCAGCTACAAAAAGTAAGTATATATTTATACCAGACCAGTTCACAATTCGGAAGAAATTTTAGGATTTTCCGAACGCTGAAATCGATCACAAACCATGCACACAAATAAAATCATAATTGTTTCACACACGCATCGAACAAATGTGGGTTGTGTATCGGTTAAATCACTCGCAACGATTGACGACTAGAAAATCGATTCGTTCGTGATCGTATGCAAACATTCCACAGCCATGTTTTTATGCGGCCTATTTGAATAAAATTTCTCATTTAATATTCCCAATGCGTTATTGAACTGACTTAGCGGAAATGCTATATGTTTTATGCAAGCTTTAATTATAACAGCGGCTTAGGTACACTCCACCGGTAGTGTCGAAATCAAAATCAGTAAGAAATGAGAATGGCCGTCGATAAAATAAAATGTAATTGCTGATGTGGGAACTCGTAATTTTATACTCGTTCGGAATTGTGTCTCTGACCTTTTTGAAATGGTTCTTTTGTTTTATGATGTTTCGCTGCGATTTTGTTTTTGTTTTGATATTAAAATGCTGTTCACTCTTTTACTTTGCTGAGGAATGCATTAATTACCAATGAAACTTGAGTTTAATACTAATTAAATAAAAAGAGTCGTAAAACAACTCTTATTACTAAAAAATATAAACCGTACCGTGCCGTATACTTTGTCTATTTCTGTAACAATAAATTCGGCGTTTCTTCGCGGCCATATTCAATTTATTTATAACATAATTACATATTTGAAACATATGTAAATACATGATTAAATGAATTATTACTATTAAATCGAAAGTCCATCATTGCGTGGGTGTGTAAAGTAAGCCTAAACATATCAATAGACAATATATTATCTATGGAATACTGTGTGGGCATTAATTGGTCGCGACTTACTATAAATTTATTGTTTTTGAAAGTTATTTTGTCCTAAATAGTTGACTTTGAGGTTAGATTTCTATCTTTGTCAACTTGTTTATGTCTTGTTTGTAACGAAGTCGGAAAATTGGGAAACAGCGTAATGATTCACTACTAGCTTCTGCCCGCGACTTCGTCCGGGTAAAATTTCTTGTTTTAACATAGAAATTCTATGACACTCGGCAGTACTTTAGCTTCTTTCTCCCCCTTTTTAGGCGGTTGATTCCGATTAGATCCCAAAATCCGATCCCATTTTGTGGAATTCACAAACTCACAAATTATACCTCTTTAGAATATTAGTATAGATAGATTTACTCTTGAGTATCGTAAAACTTCTTGCAGACTAGCGCGACGCGACACCGGCTATTGTTATACCGTGAAGTTTTCTTAGAAATTGTATTGTTCGAGTCACGTCGCGCCGTCGCGTCGCGCTGGTCTGCACGAGCCTTAATTATTTTACGTGAAAAATAATATGTCCAGGATATTTAATAAAAACCTACCTCGTTGGTGGATTGGTCACCAGGCCTACTGCTGAGCATGAGGTCCTGGGTTCAATTCCCAGGTCTGGCAAAGTGATATTGAGATTTCCATCTGGAATTTCTCAGTAGTAACCCGGAGTCAGGATTTGTGCCCGGTTGATGACAATAGGGTACCCTATTACTTGGCCGATAAACATACATTACTGGCGAAATATGGGTGTACTAGGTACACCTCTGCCTAATCATTCGTGAGAAAACAGGCGTGAAGATATTTAATAAAAAGGAAACCAAAAACAAAGAAAACCATAGGTAACATGAACCAAGTCATGCCTCGTAATATAAAAACAGTACACACAACAACTTAGCATATATTTTCACAAATGTTACGGTCACACACCGCATCCATTGTTTTCAACATACAATAAACAAAAAGGCAGTTTAATGTACTTATTTTTTATTGAATCATAAGCCGTAAGTTATTTATGTTAGTTTCATGTTAAGTGGCAACTTATATAAGTATACACACGATGACATATCAATATATTATACACTTCCAGTATAAGCTGATCTGTCTTTATACGAAAAATCAAACTCGAAAGTCATTTATTCAAACTAGGCTGGGAATCAGCACTTGGTAGCCGACTGCGGCGAAGCCAAAAAAGGAGATTTATCTGTTTGACCTGTATGTATGCATGTGTGTATGTGGCTCTATGTTCCCTCGTAACTAGTAAACGCCTGAACAAATGTCGTTAGATTCGTCTTAATTGCGAGTGGCACTGGATATTAAAATAAAAACAGGCGAAAAATTTTTGCGCCAAAAAGTACTTTTAAAAAAAAATCTTCCAAACCTATCGAGTGACGTATCAAAATGAAAGGTTTCAAAGGTGATTACAAAAATATTTACTAATGATATGTTAAAATGTTAATTTTTAATGAGAAATGATAAAAAACTAAAAAGCTGAAAATAAAAAGTTTAGACTGTCCCCCAAAACGTCCGCCGTTCACCAATCCCTAGTGCTTTAGCTGGGAAGAAGAAACAAACTCAGCACAACTGTCTGTTCAGTTAGATGAACTTGATTCTATACAATACTATGCAAAGTTATTAATATTACGAAACACAAAACATTACATTAAAATATTTGCCCTATATCAGATCAGCTAGCACATACAACATACAAGGCGAGGTCAGCTTATACTGGAATTTTATAGTTTGATATACCCACATGCGTACATCTTAAGTACGTGCGCCTAAATCTAAGCGTAGGCGCAGATAAATGGGTAAAGAAATCATTAGGTCCGTTCAATAAATCGTATTTTGATTGGCCAATGGTAATTAGGTGCAGCTGGTAAATCTGTCATCGTTGAACAGTTTTCTTATTTATAATGAATTTCTAAACAATCTATTAATTGTGGTAGATTGTTATTTACATGGATTTACATATGAAAGAGGTTCCGATGACGTCTGGTATTCATTTTTCTATGCAACGATAACAAGAAAAGAAATCGATGTTTAGGAATTTTGGAGATAAGTAGTTCAACTATTTCAGAAAATATTTGTGGTTCGTATCGATTTGTGGGTTTTGTACTAATAACTTAATTTAATCTTTATGAAGATCATGGAAAATTCGATTTTAATTAATCTTCTTCTTCTTTCGTGTAGTAACTGACTATATTGGTTACTGAGTTTTAAAGCCGCCCATGACTTGGCTTCACATGGCGTCGAGAAATTTGTCTCAGGCATTTCGGTTTCCTCACGATGGTTTCCTTCACCGTTTTTGAAGCAAGTGATAATAGGGATGATGCCTGGGTAAAAAAAAGAAATTCTAATTACTCCCGTCAGTCAGATAATAAAAAAATATTAGACACGTATTTTTTGCTTTATCATATTAATAAAAAAATACTTAGATTAAACGTATTTTAAGTTGGGGAGTGGGGGTCGCTACGTCACTAGTATGTATTAAATCTACAAACTCGTGACGTCATGGCACATTTTACCTCTCGCCCTAATCTTTAGATTACGTAAAAAAATAAAAAATACGCGCCCAATATTTTTTTATAATCTCAGACTGACTAAAAAAATTTTTAAGTCATCATCCCTGTTATACGATAGGCACATGAATCCGAAAAGTCAGAGGTGCGTGCCTTAGGTACGAACTCGAGACCTGTGACATGGCAGTCACACCACTAGGCTATCACTGCTACGGGAACTTATTTGAGTTAATAAGAAACAACAAATGCATTTTTCAGTTACATTGTTATT
Source organism: Agrochola lota (assembly GCA_947364205.1). Lineage (NCBI taxonomy): Eukaryota > Metazoa > Arthropoda > Insecta > Lepidoptera > Noctuidae > Agrochola > Agrochola lota. The sequence continues at coordinate 2,876,740 of OX376228.1, read as the reverse complement.
CGTGCAAAAAGTTATTTAAAGATTTTTTTTATTTTCAAGGAAAACTAAATAAAATAAGCATTACTGTGCAATCATATCCTACCATTGTACAATCAACCTTACAAACGGGTTTCGGTCTTCCTCAAGAAACCATCCCAGTCCATATTTTTAAATCAACGAAGAAAATAAAGGAAGCACTGGAGTACGCTCCATAACTGTCGGTACAAAATAGATCATTGATAAAAACCGGCCTCTGATTGGTCGGTATCGGGTTCGCTTAATTGTAGAGTGCGCATGCGGCGGGTATGCTATCTAATGCCGATAGTAACGATAAGCTTATGAAATAATACGTTGGAACACGCCGGGAACTTATCCTGCTACTGATGCTACAAGTACCATTGGTTTCTGGTGGGATTGGTGGGTTTTTGGGTGAGTTGGTGTCGAGTCGAAGTAGTGCTGAAAAGTAAATAGTAAGTAATTCATCTGTGAGAGGAATGTTAGTAGATGTCTAAGAATCTTTTATTTTGGTGATTCTCTGGTCCTTTACAACATAAGTATTATGTAATGTATAAACACAGAAAAAAATTGTATTCATTTAATGTCAATTAGATTGGATTACTGAACTACTTACACGTTAATTAATCCGACAACGTAGATCGATAGAACTTGGATGATAAAAAAGAAAGTCAGTTAAGTACTGGAGATTAATTTCGGATAGCAATATTTGATGACTCAGATGAAGAATTCCTGAAACTCCAATTGCTTTAAAGATCTAAAACTTAAATAGAGGACATCGAGAACCAAATGAAACGCGCACAGAAAGTAGCGGTGTATATAACATTGTATATGGTAAAACGGCCATTACAAGTACAGACAGCAAGGCATGTTGCATGTTGTTGCATTGTAAGTAATCTGCCAATTTGCGATATTACTAGCTGAATGAACATCGACGCACAGCTTATGCCCGGGCTACACGGGGCTAGTTTTTCAGGCTAGAATAGTCAGAAAGTGCTAGTAAGCTAGTCACTCTGGCCTCGTGCATACAGAACTATCCTCATTTTGAGGCTAGTAAGCTAGTAAGAAAAATAGTCGGCTAGTTTAATAGGATCGGGTTCTATTTTCGAGCCAGTAGCGCCCTCCACTATTGATTTTACTATCCTGATTTGTGTATCTATTAGCCTCGTGTGGCCGGCGAAGCTAGTATCCAATCGAATCATTTTACTGCACGGCATATTATGTCACTGCAATACTATTGCCAAAAAAAAACCTGGCGTCATGTAAACAGTACCTACCCTAATTGCATAACACGCTTTCAATGACAATCCGCGGGTTTGAAGGATATTCCTAATCCATCGCTACATAGGTTTGAAGAATTCGTCTGCTCAACAGCGTTAATAACGCAATGAACGTGACTGAACTGTCAAAATGAAAGTGATTGCGATCCATTGTCATTTTATGTGTTAAGAAATTACCCTGTAGGTTTTAGCATGTGCCAAGCCAGGATAGTAAGCCAGGACATTACTTGTTTAATATCCTAGCTTGAGCTAGCCTCGTGTAACCCGGCCATTAGACTTTCTTACTTATGACTAAGCTAGACTACTTATTAACTAATAACTGCATTCCGATGCAGCATAATCTCAATAGGGTGAAGATGTGGGCTGTATCAATAGATTTGATAATGTAGGCTGTATTGAAAGGTACACGCAGCAGATTTACTGTGTCGATGGTAAAATAATAGCTCGATGTATAAAGGACGATGTGGTTTGATGGACGGCTAATAGGATAGGCTTTTTCTTAATTCAGTCTCATCATCGCGTGCTTGCTTCTATTTTATCTTTGTAGATTCTGCTCTAAAGCATACATTTTATATGCTACATTGGAAATAGAGCTTTTTTTTAAATTAGGCACTTCTTTTTTACACTAAGTACATATACGTATACGTACATTTTTAGATAGATCAGTAACCAAAATCATATTAAGTTTCTAGTACATAGTTCCAGCACACGTATCATGACAACCATAGAAACGGGTTTTCTACGGGTTTTGTCGACGGAAGAATAGATAAAATGACATATTGTGATAGTTTATCTGTAATTTTTTTTATTTTTATTTATGATATGCTCAAATACAATATTTTTTTATTACATATTGTATAATCACACTTATTTCAGTGAAAAATATCACTAACCCGATTTAATAAGTCACGCAGGGGGACGTCAATATGTCATTCCATAGGTAATTGCTGAAAACGAGCGGTCTTGACATTGGGTTCGTCCGAATTTCATAGCATTTCGCTGAGCAATGACCTGTTCTTGCACGGATGCGACGCACAGTATTATTTTTCTTAATATTTGTTACAAAAGTGGTTAACTCTGCAATTAGTATTTTGCTTTTGGTATGTTTTTGTTGTCATTTGCCAATGTCACAAGAGTGCTAATGGCGAAGAGTAATTACTTAATATAGTCTTTGGTCCATGGCCTTGACATCAACCAATAAACAATTTTTTTTTTTTTTTTTTAATTTTATATTTTGGTTGAATACAAGGCCTTTGGCTACTTTTGTATGTGTGTATTTTCTGTCTTTTTTGCCTTTATATTTGCGTTTTGTTTGTGCGAAATAAACAATTTTTCTTTTTTTCTAATTTTGTCTATTCTTCCGTCGATAAACCCGTTTCTATTGTGGTCATGCTAACTAAGCTACTTCTCAGAGAACTTCATTTGGGCATTTTTATCGTCGTAAAGTGAAAAGATGTAGAATCGTAGGTTTAAAGGTTCATCTACAAAAAGCTTATCAGATTAACTTAATTAACGTTAATTAATCAATCAAAATTTACATTTGGAAGTGGTTTTTACGGTTCCACCACCAACCTGGTAAATCAAAAACGTTCCGTAGTATATCAACTTGATATATTTATATCTGATTACTTTAATGTTCCGTATATTTTCGTCTTTTTAAAAGATGCTGATGAACTGATGAAACGCGGAAGCTATAAGATGGTCAGATATATATAATATAAATCAGGCGTGTACAGCTCCCAGCAATTAAACTTACGGCGGGACTTGCGCGCGCGCATATCGGCGCACAAATCATAATCAGCGCCACCTGTGGGCGGCTGACAGTAAAACATAGCTTAGATCCTTCAATGTGAACCATTTGTTAGACGGTATTCTATCTTACAACTATTAAAATAGTGCCCAGAATCCTTTGTACGGTTTTATATGGAATTTTAAAATATCTTGGTGAATTCAGCTCATAAATTGGATTAAGAATTGGTATTGATAGTTAGTAATAGAATTTCCTTTTGATTTTATTTGCAATGAGCTGTTTGATGGGTTCTGCTTATGTTATCGGCTTTTTCATTGACTTTTAGCGTGGGATGGATTAGAGGAAGCTGGTTTCTGCATCATAAATCATGCCACATACTGTAAATAATATTAACTTATAGTCTTGTCCCAGGTTTTCTGTTATAGCATTATGTAAATGACATGGTCAATAATGGTCATGACTCGGAACAAACAGACCTTACAAATGTTTGTTCCGATGGTTTTACATGTCTGTAAGTACATAGAACAAGGTAAGCATGAACTATGAAGTAATCTGAGGTTTATTAACTTTAAGTTCATCTTCCGTACCTTTTCTAGCGTGGTCACTAGGGCCGATAACTTCAGCTAGTCTAGCCTTTCAACTTAGTGTTGTTGTTGGGCTTCTCTGCTTCCTTTTTATTGATCTTAGGAATAATTTTAGTGAACAACTAATCTTACTCTATCTATCTAATGACAACTTTTCAAAAAGAAAAAAGTGCATAAATATTTCCACTATTTCATGTTTGTTAATATTACGGAGCTATCACAAACTTCAAGTCCGCGTCTGGACAAACGGTAGACCTCTCCCAAATTGCGTTAGGACCCCAAGTCCGGTCCATCTAAGTAGCTGGGCTAGCGGTCTACGCTATGTTTGACGACTCACGGTCTCCAGGCAAGAATTCTGCTTCTTCGACCGCTTCAAATGCCATCAGTCCTTGGAGCGCACAATACGTGAAACAAATTAAATTACTAACAAGAACAGTTATTACCTGATTAGCAAATAAACGCATGATGCATTAACTAATTACTGCCACTAATCACAATCATAACTGGACATATAAATTATCACCTATATTTCTTCAGCTGTGCTAAAACTTGCGAAGTATACACACGGCTACATATATCAAGCTACCGTGTCCAGTACGAACTGGCCTCGCTTTGAACGGAAAACCTATACCAATGTGAGAGCAGTTAATACTGGACATGTGTAACTTGATATGTAGCCGTGTGTACATAAGTCTATTAATTCTGAAATTAACCTAAAAGAAAGTATTCGCGTGATGCACGAAGATCTGGGTATTAGACCGTGGTGCGATGGTGCATGAGATAAGGTAAGGCGGAATCGAAGTGTGGCGGAAGATATGGGCTGAAATTAAAAGGAAAGGTGTATTAAGATACCCGTTTAGATATGGATTGGATGACGGATTGCAAAATGAGTATCCATATATTTCCTTGTTCCTTATGAGGGACGTAAAGGCGACTGAAATATGTTTTAGGAAATACCTTTTACTTGAACGTCGAAGCTGGTAGAATGCCACTTTTGCGTCATCTCGGTGTAAGTTTGTAAGTACATGTTAAGATTGACAATAGGTGTTTGGCTTTCTGCTTCAGCATAACCAAAGTTTATCTCATGCATTCTTCTCTCTGAAGATATATTTAAATAATTTAATTAAAATACTAAACTATATTTTCAGGGTTATCTATCAGTTCATCACTTGGACCAAAAGCAAATCATTCAGAGTGTGAATTGGAATTGCATAAAGAACATATTGCATTCTCAATTCACACTAATTAAGTATGAATTATGATTTTAAACTTAATCTGCTTAAATATGAAATTGAAAAACACTTGTCATCGTAAATTCTGCGAGTGTTTAAAAGATCATTCAGATAATGATCGTTACAACAAATTAATAGTATGTTTTAGATGTGTTCAGAAACATGTTTTATATGAACTATGTATTAACAAATTAGTATTTCGTTACCAACATTAGTCAAAGAATATTTTGTAATGTTTTACAAGCATGAAGAATTAAGTAACGAAAGTCGGATTAGTTGATGGAAAAAAAAAAAAACAGTTTTGATTATATTTTTCTTGTACCCGAACCTCTCAAAACGGTGAAGGAAAACATCGTGAGGAAACCGGCATGTCCTAGAACCGAAAATTCGAAGACACTTGTCACCCACACTGGGCCCGCGTGGTGGATTACGGCCCAGTCCCGCTCACAGAGAGAAGGGCTGAGTCCCAGCAGTGGGAACATGATACCGATTATGCTACACCTGAAGTAGATTTTTCTCACGGACACTCTTTTAAGGCTCAAACCTTTTCTACACTATGCATTAAAGTTAAAAACATGAGAACCTCCAAGAATCCATAATTCATTTTGACGTTTTAACCCCACTTAATAACAACTATTTACCCAACTCTAGCAATTTAAATGTACCATTTTAAACTCGGCGGCGGTGGTGTCATCAACCTTTTTAATAACGTACTTAATATAATAATGGCACAGTTTTCTTAAAGAAACCCGTTCGAAATTCGCGGCAGTTGTGCGTGGTGATTACACCAATTATCTTCTTCCATTTTGATATGCCTCAAACACGCAAGCTTTTTCAAAATATGAAATGCAACTAAACAATCATTATCTGTGTTCTAATTATGAAAAATAAAGAAGAATAAAACTTTTCTAATCTCTGTTATTCATGTAAAGAGGTTTTAGTCTAGTAATCAAGGAGTTGAGTCTTGCTGTCTAGAGAAAATCACAGGGACTGTTAGATGTCAGCTTTTATTTTATTGTTTTGGGTCAAACCCTCTATTGCCTTAAAAAAAAATGCGGGAATATATTTCTGCCTTTTTTTTTTTTTTTTTTTGAGGGTGGGAAATCATCAAACGACTTCTCCCGCTCTGGGCAGAGCGAGAGGGTGTGTCAGACTTTTACTGACTAAAACCCACCCTTGTTCCTTCCGTTGCCTGTGTGCCGGGGCCGCGTTATCCCTTTCGGACAAACCCGCAACCCCAGCAGGCATTGGTCTTTCGACCCCGTCGGTTGGTGCTGACATCTCTTTGAGGCGCGCGTGGAACACAACGCGCCGTCGACACGGGCCTGGTCCTTATCGGACGGCGAGCTGCCCATTGCTCACCGTCCGCAAGCCCGCGCCTACGGTGGCCGGAAGTCGGCTCTGGACTCCCGACGCCCGGGGCGTCTCCTGCGGCGACTAGGGCCGCGAGGGCGTGCAGCTTGCATCTCCCTCGCGCGCTCCGCCTCCTCCTTCGCGAGCATAACTGCTTCGCAGAAGGAGGTGACGGCCTCCCATGCACTCTCGCTCCGAACCATGGCCTGAACCAGGGCCGGACGCGAGAGATCGCCGCCGCCGATCGCCTCCGTGAGGACACGGCGGTGCTCCGCCCAAGCTGGGCAGACCTCCACCGTATGCTCCACCGTGTCCTCCGGGCGATCCACACAGTGGTGACACCCGGGCGTTTCCTCCCGCCTTACGCGGAACAGGAACCTCCCGAAACAACCGTGTCCGGTGAGGACCTGCGTCAGGCGGAAGGTGAGGACGCCATGGCGCCTCTCAAGCCACTCCTCAAAGAGGGGACTTATCGCCGCAATTGTGGCGTGCCCAGTAGGCAGAATATATTTCTGCCTACAATTCATATTGTGGTTTCTATTTTCCTTTGCAATGTCTCAAAACCATATATAAAAATAAGTCACGCCTGGTCATTGAACTCTATTAACTGATTTTAGTAGGTACCTAATGAATTGTCTGGACAGCTGAATTCAATCAGTACATAATACCTATGCATTAGTTCCGAACATATTTTAATTTTTCATAATCGTTAACAATTTAATTCATGTAAATCATGACTTTGACATCGATGACATAAAATTGCGCGGGATAACACCATAAACAATTCACGCTACTTCTATTAAAATATTAATCATCCCACAGATAACTGCAATACGGTCTAATAATTAACAAATAATTAAAAATAACACTTAATGGACTATGAATAATTCATTTAATTAAACATTCATAACACTAGGATGTACGGTGTTATTACGACAATTATTTCATTATTTATCACCAATAATTACACAATCGCGGGTTATCGAATATGACGTTTGTTGTCAACTGTCATTACATCGAGAATGCCATTTTATTTGTTATTCTGCACAATGTGTAGGTGTTAGTCATCGTGGTGAATGCACGATGGAACTGTGTAGGTAGCCACTTTATCTAAACTAACTTATCATCTTTTTTAAGGAGTTATAACATCCGCGATCCGGGTACAACTAGATTTTTGCATATTTAATTTTAACGATTATTTTCTCGAAAACTTACAGATACAATATTAGCTCAATAGTCTGCATCAGCATTATAAATAGGTTTGCTAAAACAAGGGCTAGTTTTACACTGACTTCATCAAGTTTTTAATCCCGCCAGCGATCATGTTCCGTGTATTAGTGATGTTCCCAGCAGCCCTTCATTACGGCGCATCCATCCACGTCTCGCCAATAATTACAGAGCTCTTCTAGACAAATCACGTACTGTGGTGCAAGGTATAGGAAACTTTCTGTTTCAACAGTTTCTGTTTTCGTAACAGCTGTGAAAATCTGTAAATTGTATATCAGTAGACCAGATCCGGCCCCATTTGTAGTTGGAAAAACCAACGAAGGTATGTGCAACGTCAAGGGACGCAGCGATTATAAAAATATGCTGCGATCATCGATCCGATATAGAACTGCTTTGACGCTATTAGAAATCTAAAAACATTTTATGATTAACCTATCCAAACAGTACTAACGGATTTGACACCAAGGTTCCAATGTTCCATTCCGGATTACCAAGTAGTCTCCGAAAATAAAATCGCGTCATCTGCAATTTAAAAGCTCATCTCCGACTCACAACAAACCGCACATGTAATATTTTTTTCTTCATAGATCTAAAACAGGGAAATCCGTCGCCAGCAAACTTCCCTGCGTTACGTATGTATAGGTACATAACTGATGTAATATCAGTCTGTACGAGGAAAGTCTTTTTGTGGTTAGTAGATGCGCAAACGCAAGATTATGTGATGTCTCGTGACGGGAAAAGTGCGGTGATGCATTATAGGCATAGGTAGGTAGGAGGTATTGTAATTAAAACTGTGGTGATAAAATGTTATTTGTCAAACCATGCTTGGAAATTTGAACATTGTTTTGACAACCTTCTTCGAGATAAATTGAAATTGCGGTTCTGTTTGAATACATGCCAGCGACCGGCCGGGAATGTTTGTATGAAATTTCATATCTGTCGTGTTTAGCGGCCAAATAAGTTACTATGAAAACTCATATCTGTCGTGTTATTTAAAAACTGGAACGAACATTTTACTTCAACACATGGTAACTTATGAAAGATTTTATTTAAATTTAAATTTGGCTTGCAAATAGAGCTGTTTAAAGTAAAGAAAAAACAAATGAAAATATTGGCGCGTGAATAATTATCGTTGTTCGTCATTGATTCTGGAATTTATAATGAATTTACTTAGTTTGAATTTCCGCGCAATATTTGAGAAAAGTACTATACAAGCCTTGACCCTAACCAGGCATTGATGGACTCACGTATGTGTGCCTCGGCTTCGCCTCGGTCCACATTTTCATGATCGTCCATCAATGCCCCAGTTGCAGGCCGCGACAGTAATGTACTATTGTGTTTCTACTGAATGTTTGTTAAATTACTCATCGAGAGCTTTTCATTGGAGTTTTGTTACAATTGAGTAAGGAAATAACTAAGAAACTAACTACTGACTATGTAGTAATTCGTAAAGATGATTGAATCTCCCCATATAACAAAGGCCTACGCGGTACTAATGGTAAAATTGAATAGATTTGCCGATAATAAATTAAAAAAAAATTACTAGTCATTTCCATTCAAAAAACCGTCTCCTCATAGACTACAAATACATGAACGAACAACATTCACACACCTACATCAATATTCTTGAAGCGTACAAATAATCTCGATTCTGTCCACTTGTCGGTGAGAAGCCGGGACCACCGGACCACCGCGACGATGCCCACGCGCCTCTCCGTTCGAGAGCCACTCCTGCGCAGCCGTAACGCGTGACGCTGCGATTAGTCGCCGATATGCGCATCAAGCGTGCTGCGATTTTCACGACATTATCGCGGATAGATTATGACGCGACTGTTAAAGGGTCGGAAACTTAGGGTCTTGTTATCATCCATTGTTTTTTATTTTACTATTTGCGGTTCTGTAAAAACAAAGGAAATTTTTATTTATCAAGCTACGAATCATGTGTATACCTTATTAAGTTTTATGTGACAAGCCGATCATGTAACTAGTGTAGCTGCTTAGATACCTACCGCGTAGAAAGTGCCTGTAAGCAAAAACATAATTTGCCTGATTGTCGGACGAAATTACTCATATCTATGTCACGAGACAAATAAAAATATGCAAGAATGCAATTTAATACGCAAATGTGACAGAATTATCCATGTCGCAACAACGCACATACAGACTTTATCGTCCCCACGAACAAATGCCACCGTTAAGGCTTGTGCAGACCAGCGCGACTTGTCGCGCGACGCGACACGAACAATACAATTTCTAAGAAAACTTCACAGTATAACAATAACCGGTGTCGCGTCGCGCGACAAGTCGCGCTGGTCTGCACAAGCCTTTATCCTGTGACCCAGGGTTGTCAATCTACGCGATCGCAATTAGTGGTGCGCACGTGCAGCGATGGCCTGCGGGGCAGCCCTGCGGTTGGACGATAAACCGTACGTGACGGGTCACAGTCGCAGGTTTAACGCGTGTTACAATGAATGACGACATTAACCTGTCGTTCCAATATAACGTTTGTTAAACTAACAAAGGCAGTACGATGGAAGTTACGGTAAATCATTTACCTCTTATTCCTTCAAAGCTTGTAAGCAAATATTGTTTATTGTATGAATTGGTACATGCTTGGTCCTGACCACAATGTGGTCGTTGGCTATTGTTTATGTTATCAGATATGGAAACTAGCGGACTAAGCGTACTTGTGCATTCGGACTTTCTCAGACTCTCTCTTTAATTTAGGATGAAATAGTGCATGCATCTAGCCTGTACAACCATAGACATTGGTTTTGTGGAACAAGGTGTTTTTTTTTACATATGACGAAATCTGTGACGCTTGAACGTTGGCTGTTCATCTTAGTTTTCAGTCTTGAGTTCATGACTTGACGGACAGACATACGGAAGACAAAAAAAGAAGCGAGCCTTACAGTAGTCACATATGATGTGTAACATCTGACATCTTGGCTGAGAGTATCAACCTCTCGGAAAATGTTTTGGTACCATCTGAGGGCCAACTCTAGCACCGCACGTGGTCAAATCAAATAGCGCGCGCTTCTTCCTGTTACACTCTTCCGTCCTTTTTCACGAAATAATTCCCACATATTGCAGGAAAGCGAGACGAAAAATGTTATACGTCAAGAACCCGTGATCACATTGAAAGGACGAGGACATGGTGTTGAATTCATTGTTAATCCAGGCTTGTATCGTTTACTTTTAAACGACATATAAAACCAACGCTTATGACCGTTTAGCCTGTTACTTACAAAGGTTTTATGGGTTTTATTCCCATCGTTCTGGCATAATATAGTCTTACATAAAAACTGCAGAAAATATATCTAAAGGTGGACTGACTTGCATCGTTTGTTTGTAATGTATCATTCGAGGCGAGTTACAAAACTGTACACAAGACGCGGCGAACGCTCGCTTCGAGCACATGAAATTTTCGTTTCTCATATTTCCGTTTCAAAGGAATTCACGAAAAAGCTGACAGTCGAGTGGAGGAGCCGGCGGCGGCGCTCGCATCGAGCGGCTCTGGTCACTGCACCGATGTAACGCGTTATAAAAACTCGATACATTACGAACAAACGTTGAAAGTCAGTCTTCGCCTTTAAATTTAAATCTTAAAGCACGCTAAACCAACATGTCACCCAATTTTCGTGCAAATTGCACCGTATTCGCTTATTCTACCGAAAGATACTAAAATTCGTGGCTATCAGTGTGACCGCTTAGTTCTTCTAAACCACAATATGGTTTTTGATGCGGATTCACCATCATTTCGACGGCATGTGAAGCCAAGTCAGAGGCCCATCGGCGGCTTTAAAACTCTGACACCAGGTTAGTCACACAAAAAGAAGAAGACCATCATTTTGAGCATTTATTTCGGAAGGTTTATGTGTTTAATACATTAATATTTAACTTAGATATGGCACAGAAATTTCGATATTTAGTCATTTCGCCATTTCAATTGTCTGAAGCAGGGGCGGGTTGCTAATGTAACAATAAGTAAATCTGTTTACAAATTCTTAGTTTTCATATTGTAGCCTTTAATTCTGCTATTTGCCAATGTTTTGCCACCACATCTCCCAAACTTGATATGACTTTCTCAAGGCCCAGAACTGATCCCTATGATAAATCCCTTGTGAAAGTAGCACTCCCGAACTAATGACTGTCATACCTTACATACAAGCTCGGATAGACCGAAATATAAGTGAAAGAATGTCTCTGAATATTTTTTCGCTCATTATTTCTTCCTTTTTTGCAGGTAAGAATATTCATCTAGTTTGTTCTAATTGGGAAGAAATTGTTATCTCTCCTTTTGGTAAGTTCTTTCATGCCGGCTAACGAAATACAAGAAAGAGAACTTTTTACTTTCTATTGGATGTTCGCGGGAATGTGATGAAAGGAACTTACATAATTCCCAGGTTGATTAAACTTTGTACTGGGATGACAGGCGAAGTTGATTCTGACCAAGATTTTCTACAACTAGTTCTCCAAATGACTACGAGAATGAAATATTGAACTTACCTATCCTGACAAGTCCTAAAAACTGTGCAGAAGCAGTCAGGTACTCAGATTGCGCCTTACCTATCCTATTAGCCAATAAAAATCTCTGTTCATTGCAAGGACATATAAAGTGAAAGCACATCGCGACATAATGATGTAACAGAGTACTAAAAACATTAGTGCTGTGTCGATAATTTTGTGAACACGGAAAGAAGGTAGGCGTAATGGCAAACCTACTAGCACTCTTGTAGAACTCGAATACTGTTTTAGCAATACTTTTAGTACGTTGTAGGCTAAAACTAAATAACTGTCAATTGTTGTACGTTGTTATCACTTATAGAAACTTGTTTTAAAGCTTTTTCCCAGTCATGTTTGCCATTTGACCCTTGGTTTTGTGGCCAGTGGGACAGTTAAGTGGCCCAAACATTAAGTTAAGAGAATTTGCATAGTGAACTAGTTTTTCTTATGATTTTCTTTTGTTTTACTTTCCTTGAAACTTGTTGCGTATGAGCAATGTGGGATGTGAATTGCAGTTTGCTATTTATTGTAACTTCTAGATCTTTGACTTCACTTACTGATTCTAGTTTGGTGTTGTTAAGCGTGTAAGGAAAGGATTTTACTTAAGAAGATTTGATTGCATGTATTATGTTCTTTGCATTGCTCAGCAAGTCCAGGTTTCCCCTTCGGTTTATGATCACCTGATGTACGGTAAAACCATACACTACCGACGTCTTTTACTTAATTTCATTTATTAATATCAATTGAGCAAATAGTACCTACTTCATTAGCGGTCATCGCGTGTGCTCCCTCGCTCCTTTATACCTTTGGTTCATTAAAAACATTTATTTTACATTAAACACAGCAGTATCATGGACTATCTTTCAACCTTCAAGCATGGTCCTTCGAGCCGGATGTTGTAGACATCGCTTATTTATCGTTCATTAATTTTCATCATCATCATTATCCACAGTCCATATTTCACCCACTACTGGGCATAGGCTCTTATCCCATATGAGATTTTTAATGCAGGCAGCCAATTCAACTGCTCTTCAAAATTTTGTTTTCATCATCGCTTAGTAACTAGGCTGTTATTGATAGGTCTGTAAGTAGTGCATTTTTTTTGTTTATGCCTATTTCTTTTTCTATTGCCTATTCGCTTTTGCTGTGTTTAGTATAATTTTATACAGCCTATTAAATTTTTCGTTAATTAGCTATTTCCGCCTTATCTGTGGAAATATCTTGTAACATCACTATTATCTAGTTTAAATCTGTTTACAAGCTGCTAATATGAGTGTACCAGATGTAATCTTACTAGTAACAGGTTAGATACAAGTCTGATGTAATCGTGGTTGACAGACATCCGACTTTATGTGGGTTTTATGCGAAGATAAAATGTTAAGTTTATTTTAATTAGTTGTTATGTGAAAGAACTCTTAGTGCCTGTTTCAACATGTCCAGATAGATACAATCTACCATAATCTAAATAAAAAATTGAAACCGTATTTGTATAACGACATCTTCCACATGAGAAGTCCGGATAGACAAATTAGGAACCATCATCATCATTTCAGCCGAAAGACGCCACTGCTGGACAGGCCTTACCCAAGCGCTGCCACTCCGACCGGACCTGTGCTTCTTACATCCACGGGATTCCCGCGATCTTCAACAGGTTATCGGTCATACCGATCAATATTGCTGGACATATTCTTCCATAGACATCCGTATCAAACATTTCATACGTCCTGCATTCCAAAGCAAGCTAATATAATAATACGATCATAAAACAATACATTTAACATAAGAGATGACACCACACGACGCATACCAGCACGTTTACAAAGTCCCCTGCGCGTACGCACGCTATCCGGGAAACGACGGGCGGTTGATATCACTGGTCGGTATTACCGACTGGCGGTATGGTGGTATAGCTTACCGTTGCCTTCCTGTGCGGATTTTTGCTGAATTAGTGTTACTAAGAATGTTGCATATGCAAAAAATGTTATGGGATTATCATTCGTTAAACTAGATATGATCGGAGTTTAGATAAGCCTCTCGTCGCATGACCATTCGGGCCATGCGTTTACGCAAGTAAAGGAAGATCCAGAGGCCAGAGTGGGTCCAGATTTTTTCGAAGAAGCCGAGCTCATCCCGTTGTCCTTATCTGGAACGATCTTGCCGTCTCCAGTTACTATGTCAGTTTTCTTTTTTAAAAATTCAATTTCATGAATACCATGAAAGGTTCGATTGAAACTGTGTTTCCCAGTTTCAATTAAACCTTCCTACCGCTTCTACCTAACCCGTCCATTATCCCCTTGCCCATAATTCTCCACTGGCAACAATATTACGCCTGCAATAACAGCTGTAACACTCCCAGTTGACACATTTTCTGAGTTTGTTTATGATTTTACAAGCGGCTGTGAGTCGCGACTGCGTGTCGTCTGTCGTTCCCTCGGCACTGGCGCACGCGCAGCGCTTTATGATTTTCGCGCGTCTATATTTCCTGCCTAACGGTCCGGCTAGGGTTGCCTGATAAATTAATGCGTCGGATTGAGTTATGTGCTGCGTTTTAGGAATTTATTCATTTTTGTTGTTGGTAATGGTGTGTTAATGTTTTGTTGGGAGTGTAATTGCTTTTCATTGCTGTTGTTCGTTGGCGTTGAAAGATTAGAAACGAATATGTATTATTTTAGTTTTTTTTACTCGTTACTGTTATATTCCTCGCTGAGGTTCGCCTCGTCGATTATCTATCTTCTTGTTTTTATTTCTTTGTAGGCACGCACACATCGATCTGTACATTTCAACTGATGCTTACAACTAAATGATTCATTAATTACTCAATTTCTCGTAATTTCCGGACATAAACCCCTGGTCCTTTGTCCCAGCAGGCCTTAAAAACGTGAGATGTTCGTATCAACTCCCACGCAGCATGATTAACACTGCTCGTGGTATCTGCATAGCACAGTCGTATTAAACGCTGTAGTGTACGTGACCACGTTTCGTGCTGGACGGGAATGGGGCCAGATTTGGGTTACAAATGTTACAATTTCTTAGTGTGGACGTTGTTATCTGTAAATGACGGAATAAAGCATTTGCTGGCTGGTGGTCTGGTCTAGAATGTAATTTTGTTATAATCTAGGGTGAGAAAGGCAGTGACATGTCACACACTGTCAGTGTGACATCCTCATTTATACATGTGACGTTTTTAAGTTGTACTTTTGAACAGCAGTATGTTTTATACATGGCAAACAGCATCATATTGGAACATAGATTACTTCTTTGAACTCTATAAAATGGTAGTTGCTCCGCAAAAACAAGAAAAAATACTCGCGTAATGTCAATATTTTTTATTTGTTTACTTTTAATTTCTCTTCGATCGACAGTGACCTATATGAAGAAGACGATTTTAACATCCACACACATACGTTCTTCTCCACAACCTTTGCAAACAATGCGACAACTGACGAAACCTAAACCAGATAAGGCTCTATTCACCTTTAATGTTCGTAAGTTACCACCTTGAAAGCCAACCCAGCTAATTAGGAGATAAATAACACTATGCCCAAACATCGTGCTTAGTAGTAATTGCCCGTAATTGCAATTTATTGCGTCCGCACTATAGTAACCGTTGTTTATTGGATGCCCTTAATAGTTCTATGGTGGACGGATTTAGATTTAATTGGTTCGTTTTTAAAGATTTCGCATTGGGGTTAATGAGTTTATGATCTTTAATTAGGACAGTAGTGTGTCTATCTTTCGAGAATTGAATAGAAGGATCTTTTGGCGCTCGAATGACAATGACAGGGTGGCGCTGTTGGTATGCATTTAGTGTGATTGCTTTGTGAAATGTATTGAAAAACAAGATGGCTGCCTTAGTTCCGATTTTGGCCACGCGCCAAAAGATTCTTGTACAATTATATGAAATGCATGCTATATGGCCTGCAACATTATCGTATTCATTTGGTGTTAAATTTATGGACGAATGTTGTTTTGTAGTTGGTAGCTATTTATCCGTACTTTATAGATATGTATTATTTAATTAGGACTGTAACTGCATTTTTCTTTTCCAAACACAACGGCGACTTAGTAAGGGCCTACGTATTTGCAGCTTTTCAATGGCATTTCAAACGTAACAAATAAAGCTGAAGTTAAAGCTGCAGCCCTACTTTACACCCACAGCAGTAACCCGTTCCCTTCAGCTTGTCCTTATGCATTGCACAAGATATCGCAGGTAGAATTGATGCAATTACCATTTCATTTCCGTCAACATTATACATTCTCTAAATTGAAGGAAACTTCAGCCTCCGAATTTGAATAAATACCCTCTAAAACGGTACAAAACAGGATACGAATCGGATTTTCGTAGAAGCCATACTTATTTACACTTCCCAGAATTGCCTGCAGGCGATTTTCGGTTCTCACTCTATTGTATGTTAACTCAGACCGTATTTCCGAATTTATTACGGACCCCTGAAATAAAAATGGCGATAATATCGTTAATGCCGCTAATATTTTTCGCTGTAGAGCAAAAAAAGTGGCGGCGCCGCGTTGATTGTTTCACATAAATCATGTGCAACGCCATTAGTAGGACAAATGCGTTTGCGCAAGTCCCACCTCATTTGCATATTAACTAGGCAAAATTGCTATAGCTTTGGCTCTAAAGGAAAGGCCATTCTTGCCTTTCTTTTATGGTATTATCGGAGGATGTAATGTATTCAATAAAGGATAAAGTTCTCTCTTTGGTGTGGAGGTTTATGACTTGGTTAAAGTAAGAATGCGCAGTCGCATCGAAGATGCAAAATCTTTTGCGTAGTGGCCAAATCATTTGTGTCGAATTTACATAAATCCCAACATGTATGTTTAGCAGCCGCTTCTGCCAAGACAAATATGCAAAATAACATTTACTTAAGAATCGATTTGCTAAATTAAATGCAAAGAAGGAATGAGCACGTATGCCAAAACGTTGGATCCAGTTGTTGAATTCTTTATTTTTCTACATATGCGAGTGCTATGTACTTGTCATCCATCTCCATTTAAAGACCCTAGGTTATGGCCAGAGACCCTTGACCCAGTAAACAAAGCTTTCTTCTGACATTTTTGGCGAATAATTTTAATAATACTGCAATATTTATTCAGTTGACTCGCGCCTTGCTTATTTGGGAGACAATTTCCATAAACAGTGTTTGTACCTGCCGTTCGGTTCTTGTAGATACTTCCAGTGTTGCCGACGGAATCTTAAAGGATTGTAGTCTTTAGGAACGGAAAGAAGTAAGCTCAATAATTAGAGACAACCGGACCGATATTTTTCGAAGGAGAAACATTGTTTCATTGTCTTTAAGAAGAGTCAAGTAGCAATGAACGCAGGTATTGTTTTCAGGTATTTTTGTAACGATCAATCAATATGCAAAATCAGGAAAGCTAAATAAACTGTCGATCGTTCCGTCAGAGTGCCGCGCACTTTTTGAAATCTAAAACGGTTTCTTAACAACCCGCTCGATACTTCAGAGGCATCAAAGTAAGCCCTAAGCATCGCTCCCAGCAACATTTACTAAAATATTAGTTCCTTTCACCATCATTTATGAACACAACACCCCATTTCCTTCAGTAAACTCTCGTAAATTGCTTGATTTCTAAGCTGGTAGATCAAATACACTATATTTTTCGCCCATTTCAAGACCAACCTGGACATCAAAGAATCTTGCAACGTTACAATTGCAACCAGGTTGTATTCGATACAAAGTAAATCCAGGACAGTATAAAATCGTGTGTAATGTAAAAATATTGCAATCTGATTGCTTGAAGTAAGTATAGTTTGTGAAAAAGTGACCGGGTCACTGGACAGGTCGCGGTGACATTTAACTAAATTACGTACGTGCGGGTACTTTGAGAAATGACCGCGGGTTTCGGAGCGATGAATGGCGGGAACCAGATAACTGAGAAAGTTTATGGAATATTTAATAAGGTCGAATGTATTGCTTTCGCTTTTCGCGTCAATTTAATTGGAAATCAAAGGATTGACGGCTGACATTATCGAATTTCGCTGCAGTAGTGGATTAATTAAGAGGAATTATTAGCCTCGCCTGTATTGGTATAAGTGGATATTTGTGTGAGTTATAGAATTTATATTCAGATTAAGAACAAGTATTGGGTGCGTAGAATTCCTTAAAAGTTTAACAAAAACCTCGACCGTTGGTAGAACTAAACACTTGGCTACCACAATCTCTTCCTATTTCATATTTTAATTCACTTCTTAACTGTCATCGCTAATCCTACTCACATTTTCCTACCACCATTCCATAGACTGCTTAATCTTTAAATACCAGGTTTACCATAGTAAAACCATAGATAGCTACACAAAACGGCCGACATTCTAAAATGTCTGTCACAAGATGTTAAGCATCTGTTGCGGTCTAATTAGCCATAGTTGGGCAGATTTGACATTTATTAAGCTATGACGACACGGAGTCAGGAGTTCAAAACAATAAGGTAAGAACAAATGTATTTAAAGATAATGTCAGAGCTCCTAAATAGTGTAAACAGGTCTAATGATTGTTAACCCCGGGAGTTATTGGTGGTGACTTCAAAATGTTCTAGCTAAATCGGCGCATAAAGAGTTGTATATTTTTGCTAGCGGCCACAATTTAAATTACTGTACTGGAAATTACACAGAACCGGTCGAAGTGGCGATGCTTGGGGAAGGCCTTTGTCCAGCAGTGGCCGTCTTCCAGCTGAAATGTTGAAGATGATGACTGGAAATTAGGACATACAGAACAACTTGTATTGTTTTATACTGCAAACATGGTTAATGCTTTGGTAAGTTTTATCATCTTCGGCACAGTTCAGGATGGAAACGTCACATATGATAAAGCTGTCACCAATATATCATTTTCACAATATCAGCCGTCCGTTCCAACACTATCATTACATTGAAAGCATGTAGCTGAAAATTTATATGGTTATATCTAAGTCATCTCGCAATCCTAAATCAGTTAAGACTACATCTACGTCATCCATGATGAAATGCTGCTGTCAGATATCCTTACATTAACCACTCGTCAAGCGAGATTAAAAATCAGCGATCGTCATCTGAATTCAGGTCTACCTGTCACTATATTAACGAGGCTTCGCGACCTGGTCTTTTGAGTCAAACTGGTCAGGTGGATTATTTATTGCTGGTTGTTAAATAAGTTGAAATGCTGAGATGGTGTCACTCGAATTGAGGTGTTGTAATTTTTAATGCAATTGTTACAAGAGTATTGGAAGAATAAAATGATGACTGAATATTTAGAATAATAGAACATATAGAGAAAACGGGGTATAGAACACGCTAAGACGGAAATTTATTCAAACTTCCTGTGTCCAGATGATCCTATTGACGACGTTCAACAGAATGACCCGATGAAGGACATCGTTTCAGATTTCTGGAACCTTTAGGACCAAAAATGCTCTAAATATGGTCTCAAACAATCAGGATAATGCAATATATTCTTCGAACAAATTCCATTTAAAAACCACACAATTTATCATAAGGATAAACGCACTTAAATTATAAATACCCCACTAGATAGCAACAAGAATGTATCCAGCGATGACGGACAGTGATTTTTACCCACAAGTAAAAAGTAGTTCTAAAGGTCATGCGCAGGCACAGCATACGCGCTAACTGGTTGGTCGGTTAATTCGCCGATACCGAGAAGTAATTACTTATGTATAAGTTGTATTGTTCATAGGTATCTGCAGGTTTTTGTTTTGTAAAACGGGATTTTTGATAACAAGTCTAACAGCATTGATTGCGGGTTTAATAATAGATTTGCTGAATGGTAGAAAAAAACTGTATATATTAACGTTTTTTGTTTCATTGATATCTTTTATATGAATGCCGTGTCGGGTGATGTTTATTACAACTTTAAGCGGATCGGCAGTAAGATCGTCTTTTCTAAGATAATAAGTTTTAATAGAGGTTTACAATGTTGATATTCATACGGTTGCTTTATTATATGAAAATAAAAGTCCCACCAGCGGAGATTCAAAACTTGTTGTGAAATAGCAATTCGACAAAAAGCTTGAAAAATTACATCTCACCCATCACTAATCGCGTTTTGCAGAACAGATAAAAATAACTGTTACTTTCACTGGATAAAAGTTGTTACTAATTTGTACTCGCACGTACAGATACTTTCGATAGTAAATCGTTTTAAAGCGTTTAGTCTAATAGGCATTTCATTTCTACCTAATATGCTCAGTTTAAATTTCAGCTTTTGGGCAATCACTTTCCAAGATTCAAGTTCTTTCTCATTTACATTTAAGGATGTTACAAAACCCTGTCATCATCATCAGCCTACAGCAGTCCATGCTGGAGTCATGTCCAGCAGTGGCTTATGCCTCCCCAATTGCACGCCATTCAATTCCCTGTATTTGTCATAAAATCTGTCTTACCGAAATATTTGGAGCATTGTCCGTTTGCATCAACAGGATGTCAATAGATGCGTCAGTATCATTGCAATCGGATAAAAAGTTATCGGTGAGTCAATCATTTAAACCTCTTGCATAACATACTTATGTTCTAGAAACCACACCACACCTGGTCCTCACCCCACCTGACCATACTTAGAAGCCAGTAACTCTACACTTGACACCTCACATTCTCGTATCTGAAGGTAATCAGACCCTCACCAGCCGTTGATTTGTCAACAAAGCACTTAATACAAATTGCACAACGTTATTAAGTTTTATTTGCAGCTAAATATCATTGTGCTTAAGTTTCAAGTTATGATTGCTTCATTTGAACTTAGTAACTTGATCTGATCGGATACTTTAATGTATTTCTTCACCTGAAACGGAGCTGGGTAGATATGCCTGTGATTTAATGAGACATTGTTGGGAACCTGTTCAGAGATTTGATCCTGAATATTAATTTTCGTTGCTAAATTGCAGTCGGACTAGTTTAGCCTAAATTGTTCTTTGCATTACAATCTTGGCTATTGGTCAATTATTGTCTTATGACTCTTTGTCACAATTGTCAATATTGATAATAGCTACAGTTTAACTTGAATCTTGGACTTAGTTGTTTATTGGTCCTTCTGTACGCGGTCTAAATGTTAGTATCATAAAGCTGTGAATGGGTAGTTAATGATTGTAGCAGGAGCATATACGATAACTATATATCCCAAACATACTAGAAACAACCCAAAGGAGATAGATGATGCTGCACCTGTACCTACGATTTATTGCTGATCCTGGAGAACAATCAAGTTTCGGGGTAATTGCCCAGAAATCTATTGTTTTAAAAACACCCTGTCTCTACACGAATTTCCAGTTCGATGGTATTTAAACTAGAATGTTTGGCATATACTAGAAAATAAAAGCACAGTGACTCGTTTTGTTTGCCATGGTCAGGAAATAGCTGTGTTTGACCCTGGGTCAGTCGTAAAAGGAAGTACGGTAAAGTTCATGTTAACTGAACATCTTTTCCATACATTTCCTGCTTAACGTTCATGTGATATCTATCTGCTTTTGGTTTATAAACATTTTCAATGTGTTTCTCATCGGTTGCTATGGCATTATGATTTACTGGTTTAGTTAATTTGTTACTTGTGTGTAACGGTTTTTTTATTTCAAATAATTATTTCCGATCGCTTCTAGAATTGTGTGTTTATTTGAAGTGATGGCCTTTATTGGTTTATTCATTAATAGTTAATTATTGTTAAATTCTTTTAGCTTCTTCTTGTGCATCATGTGCCTAGCCTTTCCTAAATATTTTGGAGTCGGCTTCCAGTCTAACCGGAGGCAGGACCAGGGTTTTATATGGAGCGACTGTGCATTCCTTTGAAATTAAACTTATGTAAATGACTATTGCATTCCGGATTCCTCAGTTTCACACTCTACCTACGCAAAAAACAGTCCTTGAATCACAATGTCATCTTGTCCTCATAAAGTACTTTTTTAAGCATTACCTTTCTTTTTGTTACAGGTGAGGCATCATCTTATGGCGGGTCCCATACAACGGAACCAGCGATTGCGGGGCCCTTCTCACAATAATTTTAAAATTTAAATTCGCCGGCCCACTTCACTTGTGAAATGCGACAAGTATAACCTTATTTGTTTTAAACATTCATAAATTGTTTAAACCGTGTGAAATTTCCCAGCGTCGGACGACGACACTGATATTTTGAATTTATCGGCCATTTTTGACCTCTCGCTGCCCTAAAATGTGTACCCACTTACCTTATGGATTGGGGTGTTATCCGATTTCGTTTTAATTTTAATTTTTCTTGTGCTAAGAATTTAAATAAACTCACGAAATTCTGTTTGACATCCAAAGATTCGATGTAAAAGAAAACGCATTTGAAACGAGAAAAGGAATTATTTAAAACCTTCAAAACTGAAGAGAGATTCCAAAACAATTCATAATTTCCCTAAAAAACACACCATCATCTATTTCTAAACAGACCTAACCAATCGTAACAGCCTCACATATTGTCGGGATCGATCTCGATCGTCTCGTGCGCATATCGTTCGTGACGTTGGCGGCGCGGGCGCACGGTGCGGTGTAGGCAAATCGACGGCTAATTACAGCCCCAGGCATGGGCTGATAAAAAAAAATAAAGTCGATCTTACTCCGTTTGTACATACGGTACGGGAATAAGAGCTATTTAACTTTAAAAGGCGGAAAA
Organism: Agrochola lota; assembly: GCA_947364205.1. Taxonomy (NCBI): domain Eukaryota; kingdom Metazoa; phylum Arthropoda; class Insecta; order Lepidoptera; family Noctuidae; genus Agrochola; species Agrochola lota. Next base: position 2,854,162 of record OX376228.1, on the reverse strand, counting down.
CTCACTTGTAAGGTTTGAAGATATGGTCTCTCTTTTTCTCTTCTACCCCTTCCTGCGTTCCTCTCCTTTCCTCTGGCTCCCTTTATTGTCTTGTCTGTGTCTGTATGATATCATAAATTTATCTTTATACATAATATTTGCCTGCAACTCGAATATATCGCCCCGTCTTCTTCTTTGCCTAACTCTTTTCACTGACTGTTCAGTATAAATTACGAACTATGTTGCTATCATCGTTACATACATCAAACAGAGCGTCCATAGCTTTATCTTTTTCAATATTTCCCATAGTCTGCTTACTATCCAAAAGTGCAATGGACACGTACCGCCCCAGAGTCATTTCGGCCAAGATTACCGGAGCATTCCCAGTAATTCCCTTAATTCCTCCGACCCGTTCCCCTGACTCCTTAATGTGTATTTCGGCCAGCACGTGAAGGTATTCGGAGCCTATTATTATGAATTATGAATGAATACTTGTTTTGTCGACTTTGTGTTGGAGTTAACGAACTGTAATTGTCCCACTACAGAGCAAAAGTCTATTTTTATATGTAGACGATCGACGACCTATTATTGATCACTACGCTTGTTTGCAGCGTATTGATGATTTCATCCAGTGTAGTGACATGTCAAAAAATGCCTTAACTGTCACATCGGTAGTAATCAAAATGGCTACTCAAATATCTATAACACGCGGATGCATGCTTTTACAACATAATCTGAATCAGTCAATGACCTCACTAAAAGCACAAGTTGTTACGTCACTCTTATCACAAATTCTCACACTAACATCACCACAATCACAATATTTGTCGGAAAGTCTCAAACTTCACAGGCAACGTTTTTGTTTTATAATATTAATTAATACACATACAATTTAGGTATTATGTCTGATGATATAACACAATTGTCTGTTACCTAATAAAAGAGGTAATTACTTTACTTTCGCGTTTACGTAAGATTTGCTAGTGTCTAGTTATTCGTGTGGATGTCTAATCTGCGGTATGGTACGTACGTTGATGTATGAACTTGTGAAGTGGTGCTGTGCAAAATGAATTTGATTTACTTGCAATTATTACCTATAGAAGTGATAATGCGGTATTTATGATTTATCATCCAGAATTTATGAAAAGCTCGTATCTCATTGGTGTTCTTAGTTTAACTTAAGCTATTATGTTACAAACAGATTTAAACTTCAGCACGTAGCTTTATTACGCTCTCTGTAAACGCACTCATTGCCATAACTACGATAATCTTTTTACGGCGTCGCATACTCCGTGAACGCTTGGCATTTAGGGCCTGCCTGTTAAGCGAATGCGACAATATCTTGGCTGTTTTTTATCTTCAATATTTCTGACTTATAATAATAATAATAAGAAAGAAAAATATTTTATTTGGGACTCACATAGGAAACACAAACAGTAATAATCCAACATTTTAGGTTTAAAATTGAAAACAAATCCTTTTGGAAAATCAAAATAAACACGAAATTAAGCAAAAGTTACATAAAACTTATTTTGTTATAGCTTACCGTTTCAGTAAGCACATTACCTAATTTCCTGCTATTAACCAGCAATTAAACAACGGAACGGTTGAGCAATCGGCCATTAATAATATCAGCCTGTTACTGTCCCACTGCAGGGCAAAGGCCTCTTCTCATACAGAGAAGTCACGAGCATTGATCACTACGCTTGCTCTAGACGGGTTGGCGATTTCAGAATTATATTAACTATAAGTCCAGGTTTCCTCACGATGTTTTCCTTCACCGATGTCAGTAATGTCCAAGACAAACTCAGAAAGTACATATGAATTGAAAAAGTCACATTGGTACTTGCCCGGATTTGAACCCACAACCTCGTGCATGAGAGGCGAGGCCTTAACCACTGGGCCATCACGACATATCGATATATATAATCGGCCATTAATCAATTAAAATGGAGTCATTTAATATTTCCCGTTTGTTCATCTGAGTTTAAAGATAAAGAGAGTATTACTTATTATTAGTAGTACATCTTTGTCCCACTTCTTTTGAGTAAAAATCGGTGACACCATTTTTCTTTCCTGCTGAAAATAATAGGGTGACCATCTTTTTTTAACGCATTGTTGGACACTAATAACAATAAAACTTCTATTATGTCTCATTCGGTGTCCTTCAACCGATTAAAAAGAAAGTTAGGATATTCCTAGTTTATTTGGTCTGATGCTGTGTTAATATTTTTGACGTAATTACCTTTCTGTTTTTATTTCGTCCGTGGCGTATTTTACCGCCCTATTCTGGTCAAATGTGTTTAAAGTGAAAAATAATATTTCATCGCATTTTCCTCAACAATTAAAGTACCTACTAACACTTTATTTATTCCACGTATTCCCATAATATCTCAATACCGTTCGAATATAAAATGTCCAATGTATTTGACTCATCTATTTGCAAATAAATATGCAAAAATATTAGTGAACATTTCGACTAATCACATCAGTGTCGTGTCACTACATAAATCTGTTAGTCAACGTTGTCTTCGTAAAGGCGCTTTCATACTGGCTTTAGGATTTTTAAATTAATGGGAATAGTAAAATAAAATCACAAAAAAATAATTAAAACTTTGTTCAGCAGGTTCCTTGTGTAAGCTTTTTGCCGAATTTATAATTACGAAGAAATGCAATGTATAAAAGACATTTTTGTGTGCAAATATCGTCCATGAATAGTATTAATGTGATATTCGATGTAGGTACTAGGTTATTATGTCCATGCCTTTAGTCGTAAAAAAAAATTAATAATGCGCCTTTCATATCCTGGCCGTATGTAAATTTTACGTGTACGCGCGTATCAACGCACGCATAAAAAAATTGTTGTTTTGAATTTCGAACGTAAAGAAACATGGCGCCAAAATCGTCGGTGAACGGTCGCGCGTGCGTACCGCAGTAGGCCAATGGATTCCAGTGTGAATTCATTGGTCTACCCGAACGCACGGCGAAAATTGTTGAAGCGTGCCTTTGACAATCCCCGAGCTCTCAATATTCATAACGGGTCTACTATTGTTTCCCGCCTTTAGAGACGTCACGTATCCGGCGCCATCTTGGAAGGGACGTGCTCAAACGCATCCAAAATTAGAAGAGCCTTAAACTATCGCGACGTTAGGATATCATCAAACTGTGTGTAACGTTTGGAGGTCTATTTATAATGGTGCTTTTTATGACCCAAAGAAAATTATGAATGTACGTTGTTGTGCATTGAAATCAGCCAGCTACCAGTGAGGTGGCCGTGTCGCCATACATTTTAATTTCTTTTCCTAAACTATGACTTATGTGTGCCGCGAACGCTCAGGAATGTGAGTGATGTCAACCTTTTTAGGTCACAACTCACAGCTAAATTGGTTATAAATAAAATGACGCTTTAATAAGATTAAAATTTTAAGGATACCCCAGTTAATATGATTTACGAGCGACTCAAACGTCCGTCCGAGCGGTTAAAGTGTTTTAAAACATAAATAATTCTTAACAATGATTAACCGCTAAGATAAGGCTATAAAAACTGTGACCTCGTGCAAAAACTTGTTTAACGACGTGCTTTTTTTATAAGTACATTTACCTTTTAATGTGGTCACCCTATTCTGGGTTATATGACCAATTTACATCAAGTGCTCCGATTTTGCCGACCCTGGTAAATAGGGCTTGGTATTCACGAGCCATTGATTTAATGTTGTTCTTACGTTACTTGAAACTAAATTAACGGTTCTTAAAAATATTTTGAGAACGTAAATGTAATTTCGAGGAAGACATATTAACAAAAGCTTCTCTTCTCATTCATATGTAGTTTTCGTTCTGTTACTTTTTCCAGTAAATGACAAAGACACTTTTTGCAAGTCAGTGTCAGATTGTATCTTGATTAAAATATGATTCGCCACCATAATAACTATGTATTTACAGAATTATAATCTTTAGAATCATTAATACATCTTTCTAAGTTAGATTTGTGTAAATGATTACAATTCTGTAAATAAATATTGTTATGATCAAGAATTATATTTTGTTCAAGATACAACAGAACACTGACCAAAGTCAGACAGAGCAAAGCCCATTTAACCTGTCTTTGACCATTGTTGTTCTCACTATGTTTTTAAGATGAACATTCGATTGTAGCCGTGGAATAAAGCATTGCTAATAAAACTAATAACGGCCGCGCAGGGAAGTTTTTTCAAAAAATGTCATAATATATTGTAACTGCAAAGTAAGTTTTATCGACAACTGTAAGTACTTAGGCATACAAAATCCAGGACCGGGGCAACTGCCCTCCTCTGCCCCCCCCGGGCACGCCGATGTCTACTTGTAATTAATTTAAGCTCAAATAAATCGGCGCGTGCATAAAAGTGTAAGCACTAAAAATAAACCGTAAATCGAGTAGCTCAGTTGATCGTTGAGTCATGTGACATAAATCCAATTTGGTGATGATGAACGAGAACGAAGAACGAAGAACGAATGAATTATTTTTAGTTTATGAGTAATTTGCTACGTCTTCATGCATTTTTTTGTAATTAATAAAATAGTATTTTGATATTGTTTTTCTAGGCTTTCAAAACCATAATTGTAGAATTTAATAAATGTTCTCCTTATAATATACGTATAAAGCACTTTAATGAGCTTCATCAGTTGATATCCATCAAAATAACTTTACAGCAGTTATCGAGGCCCTCACAAACTGTTAAGTTCTCAATACAGCAATAATAATCGAGCCCATCCACGCTTTTTTATGGAGTTGTAATAAAAAACGTGGATTATTTGTGGTAATAAATCATGGTCACCGTAACGAGCTTTTTCAAAGTAGGTAATGTAGTTTTGTAAAGCGAAATCTATAGTATATATTATAAAAAAGTTATATATCAGAGATCGCTTTTATGAGCAGTCTATGATTATAATAGCATATAAGCTCTACATGTAAGAAATCATTCTATGAACACCATTTAGGTTCTTTCTTTATCAATATTAATTTCAAAGACACGTCAAAGATTGTGTTGTTAGGATGTTATATCTGTCAGTCATCAAAAAGCCAGGCTTTTCATACTTAGGATGATTTATACCGTCTTACTGTATGCGCTCATCCCATACCACGGACTATTCGCTTAATTGACAACCTCTCTGCAAAAATATTACTCAAAAACTCATAGAGACTGTTTGATAACCCATTAAGTACTAAAAAAAACCAGCTGATACACATCTCATTCCCATATCAGAAATCAAATATCAATATATCATGCATCTTACATAAGCGATCAAACATTTTCTACGTACGACCACGAACTGTCACTAGACCCAATAGAAAGTAGCGCTTGCGCAACCGAACGTACCTTAAAATTTCTAATACCTCGTAAATTCGCGTTACATAAAGAAATCATCGCTTAAAGAATATTGTAAATCTTTTATACTATCAATTAATTATGGTTTCGTAATGTCCGTGTTGGATTCTTAAGTTTTGTGGAAACACGCACGCGTTCACGGTCGATATTTTCATTAACTGTTTTTTGTTATGCAATTTAAAGTAAAAAGTTTTATCCCTACCTATCTTGTTTTGATCGGAGAGTTGAGAGAAATTGTGTAAAAAAAATAAAAAAAAATGTGTGTGATAATTCGGGACAATGCCGAATTTTCCCAAAATTAGGCAAACCCTACTCAAAAGTGGCGTTATTTTTATTAAAGAAGCAACTCTTTCTACGGGTTTGAACCTATGTAATTATAAATAAATAACTTCTTCACGTAACAAGAAGTAATACTGTAAGTTGAAATATTTTAACATTATAATTGGATATTACGCACATATTATTTACTGCTTCCTTGTTCGGTAATCAGCCGAAGCGTAATAAATGTTGTGTTACCAAAATCGTATATTATGTTACCGCAGACATCGCAAAACCCGCCTTCTGAAATGCTGTAATGAGCAGTTTCAAGTTACAACATAAAATCTAATTAATCAAAATGGACTAGATTGACTACTTTTTGAACGTCATTCAAATGACAGCTCACAAAAAAACACCTTTATGTGAATCAAAGCTAGTTAAGGCGAATTCGACCAATCTTTTATACCGATTTTTGACAGATTTTGTTTGGAAAATCTGTCATCAGACATAAATTTTATTCCAGGGACAAAAACTATCATTGGCAATGCAGCCCTAAGTCGTAATTAATTCGCAATTCCTAGTCACCCTATTAGCTCTTTTAGCCAATCAGGATTCCCAATGGAACGGATGCCTGCCTTACCAGATGCGTAGCGTCTACCTTTCCTCAGACGCGATAAAAACTGTTTAAAACGCATTTCATTTTCTCTTGGAACTCGTTGAACCCTAGAGACGCACAAAATGCGGCGCTGCAACAATTTGTTGCGTGCGGTGGGGAAGGGCAAAAAGCAGCGTGCGCGCATTGCACACAAGATGCCTGCCCATTAAAATTCCCGCCCGCGCACCGCTGTCTATTTAGAGAAATAATAGTTATCATAACGAACCTTAAGCTTAAGAATTAATGGGAAAAAAGGAGTGTAGTTTCGTCGCGGGAAGTGATCTTTTTTGTGAACTAAGTGCTGAGATTTAGATTTGAACTTTCATCTGACCTTAAGGGCCTTGACAAAGTGACATTGAATCAGCGATAACGAAGACGGAAAATTAAAAAAAATTGACACTGACATAAGCATATGTCAATTCTGTTGAAAGTCGTAGAAATACAAATACGCTTTGAAAGCGATTGTTACTTCTAGGCGCTTGGGTTCCACAGAAGTATTAATAGACATTTGCAAAAATATCATACAGGGGGCATACCACCACCTCTAAAGCAGTATTATTTTAATCTTACTTCAGTGGGGGGAAAGAGATAGAGCTATGATACGTCCTCTAGAGCTTCATCTCTTTCCCACACTAATTTAATATTAAAATAATACGCTTTAGAGGTGCTGGTAGGCCCCCAGCGCATCTCTATTTGCTACAAGCTCTTTGGCCTTCCCAATTTAGTTGCTCCCATTTTTAACTTCATAAACAACAACCAATTAATATTCAATTAACGTAAATTACCAACCACCATGTAATTATAACAAACGCACCTCGTTTTCCAATATATAAAAAAAATTACAAACAACCTTTCGTCTAGCCGCTTATTTTTTTAGATACAAATCTTAACGATGTAAGGAGATTTAGTGGGTGAGAAATATTCTAGCCTATTATTATAGTGCAATCATCCCTCCCCCCCTTCATACCCTCGGATGATAATGAAAGGGCTCCCCGCCACACCTACTCAAATGCAGTCCCACGCCTGATGCAAGAGAAATTTTTGGGTCAAAATTGCTATTATGAGCCCATATCGTTACAGAATCTAATTTTCGAAATTCGAACGCATTTTTTATGAGTAAACTAGTTGTTGATTTGTTATGGATGCGTTCGGAATAGTTAAATGGGAAGAATTTGCGTGTGTTTGAAGTTTTAGCCCATGGATGCATATGAATAAAACGCAAAAAGGCACCGCATAGTCATTGATATAAAAAAATATATCGTGACAGTGTTACGATTAAAAATGGCTCATTACGTACAACTTAGCTTTTTAATGTTACGATTTGAAATTCTCGAGTCTTTCCAAAAATAAAATTCTAAATTAAGCTTGGTCGCTAAGCTGGATACCACCATCAACTTCTGCATACTAAAGGCTATTTATAAACAAGGGACAATAAAAACAAAAACAAAAGCCCAGGTTCAAGGCCTCATTCGTTATCGTGCCAAAAAATGCCAAAAGAAAAAAGAAAGATTTAGCCAAAATTGATCGGAACCTGTTTTCGATCCGTTCAGAAGATTACCATTAACAATCGGAAGACGTGCTCAATAAAATACACAATTTTTCAACTTGACAACCATATAGTATAAATTATCAAAAGTTATCAAAAGATTTTGGTGCAAACATTTGTCAGACGTGCACATCGTTATGTTATCAAAAGGCATTATTTTTAAACATATCATCGAGCAAAAGGTATAATAATACATTCTGAACAGGGATATCTTACTTATTATCATCAGTCAAGTTGTAATCCTGGCAAGATTTTTGTTTTCTTTTTTTTGTAACTAATTTAATCCTGTCACGTATGGGTTCATCATCAATGTCATCATCATTGGCAGCTTTGTTCCACTCAATGTATGGTTTGAACTGAACTAATTTAACTGGTTCAATAGGCTACATATTTTCAGATTAATGACGTGAAGTCCCCCGTCCCGTCCCCTGGTGATAGATATATGGTGAGGTTTTAAAGTAACCCCTCGCCTCCTACCCAAAGTCACGTGATTTTTTTTGGTGCAAAGTATCTTAAAAAATTACAGAATATTTTATCTTTAAAAAGAAAGAAAGAAAGCAAAATATTTTATTTAGGGGGCCGCTTTTCGGTTTAGAAATGCGCGTTAACCGAAACAATAAATACACGTGATATCTCACTACACCCGCCCTACGCCCCTTGTGATATTTCGTGACTTTTTCAGAACCCGGGGGGGAGGCCCCCCTTTCGAACCTCACGTGATTTATGGACGACCCCTAACACACCGTTTATCGCAAGCATCTTTCTATCGTCAAAAAATCCACACTTGTTCAAATGTAACTACGAATCTGAGAGATGAGAATGATGTTCAATGGCGACGGTTGACATCGCAATCATACGATAAATTAGCTAAAAAGCATGCAATAAAGAATTCTCATTCATCTCCTATCATTTAAAAATATCTTTTAAAACTAAGAGAGAGTGCCTTATATAGAATTTGATAGTTTCGCGTGTAGACCAGAACTTTCCACTCGTAGTTATTATTAAATTAATCGATCTATTAATTGATTTCGCTATAGAAATTCTGCGATAGCTCGATTTCTCAGTATCGGAGAGAAAATAAAAATGGGCTGTTCATTAAGATAGGAGAGTAGTTAAAATTAATAGTAACAGTGACCTTGAAATTCCACAAGTTCAAGATCAAAGTTTACTGCTTCGTTTACCTTGTGTTTGCAGATTTATGACTCACAGGCATAGTGTTCAGAGCATGACAATTTTAAATCTTTTGTCAATTATATTATATTATATTATAATCTCAGTTGGTCTCAGTAAAAAAAAAGAGTTAAAGTTTAGTGTCACAAATAAGAGCATTCACAAGAATATGGTACATCATAGATACAGTATTGATTTATTTTTACTTAAAGTACTAAAACTGATACCCAAACAAAGCCGGCTTGAATCCAAATGAAAACTTAGTCAAGATTTAAATCAAGTCCTCCATCATTTCTTACGCAAATAATCGCCTCTTTATTTTTTAACAATAGACAATTACAAATAGCATTGAAAGACCGACGGATGACACAAGAAACGATTCCTCAATACAACAAACAACCACCTAAGCTTGACACTTCATTTGACATTTTCTAAAAAGAGACAGGTGTCAAGAAATTATGGTGGTTTGTCGATAATTTTCTTTATAGAAAGTGAGTCGTTCCCAGCGATGGAAAGCTGTGTATGGAAAACTTATTTCACTAAGTGAAAAAGCGTGGTAATCATTGTTGGTGATGACGTGAAACACAGTTTTCTTTTATTGCTTCATTTTCTTTATTGACAATGCCTGAGTTTAATGGTTAATAAAATCTTGCTTTATGTTCTCAGTTTGTTTGTTTTACAACAATTACTATAATTGGAAATTAAAGCAATGGTTTCCGAAGCAGTAAAGTTTTGGACGTTGTGACAAAGACAATGACAGTATTCTGCTTTAGCGACTGCTACTCTCATATGTCTAACATTAGAAGTTTTGTCAGGCAATTATAAAAGGGTAATATCTAATTCCCGTAAAAATATTTTGATCTTGTAAATATGATCGCCTTTTATACTCAATGATCTTTTTATACCTAGCTAGTCTTTTTAACTGTCTGTACCGTTTAAGTTGGAGAAATCTATACATAAAATAGAATACTAACGAAGTCAAAACTGTACATTGAATATTTTTGAAAAAGAGTAATTGCTATGAGGTGAATAGTCTGATGCCGAAAGCATAGTTTTTTTTATTTTTTGTCTTTGGCTGGATGTATGTTACGGATTGGCGCAAAAATAGCTGAACGGCCGCTGACAAAAGCGGTGTCATAATAAAATAGTAAACACTCTAGAATTAATTATTTCAAGATGAAGGCAGCGTATACAAGCATCAATTGTTCCGTACCAAACCTTTATTGTATTTAAATATGATGTTACAATATCTTAAAATAGCGGGCGGTTGCGCGGGCGCAAGTCGGCGCGTCGCGCAGTGGGCGTGACAATTTATCGGCGGTAATGGCGAAAGTGTCGCCGCGGCCCCTTTGATCCAGTCCCGGTAATGCTGATTAATTATTCGCGATCCAGAGAAATTCTAATTTATATGGTGCAGTTTGCGAACTGTTTTAGAAATTGTCGAGTAGGCGAAACTGTGAAGGTGTAGGTTGAGCTTGGTTTTGTAATAAAAGGGGACTTTTATAACAACAGTTTTTTTGTTATGTGTCATTTTCAAGCCAAGCTGATAGTTTAAGATACATTTTTGGGTCAACTTTTAGGTTTTGCGTGCCCGAGCAAAAACTTTGATAAATTAAAGGCAAACCATTTTATATCTGATCAAATATTCAAACCTAAACTTTTAACCGTACGGGTTGCAGGTAAAATCGAAGCCAAGCTTGAATGAATTGGCATGTTACAAGAACCCGACAATAAAAAAAAATCTCATACCAAAACCGAGATCCATATATTTTCGCATAAACCTCCATTTAAGGTAGATTCGGACACATCGGGAAAACAGAAATATCTATCACTTGTTTACGATAGCCAAATTACCGTAAAACCATTGTAAAATAGCTTACTTGTTTGTTAACCGGATTCAATGAGTTCAAATGTAGGCGCAAGAAATGGGCGGCGAAATTTCAAAGAGAGTAAATTATCTGTTTAAGTTCCCAGAATAGTAAGGAGTGACTCAATTCATGTGATGTAGTATGTAGTTCATGCCTTTGAAGAGAACCGACTGATAAACGAAGGTCGAAGAACAGAAATAGTTAAAATATAGCATCAATTTGATGAACTGGCAAAATAAAATGTAGTCGACCCCAAGATGTTTAAGAGACTAACAAAAGTCTACTTTGTCATATGAAAATAGGTGAGATCTAACGAAGATTTTATCCACAACACACTTGAGGAAGTCTGGCCACATCCTATTGATGAATAATATTTCCTTTAACAACCCCAATAGAAAGTAATTTCGTTCCGTTTTTTCGAAGAAGAAGAAGAAAAGTCGTTGGTCTATAACTCCATAAGACACTGTTCATAGAAGTACATTCTGGCCTCCCTCCCACAAGTACACACAGTCAATGAACACAAACGAAGTCAAGGTGAGGTGTCAACGCTTAAACAATCAAACCGATTGATTAGATCACGCGAAACAAATTATTATATCGCTGCAAGACAGAAATATAGATAACGACTTGTAGAGTAGGTTTAAGAGCTAATAAGCGTGTATAAAGCTATTCAAGATACGTATATATACCTAAGAGAAACTAAGTACAGTTAAAGTTCTCTTCAGTCTTCTAAATGAAGGCAACAACTTAATATCGGGAATGAACTGGCCATATTTTTGACGTTAGTTAAGTTATCAAATCTTTGCTTCATGAACAAGATCTTTGTTCTCTAATAAAGAATCTGCTTACGAAGATTACTGTTGGAAGCGGTACTGTACTGTACTGTACTGTAGGTGAAGTTGGAATTATCCTAGATACTTTCCAGGATACTTTTCAGGCTAGATTTTTTAAAATAAGTTACTGCTTTATTCTTACCCTTCTAAATAATATTAAAACAATATTAGTTAGGCGTCGTCATCATTGTTATGTAACTGTACTTGTAAACCATCATCTGGACAACGAAGATCTCTATCTTTTATTTTGATACCATTTTCCTGTTCTCCTATCTCATTTCTTTGTATGTTATTAGAAAGAGAGGAGAGTAATTAAATATTTTAATTAACGGTTTATTGATAGGCTTTGTGCGAATTTACGTCCCGTTCGCTATTGTCGTGCGGACCGATTGACTCGGCCATATGAACTGAGCATACGGTATTGGCAAAAAATTAAATCATACAATGGGAAAGAAATTGAGAACCGAATCATCAGATCCTTTAAAGGAAACTTAAAGAAAAAGGCTTACTTAACACTAACAGATCTAGATATTGCCTAGAAAAAAGCCGTAGCGTAGAAAGATAAAAGATGGAATTTAGGATAACAAAAACATATTGAGTAACAATTGATATTATATCTATGCTAGCTGTAGTAAAAACAGTGTCGCTGAAAACAATCGTCTGCAATGTTCCCACTGTTGGGACTCAGGCGTCTTCTCTCCAAGAGAGACTGAGCTGTAATATACCACGCCGGCCTGACATGCCGCTTTCCTCACGATTTTTTCCTTCACCGTTTTGAGAGCAGTGGTGATTTAATAATTATTTACACAAAGTCAAGTGCCTGCCTGCGTTCTAACCCACGACCTTCAATTCGTAAGTCGGAGCCATTACCACTGGGCTACTACTCCACACTGGTGTTTTCACACCACTGCGCAAAAATACTCATCAACCAACAAACATTCAATCAGCTCTTACATTCTCAGAACCCAACAAATCATCAAAGGAGGTCACCCTGAAGACTCATTAGTGTCAATACGACCAACAGTAAGTACTTGCCAACAGTGTCTGTCGAGACGTCTCCCGATAATCTTCTATAAATAGAAATACACGTAAAAAAAGTTCTGTCAGATCGCGACCAGGCCGACGACTCAATCGGATCGGCGATATCTGCACTAAATGGTCTGTCATTAAGGCTGCGCGGGCGCTTCTCCGCGCATGCATCAACGCCACAATGGCACGATCTACAATTGAGATGTAAACGATAGTATTGATGGCAAATTGCATGATTACTGCCATAATGATGTCTGAAGGTGACATTGTTACTCGTATAAATAACCACTTAATTTTTTCTCAAGATATGCTCTTTAGATTTGTTTTCATAATTGATGCTAATGAACGTCTACGTTAGATCTTCCCGACAATAGCTTAGATTTTACAAAAATCATTAGAAAGCGAAATTAACACTAACAATTAACTGCTTTTAAAGGGTTTCCTCGTAAATCTTGATAATGAAATGCTTACCGACTCAATGCGGACGCACTTTGAGGAATTCCGAACTCTACTCCTTTCAGCTTTAAGTTAATTTTCGTTCGTAGCACGGGGTAAAGATAAGTCATTGGAAAGTGAAATGGGGGCGCACCTGACTTTGCTTTCTTTACGTCTCGGTGTTCTTTTTGCTTCAGTGAGAGTGGTCTAGATTCGATAATTGTGTCGGTAGCGATTCCGTGACGACTTCGGAACGCCCTCCCTGCACTAACCACGGGAAGCTGATTCATCGCCACAACACTTTCCAAAGGCTCACAATTTGCATTGCTAATTGAAATATTAAAGACGTAAAAATTCCCAGCGTGTTCACGGCTAATGCAAATAATTAGAAATCCATTCATCTACTCAGCTCTCTATTGACGACCATTCAGGATTCTTGAATGAATATGGATGATTTTTTTATCGATCAATGACTGTTAATTATGGCGACTCTGCTTTAGTACGTGCAGCGTATTTAGTAATTTGGAGATTCATAGTTAGTTCTAAGTGATGGTCTTTGACGAGTTTTTTGTCGTCTGCAAAAGCATGACCATGACTTTTATCTTGTTGTGTTCGGGCTTCTCATTTTGAGCAACTTCCGGCGAACGTTTTAACGGATACCTGTTGAATGTAAAAGTTGCCAATAAATAATGAACGTGCTAATATATCAGGCTTAACAGAAACATAAAAATTGCTTCCACTTAATTCTTACAAACTGTTGTTAGTTTATCTTTTGTGTCTTGATTAGTTATGGCTTCTCATATAACATTATTAATCGATTCTATAATAAGATTTGCATGATTTCGACGACTTTAATATTTATGAGCAGATAAACAGATAGTTTCTAATTGGCACGCCCACTAACGACTGTTTATGTTTGACAATGACCACTCTCTGGGGGTCCTCGTGCTCTTATCGCGCAGTGTTTGTTGAAAGTCGTGATTCTATCAACATTTTTGTTTCATTGTCACTAGTTTTTGTATCGAGATTGTCTGATTTTGATGCGATAGAAAGTAACTTCACTTTTTTGCTATTGTCATTTTCATCTTTTGTACTTTTTTATTTGTTTTGGATAGTTATTTTGATAATTTTCTTCGTCACACTCCCTGTTCACGCGCAAACTGATGTTGATGTAAGTTATCGCACTTTCTCTGAGGATTGCCGTGTCTTGTAAGCTGAGAGATTGATGATTAATCAGTACTTGAGCTAGACTCGTGCGCAGACTCTGCGGCGCCCGGCGCAGCGCTATCGCGCATCGGGCTGCGCGCGCGCCGACGAAAGTGCAAGTCGCCCAGTTCTCACGACCCCCCTCCGCCGCGCCACTGCGCACGACCTCCATCTACCGACCGACTTGAGAAACTATCGATTATTGTAATTCGAATTATTTACACTTTCGGAAAGTAATCGTGGCCGCGCAATGCGCGCATGCGCGTGCGATCGCCCGCGATAATGAACGCCATGTTTGGTCGGCTACGTTGCCAACCATTTTGTTTGAAATGTTTCTTTGCTTTGTAATTTAAAGTCTAGTTAGTTAATTCTCTGCAGTAGAAGATAATTCGATTAAAAGTAAATAAATAATTATTGTTATTAAGTTCATACTAAGAAAATGAATACACCAGGAAATAAGACGTGATTGGATTTAACATTTAAATGTTATAACTTTTATGTTAATACAGGGGGAAGCAAATTAACTCGTTTAAACGTATTGATTAAAATTATTAACCAGGTTCAAGTTAACTAAAGGAAATTGCCAATCACCGTTATACCTTCCAATCGATCGCAATAGTCACCACTTTCAGAGGCAATCGGCTCATATATCAATTACGTATCTGCTTCCTCTCACAACACAGAGTTTTATATGATGATTGCCAAGAGAGACCGCATAAATGTGAGGCATAAAATTTGGAGAAACCTGGTCTAGGTGGAGTTCCCCCTTGCGGTTCCTGCTTTCAATTCATGCGAAGGTCGGATCATCAGCCAGGATCTCCCATCTTGGATGAATATCATGCAAATACATAATGTAACCCTTGCTGAGCTGCCTTCTGCCACATGAACGCAGTTGATCAACATTCACAGCCAGAACTCCATAGAATTCATGAACTGATACGTCAACATAATTTCGGTTTATACAGGTATTAGAAATGCCATAAATTTAGGATAATATTTTATAACTAATGTAGCTGTCCAAGTTGGAAGCTTCAGTGTTTTAAGATGATCAGATGGTCCAGTGGTAATAAGATACGAAATACAATAAACAATAACTATAATAGAATTACAAGACGAAAGTAAAGTACTTAACTATAGTGAAAATAAATAAAAATAGAGAGAGAGGAAGAAGAAGAGAGCCAATGCAGAAAGAATAACTAACTTGGGATTTGTAAAGCATGGGGCACCTAACCTAACGTTTATTTTCTGGTTTTTTGTTTGTAATGACACAGGCAATTAGGCAAACAATTGAACGTTTGGTATAAACAGACACAATGAAAAAGATGCAACCATAGCTGGCTGAAAAATTTGGAAAACTAGAGTTTAAACAGCATAATTTAAAAAAATACCACCATATAGACGAAACAATCTTCCCTCGCTTCTGCCCATAACTCGGCCTCCACCAACGGATAACCATAAATAATACCATAGACTATCCCATGGCTTCAGTAGTTTTATGGTTGTCACACAACAAATTTATGGTACTTAAGGGAATCAGATGACTTCTAGCATACACGGTAGCTTAATAAAAATAACGTAATAGGTTTTTGGTAGTTATGGTCATAAATTAAACGATTTTCGTAAAATTTTATGAGATTTTATGAGACGTTTTGAATGGTAACGTAACTAATATGGTAAGCCGGTTGTCGTCTAGTGAGAGTTATAAATAATGGAGATAGGTCATGGGGGCTTAATGGTGATGGGAAGAGGACTATGAGTAATGCTCGTTGACCCATAAACATAGGATATAAAGAATGACTTTCGATACCAAATACGATTCTAAGTTAACATAGGGCTAGTCTGCTAGTCCTGTGGTTAAGAGTTGCTCTTGCTGAACAAGGAACCTTTTTAAGGTGTTGCAAGAGAATCTTCTTAGCGGAGGTTTAAGGGATAATTTGAAAGTTTCCAGTGCTATAATATAGTACTCAGTAGTTTGGAACCCGGCCAATGTCAATAACTTTAGTATCTGACCGGCCGAGCTCTACTCGGGTGAAAATAGAGAATCCTCATGTAATAGATAATGATGATAAATGGTGTAATAGATGATGATGGTATGATGATGAATGGTGATGGATAGTTCATACTAATTCCATGTATAGTACATTCCATGCTGCCATGATAATAGGTACTAACTAATTCCATGCTGCCATCATAGTAGGTACTTATTACATCCATGCTGACATGATAGTAGGTATTTATTAATTCCATGCTGTCATGTCATTATTCTAAGCCATCTTGTTTTAAACTTTGGGCGACCGAGCTCTGCTTGGGTGAAAATACGGCGAAAACGTATTTTCCCCGATATGAGACATAGCTAGATCGATTTTTCGCCCCCGTAAAACCCTATATTGCAACTTTCATCGAAATCGTTAGAGCCGTTTTCGCTGATCTCATTTACTAGTATAGGATAAATACAGTCATAAGCGAATTACGGAACTCCTTTAGTCTTGAACAACCCTACGGGAGATAAAGAGCTAAAATAACTACATGATAACATTCTAAACATAATGCCAACACGTAAATTTATCCGAGACATAGAATTCCTTGGAACAACACTAAAGTAAGGTATTAAACCATATATGGTATTACGAATATGGCCCACAAATGCATGCAGGTTTGCATGGTAAGTTTATAGGCTGTGGGGCTAATCCCCATAAAATGGAATGGTAACTTAAATGGGCTGTTAATGTTGTGGGACTATGGTGTAATGTAATGTAGAATTTAATGGTTTTGTAGGTTGTCTGCCAATACAGTGGCGGGTTGTTAAGTGTTATTTGTAAGCTTAAAATAGATGAGTTACAAATGAGTTTTGAAAAGTAAAGGTAAACTTTACATAATAAATATACCTGTCCTATCTACAAAGAATAAGTCACTATCTTGAGTCATGTTTTTCAAGATAATAAGTAGTGTTTTATTTTAAGATGCAGTTCTGAACGTCATTGATGCATCTGTCTAGCATGATGGTTGCAATATGGTGGGGTTGGGTAACTATGAAGGGTCAAGTACCCTTGACCCTTCATAGTTACCCAACCCCACCATGCGTGATAATTATGCCAATATAACTCATTCATCGCAACGTTCATTGATATGTCCATCGAAATCTCCAAATAGATACAGACCCATACAAAATAATCTCACAATTTCGCCAAGTAGTCAAAGATCGTTACTGATTATAACTCACACAGTCACCATTACAATAATAATTTTCAATTTGCAACTCCCGCGCGATACGATCTAACGGCGCACGCGCAGCTGTCATTCGATACGCATAGATTTGTATTGTCGCTTTAATGCCATAACGGTGTTGCCGGTGACATGTGGGACTGTGGGACTGACAAACATACTCCGTACTTTAAGTACTTTTAGTAGGTATGTATATAACATTATGAAGATTTCTTTACGAGTTTAAAGGCTGTGTCACACTTAATGCAGGCCAGGTAGATACCCAATGGTACCCAATGGTAGATATTCGCCATTGATGACTAAACTTCTCAACCATAGCTAAATCTGCTTGTCATGAAAGTCTGTTCATGTCAATGTCCTTTTCTTGTGTCGGCACGAGTTATATAGTAATCGCTAATACCGCTGTCCTGGGTGCGCCAGATCATTCATATCAATAGTACAACGGGTAGGGTTCAAGCTGATAACCAGTTTGGCTCAAGCCAAAATCTCCTTCAATGAACACCTTGCACATAATTTTATTGCAACTGCTGCTGCATCACACAAGTTGTACTCAAAATTTGCAGCTCCCTTTTGTATAGGCTTGCCACAATTCCACAAAACGACCACAGGAACTACGTTTGCCTCAGCTCACGAATGCAGCTCATGGATGTCGTTAATCGCCATCTTCAACTGTCCATAGATCGGGTATAAAACGTTTTACGCTTCATTATAATTATTGTACAAATGCCTCTGGGTGCGAAGACTCACTTCAAGTTCCGTTAAAGAGATCATCTCCCTAAAAAGATGTCTCTATAATAAGAATGTTACTATATTTCCGACGTTATTTAATCTCGAGCAGGAAAACACTGTGCTTATTCTCAATAGTTTTTGCAAATTATGAGTATGCACGCGATTGAATTATACTATTACAATAAAATACGTATGTATTAAAGAAATATATACGGGACTTTTGATTTTAAAAAAGCACTCGTGAAAACGATGTAAGAGTGTCGGTAATAGCATCTCTAAGAATAAGATAAGTTTCAAAAAGAGCTATTAAGACTACAGTCTGGAGCGGATTTTTAAGAGCTGATAGAATTGCCCTGCACCCGAATTGTCACATTTTAAATCACAATCCAGGGGTTTTTAATGAAATTCCCAATCCATTGATGCATAGGCTTGAAAAAATCGACTGCTCAACGTAAATAACGCAGTGAACACGGCTGAACTGTCAAAATAAAGGGAATTGCGATCAGTTGTCATTTTATGTTTGTTACGCTGATCTGATAAGTGAGTATGATGAAGGAAACTGATATATTCCAAGACCGGAAAGTTCTAATCAGACACTAGGTGGTATATGTAGAAGATTTGTAATGCAAACTGTCACAGGAAAGTTCAATTACATCTGTTCATTGCACCAGTACAGGTCATTACACTATCCTCACACCAAATCGACTAGAGAATACCAAACTGTACTACAATTACAACAAAAAAAAAAACACCGACAAATATAATTCGCACACGCATCGCTGAAAAAACGCGATGGCGTAAAAAAACGAAATCGTTGCTAATTTGACGCGAATCACGCAATGAGAGTAACTGTCACAGTGACGTAAGATGTCACTGACCCCGGTGACATCGCCAAACTGTACCTTGCTTTTGACGACTCTTTTGCTAACTTAATAAATTTGATTACCATAGCTTCACGGTATTTTCGTTTGGATAGATGCGCTACGGCTTTGGCGACAAAAAAAAAATAGAGATTACCGCTTATTCTCTGATAAGCTGGTCGCTGAGTAAAAAACGTGTCGGAATATTTTCTATCTGGAAATTCTCGGTGGAACTTCGGATTCTGGATTTGTGCCCGGTTGATGGCAACAGGCTCGCCTCCTATTACATAGGACTTAAACATAATTGCTGAAATGTGGGTGTACTATAGATACACTTCTGCCTAAACCTTTGAGGAAATGCTGGCGTGATGTTATGTTATATTTTTTGGGTATCTGTCATCAGATCAAAGTCGTATATATACAGAGAGTAGTATGGGATGGCGTTGCCATTACGTATGAAGAACATGTGAGATGATTTGGGTTAGAAGCAAATGAACACTGAGATGATGGCTAATAGAGATTTAATATAGAAGAAGTAAGCTTCTAAAAATTGGGATGAAAGCAGGAGGCTGATAATGGTAACGTACCGTCGAGTCGTTCAAGATAGTGTATCACAAAAAACTTATTTGAATGTCGTCATTAAAGGATATCTCGACGAAAATGAAAACATCCCGAGTAAACATAAACTCAACAGTTAATTGATTCAGGCGTGACTTTGCGGAAATCTATTATAAAATACAATAGACGACGTATATTTAGTAACCTAATCCGCATAACTGTTCTTAAAGAGTCATAAAGAACCCTGTGAGAGTGTTGATTTCTTATAGGGTTCTTTATGACTCTTTAAGAACAGTTACGCGGATTAGGTTACTAAATATACGTCTTCTATTGTATTTTATAAACTCAACACTATGAAATCGCCACACGCAATAAGCAAGCTAAGTGATCAATATCAATGCCCTCTCCTGCCTGTGTGAGAAATGGCATTTGTCCTGTGTACTGGGATAATCACATTTTGCCTGTTTTTAAATCGAGTATTACTAATTAATGATGCATTCACACAATACTTCCCACTATTTCTCACGTCACTAAGGAAGTTAACAATGATACATTGATGTTAATATATTATAAAGAGTATCATTGAAATACTAATAACCTGCGAATCACCCTTATATACATAGATAATCATGTTGTTGATATAAACAACGCATCCGATGAAAATGAATTATGCAAGATACCGTCTTATCTAACGCTCTATGGAATGTTAATAAAAAATCTATTTTATGGCTAAATGCTAAATTAAGACATTTTGATTTACATATGTAAGGATAAACTACGTCTTTCCTGGCAAATATTTGGTTTGTGATAAATATGACGAGAATGACAAAAATAATTCGGAAGGCAAGGTTATATTAAACTTTGTTTACAACGTAGTATAAGTCCCAGGTCAAGTGACTGACATCAATCTATTCATGGACAATATAAATGACGTAAACTAGCAACTTACAAAATGGACTCCTATGTTGTAGAATATAGTCTACGTATTGTCGACTCAACGTTTACTGCCGGTCATGAATCTCCAAATTGTCTGCCATGAACTTCTGCACTTACCTTTTCATTTCTAAAACTAGCATCCTTCACAAAAGCATTAGTATAGTATTTATAACTCGAGCCTTTTTTAACTACAAAACCGGAGCTGCTACCATCCTTCCTCCATTTGCTTCGGCCTCGTTGATATGTTCTGGTATTATGTATTTTTTTTTGCAATTTCGTCAACCAAAGATTTTTCTCGTCCTCCGTACAATTTTCCCAGCCTTATCTATCACAGGGTCAGTTGACACGAGAAGGCCGCGCGGTCATTAGTAGATTCATGACCAGTTACCTACTTTCCACCGTATGACCTTCGCAACCCTTGGAGAAAACAGATTTTCGCATTCTGATGTTATCAGTAAAACAGGTGGGGTCTAATCTTTACCTATCTCGCTGGGTATTGAACTTGCTTGTTCAACGTTTTAAGCTGGAACGATTGGAAACCTGAAATCGTTGCAAGTTTTTCTTGTTTTTGACGATCTTTACATTTTTAGACTTAGTGTGGAATAAAGGAATTAATCAGTGGCTTAACATCTGTATGGGCTGTTCGATTTTTTTCTTTTGTTTTGTCGTTGCTACTCGTATTATTTATAAAGTAAGAATAACTAAATACTGATTGCCATATTGCAAATCGGATAGATATAAATTACAAAAATATGTCATCGATTACTTATACTTTGTTTAATATAATACTCGCAGGTGTTTTCCTAAGACCTTGTTAATATTCCTGGGATAATTCCAATATCAAGTTTTTTTAACATTATCGTTGTTATAATGTGATGTCCATACTCCATTCTAATCTGTTGACATTTTTACGCAAAGTTGTAAAATAGATAGACTCAGACGGTGAGAGATTATAGTTTTTTTTTTATAAATGCAGCTTTACATTTTACTGCGTATTAAAATGGGGTAGAGATGTTATCCTTTGAGGACACAAAGAAGAAAGTATTATGTAAATTGGCTTAGCCGGTTTTGCTGTGGATAACAAACTTCATTGATGAACGTACCTATAACACGTCTATAATTAAAAAGCCAGTCTTATAACAATTCGGTATTTTTATTTGCCAGACGTACCTCTGCCATTATAAATCAAACTAATAAGAGAGGAAGATACACAAAACATAATCATGATATGTTGCCAATAGACAGACGACCTTTAATTCCTGAGAATCCGATTATGTTAGAACGGATACTTGATTTTCATCAAAAAACAACAAAACATTTTGGGTTCCAAGCTTAAAGATATTTTTTTTTATTCTAATGAATTACAAGGGTGTCAAATTTGCACATATATCGATAAATACTCAAATCCTCTTAAAGTTTAAGAAGCGTCATTACTAAATCGTTTTATCAAATTCTAAGATTCGAACTTAACGCAAAAAGGCAAAAGTCGTGATCCATAAGAATGCTTTTTATGTCGTAGACTTTCAATTTTGAAACGAAACATTATCTTTCTTCAAATTCAATTCTGTCGATCAATTTAGCTGTTCCATTATTTGTAATAATTTTGTAATTGGCATTTTTATCATAAGTTTGATAGCTGCCATCTGTACTAATAATATCATTTTACGATCACAATTTTACTGTTACTTTATACATTTTCACTTTCGGTCCAAGACTAGACCGCGTGATGAACTATTACCAGGTGGAAGTGATATTAACGGCTATATTTATTTGTCAACAGGCAAGCCGAAAGATATCAAAATGCGGGTATCTGTTCGTGGCTCCTGGGTGGGACTTCTCCAATCCGCTCTACAGAACAAAGGTAAGGATTAATCAAGTTAATAAATTAATAAGCAAAGCTCCTTCATTTAACGTATATCGATGATCTTTTGTTTGTAGCGTTCGAAAGATGATAGCTGACTATAGTGTACATAAGAATATTGCTTTGCGTATTAAATTAATATCTTCCAACGGAGCAATTTTTGTCAATTCTTCATTTATTATGCATTGATTTTATTTTCAAGGCTCATAATCATATGCCCATTTTGCCTCATCAAAATGAAGAGCACTGCGCAATCTCGCTTCAATCTCGGTAATCACACTTCAACCATACCTGACCTCGATAGAGTCACACCACACCCTCACTCCATATGCTAATCACACCAGTTGTCACAGTTCAATTGTTCCTCGATGCGCCCGCGCAAGTCCTTGCCCTCTAATTACTTTCCCGAAGTGATTTTCATAAAGTACTGTTATGTGTGGACCCCATTGTTTCGGTTTATGGGAATTGTGAATATGTAATGGTGTTTTGTTTACATGGTATGGGAATGAAAGAATAACATGCACAAGAGACTTTATGCAAACAATTCTTATGGGCTTAACTGATGGGATTTTTTTATCGAGAGTACTACTCGGTGCATCTCGGTGTATATTATTGCCAAGATATGTTTAAGGGCTTATCGCTGTCATTTCATTAGTGTGATTGCTAAAACCCAAAAATATTGATTATTCACCGCATGTCCCGCCAGGTGAATTGATAACGCGAATCTCCCGTGATTAATAATATTCTGCCAACTTAAATTTAAATTCGCGCCTTTAAAAAACAGCCGCCATGTTTTTTGACACTTTTTGGCGCCAAGACGCAGCCCCCTGCCGGGACCTTATCGTAATCTCCCGAGATTCAAGTTTTGGGAACTTTTTTTTTGTTTGCATAATAATAATATTTCATGGCGTTCTTATCGATGATGCCATTCGTGCCTGTCTTTAATGAAACGACCAAAAAGTCAACAATGGATGCGTATGCGTCGTATTTCGTGTATGTCTAATATTCGGGACGCTGATTGGTCGTATCGTTTTTGGAATGGCCAATAACATTTGAATTTGTGAGCTGAATTCGTTTTATGAATGTTGCAATTTGTCGTTAGATGTTTCTCTTGAACACAGCCTGCCTGATCTCTGATAAGTTTATGAAGGAGGCAAATATGGCAGATTCTAGTTTTCAGACCGGTTTCTGTCAGAATGAGTAATGACTTTGATAGCTTCTGCTTTCGACTTGTTTTTCTTCGTATAAAATTTCCCTGAGCTGTCTCGAAACCTGGAACCAGAAGTACAAGAATTTATTAAAAATAAAAATGCCGCATAAACACAGGATAACCTGATTATTTCAGACATTTCATCATAACGGTTCTGTCAACTGATCAATATTAATTATTCTTCTGACACAAACGTCAGGACCTCCAAACATTCAAATACTCAATAATGAACCTTAACACCTTACAATAAAGGTTAGAGGTATAAGTATTCTTGGTATTTTCGGTATCTCAGTAAATATAATTGTGGAGATGTAGAGATAAATAAAACGATCGCTTATTGATAGCTTCGATTTTATATCTAGACGTATGCGGTTGCTTTATGTTCCGATGATGTTCATAACTTTTAGTTTAAATATTTCGATGGTATTTCATTGGAAGGGTTTATGGAAGGCCTAAATTAAATTAACCTAACGATTAAACGTTAGGTTAATTTTATTTCTGATAGTTAGGATATTTAAGATTCCTAATGTCGTCCACATCAGGAATATTAGATATCCCAATAACAGTGATATTTTTATTTGTATTGAAGTTTTATTTATTGCATTATTGGAGCATTACACACTTGGGTAGAATTTGGTATCAATTCTGAAAAGAGACGAAAAAACATCGAAAACTTTTGAATAAGGATGTTGACAATTTTTATTTTATGTCGGTCATGTAGATTATTAAAAAAATATTGGACACGTATTTTTTCTTTTTTTAACGGTGTCAAAAGATTACGGCAATACATTGAGTAGGCACTGCGTTAAAATGTGGCATGACGTTACTGGCCGGTAGATCTTATGTATAGTGACTTTTGACGTAGCGAGCCCCCACTTCCCAACTTTAATGCGTTTTATCTAAACCATTTTTTATTAATATGATAAAGCAAAAAATACGTGTCTAATATTTTTTATTATCTGACTGACGGACTAAATAGATTTTTTTTCCTCAGTCAACATCCCTATTTATGCACATTTCGTTTTTGTGAGATTATTCATATTCACCGTGTAGGATCTTAACTTGTCGCAGCATAATCAATGAACATAAAACATTAATCTTTTAACATCCTAACTATAGTTAACATTCCATAACCCATTGACATTGAATTTCTCTACTCGCCACCAAACGTTTCCACCGTTTTCTAAGCACCATATTTCCGGCCATTCTTCAGGTTAAGAGCAAACGTAAAATGACCAAAAAAAAAATGAAAGATTAACGTTTGAAAAATGCCACACACTTTATTATACTGCCCCACCCGCTATGGGCAAAGGATAATAGTGTTTACGATGGCAATAAATATGAATGTTCCACGAAACTCGATTAGGGTCTAATGTGGAAGGCTTAAAAAAAAACATGAAGGTAGGTGGGGGTGGGGGGCATTCGATACATTGTAACCCTGAAGGGTTTTATTGAGAGCTTATAAAATTGAGATTTATGTGATTTTTCGTTGTTATAATTTTGATGAATTGGGTGTTTTCGTCGAATAATGCGTATGCGCATTGAAGAGTTTTCACACAAGGACGCCTAAGGATGAACGCAGTTTTATAGGAGAATATATCTAGCTTGTGATTGGAGAGGCCACCAACGGACTACTACGTATAGGCGGAAAAGGCATTATTTGAATTAATTTTGAATAAAATATTGGTGTTTTCTTAATTTCCTAGTCGCAACGAGCAACGAGCTTCAAAGATCTCAACGAAAGAACTGACGATCTAGCTTTTGCATAAGCCTGCGGTATCCGCATGATCATCGCTCAAAATGTCACAGTAGCCACAGTCTAATCCAAGTAATATACTATTAAACAATACATTGGCTAACACACACGATTATGTTAACTCACATTATTATAATTATACAAAAAGAAATCGTTTTCACTGTAACGTCAGTCCGGAGTACTTAAAATGATATTATTCATGTCATAGACGACTTTCTAGCTGTTCTGATTGCGGGATTCAGTAACCGCAGCTGGCAATATTAAGAAGATGCAGAAGGTACATTAGTCGAAAGAACATCCCAAACAAAAAAAAAGAAAATATGTTTATTTGCGGTAAATATGACGCAAAGAAAGAACACAAGCATGAAAAGAATCTTAAGAAACTTGAAGTAGATTCAAGAAACGAACGAACACAAACACAGTTCATAGAATTCCTGGCAGATTAAGCATCGCATGCTGATAACCCTAAAGGAACACAGTTTCTTATCAAAACTCAGTAACAAATCACAATGCACCTCTACACTAGTCCCCGATCACTCCTTTATCATCAACATCATAATCTTCATCCACCTTAATTATTCTCTAATACTTCTCCGATTACACATCCGAAGCTCGATCCTTGACCACTCACAAAATTACAAATGTATTCAAACTAGGCTGAGAATTAGCACTTATTAAACGTCAAATGACATAAGACGGTCCTCCGAAGCGCTCGCTCTCCATAACTTCCTAGGGCTTTGGCTAAAAAGAAGAACTGGCGCAACAAACTCCCCAGCAGCACAGCTGTCTGTTTAGTTAGAAGACCTTGGTCCTGATGCATCCATCGCCTTTTTAGTAGTGAATTAACCTTCTGTCCTTCCTTACCCAGCGGTCTTCAAGTAGTGCGGATCGCACGCACGACTGCCTATAGAAAGCAATACTTAGTTATTTTTACTCCATTTTTGTATCAAAGCAGGAAACAAACATTACATCAGTTCTTCAAATCGGATTTTTGAAAAGCTTGTTGCAGAAATAATTGCTAAGCTATTTACATAGTTGCCACTTACAATTTATTTTGTAACTTAAAATAGATTTTATTGGGAAACAATGCTTTATCGCGTAATCAGTTAGTCACTAAGTTTATTAAAAGAACAATACCAATCCAAAGTAAGATATGTTAGATATGGTGTTCCCCAGGGCAGCGTAGTGGGACCTACGCTATTTATTACCTATATCAACGATCTCCCTAATGCAACTGTGCAATCTATGACATTATTGACAGCACAGTAAATATTACATGTAAGTTGCATTTTTGTCACAGATTAATACAGATGGTTTACTTCGCATTTAGGTATGAAGCTACAAAAACGTGGCGGGCTCGACTTGTTGGGCCAATTCAGTGAGCGTAACATAGTCAGAAGATATAAGAGTTACGCGATAGGAAGAGAGGCAACTTCTAGGTGAATATATCTGTCGGTAATTAGCGCTGTGCAACCTGAATTACACTTTATTGTGTGGTAGCAAGAGTCGCTTTTTATTTAAACGATTTTGCGGAGAGGGACACCTGTATTAATCTGTGGTTTTGTATAGAATTGTTCTCAGATATCTAGATTATCAGCCCAGACAGTAAAATAATATCCACAGCTAAACATAAATCGTGTAAAAAACTAATCAGGATGTGTCGAATATATAATTTAAACCAATTATTAACATGATTGTATTCTTAGTTGCCTTTTGAAGGTCGAACTAATAATCTTCGATGATAATTGACTTAAAAGAACGGAGAATAGCAGCTTATCACCTCTGAGGTCACGGGGAGGTGCTGTTGTAAGTCAGACTGCCAAACTGTGCCTTGAAAACGACTTATGACACTGTCCTTAATAGTAAATGTCTTCCAAATAGGTCGCAGTGTCAAAAAGGTCACAACAGGTATGCCGGTTTGAAAAGAACAATTTTAACAGCTTCGTTGATCTACTGCTGGTCGCAAGCGCTACTACTGAGCATTAGGTCTTGAGTTGGATTCCCAGGTTGGGCATTGTTGTTGGGTTTTTCCGTTAGGAATTTCTCAGTAGCAGCCTGGATCTGTGCCCGGTTGATGGCAATAGACTCGCCCCTTATTACTTAGACATAAGTGGCAAAATGTGGGGTACGGCTCTGCCCAGTCCTTCCGGGAACGAGGCGTGATGTTATGTAATTTTAACTTTTTTTTTGTCAGTACTCTGCATAATCTGACCCCTCTTCTCCTCTTCTTTATTGTAAGAGGGTCAGGTAATGCTGAGCACTGACTGTACTTCGTGTATAATAATTCAATGGGTATTTAAATCTTCCTTACCTTGTCCCAACTCCCATGTTACTTAGGGAGCCAAATATTTATCTCTTCCATTCTCCCAGCTGTCAACCGACACGTTATCATTCACTGCTTCATTCATACCTTCAAAAGATATTTGAACGTTGGTTCCATATTCGCTCTTTATAAATACGGCTATAAGATATTCATACAGCCAGGTGTGCCGAACGAATCTCATGTATTAATTAATGTAGATAAGGTGTATTAAAAGTGCATTACATTCATTCAATACTGTATTAAGCAATTTTGTTCTGTAGACTCTAGCATTTTATGATAGTGTTGGAGATACTAGTAAAGTGTTAGTTTCTACCGATGACTGTTTTTCTTCTTCGTCGTATCGATGATTCCAGTTATACCTATATCTATACAAATAAATAAAATTGAAGTGTCTATTTGTAATGTCAAATAACAGCTTTTTTCTAACTGCGTATACGGTATTTATAAAAATAGAAAATATTTTTTTGTGTCTGTGTCTGTTTGGTCCGGTTTTCCATCTCCGAAATGACTGGACCGATTTTGACGGGAGTTTAACTGGCGGATAGCCGATGTTTTATTCTAGAAAAAGAATTAGGGACCTGGCAGTTGAAGCCGCGGGCTAGTATTAAATATGATTCAACCAGTTTATGGCGGCTATGTGACGGTCTTCCATAGTGCAGGTGTTGATGATGTGCCTCCACAGTCGCACTGTGACATGACTGTTGTCGGTAGACGAATATACAGGCCGAGTTTTTAAACAGAAATCAATATAGCTAATATGCCTATATATAAGGTGGAGATAACATGTTGTTAAAATCAATCTAGTGTTTTAGAAACGAATTAAGAAATCTATTTAAAAAAACGCGTTCTCTAAGACAAACACCTTCTTGTATAAAGTTCTGCAGCAGTACCTACCTAATATAATTTTAATCTATACTGCCTGACAAAAGCGTATCCCATTTTAATGTATTAATTATTTTCTATACGATCATGCAATTTTCTCGACCCTCGTGAGAAAACCACCCAAGTATGAAATTGATAAATTCTGGGGACTATTTTTGAATCAAAATAAAAGGACTCTATAAATGAAAAAGTTTTACTGTTTTTATTTGTTCTCAAGTTTTTGAGTACTTATTTACAGAAGCGCGATTAGATCACTCCGAAACAAATTTTTCCATTATAACATCTGTCGGTCTGTCTATCTAAGTGATTTTTAATAGCAGCTTCCTTTGTTACTTTGTGTTTTTTTATGATAATTTAGTAGTTTTAAATCACAGTTAATAACTACACACACAACAGTTCAAAAGGTCCGACTCATTATAATAAATTGTTCATGAGTTTTTTTTTTTTAAATAACATCACGTCTATAATCCCCGAAGGGCTAAGCAGAAGTGTACCTATAGTACACCTACATTTCGCCAGTTATGTTTAAGTCCCATGTAATAGGGGGCGAGTCTGCTACCATCAACCGGGCACAAATCTAGACTCCGGACTGCTACTGTAAAATTTCGGATGGAAAAACCCAATAACACTGCCCGATACCGGAATCGAACCTACTGGCCTTATGCTCAGCAGTAGCGCTAACGACCGCTTGACTAACGAGGCAGTCAACAGTTTTTTTTAACAACAGAAATATGCTCAGTACTTACACTGCTTAACTATCATACCGATATTTACTGGAAATCGTACACGGATAATATTTCTTGTTGCAATCGTGTTAATTAATTATTCATGAGTGAGTATTTTTACCTACATTGTAGAAGAGTATTAATATCTTTTGCATTTTTTTAAAATCTGAAACCTGTTGTTCCCAACACATTGATTTCAACAACATACCTAATAAAATATTTCCAATAAGTATACTATCTATTATACTATCTTTATTAAACTATTGTTATTGACGTCAAGCTTTACAAATAGTAGTAATAAATACAGTATTTAAAACTCATCGCTGTAGATTAACGCACTTAATTACATTTGTCATTATTAAGTCTATGGATGTACACATTTCAATGAATTTATTTCTCTTCCAAAGATACGTAATCAGCTGTCAGATCCTACTTTATACGCCATTTTGTCTCTTTTTTTCTTAATAAAAGTGGCGAATCGCCTCGCCTGGCTGTTAAGTGGTCGACAGATAAAAAGTAACTTAGAAGTCGATTTTTTGACGCGGCGTTAATTAAAATGTCATATTTTAAGTTGAAACCCTTGTTTGTTAAGATTGTTGATAAGCAAAGTGTTCATCAGAACGTGTTTATTTGATGCTCTGATGTTACATTGTATTATTAAAAAGATAGCCATACTTGGAGGTTAAGTCCTGAGAGAATGCGAATTTAAAAGAGTAGGTAAAACAATATACAATTTGACTAATTTCGTAGATCGATAACTTTAAAGCCGCCAAAAGTCTGACAACTAGTCTTACCAAGGGGTATCGTGTTACTCAGTAACTGGGTTATGGAGGTCAGATAGACAGTCACTCCATGAAAAATACTGGTATTCAGCTGCATCCGGTTAGATAGGAAGCCGATCCCAAAATAATTAGGAAAAGGCTAGGCAAATTGTTTTATAAACGGTGGTTGCGTAAACGGTGCCATAATGCGAAGAAACTATAATATTTACATCATATTTCTACCGCCACATATTTTTCTTAGCGATACAATAAAAAGTGCACAATACCACACAATACTATTACGCAAAAAAGAATAAAACGGCTTCAAATGTCAACGTTTCAATATTTTCTATTCTATCATATTTAGAAAAATTCAATAAGAAATTACAAATAATACAGTAGTTTAAAAAGAATTATGTAACGTAATAATATTGTTGGTTTCTTTTTCTATTTTCTCGAGTTATGCCAGTTCGTGCGTTACGGGTCATTTATGTCACTTGTCTTCAAAGGCCATTGTACTTTAGAATAATATAATTCTATTAACGTTTCAGAGTCTGGCGAATTCTTTATGTAATGTCAAAATAGTTATTTATGCTATAAGTGCGGAAGGTAGGTGAGTGAGTGTATAAGTCGACTCGTGTCGACTTATACACTCGCTCGCTTCGCTCGATCGTGAATAAAATTGCCACTCGTCGGAAATCATCTTACGCACGTGTATCATACGTTTTACTATGCATTGTGCGAGGAAAAAAAAAAACGAGCGAGTCTTACGGCAGTCGCCTGTGATGTGTAACATCTAACATACGACGACGTATGTAATGATAAAAACAAAATTCATGACTTTGACTTCGACTTATTGATTTTGACCATCGTCATATTTTATCGTCGTGAAAAAAAAATCTCAATTAATAAAATCTCTGAGACGAGACGGGCTGACGACGGCCTCAAAAATTAAAAAAAAAAACAGAAAAGTAAAAAGCACTAGTGAAAAAAAGTGACACTTTCCGCACAAATTGACTGCTTGGAAAACGCTCTTTTCGAGCAAATGCACTGTAAAATATTTTTATTTACGTTAGGCTGGTACGTTTCTTTTGAATACAATTCGAGGTGGCTATTTACTTCTGTATTTCGATGCCATATTCATAATCGGCAATTATTGAGTTGTTACTTACTTCTAAATTCTACAACAAATATTACAAAACCCAAAAGATA
This sequence comes from Agrochola lota, assembly GCA_947364205.1. NCBI lineage: Eukaryota > Metazoa > Arthropoda > Insecta > Lepidoptera > Noctuidae > Agrochola > Agrochola lota. Next base: position 2,822,785 of record OX376228.1, on the reverse strand, counting down.
AAGATAGAAAAGATACAAATAACTTCACAAATGAAGCAATATTACGAACACCGTAATATCCAAATGATTTGTTTATCAAACAATACAGATATTATATCATTAGTTCCCAAACCATCTATCTGTTGTTACAAGTTTTTGTTTCTCAATACTATACTATTATCGGACAATAAACGCATTGTACTTTACAACATTGATTATAATCTACTGTTTTTATTATCATTGGGTAACTACAAGATGCGGTATCTTGAGAAATTGCCCAATTCTGTTGCACCGGTCAATCAAACTCTGAATTGATTTCGTTTGTGATATTAACTGTGTTTTAACTTGTCTTTTTTGTCTTTCTGAATGTTATCTATCTTACTAAGTTAATATTTAGTACAATTTCAATTCGTCAATAGCTTAATAGGGATGATGCCTGGGTAAAAAAAAAAAACTAATTAGTCCGTCAGTCAGATAATAAAAAAATATTAGACACGTATGCTTTATCATATTAATAACAAAATACTTAGATAAAACGCATTTTAAGTTGGGGAGTGGGGCTCGCTACGTCACAAGTAAGTAGAAAATCTATAAATGTGTGACGTCATGGCACAATTTACCTCAATGTATCGCCGTAATCTTTAGATTACGTTAAAAAAAAAATTGTTGTGTTCAAAATTTTTAGCTCTAAATTTTTTTTTTGTTTTCATCCTTATTAGATGAAGTTCCATGCAAAGCTAGAGAGGAGCTGGTCTTTACTGTAATGTAAATATCCCATCGTGAAAACGTAAGTGAAATGAACTGTCATTCCAAATACAATTGACATGACACTATTGACAGCTCATTTCACATAGAATAGTTTTCTCGGTGATATTGTTACAGAATAGATGGTCCCTCATTACTACTACAATAATATTATAATTAGAAAAGATTTGTATTTATAATTGTAATTAATAAACTCTAAAACAACAGTACCATTTAAAGGCTTGTGCAGTCCAGCGCGACTTGTCGCGCGACGCGATACGAACAATACAATTTCTAAGAAAACTTCACAGTATAACAATAACCGATGTCGCGTCGCGCGACAAGTCGCGCTGGTCTGTAAAAGCCTTAAGACAATATTTCACCAGTAGAATACTATAATATTAACTAGCTGCGTCCCGCAGTTTCATCCGCGTAATTCTCGATCCTGTAAGAATATCGGGATAAAAAGTATCCTATGTCCTAACCAGACATAGTCTAGACTAAGTGCCAAATTTCATCTAAATCCGTTCAGCCGTTCTAGCCAGAAAGCGTAACAAAAAACAAACTCACTTTCGCATTTTTTATATTCAAATGAACATAGGCTATAATTTATAAAAATATCACGCAGCCGATGCCGCTGGCGGAAGGTAGTATAGATAAATAAATTGATCGTTACAAGTATCAAGAAGTGAAGCTAGATTCCTGTAAAAAGTATGAAAAGCTTGTAATTTCATAGTCTCCTTTTTCTTTTCGTGTGGTTAGTGACTAACCTGGTGTCGTCAGAGTTTTAAAGCTGCCTATGAGCCTCTGACTTTGCTCCACATGCCGTCGATAAATATCTCTCAGGCATGCCGGTTTCCCCACGATGTTTTCCTTCGCCGTTTTTGAAGCAAGCGATAATTATACAATACGCACATGAATCCGAAAAGTCGAGAGGTTCGTGCCTCGGGGTCGAATTCGAGACCTATGACTTGGCAGTCTGACGGTCACACCACTAGGCTATGACTGCCCATTTTAATTTCATAGTTCCGAAATTATATTTGGCCATATAAATCAGATAAGGCTTTGAAAGTTCTGTTGCTGCTTCCGTCATCATTTACATCATGTCATTGTGTACCTCAAGTGTTTTGGGATAAAACCTTTGTTATTTGCAGCCTCATTGTTTACCTTGAGACCTGTCGTTTTTCCATAACACTCGTAAATCACTTGAGCTCTGGTTGTTTGTAAGTATACAAACACCTACACAAAAACTGGGAACCAATACCTGTAGGTCACGCAAATATTTGTGCCGCGGCTGTCGACCCTGTGACCCTGAGTATGTATGGATGCTCTGTCCTGCAACTTCAGGCGACGATAACCGACTTTTAATGATTTTATACTGAACATCACGTCTTAACGAGTTGTGTAAATGATTAGGAAAAAATATATGATAAATTAGAGCATTTTCTTAATAACTTAATAAATTAATATTTTAGATTATGTTTATATTACTTAGTGAAATTAATTTGTAAAGTTATGTCTAACGCGGATAAAAAAATGAGAATCACGCAAAATAGCAAGCGTATTTTTCTGAAACCTTCACCATTTTAAAGATATTTTTTTTTATTTATCTTTTAGTATACGTGTTTTATGTATAATGAATGAATAATGTGTCTAATTTGGGACAGCGCTCCTTGATGGACGAGTCCTATTACTGGCTGGACAAACAACGCGTTGCGTGAGCTCAGTAGAGACCACTCAAGGTCACTGGCATATCTGCGTCGTCATAACTACGTCACCTTTCTGTGAAGTAGTAATGTCAATTAATGCGATTTCGCATAAATTTCATTAGCATGTGAATTCATGAGTCGTAGCATGCTAATTGCTATTGCTATGCTAATTGCTAATAATGAAGTATGTGAATTTTGTTAATATGCGAATTAAATTATTATTAACAATCTCGCATTCATTCAATATACAACCCTAAGTACGCGCAAATCAAAGAAAATAAGATAACAATTGCTTAACCCATTCTTCGCAAGTTCGCAGCACTGCTAATAAATTTCACTCGCGAACGAGGTCACGGTTACGTGAAACCGATAGATTTAGTATTCCCGACTTCCCGTGGGTACGACGGAGAGCGCACGCTACCGCTGCGTGCGTCGACGCTCTGACGCATGATAGTATAAAAAAGTACGACGCGATAAATTCACTTAGCACTTCACAGAATTTCGCAACTACATTTCATTTGCTAAATGCTAAATGAGCATTCGCATGCTAACAATGAATGCGAATGCTAATTAATCCATCACTACTGTGAAGGATCCATGGGGGTAGGCAGAAACTACAGAAAGCCACTTGCTACTTTACACCTTACATACACCTTTTGTTTATTTTTACTTTCATACATCTGGTCATACATGTACGCCGGTTGTGAGTATTACGCACCTGACCTTGACATTGGACCTGACTTTGAAGGATGAGGAAGGAAGAAAATGTTTGAAGAGACAAATGAAAAAAACAGACACACGACTCATAGTGCGAAGCATTAGAGAATGCTTTGCGATCGAAAAATTTGTTTTGCCTCCTGTCTGCACTGTTTTTATTGTTACACTCCTGCTAGTACACAGAACCTACTTGATTTATATACCATTGTATAGATAATTTAATGGAGATTGATTCTATGCTTTTCAAACATTGATTTAATGCAGCAGAAACGAAAAAAAAACAGCTTAATATTTTTTTTTTTTTTATATCAAAATTTTAAAGTCATTTATTCAAACTAGGCTGAGAATCAGCAATTTTCGAACGTCAAAATTACATAAGACAGTCCCCCAAAACGGCTACCCTTCACCACTACAATATGCGACCTTTACAGTCCCACTGCTGAGCAACTCTTACCACTCTTCCCAATGTCTTGCATTGTCTGAAAAGTAATTGATTCTAATTCACCTCATTACCTACTCAAATCTATTTACAAGTGTGACTTGTAAATTACGAGAACCATAGAGATACTATGTATTAACTCCCTCTTTAGACTCTAAAACGAGGTCCTCAACGCCTAAATATGAGATCGCAAAATATTATCTCATACACCTGTCCCTTTCTATAACAGTACTACAGAAAAGGATAGAGCTAAGGATTGCACGCTCTAGTCACGACCAGAGGTTATGATATTAAAATGTGCTTATTTTCGAACTACAACCATTGGGCAACCAAGGAGTGGTGTGCTCACTACACGGCGACGTAAAGAACTGTACTTAGCTAAAGCTATGCTACGTATTTTGTTTTAGCTGATGTATGGATAGGAATATAATAGTTAACGGAGGAGGATATACGTCTCTCTCGTTATTGTCAGGCATATTTATATTCAGGCGTAGGAACACGAAACATCTATACGGAACGCGCGACAGTTTCTAAACATCTTCACTGCTTGGGTGGCGGACCCACGAAATCTGCCTAGCTCCGGCCGGTCCGAGTATGTTGTTGACTCTGTCGAGCACCGCTCCGATTAGTCGAATCATTGACGTATTTCCGACATAGTCATCAAATGCTGCTCGCTGAACATCTCATCTCCTAATAAAACCCAAGACAGTTGAATCGTCTCTCCTGGGACAATCGATCTTCATTGCTTTCGCGCTTTTCTGGTGGTCGCCACTGTTGAATGTGGCGGGCTTGTTCCAAAAATATGTCGTGTTAGGTAGCCAATCTCGTGTCACTTCACTTAGTGTTCTGACCTTCCTTATTTCTACTATTAGGATTCGTCGTGGCTGACAGTTCTACAAGACCTAAAATTGTATTGAATTCTTCTTCAATATTTCTCTTTAAGCTTTGTCTGTATTCTCTGCTTCATAAGTCCATCATCAAATCTGGATTTCGTCATAATGATTTAAAAAAAACTGTTTTCTCTCGCGCTATACTTAGCTTCGCTTTGCCAACACCACCATCTTTATCTCCGTTATCTTGTCAGGCGTTATGAAGCAACCATGGTGCTATAATTTGTATCGATCTACTATTTATTTATGGGAAACGAGACAGGACCAGATCTGGCACTAACTAACTGGTCGCCAGCTACTTTGATATCTGCCTTCCGATATCTTTTATAGGAGTGTTGCTGGTGTCAATATTAAAAATTGTTGTCGATTAAACAGTTTTCGTTTTTTTTTTTTTCGATATTTATGATCGAACTGCTGGGCAATTATAATAGGTACGCTGAATAATTAAAGACAGTAAGAAAACGACTTTAAATTTCATTGCCGTTCTAATTCCCACTGTTTGCAAATTGATAATTTTTGTACCGTACCAAATTAGTCACTGGAACATAAACTTGACATAAGTTTTGCTTGTTGTTTCTTGAAACACTTCTTAACAATGAAAGGCTAGAATAAAGCTATTCAAAGAACGCTTTGATATTGGCAAAACACGACTAGTTACCCATAAGGATCGGTAAGTTACACATTTTTGGATAGACAGTTTTATTAGGCATCATTTTAGCATCTAAATCTATTCTATAATTATCGTTGCTAACAATATTTAACCAGCTCATTACGAACCACCCATTCGCTATTAATTCCGTCAAACCAAATCAATTTATTGTAGGAGAACGTCTAAAATATATATTACACAGCCCTATTGAAGGCTTTCATCTGCCCAGGCGCATCAAACTATCCCTCCCGACCTCTAGTTATAATTTAACCGAGTCACAGACGGTTAATAACTTAGAAATCGATAACCGATATGATTTCTCGATATTGCGGTTTGTTGGCATTTATGACCCGAATCACTATTGCGTGGTGCAGGCACAGATTATTGAAGGGTGCAGAAGGGACGTTGGCGAAAAATGTGGATTTGTATCTCTCTAAATCTTGTAATCTACTTTATCTATTATTGCTTTTGATTTACATAGTAAGTGGTGTTGTATTGTTCCACAAACAATAGGATAGTTAATATCGTGTCCAGCGTGTCTTGTTGTCTGCACGTTATAGGAACTGATGGACGCTACTGACGGTGCCAAACTCATAGCCAAATTCTGGGCCGACTCTATTGTGATTGCCATCGACACGCTAAGGAGAACTAAGTACGCTGTAAAATTAGAATTAAGGCTTGTGCAGACCAGCGCGACTTGTCGCGCGACGCGACACTGGTTATTGTTATACTGTGAAGTTTTCTTAGAAATTTTATTGTTCGTGTCGCGTCGCGCGACAAGTCGCGCTGGTCTGCACAAGCCTTCAGTTAGGTAGGTGTATCTATCTTTCTATACCTAGGCTGAGTTTGATTCGGAACTTCGAATTCTGGATTAAAGCACACTTAAGCGTGACTACTTCTGTCTACTCTCCGACGAATAGATACATGTATCTCTTTCTATACAAAGTGTAATTTCTTTTCTTCGTTTTTGACACCGCTCCGTAGATATATTTTTGCAATCTGTCATTTTGACGTCCGTTCCTTCCGTTTCCTCAGTGCTGGTCTACTATGACACTTCCATCCTATTGCCATCACATTCAATGTTATGACTTCGTCATTAACAGCCAATGGTCGTACTGAACTTTCCCATAACCGCCTTTGTAGTTACTTACGCATTGATTGTCAGATGTTAATCAGTACATTAGAATATCATAGAGGCATCAGTCACTCCATTCTTCAAAAAACCGGCCAAGTGCCAGTTGGACTCGCACACGAAGGGTTCCGTACCACCGTACAATATTTAGCAAATATGACGTATTAAAAAAAAACTACTTACTAGATCTCGTTTAAACCAAGTTTCGGTGGAAGTTTCTTCGGTAATGTGCATCATATATTTTTTTAGTTTTATAATTCTCTTATTTTAAAAGTTACAAGGGGGGGGGACACATTTTACCACTTTGGAAGTGTGTCTCGCGCAAACTATTCAGTTTAGATAAAAATGATATTAAAAACCTCTATATCATTTTTGAAGACCTATCCATAGATACACCGCACTGGTTTGATGAAAAAAAAAATTGAGTTTCAGTTCTAAGTATAAAAAAAACAATTAATTTTGGGGGTTCCCCCCCCCAAAATTAATTGTTTTTTTTCCTATTTTTGTGTGAAAATCCTAATGCGGTTCACAGAATACATCTACTTACCAAGTTTCAACAGTATAGTTCTTATAGTTTTAGAAAAAGTGGCTGTGACATACGGACGGACAGACAGACAGACAGACATGACGAATCTAAAAGGGTTCCGTTTTTTTCCATTTGGCTACGGAACCCTAAAAATGAAAGTCGGATCATCGCTATCCTGAATGACAATCTGGTGTTCCTATGTTTGTTTGTTGAACTTCAATACGAGAGATGCCAATAAAATTGCTGTATATAGAAAGAAAGAAAAATGCGTTTATACACATACTATGCGTAAGTACATACTCATCATGACAGCAGCAGTTTTACTTCTCACTAAGGCCGAATTTCACCAACGAAACTAAAACCGTTCTGCAGAACGCGTTCCGCATTCGTAAAAATCAAAATATTACACACATACAAAAAAAAATAAAAAAAAATATATATATTATATATTTTTGTTCAAAATATTGACACTGACAGTTCTTAAACGCCATTTAGAATCGTGTTCAGTTTCATTGAACTCCGCAAATCCGCACTCAATATTGTCCGCGCGAAATCCGCACTGTTGTCCTTTGCTACCTACTTCCCCATCTGTAGGATAATCATTAGTTAATTAAAGTAGGGTCTAGCTTTCTCCCGTAACTTAACGCTTAATACGTATCATGCAGATCTGGTACAATTGTGCGTTAGTACAACCAGCTAGTTAATCGGGAATGCATTCCCGATTAACTAGCTGGTTGGGTGACTCAGTTTTGCGTTGTCTGTTCTTGAATTAACGGTAGATTTGGCGGCACATTTTAAATATATTTTTTTGTGTGTGGGAATCCTCTTGGATGTCCTCCGCCTGTCAGGTTCTTACTGACTAAAACCACATAGTGTTCAACTACCTTTGTTAGGTATCATTTGGTAGCCTGATACAATTTGACACACATTCTGCTTGATTCCAAGTTGTCATAGTGTATTCTATAGTAGATATGCTTTATATATTCAAAAAAAGCTCAGGGGCCTCAAACGGCCACATTAAGCAATTCCTCTTAAAGCAATGCATTTTCTAAATTACCATCAATCCCTCTATGGTGACACATATTTTAGCTGAATCATATTCAATTCAATCCATATCAGAATCATATTTGGTGTAAATATTGCCGCATGAAAAAAATTAAGACCGTAATTTTACCGGATAATTTTTCTTTACAGTTTTTATTAATCAAATGGGATTTATTTTTTATTTCTACCGTTTAAATTTTATTTCATTATAATATAACACTGTCAGATTAATTGCGTAATTTGAATTGAACGCAGATATTATTATGAATTTGTCTGTTTGTGACATTCATAATAATATAATAATAAGATTCTGCCAAAGCGCCCGTTTTAAGCCAGTTGGTGTTTACGTATTTTTATGAAAGTAATTTTCTACTACTGACATTCAATGGATAGATAAGAATGACAATAGATCATTAATGTCTATCGTAAAAACCATAAATACCTTGTAAAGAAATTAAAGAAGCTACACCACAATACCAATATTCCCGTTACCATCCAAAAAACAACATATTAAACTTAACCATACAGTAAACTTGTCCAGTAATATATTTAAGTAATTTAAATACAGTAACATTAAAAATACGGCGAGAGCACGAGGCTGCGTGTGCGCACGACCTGTTTTTCATACGTTTTGATCATGTTTTTCATACATACTTCATACAGCGAATGTGTTAACATTAAAAATTACTTGCACTTGCTATCTTTAGTTATACGGGATGTTAGGGCTTTTATATACTGGAGAAACTGGATTATTTTACATTGCAATACCCTTGCGTTAAGCGTTATTGGAGAACACTAAAGAATAGGCTACCTTGTGTGATCCTAATCGCCTGACAAAAGTTTCTTATTAGGCGATTAAGATTCTACAGCTATAGCCCAAAATTCATTAGTACCCCAGTTAATAATATCTTATTATGGGGAAAAACTGTTTTTCTCTAAGGCAGCTCTTACCAAAACCAGAAAACTCCATCATTATTCACCTTCAATGTCAGAGTATTTCTAACCACTGTTGAAGTAATGGCTCTGACAGAGCCTTATTTAAAAAAATGACTCTGTGATTTTCTAGTCGGCCTTTTAGCCAGTCAGAACATTCCTCAGTTCTAAATTCTGTGCTTCATTTTACATTTAAAAAATAGGCAGTCACCGCCGGCAGAACTGAAAACTGGTATTAGCGCCATCTATGTTCTGTAGCCTAGCACTTTTTTTTGTAATTTACTCCCTACCAAAAATCGCTCGACGCCCCTAAAGTTTCATTAAAAAAAACGGAAACCCATACTTAGGATATAGGTTAAAAATCCGTATCAAGTAGAATTTCAGATCAATTTCGAATTATTCCCAATTTGTTCCATGTGCCATGATCTAAATCATCTCAACTCCCTTAACTTACAAAACTAGTTACACTTACCTCATAACACAAACAAGTCCAGGTTCCCGCGACCAGTATCCAGTCTACACGGATCGTTACAAAACAAGTCGTAATACAGGGGTCGTCGGCAGCTGATGTCGTTTTAATGATATCCTTTAATGCATAAATAATGCGAGCATTAGCGGCCATCGCGAATGGAAGCCGAGCTGCCATGCTGCTGTGATGCAACACTTGATATAACGCGCTGATAAGGAGCAGAGGATTTTGATTTTTGAGAAGGATTAGGAAAGGATTCTGTATTTGAATGCTTTTTATTCCTTCGTAGAAAATGACTTAAAGTATGTATTATACTGATGTCATGTATGTTGGATCTTTTATATATTCTATGGTTACCGGTGGAGCCCTAAAAAGACATTAGCAGGTATTTGTATGTGTAAAAACTACAGTATGACAAGACCCTAGAATTTATCAATCTGGAATCCTTAGGTGTGTTTAACTATAAAATAAAATAAATAAATGGTGTTTTAATTCAGGCAAAATACCCACATACAAAAAAATTAAAAAATAAGTAGTAAAAACAAAAAAAAAACAGTCTTCAAAAACATTTTTTTTTCTCGTTTGGGTGAACAGAAATCCAGTGCAAATATTATACTGAGTAAAAAGTCAAGGATATTTTCGCCCTAACATTTTTGTTGGATAGTTGGATACGGAACTATTGGAATTTACAGTGCTACTGTGAATCCGTCAATAATGTTTAGTAAAATTATTGAATGATGTTCTCTGTGAGCCTCTAGGTGTTATCGGTAACGATAAAACAGATGTAATATCCATTGTTAAACTAAAACTCATGATTAAATGTAATAATAATAAATCAATCCAAATAACACAAGTATTAGAAAACAGTGGGACATGTGATATAGTTACAAAAGCTGAGCGCGCAGCGTGACGCGTTATCAGAGTAGAACGTACGCGGGCGCAGTTTCACCTTGTTGCGATGCAAATTAACAGCTTTCTATTGATTGGACAGCATTTTTGTTTACACTGATGAAATTCCCTTTGATTGGCCGTTTTTGTGGTGGCTGCTGAACTTAAATTAGGCTTGTAATGGCTAATGGCTTAATGGCTTTGAAGTTAGAAACCGTGCAGTAGTGCAAAATTAACTTCTGTAATGTGCCTTGATAACTGTCGTAATTTTGTGAATCATTTGTGTACCTAATAATTAGTGGTTTTATGTAATAAACAGAAAACATAGTACACACAAAGTCAAATAATGAATTTAGTTTTGAGAGATCAAAACTAAATTCATTATTTGACTTTGTGTGTACTATGTTTCATTAAATGACTTTGTGTGTCACGGCACCGAAGAATGGGACTGAAATATAAATTTGTTTGAGCCTGAAATCCCTCTTGAGTATGAGTTGTTGATTGTCCCAGAGACAGATTTTATCAAGAACCAACTTGGGTTCCAAATTCAAATTCTTTTATTTTTGGATTTATTATTGAATAATGTAAAGATGTTTTCTAATATGGGTTATGTACTTATGTGGTACTTACATGATTATTTTTTTTATTTCTATTTATTGATTTTAAAAAAAATTGCCAGTTACTGCAGCCAGCTTATTCTTCGTCTATCTCAAAAGTTGAAACATAATGCAACATAACAAACATCGAAACATCAGGCTCAAGCCAACTGCAAATTACTCAAAATAGTACAATAGACAACTAAAACAACCACACATTATGTACACGGCCGGTAATACAAACAAAATTGTTGTCTATGCGTGTTGCGCGGGCGCAATGCGGAAGCGGCAACCGCACGCCGACAGACAGACAGACTAAACTATATGTATTACAGTGCAATCTTAGAAGAAGGTTTAAAATATGTCTTTAGTTGGTTGTCATACTGGGTAAATTGTCTAAGTTACTGCTGGTAATTGAGTAGGCAGTCGTGTGTTAGTTGGAGATAAATTTTTATGTGTAAATGCTTGGTTGGAAAGTAACAGCTGTTTTAACGATGATTGTGGAATTAGCACCCACTCGTTCTGCTGTTTTAGCAACATTTCTTCAGGGTGCGAAGAGTAGATTTCTACACACTACTTGCTAGAAAATTTAACGGTTTCGACTTGTTAATCAGACGAATTAGTCATACTGTTAGAACTAATCAACCAAATTTATGACTTCTTTCGTCTTCTTTTTCGTGTGGTTAGTGACTAACTTGTAGGTAAGATTTGCGTAAATAAATAAATAAAAAATAACCTGGTGTCAGAGTTTTTAAGCCGCCCATGGGCCTCTGACTTGGCTTCGAGTAATATTTCTCAAGCAGGCCGGTTTCCTCACGATGGTTTCCTTCACCGTTTTTGAAGTTTAAGTCTACTTGGATAAGATGTTTTGGGAAAAAAAAAGAGAACTGTCAAATGAAAAGCCTCTTCTTTTTTTGAAAATTGTCTATGGGTTTTACTTTTAGTCGCAGATAACTTCGTCTGAGCTAAAGCAATACGTCGAATTGATCATAGTTTTAAAAACAAAATTAAAGTTCGCAAAAATTATTTTATCGAAATGCTAATGTATTTCCGACAACCCACGCGATTTGATTAGTCCACACAAAGCTGATAAGATATAAGATAAAATATTTATTTAACGCGATTAATTTAGTGATACTGCAGCGCTACAATCCATGATTGATACTAATGATAATACTGTTAGCAATCATGCGAATTATGAGTCGTTACATTGATAAAATGTATTGCGTTTGTTTTTAAAGATTTGCGTAAATAACAGAACAATGTATTGTTAACTTTTAATTGCTATTTTCTGCGGTGATGAAATGGAGAATTATGATGATTCGAAGATGTTATGTCACTGCATTAAGTCATGAACTAATTTGATTACTGGTATCGGTATAATACAAAAACAATGATAAAAACTACAATACCTAAAACAAAATAATATAATCACAGCAGCATTAAAATGATTAAGATATAATTTTTCCTCAAATCAATTTATATAATTATTTAAATTGGTGTCTAGCATTCTAATGACCTCACAAAGGACAAATACCAATGATAAAAAGAATAAACAACAAGTCTCCCACAACATGTAAACAATTTCCTATTCACATCACCATTACTTATCGAGTAAAAACTAACAAAAACCTTACAAGAAATAAGTTCATTAATATTACCCATATCGGAGTAACACGCGAGCCAAATGCTAATATGTTTTTTCTATCCACCGACCGGACTGGTTGCTCCAGAGCCCATTACGGGAGTAACCAGGAAGTGGTTGGTGCACCCTCAATTACCACGAAGAAATGGAGTAGTGGGCGCACACACTGACGGCAAGAATATAGAGCAGATACACCAGAATGTTTTATTGTACAGCGAAAATGTCAAATTCAAAAGTGGAATGGGTGGGCCATGCGTGTAGAATGCATCGGGATAGATGGCCAGTGTCGTCATGCAGTGGGTGCCAGAAGATGGGCGCCATCATGAAGTGAGGCCCTAAGAAATGCTGGCGTGATGACTTAGTTGCGTTTACGGGAGATCGGCCGGAGTTGGCAACACACAGAGAAGAGTGGAAGGCTATGGTGGAGACCAAGGTATGGAACAATGCAGTGAAGATTTTTACAACATTCCTCGCAGAAGCCATGTTACACCTTTCCTGAACAAGCACTTTTCTTTGAAAATGAAGTCCAGACGCAAACTACACTTGGCTTGCCTTCTGTTCGGTGTAGTTTTGACGACGCTATTCAGAAACCGGACTACCTATTCAACAAGCTAAGTTGGGTTACGAGTAGACGGAAATGCGAGAGAAGGCAATGCTCGCAACAACTCTCGACTCAGTCTCAGGGTACGGCCGCTTTTAGAGGCAGCTTTCGTTATGCGGCTTCAAAAGTATGGAATAACCTGCCACCACCGATTAGGGTAATGAACGCTATAGACGCTTTTGAACGACGCTTACGGCAGTACCTCATAGAAGCGCAGCGCAAGCTGGATATGGTCACACTAAATGTCTCAATTATATTATGTATGTACCCACTTGGGTATGTGTCAGTGTCTCTGTCGGTCGGGTCACGAAAATTTAAATAGTTGCTGTTATACTATACAGTTTTACTGCTGGGAATGACATATTCTTTATATTTGTTTTTTTTTTATCTGACGCAAATTTACTTTATTTAAGTATACTGCATACACGTTACATTATAAAACTGATTTACATCCGTCACATCACACTCTCAGGTCCAGTTGAAAACCAGCGTCAGGCACTTATAGTTGTCTGGCATTTTTGCTGAACTGGGCCTTTTTGGCGCAGCCCTGAGGCACACTCCCCATCAAATTTCTGCTTACATCGCACTTTACAATTTTTATTTGATTTTGTTTTTTTTTAAATATTTTTATCTGCTTTGTATTATATTGTGTGCTTTAGTCTGTGCTAAATAAATGTATTTTCTTTCTTTCTAAGATGGGTGTAGCAAATGTAGAACAGATTGTGACGAAAAAGTTAGTTAGAGATTGTTTTGTATAAGTATGTAGTAGAGTAGTAACGGTTTGCGTGAATAGCGTCTTAAAATAAGTAACCAAGAAGCAAACGCTTATAGTCATTTAAGGACTGTGTAAATGTGATACTTAAAATATTATGCTAGTATCATACGAAGCCGCAAACTGCTAAAGTTCAGTTTTGTTTATTGCATAAATACTTAACAGCCCATTATATGTGCGACGTTGCATTCAAAGTATAAAACGAATAGCGACGGTTATTTAACCATAAACAGGAGTCCCCACGATGAGTCTAACTGTGCCTTCCTATTGGGCTTATAATTTGTATTCCGTATCCGCGCACTTTCCCAGCCGTATGTCACGGCGCACGGCTGCGTCTGCGCACATAACACTAAATCGGCGCAGGTTTAGTGCGCTGGCGACACGCCCCCAGTTAATTGGTGTCGTCCGCGTTGTGCAGGAATGCGCAGCAATGCGCAGCACCGCGGTAATGCTGCGGTCCAATCCCTTAGCAGTTTTATATTTAAAGGAAATGAACGCTTTTATGTCTTTTGTTTCTGTGTGGCTCTGAAATATGGATGGCTCGATGGAAATTTTATTGGCGTCTTTGCGTGGGAGTGAATTGAAAATGTCGGCAATGCTACTGTAGTACGCTAATGATAGCAGAACCACTATTGCATAAAATCCAATTAAAAGTTGCTTCAATTTCTGAATCGTTTCTTAGTTTTTTTTTTCTTCTTATTTTCAAACAAATTAAACAAGACTTTTAATTAAAATTCACATTGAGCAACCACAAAGGTTTATGTTATACTTTTATCACATTTTTATTGCATTATCTCAGGTATTTAAGTTTTATGTCCACATAATGTTTGGTTATGTCCATAACTAAACCGGAGAGGGCGAAGACCTCACTAATTGCTTGCTGGTAATTTTTACGTCTTGATCGAAATGTCGGACCGGGCCCTCTGAGGAATGCCGCCGGTGACGTACTTATACCGCTATGCGTTACAACTAACCTAGGGTGGATTAGAAAAGAATATTATGCTTTTATTTTTACTCCAAAAATGCTTTTGTACTTAATTATTTTTAGGAGATCCTTACAGTCTAGCAAATAAATGGATATGATTTGATTTGAGATGTGTTGAGTCCCATTCAATCTTCAAGAGATCATCTTCATTCTTCATTCACGTTTTTTCTCAAGATTCTAGAAACTTTCTACTTTAGCCTTTTTTCTGGAGATAGCATAATGTTACAACACTCAAAATTATTTTAGTCTTGTCTCACCTCGAGTCTAGTAAGGTTACTTCCATCCCATATCGACATTTAATTTAGCAGGACCCAACAGTTAAAAGCCTTGTATCTGTTATAAAAAATAAATCAACTGCAAATATAGGTGAAACAGTAAAAGCAGACTGATATAGGAAGACTGATAATAACAAATAACATGATTCAGAAACGACGGAAAATAACAGCCCTTTCAACATAACAGAAACACATAATCAATTTATAATTTCTACACAGTCAGCTGAACATAACGGCCGTGTGTCAGATTCTATTCCGCGTTCCTACCGCTGCTATCATAACCAGTTATTAGGGTTTAATATCTAACTGAACACTTTAACTGCCTGAAAATATTCACTTAGGAATGCTAGGAAATTATAGCGTTCTTCTTCTGACACGAGAAATGGGTTTTTATTAAAACTGTGTATAGCTTTAGCAAGACTGTTAAGGGCGAATGTCACCAATTCAGAAACTGAACGCGATCAGCACATAACCCACGTTTGTGAGAAAGAAAGAAGGAAAGAATAATGTTTATTTGGTCACAGTTCGTGAAACACAAAATACAAAATAAAA
Source organism: Agrochola lota (assembly GCA_947364205.1). NCBI lineage: Eukaryota > Metazoa > Arthropoda > Insecta > Lepidoptera > Noctuidae > Agrochola > Agrochola lota. The sequence goes on along the minus strand of OX376228.1, from coordinate 2,807,240 downwards.
AAAGTGAAAATAATATTTTAACAAATAATACTAGTAGTGTGTGCCTCACGGATGCGCCAAAAAGCTGAGCTGTGAGCTATCAGTGTCATTATTTTCTTTGGAATATTGACACTGACAGCTCTTGAACTCGGTTCGTCTTCACATATAATTATATAATTAATGTGTACAAAATATTGTAAAAACATTTTAAAAGAGTAAAGGTGGAGTTTCTTGCCCATTCTTCTCCATACGAAAACTACCTTTTGGAAGGGGGCGACTAGAATCAATTCTATTTTATGTAAAATTGACGTTCATAAGTGCCTTTTATGTGCCTAATTGAAATAAATTGTTTGACTTTGACTTTGGTTTAACTGTGCTGATCGCGTTCAGCTTCTTTGGTGAAATCCGCACTTAGTCACAGGTGTAAACCTAGTTTGGGAGCCAGGGTACTGCTTCGTCTGTCTATTGGTCGAAAGCGCTAATGCTGAGCATGAAGTCCTGGGTTCGATTCCCAGGCCGGGTAAAGTGTTATTTAAATTTTCCGTAAGAAATTTCTCAGTAGCAGCTCGGAGTCTGGATTTGTACCAAGTTGATGGCAATAGACTTGTCCCCTATTACATGGGACTTAAACATAACTGGCGAAATGTGGGTGTACTATAGGGACACTTCTGCCTAACCCTTCGGAAAATGCCGGCGTGATGTTATGTTATTCTGTCCTATTAAACACTCCTTAATAAACAATCAATCTGCCTAGCCTTTTCCCAACTATGTTGGGGTCGGCTTCCAGTCTAACCGGATGCAGCTGAATACCGTATTTTACATGGAGCGACTGCCTATCTGACCTCCACAACCCAGTAACTGGGTAATATGAAACGCCTTGGTAAGACTGGTTGTCAGATTTTCGGGCTTCTGACGACCCCTAACGACTGCCAAAGATCCACAAATGACAGCCGGGACCAACGGCTTAACGTGCTTTCCGAGACACGCAGGAGTCTCGGTATGTTAAGATTGTCACCCATCCACCGACCAACCCTGGCAAGCGTAGCTTATCCTGTTGGATCGAACCGTACGACTGTTATTACTTAGCCACGAGCTCACCTAAACACTCCTTAAAAACACCAGTTACGTAACTCCAGATGTAACTGCGACCACATAACCAGGTGCGAAGTGTTCCCTAATTAATACTTCACATATCATTGAGTCGTCAACAGGTTCGAACCCGGGTACCGTAACACAAATGTTGGACTAACACATTAGCACCCTGTTTGTCTGATCAACTAAATTTTTGGGCTCCTTTTGACTTGAAAGGATTTTGTTTGAGCATTTCTTTTGGTAAATAAAGCTTGAGTGTTTGAGGATTTTGTTTTTTCTTTTTTTTTTTGGGTCGTTAAATAATAATGCATAATGTATTTGTTTCACCGTGACTGGCTTTTTATTCTTTTCTTTTTGTCTCTCTTTTATTTGTATTACTCTGAAAATACTTGGACTTTTTTTTTAATATTAGGGCTTACGCAGACTTGGGCGGGCCGCACAATAACACCGCGTCCGACTAGTACAATAGGATAATCACCCTATAATGTTCCTCCTCTCTGTGAGAGGGAGTGGGCCGTAATCCACCACGAGGGCCCAGTGCGGGCTGGTAGCTGTCACATGTCTTCGAATTTTTGGTTCTAGGACATGCCGGTTCCCTCACGATGTTTTCCTTCACCGCTTTGAGAGGCGTGGTGAAGAGACTAATCTACATAAAAATTCATGGACGGGTAGGTTCCAGCTAACCTTTTTCCGTCAGTGGGAAAATGTATGCCGTAAAGAGAAGTAATGAAAGAAAACTTTTTCTGCAAATTGCGTGTTTTGCAAAGCTGCCGCGGGAAGTCTAAGAATTAATCGAGGGAAACAAATTACTGGGCGATAATAGTTCTTGACTTTTGTAACTAATAGTCTCCGTAAACATGTATTTTCAAGCTTGTGGATTTGCATTCAAAGACAAAAAGGTCCTGGAAAAAGACTACAAGGCACCCCTGGTTTCCGAAAAGAAGATGAAAGATGATATGGCTGGAAAGGGGGTGACTACGGAGATGACGGCTAATAGAGAAGAGGGGAAGAAAGACACACGTGTCTCCTTACTGGGTGATGGTATTGTGGCTAATCAATCAGAACAGGCGGACCGACAACGTGGTGAAGGTTGCGGGAATCAGCTAAGTAGGTGCTGGAAGCGTAGGATACGTCGCTGGGGACGCTTCGGGGTGGTCAAGACCAGCAGTGGGCGTTTTACGGCTGAAATGGTAATGAAGATGAGTTTGAAAAACATTTTTTATGAGATTTGGCCCTATATGCATGCATGCGACCGCACGTATTTTTCTGAATATTCATGAAAAATTACCAAAAATTTACTTTAACAGAGGGTCTCTTAGAGGGGATCTTTAATTTTTCATGTTATTTTTTTTTTTTTTTTGACTATTTTTTGTGATTATTCCGATGTTTTTGGCTCGATTTTGATTCTGTTTATTTCTAAAAGCTTATGATTTATTTTATCGGATTAGCTAACATTTTTTTTCAAAAATTTGAAGATTATGAAAAAAAAACGAAGATAAAGAAATTATTACTTATATTTAAAAAAAACAGAAATATTATATATTCCTTTCTTTTTTGTCCATAAAATCCACCTATGATAAAAAAAAAATTATAACATGAAAATCATGAATGAAACTAAGATAATTTTCGAAAAAAAAAAACATGAACATTCAGAAAAATACGGGCGGGCACATGCCGATGGGCGACATTGTATATTGATGTAGAAGCCATGGGTGAGATTAGGTTTACTATCGTGAAAATTCGTGTGTGACAAACAAAAATATTTGGCACAACAGTTATCGCCGACGATAAAATAACACATAATAATACTATATTTAAAGATGATTAAACCACTGTGCATCGTTTGTCTTAAGTAGGGCGAGCGCAAATGTCATTGCTATTAGCGTTAGTACAATGCTCCGACCATCACTCTTATAACACCTGGTTGTATACACATTCGCGAGCCAATGCTCAATGAGCCAATGCGCGAGATTTATTTCCATTCGACTCTAGTCTATCATCGTAGCTAATCCGCTGAGAGATTTGAAACTGCGTTCGAAAATTGAACTGTTCTATCAATCTGTCTAACCTTTTCCCAACTATGTTAGGACCGGCTTCCAGTATACCCGAATGCAGCTGAATACCAGTATTTTACATGGGGCAACTGCTAATCTGACCTACACAACCCAGTTAACAGTTGCCCTTTGGTAAGACTGGTTGTCAGATTTTCGGGCTTCTGAGAACGCGTAACAACTGTCAAAGATTTACGAATGACAGCCGGGACCAACGGCTTAACGTGATTTCTGATGCACGGGGTAGTCTCGGATATGTAATGGACGGTCACCCATCTACGATACGACCGCGGCAAGCGTAGGTTAACCTTCGACCGACCCGTGCAGATGTTATAATTTAGCCACGAGCCCCTCTAATGTTTCATGCGAATGTGTAAAGTTGGCATTATTATTGAAATTGAAATGGCTACGGTTATTATTATTCGTTCGATTGTTTCTCGATACATAATTATTATGTTTTTCGGACTCGATAAATTGGTTCGTGTTATAGTGTCGAATACATTGACATCAATAGAAATGATGATCGTCGATTTATGAATATTTTATAGCGTAGCCTATAAAATGTTATAGTTACGTCTTTCGTATCGATCTATGAAGGAAAACATAATCCAAACAAAGTTTTGATGACAAAAATATATCATTATTCAGTCAAAGAAATATGGATTTATAAATATGGCTATAAATAAAAAAACCGTAATGCTTTAAGCCTGTCAAAACTACTCTGAGGTGAACGAGACATAATGGTGGTCATACACCATACTGCCTATCGTCCAATCGGCATGACGCTGCGGGCTTGATTCTATCTGCAGTTCGTTCATATACACCACACACGATGAATTTAAACTGTCCAATCGACAGCGACGTTTAACCGTCGATGTTTTAGCAGTCTTGGGCATTTCACTCGTGATAAAGAAACCAAAAATCTTGACTCAACTGAACTGACAACGACCGACGACATACAGGGCCAATCGGCATGATCCAATCTGATTAATTCATTTCATCAAAATTATCAAAATAATTTAATTTCGATTGTCCCGTCAAGTATAACTGTCATGCAAATTCAGCCCACATACGGTCAGTTCTACTTGATCCAATCGGCAGCGTCATGCCGATACGATGATAGGCAGCATGGTGTATGTCCACCATTAGCCTCTGAATTATTGATTTACAAGTAATACCAGAGAGAAATAAGTGGTTTCTTTTAAACTCTCTGCCAGCTTCTGTGTTCCCTTCCACGTTTAAACCCTCTGCCTTCAAATCAAGAGTGAACAGGCATCTTCTGAGCACGCTCGTTCCATCATAGAAACATCCATTGCTTTCCATCAGACGAGATCGAGGTCAAGAGCTGGGCCATATCACTTTTTTTTAGTATTTTTTATGTACTTACGTACGTACTTACGTACTGTTCAGTCAAGAAAACCACGCATCAGCCTAAACGAGCTAAAAAACAAAAATCCAAAAATCTTTACCCCAAATATTTGTCTTCCACAAACACATTATGGGACCGTTAACCACACCTTCGAAGTTCCACCGACACCTCTACCGACCCACTTTTCTCACCATTACCGTGAGTCACAGACTTTCCGGTTTCCACCCATAGTCGCAGAGGAAGCCGCTAAACGCAGGAAAACTGTGAAAGCCATTCATAGGCTTTTCACAGGAAATCGACTTCCATACATGAGACTCGACGTTATTATTTTACTTGTAATTGTTATTGAACTCATTTTCTCGGCTTTCGTTGTCGGAAACATTTGTAAGGAGAAGTAGTTTATGTACTGTGTTTATAGATAAATGCTTTATAGGCCAGTCACCGTATGAATGAATGAATGTAATACACCGACCCCAGCGTGGTTTAGCCAGACTCAATCGAATGAACCCCAAGATTTGCACTAGCCCCTGGAGCCTCATGCTTCATGGTACTACAGAGGCCATTGCATATCAAGGAGTAGACCGGGGGGCGCCGTAATGTTAGGGAAGACGTGCCCTCAGGATATGTAAGGATTTGCGAGCCGTACCGGATATGCATCTCAAAAATCGCGCCGCAAAAAATTCCACTGTACGTTCAGATTTATTGGGATTTTGTTAGGATAGATACCAATCTAGTGTAAAACCAAGTTCGCATGCGTGCTCGAAAAACCTAGAATATTTCGGAATTCTTTTAGCTTTTAACTTATAACATCTAAAAGGTGTATCCTATGTATATTCCCAATGATTTTTTTCAGCTTTAATACTTGCAAATTCATCAAATTTACCTTTTGATTCTTCTTTGTAAAGCCTTAGATTAAAAGTAAGAACATAACAAAGACAGCAATCTCTAGTTCAAAGAACAATTAAACATTAGATAATTAATTTCTCTTAGAGCATTTTATATTCATTTCAATAAATTAGATAACATTTCAATAAGCTCTTGTAACTATTATCGAAATTCTAACAACCATAAACGCATAATTGACTCAACAATATTCTTAGCATTACGAGCCGAAAAAGTAATTACGTCCAATACAAAAACACATCTCATCGTCCACAATACATCTATTAATTAATAGAAACTTATCACGAAGGCTATCATGGTCGAAATTTCACTCTTAAGTAATATTCTTGTTTGGCTTTCGTCTTACGAAATATAACTTGTCGATGTGTCTGTCAATCGTAAATCTGTTTTTATGGCCGCCATAGCTTTGGGACTTGAGATGCCTTCTAATAGTCTTCTGGTTTTAGTTACGTTTTTGAAAGTTTTTCTGTCGCTGCGTTACTTCCAGCATGAGATTTTTAAGCCTCAAATTTTATGTTTTTTGCTGAAAATTAAGAATTTTAGGTGACCTAAAGTTTCAGAGAACAGACCAGTGTCCATACATCAATATTTCTTCGCCGTAAGGATTCGGTTACAGCATTTATTGGCCACGTCTTCCGAGAAAGATCTCAGAAATCATGGACCATTTTGAACAGAGTGCCTAGCCTAGAACCTTACGGTTTTTACAACTCTCTCCTGCGTAAATTATACAGACCTTTTCTGCATAACCTATCAAGTTCTGCATTTACCTACCAATAACTCCTGAAGTCTACATTCTTCTAACAAAGAATATAAAATAGATATGTTTAGCTATAACTTTATCAAAGCGTTAGTCTATCGGTATCTCTTGGCATCGAAATAAAACGATAGTTAGTGAAAGTGAGCGGCCCCCGGCGATTCATCGATGTCATATATCATACGGCTGTACTGACAACCAACAGAATGCTGAGAGATGACAAAGTTGTGGGAGTTCTTTTGAGGAGTAGACTGAAGAGTCTAACTAAGTACTTAAGTCTCTATTTACACAATGCTAATTTCTTGTCTGTGACAAACACACTTTATTTTGTGTAAATTATTTCATCACCACTGCTCTCAAAACAGTAGGAAAATATACCGGGGACCGGCATATCCTAGAACCAAAAAATTCGAAGACATGTGACATCCACTATCCCACACTGGGCCCGCGTGGTGGATTACAGCCCACTCACTCTCACAGAAAGAGGAGGCTTGTGTCCCAGAAGTGGGAACATTATACTACTCGACAAACAGCATAGTTTAATGCTATAAAGGCCTTTTTAATGATTGAGTTTCACGATGGGGCCTCTTTATTCCTACAGTCACTCAGTCAAGGGGCCTTTGGGACATCTCAAGTGGCTCTTACTGCATCCAGCTCTTTTTTATTCACTGATAAATCTGCTTTTATAACTGGTAGGCAAGTTTTATGTTCACCAAGAAACTTCTATAGTTTTGTGTTACTTTGCAACAATTTTGAAGTGACATTGAAATCTTATTCAGATCCAGTCGTTGGATGTCTACTTAGTGGTGCGATAGTCACATTGTGGCAGTTGCTCAACGCATTATACAAGATATTTAATTATAATTCCATCTCATAATTATGTATATATGCAAATTAAAAATATTTTCTGCATCCGCTGGATTTATATTGCGAGTTACAATGTAACGTTTCTTTTGGACTCGGTAACGCACGTTTTAAAAATCGAACAAAACTTAAAAAACAAAAATAAACCATCTATTCCAATTTTAAAAACCGTTAAGTGCCCACTGAACGCTAGATTATTTCAAATTGGCCATAAACCTATAACTTTATGAGCCAATTACACACATCAATAGTTTTATCGAAAACATTTTAACATGGATTTTATTACTTTATTGATAAATAATAATTATATGTACATAGATTGGGGTCCATTATTGCCAATTGCAATGCAGTTTGAAAAAAAGATTGGTCCTGGTAGCTGTCTGATATCGAATTTTAATTAAATGCTGATGAATATTTTAATGTTAATTACTTCAATATCAGTCTCTATAGATTAATAATTATCTTTAGTTGGTTATGATTATTATCGAAATATTTTTGTTATTGGCTGAATTGTGTTGTCTGTAGATGTTAACCTCTTTTTTCACCGCCATTTTTACCTTGAGAACATTTGATATAATCACTAGACATTTGTTTGTACTAAAAACTAGTTTTCCTGTCTAAACTCTACTAAATTATAGCTAAATAAGTAATGTTTACACACTCCATACAGCACTCAATCACATAATTATATTTTCCGCTCGCACGTTGCGCACACGCACCGGTAGCGAAATGGAAAGTCAACACCGGATATGTGCGTGCGCTTTCCAATACTTGCAATTAGTATATCACTTATAAGGGATTAGTAATTATTAGAAAAGAGCTCGTGTAACTAGATCGGGTTCGATTGGTTGAACATTGTAATATGCGTTTTGATGGGAACCTGTGATGCTGTCAGATTAAATTGATGAAAGTGACAGTCTTCTGGAGTCAAATGAGCTTTTAGATGCGATTCTCCTTAGGTGATAAATAGAGCGAAATAAAGAAAGATGAGTGGGAAAATCCGTTGAAACATATTTGTTAAGAGATGATATTCTGCTGCGAAAAAGTACCTGCAGTCTTAAGAAAATTCGGTTGAAATTCTACATCATCAGTAAGTGCCTAGCCTTTTCCCAACTATTTTGGAGTTTACTTCTAGTCTAACTGATTCGGTGGAAATTCTACAGTCGTCTGAATATTTATTTAGGTACTATCGTCGTCTTAGAGTGAAAACCTCTTATATGCGAAAAACTGGTGGGCAACTGGGAAGGTATATTATATGCAGATCGCGCGGTAAAATCTGCTTACGTGATGCAGGATTTTGCGTAACATCACTGTGATACATAGGTCGCATGCGGCGATATAGATGCCGCCACAAAACTGCGTGTGTTGGGAGGTTTTTTTTTCAAAAAATGTAATAAAATAAAAATTCAAAGTTGCATTCCCGAGCTTTTCACTCTCTAAGGTGACGCTATATAAATATAACATCAAGCCTGTAATTCCCCGAACGATTAGGCAGAGGTGTACCTTAGCATGTACACCCATATTTCGTTAGTTATGTTTAACTCCCGTGTAATAGGGGGCAAGCCTATTGCCATCAACCAGGCACAAATCCTGACTCCGGGCTGCTACTGAGAAATTCCAGATGGAAAACTTCAATAACACTTTGCCGGACCTGGGAATCGAACCCAGGACCTCATACTCAACAGTAGCGCTTGGGACCACTAGACCATATATATTAACAGAGGATGTTCCCATTCACTATACTCGCAATAGTACGAGTATAGCGTCCACACATGCAATTTCTTTTTTATCAAAATCGTTTTTTTTTTTTTTTTATTATTAATACTCTAACTCAAAGCATTTATTTCAAATAAACCAATAACAGGTCCTTTTGTATTGTCAAGGGGTTGGTCAGTCAGTAATATGAAGCTAGTTGCCCATTCCAACGCGTAATAGGTTCCTATGGAGAAGAACGGGCAAGAAACTCCACGAAACTCTCAAGAAACTCCAACAAACTCCACTCACAAAAAATATTAAATTGATACGTAAAAGAAACTTGTCTTTCCACATTGAAAGACAAGAGCGCGTGTACAGAATAATTCTTTTATATTTTTGCGCTATATTTTTAACCACATAGTTCATCTATTAAATGAACAATCCACTAATTATCATAATAATAACAAACGACCGCCCAGATTTAATTATAAACTAGATTTACTACCAAAGCTATTGTTTATTCAAATCGATCTAAACCTATTAGGCCAAGGCTGTCCAGGTACTTACAAAGTCACAAATGTAATAACTAATTAGTCCGACAAAACATGTACGTTATTACTGTAATTTGTTCACACCGTGTGATTAAATAAGATATTAGTCGGACTTTCCTCTAGGTAGAGCGAGGCTATTCAGAGATATAAAAATGCTAGCTGTTGCCCGCGACTTCGTCTGCGATCCAGGATGAAAAGTAGCCTATCTCCTGCTCCAGGTCATGGTTTACCCATTTGCCAAATTTCATCCGAATCTATTCAGCCGTTTTAGCGTGAAAACGTAACAAACAAAAAAACTCCATCACCCCCATCGCCCATCCTGGAGCGCTGTCCCAAATTGGACGCATTATTAATTTATTATACATAAAACAATACGTATTTTAATAAAAACACGTATACGAAAAGATCAATAATTAAATTATCTTTAAAATGATGAAGGTTTCAGAAAAATTCGTTCGATATATTTTGCGTCATCCTCAGTTTTTTATCCGCGTTAGACATAACTTTACAAATTAATTTCACTATGTAATATAAACATAATCTAAAATATTAATATATTAAGTTAGTAGGAAAATGCTTTAATTAAACATATATTTTTTCCAAATCATTAACACTACTCGTTTAGACGTGATCTTCAGTATAAAATCATTAAAAGTCGCTTATCGTCGCCGTAATTCTGTGCTAGCCAATAAATTCATCATTGACATATCCCTTCTCTTAAGCTTCTAACAAAGCGATATCAATACGCTTTCGCTATTTAACTGACTTTACACACTCAATGACACATAATTTATTTATTAGCACCGCGGGCGACCATAATCTCCGCGCGCTTCCGCCGTGCCACCTGCGCCTGCGCAGCGAAAGTTGTGTATTTGTCAACAAGACGCGATAACACAGAGTAGATACGCACAGAAGGCTAGCTTGAGAAGTTACTGTAAGATTACGGATATGGGAGCTGAATGAGATAAAACTATGGCGTGTATCTTGTCTAGCTGTGGATGCAGTGGTGTAAAGTCAAACGTAGTGTAGGATGCCCTCAGGCTAGGTAGTAGATCTTTGCAGAGTATCTGTTTAATGAATGGATAGGAGTCTTAAGTATTGACCTCAATGCCGTGTTAATGGTTAAAGCTATGTATGATCCGTCAGCTGTAGACAGTTTACATTCTAGTAGTCTTCATAATTCTCATACCGTTTTAAACATAACATAATATCACGCCGGTAATCTCTGAAGGGTTAGGCAGAGGTGTACCTATAGTTGGTACCGTACCATACCGTATACCGTTTTATTTGAATAAATAAATTAGGTTCAATGTTATAATGAAGCTTGTCAATGACCATCTCTTAACATTCACTGTAACAGAACATCGAGCCATCGCCAAACATAGCCCAGCATAGATCCAAACATCGCTACGAACATTTTCACGATCATTCTAGCGAACGCTCTGGTCGATGCTCGTCAAAAAATATTCTTCACGAAGTTGGACACGGAACAATGGCAGAATGGCTCGGCTCGGCAAAAAACTCGAAGCAAATTTACTGTCCTTTCGCTAGAATGCTCGCTAGAACGCTCATTACAAGTGAGTGCTCAAGCCCATCAGCACCTTTATCTTATTAATTTTCCATACAAAAAACAAATGAAGGCTAGTTTCCACATCGCCAATTCCAATTTCAAGTTAGACTTCTGTATCCAACCTCTTCTGTGTAACAATCTGGTCTAACAATTTATGAACATTATAGGGTGAATTATATCTTGTTATTTTACTCTTGTGAGTTCTAGTCGCGTCTGGTCTTTTTATTTTAGTATTCCACGATGGTCTAAGGCTGTTATGCATTTTAAAGAGCGGATGCGACACGTTCCTAGCTTTCCCACGACGTTATTGTGCATTAAATATTGCTATTAGAACGCCTTGGAATCTGTGGTCATAAATCGGTTGGTGAAAACAGGACTGGAGGTTTCTATTTATGATTATAATATGATAGAATTTGTATAGTATCGTTATCATTGTTTTTGTCATAATTTATAAGCAAAGATATAAATATGTCTAGATGGACAGTCAAACTGTCAATTCGTCGAAAAATTGCGTCCAACTGTTGGCCGCTAAATGCAGGCACACTAGAACAGAGTTGACGCAAAAGCGCGAAAGCAATGATGTGGGAGCGTATGTAGCTGTTTCGCACACGAGCATAACAAAGTTGGCCTGTTTTAGTTATTTTGCAGCGCGACGCACCATCTAGACATATAAATAATTAAAGTTATATACTTTAATTATAAAAAAATATACTTTGAAATATTGCAGCCCTTTTATCGTAATTTTTCAAATCTTTTATAGAAGTTCAGCTACTTTTATAATGTTTAAAAAATCGTCTTCGATTTTACAATCGATTTTTTTGCCCTATTGAATATTTATTTGGGGTTAGCGGTGCTTGATTTTTTATATACATATATACGTCTCTTATTTACTGTCATCTCATGTCTTCTTCTTCTCCTTTTCGTGTGGCTAGTGACTAACCTGGTGTCAGAGTTTTAAAGCCGCCCAAGGGCCTCTGACTTGGCTTCACATGCCGTCAAGAAATTTCTCTCAGGCATGCCGGTTTCCTCACGATGTTTTCGTTCACCGTTTTTGAAGTAAGTGATAATTATACAATACGCACATGAATCCGATAATTATACAATACGCACATGAATCCGAAAAGTCAGAAGATCTCATGTCTTAACGACGGAAACAAACACATCTATATTAATTTTTTAAACAGGGTCAAATAAAATTAGCTAGCTAAACTCAGCAGGCGTGGTGGGTATCCTACATCTAAAATAAAAATAATTGATGTATTTTTTGCGGGTCAACAAACGCTCACAGTGTTCATACTGTTCTTACTATTTTTGTTTTGCGGCGTTTTGCTAAATGTTTTTTTTATTTCATTCTATTTTGCGGTATTTCTCCGTACGTACGTCAAACTTTCATCTTACTTATAACTCTATTCTCTTGTTACAGGTAAATAACGACACAGCCATAGTACTGTCAAGCCAGGTAAACCCAACATGGACGCCGGCGTCAGAACATCAATTTCTCTCCGTTTACGTATGTGAGAACGGGAAAAACTTATTTTCCTTCGCCACAAGACGGATCATCAATTAACGCTTTCTTCGGCTAGTTTATAAGGAAGTGATAGAGAGTCTTCTGGCATGTTATGGCTATTTTAAATTCTGAGTCGAATGGGGAAGAAGTTTATTGCTATGGAGTGTTGGAATTAATTATAGCAATAGGCATGATGCCTGGGTAAAGAAAATGTAATTCTATTTAGTCCGTCAGTCAGATAATAAAAAAATATTGGACACGTATTTTTTGCTTAAAAAAAAAAAAAAAGTGAAAAATAGATTTTTCGCTTTGTAGTGTTTTTTTGTATAGAATAAAAGTTTTTATTGTCCGTCAGGTAGAAATCAAAAGATTACGGCGAAAAAAGTCCACAATTGACGGAGAAATCGGCGGACATACATAAAAAAACATACATACGCTACGAACATAGAACCTCCTCGTTTTTGGAAGTCGGTTGAAAAAAGAATTTTTAGTCATCTTCCCTTTCGTCGTTGGTGATATAGGAAATCAGAGGCGTAGAAATCTATTGGAATGATAATTCCTTACTTTCCTGCACCATCCTTAAATACTCCTTTTGCTCCGTGTACGTTATACATCTGTTATCTAATTACGCAACACATTTTCGAAAACGATTACGACTAATCTGTTTCATTTTGACAGTTCAACAACATTCATTGCGTTATTTACGTTGTTGAGCAGATTTTTTTTCGCACTTAAGTAGCAATGGATTAGCAATCTGTTCCAAAACGATTCAGATTCTGATTGATCGTGTATTACGCAATTAGGAGACTAGTCATACACGCACGCCGGTTGCGAGTACTAAGATAATTTTAATGCCAAAATTATTATCCAAGAAAGAAAGAGAAAGATGGAATTCAACGTGATAGCATAGCGTGGTGGCTCAGGGACTCAGGTATAATGATAAAAAGAGCGAGTTACTTGTGCTTAAAGCAGGTGGCAAGTGTTACTCCAACGTGCCACAAGTCACTATCTGTAATACTCCTCTTAATATACGTAGAGTCACGTAGATTAAATACCTGGGTCACTGGATCACCGATGACTTGAGTGATGACCTGGACATTGAGAGGGAACGCAAGGCGTTGGCTGTCCGATGTAATCTGCTGATCCGCAGATTTGCACGGTGTAGCAAGGAGGTAAAAATTACACTGTTTAGAGCTTTACTGCCAGTCATTCTACACGTGCAGCCTGTGGGTTAGGTATACGCAAAGGTCATACAACGCCCTGCGCGTGCAGTACAACAATGAGTTCAGGATGCTGGTGGAGCTCCCGCGTTTTTGTAGCGCTTCGGGGATGTTTGCTGAGGCGAGGATTGACGGCTTTCATGCCATCATCCGAAACCGCACCGCCTCGATCCTTCGTAGAATGCGGGCTAGCTCCCACAGCGTCCTGAGCACGTTGTGCGGTAGGTGGGATAGTCCGATGCTGTGTCACTGGATCGGACTTCATACATCTAATGGTATGAACTACTTGTTACGTGGGTAGTGTGGGGTCCGACTCCAGAGTTAAGATAAGATTAGGATACTAACATTAGATTTTAGTTTTTCTTTACTAACACTATGGATTTTTGTGGTCTGAAATAAAGGTTTAATAATAATAATAGCAACAACATTTGGTATATAATTACAATGCAGTCAATAGCCCAATATTCAGAAAAAAAGGTAGTAATGGTTTAAAAGAAATCCTATATTTTATTTTAATACTTAATGCTTAGTTAGTCGGTTGACGGACACACAATACAAGGATTGTCGTTATTACGCCTATGAGCTTTCAGTGTCCCTCAAAGCATATAATATGACAGAAGATTCACTCCACAAAATCATTTAAATAAAAAGCGACTCTTACAACGACACAATAAAGTGCAATTCAGGTCGCACAGCACTAATTACCTTCAGTTATATTCAAATAGGAGTTGCCTCTCTTTCTATCGCGTAACTCTTATATCTCTTGACTACGATACGCTCGCTGAATTGGCCCGACAAGACGAGCCCGCCGCGCGCGAATGTTGGCATTAATTTAAGGTCTGAGAACACTTCAAACTACTCACGGAAAAGGCTAACCAACCATATTTTACAACCAAATAAATCAATAAGGATGTAAACAAGGGTTAGTCCTATATAGGAGCTCAATTTGGGACAAACCTCATCCAAGACTACAACGCAATAAACCGAGTGATTAACGCACTAATTATGACTATCAGAGACACAAAATAACCATAAACGATTGAACGACTGACAATAAACGACTTCAATATTTTCTCTCCACTACAATTTCCAACAATCATTGAGAGTGATACTTTCAAGTTAATAACAGACGGACTCAATATAACCGCGTAGAAACACGAAATAGATAAGTTCAGAAGGTCGGCTCCATGCAACAAGCTAAAAGAAAGAATAAAGAAAATTGTTCAGCATAATCAGCATATATTGTTATGTATAATGTTGTAGTGGGCTTGCCCTCGCTGTACGTGTACAAAATCAAAATTAATTTATTCAAACTCGGCTGAAAATCAGCGCTTTTTGAACGACAAAACTACATGACGGTCCCCCGAAACGCCCGCCCTTCACCACTTCCTAGTGCTTTAGCTAGAAAGAACTGGCGCATCAGAATCCCCAGCACTGCGTGCTCCCCAGCGTGAAACGCGTCCATATGTGCGTGCGTTATAGACCCGACCTTCTGTAACTCTCTATTCTGTGCTAACAGCCTGGTAGCTAATAATGGTAATGATAGCTTTTCTCTATGCTTATGCCATGAACGATTGATTAGTGTGACACTCGACTGTAGTTTAAAAGGTAATTATGGTCATTTTCACTAAGTAATATTTGTTTATGAGGTTTTCACGTCGTTTGTGGAAATAAAAGTTTATAATTATTGCAGTAAATTGTAATTAACACTCATAGTAGCTGATAGGATAGCTGAACTGAGATTGGCAGAGTTTACTACGTATACGGAACGAACTTCGGTGAAAATAACTAGACTCGGAAGCCATAAGCACTCTTATGTGCTATGCTAGCTGACGCCATGGCAAATAAATTAATTCAATGTTTTGTGTTTCGTATTGTTAATTACTTTCCATACTTTTGTATAGAATCAAGTTCTTCTACATAACTGTACAGACAGCTGTGCTGCTGGGGAGTTTGTTGCGCCACTTCTTCCCAGCTAACGCACTAGGAAGGGGTGAAGGGCGGGCGTTTTGGGGGACTTTCTTATGTAATTTTGGCGTTCAAAAAGTGCTGATTCTCAGCCTCATTAGAATAAATGAGTTTTGATTTTGTTGGTCAGCTAAGCAGCCACATATTGTTTCAATAACCGACTGTCTCTGATAACATGAGATATTTACGTGTTACAAACAGAGGCTTCCCGCTGACCTTGAAACGATGTCAGGTCACAGCCTTAATTTCGGGGTCACCTTCTCAAGTTCAGCGATTTTCATGAAGGTCAGCTGTTTGAGTAGGGAAGCCGTCTTCGACACTACTGGGACTAGTAAATCCCGCCCGTGTGATCTCGCCACTGCAATATTTGATACCTTTTCTTCTAAAAAATTTTCTTAGCCCGCGTTCGCACGGACGTTAAAATATCGTGGCGGTATTAAATCGCGGACTGGATTTTCAACTCTCGGTGTTAAACCGAGCGTTGAAAAAACACACAGTTGGATTTTCAACTCTCGGCGGTGAGCAGAACGTTGAAAATCCAGTGCACGATAAAAAATCGCCGCGATATTTTTACGCCGTGCGAACGTTGGCTTAATAAAAAGAACTGACTGTCTCGTTTCTCTAGCGATCGCAAGCGTTACTGCAGAACATGGGGTCCTGGGTTCGATTGGTCAAGCAGTTTTATCAGGTTTTTCCATCTGGATTTTCTCAGTAGCAGCCCGTGGTCTGGATTTGTGCCCGGCTGATGGCAATAGGCTCGCCCCCTATTACATGGGCCTTAACCATAACTGTGTCCTATAGGTACACTTCTGGCTAACCCTTCGGAGTACTCAATACAGGCGTAATTGCCTCCAGTTCTTCGATTGCCATGATTTCTCACAGCTTTTATTGCCAAATCATCGAGTTCCCAGCCTCTGGACACCGAATTACATGTTGCAAGAGAACTCTTGATAGCTTCTCCATTTTCGATCAATTGCCTGCGATTCCGCGGTTCACACTTATCTTTGAGATTACTAAGATTAAATAACAGATGCGTCATGTTGTGCACTCTTAAGCTCAAAGTAATTGTATTTATTAAGAGTTACATTTTATAATAATCGGGAATTTTATTGTTGCTTTCATAGAGCTTCTTTCCGATCATGTAGGAATGACGAATTTTGTAGTTTCATCAGCGGTTGTAACAAAATTACTGATATTTTAGAAATAAAATCTGTGTGTGGAGTAAAAATGTGTAAAAACGGTCGGCAAATTATGCGCTGTGATTTTTTAGTTAGTTTAGTTTATGGTTTCGTTTGCTTACGTTGTTGATATTGTTTGCCTTATAAGATAAACAATCTCAACATGGCTTCTATAAACAGTGATATTCTTATATATCGATGAGGAACAGGGTGTAAAGTTCACTCATCCTCTATAGATAAGGGAGGATCTTCCGACCAGACGGGTGCCGTGTCTGGTGGGCTACTGCCCGTC
The DNA here is from genome assembly GCA_947364205.1 of Agrochola lota. NCBI lineage: Eukaryota > Metazoa > Arthropoda > Insecta > Lepidoptera > Noctuidae > Agrochola > Agrochola lota. The sequence continues at coordinate 2,790,247 of OX376228.1, read as the reverse complement.
GATTGATGTTGGAAAGTTATATATAAGCTGATCGCGCGGTAAACCCTGCTTGCGCGATGCAGGATTTCGCGTGACGTCAGTGTGATGCGTAGTTCGTATGTGGCGATGTAGATGCCGCCACATTCCCTCATAAATATTCTTGTTCAAACAAGTTTTAGATTGAACTCAAATCGCCTCCATTCGCATATCAATAAGATAAATCAACAATTAATAGAATTGACTAAACTCCCATCTGTCCATTAGTCTATGACAACTAAACTATGGACGCGATTAACACAACATTTTCTGCCAAATCATTGTTTTTAACTTCTGTAAAAGTAAAAGTGTGTAAAACTTGCGAATGGAGCCATTTGCTTTGAGTAAAAGCACCAGTTACTTGCCGACTGTTCTTTTATTACATGTTACGTGCAGTTATATTAACTGTCTCGTCTGTGTGTGTGTATTGTGGTCTCAATCTCGACTGCGAGTGTTGAAAATCTTGTGTTCGACCCCCTGGTCGGGAAAAGCGTTATTAGCTTCAAATAATGATTTGTATTTAATTAGGTTTCCCATATTATAGAAATTCTTGGTTGCAGTCTGGAGGTATCCATTTCCTCCCTGTCCTTTGATATTATTATGATTCGCAACTTCTTTCTGTCCGTCCGTTTTTCTTTTATCAGTCCACAGATACGTTTTCTAATTAGGTTTTAGTATACCTACATTCTGTCACTATAGGTAACATAGGGCAAACTTATTTGATATAAAGGTTACATCAAAAGGTTTGCTAAAGTATTAAGTACCCTATGGCATAGCAATTAAAGGCCTGTTCAGATATAAGCGATATATCGCGTACCGAGGCGGTATCGCGTACCGAGGCGGTATCGCTAACGAGCGCTACAGCGATATCGCTTATATCTGAAAGCATTCAATTTGAGAAATTAGTGAAAATTGATATTGATGCCTGGGTAAAAAAAAAAAAAATCTAATTAGTCCGTCAGTCAGATAATAAAATAATATTAGACACGTATTTTTTGCTAGATAAAATGCATTTTAAGTTGGGGAGTGGGGGTCGCTACGTCACTAGTATGTATTAAATCTACATACTCGTGACGTCATGGCACATTTTACCTCGATGTATCGCCGTAATCTTTAGATTACGTAAAAAAAGAAAAAATACGTGTCCAATACTTTTTTATTTTTAATAACAAAGATGGACAAAAAAAAAACAAAAAATGTTTTTTTGTCGTCATCCCTATTCTGTGAATTTAACAAAAAAACATAAAAATTCGGTTTCTTGAATCCCATGGAATTGTCACCTAGGCTTTATGGGGTGCTTAATTGTTGCAAATAGGTTACACTATCACGTCCACTCTGTATATAGCACCACATATTCTTCTCATACCTACTATTTTGTTTATTCTAATGATCTAATGGCTTCCGTCTTGAATTCTTTTCATCACAAAGCACACAATCTTGCCCAAGTAATTAAGAATCAGATAGATAATAACCTACTTACTCGTCGCAAGTACATAGTGCCACAATGGGCCAGTTGACGTCTTCCGACTGCCGAAGGTTGCCCATCGAGGTTGATCAGTATCTGAGGACATGGAGCCATGGTATGCAAACAATCACTTTCTATAATATCCTTGTTTTAATTGAATTTGAACAGGTTTTCGAACTTTTGTGGTAATTTATAAATCTACTAACATTTATTAATATTATTATTTTCATTTATTCATCTATAAACTTATTGAATACATTTTTAAATATTTTTATAAAAATCATTAAAAAAACATTTTTTATTAATATTATTATTGTGTACCACTGAATTCTAAGTTCAAAATATTTTATTTCACGTATACCTACATGGGCATTTATGAAACGTCAGAAGCTAGGTGCACGGTTCCACTTGGTCGTTTCCTATGGAGAAGAGCCGGCAAGAAACTCCACGGTAACTTTTTTTTAAATAATTGGCTTTTAGAATATTTTCAAATGACAGTGTTAATAGGTATGGGAGGACAGTTTAGGTCTTTCAACAAGTGCCTGCCTTCCTTCCTCGACTTATACATATCTACTGCTGTTTGTGGCCAATCTTTAGGAACAGAGTCGAGTTCGTCCCGCCATCTTCTGGGCCTGCCCCGTTGCTGTTTGGGACGCTATTGGTTATTCTAGCTCACAGCAGATTTATACCACATAGAATCTTTTTTTTTTTTTTTTTTTACTTGTTTGGCAATAATTGATCGAAATAGAAAATATAATAAAATATTGGGGCTTCCAGTCTAACCGGATGCAGCTAAATACCAATAATTTAAAATGAGCGACTGCCTATCTGACCTCCAGCCCAGTTACTGGGTAACGATACCCCTTGGTAAGACTGGCTGTCAGACTTTCGTGCTTCTGACGACCCGTAACGACAGAATGACAGCCGGGAACAACGGCTTAACGTGCTTTCCGAGGCACGGAGGAGTCTCAGTATTTAAAGATGGTCACCCATCCACGGACCAACCCCGACAAGCGTAGCTTAACCTGATGGATCAAGCCGTGCGTGTGTTATAGCTTAGTCACGAGCTCCTCTCCGAATTTTGTAATAATTTTATTAAACTTTAATAAGTCTAAAATACCATTTTCCTACTTAAATTAATTAATTATAGCTTCAAAACTGCCACCGTTACGAAGAGAAATGTTGCCAGTGTAACAATTTATTTCAATTCCCGATACCATCAGTTTTATAACGATAACTAACCGGTTATTGTGCTAATTACCCGCCAGTCGCCGTGATTGATGAGCGCGTTATTGAAACGTACTTCAATTGAAAGTTTTCCAGCTAATACAGATTAGGAATCAGTGGGATTAAATTAACTAAGCATTATGTTAATGTGACTGCCTCATTTATCTAGTGGTAGCAAGCGGTGCTGGTGAGCATGAGGTGCTGGGTTCGCATCCCGGGTCGAGCAAAGTGTTATTGGGTTTTCCATCTGGAATTTCTCAGTAGCAGCCCGGAAGCTGGATTTGTGCCCTGTTGACATGGGACTTAAACATTACTGGCGAAATGTGGGTGTACTATAGGTACACCTCTGCCTAGCCCATCGGGGAGTGCAGGCGTGATGTTATGTGATTTAGTAGTCTAAGCTTGTAAATAGATATTTACTTTTGTAAGTACATAACATAAATACACTACGCGATTAATTTCACTTAAAAAAGAAATTCAGAACTTAAAAAAAACGAGCGTGCCTTAAAGCAGTCGCAACATCTGACATCTCACCTTGGTAATAAGCAACATTAAAGGGGCGGGGCCTCGTCAAGGTCGTTTCTGATGGCCAACTCTAGCACCGCGCGCGCTCCTAGATGAAATCAAATAGCGCGCGCTTCCCCGGCTTCCTGTAACACACTTCCGTCCCTTTTCACGAAATCACTCCAAAAAATACTTACAGTAATCAAAAATACTTACCTACTAAAGTTGGATAAATATGAACACTTGTTTAGATGGTTTTTTGATTTATTAGTGCACTGCTTTACAAACTAAAATCACTATGAAACAAGATGAAGCTAATAAAGTTATCTTCTTGAATTACTTCATCGCTTCCAACCTTTCCAATGACGTAACCTCGGAAGCCTTCTTCCGAATTTAAGAGAGCAACAATCCCATACGTCTAGCCAATGGTCAAACGATCTCTTGAGCTACCCACATTAGTTAGCGTTATCTCGACAACTAAACGTGATCCCAATCGATAATCACACAGATATATTTCTCAGATAATTGGGCCTCGTCGAAAGTCGATTAGAAAATAAGAGTAAGTAAGCTCATCAACGGAAGCCTGTTTGAGATCGAAAGTGGCGTATGTGCAAGCGCATTTTTATGTCATTTTCACATACGAGGTTGTTCACCGCGGGGAAAAGTGGGGAAAACAGGGGAAATATGTGGTTTGACCGGTTATTGCGTACATTCGCTGTTTTATGGCGCTGCTGGAGGAAAAGTTGTGATTTTTATCGCGTTGGCTTTTGGCTGCGGTTTTATGTACCTGTTTGTTTATGTAAGATTTGTTGTGTCGAGAAAGTCGTAAAGTGAGGAAACCTAGGTTTCTTGGGTAATCATAAAAAGAAAGGCTGACGTAGATTCTTGTGTATTTTGACAGGTTCGAAATAATGTGTCTGAGAGGGACTGGAAAGGCAAAAAATACATTTTGTATCACTATCACTACATATTAGAAAACAAAGTCCCCCCGCCGCGTCTGTCTGTCCGAACGCGATAACCACAAAAACTACCGAACAGATTTTCATATGGTTTTCACCAATGGACACATTGATGAGGAAGGTTTAGGTGCATAATTCACTAGTGACTTGTCTGCGATACAGGATGAAGACTAGCCTATAACCTTCTCCAGGCTATAGTCTACCCATGTGCCAAATTCCACCCGGATCCGTTCAGTCGTTTTAGCGTGAAAGCGTATCAAACATACAAACAAACTCATTTTCGCATTTATAATATTAATTAGGATTAAGGTTTTGTGTAAATTGGCTGAAATATGACGATGTAAAATACTCCAATTAGGATGACCATCAGTAACATTTTAATCCAACCCATTTGCGCGACGCAATAGGCGGATACGACACAACGACAGAATAAAAACGAGCGAGTTTTACAGTAGTCGCGTGTGATGTGTAACATCTGACGTCTTCGCTAACAGTACGAACCTCTCGGAAAATGGGTTGGTACCAGCTGACGGCCAACTCTAGCACCGCGCGCGCTCATTGTCATATCCAATAGCGCGCGTTTCCCCGGCTTCCTGTTACACACTTCCGTCCCTTTTCACGAAATCACTCCCACAGATTGCAGGAAAACGAATAAAAGATACTAAGACACATTAAAAAAAAAAGTTGACATATATGCTTTACTAACTCTGGCGAAGCCATTTATTAATCTTTAAGTAGCTGTAGAGCATCTGTACGCGTGTCTTCTCCATTCCGTAGCAGCTACAAAGTATCTCAAAAAGGACCCTCAGGGATAAGCAAAACACAAACACATCTACACTACACACCTAACTAGACATACATACACTATATACCTACACTTTAAAAACAAAAAGCCATGCCTCAACTTGTCCACGGTCTCCGTAATTACGCGTAAAAACACACAAGTGTTACGTGCCTCGAATATTTCGCTCTTTTATCTCGTTTTGACGCGACAGCTGCGTACGCGCACAGCACGCGATCGTAATGATGCGCCTGAGTTTCGACAGCGATATTTTGTAACGTGTTGATGAGATGGGAATGGGAATTGTGGAAGAGTTTATTAGCTCGATATCTTAATAGCTCACATTTAAAAAGAGAGTATTTTTTTAATTGACTCCCAGTCGATGGATGTAATACAGTCAACCAGTTAAACAAGGATGAAGCACATAAGTTGAAATAATTTAAGGGTTTTCGAAGTCAAAGTTTTGAGCGGTTGACTGTACCATAGAAGAGGTTATTCGAATTTATGATTAACAATAATTATCCTCTTATATTTTTTATTTCTACTTTCACAGTGTCATTGTGAGTGAATTCTGTAGGAAAGGCTAGAGAAAATGGTTTGCTGGGATTCATAAAAAAATCGAAAAATTCTCTAATGGTTGTCGACACCATTTCCCACCATCATCGAAAGCATTCAGAGCATTATTCCATAATTTTCCTTCACTAAAGAAAATGAGGATCCTTAACCCCATCCAACAAGAAACCAAGAACTTCCACAAATCAGTCATGAATATCAATATTACTCAAACCTACCACATAATCTTTGAATACCTTATACAACCATTAATTCACCAACACTCGAATAGAGGAGTTATTAGCTCCATTCCTGCTCACCTCGTCCCGGAAGCGGCGTGAATATGTGATAAATCTCGTGCCGTCATCGCTGGGAAGGTAACGGGACACTCGACGTGGTTATTAGAAGGGCTAATACTGATTTATGGCTTGTTCACGCCTGTTTTCATGGTGGACAGGGTTTTAAGCGATAGGGAATTTGCGAGATTGTCTGATAGTATCGTGGTCTGATATAGTGTGAACTAGTAGCGGTGCTATTGATTTTGTTAAGTGTCAATTGTAACTGTTAACTAACAATTGGGCTGATGCCTGTCAGTTCGGATAATAGTATCTCTAGAGTATTTTACACTGGTAAATCGATTTGGCATCTTGTCACTATTTTCTTTTTGCTGGCGTCTATTTCGTGCTCGTTATTATCTGTGATTTCATATCTTGATATGAGATAATTAAATGCATTGAATTTAAAGAGGTTATCATCATTAGCATTGAGTCTAGGAAATAGATATTGACACAATCGTCTCGGTATAATTAAACTTCGCTTTTATAAGTTTTACACTGTCTTCAACCCATTTAGAATCAGGTGATTCTCCAAGTAAAACTTGACTCATCTTGGAACGAATTTCATCAACACTGTAATTAATGTGTACAGTTTCCGATCTCGCATGCTCAGACCAATTACCTCCCTCCATATTTAATGAGTACCATTACGACGCAGCGTACGGGGCTGGGCTGCGGTCAAATTTGACAAAATTACCCAAGCATCGTCGTCGCGTGCAAGGATTTTGTAATGTCCAAATTATTTTTGTGGATAATTGAATTTTTGTTGTAACTTGTACCTGATTGGTTCATTATGATTATGTCCTGTGTTGGGATCCTATCATCATAAATTTTAATGTAACAACTCCTTATAAAAGTGTTGACGATGTTGATGAATTCAATCAGAATGGAAGATCTTGTTAAGTCAACAAGTATTTCTCTGGATCATTCGTTTCTTTCCATCTTACAAATGTTTGTCCTTAGAACCTTTTCATACTCAAGGAATGAGTTGCACCAAGTAGTTCGACCAAGGCTACACCAGAGATCGCTCATCGACAAAAATATCCTGCAAAAAATAATCCTGAAGTTAAAAAACTACCAGTGCCAGTTGCCAATAACAACCACTTTCAATTAAAACAGTTACCTAGAAGCACTAAACGAATGTATTAACTGATATTTAACTTGATGCACCGAGACATAAACACCCATTTTTGTAAATAATTACGTACTGTACAAGTTCTTTACCTCAGTGTTCATGGAAAACAGAATTATGTGCACGCACAAATTGTCATTTCACTACATTACTTACAAACTATCAGCTTTGCCAGCGGCTATTTTACTTTCTGAGATTTCTTCAACTGGCCTTTCTTTAAATACTTCATTATTAGTTGTACCAACGAAGATCATCATCATCTGATCCTCCTGCCCACCATCATCATCAGCCTTTTTCTACCCACTGTTGAGTATAGGGCTCCTCCCTTTGTACCCGACTGGTTATGATTATGGTTATGATTTTGACCGGTATATATGTATGTATGTTCATCTGTTCCCTCATAACGTCTAAACAGCATAATTTGACATATGAGGTATCTTTCGAAGTGTGACTCCGGATTTTTTATTTGTCTGTCTGTGATGTCTTGTTTATACCTTTTTAGTTGTTTTTTTTTTGTCGTAATTGGGTTTTATTTTTGTGTAATGCTTCCCTCTTCCTCCTCTTGCTCCTCTGCTTGCTTTTTTGTTATCTAATGTAGGTCGTTATCTCAATTTATTTGGGGTTAACACCAAACGTCACCCACCTCTTCAACCGTCATCTCACTAGTTACTCCCTTTCTAGCCATATTAACTTACCAAACTGCAAATGACGATCCACCTAGATTCTATCTATGCTGAAGATTTAATGCTGGTTTCTGCTCACCTTAATCCAAATTACCCGTCAAGGAAATCAACTGCCGTTGCACCGAAGTCCTATATAGAAATAGTCAGTTTCTCCACAGATCCTTTAGGACCTATAGGAGTGATCCTGTAGGTGACTACAGGTCGGTGGTTTATTAGTTTACATGACACAGGATGCAAACATGCCTGAGCTTCAGTCGCACTATGCGTTCGCGCATCCACATTGCATGACAATGCGACGCGTTTGTTGACCTGCGCGCGCGTCGCATCGCAATACGCGCGGTAGCTGAGTGATTTGCATCATTGTTGATGGGAATTGTTCGATAACGTTATTATTACTATTTTTAATACTTTGATTTTGTTGTTCTTTTGGACGAGAACTCCTTTAATGCTTATAGATTTTCCGTCCCCGTTATCAAATAACGGAAATCGAGAAATGTTTTGATCGCCTTTATTTATGTTTAGCGCTGATTGAGTTTTGTGGGTCTTTGCCTTATTGCAACTTCTTTGGTCATCTCTCTATTTGATTTGAGTTTCTCAAAACAGCGGCCTTCTGGATTATATTCGTGATTTTGGAGTTATCCCAAGAGATGATAGAAGATACTCGACAGAGTCTACAACATAACGCTCGGACCGGCTAGAGCTAAGCAGACTTCATGGGTGGCGGTCAAGCAGTGAAGACGTTTAAAAACTGTCTCGTGTTTCGAAAAGTTGTGTCGTGTGCCTACAGTGTGTGTAATGCTAGTGTCATTAATGTGATGGTAAATTATAGTTTTATCTGAACTGCTAACGTCTTTTCTATTGCGCAATAACTAACACTACCCATAGTACGCCCACAGTAGTTAAAATATGAGGCGATAATAACGAAAGAGACACATAACCTCCCCCGTCATATATAATAATCTATTTGTTTCACACTGTATTTTTTTTAAGTTTGCGTATCACAACAAACAAGTGGCATACATTGTGTATGTATGTTTATTGTTTACAAATATGGATATAACATGGTTATTAAAATAACTAAGGAAACGTCAAAAGTAAAGGAAGGAAACCAAAGTACGTTGCCATATTTCAATGTTATTTTTATTCTTATCTCAGTAATGAGGTTAATATTATGTTATTATAGTTTTCCTTATAATTTTGATCTTACAACAGTTTTATTTAACTCTCAGTTCCGTTACGTTATTCTGTGAGATATATTTTTATGATATTGTGGTCATGCTGTACTCAATCTGATAATATAAGCTAATCCTGATTCAATTAAATATCTTACTAACCAAATGTTATTGTGCGACCAAGTTCAAGAATATATCAATCAATAATTTACCTGTTAAACAAAGAAAGAAAATAAATCCATCTTGGGAGCATTTTCAAGCCAGCCATGCAGTATATACACATTAAAGATATTAAAAGGAAAAGTATATTTTAAGTGACCATTCGTAATTCAATATTCAAATATCGGATTAGAACAGCTTGACCCGAGCGTGTTTGGGTCACATCGGATTACCTCGCCAAGGTCGGGTCGATGTCAACGCTTTGATCACGAATAAATTCCATTCATTGATGCGTCATCATTGTGTGTGAGGGTTAGCGGATGCAATCATGTTTTATTTAAATATTTTCTTTGTTTTATTTGGGGAAAAAAGCATAAGTTTTATGATTATTTTCGGTTTTGCTTCATTCTGCTTGTGTTATTTGAGAAGACCGCGTATGAACGCAGTGTAGGAAGCTGTTATACTAGGTGGAGAGAAGATCTTTGCATGGTGGCTGGAAAAGTATGGATGACAGTTGCTGAGAGTTCGGCACAGTGACTTAGTTTGGCTTTTGATAAATTAAATAGGTACAGACGAAACGTGGCAACCCTAACACCACATAACAATAATTCGAATCGTTTTTCAAACACATTGTTAAAAAGTTTAAAGATTCGATGGTTGAATTTGAATTAGGAACGTTATCCGGTTGGGTACGAGAAGGTCATGTGGGAGTGTTTGAGATTTCAAAAATAGAATGCATAGGCTGAATAATATGGAGAAAGTTTTTATGAGGATTATTTTTACCTTCAGGCTGTTTTTCCTGAGGAGATGAGCAAAGGTAATATAAATAATACAATACTTTTAAAGTTGTATATTACTAATAGCACCTAAAGCCTTGACATTCACAATGCATAAAGTAAAATAAAAAGAAGAATGAAAAATTAAATGTTATTGCGTATATTCGAAGAAGATTATCCTGTTTTTACTCTATATTAGGCGGATACAAAATGTGAATACAGACAGACAATACAAATAAACATTAAATTATACGTAATTATACTTTTATTCGAACAACCTTTGTTTAAATACATTTCTTTATGAACCTTGTTCACTCGAAAACGCAATAAATAATAGCAATCATTCAAAATAATCCTAGATTTTCTCTTTATTTCATCATTAAAAACGTTGGTTTATTCATGAAAAGTAAAAAAAAAAAACTCTCAAAAGACAGAGATTGAAGAGCTGTCAATGTCATAATTCTTAGGGAATATTGACACTGACAGCTGTTGAATGCGGTTTCGAGATGTGCTGATCGCGTTCAGTTTTACTGGTGAAATTGGCCCAAAATCTCAGATTTTTAATCTAAATAAGGAAACTAACTATGTGAAGGAAATGAAAAGTAATTTTTCACACAGGCATAGTCATTTCATATCTGTCACACGGTACGATGCCAATCTCTGCTGTCATTAACTATCTGCAAACTCAACCGAACAGTTTATTTACGCTTTAACTTTACAGTAATAGAGGCGAAAATCCCTTGATTGATCTTAAACGAATTTTGTTTTTGGATAATGATTGAAACCAAGTTATCCTTGCTACTTTGTTTTAATGAATTTCATAATTTATTCCGTTCCGTAATAAGAATGGGGAATTATTATACATTCCATATTTTTATTATAATTATAGCTTGAATTCCTTTGGATATTGGTATAATTATTGTCATGCGTTTTACACACTGATGAGTTTTAACATTGTGCGTGCGTTTTTCACCACAAAGAATAATGAAATTACTTCGTGTTGGAATTAAAAATTAATAACTACGGATAATATCACGTTTCTTTATTTACATGCGTAAACTTATATACAAGATATGGCAATTTTTATGTAGCCTGGATATAAAAATAATTTAAAAAATCAGAAACCTTTGAGTATTACCAATAAAATTAATGCAGATTAAAAAACCGTTATATTTTTTACGATGAACTAACACCTATCTAAATTATATTCCACACATTAGTTGCCTAAGCATGTGCGTAATAAAATTATTTTTATCATAGTACAAGAAACTCCATCGGTATGACTAAGGCCATCGACTATACGCAGTCCTTATGAAGGCGTATCAAAGATCTCTGTAGCAATTAAATGCTAATCCTAGTAACTATGATGTAGATCGGCAACTATGACGCGACAAAAAGTTGCCGATGATAGATTGCAGTCGATTTCCTTGTGATTTTTTGTTGGTTACGTGACTTAACTTGCAACTAAACTGCAGCTAGAAATATGTTTGCACATTGCTGCGACATGCCTGGCATCAAAACAAACTGATATAATCTGCTGACAACTGATTGTCTATCTGTTTTGCACTTCATAGTGCATTCTTTAAAATACTTATCTTCTGCTTGGCGATCTGAACCCTGGCTTTTGCCAAGAACGCCATGGTTTGCTTACCAGGTTCACAAAAGTTTCGACAACAAATTCAACTACTGGTAATAGGTCTTTACGTGGAATTCCCACAAGTTATGAATATTCTGAGGCTCCCAGCAACTAAGCGGCCATAAATACGTTGGCTGCACATCGCTCGTCTACTCCATAACGAAGTGAAGCAAACTGAGTCAGGGTCATAGTGCCACACGGTGTATTCGCATCCTATTAGCAGTGATGATAAAACTTATAATATTTTACGAGTCGATTAAACTCCGTAGTTTGATGGTTGTCGTAAATAAACGAAGCTGTTCAGCGGATGCTTATGGGCCTAAGGGTTTATAGGTTATTAAGGTTAATCCTCGAGCTAGTTTTATTTTTAGTTAGTTTGTTTGTGGATTGGTCCTTTTTTACTTAAATATAGGTTTAAAGAAACTTTATTCTCAATAAAAACATAACATGTCGCTTACTTGAGAACAATACTATTACTAAAATACTAATTTAGGTTCGACAACATCCGTCACAAACTAATTAAAAAGTACTCGAAACTTGACCCACCCATGCATTAATTTTTCGAGTAATGTCCGGTTTGCGATTAGATACAGGCTAAGTTGGGTTTTGAATGCATTGAATAAGTGCAGATTTCTTATGCGTGAGGGTATTTTATTGTATAGCTGTGCTCCTTCAAATGTAAGTAAATATACTTGGACCAACGACTGTGACATTTGAATCTTTTTAAGCAGCATTATGTTTGGCAGTCGAATGCTAATTAACTTGGCAGTTGAATATTTGTTGAATTGCCCTGATATACCTACCGTACTTGGTCGACCGAGCTCTGCTCGGGTAAAAATAGAGAATGCTCATTTAATAGTATAGTTCATACTAATTCCATGTATAGTACATACTAATTCCATGCTGCCATGATAGTAGGTACTTACTAATCCCATGCTGCCATGTCATTATTCTAAGGTAGCCATCTTGTTCTAAACTTTGGGCGACCGAGTTCTGCTCGGGTGAAAATACGGAGAAAACGAATTTTCCCAGATATGAGACCTAGTTAGATTGATTTCTCGCCCCCGCCGTAAACTCCTATAATGCAACTTTCTTCGAAATCGTTAGAGACGTTTTCGAGAACGTGATTATAAATATATAGTGTTGGATCGTTAAGTTCCCTTCAAAATGGTTGAGCTAAATGGTGCTGATGCATGCGTCATGTTCGTGAACGGGCGCCGTCAGTGGGGACTGGTCATCTCTTAGCTGCCACGGCTTATTTGAATTTTTGAATTGTTTTTGATTTTATTTTTATTACTGACGCTTTTAACGTGCACGTCTTTTTACATTGTTCTCACATGTATAATTACAAAAATGGATGATGTAACCAATATTTTGTGAAAATATTCTGATTGAAAAGAGTGTCCGTGGAGTTTCTTGCCCGTTCTTCTCCATAGGAACCTACTACGCGTTGGAATGGGCAACTAGCTTCATATTTCTGATTGACCGACCCCTTGACAATTCAAAAGTACCTGTAATTGGTTTATTTGAAATAAATGCTTTGAGTTTTGATAGTATACAAATATTTCAATTTAATAGTATAGGATAGTAGTCGAAAATACGTATTTCGTTAAAACAGTGCTCACTGTGTACTGTTTTAACACTGCGTGTCCTGTTGTCGCTACTTTATAGGAACTGATGGGCGCTACAGAAGGTGGCAAACTCGTAACCGACTCTATTTAGATTGCCATCGATACACTAAGAAGAACGAAGTAGTTATTTGAAGAACATTTGTAAAAGAACATTGCTAACTGTCAAATAAAATGCTAATGATTGTGGAAGATAGTCTGACAAGTTTTTTAATCGTTTACAAAATAATGCTATGTTAACGCATTACTGTTGTTATGGATGCATGCAGCTATCAAACATAAATAGCAACTTGACACGTCTCTCAGTTGGTACCGTCAATGACAAATCTCGATTAACAGTTCAGTTTTCTTAATTTTATTATTGAGGAACAGAAGTAAAATTTTAAAACTATTAGCTAGGTCTACCTATACGTAATGCCGAAATACAATTTCTCAAATAATTTTGAGTCAATGTAGATTGATGATGTAGTGCTCATCGGCTTTTGTTGCTACCCGTACCTAGTCTGATCTTCCAAAAACGTTCGCTTGCATAATTTAAACTTACTACAAAGTAGGTAACTTCGTGGACATAGTATGTGGTTTCAAAGACTCATACAACAGCAAACAACATAACTTACCTCATATAAAACACTCAATATTTCTCCACTCAACATCAAATAGAGAAAATATCATCCATTCAGATCGCGACTCAATTCGTCACTCGGCCATTTAACATCTCGATTTCATTAGTAATCGATGATCGGCGCACGCGCACCCGACCGCGTCGAATATCGCTCTCTCTATTGTCTCAGTTTATCGCGGAACTCTGTATCTCTCGTATTTAATGACAACGCTGTTTTATGTGTTAGCTTTTACTTTTGTTGATACCATCAATGTTGCAAGGAGAAAAAGTTTTGGTCCTGTTTCTGTTTCATTGTTAGGGACGCCTGGAATTTACAGCATAGGATAATCAGCCTATAATGTTCCCAAATTCCCACTGCTGGGACCTAGGCCTCCTCTCTTCGAGAGGGAGTGGGCTGTAATGTACCACGCGGGCCCACTGCGGGTTGGTAGATGTTTCATGTGTTCGAATTTTCGGTCTAGGACATGCCGGTATCTTCACGATATTTGCCTTCACCGTTTTGAGAGCAGTGGTGATGAAATAATTTACACAAAGTAAAGCACCTGTCGGGGTTCGAACCTATGACCTACAACTCGTCAATCTCTCGTAGGCCACCACTGCTCTATGCGGAATTTACAGAGTTAAGGCGTAATGGTCTGTCAATTTTGTCTTTTAAGCTCAGCAGCTCAGCTCTTCAGCTCTTTTTCAGTAACTGGTCGACCGAGCTCTGCTCGGTTGAAAATAGAGAATGCTCATTTAATAATACAGGATAGTTCATACTAATTCCATGTATAGAACATACTAATTCCATGCTGCCATGATAGTAGGTACTTACTTACTAATTCCATGCTGCCATGTCATTATTCTAAGGTAGCCATCTTGTTCTAAACTTTGGGCGACCGAGCTCTGCTCGGGTGAAAATACGAGAACGTGATTACAAATATATGATGATCAAATATATGGGATGATTCCTGATACTTAACCTGATAATAATTGGAATCTGAATCGCTTTCAAAGCGTTTCTATTTATTTATTTATTTCTATTCTGTTCGGGAAACTTACAGCTGACTTATACAGTGGTCTGGAACAATACTTCATCTATAAGCCAGGCCATTTACAAGTTTCCATTGATAACGCTGATGCCTACAACGATTTTCAACAGGATTGACGTCAGCTTTTCGGTAGCTTATGTCAGTTCTACCATTTTTGACTTCTCCATCATCGTTATCGCTGGTAGAATGTCACTTTGTTTAGGCCCTCTGGTCACTTTTGTTTTCAATGCTTATTTATATAAAGTCAGAAATATTTTGATGTTCATAAACAGTTTAAAAAAATTGGTCTTTCGGAAAACGCCGATTCAAGATCTCTTAATTCATAGCGTTGTAACTTCTTGACCAAGCTTTAGAAAGGTTTAAGCAACTTTGAGAAAACGTTTAAGTTCCATAATTCTCACAATATTTAACCCACTTCTCTCAACCATCAGTCACCACACACTTGCGTAACCTAAAAGTGTCGCCCGCGCATAAACCGCACATATTTATAGCGTATTGCGGAAACTGCGGCAAAGCGGTGGTGACGTAACGCCGATGCGCGCGCGCCGCTATTATTTTTGGCGCGGAGTCGTTGAACCCGCGTAGTGAAAGTCGCCGGAGGCGCCAAGCCGGCTACGATAGGACACCCCCGCCCTGAAGGTATTCGGCACCTTAAAGTGATAATGATGATAGGGATGTCAAAATTTGAGGCTGTATCGTGTGACCCAGTTTTTCATCAGTGGGTCACGCGATATAAAGGTCAACTTATGAACTCTCAGACTTTTTATTACATTTTTTGCCAAGAAATAAACAGATATGGTTGTTGCTACGTCGTTTTGAGAATGGGGAAGCCTACCCCGCTTGATGATTCTTCAAGCATTTCGTCTGGTCTTTCCATCTTACGCTTTCCTTCGCCCGGTCATCAGATAATCTTGACATTGTGACAAATATTTACTAAGCCATATTCTACAAATATTTACTAAGCCATATTCTTTATCAATTTTTTATCAACAAACTACATAAATATTATTTAACAAGGTGTTTTTTTTAATATCCCATATCTCTAGGGTATTAATGAGACATGTCAAAGAATCCATACGCGAACCTATTGCCATCAACTGGGCACAATCCAGACTCCGGGCTGCCAACTGGGAAATTCCAGAAAAAAAAACTAAACCACATATTAAACTACGTCATAATAACACGAGTTTTCTATATCCAATTCTAGCGACCCGACCCGGCTTCCGCAACCTTCCGCATCGCTTCCTTAAATCACTCTATCTATATATGACCGTATCTAGCTATCCGTATACTATGACAAGATACCTAGTATTGTCAATAAACTTTTAAACATATTTATTAAAGATGTGGCATGTGTTTTTTAAAAACACTTTACTGTACACAACAAAAAAACAAAAAGGACAAATATATTTAAAAGTAGTGTACAACAGGCGGCCTATAGCTTTCTTTTTAAAATCTCATCCATCTAGCCCTTCGTCTTTGTGTACCTATTAATTTACTCTCACGATACAATCAACTAAGTATAAAAACACATATGTTTCTTTTATTCTTTCGTTCCCATCTAAAAGCTAAATTATCTACAACATCGAAAACAATCCATTGTTTAATTCTTCCATTCTATTACCGGAAACCGATCACATTGTGCCTTTCTAAGCATTTCCCATACATATTACAAAATCGAAATGCCAGGAGTCGCAATGAAAAGTGTTAATTTTTAGTTACATTCATTTAATTGCGTAAATCCGCGTTTATCCGGAGATCTGTCGGAAACAATTGTGTTTGTGAATGTACTATTATTTTAGGTGGTTTCGTAATAATTATGATTGTTATAAATTACGTAATCTAATGAGTTAAGTTTTGGTATCTGTCTTAGAATCTGGTGGAGTGATGAGTTTTAGTTTGGGTCAAAGTGGTTAGATCTCATGTAACAACTCATTGGCGAAAAGATTACTCACGTAATATAATAATTGGTCTACTAGATTTGGTCCCATCCGCAATATTTTAGGTCTGTCCTACTCAAGACGTTTGGTCCTCCAACTTTGGTCCTAGCATCCGCAGTGTTTAAGAAGTCAGTTCAACTCCAGACGCTGATCTAATTTTAGCTCACTCCACTAACGGGTCGAACTCAATCTCTAAATTCAGACCGCCAAGTCGATCAGAATCTCAAATGTATGTAGTTGTTAGAAGACTTAATTTAGCCTTAATTATAATTGTAACTATCACAATCGTGTTATCAATATGGATGTGCCAACTCCTGAAGACTTAAGAGGCACGCTAAGAGGAACTCCGTTACTAATTCCACTTGTCTTCTTCGTAACTGCGAGATCTACAGTTAATTTCCCACAAACTAGTCTCTAACCTCTTTGGTGCATCAGGTGTGCTAATACCACGTTCTCAGAGCAGGGCGGAAGGCACGCGTGACCCGACATTTAGCGGCTCGGGATGCGCGCGCGCAGTGACGTAACATTTTAGTTTTCTACCCGCATCTCTCGCCGTAATATTTGCTAAGAGAACAGATTTATAGTTTTGCCTGTCGAGTTTGTGATTTAGGATTTTCTTGTGGTTACGTCTTGTTATTTATGTGTGGTAACCTGGGAACTGGTTTGAATTTTTCTTGAATGTTTTAGTGGAGAAGAAAGAATCGTGATTTAGGATGGAGGAAATAAATCCAAAGTTTCTTTGGTTTTGTCATGGCTGCGAGAAGGGATGTGAAAGAGCTTTAGAATTTAGAAGTGTCAACGCTAAGTTCTTCCGTTCTTCTTTAGAGCCATTTGTGTCAGTAACATTAAAGTCATTGTTGTTCAACTAGAATTTATTGTTTCTGTCTGAGTTCAATGATAAATCTGCACCGCATATTTCCATTTAATATTGTGCGCTACAAAACCAACAAGATACTTATCGTTTTCACCTGGAATTAATTCAAGCATTGCCCAGCTCAGCTGTACTAACAAAACTTATTTATGTAACCAAGGCAATAACTGACAAGTGAACTCTTGACCATTTAACTAACTAAATCATGCGTATCAATTCGGCTAATATATTAGGTGTCATAACGAATTCCCTTATCAATCCACAGAAAAAAATTACCGTGACAAATGATAGCTCGATCACGCTTAACTTCCAAGTCGTATGCGCACGATTTAGAGAGAGATGGAGGTAGGGTTGGCAGTGGGAGTGAAAGAGAAGGATGATAGATTTAAATTAGGTGTATCAGAATCGATCTTGATTTGCTAGCCGCTGACAAGTGATCAGTGAAACAAACGGACGTGTGCAGGGTTGTCCGATGTGTTTAGATTTTTGTGTGTGTCAGATTTTGATGTTAGTTCTTGTGTTATGTAAGATGGGGTCATGGTGGACTCTAAACGTTAACTTTTGATAGGAGATGAAAGCGTAATGAAAGTTATGAAAAAAATGCCTTGTGTATTAATTAACTAATTTCGCCGCCCGTGACTTTATCTACGTGTATTTTATATATTATCACTTTTGTATACAAATGACTACGAAAAAAAATAGCGTATGTTCTTCTTAAGGTCCCAGGCTACCTATCTGCCAAACATAACGACCGATTTAGTGTTTTTGGGGTGAAAAACGAACAGACAGAGAAACAGATTTACTTTTGCATTAATAATATTAGTATGGATGCAAGCCTGACACATAATGTGTGTTTAATTGAATGAAACAAGAAAATCCTGACCCTTGACTAAAAAGCTCAGTGTTTAAAAAGAAACCAGTATTCAGTCCCGTTTCCAGAATGTATTGCCAATCTAGCCAAAACAACAGTATGTTAATTTAGACTCCACTTTTTATGCAACTTTACTGCTAAGTCCTCCAATAAGTTGCTAACTTCCACTTAATTTGCCCCAACTACCTTCTAACCGTTACAATGGCTGTAGAAAGGGCGATATCTTTGCCTCTGTGTCCGGTAGAATGTGGAGCAAAGTACGTACTTTTTAGGGATCCGTACTCAAAGGGGACGGACATATATGCGTTCACCTAAGCATGGTCTAGAAAGGTTTATGTTACTAGGCCGGGTGGAAGGGAAACGCGCTCAAGGCAGAGCCCCGGTGAGATGGTCAGACGCAATTCAGAAGGCTGTTGGAGGCAGCATTTTCCAAGCGGTCCACACTGCAGAAGACCGCATAGCTTGCAGACGCGTCGCATGTGGTCGCGATCCTCAGCAATGAGGGAACTACGAAGGTGAAGACTTAAAAGGTGCCTATTACTAAGACTCCACTGTCCATCCGTCTGTCACAGGCTGTAACTTTTGAATCGTAATAGGTAGTCACTCGAAGTTTTCATAGAGCGTGTACTATACTGTGCAGTAATAAAAATAAAAAAAGTAAAAAATTAAAGGGCCCATACCAAAAACATGTTTTATACAAAAGTATTTTTTTATACTTTATGTATTGTACACCACAAAATACATAACAATAAAAAAACAATTATAATTAAACACTACAAAATATACAATTGGCGGCTTTATCGCTTTCCGCGATCTCCTCCAGGTAACCTTGGAATGGACAGTGATTTGCCTGGACAAAATAAAAAATAAATAAATATAATAAAATGAATATTGTAAGGTACGGAACCCTTCGTGTTGCCGCCGCTTTTACGAGTTGTCAGCCCTATGAGAAACAATGGCGGGTGTGGCCTGTCAGGAGAGTGCCGGTTCAATGCCGTGCGATATCCGATAGGGAGTGAATTGACATTGAAATATAATGTGGCGACGTTTGGTTTGTGCCACTGACTGATGTAGGTAAAATAGGTGAGGATATGAGTATTGTTCTTGAAGAACTTATACAAGGTTTTTTTCTATATCCCATAACTCTAAGGTATGAGACCATTTCAAAGAATCAACTGGCATTTTTTTTCTTCATTTTTATTTCAAAATAATTCGACAAAGTCACGATTATTTATGTAAAAAATCCTTAGGTGAAATATAAAAAATTAAATTAAACATTTAATTCCGACTATTATAGTTCATAAAGAGGAAATATGACACCGCCGCATTTTCTTAGCTTTAACTATGAATGATTGTAGGCTTGTATAGCTAGAGAAGTATGTATACACCTTAGTGCTGACGAAGACATGTTTGATGGGGTACCTTCCATTGGGCTGAGTCTGGCATGGTTCGTTCACGGGTGTTCCTTTGGTGAGCAGTGGCGGGCCAACTTTGTGTAAATCATTGCATCATCCCTGCTCTCAAAACGGTGAAGAAGACATCATGAGGAAACCGGCATGTCCTAGAACCAAAAATTCGAAGTCATGTGACATCTACCAGCTCGCACTGGGCCCGCGTGGTAGATTACAGTACAGGCCACTCCCTCTCGAAGAGGAGGCCTGTGTCCGAGCAGTGGGAATGGGAACATAATAGGCTAATTATACTATGCCTTGCTTTAGTTAGAAAGCCGTGAGGATTTCCAGAACTATTCCAATCGTCTGTCGTCTGTATCGCTTCAGTCATGAGAAGCCAATGGTCTCACTGTGCAATTTGAAATGAAATCATTTTTAGGTCGTCATAGGTGCATATACTTCACTTATAACATCATTCAGACCTTTACCAAAGTATTTATCCTAACCGTCTGGCAATTGCTGACTAATATAACAAAACCGAAGCAATTAGTAGAAGAATAAACAGTCATGGCCGCACGATATTCAAATACAAAACAAACCACTCAATCAATTGAGGCGCGTCGAATGATTCCATGCGACAAAAGCCAGATAAATTGCCCGCTAAATAGCTTGGCGTAGCAACAATTGCCCGGGACACTTTCACTACATTTCACTGTCCCTATCTTAAGAATGCACCATTTCACCTACTCATTAGCAAGTCTGTGCACCCGTCTCACTCTGCGATGCATAATTTGTTTATGTGAGAAAGGGATAGAATGTGTTATCTGAGATCGGTATGCAAATGTCGTGTGGAGTTTGATCAGGATAACAATGTTTTCGGTAATTGAATTTTGTTTTTTAATGTTGACATTGTGTAACATTCTCTTTTTGGCCTATGGGGTGGTCGGGGCTTGAAAATACATGTCGCATCTCCAGCAATCAGAAATGGATACAATAATTTCAATCAATCTGCCTAGCCTTTTCCTTATCTTGGAGTCGGCTTCCAGTCTAACCGGATGCCGCTGAATACCAGTATTTTACATGGAGCGACTGCCCTGACCTCCACAAGTTACTGGGTACCACAATTGGTAAGACTGGTTGGCAGACTTTTCTGTGCTTTTGACGACCCGTAACAACTGTCGAAGATTTACGAAAGACCGCCGAGAGCAACGTCTTAACATGCTTTCCGAGGCACTCAGGTCTCGACTCGATACGTAATAGATCACCCATCCACAAACTGACTGCGGCAAGCGTAGCTTTAAACTTCGATCGAACGATCCGAATAATGCATGCACTAACAATCAATACCGTTATATAGTCGCAAAGGAGCCTAGAAGATTACGTAAATATTACTAATGATTTATCAAAACTAATAATATTATCTTTTGTTAACAGGTAAGCGTCAAGAATTTACAATTATGTCGAAAGCAGCTGTAAATATCAATGACCTTGGTAAGTAATGACGGAAGATTGTACTTGCATGGATGCAACTATGAAATAGACAAGAGAACCTAGACAGAGTGACACTATCAGTGAAGACGATGATTGAACAGTCAAAAATGTATGAGACTGTCACGAGCTACCGAAAACCTTATTTAATGCTGTTGAAAGTCGTTGTAGATATATGAAACTCTTTGAAAGCGATTGCCATGTATCTAGGCCCTAAGGACCTCGAGTTGTGTCTTGAAGCTTAATGATATCTTTTAATTAGTGCTTCAATGTTTATGCCATCACTGTCTTAATTCGGGGCACAGCTCAGGCAGCTTTAAACAAGATCAAAACTGTTTGTTTTGTTCTGGATAACATCTCACCATCTGCAATTAACTGCGTCTTCTGATGATGACCAGCAGTTTCAAAATAAGCCCAGCTCATTAACTTCTTAATGACCTCTCATATTTTATTTTAGTGCTGACAACACTCAACGTTAAATAAAGTGGGCACACTTAACTCCCTCTTAACTTAAGTATCACTTGAGTCTTCGTTATCTTAAAAGTAAAAGTTACTATACAAGTACCGCGGAAAGTGAAACATGATAATATAAAGCATAATGTATAAGCAGAACTGAAAAAAAGCAGTGAATTATATTATGAAGTCAATAGTTTAAAATGGTTTAGTGGTTAGACTACCTGTCTCAGACCCAGAGATCACGGGTTCGATTGCTAGTGAGGGCAAAACTTTATGCTCGGTTTGGTTGGTGGTGCTCCTTGTTCTAAGTCCGCCTGACCAGCTACCACCATCTTATCTAAGTCTGTCGCCATAACAACAATGTTAACAGCATTGTTGCGTTTAGGCAGTTAGAGGTAAGATAGCCAGTTCCTCTGTGGTTGAGAATTCCGGGTGAAGCTCGTTTCCTCCTTCGGCTTGATCATCACTTACCATCAGGTGAGGTCTCAAATCTAAAATACGATAGACTAAGTATATTTAGTAACCTAATCCTTGTAACTGTTCTTAAAGAGTCATAAAGAAACCTGTAAGAAATCGACGACGTGTGGACACAACAAGTTAATCGCCATCCTGAAGATGCCTCGTTGAGAGGTGAAACACGTGTCGATTTCTTACAGGGTTCTTTATGACTCTTTAAGAACAGTTGATTTCCGTAAAGTCACGCCTGAATCAATTAACTGTCTCAAATCTAGTTTATGGTGACCATAAACTGTGATAATGGACATAAGTTTTAAGTATGAATGTCGATGGATATCTGAGTAGAGAAAGACCAAAGAAACGAGGGCTGGATTGTGTGAAAGAAGATGATATGGCTAGAAAGGAGGTGACTATCGATGTTAAGGTTTAAAGTAGAATAGAAGAAAAGTATGGAAGACAAAGACATGCTGGGACCCCAAAATAATTTGGGATGAGAGCAGGAGAATCATAATGAAATATAATGAATTACAGTTAATTACACAACACAAATGCTACTTTTATCTAATTGTTTAGCTATACCTCAAGATATGTGAAGAAGAATACTTCTTGCTGAATCTTTTGTACGGTCTGATGATAATTATTTGCAATTCTAATGTCCTATATTCTTTGAAGTCCAAAAGACCAAAAGTGGAGACCCAAAGTTCAGTATCTTGTTCCAATATTTGTATAGCATTTTATCTATAACATGTCAAAAGAACCTGTAAAAAAGCCCGGTAATTTTCAGGAAAAAAATCCAAAAAGATTTGCCACTTTGTTTAGCGGGTGTCTACAAGTCATATCTTATGAAGCCTGTTGAAAATTTTCAATTTTTTTTCATGGATTCGGGGTAATTTTGTTACTAAAAATGTGAATCTGAAATAGCAATAACTTTTGTTATTTTCAATAATAATAAGATTTTTTTATTACTTTGTGTTAATTTTATTGCAGTACCTATGTGCCCCTTTCGGATCATTCAGGATTTTTTACATATTGTATATTGGAACCCTTTTTTTTTTTTTTTTTTTTTTGAGGGTGGGAAATCATCAAATGACTACTCCCGCTCTGGGCAGAGCGAGAGGGTGTGTCAGACTTTTACTGACTAAAACCCACCCGTGTTCCTTCCGTTGCCTGTGTGCCGGGGCCGCGTTATCCCTTTCGGACAAACCCGCAACCCCAGCAGGCATTGGTCTTTCGACCCCGTCGGTTGGTGCTGACATCTCTTTGAGGCGCGCGTGGAACACAACGCGCCGTCGACACGGGCCTGGTCCTTATCGGACGGCGAGCTGCCCATTGCTCACCGTCCGCAAGCCCGCGCCTACGGTGGCCGGAAGTCGGCTCTGGACTCCCGACGCCCGGGGCGTCTCCTGCGGCGACTAGGGCCGCGAGGGCGTGCAGCTTGCATCTCCCTCGCGCGCTCCGCCTCCTCCTTCGCGAGCATAACTGCTTCGCAGAAGGAGGTGACGGCCTCCCATGCACTCTCGCTCCGAACCATGGCCTGAACCAGGGCCGGACGCGAGAGATCGCCGCCGCCGATCGCCTCCGTGAGGACACGGCGGTGCTCCGCCCAAGCCGGGCAGACCTCCACCGTATGCTCCACCGTGTCCTCCGGGCGATCCACACAGTGGTGACACCCGGGCGTTTCCTCCCGCCCTACGCGGAACAGGAACCTCCCGAAACAACCGTGTCCGGTGAGGACCTGCGTCAGGCGGAAGGTGAGGACGCCATGGCGCCTCTCAAGCCACTCCTCAAAGAGGGGACTTATCGCCGCAATTGTGGCGTGCCCAGCGCTGGGTTGCGACAATCGCACACTCCATGCCGCCATGAGATCCCGCCGGAGCTCTGTCCGCTGTGCCGTGATTTCTCGCGGCAGCGGAGTTACTCCCCGGCGTTTCGCCTCCTCGCGCAACTCCCACATGTGCGCGAGGACTTTCGCCTCCAGATCCCATGGCGGTAGTCCGGCAAGGAGGCTCGCCGCCTCACGGGAGACCGTGCGGTATCCCCGGACCAGCCTGATGGCCATGACCCTTTGGGACGCGTTCAACCGCCGGGCCGGTCGCAGCCTCAATGAACGCGCCCACACCGGTGCCCCGTAAAGGGCCATGGACCGCACGACCCCCGCGTAAAGCCTCCGGCAGGAGGCGTTTGGACCCCCCAGGTTGGGCAGGAGCCGCTTCAAAGCAGCCCCAGCCCTATCCAGTTTGGGAGCCAAACGTCGGAAGTGCTCCACGAAGTTCCACCGGCTGTCGAGGACGAGTCCCAGGTACTTCATCGTCGACTCGACACCGATGTGAACCCCTCCCGCCGTAATCTGGGAACCCGACAGTGGCGCGTTCCGAGGACCATAGAAACACATGGCCTCGGACTTGTGCAAGGCCACCTCGAGTCCCAGTTGCCGGATCCTTTCGACGATTGTCGCAACCCAACGTGTCGCTAGTTCGGCCGCCGCCTCATGCGACCTCCCCTGCACCAGGACCAGCGTGTCGTCAGCGTAGCAAACCACGCTGACGCCGCTAGGGAGGTCGGCGCGCAGCACCCAGTCGTAGCCGATGTCCCACAGATGCGGTCCCAGGACCGATCCCTGTGGGACACCGCACGACATCTCTCGCCGGTTCCACTCTCCGTGGTGACCGGGGTAGATGACGGCCCTGTCCGTCAAATAGGCCTCGACCACTCGACAGAGGTAGGTCGGCATCCGGTGATACCGGAGTGCCTCCCTAATGCAACTCCAAGGCAGGGTATTGAAGGCATTGGCGATGTCAAGAGACACCGCCAAGACTACCCCACCCCGGGCAACAGCATCCCCCGTCGTGAGGGCTCGAACGCGCATGATGGCATCCACCGTAGAGCGCCCCTTGCGGAAACCATACTGGCTCTCCGTCAAATCCGGCCCCACTCGAACCAGCTGCCCGACAAGGCGGTCTGCAATTACTCTTTCAAAGAGCTTGCCCACCTCATCGAGCAGCACGATGGGCCGGTAAGCGGACGGAGAGTCCGCCGGGCGCCCCGGCTTCTTGATGAGGACCAGTTTCCCCGTCTTCCAACGAAGTGGGAACTGGCCCCTCTCCAAGCATGCGCTTAGGAGCCCCCGAAGTCGAGGCCCGAGAGCCTCTAAGGCCAGAACCCAGGCTTTTCCAGGTAAGCCGTCGGGTCCTGGGGCGGTATTTTTGGCACTCAGCCTACGTACCGCCACTCTCAGATCTACCTCGGTCACCTCCGGAGTATCGTCGTCGTCGTCCCTGGTGTGGTCCGCATCGGGCACCGCAGGAGGCGGAGCCATGGGCGGGGGAGTATGTTCCCCTCGCGAGGGGAACAGAGCGCTCACCACGTCCTCCACGAGCTGGGGCCGGAGACTCTGCGTCAGCGGGGGAGCCCATGGGCGGAGTTTATCTCTCACCCATTTGTATGGGCGTCCCCACGGATCTCTGTTCAGAGTCTCCAGCGACTCCTCGCGGGCCAGTCCTCTGGCCCGCTTGATCCCCGCTTGGAGGGCGGTCTTCGCCGCTCTGTATCCTGCGTACAGCTCCGCCTCAATGGCTTCCGTATCCGGCGGGCGGATACGGAGCCTGCGGTGCCTGGCGTACAGGTGGCGCGCAGCAACGCACGCCGCGCGTAAAGCGGTCAGCTCACGCGACCACCAGTACACCTGGCGCTGAGCACGTCCGGGCTTTACCCGGGGCATTGCCACGTCACAGATTTCGGACATGGCCTCCCGGAACCACTCCGCCTCGTCGTTTATGTCGGCAGGCCTGTCCGGTGATGACACCCAGGCCTGCACGATCGAGGCTTCCAGGAGGAGCTCCCGGTCCAGCTGCTTCAGCGCCCACCGCGGACCACTCGGGGTCTGTCTGACCGGCGTGCCCGAGGTCTGGGCGGAGACGTCAAACCGGATGTACCGGTGATCGGAATAGGTCTCCACCCCCTCCATGACGCGCCAGTCAATGACACGCGGCGACAGAGCGGGGCTGGCGAACGAAATGTCCACCACTGACTCGCCCCGCATCCGCACGCACGTGGGGACAGAACCCCGGTTTAGGACGACCAGGCCCGACTCCAGAGCCCAGTCCTCCACCATCCTGCCCCGTGTGTCCGTTAACCGGGAACCCCAAGCCACGTTCTTGGCATTGAAGTCCCCGAGGACGATCACGGGGAGGGGATGGTACCCGACGACGACGACTCTCAACTCCCCAAGGGAGTTGTGGAACTCGGCGAGAGTTCGGTTCGGGGAGAAGTACGCTCCTACCACGACAATCTCCCCGAACCGTGCTGCCACGCAACCCGGTCCCCTCTTGACGGCCTCGAGGGACGGGGTACCGGCGGCGGCCGACGAAATTATGGTCACTGAGCCGCTCAGGTCCTCCACCCAGTCATCCCTGGGCGGGACAAAGTACGGCTCAGCGACCACGGCGATGTTAATCGACCACTGCGCCATGCTCTGGAGCAACAGATCCTGAGCTGCGGCGCAGTGGTTGATGTTCGCCTGGAGGAGGCGTAATGGACCTATTGGCAGTCCATTTTAGCCCCCCCCCGATCCCCGCGTGAGGGCCCTGCCACGGCATCAACGGCGGTGGTGGCGACGACGGTGGAAGCGGCAGCGGCGGTGGCAGTAGTAGCGGTAGCGGCGGCCGTGGCGGTGACAGCGGTGGCAGAGGGCTTGCCCCTGGCTTTGCCTTTGGCGGGTTGGACGCAGGCCTTGCTCCCAATCCGGTGCTCGGCCGGCTTGCCAGCCGCCGCACATACGGCGCAGTGCGGCGTGGCTTCGCAAGAGCCGGCCTTGTGACCGGGCTGACCACAGCGATAGCAGTGATCGCTGCGGTCCACCTCCGAGGTGCATTTAGCTCCCACGTGGTTGCCCACATGGCAGCGGAAGCACCTCAGAGGTTTGGGTTCGAGCAGTTTGACCTGCGCGGATACCCAGCCCACCAATAACCTTTGGCCCTCCCCGGCGATTTTCCTGGCCGCCGACACGGGGCAGCTCACCGTTACGGCTCGCATCCCCGTGAAGCCAGGACGGATGGTGCCTGCCCTAACCTGCTCGGCAGAGCACCCCCCAGTCCTGACGACAGCGGCCACCACCTGTTCCTCCGCCACTGAGTCGTCCAGGCCCGAGATGCGCATTTCTACGCACTTCGTGGGCCTGGACACTCGGGCCTCGTCCGCATTTAAGGACGCCCTAAGCTTTTCAGCTAGGGCGTCAGCGGCCGGGCCACTGGCCGCTCCGGGGAGCTCCAGCATCCGGGCCCCAGTCGCGGTGACCCTTACCCGGATGCCCTGAGCGGCACCTATCTCGTTAAGGTCCACCGCCGCCCCAATCTTGGAGAGCACGTCGCGGTAGGACACGCCCTTCTTCTCCGCTTCCGGCTGTAGTGTTATCACTACAGCTGCGGACTTCGGGGCGCGGAGCCTAGCCGCGACGCTTTGCTCCTTGCGCCGCTGCCGCCTCGCCTTCTTTTTGGCCGCCCTTTTGGCCTTGCCCGCCTTCTTCTTCTCCCCGGCTATTTGCCACTCGGCGTCAGCCTGGGGAGATTTAGGAGGCAGAGGCGGCCGTTTTGCCACCTGGGGCGGAGCTCCCGCTGCCAGGGCCGAGGCCGGGGCCCCCACCGCCTTGGCCGGGGCCCTCGCTGCCTGTGTAGCAGCCCCACCCCTGGTCTGCCCTGACGGACCCGGTTTGGCCACGGCAGCTGCGGTGGTGGCATAAGATGCCGCCTTCCGCTGGCCCGAGGCCGGCTGGCTCGCCGCTAATGGAGGGCGCAGGACCACGGCCTCCAGTACGGAGAACCGGCTGTTGAAAGCAGCCAGCTCCTTCCGCACCAGGGCCAAAACCCGGTCCTCCGCCGGCAAGGGCGGGCCCTGCCCTTGCACCGCTCCGCGCTGTAGAACGACGCGGGCGCCGGCTCCACGGAGCGCGGCCAGGTCTGCTCGGAGCTCCTCATTCTCCTTTTGGAGAAGCTCCGTGGCGGCTGTCAAGCGGGCGACCTCCGCCCGCATTTCCGACATACCATCCGACGGAGGCCCGAGATGGCGAAAGGCCTCCGCTGCCGCCACAATGGAGGCCGTGGCCGCAGGTATGGCCTTCTCTTTCGAGGACTGCAGCTTTTTTAAGGCCACAGTCCTTATCGCGGCCGCTACGACCTCCGCAAACCTGGCCGCTCGCTCCGAATTGGAGCCCCCAGCGGCGACTTTGGCGGCCTCGTCGGGCACCACCCCTCCCTTGACACGGTTCGCAGCGGCGCCAGCCCGTGCCGTCGTGCCCTTATTTGGGACGGTGACCCCTACCGACTCCTCGGTTGAGGCCCTGGACGAGACCTCAGGGTCACTCTCCCCGCCGATTCCTGGGGGGGTAGTATCGGGCCGCTTGATGCGACCCCGATTGCCACGCCCCAGTTTCGAGGTCACCGCGTTACCTCGGCCTCTCCTCACAGTCGGCACTTTAGCGACCGGCAGGCTTTCCTCGCTCGAGGAATGACCCGCCGATCCCGCGCGGTCCGACTTATAGCCGCGCGAGCGTTTGCCCCAGAACCTGCCCATGTCCTGCTCGGACCCAGCCCGATCCCCGGAGGGACAGGAGTCTCCTCGACTCTTGTTGCCGTTGCCGGCAAGCGGTTCCTCCGCCAATAATATTGGCACGTCATCTGTCATCTGTCATCTGTGTTTGGTTACCCTGAACGTATCCACTACGAAATATTTTAAATACGCATTCTCACACTTGAAAACCAAGCCAAGGACGTTTGACAGACGTTTGTAAAATCTATTAATCAACGTGAATAATTAATTAAGTGCTCGCTGTACTGAGTGACATAATATTTGTAAAGATGCGCCGGCGCAAGGTCGCCTGCGTATTATGTGTCGGCAGAATGACCACACCTTACTTTATGATGTAGGACTGGTCAAATGAATAATTATCTGGGTCACATTAAAAAGAAAATCGTGTAATATTCATTTAAAACAGATTTAGGGCGAATTTCACAAATAAAACTGAACGCGAACAGCACATAAACCACGTTTAAGAGCCTTCAGTGTCATTATTTTCTTAGGAATATTGACACTGACAGCTTTTGAACTGTCATAGTCCACAACAATTATAACACTGACAGGTCTTGAATATAGATTGTTTGGTGAAATTCACCCTTAATCAGAGTAATCTGATTGAGACTAGCACAGGCCAGGGAAGCATAGCAAAAAAGTGAGGAGCTTAGCAGTGTTTGACAGGAGGCTGCCAATGTTGACGATGATGAATAGCAAATCCTTTGTTTGTGTTTCCTAAACATCATGGTCTTCAAACAATCTCAATTCAATTGCCTCTTATTCTATACCTTTATTGTTGTGTTATGTATTTGTTATCATAATAACTTTAATATTGACACTTCAACAATATCCATTGCGTCGTATGTTATATAAATCCCCGTTCCCAGAAACCAAAACAACGCAGTGGGAATTTTTTTATTGAACTGTAAACATTAAACCAATTCTGTGTGACTATAAGTGCGGTGTTAGAATTGTGGTCTATCACACCCACATCGCTATAGAATGTATCTATTCTTGAGCATTCAAAGTGTACAGTTGTCCAGCCATCCATCAAACAAACAAAAGACTAACAGAGAATATCTACAAACAACACAACACATGTTTACCGGCGCCCACCCACGTGGGCTCAGATAAATTAGCCGAGCCAATTAAGTGGATTATTTGTGCAATTAACTGCAATTGTTCCATTCAGGCTGTTATTTATCGTAGCTTTATGTTCGAGCACTTCGAGCCAGTTACGGCGCAGGCGCAGAGGTCAACTGCGTAAACCCGCGTCAATATTGGATGCGTCAACGTCGTTCGAAATAGCAACTACCTTATTCTGTTCAGTGCGTATAGTTTGTTCTAATAAAATATGTTGAAAATGTAAACAAATGTCCTCACTAAAGGGAATCTGTAACACATCCATCTGTATTTAAAAGGTTTTACCTTTATATCGCACCACTTTTTCCAACAATTAATATGGAAAATGTTGGAATAAAAATATGGAAGTAATTGATATTGAAAAACAATTAACGTGAATTGAGGTTATGAATTTAACCTCAATTATCAAATGAAAAACATCTTCTTAAAATTAGTAATGTTATACAATAATGTTATAAACAGTAGGCTGCACTGCAGTAGATAGTAAATTAATTTAAAGAAAACAGCATGCCACAGCCTGAGAAGGAAAGTATAGAAACCATCTGCCGAACCTTAAAGGCTTGTGCAAAACAGCGCGACTTGTCGCGCGACGCGACACCGGTTATTGTTATACTGTGAAGTTTTCTTAGAAATTGTATTGTTCGTGTCGCGTCGCGCGACAAGTCACGCTCGTCTGCATAAGCCTTTATTCAGCTAAATAAGGAAAATGTAACTTCACTTGTGCAAGAGTTCAACATTTGCAGCCTTTGATTACGTTGGAAAAATAAAAGAAATCACCTTTATTAGTTTAACAATTCAACAGAATAACCCTGTAATAGGGTTGTCTCCTGCAAAAATAAAATTTGGGTTTACAGGAAAAGACCTTGATTTGTGAACAAAATTAGTTACGCATTCATGGATTTAGATCTATTATTTAAATCGTTTATTATTTACTAATCTAGATTAATGCTAAAGTATCATGCACCTTTATTATAATTTTATAAATGTTAAAATATCACAAAATAAACGATTATATTCTAATGACATTTTAGAAAATTCCGGATTTTTTTGCAGCATGTCAACCCTACAATCTGCAGTCGAATAAAATTCGATGCGCATGCGCACTAAAGGATTTTAGTACGATTTATCCCGGCTTTTACGGCAGTTTGCGGCTCACATTGATTAAATAGCCCTTATTTTTACCGTTACCAATCCTCTGTGATTAACAATAATAAGATGTCTCCAACGTTTTTAATAATAAATTTATCGTTAATTATTCTTTGTATGATTATAGTCTGTTTATTTATATTTATATATACTTTATTGTACACCAGATTATAATTACATAAAGAAAAAGTAATACACTACAAAATATACAATTGGCGGCCTTATCGCTTACTGCGATCTCTTCCAGGCAACCTTGGAACCTGTTCCTAGTTATCAAAACATAATTATATTATTTTTATTAAACTGCTTTATTCTGCTATATCGTTTCCTTTGGGTGTCTGTCAGGATTTAATTAGCAATATTTTTGTAAATTACGTTGATTGTTATGTTTTTCAGACTAGTTTAAGAGCGTTTATCCAAAAAGTTGGCAACGTCGCACATAGCTGTCAAATATTTACCTGTTTTGATTAATTTGGCAATATGTATGTACAGTATGGAAATAATAAATATGGCGACTAGTGAATATTAATAATGAATTGCAATTATAACACTGAATTTGATATTGTAACCGTTTTAGGTGTAAAAAAGGCTATGGAAAGTTTCCAAATATTTTTTTGACATCTAAAACTAAATATCCGATGTTACGATAATAATTATTGCAATTTCATATTAAATATTTTAGTTGACTAGTTAGCCATATTTCTTATTTCCATACAGTAATATCGCTAAATTAATAAAAACAGCGAAATATTTTCCATCTATTTGCAACGTTGCCCACTTTCTGTATAAACGCTCTCAATAGTACATATATTAATAATATATAACAGGCTAGTTTAACAAAACAGACCAGAAAACGATAAAATACATGATTTATTTTTGGTTATATAACCTGCTTCTGTAAAGAAAAGACGTATATCTGAGCGGCAATTCCCGTATTTTTTAAGAACGTTCGCATTGTAATCTCATTCGCAATCTGTCAAAAATACAATCAATCAATCAATCAAGTTTATTCGCATAATATGGGTTTACAAGGATGTAACACAGATACGGTTTCACCATATTCAGCTTATGTTAGCATGCAAATTATATTAAAGTGTCATAATATTTAAACAATTAGATCATAATATGATCATGATCATGAAATATATTATCTTTAAAAATATTAATTATACGAGTACATTGATAGTCAATCCTTTACAAATACTCGTCATGATGTTAAAATAAAAGGTCAACTTCAGTAAGAGTAAAATTATTTAGATTAAATTAAGAATTATGCTGGGTAGATTACAATTATTTCAACGACAATTAAATTTTGGATTACAAAAATGTTTGATAAATTTGACAGATTGCGAGTTGAATGTGAACGTTTTTAAGTACGAGAATTGGTCCTCTGATCTATTTTGGCGTGAACACAAATTCCCCGACTGGTACCAGGTAAACGCACCAATAACGTGTAGAATTAAACACCACTTGGCTTTCTGGTCTAGACTATAAAAAGTACGTAAAACCAGCTTAGCTTTAATTAAATTAATACATACAAGAACCGCATCATTTACCTCGGTCAACATATAATTTCATTCTTTTAAACGTTAACCCCCTACTGGGTGCCTACAATCAAACGTCTTTTGTTCAATTTTGGTCTTAAGAACTTCTTTTACCTTTTTAATACATTGTGTACCCACCTTTTGTGAGGCATGGGAAGCTTAATTATCAGTAACCCTGTATAATGTTCACAAACCCTTTCGTAAAATAAACCGTTTTCACCCTTATGATATGATTAATAAGGTTAAAAATTTGGTAATCATTGTTCGCAGTTGTTGAACATTGAAGACAAATATTCTTTTCAATACGCGAAATGTTTCGGCAAAGGTATTATTAGCAAAGATGGCGGCGGTGGCGATATCTCGATTGAATTGATTCGTATCGCAATAATCGAATGTTTGCATGGATTTAATAATAGAGGTCTTGAAAGGCGATCAAAGGATGTATGGCATTCAAATGTAAAATGGGCTCAGTAAAATAAAATAAAATAATGATGGTTGTAGGTAGCGTACTTTCTGTAAAGGTTCGTAATGCTAAAGATTTTGCCAGAGAAGACTTGGAATAATAGACAAGTAAATAAGATTTCTTAGGGGTTGCTCTTGCTGGCAAGT
The DNA here is from genome assembly GCA_947364205.1 of Agrochola lota. Taxonomy (NCBI): domain Eukaryota; kingdom Metazoa; phylum Arthropoda; class Insecta; order Lepidoptera; family Noctuidae; genus Agrochola; species Agrochola lota. The sequence goes on along the minus strand of OX376228.1, from coordinate 2,757,094 downwards.
TTTCTTTTTATTTATTTAGAACCCAAACTAGAGCGATTCTTAAAAGACTCATTTGTCGAAACGAAAAGTTCTATTACGATCATCATGCTATGTTTCATAAGACCTCAGGGGCTTTATAAGGAAGTGTCAATGTCACTGAACTTCATCATCATCATTGGCAGCATTGTTCCACCCACTGCTGAGAATAGGCCTGATCCTTTGTGCTATGCTTCCCTGGTCAGTCTCATCCAGGTCATTCCCGCGATCTTTTAGCCGCCACTACCACCCATCTGGAAGTTACTGAAGGTTAAACCTAACTTGAGCATACCCAAAGGTACACAACCCTTCAATTCAACTCTAAAGGCTTTAAAAAACTCATTGTTTATCCGTCAAAAATTCCAAAAAAACAAACAAATTCACATCTCTCAAATCCTGCTGTTTTTCAAAACCTCAAACATCCTGTGTATTCATACAAATTCCATTTGATCATCCATCATAATTAGATCCTTTGTATTTTAATATTTTCGGCTCTGCAGTCTCATTGTGATGTTGAAGATTATTTTTAAACATTTTAGCATGAGTTTATTAATAATTTTAAGACGGAGATAAACTGTGATGGATTCTTTGAATAATGAGTAATGACTGCGAGTTTTGAGGGAAATCTGACTTTAACTATATTATAAAAAAAAATGATCGAGTAGGAAAACACCAGAGGGGGGGCAACTCCCGTAATTTTTAAGAACGTTCACATTTGAATCTCATTCGCAATCTGTCAAAAATACAATCCATTTACTAATATTTTTGACGAGTTTGACAGATTGTGACTTGAATGTGAACGTGTTTTAAGTACCTACGAGAATTGCCCTTCTGAACAAGGCAACAACACAAAAAAATACTGAAAACAAGAAATAATACAAATAAAGGAAGCCAGAGTCTCATCAGTGCCCTTCCTGCCCTGCCATAATTCAATTTTAGTTGGGGTCAGCACCTACATTCTTTCTTCTATTGATACTTCTATCAACCGCCATCTCAATGTAAACTTACCACCTATTAAAGTAGGAAGGAAATAGGAACAAACAAATTCTGGATGTATACTAAAACATCCATAATTTTTTCGTTAAAAATGATATGACTCCAAGCCCTGCTCTACTACCACCTGGTCCACATTCCTGACTCCGAGCATCCCGAACCGCTGCTCTGTTAAGACCTAATGCTCCTATCTCTATTCTATTTATCCGTTGTACTTTTATTTCTGTGTTCTTATAAACTTTTTTATTTGTGTGACCTACGTTTAGCTCCTCCAGCTAAATGTAACATTACAGGTATCATCTTTCACACAACACATCCATATTGTTTCGTCCATTTCAAACTGACTGATGGCATCCATATGGTGATCTGATAAGAAGTCACATTCCCTTCTAGATTAAAGCCTAATACTTGCTGCAGTTACGACATTGATTACCAAATGAACTGCTTAATTAAACCATTACGTAAGACCTATTTTTAATTACCAACTACCAAGCAAAACACTCGGAATGCGAACTACAAAATCGTGGGCAAACGAATGAAAATAATGCAAAAGCTATGCAACCACTACGAATACCAGCCATTCATAACTTTTTGTAATCGATTCGGAATCGATTCAAACGTTCCAATGAATTGATTATTAATTGCGAGAACTCGATTGTAACCTCAAAATAGTGTCCCACGCTGTTAATGGACTATTTCCTCCAATCACTAGGGTTGACTAAAATGGTATTTATGTCTTTGACATAAGGGCTTTTGTGGATGAATTAATAATTTGGTTTATGAGTCAATATGGTTAAGTAATTAACATTTTACCTTGCTCTAGATAACAGGTGTGGGTTTATCTTAGTATGGGGCAGGTTGCAACTTACGGAGATTTTTTAATTAAGTTTGTTGACTTTTAGGCCTACGTTACAATTGGTTACGTTGGCGTTTACTGTGCATTGATTGATTCAGATGTCATTAATTTAATGAATGCCTTGAATTTTTATTGAAGATATAAAATAGTTCATTAACTTTAGGGACATCTAAATAAGGTATTCCATTTTGGTTTAGTTGACCTTAACGTTTTGTATTGTCAGTGTCATGTCAGCAGTACCGTCCGCTCCTTTCAAAAATGTAATTAATGAATTAGATTTTAGTAAAGTTTCAAAGCCGTAGGTGATATAATTATGATGTTAATTTTAATAACATAATTAAAAATACGTAATTGACTTGATTTCAGCTTCATCATTTATTGCAGGGCTGTCCAAACTACATATACATACACGGGCTAATTAAATTTACTACAAAAGCTGGAGGGCCGCAGAAACAAATTTTTCAGTTTTCAATTTTAAAAAATACAGGGTAATAATTTCTTTATACGTTTACTGGTTCTTCGTTAATTTATCTTTAACAATCTTATTGATATCAACGTCAACATTCGTTGTTACCAGACACATCGCATGAAGAAATGACTTCTGACAGAGAAGATCTATACTTAGATTTTATAAAGTTCATTGTTGAATAGACACTTTCACTCACATAAATACGCACCCATCATCGATCACATTTTCAAGCCAAAATTTGCTAATATGGGGTAACGATCGCCCAGAATCTTTAAAAAATCCATTCCAGTTTCTGATTGTACGTCACATAATTCCAACTGGTATTCAGCCTTTACGCTTTCGATTTGAATTGTCATAGCTTCACTTTTAAATGATGTCATGCGAATGGAATGTTACAAGAATAAAGATAAATAAATGATACCAAATATTGATTATATGTTTTGACAAAGAATTCTATTATCCAGACTATTTATGTCCAAAACTATTTTCTGATTAATTTACACTTTAAAACATGCGTCGCGGGCCGCATGAAAACAAGCCCGTTGTCTGGACAGCCCTGGTTTATTGTACCTACCTACTTCTAGCTTTAGATCACACCTTTTAAAGGGATGTCGACTAGGAAAAAAATTAACCTTAAAAAGAAATTGCTTTATCATATTAATAAAAAATAGTTTAGATAAAACGCATTAAAGTTAGTGGGGGCTCGCTACGTCACAAGTCAGTATAAAATCAACCGTAGAGTGACGTCATGCCACATTTTAACTCAATGTGTTGCCGTAATCTTTTGATTACGTAAAAAAAGAAAAATACGTGTCAAATATATTTTTTTAATCACCCGACGGACAAAACACAGTTTTAGTCAATATCCCTATTGTACTCGTTTTTTCAACCTGGCTTAGGTTAAAATTAATGCAAGCTTGATAGGAAATTATTTAAATCAAATAAATAATTTCCTATCAAGCTTGCATTTAATATTGTTATCAATTGCAAGTTAATTCTACTAGCTTCATATTTCTGACTGACCGACCCCTTGACAATTCAAAAGTACCTGTAATTGGTTTATTTGAAAAAAATGCTTTGAGTTTGAGTTGGAGTTTGATTCTCAATCTCCTGCGGCGTTTATAAACTCATAACGTACAAATATGAAGGTCGTTCTAAACAAAGAGAATAGTAATTCTATTCATTTGTACTATTGATTTAATTTACAGGTGTTTGTTATTTAAAGCACGGATTAATGCAGATAGTTCACTCCGCAAAATCATTTAAATAACGAGCCCCTAAAATTTTGTTAAATATAATATATGCATAATAAATGGAAAAAAATATATAAATGGGCACCTTTTAAACTAACTGAGTCTTTTTATTTGTTAACGGAAAATCCTTTTTTGAAAACGTCGGTAATTTTAGTATTTTTTAAAGGTTGTGCAAATTACAGGAAATTAAAAAACATGGATTGTTTATTTATCTCATTTAAATTAGGCACATATCAATCGTAAAAACTTCAACTGCCATACCACTGAAACGGTTCCCCAATTCGATACATCAGAAAAACCTTTTAAAAAGTCGGAAAGTCTCACGTTCCTGCGCCCGCGCCGGAAATCCATACGTTACAGTGCAAACGGCCCTTTATCTGTGCCAATAAATTCATTTGTAACGACAGTTTAATTTAAGTCAGTTTTTACTTGATTGCTTTTGTGTGTATTGAGCTAATTAGGTTTGTAATTATATTCTATTAAACAATTCTATGGAACGACCTACCCGGTTAGGTTGGTGCGAAAAATATATGTCTTGGGAACGATTTCAAAAGAATTTGTTTCCTTATTGCGAAAAGCGCTCAAAATCGCAATATTCATTTTGGCAGTTCGAAATTGCAATGTATTTCTGGTGCCGTAGGTTTTCTAATCAAAATTTTTGTCCACCCACATGAAAGGAGCCTCCCCGAGCGACTTACCTCCGACCTGCTGTTACGTCCGGCGCACCCTGGGCAATCGACTCCTATCGATTGTCTAATGATTTCACTACGATGACATATATGACCATCTTGCGCTGCATGTGTTACCAGTGCACTTGATAACCTTATGACAGCGTCATTGAATGCAGTTCGCGTAGTTGAATTTTCGGCCAAACATATGAGCTTTTTGCCATGAATTCGCTACAAACAAGATAGTATTTTTTTTTGTCGATTCTCGAATTCAGATTATTTTTATACGCGCTAAAATAGTGAATTTAGTTGTTACCGCTGCTAAACCCTCTCCAAAACAGGTTTCATAACACATAATCAGCATAAAATATTCCCACTGCTGGGATACAGGCCTCCTCTCTGTGAGGGGCCGTAATACACCACGCGGGGCCAGTGCGGTTTGGTAGATGTCACATGTCTTCGAATTATTGGTTCTAGGACATGCCGGTTTCTTCACGATGTTTTCATTCATTATCATCATCATCTCAGCCGAAAGACGTCCACTGCTGGAAATAGGCCTCCCCCAAATGGGGGGTTTGCCATAATTGCCACTTGGTAGGTGGGTTGGCGATCGCAGTATGGTGTTAAAATGCATCGAGAACGCTGCTACCCATTCTCTAGTGAGTCCCTTAGTCGCTTTTTACGACAGCCACGGGAAGAAATGGGATGGTACTATTCATTACGTCCGGCACCACACGGAGCATTCGGATTTCGGAGCATGGTTTCATTGGCGATGGAATAATTTACACAAAGTAAAGCGCCTGTCTGGGTTCGATCCTACGACAAAACTCGTAAGCCTTACCGCTGGGCCACCACTGCTAACACAGGTTAAAAACCCTGTAAAAGAGAAACCCTGTCTAACTATTACAGAATATAACTCTAAGCACTAAGCTCAACCAGCCAATCATACCCATGTCTACACAGGAACGTGTTACATCGCAGCATCCAAGTGATTCCAGTGAAATTGCGCCCGACAAACTTTCATCGATCTTAGGAAATTGATTTCCTTCATAGATCGCTGAGAATCACTTTCACATACGATATGCCACGTACAATAATGTTGGTATCGATTACCTGGGTATTACCTAAGTTATGTGTAGTTACGAACATGATTTTCTAAAGGTACCGTTTTGTACCCGGCCACAGGAGGCAACTGCAGGCGGCGTGTCGCCACGACACGACTGGTTTCTATAAATTTCTATAAAATACCTTCCGTAGATAGCGACACGTCTTTGACAGCTACGGGCGAGCGACAGGCGACATGTGCAGCCCGACCGCAGACCAGTAGTGCCGCCAACGCTCGACCGATAACACGATTTTGTATCTTCTATCTACCGACTGTAATACGGGCTGCTGCCGCCTGCGGTCGGGTTCGAAATCATGACTGCAGCAACATGACGCCGCGACATGTCGCCTGCAGCAGTTGCCGCCTGTGGTCGGGTACGGAATGGTACCTTTATACAGCAGATATCTGGAAATGATTTTGAATACAAAATATACAAAAATATATGTCTTTGCTTCGTGAGCTGTCGCAAGCACTACAGCTGAGCATGAGATCCCGGGATCGATTCCGGGTTGGGCAAAGTGTTATTAAGTTTTTCCATCAGGAATTTCTCAGTTGCCAGCCTGGAGTCTGGATTTGTGCCCGCTTGATGGCAATAAACTCGCCCCCTATTACATGGGACTTAAACATAACTGGTGAAATGTGGGTGTACTATAGGTTAGTTGTACACCTCTGCCCAACCCTGCCTAACAAAGGCGTGATGTTATAATGTCGGCAACTCCTACCGAAATTGACGCAAAGAGATGAATGCACAATATGCAAATTATTCAAGCTCTGTCGAATTTCGAAATCGAAACGCCGCCCTCTAAAATCCGTCCCGCGATAATTATTGACCATCAACTCATAATTAAGTACCTCAGGTGTGTTCAGAAAGTGCCAATTCAAAATCCATCTTGCTACTGGCGACTGTCTGGTAATCAGAGCCTTTTAGGGTTCATATTAAGGCCCTGGAGCAACACAAAACGTAAAAGGCTCCCGAAAGAAAACAGAATTTATCGCGTAGGACCAAAACACAACCCACGTTACAAACCTGACCAAAAAAATTATACTCGCTTAATAATTAAATCACGCACACTCGTGACAATTGCACATGTAGCATCCCTAACGCATGCACTCACGCGCAGCCCGTCGGGCCACGGGTTTAGAGATGCCCAAACGCACCATAATTGGCGCCAACGCTTTTTGGCTCGGTATTTTTATTCATGGATTCTTGCGGCCTCTTTTGTAACCTTAAAGCCTTTTACGGCCCATTCTTTTTGCTGCCAAACGTGCGCACGCGCCGCTGCTAAGACGAGTGAGCAATTAACATTACCCCGCTTTGCGATTGGTCAAAACCAAAACAATACATATGCAATGTATTTTCGGTCAGTTTTTCGTGGATTTTTGCCTGTCACCGTTTTGGGATTGACAGTCGATCTTTTATGGATGGCTTGCGCAACATTTAATGTATACGATGTAATGTATACGTCGGTTTTTGTTTTATTACATGTACTCGATGGACGTATACGGAGTAGCAAAATATTTTCCAGAAGAATTGCATCATCAACTTGTTCGTTGAGCAGAAAAAGTTGACGTTTAAGTTGTTTGTCGTCCAACTAGTTTCATGCAGCAGTACGGTGCAATGGCTGGCAAAGATACCAACGTTTAGAAAGTTAATTCCAAATTCAAAAAAATCCGTAGAAACAATGTGAAATTCAAAATAACCGTGGAACAGACAAAGGGCCGCCATGCCACCAACTTTCTTACGTCAATGCATATTTGAACAGCCAATTTGCATTCCCTCAAAACGCTCAGTAAATCACAGTACTTTCTTAAACAAACAGTGATTTCATTACAAAACCAAATACAGTTTATCTGGGCTCTGTAAATTTTAAAGAGAAAACAATGGCAACGCCTTTCCATTTCTCTAAATCAAATAGTACCAAAACCGGGCGGCGGTTATGAGAGGCGCTGTCGCTGCCCGCGCCGCTGAGTTATGTTGCGCGCGCACCTCAACAATTTATTGCGATTAGAACACTCTTTGTGGTAGCTGTGATTCAGATGTGCTGCGTTTTACTTGGATGTTGTTTATGGAATAGAATAGCAATATGTATCTCTGTGTCTGAAATGAAAAGCTGTTATAAAATAGCTGGAAGATTTTCGTGCTGGCAATCACCTGAATGCTCGATTTAAGAACGTTGGAACTGCAATTTTAAAGCCTATAATCTATTTAAATGCTTAAAGTCTTCATTATGGAGATTATTCCTTTTTTGGCAAAAAGCGTGAACGAAACTAACATATTAAGCCAAATCGTTCTCTATTGCACTTTTTTGGCTTGTTTACCTTAGCCGTGATCACAGGGCTATCGACTATCCTTATTTAATCTTAAGCAGGTAATTACATCAATTACACATGAATTCGAACCTGCGACCTCCATTCTTACTGGCATCTTAACTGCCGGCCTTACAAGGCGATCGAATTACACACAATACAAGCATTTCGGATCAATTAGGTGCTTGCGCGGGCGCACCCTGTCCGAATCAATAATGCACTAATCTCTATCTTGGGCTGTAAACTTGTAAAAGCTCTTTATATTGCTTGTACGACACTTTTACTTTGACGATTAGCTTCCAAAACTTTGCAGTCGTGATAGCTGACTACACCACCTAAGGTCGTTGACCCCCCAAAAATATTTATTTTTTTGTTTTTATTTAAGTATCGATACCTATCAAGTCTGCAAAGTTTCGCTAAGTAATTTAATTGACCCTGATTTTTTTTTTTATGGCATAACTTATAATCAGAATTCCTGTAAGATCTCTGCCTATTGCTATCTTCATCTAGTAAACACGGAAGCCAGTAAACGTTATTAATAAAATTATTTATTATCAATACTAGTGGCTACATATTAGCCCTTACATTGCACCAGGATTTATAGCCGTGGTTCTACTCAACACGGTCGTTATTTAGTACTGTATAAAATATTCACCCTGCCGCACACTATCGCCCGATCCGTGTGAAGAAGGCCTTATGGTAAGCCGACATTACTATTGTAGACTATTGTGAAATAATTTAATATTACACAATATTGTTCCTAATCATGTTAGGATTTAATTTGTCGCTTTGAAATAATAGGTTTTGCGGTACCTAATTCGGATAGGTCTTTCTCATGTGTGCTTTTAACAATCTGTTCATTAAATATGTTAATCTAATTGCTCGAAAATGATGTTGGTAGTTTCAGTCCGAACTTGGTAGTCCATTAACTAGTTTGAATTATTAATTCAATCAAAGCGAAATTTAAATTAATTGGTTTCTATCTAAATAAGTTGGGTACAAAAAAACCTATCCAGATCTAATATGACTTAATTTTCATCAAATTAATCAATTTCTCTCAACTCCAAATATAGTCAAGCATAGGTTATAGTAAATTAATCTCTCATTCCCACGTTTGGATCAAAACCAACAACCAACCAACCAACTTAGTTTTTAAAGGAGTCTTGTCCTCAATCACACCGGCAATTCGTCAAATTCGCCACACTCCCAAATTGGTTACATTCGTCATTCGTTACGGTGTAAATGCTCACTTTACTCGATTGGCGTATATTCAAAGAAGTGGTACAAACCTTAGGAAAGGTACTCTCTCTTTGGAGTCAGACCACGGGGTCATTATGATAACTTAGGTCTCCGCGTCGAGGGCGAAGACTTGAAATATGGCCTGAGAATCGCAGTGTTTAGAATTATAAGTATCACCATTATTTTGAATTTATTTGATTTATTAAGTTGAAATATATTCTGGGTGGTGCTGGTACAGTTTTCTGTATCTACCACTTTTAATTAACATTCCTGACCGTTTCGTTATCAATTGGAAGGGAAAGATCCCGAAGGACGACTATTAAGGGATGCCCCGATTATTAAATCTGTAGCTCTTGTTTTCTCATTACATGTCCTTCTCTTACTTAAAGATCAATCGTCATTTCGTTGTCGCTTCAATAATTGCATTACAAAAAACTGCAATCACTCTCAACTAAAAGCCAAGCATAATCCAATTACCTTAACGCAGACTCTTCCGCTCCATCTCCTTATCAGCCTCATCTATAATCATGATCATTGATCCTCTCCATTACACACGCGTTTCATTCTCTCAAACGAGTCGGCCTTGCCCCCCGTTTCCGTGCCCTCGGGCTATACTTTCACTAACAGTGCCTACCTCTTCGTATGAAAGCCATTTCTAGGTATCATATCACACATTCCAAAACACTTATGTTGTTATTCTTCATCGTCGCTAAATTCTTGCGTTTTAGACCTCTTTTAGTTCAAAAGTATCTGATTTCATTGGCTTTTGATTTATCTTATTTCATGCCATTTGGAGAAAACCATTTTTCTTATAGATTATGTTCTAAGCTATTGGTTCTTTTATCACATACTTAAAATAATAGACTTAACATGAAGAAGTTATTACTGCTATCGTTTAATGTCTCAACTTTCAGGTTCCATGATACAGTATCATAAAAGCGTGTATCCCGGCCGAGTGCGCGGTATTAACGTCAGTAATTAAACAGTTATTAAAAACTTCGAAATTGAAAATAAACTTTTGTGAGTCGTAGTTGAATAAAATAAACATTTGATTACTTTATTTATTGCACTCTTGATATAAAGGCTGATTTAGAAAAGATGGATGGATTGTGTAAGGAATTATATGAAAGAGAACTTAGTGGATGATAGCGTGGCGGTTGACAGGGGAGAATGAATGAATAGAACGTGTTGCGCCAATCCCACGTAACATTGGATAAAGGCAGGAAGATGATAACGGTAAAGGCAGATTTACATTGATCCAGTCTTTTCAACCCAGAGCTGCAATCCAGTGACACTGGTCGGTAATGAACCAAATGTAAACAATCCAGTTCAGCATCAAGTATCCGCTGAATTTGAATAGAGCCGCGGCTAATTTCGGTTCAGTGTTAGTTGGTTCAAACACTGACGCTAGTTTGAAATATTTCTTGTTTCAAATCGATGATACAACTACTAGTTAACTAGATTACTTTGGCCCAGTAGGTGGCCACGTTGATCGCGGCTTCAGTAAAGGTCTTAACGTCCTGCAAGAGCAGGATATGTAGGAGTAGGGACACTTTGGGTATTTCATCAGCTGGGCCATTGTCTGATCAGAAGCATAAGCCATATAAGAAGCCTATAATGCCCCATTTTGCCAGATTGTGTTTGCGGCGGTCTATTTGGGTGCAGTTTATTGAATTCTTTCCATATAGGCCACTGCAGGTCGCGTCTCAGTGGCAGATGTTCCTGGGGTTTAACAAACTCGGGTGGTGGTGGCTTACTTCTCACCTTAGGACGTTGGTCTTGGATGACCTGTGGCGGCGGAGAAAGCTCGTCCAAATCTACCTGGGGCTATTGTGTATTCGTAGAGAGGATGGCGGGAATTTAATTCCTGGTTTTGTTTCTCAAGCGCGCATGCGACTTTCCTACGTCCAAGAGGCATCGTATATTGGGGGGCTAATAGCAGGATAACGGAATATTTTTCGAAACGGTTTCGTCTTAAAAACCTAAAGAACTATTTGTTTTGGTTACGTTCGAACGGAAACTTATTAAAACGTTTTTGAAGAAGAACAACATTTTAATCGTTCTCAGTTAATAAAACGTTTTTAACCATTTTTGGGTTGATCGATAGGAAACTCGCAACATAAACCTATCCAATACGTTAGCGCCAGCCAGCCAATGATGTAATGAAATGAAGATAAGATACAATTTAACTAAACAAGTTCATCTTAGCGCACGCACCGTGCACGGCTGCGTCCTGCGGAATAAACTAGTTTATCAAAACGTTCTCATTTCATTTTCGTTCCAAACAAAATGTTGTACTTTAAGAAGAATGAGAACTGGTAGAAACGGTTTAAAAACGTTATTTTAAATAACGTTTCTGAACCCTGGATGCCTACCACGAGCTCTTAGCGCGATCCATTTTAGGACCTAAACTGAACTGTTCTTCTAATTCGTACCATGACGTTAGTTTAACGATTCAATTTAGGCCATGCCATGTGACAGCGATTGTCCCAAACTGAGTCGCAAGTTTTGGTTTCATTCATTCTTGTTTGGTACCATGACGTCCTTATAGCAGCTCAACTGAAACGCTCAACTGTCAAAATAAGCGATTCAATAAAAGTTACTATTTCTCTAACATAAACTGAAACGTTTGGTGAATTATTGACGAAAATAAAGTTTTTTAGTGCTATTTTAGTGGAATTGTACAAAAACCAATGTAAGTGAGCTTTAATCTTTCTTTTAAACGTCTAAAACACCTATTTTATATGCCTTTTTTAACCGCATTCGTTTTTGTCTAACAGATTTCTGATGAACTACTTTTATTTGAGTTTTTTGAGGAAGATTCTGCCTCACACTATGCCCCAACTCAACTCGCACAACTTTGTTTACTCTGGTACGTTAGAAACAGAAACATAATTTGTTTTATTACGTCGAAATAAAAATATTTTTTTCGTATACTTAATAAATAGCAAAAGGTAAATAAATATCTACTTTGACTAAGAATTATTTTAACAATAGTTACCGTATTAATGTGGAATCTTAAAAAAAACTGTTGAGTGTCTGTTTTACTTTGAAGTAATGATACTGAGTTAAGAACAAATAAAATGTTACTTGCTTCTGAACGTGTCTGACACTAAATAACGTGCGCGAAACAAACTTATTTGACAATAATAGCGTTGTCTCGTTTTCACCAAAAACGTTCCAAACGCGGCCGCGCGGTTCAGCCACAGATTGCGATCTTTCATTCACTTTTAACGATCCAAATGCCGCTGAGCTTATTGGACGTCATGGTACGACTTTGAAGTGATGCAGTTTAAGAACCTAAACTGAAATGCCTTGCTTTTGAATCATTTTTAATTAGATCATGGTAGGCATCCTGATCCCTACGCAACAGGTGACAAACTGGGTCAATGTAAATCAGCCGTAAGCAGGAGCAGCTGCTCTTTTCCAAACCAGTGAAAGATACTGGATGCTGTACTGGATTGAAGTGGTAATATTATGTCGATCCAGTGGTACTGGATTTCCATGCAAGATCTATGAAAATCAGCCTTTATGCTCGTTGCGAGCTCGACCTTCTTCAAATATTGTATGAAAAGGTTTCAATTTGAAAACCTGTCAGTACAATTTTGAAAAAATATTCTTTATTTTTTCTGTATCAGGCCGTATTGTCACTGTCAAACTTATGAAACGTTTACCCTCTGAGATACGCCTTCAGCATCAAAAAATGACCGCATTTGTGCTTAAGTTGTCATCTGTCACACAATGACGTAGGGAATTGTCGCTGTACCGTCAGCATACTAGTTTTAAAAAGGGTACTTAATTTTAAAACAAGGTTGTTTTGAAATAATAAAATGTTTGTCTTTATCAATGATATTATAATTGAATTGAATTTGAAAGCAGAAGCGGTAGAGTTTATTAACAGGCTGATAAAAAAAATCAATAAAAATATTTAATGGATCTTTGCCACACCCTCGCGACATAGGAAAATGGTACGATAACAGTTCGGGTCGTCTTGGCTTTAATAAGGAAGCGATAGAGGTTTTAGAAAAAAAAAAAAAAAAATGTGATCCGCGAATATTCTGCACGTTAATTGCTGACGAGATGACTCTTCGCCACCAAACTACGTGGACTGGAAAGAAGACTGCAGGCGTCGTAAATTTCGGTGCTGGCTCGGCAAAATCGTGCGAAATAGCGACTCAGGCGTATGTATTAATATTAGTATGCATGAACGAAAGCTGGAAAATCCCAGTGGCATATTTTTAGGTAACGGACTATCAGCTGAAACTCGGGCAAATTTATTGAAAACATGTTTGAGTGAATGCTACCATGTGGGGGTTGATATTGTTGCCATAACTTTTGATGGCTGTGCGGCTAACATAACTGCAGCCAATTTACTAGGTTGTGATCTAAAACAACCATCACATCTAAAAACAACATTCAAAAATCCTGTATGTCATTTAGAAGTAGCTATCATGATGCTTGTCACATGATTAAACTGGTTCAGAATTCCTTCGAATCCAAAAGGCTTATTTATGATGGGTTTAGAAGGGAGATTCGTAGGCAGTTGTTGAAAAATTTAGTGAAACTACAAAAAAACGGGTATCCCCTTTAATAATATTAATAATATTCAGATCTATATCTTATTTTCTTTAAAACCTCTTTTTTTAATTGTTGTCTTAAGTGGATTTTTCTTGGCGAATCAAATATAGAGTCATTATCAGAAATATAAACATTCTCAAGTGGTGAACCCATCATTTCATATGTGGGTTCTACAAATGATATCTGTAATTAATAAAATAGTATGTAGGGAACTTTCTGAGGCAGTCAGATTTAAAAACTTAAAGATCGATCTAGATTGATCTTACTACACGGACAGATGTTGGCAATTAGCTAAATCATACATTCATACCTAAAAGATGGTACAACATTTTTTTTTAATTTTCTCCGACCAGCTTGTGTCAAGTAGAACATATCATCATTAAAATGTGCTGAACAAATGCGACTGTATTTGGTTGGCAACCATTCATCGTCTCTTTGTTCTTCTTGGATTATTTTAATCCATTTTTCTTTAACACCCGGTTCTTGTGGGAACCTAACAGTTAAATACAAATAGTGATTAAACTACATTTATTTAATATTTTTAATCTGTCTGTCTTTTACCTTTTCACGCGTTAAGGCTGAACGATGAAATTTTGCACTGCGCCTTTATTCGCGCTTCTTCCCCTGGATTCCCTCGACATGCTTGAGCAGGTGAGGAATCTCCATATCCTCACTCTCATAGTCTGGCGGGATGGCAACCCACCACGAGCGGAGAGAGATCAGGCAAAAGACCCCACGCTTTATGTGCTTTCGAAGCACATCGCGTTTTATTAAATTGTTTATGTACTAACCTATAATTTTGTATTCGAAAACATAGTTGCAAAGAAAAGATAATCTAAAAAACAAATACATTAAAAAAATCCGGCTTTTAAAATATTTTAAAATTATAATGTAACCTCCATACTTCCTAAATTCTTTTAAACTTTTTTTGTCAACGCTACACTACCCTATCGTTCGTTGTCATGGGAAAAACATAGTTGCAAAGAAAAGATAATCTAAAAAACAAATACATTAAAAAAATCCGGCTTTTAAAATATTTTAAAATTATAATGTAACCTCCATACTTCCTAAATTCTTTTAAACTTTTTTTGTCAACGCTACACTACCCTATCGTTCGTTGTCATGGGAACGAAATTTTTGTTATATGTCATCATCCGTCATAATATTTATTTTTGAAATCGAAATAAATTTGAAAAAAAATTACTTACGCATGAAAAGTAATACCTTTAGCTTTGTTTGTATTTTTGGAGTTGTTGTTACATTTCCTGTAGGCACAACAAGGCATCTTTGTACAGCTGTGTGTATTAAAAACGAGAAAGTTACTCCGATGTGTCACGAACTATGACGAATGAGGAAATGATCTAAAATGAGCGAATTCGCTCATTTCAGAAGTGACACTTTTCGCGCGACGTAAGTATGGTGAGGGCGTATCTTTGATTTACATCAATGCCTCTGACTATTCTTACCTACGGTTTACCTGGTATTATTATTTTAATAGTTTAATTTGTACTTGTATTTTGTATTTTCTCTGACCGAAATCAATCAATCTAAATAAAAATGGACGACTCAGACGACAGCATCACTAAAACAGTGCCGGTCGACGTGATCTGTTCAGTCCAGTCCTTGGTGAGTACCGAGGATCCGCCGATGGAAGACTGGTCTTCATTGGAAATATCAATTCCTGAAGAAAACATAAAGAAAATTTTATATAACGACGGGTTGTATGACCCTGGTAGCGGAGAAATATGCGGAAAGTACATAACTATGTCTACCAGTTCCGTGTTCAGACACCCTTACTACAATTACCCGGCGATCACAGATCCAGGGATAGAGGACGCTTTGCTAAAACCTGAACCTGAAATAACATACCCAGACGATGGACAGGCTTTGTATCTAACTCTTTGCAAGGAAATGAATCAGTGCCCAGTCAGAAGTTTCTATAGAGGGCTCCTTGAAACCCAAATAGATCTACGGTATTACGGCATCAGTCCAGATGGGGTCCGAGCAATGGCTAAAGCTTTGCTATACAATAAGACGGTCCTAGCATTAAATCTTACTGATAACTTTTTAAACAATGATGCTTGCTATCATTTGGGAGATTTGCTTCTATCAAATGACACGCTTACTGAACTCAATTTGCGTGGTTGCAGGATTGGCCCACATGGTGCGAAACGACTGTTTTTAAGCTTGCCACTTAACAGATCACTCAAGGTTCTTGATTTGAGTTATAATCAGTTGTGCGATGATGGGATGGAGCATTTAGCAAAGGCTATAACTTTCGGACTTAATGTGAGAAATCTTAATTTAAGCTATAATAACATAAGTGGTAAAGGAGTCGCGTTACTAATGGAACCATTCGAAACCCATAACAAATTTACTCACTTAGACCTTTCGTGGAACAAAATACTTACTCCAGGAGGTGCCGCGTTTCTCAAGATGCTCTCAGAAAGCACTTGTCTTAAAGTCTTGAATCTATCTTGGAACGGCTTGGCTGGCCCTCGCTTTGGCCAAGCTTTAGGTCACATCGTACGGTGCCCGAGGTTGATAGAGCTAAATGTTAGCAACAATATGCTAAAAGCAGAAGCTATAAGGAGTTTGAAAGAAGGTTTAGGAAGGGCAACAAATATTACGACGTTGAATTTGTCATACAATCCCATGACCCCGACTGACGCCTTAAGCGTTTTAAATATAGTAGCGGGGGTTAACTCGAAAGTGCAAACTTTATTAATGGACAACGTGTTAGTTACAACAGACTTTTTATCTTTGCTCCAAGAAACAAAACGATATAAATTAAAGAAAAACTTAGTTGTAACTTACGGGGGCATTCAAGTTGGGTTTATCGCTAAAGAACCGGACAGCAGGGAATTAGTACTTAACAGAATTGACTTTCTTGCTAATAAGAAGCCGAGAAAGAACAAAAATGATATTGCATTGATGGCGCTGCAACTTCAAAAAGATAACGTCGAAATAATGAATACGAAACAGCTGATATACTATTTCCGCCGCGCTGGAGCGCCTATAGATGAAGATCTTGTTGAAGAATTGGCCATCACTTTTCCGGGACCAGGTCCGAAGAACGCTAAAGTCAAAACTATGGATGTAAACCTGCTGGTAGACTATATCACACGAATATGGCCAGAGAGACAGCTACCCCCCACTCCTCCTGAGCTGGCACAACCGCCAACACCACCACCCAAAAAAGGAAAAGGGAAAAAGTAAATTCTAACAATTATTTTAATGTAATAATCATTACTCTACATTAGTGTATTGTGTTACAATTATTTAGTTTTTACATAAATTGTTTTAGCATATACAATAATTTTATATGTATTTAATTTTTAAGTAGAACATAATTCTAAAATGTTATGATTAATGTCAACTGGTAAGTTTTGCTTAGTTTGGATTACATTTTGTAACTTATGTCTTTATAATTTATATATGTAATGTATCTTTTCTCATGAAAGACGGACTACAGACTGAACTTATAATTCATTGGTGCCGATTTTCTTGTCACAAATGCCTCTAAACTAGTCTAAAAATCACTAAAATTTAGTTTATTCCTGTCAAACGACGATTTCCCATTCTGAAATAGATTAAAGTGACACAACTTAACTATATTTTAGTTTGACAGCACTAAGATAGTACTGAGTTTTTAGTTTAGTGAAAATGGCAATTTTGCTATTCTGAATTTGACATTTTTCACCTAAAATGTTGATAGTAAAATACCAAACCAGACTAAACGTAACAATTTTTAATCGCGATTAAAAAGGTGTGGTATAAAATAAGTTGTTATAAACTAAAATTCACACCAACATCTCGACTTCACGTGCAAAAACAGTACTGTATCTATTTTTTCTTTTGCTTATATCTCGAAAATGGTGCGTCCTATCGCAAAAATAATGAAATTTTCGACCCCCTTTATAAAGCCCGTAAACCCCTAAACCTGAACATGTAGGTAATATTTTTTCATGTTTTCCATACAAAAAGTGAAAAATTCCATATAAAACACGTTGAGGCGGCACCCCCTGCGCGCCTCCGGCTCTAAAAAAAACCACGTGTTAGGGCAAACCACGGGTACCACGTGGTTTCGTGATTGTCAAATTCTATTTTAGTTATGTCAAAATTAATTTTTAGTTTAGAGAATTTTATTTGCAGAATAGCTCTAAGATTCTCATAGCCAAAAGTAAGAAATTTTAGTGATAGTTTAGTTAGTTTAGTTCGGTGTACAAGAGAATCGGCACCATGGTTTACGTTTAAAGATTACTTATATTCATATGTGGTATAAAGTTTTAGATTAAAATTTATTTTAGAGTTATGTGAGTATTTCTCACGAAAGATGTACACGTAACGAAAAAGTTGTTACGAAATATCGTAACGATATAGTTAGCAAAGTAACGAAATAGTAAACTAAAGCTTAGTGTGCATTGACTATTTTATTAAAAGTGCAGTGAATAAGGGAATTAATTAAAAACATGTTTTTCATTATAGGTACACTTATTATTAGCTGAAATCAAAATGAAGTATTCAAATTAAAACACGAAAAAGTTTTAGCAGAAAAAACTGAATTAAAAATAAACTGCGTCTTCTATATTCTTTAGAGAAAGACTGCCCTCTTTTTCAACCAATTCAATTTTTTTAACTATATTAATTTCAGGAACACAGTCTAAATCTTTAGTTTTAGGGACCAGAAATTTTACATCCACGTTTTTGCCTCTACTTTTGTAAAATGAAATTAAGTACATCTTTTCACCATAATGTATCTTGGTGATTACTCCAACGTAATACTTCCATGTCTTTTTGTAGTAGCGTACTAAAGTCGTATCTCCTAGTTTAAAAATCTCATTCTTTTGATTATCTTCGGCGTCAATGTTAACGTCATTCTTAATAATATCTTCATTTATTGAGGGACCCACGGCAATGCTTCCAATTTCCTGAGCTGCAACGTCATTGTCATTTTTGGTCACGACATTTTCTTCTCTTTTCGATGTTTCCCTTTTGATTTTTGTTTTAAGGTTCTCTTCTTTTTCTTTCCATTCATAAGTGCTTCCGACATTTTCTTTGTCTTGGGTGTTATGCACCGTAGAGAGATCAAAATTTTTGTCAATTTTATGCAGCTTGAAAGGATCATATTTTTGCAGATTGACGTATTTAAGATTTTCGGGTGTTAACCGGATTGACGATAGAATAGTCACTTTTCCACTTTTATTTTCCTTATTTGTGTTTTCATGCTCATTATCAGTGTTAACTTCTTCTTCATCTTCTTCCTCATCCTGTATATCATCCCTTGTACAATCTGATTCGGAGTAAATACTCATTGCGTCATCACTTATTGAAGTAGATGTACTACTCTTTGACCTTTTACGTTTCTTTGCTAGTACTACTCTTGTTTGCATGCTTTGTCGTTTTTGAGCTTTAGGTATTTTTTTATTGCTGTCATTTTTGTTTGATTTAGATTCTTTTACATGTGATTCGTTCTTCTTATTATAGAGTAATGTTGAAGCTATAGTGTTCGTTTTAATCAGCTGATGTTCTTTGGTGTAGTAACAGTCACAGAAAGTGTTTTTTTCACAGTCGAAACAGCTTAGCCATTTATATTTAATTGGTCCATCTCCGGTAGTTGCTATTTGATGTACTTTCATTGTACCTTTGATGGGCACAACGTCATTTGGAATCATTTTTGTCATCTCTTCGACTTTGTTTTCAGGTATATAAAAGATTTTAATGTTGGTGTTATCTTTCAAGTAGTCATACGCTTCTTTCGCGTCTGTAATGTCATGACCGTGTGCTATTTGACTGTCTAGCTGTCGTTTTATAGCCCCACCAACGCCATCCGCTGGTCCCTTGCCATGGGAGGCTTCGAAGAAATTCCATGTTCCAAATTGAAATTCATAGTCAGAACATCTTTTCTGAAACATGTAAAAATTGTTTTTTTGTCTGTATTGAGTAGCAGGACTGTCTGAAAAAACATGTATTTTCTTTGCTTTCAGTTCTTTTGTACAAATCTGCAAAATGGGGTCCAAGTGGGCCCAAATGGCACCGGGACCATGCTCATTTATTGGTGAAATTGTGCATATCGATAAAGGCTTTTTATTTTTTACGTAGAGTACACTTGTGTGAAGTGTGATCTGGTTCCTGCTTGCGCCAAAATGTACTGCCTGAATTTCTTCGGCTTGTTTGCAAGCGAAGTTTTCGGAGAAATCGCAAACAAGGCTGATTTCGTCATCTTCAAGATTCTTTATGCATTTTTTCCATGATTGGTATTGATGATTGACATTGTAGTGATGAATTTTAAATTGTCTTAGGTCTTTCAGGAATTCCTTGATTAAGTTACCCACTGTCCCTTTAACCGTTATTTTAGCATATTTTTTTGTCGTTTTTTCTTCACATTTTTCTTTGGTGACTTTAGTATATGTATGTGTTATAACTTTCCACTGCAGCCACTGAATAGGGAGGCTTGCATCTATAGTTGAGTTAAAGGTTGGGATCTTATCTTTGCAGTCCATGCACTCTGAGTAATAACATCTGAACGATGTGGAGCAAGTAACTTCTCCTAAAATGTCGCCCAAATCCGATGATTGAAGCACACCTAATCTCTTCAAAGCTGTAGTTTTGAATAGCATGTTAGTATGTTTTACACAAGCACATGTGTTTCGATCTTGTATTTTTGGATGAACAACGTAAAATGGCCGGAAACGACAAAAGGTTTGGAAAGATGCTCTCCCGCCTTCAGCTTGATATTTTTTATGAAGCTTGTATAATGGTTCAGTTAAATATCTTTTCTGCATCTTGTTTTTATTTTTCGTTACACATTCCTTCTTCCCAGCGCTATCTCGGCTCACATCTTCCCTTTTAAAAAAAACATTGAGTTCTTGTCCATATTTTTGTCTCAAAGTATTTCTTGTTTTAGTAAATCGAATCCTCCCTTTAAGTCCGAGAACCTTTGTGATATTAGTTTTCTGTTTGTATTTATTGACCATCTCATGCGTAGCTACATTTTTCAAGACATTTTTCTTTTCCTTGGTATCTGCTTTCTCATAATTTATTTTTATGGACTCTGTTAAAGTATTGAGCAAAAGCAATTTCTTTTTAACCTTCTCTTTTTCTTCAGCAGAGGCAGTTGGTATAGTAGCTTCCAGAAAGTTATTGGTTTTCGTGATCGGGGTTTCATCACCAATTGCAGTGGCAATTTTAGCTGATTCAATATTATTGTTTTCTATTAATTTCTTTTTAAGGTTAATTATTTCGAGCTTATATCGATTATTTTGCCTTCTGAGATTTGCATTTTTTCTTTTCAGTTCCGTATTTTGTTCAATCAACCTTTGCAATCTGGTCTTTTTGTCAATATTTCTTTCAGCATTGTTATTACTATGTGATGCCAATGTATTATCAGTTTTTAAATGACCTTGAGCTCCTTTCTCTTCTTTCTTCTTTTTAGCCCTATCAGTATTTTGCTTCCTCCATTTTTTAAGCTGTTCCTGTTTTTCTGCTTCAGTTAATGACATCTTTTTCTTTTTAATGTTTTCTTTGACTTTTTCTAGATGTTTTAGACGTCTTTCTTCATATTTTTCCGGATTTTCCTGTTTTAATTTTTCTCGATATTTTTTCTGCCTTTCGGCAGCTGTTTTCGGTGGCATTTCTGAATAAAAAAAAAATGTTAAAATTAGTCATGGGCAAATAACTTAACTCAAAATGGCGTCGTTCTGCCAAGGTTCTCTAATCAATTTGTATGGGACGTCTAAAAAACGACTACTGCGCAAGGTTCAAGTTATATGCTGCGTGGTATACAACAACATCAACTACTATCACAACGACCCCCAAACCATGGTGTATAATACAACGTTAAATTAAATTAACTATCGAAACTTCACAACGTTATGGGTATATCTACTCAAAATAAAACAAGAATAAACATGTATTCTGAAACGTTTTGTTCGATCAGTTCTTACATTGGACGGCCATGCTCGAACATAGTTGAAATTATCGCTTTAAGAAATCAAGTTTATTGTTGTTTTATTATCTTTAGATATCGATACCCGTCACGTCTGTGAAGTTTCGCTAGTTAATTTAATTTAACGTTGTATATTTCCAAGTACCTAACATCTTTCTCTCTCCCATTTAACATCCTGCTGCCTTCCCCCATGATTGTACACATAACTCTGCTCAAAAAGTTATTGAGAAAATTACGTAAAATCAAACCAATATCCTTTAAACAACCACACCCTTAATGGCGGCGGAGCACATACATCTTTCCAAAGTTGCGCAGCTTAGGAGTACTTAAAAGACGAACAAACGAAGCAACACATTTGTTTTTTCATAAACATTTTTGCTCATTTTTAGTGAGATTAAAAGCAATAATAGACTTTTATTCTGCGAGTTTTGCAATTTCGCAGAAAAAAATCAACTTTCCGTGCTTTTGGGACTAATCAGCTGATTATCTTGTCGTTAAACATAAGTTGTTGCTTTTTACCTTACTAAATAAGAAGGCAAACGGATGTCAGTTCAGAAAAGTAACCCCGGTAAATAAATAGAAAACTAGTCTACACCCAGCTTTATAACATACTATTTCGTTACGTGACGAAAAACAACGAAACAGTAATGGAATTATAACCAATAACCTCTAAAAGAAGTAGATTTTTTGTCCAAAATGAATTTCAAGAATGTAATTCACTTAAACAATTATCCTAACATACATTTTTATTAATTTAATATACAATTCGGAAGTACTTACCCCAAAAAAAGTAATATTTTTCTCTCGTATCGAAAAAGTAAAACAGCCGGCGCACTAAGAGAATCTAGTTTTTGACAGAGAAAAAAATATGGCGCTGACATTTACCATCGCCCAATAGGAACGCTTTTAGTGTTGCCAGTACAAAATACTACAGATTCGTTCAGAAATTAAAGAAATTACTGAGAAATGGCGTGACTAAAGAGTACGTGACTAAAAAGTAATAAAGGTGAGACATTTTGTTTATTGCGTGAAACGTAATTATTTTAAAGAAGGCAGGATACAAGCATTTCTGAACCTTAACTTGATTATACGAAGGTGCTAATTACAAAAAGTTAGAACGTTAGACATACGTCAAGTTGTACTTTTTGAAGCGGCAAAGTCGTTGGCACCCATTGAGACAAAAAGATTTTGTATGGAAGAGTAAATCATGATAGTGACAACTTGAAGGGTTACACAATTTTATGAAGTATATTCGGTCCTTGCGATATCTAATCCTAATCCGGAGTATATTTTCTTCATCCCTTCGCAAATATCTTACAAGAAGTTTTATCGTTTTATTTTAATATTTTGACTCAAACTTATGCGACATGTTTTTTCCACAAATGTACATCTATTTTGAGAAATACTCGTATATATATAACGATTAAATGTTTAAATGTTGAATGTTGTTTCTTTTTAAATTCTGTTCTACAATAATATAAATGTGTGATTTACGTCGTGGATATAAAGCTGCGCGTGATTCGTGGCCATCGGCTCACGTCACGGGACCTATATCCGTGTGATCATAGTTGTGACGATAGCTAAGTTTACAATGGAGATAAGCATAGCACTGCCCCGTTGCCATTCTTATGATTGCAAGCGCTACTCCTGAGCATAAGGTCCTAGATTCTATTTGGGAATCGTTAATTGGGTCAGCCAAGGTTTTATTGGGACCACCTACTATAGGTACAGCTCTGCCTAAGCCTTTGCGGATTACATAGCAATAGGTGGCCTTGCGTGCTATATAGATGCACGATTCGCAGAACGTTTATGTTGTGTTATCTTGTTTTCATAATTTTCACCTCCTTTCTAACTCTGTCATCTTTCACACAGTCCATCCATCGCTTCTTTGGTCCAATAAACGAAATACCTCAACTCATGAACTTGTAAGCAGCCCTTTGTGATTAACATTACAAGTTGCCGCACGACCATGAAGCCGCGCACGCCGCGGCTGCGCGGGCGCTCGGTAGCGTGCGTCACGCAACCTGGAGTTGTCCGCTTTATTATTATTTATTGCTTTCAAATAATCTCCAACTAGATAATGCTAAACAAAATGCCGCTGCACAGCATTCCTGCCGTAGGTAATGTGGGATTCTGAGTGAGATGTCCAGCGATTCGTGGAGAAGCCCTCATATTGTGATGTCCTGTGATAGATCTTATCGCTAAGGGTTGTCGACAGATATGGGCGTATTTTCTTCGTTCTCGTTTTGGATGAAATTTCTCCATGTATAGGGGGAATAAAGTGCTTGCCTGAACCTACGCTGGATAAGATCTGGTGTGACGTCAATGTGTTTACACATTATTTTATTCCTATTATGTATATATTTTATTTATTATACTATTATTACACGTTTTATTCTTTATATGTGCTTTCCAAATGGTTGGCAACGGTGTCTTCTATTCTTCGGCAAAAACAATATTTGAATAATAAGAGACTGGTCACTGGGCTCCATATTAATGTAGATTTTATTTAATTTTGCTACTTTATTTTTCATCTTTATAACCATCTAATCGAATCATGTTTTAATTCTTATTCTTAAATAATGGGAACCCTAAACATAACATTGAGTCTGTTACGAAATAAATTTTCTGCGCTGCACTATCAAAGGCAGTAATCAGAACACTAGGAATTTGCACCGACATGCGGAACCCTGATTTAAATCAGCTCTATTTATGATGTGCACTAAAGTCTATCATCTTAAAAGAAATTTAACAGCTGAATCGGGAGAAAAAATTGGAAATATGAAATGAGTTGACTCTTTTATCTGGACTTCCCTAAACTTCCGTCTTGTGTGCTGAGTAAGGTGCTGTCTTCCACTTTGCCTCTCCAGAAAGGGACCAAAGGAATGTGGCACTTTTGGGAGCGTTTCTGTCACTCACATTGAATTTTCAAACATCACTTCTTGACCATATCAAACCAGGTAAAATCCAAGTTATTGTATGGTTGTTTAATTTTCTCTTCTTCTTTTCGTGTGGTTAGTGACTAACCTGATGTCAGAGTTTTAAAGCCGCCCATGGGCCTCTGACTTGGCTGCACATGTCGTCGGGAAATATCTCTCAGGCATGCCTCACGATGTTTTCCTTCACCGTTTTTGAAGCAAGTGATAATTATACAATAGGCACATGAATTCGAAAAGTCAAAGATGCGTGCCTTGGGTTCGAACTCTAGACCTATGACTTGGCAGTCCGACGGTTACACCATTAGGCTATCACTGCACTATTCTAATTTTGTTAGTAAAACGTTGACTTCCGTTGTTGATAATAAAGGATTTTTGATATCGTATTTGACCTGCAAGTAATAACCATGGCCGAATTTCGACCAATCTCAACTGAGACTAGCCATCAACTCAGGAGATATTATACGTAGTTTGTACCTGGTCGACCGAGCTCTGATCGGGTGAAAATAGAAAATGCTTATTTAATAGTATAGGTTAGTTCATATTAATTCCATGTATAGTACATACTAATTCCATGCTGCCATGGTAGTAGGTACTTAATAATTCCATGCTGCCACGTAATGACATGGTAATGACATTCTAAGGTAGCCATCTTGTTCTAAAGTTTGGGCGACTGAGCTCTGCTAGGATGAAAATACGGAGAAAACGAATTTTCCCAGATATTAGACCTAGCTAGATCGATTTTTGGCCCCCGTAAACCCTTATATTGGAACTTTCATCGAAATCGTTAGAGCCGTTTTCAAGAACGTGATTACAAATATATATATACAAATATTGATAGTTAATTGACTCAGGCGTGACTTTGCGGAAATCCATTATAAAATACAATACACGACGTGTATTTAGTAACTTAATCCGCTTAACTGTTCTTAAGAGTCATAAAGAACCCTGTAAGAAATCGAAGTGAAACACGTTCACTTCTCAAAAAGGCATCCTCAGGATGACGATTGACTGGGCACGCCACAATTGCGGCGATAAGTCCCCTCTTTGAGGAGTGGCTTGAGAGGCGCCATGGCGTCCTCACCTTCCGCCTGACGCAGGTCCTCACCGGACACGGTTGTTTCGGGAGGTTCCTGTTCCGCGTAAGGCGGGAGGAAACGCCCGGGTGTCACCACTGTGTGGATCGCCCGGAGGACACGGTGGAGCATACGGTGGAGGTCTGCCCGGCTTGGGCGGAGCACCGCCGTGTCCTCACGGAGGCGATCGGCGGCGACGATCTCTCGCGTCCGGCCCTGGTTCAGGCCATGGTACGGAGCGAGAGTGCATGGGAGGCCGTCACCTCCTTCTACGAAGCAGTTATGTTCGCGAAGGAGGAGGCGGAGCGCGCGAGGGAGATGCAAGCTGCACGCCCTCGCGGCCCTAGTCGCCGCAGGAGACGCCCCGGGCGTCGGGAGTCGAGAGCCGACTTCCGGCCACCGTAGGCGCGGGCTTGCGGACGGTGAGCAATGGGCAGCTCGCCGTCCGATAAGGACCAGGCCCGTGTCGACGGCGCGTTGTGTTCCACGCGCGCCTCAAAGAGATGTCAGCACCAACCGACGGGGTCGAAAGACCAATGCCTGCTGGGGTTGCGGGTTTGTCCGAAAGGGATAACGCGGCCCCGGCACACAGGCAACGGAAGGAACACGGGTGGGTTTTAGTCAGTAAAAGTCTGACACACCCTCTCGCTCTGCCCAGAGCGGGAGAAGTCATTTGATGATTTCCCATACTAAAAAAAAAAAAAAAAAGGATGACGATTGACTCATTGCGAACTCGGACCCGACGTGTTAACACGTCAAGCGTCGAGAGCAGAGTGAGCCACTTCGCCCGACAACCCCTATTCAACCCCAATTTCTCACAGGGTTCTTTATGACTCTTTAAGAACAGTTAGGCGGATTAGGTTACTAAATATACGTCGTCTATTGTATAGTATACAAATATTGCTCGTTTAATAGTATAGGATAGTACACAAGTTCGATTGCAAACTGGTGCACTCTCCCTACTCTGTCTTTCTCCTATCTCTATTTGGATTTAAGATCGATGACCAGCCAAAATGTTCTTACACCACTATTTTCTATCTAAATGCTCAATATCAGCTCTTACCTAATATTTACCATTTTTTGTTGCAGGTAACTTTCGCTGTGACATAGAAAGTGCAGTAGTGTTGAGACAAGCACTGTGACCCGTCTGGCTAAGACAAAGTAAGTGTCTTTGTTGACAATATCAGCAGGCGGATCTGCAGTACTTGTTACCAGCGCAGACACCGTTTCGAACAAGTTTCAAAATTCCGCTATGTAGTAATCATTATCATTAGAGCAGAAAGACGTCCACTGCTGGACATAGGCCTCCCCCAAACACCGCCACGTCGACCGGTTCTGTGATTCTCGCAGAACAAACGGCTGATGGGGCCGAAAGGTTCTGGAGTGGCGACCCCTTACTGCAAGACGTAGCGTTGGAAGGCCTTCCACAAGGTGGACCGATGACCTGGTGAAGGCCGCAGGAATCCGCTGGAAGAATTAAATAACTATTTTTTTTTTAATACACCAGTGTTTGCCTGTCGGTGTCAAATATGAATTTTTAGAGATTATCCCACTGGGTAAATACAATGTGTAATTGAAATAACTGAAAACCTCTTAGGAGAATTGTATTCATCATTATGAATTAACAACTGACATCATATGAACAACTGATCATAGGCCGGGGAAATTAGGTTTGAACCCTGCACTAAATCCTAACAGCGATTTTTATCCTGAATAAAAAAAAATAGGCGTAACTTCCCCGGGCTATCAACTTATTTTCACATTTAAATTCTGAGGCAAAATTGTATTTCCTAAGTATATTAATGCAATACGTAAAGCAAAGCATTTTATGTAACTTGACCAAGATTTTATTACATGACAACATTAAAAGTTCAGGTTAGCCATAAGTCATGAAGTCAAGCCAGAAAAACAAAACTACGCCATGATTATTTTATATCACCAATAAACTAGTCAATTCAGTTTTCAATTAGACGATGTTTTTTCCAGACTTCGATAAGCTTGGTTTGATAAAACTTTGTAAATGATTTCGTCGTTATCTATCGCGGTGTCATAAGTAGACGCTTCATATTTCCATCAACAATTTTCTCGCTATGATTCTTTAATAAATGACATACACTAAAATCTTGAAATAAAACAGCTGTTGGGATACACCACTTTGTCGAATTACGCAAGCATATGGAGCAGCTTATTTTTCGCGATTTCAGGGTTGGTCTCGAGAGTTGTAGCTACAGAGTAAAAGAGACAGTGAACCCTTCAGTTATTTCAATTATAAATATCGTGAGAGTTCCTGAGACTATTCCCAGTAGACCTATATTAACAGCTTCTTTGGGTAACAAATAAATAAATTATCACTATTACTTGAGTCTTCGATTGCTAATAAAATTTAATCATGACACAGGAAACGAACGACAGTGGTGCCCCAGTGGTAACGGCTGCGACTTACGAGTTATAAGGTCGTGTGTTCGAACCCAAGCCGGCACTTTGTGTAAATTATTTCATCACCACTGCTCTCAAAACGGTGAAGGAAAGTATCGTCAGGAAACCGGCATGTCCAGAACAAAAAATTCGAAGATATTTGACATCCACCAACACGCACTGGACTCGCGTGGTAGATTACAGCCCATGCACTCCTCTCACCAAGAGGAGGCCTGTTTTCCAACAGTAGGAACATTATAGACTAATTTCCTGTAGCATAATTAGTCTATTCATTGATTAATTAGATCAGCATTTTTATTACGAGCTCACTTTTTTTTTCTGCGACATCTATCCTACTCCTTGAAATATACTTTTCAATGCACTCCCATTCACGGTTTTTAATTAAAAGTATTTATACGATAAAAATAAATTGACGCCCCTAATCACTTGGTTATCATCTCCTATGAATATTTATGATACTTAAGTACGTGTACAGATATTCTTCTACAAAGATTTATTGGTCTTCCGCCACAGCCTCCAAGATTTAATTGTCTTTTTAATTAAACATTTAATTGGTCCTATTATGTGTTATCTCCTAATAGTTAAGATAGTAATATAATTCATTGAATTTTGATACGAATTATTGTTGTCGTGATACCGAAATGCTCTTAACTTTACCTATACCGCTATAGTCTAGTGGTGTGACCGTGGGACTGCCAAGTCATAGGTCTCGAATTCGACCCCAAGACACGCACCTCTGACTTTTCTTCAAGTGCGTATTGTATAATTATCACTTGCTTCAAAACGATGAAGGAAAACATTGTAAGGAAAACGGTACTCCTGAGATTTTTTTCTCGCCGGCTTGTGAAGCTAAGTCAGAGGCCCATGGGCGGCTTTAAAACTCTGACACCAGGTTAGTCACTAACTATACGAAAAGAAGAAGACGTATACCTAACTTACTACTTAACTTTTACCTAAAAACTAGCAATAGTTAGCTTAGCTATCCAAATAGTAACAATGTTCGTAACTACACAGATAGCAAATTCATAGCCACTTGGCACAACATTATTTGGCCATTAACATCCTGTTACAGAAATGCGCAGTGTCATTTTGTCAACATTAGCCTACGTTGGATGAAAATGAAAGTTCATTTTACGGTCTGAACTTTTTAGAGAATTGTCATCATTTGTAGTTTCTAAATGTTAAATTAACATATTTCCTACAGCACATTGCTGATCACCTCCACAGCTTTGCCAAAAACTTATCCAAATCTCCAGAACTACCTCGACTTCTGCTGCCAGCCAGCAATCCAGAACCACTTAACAATCACCTCCCACTTGAAAACGTCTACAATTTAGCGCACGTCTCCTTCACCGCTAGACGATGTTGATTGCGCCCGCGCTTCGGTTGTCGCTATAAATTGAAAGTAACGCGTCAATTTTTTCGCCTATCATTACCTACGAACTGTATCAGCAGTTTTTTCATTTGATTTAGGGTTGCCGATTGTATCTTTAATATTGTTTTATGACGTTTTTGGGAGGAATTCGTCGCTAAGTAATAACAGACGCACGGGTTAAGCTACGCTTGCCGGGGTTGGTCTGTGGATGGGTGACCATCTTTACATACCGAGACTCCTCCGTGCCTCGGAAAGCACGCTAAGCCGTTGGCTGTCATTGATGAATCTTTGAAAGTCGTTACGGGTAGTCCGAAAGTCTCCCATTATTTTCGTATTGGTTTCTAACTTAGACAATAATTTCCGGTCTAACAAAAATAGTCCGGTTGATTGCAAAAGGTTCACCCCCTATTACGGGACTTAAACATGGCGACGATTATTAGTGGATTTCCCATTTCTAAAAGTTCGTATCAGATTTTAATTTTTGTGTTATTCCTTGATAAAAATACAATAGACGACGTATATTTAGTAACCTAATCCGCTTAACTGTTCTTAAAGATTCATAAAGAACACTATAGGAAAGCGACACGTGTTTCACCTCTCAACGAGGCATCCTCAGGATGACGATTGACACACGTGGCGATTTCTTATAGGGTTCTTTATGACTCTCTAAGAACAGTTAAGCGGATTATGTTACTAATATACGTCGTATATTGTATTTTATAATGGATTTACGCAAAGACACGCCTGAGTCAATTAACTATCTGTCATTCCTTGCTATTTTACTCGTATTTCCTCCCATATTTGCTAAATCAACTACACGCGGGTCTTTAGATAGCATACGCCTACCTCAAGATGAGTGTACTGTTATCGTCAGGGAAATAAATTATTTAACAAAATTATTGACTATCAACTTAAATTGTCCGTCTATCAGAACTATCATTCTTATTTTTAGGCTATGCTTAACACCGTGTTGCATAGGCTAGCATAAGTACACACAGCAAAGAACATTTAGCAACCACCAACATCATTGTAGCAGGTATGCTGGAAGAGATTTCTTTAGAAATAAGCATCACCTTTGTACGTATTATTCTGATCCTTTCTTCTTGACTGTTTTTAAGTGTATTATTTAAATAAATAGTACAGTCAGTACAATGATGTTGGTGATTGCAGCCATCTCCTTCACATGAGATTCATTCGTGGTCATTATTATAGTTTCCTTTTCTTCCCAAAACCCGGCAACCCTGCCAACTAAGTGTAAGTTTAGTGTCAGTAGAAAGTGTACCAAGTGGCGACTGTGGGCGAACACTTATTACTTATTCGACCATCGCTTTTCCACACCGAATCGTTCACACTTTTACTTTTAGCGTCGCCATCACGCCTCCATGCCTGGGGGCGAAATAGCGAACTAATATCGTTTATAAAATTATAACCTAGAGATCGATCTCGATTGGTCGTAAAATTAATCGGAAAGTGCGGGCTTTTTATCGGAATAAGTGGCATGAGATCAATGAACTAAGGGGCCCTGATGGCAATTTTCGTTTTTGTATTTTGCTAACTTACCAAGAAGAAATCTGTTTAAAAAAGAGTGCGCTGTGCAGTAAGACATCCTCACAATCTATGTGAGGATGTCTTACTGCACAGCGTACCTACGGGAATTATTAACTCAACTTGTTCACATTGACAAAGTATCTACATTAAAAAGTAGGTAATCAACGATTTTGGTAAGGATTTTAATGATACTGGCGGTAGGTAAGGTAAACTTCGCATTTTCATGGGTCCAAGCCAATGGATTTAAATAGGGATGATGCCTGGGTAAAAGAATGAAATTCTAATTAGTCCGTCAGTCAGATAATAAAAAAATATTAGACACGTATTTTTTGTTTTATCATATTAATAAAAAAAACACTTAATAAAACGCATTTTAAGTTCGGGAGTGGGGGGTCGATACGTCACTAGTACGTATAAAATCTACATACTCGTGACGTCATGGCACATTTTACCTCAATGTATCGCCGTAATCTTTAGATTACGTAAAAAAAAAAAAAAAAACGTGTCCAATATTTTTTTATAATCTCAAAGACGGACTAAAAAAAATTTTTAGTAGAGTAGTAGGTCGTCCAAACGGTGTCTGCATCACCTCCAAGCGTTCCATAATCTAAATTAAATCATCATCTACGTTAAATTTTGAATTTAGTTTCTGATACTTATATTTAAAAAAAATTAAACGGGCAATGTTATCCCACTTTAAAAATTCGAAGTCCCACATATCTTACTAAAAAATGCATTAATAATTAATAATAATTATAAATATTTATTAATTATTATACGTTTTTTTTAATGCATTTTTCTTTTTTTCTTTCTTTCTAGTTTTCTCCAATTTAAATTTCCATCACGAACTATGAATCTCATAAATCGACAAAGAACCTTGGCAATATTTATTTGTATATCAATGACAAAACTAACTTCCCAGTGCCAACAAAAACTCATTACATGATCCACCATTGTTGCGAAGGCAAAGTAATCGACCATAACCCCATATAGGACGAAAAGTAGCCCATAACCAGCCCATCTTTGATCTCTTCCGCATGAATTATTCAAAAAAGAAGGTAACCCGAAAATGCCCGAAGCGTTTTCGTAAATTGCGTGTGCGCATCATTCGGTCGCCATAAAAATTTTCATCGGATAAGAAATTGAATTTACTCTTGTAACTCGTAAAATTTTAAAGGTAGCATTTTTATGTTGATTTATTTATATTATGGGAAGATTTTCGGCGTCGCGGAGGCCACTTTCCTTTTCAGCGTTAAGAAGGTAATAAGTTGGAACGATCAAGTTTTTTCTTATGATTAAGGCCTCGACGTGGACGGAATTTAATTGGTAACCCAAAAAGCCTCCAAAAATATAATATTGAGGTGTTTCTTATTGTGAGTGTCATTGTAATTTTATTAAAGACTTTTCTCTCTTTACTTATACGGCTGTAAAAGCCACTTTGAGTCGGATAATAAAATATTTTTTCTTTAATTCAAGAATTAAATTAAAGCAATTTTTTTTCTTTCATCCTAGGTAGCGAAGATTTCTATTCTCGCTACTAAGGACCAACTGATACCTTGTAAGTTTCAGTTGGTCAAACGTTTTTACTTTTCATCTCTCTACTTAGCTTAAAATAAACTCAACAACATATTATTTAAGCAAACTAAGGTATAACTTATTATGCTAGCTCTCACAGAGTCACATTACAGTAATATATTCTCCGTGCACCACACAAACGGTTTCGCAAAAGCGTTTAAAGACGTGTAGTTCGAACACGCATGCGCGGTACGAAAGGGAAATGCGTCCGCGCATAAGAAAGTACGCGGTTCAAGTTTTATTATTATTTCTGATTACTTGGGATCTTAAAGCGACAAATTATTGTTTGTTTAAGGTCAAATTGAAGGACAAAAGTTTTGGACGATGGTTTTTTGGTATTTATAGAAAATTCAAAACAAACTATAGAGATTCACGAATTTATTTGTGTGTGTTGTCATTTGGTTATATGAATATACGATAAGGTCTGTGAATAGGTAATATAGGAAAAAGTCTACAGCAGAAAAAAATCCACAAGCAGCATTATTCTGTTAAATAGTTAGCTTTATGATTTTTGTACTTTGAATTATATTATTATTTTATTTGTACGCCTTTCTAGGCAAATATGTCGATGTTTTTTTTTATCGTCCCAGCTGCTTGTAAACCTACACGTGTTTTTGACAAATAAATATATCTTATCTTAAAGTAAATAGCAAAAATTGTTTTTTATATCTCTCTGAATTAACGAAAATTGAAGAACGATAGAAAAATATACATTGCATCGTCTGCCACTGCCTGAGTACAAATATTTAAAAAAAATCCTTAACCCGATGAGCATCTTCTTATGAAGATCGAGAGAGTTATGAAGAGCACCGCTTACTGCATCATCAGTCATGAGGAAACATGGGGATCAAATGGTGACGGAACCGCTGCGGTTAGAGACCAGGAAATTCATGAGTAGGTATCGTTAATGTAGGGATAAACATTAAAGTACCTACTGTTGATTTGACTGCATCATTCTGGTTTAATTATTATTACTAAACAGGTAACACACACACACACACACAAAGATAAACAGGTTTAAAAAAATGGTATTATTTACTTGGCAGACTAAATATATAAGGGTTTTTACTAGCTAGGGTGACTGACAGATAGCGTTGTGGCATTAGGCTCGCCTTATGTTACCCTTTCTATTTTTATATATGTCATTCATATAGCATACGTAATAAATAAAACATAATTGATGAGCAAAACGGGTAGTCTGAAAGACAATGTAACTATAAATATAGTTTTGAAAACATAGTCCAAAATAATGTCCACAAAAATAACCCAATAGTAACAATAATTTATTTACAATAAAAATCTTCGCACTTTTAATAACACGTCGTTCAAATACAACACTTCAAAATTAGCACCTCAGCGCACAAGCCCAGAATACTCACCCGTGTGTTTACATTCAAATCTGGGACACCTGCTCAAAGTGGCCAGTTGACCTCAAGAAGACCCACATCGCTGCCCATACCTTTATTATTAATAGTTATGATATTATTTATACCTCGTTATGCATGTGTTTAACATTTAATGCTGTAAGCCAACATGTTGGTCATATTTTGTGTTAATCCTGATTGGTGGTCAGTGTTGTAAAGGAATTTGTGTTTTTTAAAGCGTAATGACAGGTTTCTTTGTGGATATGTTAATTTTATAGGACAATTTTTTTTATTGACATCTTTTAAGAATAAAATAAATACTTCAATAATTTTGGGATTATTTACGAAATTACTTAACCGAATTGACAATGGCTTTGTTTGAATATTATTCGGTCAATTTGAATAAAATAAAGTTAGGGCACAGGGTTTATTTAACGTGTCGTCGACGCGCGTAAACGCGCTGCAAATTCAACGAGTGAGGCGAGAAAACGCGCCTACGACGCGCAATCGTCGCGCGTTACTTGGAAAGAGCATATAAAAAAGCCGTGTGCATAGTTCCTAAGTAAGACTTATCTTTTCCTCGCACTAAAAGCCAAAATAAAGGTTTCTGCGGACAGGCGCGACGCGATTCTAGTGTAACAATTTCTATGAAAACTTCACGGAAATTGTTCTATCAGTATCGCGTCGCGCCTGTCTGATGGGAGCCTTAAAGCAGCATCAATATTTTCAATTTTCACTTTTTGAATATGATGCAGGGGCTCCTGAAATAGTAACTCATACTTCTGACTGTACCCTAAGCTTTGCCCTTTTCCAATATAAGTTAGAACCTCTATAAACTAAATTCAAAAGATACATAGCTTCTTCGAAGTTACGCTACACTAGTATTTTATGGACACCGACAGGTGGCAAGGCCTGTCACCTTCCTAAAACACATACGAAACATTTTATTATTATTTATTAACACCACTGTATTCTAAGTTATTTATATTGGGGGATTCTGTCATGTCGATCTGTTGAGAAAAAGTAGTGTCCGACCGAAACACGATTTTCAGCCGAAATCGAAACCGTAACCGCATCTGCGGCTCCTCTTGTACGTTAGTCCGAAACTTACGAAGTTAAGTAAAAGTGATTTAAATTGATATTGTTTACTGCGACTGAAATATTTTCGTAGGTTTTTAACTTCTAATAATCTGATCAAGGGTTGATTTCGAGGTTGGTGAACAGCAACTGCGCCCGTGACTTTGGGCGAAACCGAACCGAATCTTCGGTTGGACGCAGAAAAAGTATCGAAGGACCAAAACTTGAGTTAGGACGTCTAGTGACCGGTTAGCAAAAAGATGAAGATACCGCCGTCCTAAGTAAACACTTGGTTTGAGAATCTGGCATACTTTCATAGCAATTTTTTGTTTGAAAGATGATAAATGCCTAGAAATTTGTGTTAAAAACCAAATAAACTGGGATAAGAGCAGCACCCTAAATGCGTAACACACTTTTATTAACAATCTGAGGGTTTTGAAGGAAGTTCCTAGTCCATTGCTTCATAGGTTTGAAAACTTCGTCCCCTCAACAAGGTAACTATCAAAATCAAAGGCACTATCTATTACTCCGCAGGTGATATATATGTGTGTTACACAATTACCCTGCATTTTGATTACCTCCATTCAGAGCCATTTGTTGATTAGCAGCTTGGTCGCAATCTATATTTATTACACATATCCGAACTCCGAAGAGGTTAAATATCAAGCAAATCAATTTTTTATTACATAACTTGATTTTTGTGTTCTCCCGCGTAAAGAAATCAATACAAATTATTTTTTTTAAACGACCAACCAGTAGGCAGTTCTAACAAATGAACCTAAAATCGTGTCAATACATACACTTAAATATACTCACGCCTTCTTCCCAAGGGGTAGGCAGAAACTACAGGACACCACCTGTTACGATCATTACATACTCCTCATGCTTCGGTACTAAGCCCCTGACCTTTCTGAAGAACATCACCAATAATGTCACTATAATGTCATTCTACGTCGCCTTCCCGGGTTTTCCACTCACATAGTCTGCCTTTTATAACCGTGTCAATATCTTTCTAATCTGTACATATAAATAAAATTGAAGTGTCTGTTTGTCCTGCTGGGGTTGCGGGTTTGTCTGAAAGGGATATCGCGGCCCCGGACGCAGGCAATGGAAGGAACACGGGTGGGTTTTAGTCAGTAAAAGTCTGACACACCCTCTCGCTCTGCCCAGAGCGGGAGAAGTCATTTGATGATTTCCCATCCTGAAAAAAAAAAAAAAAAAAGTGTCTGTAATGTTATAATAACAGCGTTTAATTAAATACTTATGAAAGTATATACGGAACTTATAACAAAAAAACGATTCTTAAAACTATACTTATTTTGTCTGTCTGTCAGTTTGTTCCGGCTAATCTCCGAAACGGCTGGACCTATTTTGACGAGACTTTCACTGGCGGATAGCTGATGTTATAAGGAGTAACTTAGGCTTAGTAACTTAGTTTTTATTTTAGAAAAATAATTAGGGACACGCGGGCGAAGCCGCGGGCAGCAGCTGGTTTAAAATAAAAGTATTAATACTCTACTGACAAACCCACATTCCTCACCAACAGTCCCATAACCAATGGTTAAAAAAACACCGTGGTAACGTTCACACGGTCAACAATACATATCGTATCAACTCGGCGACTCAATCGGAACTAATAAATTGAGATATTTTTCTTGGTACGCTATCGATCACTCGGCCAATTTGCAATTACTGCCCGCTATGAGCCATGGTGGTACTATTCTAGTGATGCGGTCCACGGTCCAACATAAAAGTATATTCTAATGACTCCTTCGTTCGTGTAGTGGTTGCAATCGCTACTGCTGAGCATGAGGTCCTGGATTCGATGCCCGGGTTGGTCAAAGTGTAATTTGGTTTTCCATCTAGAATTTCTCAGTAGCAGTGCCGAGTCTGGATTTGTGCCCGGTTGATGGCAATAGGCTCGCCTCCTGTTACATGGGACATGTGGGGTATACCTCTGCCTAACTCTTTAGGGAATACAAAAATGATGTTATGTTGTTTCTATCTTTACACTATGTCCTTTAAGTGGCGTTATTTAACATTCAACATTCGTACATAAGGACCATAAAAGTTATGACATATAACTGACGATGAGGTGTCAACTCCAGCAACTTTCTCGCGATCAATGTTATGACTGCAATATTAATAATATTTTCTTTTACTTAGAAAGGTTTTGAAAATTCACAATCACAAAAACCTCATTCACTTTTCACACATTTCCCAAATTCCATAATGTTGCCAACGCTTCACACATAAAATAAAATGTAGGTTCATGGTCCCCAGTCCTAAGAACACGCAGGTCGGCGCCCGCGCAGATATATTACCGACACGGCAAGAATATGATTAGTGTATTGTGTTCCTGTTTATTTATTTACAAACTACTTCGTGAAGGATTGGATTTGCTAACTGACGGTCTGTTTTTCTAGGTATCGTTTGAGAAATATTGCTGAGAGCGGATGCATTGACGTTTTGACGATTTATTTTAATAAAATATTATTTTGCTGCTTTAAGAGTGAGGATACTGATATGTTGCTTTTGATTCTTTAGTTGAAGTGTTGCAAAATGATGGTGGTAATAGTTTATTTATTTATTTATTTATACTAGTCGTCGCCCAGTGGTCGAAATACGACCGTAATTCATTTAACATTTAAGTTAGATAGGATAGTTTTGAATAGTCCATACTAATTCCATGTATAGTACATACTTATTCCATGCTGCCATGTCAATATTCTAAGGTGTGTGTCAAACGTATGGTAGTGTGTAATGTTTTTTGAAATTAATTTTATTTATTTCTAATGCATAATAAATAAAAATAGTAGCTTTCTGCACTCCTACTTCCTAAAAACTTTAGCTGTGTTCCCTCCGCGTTATTTTCGTAAAAAGAGGTAGGTAAGTACAAGGTTTTTGCGTCATGTATTAATATTATGATGGTGATATATCTACATCTATTTTAATATTATGATATACTACGATGTACTTTATTGTACACCACAACAATATACATAGCATAAAATTAATGAAATGCCACAAAACATACAATGGGAGGCTTTCTGCGATCTCTTCCAGGCAACCTTTTAGTTTGTGTGTAAAACATTTTGCTATAGGGACTCAATGCATTCCACAAATTCTTAATTAATATTAACATTTAAGATTCTAGGAATGTATCGCACCCGTTGAAGTTCAAAATAAACGTAAATTCCAAAGTTAACTTAGACTTAAAACTAAATTCTATACATTCCAAGTTACAGGCAACTAAAAGGTAAGCTAAGTTTGTTTACCAGTTAACCTAATCAAACTACACGACCAAGGTTAACTCTAAATACCACTAACTTGGGCGCTTAACCTACCTCAATTTATGCTCTTTAAAATTCTCGAGGGTATAACATAACGGAACATAAAATTCATCTGTAAGTCGGAGATCTCCTCCATTACGCCGGCGCTTGATTGCGTATCGCGACGATTAGGTGCGCGCGCGCACGACACAAAGGCACCGCCGCGCGCGCCGCGAACGCGGAACCTAATCCCGGATTAGGCCGGGATCATTTCAAGTTTCCCGGGACACGTCCGTCCCACGGGACCCTGTTCCGGGGTAATCTCAGTTATTGAAAGCAATCTTATTTTATAGAATAACTAACTGTAGAAGTATAATATTTTTATTGGTTCGATTTCCATAAGTAGTCACTGATCGGGAATTAAAGTATTCATTTACTTATTTATATGGGACTATTTAGTATTCAATTGATTGTATTTGAATAAGGAAGCTTATCGTCCTTACACAACTTAGAACTTAATCTAAGCTAATTGTTACAAGTTACATAAAGCCTCGTTGGTGTAGTTGTCGCGAGCATTCTCCTGACCATGAGGTTCGATTCCCAAGTCGAGCAAACTGTTATTGGGTTTTTCCAACTGGAATTTCTCAGCCGAAGCTCGCATCCTGGATTTGTGCCGGGTTGATGGCAATAGGCTCGCCATCTATAACATGGGACTTAATTATAACTGATGAAATGTGGGTGTAGTATAGGTACACTTCTGTCTAACCCTTTAGATATTACAGGCTTGATGTTATGTTATACATATAGAGAAGTGGCTGGATTCCGTTGCTGCCATTAGAATGTTAGCACGTGCTTAACACAGATGTTAATGACCAATATCAATAATCGTTAACAGTTCCAATAAACAACCTATTTCATTTAATATTTACAGTTTTCAGTTTCTATCTCCTATATCTTCTTCACATTCCGCAATCGCCTTTCAGATTTTAGAACGACGATAAATTTTTATTGGCAAATTCTAATTAATTATTATTTTGTACTTATTCTTTTGACGGCCACTGCTGGATATTGGCTTCCTCGGAATTAGGGAACCGACGTATTGTTCACGTTATAAAATTCTAACAGGCAGGAGTTATCGCTTAACATGAGATGGGCTATAAAAATAAAAGCATTTATTTCAAGTACACTAAAATGGTCTAAGAAGAATCCATTCTTCTGGGGAAAAAGAGCAAGAAACTCCATAGTCACTCTTTTACCACAGTTTACTACAGATTGGACACTCCGCAAAATTATTTCAATAAAAAGTGACTCCTGCTACGACACAATAAAGTGCAATTCAGGTCACAAAGCGCTAATTACCAACAGTTATATTCACCTAGAAGTTGCCTCTCTTTGTATCTCGTAACTCTTATATCTTCTGACTACGTTACGCCCACTGAATTCGACGATTCGAGCCCGCCGCGTACCTACATTCCTAAAATGAGGAGTGTCCCATCTGTTTTCATCTGTGCTTTTACATTAAGTTATCACATTACTCTCATGACAAAATATAATTTATTAGAGACCAAAAATAGCAATAAGTAGGTGTCTGTCTACGAACTCAAATAAAAACCACTCATTACTAGATATATCATCTTCAAACAAAAAAATCCTATTCAGAAGCGTCTGACAGATAAAGGCATTAAGTTCTAACCAACCGACGAGGTCAAATATTGATTCAGCACACGAACAATTAAGGTTCAACAATGCAGCGGTATTGCTGTATACGGGGCGCCATTAAATTTAATTACCGCTGCGCGGGAGTTTCGGATGCGCGATGGCTTGCGCAAGCGCAGGTGCGCGTAAATGTCAGGTGGCGCGCGTGCGCGTAACATACACTGTTGCCTTATGGTAGAGCAGGTCGATATGCCCTTAAATATCAGACTTGTGAGAAAAAAAATGTCAGTGAGTTATGTTTGTTTTTTGGTCCTTCGGTACAACACATTGATGTAAGGCTTATGGGACATGGACCACAATATACCTAAAGAACATTATTCTTTGATACAGCCCACTGAAAAAGAGTAGATAGCTCTATCCATCACACCTAAATAGGAATCTGAGGGACTAGGTGCATAAGAATCAGATCAAAATGAGACTAAGTTCTGCGGGGTTTTGTAGACTAGACACATGTTAATTAAGCTCTTAATGTGTTTTCTTCCACAAGCTTCTTTTGCCAAATCCCAAGACCACTCTTAGATGTCTACCTCTACTCTCATCGCTCGAGGCATATGGCATATGAAGAATTGACGTGTCGGGTTAAAGATCACGATTGTGTAAAAGGATTTATGTAAGTATTCCAATCAGCCGTGAGATTAGTCATGACACGAGGTTGATTGAAGTACGGAGATCCTTGTACGTCGTGGTTTAGCTTTTTCTTGGCTTTAATGAGAGGAATTGTAAAGATCATCAAAAGATACGAAACTATCTCGAAGAATGCAAAACCTTATAAAGGCATGAGGATCAGGGTGTAAAGTACAGTCATCCTCTACAGAAAAGGGAGGATCCTCCGACCAGACGGGTGTTGTGTCTGGTGGACAACTGCCCCACGATTAATGTCGGGACGTTGTATATATACTCGTCGCGCGGTAAACCCTGCTTGCGCGGTGTTGGATTTTGCTTGACGCCAGTGTGATGCGTAGTTCGCATGTGGCGTTGTAGATGCCGCCACAACCTTACCAGAAATGCATGAGCTGGTGGGCTTGGAAACCTAGGTTTTGACATAGGCAAACTATTAGAAAAGTCTCAACTACGGGTAATACTGAACTTCAGTTGATTAGCTCCGGGACAAATTCTGCTAAGTGGACTACAATTCCCACCTTAGACTATATTCTCACACAAAAGAAGAAGAAAAACGGATAAGAAATTACAATGCAGTTTCAGTAACTCGTAAATAATTAAGAGCTTTGAACCGAACCTAAAAATTGCAGCTTACCAACAATAAAACAAAACATTCCTATAGTATTTGCACTAAAACAATAGCCAACCAAATCAGGTGTTCCGAACTATGACATGATAATGGTACATTCTGTTTCGAACTCATAACCGCGCGTAACAGCGCCCGGCAGAT
The DNA here is from genome assembly GCA_947364205.1 of Agrochola lota. Taxonomy (NCBI): domain Eukaryota; kingdom Metazoa; phylum Arthropoda; class Insecta; order Lepidoptera; family Noctuidae; genus Agrochola; species Agrochola lota. The sequence goes on along the minus strand of OX376228.1, from coordinate 2,715,898 downwards.
TCCCACGAAGCCGAAGGTCGATCACGACTCGATACTTGCGAAATATAATGTAATCATTCAGACAGATATACAGAATGTTTGCTTTGTTCGAATATATTATATTGTTTGTTAGTTCAATTGGGACAGGTCTCGTTTGACCGAAACTATGAAGAAATTAATCATCGAATCATCGAAATCATCGAAATTGAATACAAAAAAGTAAATTATTATACAATTAACCTTTTACACTAGGTACTATAAATAACTAATTATTAATATAAAATTATACAAAACCAAAACAACACTTAGGTGTCGAAGTACTTCTCTACATCGCTGTCATCCGGAATTATGCCCAGAAGACGATTTGCTTTTCAACGTTGAATGGCAAATCGTAATTGGAAGTCAGTTAATTTTGTTACATACATACAATCCAAGACATACTAAGCTAGTAACTTAGTGGCGAAGAGTCTTTCATGCTCGCTATACCCACAGCTTTACCACAGAGAGTTTTCATAAAGGACCAATAAATATCTTTTTAAGATTTCCTATACAAATTGACCAAAAATAAAGCTATTATTGCTAAAAGTCTGTCCGTATGTCTCTCACAGACTTCTAACTTCCAACCTTAGGGCCTAGATAAAGTGACATACTATTAGCGGATATACGATTTCTTTTCAACTTTTCTGTCACTGCAGTCACTTTCAAACTTACCCATTCCTTACTTAATCAATTTTCTTCACTTCACACGCTCAACAATGGACGTATGAGACGATAAATATTATAATAGGCCTTAATAAACTTCTCCAAATACGCAGCTGCCTTATTGTTCAAGTACTCGTATTGTAATGCACCCGTTACACAATTGAGAACTGCCGATCAAGTTTATAAATAACTTGCAGTGTGTTTAACATCGGCAGCTGCTTATCGTTAAGAAAAACATTATTGATTATGATACTTATGTTCTGACGATAAAATTTTAAAGCCGAATTATTTGATGCTATTATCAAGTTGGAACTGGGTTACCGGAATACTCTTACTTATAGTAACTACTCTGTTTTCTGGTATTAAGGATGTGAATTGTCCAAGGTTTTCTTTTTGCGTAGTTTAGGACTTGGGCACTCCAATGGAGACCTTATTAATGAGCTGGTAAGAAGAGATGTTGTGATTCGTAGTGTTAACAGTGATACACATTGATATGTGTCTCGCCAGTGATGACGAGAGGGTTACAAGTGTGTCTAGAGTCTACTAAACACATTCTTGCCTACTGCGACCCCATGTCCAGAAGATAATACCATACCATTCCCTCTTTTCCAGTTATTATTTCAAAGTGTGACTAAGGTATAATGTGACAAATGGCAAGCATGGACTGACCTGAATTAATATCTGTATTCATGTGATATTATAAATTAAATACCATACCTGTTACTCCACTCACATAAACATAGTAAACAAGTATATTATGGCTACGATATTTCCAAGAAGTCTTCATTGTCTAGCGAGGCGTGCGCCCGCGCAGATTCAAAACAATCATTAGTCGGTTCGTGTGAATAGTTTAAATGTGTACAAGTACTAGTTAATGTGGGTGGAGATCACGCTTTTCCTTTGCGGGCTAAGCTAATTTGGTCCTAGGTGGCGCCGAACTGTTTCAAAGCATTCTGAAACGGTCTTCTTGGTTGAAAATGGAAGATTAAGAGTACACCTGTATTTCCCGAAGGTTCGGCCAGAGTTTTATAGTAACACCTTGTCGGACCCTATTGACCGACATTACTTGAATGATTAGCATTTTTTATTATTACCTATCGCTTCTGAACTTTTTTTGTATGTCATCTAAAGGCGACAGTTCATTCCAGTTATTATAATCTAGCTAGTCAGCCATTGCTTAAACTTAATTGCAATACTAGTTTCAGCCACATAATTAAATGGCTATCAATACTATAATAAAGACCAATCTTCCAAAAAAATTGAGGGAATATCCCTCTTAATAAAATATTCATCCCATCATGTCGCATCTCTATTCCCCCTTTAATCTTGCACCAACGCAGCGAGCTACCGCGCATGCGTTGAAGCCTGCAATCACTACCAGTACCAGCTCCGCAGTTATTTGTCGAGGTTACTGCCCTGATCTCCGCGTTGTAAGGAGGTTATGTTATTTCTATTATTTATCTATTCAGCTGCAACTTGAGAAAATATGTAGAATTTTGGGTGGAGATGGCGGCTGTCATTGCTTCTAAAATAATTACACACAAGTTTTTTTGACCACATTCTAAAAAGTGATCGGATGGGTTTTCATATATTTTGGTACTTACTCCGAATCCTGTTTAAATCACAGCGTTTAGGTACTTACCATAAGGTCAATCTATTACAACCATCGACAGAATTATTATTAAAACCGAAGTCATAACATCACCCCGTAATTCCCGAAGGGTTAGGCAGAGGTGCACCTATAGTTCAACCACATTTCGCTAGTTATATAATTATATGTCCCATGTAATCGGGGGCTCCATCAACCGGGCACAAACCCAGACTCCGGGGAAAAAAAAAAATACTACACCGATACTTCCATCTTATAATGAAAACTGGACAAAGGTCGCATAATGACTTTTATAAACTACTTACACCACCAAATGGGGTACACTTACACAAAACACTAACGATCAAATCATGAGTAAATAAATTGCAAAATAAATCACCTCTTCCTCTTACTCAAAAATGTTTATTAATTAACAAGGAAAGTACCAAATTATTTCCAAAAATTCTAACCTTAACGATCCGAAGATCAAAAGTCACCCACACAAGTTTGGAGATGCGTCAATAATAATCATTTAGTTTTATGCCTACATCCAAAAGATTGCGTTCTCATTTAAATAATTATGCAACTTAAGTCAACATGAAATATGAGAATTAACATTTTTTATTTACTTTATACTTTTGTAACTTTAATACGCTTATGTAACTACATGTGAACTTCCACAGCTTACCGCTGCAAAATCTGACATTCCTTATGCACTTGAAGGCTCCACGCAGTCAGGCGCGACGCGACTCTAGTAGAACAATTACTATGAAAGCTTCATGGAAATTGTTCTACTAGAGTCGCGTCCATTTAGTAAAAAAAGCGCCTTATGTCATAGAAATGAGCCATCTGTCCCAATTCACATAATCATTGTCCACAATGTCCTCACTCTCGTCTCCCGTAATTACGGCAAGTCTGATAGGGTTATAAATTAACAGGACCAAAAAAGGCGACTCCTGCGTCGGCGCGCGCGCACCGCCCAAACGTTGTTCATTACGTCATTTGCATATGAGTTTTATGCGTACGCGCAACAGAAAGGAAAATGGCTTGGGAACCTTATTCGCTGCTAATTCACTTTCGATTGACAGGTGCGTGATGTAAACCTGTGAGGAATATTAGCATAAATTTTAGGTATAGTACACATGGAGTGTTAGTTTGATGGCCATGAAATGATTTGGTAATATCCTTTTTAGAATTCCAGATACCGTAAAGTGACGGTGCTTTTTGATTTGTATGACTGTGTTTAGGCTGCCCAACAGAAATAATAATTTAGGAAATCGATGATTTCACTTTCTAGTTTTCCTTTTTGGTTTTTGTTGTTCTTTAGAACAAGCTTATAACGGATCTAACATAAATAAACGTTTGGGACAGATGTGTAATCAAAATCCAAGACAAAATGATCTGTAAACTTTCTTCAGGAGGTTTCCTTTCGCTCTTGAGACGCAAAATATTTTCAATTAGGTAAGTAGGTATAAGATTCAATACTAAAAGCAAAAGTTTATGTACCGACACAATATTACAACATATAATTGAAATAAAGACACTCCATTTATAACGAACAGCGCGAAATTGATATTTTAATTCAATTGATACAGCTCTCATTAAAAATTACACACTCTATCTGGAGAATGTTCAATTTACATCGACTTAATTTCCAAGTTGGATGCGGTTATAAAAGAAAACGAGAGGTCCATTCGCTGTTTTCTATCTTTTAAAGAAAGATAGTAGAAATACACTTTTTATGACGTTTATGATCTTTTAGGGGTATGAGGAACAGGGTGTAAAGTTCTCTCATCCACCATAGAAAAGGGAAGATCCTCCGACCAGACGGGTGTCGTGTCTGGCGGGCAAGTGCCCAGAGGTTGAAGTCGGGAAGTTTGTATATATGTTTATCGCGCGGTAAACTCTAATTGCGCGATGCAGGATTTGTGTGACGTCAGGATGTTGTGTGACGTCAGGTCTTTGATATGTAGTTTGCATATAGCGATGTAGATGCCGCTACAATCTTATGAATGATAATCTAGACTCCAGTCTGAAGTTGTCTGTAAAAGATTGCTTTTAGTGATAATAGCGCCCATTGTGTCACCCTATGTAAAATGTCTAAATTTATTTATGTAATTTTTATGGTGTGCATAATAAAGAATATTCTATCTATCTATCTATACCTCCCCTTGTATAAAAGTCGGAAAAAAGTTGAAGTGCGTTTTATTGAAAAGCGAAGTTTAGCGTGTAAAAATGGCTTGACAGTTGATTAATTTGCCGAATTAAATAACTCGTTATAAAAGACTAAAGCATCGCATTGATCTAGAAAACATTTAATAATATCGGGAAAACAACATTATCGGTAGTTCGATATCTTTGTTTATGCGATAAACTATCACAACATCTTTCGTAACTTAATTAACCCCTCTTCTGAGTCATCGACCATCATTTTCACTCACATCACTATAAACTATGATTACGCTAAAGTCTTCAAGGTAATATTTACTCTATTAACTGTAATTCCAAACGGGCAGTGCCGCCGTAGGCTCTGGTTAAATTATTTTTTACACTTACGGTGTGGTTGGAGCGACGAAGGATCGAGTTGCTACTCCATACTTAGTTTTTTTGGTCCTTCGGTACTTGCGGTTTGCAGAGGAAGTTTCGTATTCTGCCTTGATAGTGTTGCCACATGTTACGTCAAGTTTAAGATACTATGACATTTAACATAAGTTTTTAATTTTTAAATCACTTGTATTAATTATGATTTTCCTCCTCAATTTCATTAATTAACCAAAACAAAAAAATGTTTAAAATAACTTTGCAAAACTATGTAAGAAAGAGCTTTTAATACATTTTATTCTAGTTCCAGATCTTACCTTAATCATAATCATAAGTCATTAATTAAGGTACGGAACACTTTTTTTTTATCCTTTCTACGCCTGGTTCAAAACTTCTCTTTCAAAAACTGGCAACACTAACCGATCCTCTCAAGCTTTTAACTTAAAAGTTACAGGATCTGCGGTTTTTGATATGGATTACGGTTCCCATGTCGTTAGTGATCGGCCTTTTTAATTTTTATTTTAACTCTCTACATAAAGTCACACGGGGTTTTTCTGGTGTGTAATACTATGGTGAAGTTTTTAATGTTTTTCTGAGAAACATCTCTGTCAGGAACTTAGTTAGGACCAGCCCACGCAATACTATTGCACTGACTGTTTCAAATTCTGTGAATTGATTTTGGATTTCGTATTAAATTCAAATTGAGATTCTTTCTTTTTTTTGTTTCATGATTCTATATTCAAATATTTTTGTTCTAAGCCGTGAAGGTCGCTAGTGCCAAAATATTTGATAGTCATTGCAAATATTGACTCATGTGGAATGTTATTGGTGAATGAACTTTTTCGTTAGAATTTCATTCTTATTTCACTACGTTTTCTTTTCGCCTCTGAACCCTGTTACCCTGCTCCTTGATAGACGCTATCTATCATAGTTAAGGAACAGTATCTATTGCAATTTCAATATCAGCGCAACTACATTAACCTAACACAACGATTTATCTTAACGAAACAGCCCAACAAATCACGCATACATTGAAATGATCAATCTTCGCAAGTGATAAATGATAATTATAGCTAGGTTCATAGTGCAAGGGTGCGCGGGCGCAGTGCGTGAGACGGCGCGTGCGCCGGTCACGGCGCGCTCCCGATATTATTAGTTATATTGTTTGTTATGTAATGTTGGTTTTCGAATAGTTTGTGGTTGGTAAAAAAGTAAATTAGACCGCAGAGAGAGAGAGTGTTTGTTTGTGGTTGCTATGAGAGGTTGATAGTTATGTTAAGTGTATGCTGAGATTTGGTGGTTGATTAGTTTTGGAATTATATTTGCTTAAGGATCATCAAAAAGACAATCAATTCAACAGCCTAATCCGAAATAAACTTTCAACCAAAGGTAGATATTCAAGTATCTAGGATACCTTAAATAAAGGACGATAGTTCGCAACAAACTCCGAAAGTTTCGAAAAAAGTCGCTTCTCATGCAATGAAGGAACGACCATGGCTATGATCTCAAGTAGATATGCAAATTCATATTTCAAATTAGATTAATCATTAATAACAGCTGGGTCACGACACTTTGCCAATTACATACACAGATGAACAGATAAGACGCGCATAGGCAGGACCTTGACTAGTTCATGCTCCATTTTTCAGCATCTGCACCAGTGATACTGAACCTAAAACTTTTAACAATCCTCTTCTCTTGTCTCTGCACAAAATATCCGAGAATATAATTTCGGGGTAAAAGAGTTACCTAGTCAGCGAGCTTGAAGACTGGGCTGACTGACTGCCCAAGATTAGTCGGATGTACTTGAGTTTGTCATTCATGGAAGCTCATCAAATGTCTTTAGACTGCAAAAGGACAGTTGAACGCTCTATTCCTTTTCAATAATTCGTCTGCACTCTGCAGTATATTCGTCACATTATGATCTTTTGTAAGAACCATCATTAAAGTGTCACATATTATTTCTCCGAAGGTGTCGTAACCAACTCCGATTAAATGATACAATCATTACAGAAAAACGTCATCAATTCGTAATGTTGAGTGCCTCTGGCCCAAACTAAACGTAATCTACTCTAGATGGTAATGAGTTGTATGCGTTTGCTCTGTTTAGCAACGAACGCACGACGATGTCAACTGCCTGACGAAATATCACGGCTCGCCAGCGATTGGCAAATAATATGTGCTGTAATTCAATGAGTATATTGAAGTTGCAAAACAGAAGCATGATATTATTTGGGTATTTTCTTAACATTGTCAAGTGACAAATTACTGTGTAGATAGCCTTGGTGTTGCTGCGTAAGAGATACCTATTTACGCTCTTGAAATTGTTTACATCACTCTTGATATTTAAATCTAGACTAGACTAATACCGAGATGACGACTAAGAGAGAAGTAGGGAAGACAGAGACATGTTGCGCCAACCGCAAAAAGGGATAAGCTCAAGAGAATAATGACTCTTGATATTCAAATGATCCTAAGGGACGTTTTTCTTAGGACCATTTTCAGGGACCAGTTTCTAACCAGCATTTTGTTAATTTCTTTTTCCACAGATTTTTTATTTCTAAGGCAAGTTTTGTTTGTTACGGTTATTGCATTAACAACTGGTTTACAATACATCAAGGTTTGTTAGTCAAATCAAGCAGTCTTTTCATTGTCATTCCATTTATGCCATGTTTTACTTCATCCTTAAGCTCACTTGTTTCGTCCTGTTCACTTGCTACATTCACTTTTATCCCCGAACCAAATTTTTTGTCGTCTGTCACGCATTTTGGACAGGACCATCTGATATTATCTAATGGACATTCCTCTGTCGCTCCTGTATCATTTTTTATTTGAGTATGACTGATGACGACTTCTTTTTGTCCTCTTTTGTTACCGACAAAAGATTGTGGGCTATCTTGAGATTTTGGACAAGGGTTGTGATTGTGAGCTTTTTCGATTACTCTCTAGTCATACAGTTTCTGTTTGAAGTTGTGTTAGGCAACCATAATACAGAAATATTTTGCTAGTATGCTGACAGAAAATAATTTCATTGTTAACTATCTGTTTTATGATTAGAGCTTTATTAATAATTACTTTTTTTGTTCCAGGTAAATGATTTAATTTCATCAAGTGGGAAGCCCAGAGCAAGAGATGAGACAATAGAAAAACAGATCAGTATTAAAATTAAGTTTCTTAATCACAAAAGTCACAAAGTAATTTATGACACCTACATGAGCAACAGTCTTAATAGTATATCTAGCTAAGCTTTATCATACCTGTGTAAGCCCTTTCGATTGTAGACTTCCTTGTAAAAAGGAATTCCAAACCAATACATCTCCGAATTTATCAGTAACCTCTGACATGTCCTCCAAAAATTCGAAACATGTTTCGCCCACCTGGAATCTTTCCAACATAGCGCGCGCCTATCGAAGCATTTCCAAAACTAGATACCGAAGTAATGTTTACTACAATCCTCTAAAATATTGGACATCACAATCTACCCTTAAATGCTCGGATCCTTTTAAAGGTATTATCATAGTCCTTAGATTAGAAAAAAGTGGGCGGTGAAAAATTTTATGAGGCCACATTTGGACATGCCGTGAGCGCCTTAAATCGGTGAACACGTCTACAGGTGCTCCCTTTTAAATCCCGACCGTGTAATTATAAAATCGGGATGGGCGCTTGGTCGAATGGGATAGAAGAAAATTATTTTTTTATGATTTTCTTTTTATATTTCATGGGTGTTAGAACCCCATAATTTAGAGTGCGTTCACCTAAGACGGATCCTGGGAGGCCTTGCTGGATTACTTTTGATTATCGTTGGATAAAAGTACTCGCTTCAGGTTTTTATTGCGATGAGACGATTATATTGGTAGTTGGATTCATTAATCTTCAAGTATGATACAAAAAAAAGTTGTAGTCATGAAGGCGTACCCAAGGACCAAGATTAAGAATTGTATGAATAAAACCGAACGCGATACGTCAAGGCATTCCATCTTCTCAACAGACCCTCATTGAATAAAGCGCGAAGATCGCATCAAAGGACTGTAATTAATTATCCCCAGCCGTTCTCTTACGCGTAACTACCACGACCGCGACCGGATTAATGTGTTTCGTCCCGACAACCCTTGTTTACCTTCAACCTGTCACACTGTCTTGTTTCAAACAAAACCAACATGCGTTTTCACTTCAAAGACTTCATTCGGACCCAGAAATACATCCAACTTTCGTCCTAACTTCTCCCTCGACAACCGCAAACACAAACTTGTCCAAACAGCTATTTATATCCTGCCCAAAAAGTAAACAACATCCAGAAACGTAGTTCAGACTCTTTTTTGGGTGTCCATCCGTATCTTGATTGATGGCGCGGACTCATCTCGGGGGCCAGGCTTTAATGGACTTCTGACATTGATTTAATAAAAACCCTTCATTACGGCATCAAAGACTGGGGTCAGGCCAGAGAGTCAGCCAACCAAGCACGCGATGTAAGTACTCATACGTTAATTATTTGAAACCGAGATCACGTTTGTGGTTTGTACTTAGCAATTAATGTACGCTCGAAATTGGCTTTCTCTTGTAATCACATAGTTTGCTTTTGTAATTGATTAATTGGTTTAAAAGTTGAGCGCTCGTTTTAGGGAGATTGTAACTGTTTCTTATTAGCTTAAATAGTAAGAACATCGACCTTCTTCAGATTGTTAAGACGCTCGATGATCCCGAATGCCTTTCTTGACATTTGCTGGGTATTGCGATGTTAAATACTTTGAACCCGGATATTGCTTCACTTGACAACGATACTCTCACTGCGATGCTAGCCGATGCCATAGCGAACAAGCTTGGAATACAGAAATTCTTTCTTTATCTTTTTTAATTATCTCGAATGTGTCATTGCACATATCCCTTCCTGTAACGAGATCGCTTTGTTCTTATTAACACCAAAATTAGCTTATCGTACTCGAACACTTAAAGTACCAGTTGCAATCTCACCTGATAGACTTGTCTCCAGATAAAACTTAATAAGTCTACAGCAGGACATCGGCACGAGTCGAGACGAATTTGCAGTATGTAATCGTAAAAACAGGATTGTCTGAATTCTGCTCATTTATAAGGACCACCTTGAGGGCCAATAAAAACACGTCGCCCCTAAGGTCAATGCACAATTAGATGCCTCCAAACCTGATGAGAGCAATCACTCACGACGTCAAGTGAAATATTTGGCAGTCGTGGACGTTGAAATATACGGATGGTAATGAGAACATTTTTGTTTGTTGATGAATAACTGCAAAAAACGTGCTGAGATACCCCTGAGGTGTCCGTGTGAGCTTCGGCTAATGGGTGAAAATTAAAAAGAGTAATACTATGTCTAATACGATGAGATATGCTTTCAAAGATAAACTTTTTCGTGTATTCAGATGCAAAAAGAAGACGTCTTAAATACACCCGTTCTCCACAATATAAAAAGAGCAAAACGTGAAACGTTTTACTATAAAGTAGTAGCTGTCCGGTATCATTTAGTAATTCCGCAAGCGAAACCGCAGCAAAAACAGGACACGTGCGCTTGCGCAGCGATGCGCCCATAAAACCTTTTTTCTCCCTCCATCTTGATGGATAAAAAATTCGGTAGGGCCGTTAATAACATCTTTTTTCTTGTTTCGGCTACCGAAATAATGGGTTCCTTCGCACTTCGAATTGGACCCCAATTTGAATTCGTCTTTCGGCGAGTTTTCGCATTATTCCGTTTTGTTTTTTCTTTAACACCGTTCTTGGAAACCTCAGGTTAATTAGACGGTTCAGTTATGGAAATATTTGAGTTGTAGCGAGTGCCAAGATCAAATAACCACATGTTGGGCCTTCTTTGATGTGTTGCGTGTCTTATTTGCGTTGAAACAGGGTGTCACTAGAAAAGCAAATTGATTTTAAGCGACATTACGTTCGCAAGGCTTTTGAAGTGTGTGTTATGTTATTTTCCGCCCACTGTGATACACAAAGATTTTACGGCGTAATTTGCCTTTGTTGTTTTAAGTTTAATTACTGAAGCTGAACTTCAAACAAGTGGTAGTAATATTAGAGGTGATTTACCCGAAAATGGAACTTGAAACTGTGCCGACAAGTTAAATACTTGTCTTTCTTTGTTATGTGTCTACAAAGTGTTATGTTATTTATTCTTTCGACAAACACCATGATAAATCCTCATATGTGAAATACGAGTAATAATGTGGGTATAGACAGCATTGTTCTTTTTTAATTTTCGGTAGGTATATTTAGCAAAAAAAAGCGGATCATAGGACCACCAGTATTTTCAGTCCCTTTATCCTTTTATTAGGCAAAGATCAGAAACAAAATCAGAATTACAGTATTACGAAAGAACGCATCCCGGGAAATCAAAACGATTGCTTACAATACTCGATTACTATTCTAATGCTGTTAATCGATATATCGAATAGAGCCGACTGTTCTTATACCATTAGTAATGCAAATGTGAGGAGATTTGGTTTCAATTACAACAGATCGGCTACTGCGACTAAATTTTCTTGTAGCAGCATCTCGCGTCGGAACTAGACATGACTGTGCGTAAAAAGAGACAACATTTTGTCGCGTGCGCATGCTTGCCCTGCTGGTTTCTTGTCATTGGGCAACGGTTACCGGTACCGGACGGTTACTAATACTTTTATATAAGTAGTCAATTAGTTGACTAATAGTATAATAGGCAAGCTGTTGAGGCAGTTTATTTTAATTATTTTCGATTGGTTTTTAAATGTTTAAGTTATGGCGACATTGTTGTGATGGCTGTCGTTAGGTTAAAAAACTGTGTGATGTTGTTTTGTTGGTATTAAAATCGTGCTTAGTGTAGAATTTAATTATACGTAACAATTTTCACCGTCATCTGAAGTAACTTTATTCTGATGTAGTTTGAGCATCAATTTGTTTGTTGACGTTTAAGAATCTTCCTATATTTCACTATCAGTTTGGTTCAAATTGTATCTTACGAAATATTTAATCATCGGTCATAATTAGATAAGGAATTCCAGATCATTATTCAAACCACACCGTAAAAAAAACATGATATTGACGTCATTGTTTTTTTTTTAATAAAAAAGAGCACTAATTCCCGAAATCTCCAAACAATACTCCATTTATCTTTATTTAACGCCCGAATCGATTTCACTATTCGATTGTCTCGCTAATTATCAATCGACTAATTTGCCCCATGTCTGTACTCTAGAGTTCGTTGTCTCTGGCGACTGTTATTGTTAAATTTTTTGCGTAGTTCATTGTGTATGGTAATTTAGTTTTGTGCTGTCATTACCTGGCAGGCTGGCAGGTCTCGGGTCATCTGCCTCTGTTTGACAAAAGACCTGTACCCGCGTGTCAGGGCTGGCAAAATTACATTAGACTTTTCGAATGGCTTTGTTGTTTGGGTTTGAAAATTAAATTCTATTTTGGTAATAGATCCTTTACTTCACATTTAAATTTTGCACCATCCAAATATTTTATTATTAATCATCTGCGTTATGATAACTCATCGCCTGTCTTCCATTTGATTGCTGTTTTTTCTTCTTGCTCTCTCTTGTCTAATTTGCTTATGTTAATTCAATTTCCATCAGCGTTATCGCTGATAGAATTCCATTTTGTCTTGGCCCTCTACTGGCATTTGGAAAATGTAAGTATTCTCCCACGTATCGCTACTCTTGCATGTAAGAACTCCACAATTCGCATGACCATAAATAAAGACATGTAAACTGTCAACTTTGACACATATAGCTCTCTAACCTTTAATCAATCGTGTTTAATGTAATTCGCAATTATGTTCATTCACAATACTAGAGCCCACCTACATCTGACATTTGTTTTTAGAGCCACAGCAATAATTCCCATAATTAGAGACCGCCTTTGTGCCAGAAACAATAGGAGTAAACTTTTTAATCAATCACGTGTTGCAAGGGTCGGCCATGTCTGTTAGTTTTGGCAGTTTGCGCAAGCGCACGCCGATTGTGTTATGCGTGCAAGTTTTGACAAACGACCTATTATAGGGTTGTCGTCAAATGTGTTGTATGCGAAAGAGCAATTACATAATTCTATTAAACTTCTAATTTTACATCCAATATGAAACATAAAAAAATACATATTGCAAAATTTTTTGTATCCAGCGGTTGCCTTACAAAATCGATACCATTGTATATCTTAACAAACACGAGTTAATTACTCATGTTATTAGTATTATTTGATTCTGATTCGACATAATTAGTTCCTAAGACAAATGGTTCGCTAAAAACAATGTCAGTTCAACAGTTAGTAGTAATGATATAACTTATTATGAAATATTATGGTCTAATTAGAAAGGTTCAAAGTGTTACCAAATCGTGGGTTACCGTTTCGGGTTCGTGATTTACGATACCGTTAAAACTTGATTTTGGATCTTGATTCATTTTGGTATATAGTGCCTAAGATAGGGATGTTACCTGGGTAAAAAAAAAAGATTTAATCCGTCAGTCAGGTAATAAAAAAATATTAGACACGTATTTTTTGCTTTATCATATTAATAAAACATTATTTAGATAAAACGCATTAAAGTTGGGGAGCGGGGCTCGTAATTCAGTATAAAATGTACCGAAGAGTGACGTTATGCCACATTTTGTATTGCCGTTATTTTTTAATTACGTAACATGAAAAAATACGTTTCCAATATTTTTTAATAATCTATCTGAAGGACAAAAAAAAAATTCCATCGTCCCTTCTTCATTATTGTCATGAATGACTTTAATGAGAAGTTTGTTGCGCCATTTTTTCTTAGCTCAAACACTAGGTTTAAAGTGAGGGGAACTGGTGGACGTTCAAAAGTTAAAGTACTGATTCTGAGCTTAATTTGCATAAACCAGAATTTGTAATTTATGTAACTTCAGTCAAACAATGTGATAAGATAAACTCTGAAAATAAGTAATTGAACGTAAGAAAATTAATCTGCAATAAGTAAACTATATTATTAAAAAACTTAACTATTTACAGTAAGTACTAAATCACATAAAATGAGGCCTAGTTTTTCCTTCCATCCCTGGCGGACAAAGCAAACGATGTAAAAATGAATGACCTAGAGTTCATTAACTTGTATATGTACGACCTTTGCCAAACTACATAAGCACAATGTAACACGGTCCTTTGCCTTCAAGGTTCTTAACATTCGACCTTTTTCATCACCAGCCTTTTGACACCACATAGATTCGTCCTCGCTTTGACAGAAACATACATTTCAGCATTGCCCAATCCTAAAACAATTGACAGCTCAATTTTAACACTGAAATGTGTTGAAATCTCTACTGTGTCGTGTCGTTTCCGAGCATAGGTTTGATCTGCAGGATGGGCTCTCATAATGGGGTAATAAATTTAAAAAAATCTGTAGCATCCTAGAGCTTGGACTTGTGCCCGGTAGATGGCAATATACTCGCCACCTATTACCATGGCCTAAAGGGAATGGGGCGGGTTTGCCTACTTCTCCCGACTTCTAAGAGGAATACACACGTAATGTTATTAGACAAAAAGTAAATATCTCTCATTGAGCTCACTCAACTCATTCGGCAATCAATCATTCGATCACACGTGCGTTCCAGTCATCTGCTATGACATTTGCTGGTTGCGTCACTACAATGCCAACAAAATGATGAAAACATGTAACTCGCTCCTTATTCGGAACGCGCCTTACTTGACGGTAGGGTTGGCGGCTTTGAGTAACTGCTCGGAGAGTTACTACTAAAAATAAATCTAGGAACGTAGGTAGATATGTGAGAATATTGAGTGTGATTTTCTGCCTTTCCTTTTAAGCATTGAAAAAGCTTAGGGTCATTCTTATAATCTTAACTAATATTATAAATGCGAAAGTGAGTTTGTCTGTTTGTTACGCTTTCACGCTAAAACGGCTGAACACGTTTTGACGAAATTTAGCACATGGGTAGACCATGACCTGGATTAGGACATAGGATACTTTTATCCCGATATTCACACGGGATCGATACCTATGTGGGTGAAACCGCGGGTCGCAAGGTCGTCACGTACAAATATAGTTATAATTAAAGTATACAAAATATTGTAAAACATTTTAAAAGACTATTGGTAAAACGAACCTACCTTTTGGAAGGGGCAACTAGAATCAATTGTATTTTCTTGTAAGTAAATTCTGACGTTCAAAAGTGCCTATAAATGGCCTTCTTGAAATATATGATTTGAGTTTGCCCTACAAGTTCCAAGTCACAGAGACACCAAGACCTGTATTTTTTCTTTCTCTCCCTCCCCGAAAAATACAGGCGTACTGTTTTAAGTTTTATCTTTAATCCCCGGTTGAATTTTTTTTAAATTAAGTAATGATCTTTTATTGTATATCTCTGAGGATACGAGAATAGAAGAACCACATTTCCCAGATTTTTCAGGATTGCCATTTTGTCTAACAGTCGTATTATTTCTTACTAAGAAAAACTGAAGTTAACATAGATCATCAAGATACACTTCATTCAGCTTTGTAGAATAATATAAGCTAGATATCACAGCCCTAACTCCAATTTTAAACAACGAAGAACATTGTTTTCGTGCAGAGTAAATAAATAGGTACCACATTCGTTGTGAAACTGATTTTGTAAATTCACAAAGAACTATGTATTAGAATTAGCTGTGGCGAATCACCGCCTTTGTAGCTTCGTTTGTTTTGGTCAAGCTTAGGTCATGTGTGTCATCGATTTTTCATGTTTTTATTACAGTGTAGGATTTGCAAATAATATGATATTTTTATGGAGATGGGAATGGGGGCAAGTTTAGACACTACCGTGAGTGACCATTTGTTTAGTTTTACTAGAGCCCGTTCTAATTTCTTTGCCATGTACAGTATTCTCTAGTGGTCGCAAAGGCTACTGCTGAGCATGAGGTCCTGGGTTCGATTCCCAGGTCGGGCACAGTGTTATTGGGTTTTTCTATCTGGAATTTCTCAGTAGCAGCCCGGAGTTTGGATTTGTGCCCGGTTGAAGGCAATAGGCTCGCCCCGATTACTGACCGACTATAGGTACAATTGAAGAAGATCATATCTAACCACTGTAAGAACTATTCTTGCTTGCAGCGCTCGGCGGCTATAGACCCGGGCTGGTAACAGATGTGGTCATCGTGTTCACGGGATTTTGATTTGAAACTGGTTAGATATGAACTTCTTTGATGGTACACCTCTGCCCATCCCTTCGGGGGAAAGCGTGATGTTATGACTATGTTAAATTGGTCTACAGTACACATAACAGAACCTTAAATACAAGAAATAGTCACTTAGTAGATAGTCTACATAAATTTTGGCATATATCATACCTAAAGAATCATCAACTTGGGTCAGTATTCAGTGTTAATTTGATGTCAAAAATCGTACATAATTGAAGTGAACAAAGTGAAAATGTTTTTTTAATTATTAGGTGCTATCGCGGACACTGGCGCCTGCCCATTTTTTGACCTTATAGTCTAAGCAGTAAGGTCAAAAAGTGGTCAGGCGCCTGTGTCCCCGATAGTACCTTCGGTCAAAAGTCTCACATAAGAAATGAAGTTACCAGTTTAAGCATCCTGGCAACTTTGAACTCATTATTTCTACGACATTTGTATTCCTAGCAAAGTGACAGTGACGATCAACGAACAGATAAACAGACCGACTACACATGCAATGGAAAACATTCGATAACATCTACATTACTTACAAACAACAACAATCTAATTTAAAATTTATCTTAAGGTACTAAAGTTCATATTTCTTCAGGCTGTCAAACTTAAAGATTTTTAAAATATCGTGTGTGGTGCGTTTACAGAGTGTGTCGTAATTAAAAAAACTCGCAAGTAATTACTCGAGTGTCGAAAGCCGACTTCGTGAACGATGAACTAAGCTGTCTATGGTATGTCCGAATTTTTGTGAGGGCAACGACATCGTATGATGAATTAACTGCGATGTTGTGACAGTGTTTGATTTAAAAAGTGCTGTATTTTTTACGATTTATAGTTGTTTGTGTGGACCACCTAGGTGTTGAGGCTTATTTTCAAACCTTTCATAACAACACTCCTGCATTTCTCGAAATAATAGGCAGAGTTCTGTAGTACAGTCACATTTGGCCATGTTATAGGGGTGAGTCTATTACCAAAAATCTTACATATTTACTGAAAACATTTAGGTCTTGCCAGCCTGATGACTATCATAGCACCTTTTTATGATGTAGAATATAAAAAAATATTTTCAGAACGTCCTATATTATTCCTTTTAATGGTCTTAAGGACCACAGGTTTTGTATAAAATGCGACTTTTTAATAATAAATACAACAATGTTGGCTTTTGATGCGTTCATATAATTCTCCTCGAAACGACCCATAAAGATCGCTGTTCCCAAAACGTTAACAACATAAACTGTATTAAAGCAGCCATTTTGTATCATTTACTTTTATGCCACACACGTGTCTACCTTTCCTTATAAATAACTCACACAAAAATCAACCATAACTCAAAAAAATAAGGTTTCAAATAAGTTGGGGAGGACTGTGTTCGTGCAATTATTTAAGATTCCCGAAATCGTTTAGTAACAGTTTAATATCACACACTGGATGGAACATGGTGACCATGTAATGTAGACACCCATCAAAATTCCATGTACAGGTTGATTTTAAATGTATTTTGGTCCTTAGCTATTAAGTACGATACACCTCTTTATTGAAAAACCTGGCCAGTTAAATCTGCCAAATCTGTCACCTATTCGATGATTGACTGACTGACCAATCATATAAAGCCATAGGATGTACCGCTGCGTGGCCAAAAGCTTTTTTTCAATACAATTTCACTAAACGCGTCCTTATTAAAAACGCTTATTACAAAATTAAAGACTACGTTGAAGATAAGGATGTTTGGTTATAATACCCTCTGCACGTATATTATTTGAATCTAAATAGAATTTAAAAAACAATTTAAACAAAAGTTTACTGACAACACCCACCTGTTAATGTCATTCAAGCGCCAAAAAATTATTGTAGCACTGCACTGTAACTTAATAGGATACCTTTTTTGACAGCAGGGTTAAGAAAACTTGAGCCGGCTTTAGTAAAAAATCCTTTACGTCCCAGTAGTGCGGACTCTTTGAAGTAATTTCAAATATTACCATGACCAGAGGCCAAACGTCGGGGCTCTTGTGATAAAAGGCCTCAAGCACAAGTAGACGGCTTTATTATCTACTAATCTGTCAATGCCTGGAACTATACTAGCTCAAAAAAAACCTCTTCATTTGCCTATCATGTACTTGTAACAATTCCTACAGTTGGGTGGCCTCAAGAAAAAACTTCGCCGATTTTTTGGACCATCACTAAAAATGTTCTACACGAGCTTCTCCCCGCGACTTCGTCCGCTTGAAATTTCTTGTCTTAACATAAAATATATCTAATGACACTCGGCAACAATGTAGCTACCGATTAATGAAAAAAATGCGGAATCGAATCAGTAGTTCCGAAGATTACCCTACATACAAACTCATAATTTGTCCTGTACAGGTTGACATCAAAATGGCGCGCTGCGTAGCCTGTGCTAATAGTTATTTAATTCGTTTAGACATTTAATATCGTTTCTTTATTTTATTACTCATCGAGACCAATTATAGCGATCAAGAGAACTGTCTTCACTAGCTTCGAGGTTTTTCTTGTTTTTTTTATGATCCCTATTTTGAGAGCCTGTTTCATAATTTGAAAAGACTACATATATTGTAAATTCGAAAGTAAAGCGTCTGTATAGCTGTCTGTTACCTTTCACGCCGAAACCAATGAACCGATCGTTATAAAATTTAATATATACATAGCCTGGGACCGGTTCAAGGACATAAGCTACATTTCATCCTGGATATTTAAAAAAAAACGATGAAATACAAAATACACGCAGATGACGCCTCAGGCAACAGTTACAGTTCTAGATAAATTTTAAAAAAATAACAAAATTGTATGAAAGAATTTGCTAGAGTTTTAAAAGTTCTTATTTATTAAGATAAGTTTATCGCAGGAAGTGGTGATCCAGATCATCCATCAAAATCAATCTGCCTAGCTTTTCACAACTATGTTGGGCTCAGTTTCCAGTCTTACCGGATGCATCTGAATATCAGTATTTTACATGAAGTGACTACCTGCCTGACCTTCATAACCCAGTTAGTGGGTAACGATACGATACACATTGGTAAGACTGATTATCAGATTTTCGGGCTTCTGATGACCCGTAACGACTGTCAAAGATCTACAAATGACACCTGCGGTTTAACCTGCTTTCCGAGGCGCGGAACACAGGTCATCCATGTTCATTATCTTTGTGGATATTCTTCGCTGTTAATCACTTGGTACTTTGTCTTTTCTTTCGTCTAGTGCTGCCATTTAGCAGGCCCCTAGGGGCAACATTTGTTATATAAATTAGATCTACTCCTATTGGCCAGCGTAGAGATCTCTTTATCTATCTATCAATCATCTCAGTCGATCACAGTCTGATGGATATAGGCCTCGCCTAAGTTGCCACACGTTGTCTACACCAACACTTTTTGTAGAGCAGACGACTCCTGGAGTGGAGACCGCTTACCGGCAAGCGTAGTGTGGGGCGCCTCCCAGCTAGATGAGCCGAGGTCCTCAATAAGGTTTCCCGGGTCGGACAAAGGGTTATTGGGTTTTCTCATTTGTAATTTCTCAGTAGCAGCCCGGAGTCTGAATTTGTGCCCAGTTGATGGCAATAACCTCGCCCCCTATTACATGTGACAATGCGAAATGTTGGTGTAGTATAGGTACAGCTCTGCTTACCCCTTCGAGGAATACAGGTGTTGCGTCATGTTATGAAACAAAACGTAGAAACACTTATTTGACCGCCGCCGGAGAGATTATAACAACCATCTTACTGGTTACTAGACAACTATCTATCAACCATAGTTCCTAAATACGAACCGACACAGCAGTTACATAAAGAAACGAGCATGTAATTATAATAATTCCTCGCGCAGCTACATGTGTTACAAAAAACCGTCATGCGAGGCTTGTTCCTGCTAATTATAACGCATCAAGATCATTCGGCCGTACTATAGCGTTTGACAGTTCCGTTAACATTTAAATAAATGTGCACAAGTATGCTGATTAAATTGTTTTTAATATTAGAGGCAGAAATTATAAATTAGAGGCTTCTTTAAATGATAAAACTGTAACGTTACAATTGTTAGAAGTATTTGTATTGTATGCCCAAAAAAATTGTAATAAAAAGACTTCGTTAACACACTTTATAAATGTAATTCTGAGTATTAATTCATCAATGGACAGTGAATGAGATATAACGTGGGTGTTGTGCCTTTGTAATATAAACAACGATTGATTCTTTTGAGTCCAATCTATTATTTCTGCAAATATACAGTTACCTATAGCTAGGCCAAACTTCCTCTTTATAGTACGTGTCGACTCTCGACTGACCCAGTAGGCTGTAACAGGAAAATCATAATGATAATTAATTAAACATAGTTGGTAGAAAAAAAAAACTCAGATATCCGAGCCCCAAGATACAGACTAATGTAATTAAAACCATCTAAATAGGACGTCTTCGATGGGCAGGACATGTCGCAAGAATGGACGAGACCAGAGCTAGCCCAAACATTTACTGGATAGTAAACCAGATGGTCGGAGAAGTCGAGGGCGATGGCGTAGAATAAGATTTTGGAACTGTTGGAGTGAAAAATTGGAGAGAAAAAGGCGGAAACAGGTCCCGTTGGAGAAATATACTTGACCAGGATAAGACTGCTATTCCACTAGAGATTTGCTATGCTACGTTGCTATGGAAGCGTTTGATATCCACCAATCATATTCATTGGTCCACATAGCTTATCACTGGCGGAAACGGATATGGAAGGATGCGAGCTATGGATGTGCGAGTAGTGTAGCTATGTGCAGAGCAGAGTGCCTTATACTGTTGATGCATCGCACAGCTCGAGCTACGCATCTTCCTCGCACAGCTACCTCGCGGCGGCGCCATCTTTATTGCACATCTTACTCGCTCCGCTACATAGCTTAGGGTTATTGGAAATGGTCCATAGTTTCGTAGGCTTTCACATCCTCGCAGCATAGCTGCATAGGACATCTCTGGTGGAAAAGCAGCCTTGGGCCCACCCGTGGCTGTAAAGTCTTAGATAATAATGATGATGATTCAGACTGTCTAATTTGGGGCTCACTGGTGACTTTGTAACTTGGCAGAAGGTAATATTTTAAGCTACTAATGTCGTCTCAACTTGGTGTATTACATGGAAAATAAACAATTTCTATCTAATATCGATATTACTATTACTACTTAGATATTACTTTCCCTGTCTAAAACTTTGAAAATCGACTATAATTGAATCGATAACTATTATATTGATATTAACTTCTATTCCACTTACCACACAATTTAACAGTCTAGTTAGCAACTCACACACATGAGCTTACACTCTTGATACATCGGTTGACACAAAAATCGATTAAAACAATGATTGATGCGAACAATCGAGAACAATTCGATAAACACGAAACACTAGTATCTGCTTGGAGATAAGACTTAACAATCACAACACTAATTAATTCTGATGGATGTGCTCCTCAGTCGTGTCAAACATGGTTGTTTTACTAAGATAAAAGTGATAGTTTCTGTTCTACTTGCAATTTACGTTCTGCTTTAATTGTAGGCAATGAAAATATAGCGGGAAAAAAGTTTCACAATGAATTTAGAGATGTTCTTATTAGACAACTAATCGAATACTAAGTCGATTTTGGGGCAGGAAAATAAAAGCAAACCATATAAATAGTTGCACCACGTTAAATTAACGTTTGAACAAGACTATTTCGCTCTGTTCTGTATGCCCGGTAAACAAGCACACGTATGATACAATCAGTACGCACTCTCAATACAACACTATGACAAATCGACTCGCAGTAACATCGATCCATCGCGTCACTTGATAATCGATACACTCTTAGTCGAATTATCGCCTGTCGACTTGTGTGAACGATTACATAATAAATAATGGTCAATTCGATTCGATTACAATCACACATTAGGACGCCCCGCTGCTCTCGAACACCTGATATTTATTATAATAAAACATTGATAATCGAGCAATTGTTTAAAAAAATCGCGAATGAATATATTTTATTAATGGGTGGTGATTTTTTTTGGTCGGCCATAGGTCATGGCGTGTCAAGCTCTGGGCGGTATATCCTTGAAACTATTAGTCTGTAATTCGACTACATAAATGATTAAGACTATATTATGCAATCAAAAACGTTCACATACAAGAAAGGTCAAGTTTGCTGTTCGATGTTAACATTAACACACCTACGAAATGAAGATATTATTCTAATCTTCAGTTATTCCTAGCGTTTTATTGATACAATTTCCTTCCTGATATGGGAGGTATAAACATGGCGTATCAGTGCTTTATCTTCTCTCAGAGGCAGTAAAAGCATACTAAAGAAAACAGTAATGGTGATAATGCTTATGGTGTAATAAACAGACGATACGGACAGTAAGCACAAACGTATTTCCAAATAAGTGTCGTTGAAGCTTTTAGTTTTAAGAAATATCTTCGAAGACAACAATTGGCTATCACATAAAGTCTGCGCTGTCTTAAAATTCCTTAATAGGGAAAAGACGTGACAATGCCCATGCATTGTGAAATTAATATAGACAGTGCTGTGAATGTACCGTTTAACTTAAAGCCAGCATCAAAATACATGAATCAATAATACATGAGCTTAGTAACTAAACATTAGATTTTCGTATCGATTTCAATGGATGCCGTTCGATTATTTCGAGTTTTATTATGCCAATATATCACGTAAATCGTTACGTAAGTTAAAGCACTTGTTTCATTGTTTTAGGCAATGGTTACGATGAAACTAATCGGAAATTCAGTCTGTCATTCGGCACCCCGCAATGTGTGTCGGACGGACAGCAAAATAAAATTTCATGCATTTGTTTAAATATTAACAATATCGACGAGTGTTGTTCACAGGCTTTTGTAATATTATAGGGTTTGCAGTATATTTCGGATCATTTATTTGTTAAGTATATTTGAACAACTAAACACGTTTACATTGTGCTCCTATTTGTATTAATTAAGCAAAAATATTTCCTCTGGTAAAACAACGTATATTTTATTTTTATTTTATTGCCACAACAATTACTAAACTTTCAAGTCTATTGTCAATTTCTTTACTCCTCATTAGAGTATAGTTTACACCGCTATCTTGCATGTAGACATCATAAAAACGTTTCACTTTTAAAACAATTAATAAGCCAAGAAAAACATTCGATTGTAATCGATTGCCAGTGTGAAAAATTCACTCACAATGGATAATTTAAGGTGATCGCATCAGAATCTTTCTTGCTGACGCTCCCAAGCAAGCAACCTCTTTGTAATAGCAAGATAATTATTTTAATACGCACAAGAACATAGCAGATACACTTTCACTTTGAATTTGCATTTTGCTCTTATGCTGATGTAGACAAGGTTTTTGCAAACAAAGGCTTTATCAGAGTTCCCTTGCCTTTGTTTTTCGCGCCAATCGTTTGACAGGTTGAATAATGTTACCATAATTTCTACTAATGTGTCAGTGAGCTCTAGATAGCTTTTAGTTTTAATTAATATTATGATTATACTTTATAGTTTTACAATGCACTTCCGGACTAGATCAGTAATTTATTGCAGCTACAAAAAACTTAATTAATAAATAATTTATTTTATTAAAATCTCTCTTGATGCCTTTTTCGTTCAAGAATTTAAGTTACCGTAATAGCAACAATACGATCAATCATCAGTAGCCAAAATTATATTAGAAACTCTCTAAGTATCTTCTTTAATATTAAACTCAAAAAGCAATCCTCCTCAATCGGTATTTGATTCAATAAAAAATATTAAAAATAAATAACAAAACTCATCCTTTTAGATGCCCAATATCATTAAATATGTGCACAAAATATACCAAATCACTGCCGCTAATTGAACGATGTTGCCACTAAAAAAATATCAAAGCGACCGGCGGAAATGGCTTAATATGTTCAGCCAGTAATGTTGAATGCTTCATTAGAAGGATTTTGATAGCATAATCACATGTTCTGATCGCACTTTGCTGCGGCGCGAAATGATCCGATTGGCTGATATCCGTGCGTGCGTTCCAAACATTCAGCAGAACGCATTTGATAGAAAGGCATCCTCGGGGTTGGTATTGGTAAATAAATTAATGATGACAGCCGTTGATCTGAATTCTCGATGGTTACGATTTATTAGTTTCTTTGCAGGTGTAATTTTCGCGTTGTTAAATAGTTTACTTTCATACTTTGCAAAGTCGAGGGGTTAAAAGGATATTGATTTTATCATTTTCTGTATATTTCACTTGTAATATTTTTCTTATTTTATATTTTTTTTACCGCGGTTGACGTAATTTTTTTTTAAAACCGTCATACTTTAATGTCGCGATCTTTACCGAAACACTACCGTACCATAAGGTCGCCGCCCCAATTGTTGTCGGTTAATGTTAACACCTCCAGCACACGGCAGCGGTAGATAATGGCTATCTTATCGGCTTGTATCAGCCCAGCCCAGTGCCATTAGCTGGCCGACCGACTTTCCCCGTGGGGTAGACCGCGATTGTTGACGATTGTCCTCTATGTACGTTGAGGTTGGAATACGAGGTAGGGCCGCATAGCTGGTACAAATACGGCGAAATAATATCAAGAGCGGCATTGATTTTACGTGCTGCCTTCTGAACCAAAAAGATGTATGTGAGCCATAACTGTAACAACGGCTGGTATATTCACAAAAAATTAAAACGAAATTCAAATCAGTAACTTTTTTCTGCAAGCTGACTCAAGACGTTTATGACCGTAGATAATTATGGACAATGTAGAAAAAAAGTCAATATAGGATAGTCATAAGCATTTAGTCCTTATGTATCTACCCAGACCAATAACAGTGACAAATACAGTCCATCAACAAACAAATCAATTACCCAAACCAACTCTAAACAATCCTAGTGCACTCCGATCATTGTAACAAGCCCTATTTATGCCTCAGCGCGACTTTCCAATGACACTTGCCGCACAGTCGCCTGCGCAGGTAAGTAGTAAGTACTATTGCGAATAATGAGCGTTTCTGATCCATAACTGATTGCGGTGCGATTATTTTTGAGGTTAAGACCTTGTTGCTGGTAGGACTCCTGAATAGCTCGAGGTATTTGTTATACAAGATGTTTGTGATAGTGTCGTAATGATCTAGAATTGTAGGATTGGAAGTGGCCTGAGTACGAATAATCTGGTCAGGTATTTTGACATAGTAGGAGAGCGACTAGAGTGATGGTTTTCGTGTTAGGACATTTGATATTGGGTCCATCCTTGAACTTATAAAACATTCCTAAATATCTCTTCTCAAGTTCTTCATTACAATTTTGAAAAACTGTTTAAAAATCATGTCTTCTAATATTCAAGTCTATTCCCCAGTCCTTTGTTAGATAAGTGCTAAGTGTGCATTCCTAACTAAACCCTAGCTAGGTAAACCATTTATAGGTAAGCACCCCACTCTCCCTGTTGGCTCTGTCTCGCATAGGGTCGCAGCATTATGCTGAGTGATGGCCGTTTTGCGTGGATGTGACGCATGTTTACCCCCAACTTGTAATTTTATGTGTTTGTGTTCTTTCTTCCTTTCCACCCTAATTTTCTTTCTGTGGCATCCCTAATTACACTAGCATCATGAGTTCATAACTTCTAGCATCATAATAACCATATTTAAAACTAAAACAAAATCAATCATCTTGTTACTTGTTACCCGATGCAAAACAGAACAGCAATGTATCTTTTAGCAAAATTACCGTTAATATAGACAATGAAACTCAAATCCTACTTACTCCAACAACTGTATTTTCTCAACAAGCCCTATGTATGTATTCCACTTTCTAGTCACACTTGCAGAACTAACGTATCGTTAGTAATGAGCGTCTGATTCATAACTGATAGTCAGGATACTATTTGAGGTCAGTAGGAACTTGTGACTACCCACCCGCACGTGGCGCTGGGAAGTAAATAACAAGTATTTGTTTGAGTATTTTAGAGAGGAACCATTTTGTTTGTGGAAGATAATGAGAAAATGTAGGCAATTGTAAATTAAGAAAGAAAATGTTCGAAGAATATTGGTTTGCAGATTAAATTCTCTTGAATTAAAAGCTGACGCTGCTTCGGCTGATGCTGGTGAATCTAATTAATACAATGCAGATGAGATAACACATCTAGTTAATTTACCCACACAAGTAAAATGACGAAAAGCTTACATAGGGTAAGAACCATGTTAGAGAGATGGTTATTAGCTGAAAGCCACCCAAAATGTTATGTCATAAAAGAAATACATAGTTACAGATATCCGTATTACAGAAAATCTAAATAAACATAACAAATAATTCAATCTCTGTAATGAATGAATGATTTGTTAGATTGCACAGCCAACAGGCAGCCCCCGACCCGATTGCTGTAATAACTCAGTTTAAGAGCCGCAATGTACTAGTACAGTATAACTACTTGCAGTGTGGTTCATCGCTCATACATTTGACAGGAGAAATGTCAAAAAAATATCATTTCTCAATACCTTAGTTACTTTAATATACCCTACAAAACCTAGGTTCCACCCGTTTACCCCCCGTTCCTCCGCAAGATTGCTCTGCGACGCTCCCGTTGAACTACTGTGAGCTTACACTGTGATACTATAAATATAGTGTCAGTGTCAGTTATTCCATTGCTGCTTCTCAGTGTAAATGAGCGTTGTGTTTAAGATTTGTTTATGAGCCGCCTACAGCGTACATAGACGTTAAGTTATCGTTGAACCCACTACGTGGAACTTCCATTTGGTTTACAAATTAAGTTGTTTCTCTGTTATGGAGCTTAGAATGGATAGGTTCCTTCATTTTGTGCATTGTTATTGATATCTGAATCGGGTTACCTGGCTGATCTTTATGACTAACTAGCGACGACTCCCTGCTTTGCACGGTTTTTAAGACTCGACAAAATATCGTGTTTGCTTTATTGTATGTTACTTTAATATAAACGTACACATCAATAAATCTTCCGGCTTAAAACTTCTAAGTCAATGGTGAACAGCGCATCAAAATCTGTCGCATTGTTTAGAAGAACAACGGGGACACAAAAACAGTCATAAACTATTTATAGATGCTGATTTTACTCTACTGCCTCTTCCTTCAACGTACACCATTCTGTAAATCTGTATCGTTTCTTCTCTGCACTCGAATCAGAAGAATTAGTAACTACGACTCATCCTCTTTCTTGCCTGATTGATGTTTCTCAACTACATAATATGTTATCTTCATTCAACCAGTGATAGCTGAACTTCAGTATTCGCTAAATGATCGACTTTGTTAATAGTCTTGCGTTTAATTCATTCGTCATTCTCATTGAAATCGTTTCTATTTCTAATGGAAAAGTAAAAACTGGTTCCAGTCTAAGAAAAAGCAGTATTACCAACGTCTTCAGGTTGGCAAGTGGTTGCAAAACGAGCACATATCTAATACCAATTACTTACCGTGTTCAACTTAATTGCCAACAATAAAACTGTTTGTTTGTTTGTCTTTCTCACGGCATTCGGATTGCACGCTCATTATTTGTCGAGTGCATTGCATAATTTCGTCTTTCTACTATTTTGTTCATTTCAATACCTATTAAAATACCTACAGAAATTCATTACATTTTCTATGTCTATGTTTGTGTTTTGATTTAAAAGATTGTCCGTGGTCTTTCTTACCATTTCTTCTCCATAGGAATCTACTAGCTTCATCTTTCTAACTGACCGACCCCTTGACAATTCAAACGTGCCGGTAATTGGTTTTTTTGGAATAAATGCTTGGAGTTTGAGTGTACTAAAACAGCTCAGTGCTACAACACTTATCGGAACTTACCACTAAATTAGTACTCTGGCTAAGGTTAGGTACCAAAATGGTAGAAAAAAAGCATGTAAAAATTTTATGAAAAAAATATGTTAAAAATTCTAATTTTACAAATAGCCCACCGTGGGGTAAATCACCCAATTATCGGGCTTACACAAATCGTGCTAACTGTCACGTAGGCTGAACGGTGTGATATCTTTGCATCGTTCATGTTCCCGAGGTGTGGCAAAGAGCTAGGGCCCTAATTATGTTGATCGCACGCAGATATAGTTTGACATTTTAGTGAACGAAATGAAAGGCTCTGTTCAGCTTGAACAAGATTTGTGACATTATGGTATCATCGCGTCTTGTTCGTTTTTAGGGCAACCTGGAGGACTGGTTCTTGCTTGTTAGTGATAAACGAAAGTCGTGTACTGCATCGATACCTATATTTTTAAACCAAATAGGTATCAGTGCGTCACAAACTTATCTGTTCAAAAGCCAGTCTTGGAAATTCATACACATCTTAATTTACAAGGCAGATGACACATTCTGCAACACCATTTCCAGATAACTTTGTAGCTCTATAAAATAGTTTAGAACCCAGCACAAGCCAAACCAACGTTACATGAAATCCGATACTCCCATAGTTGTCAGTCAGGTGTCTTCACACGTCATCTAAGTAAACACTACCCCAATGCCGCAACCCTGAATCGAACACCGTCACGGATGACTGACAGCCCTATCTCATTGACTCACGCAACGAGACACCGAAGATATCTGAGTCAGGGATAGCAAGCATCAGTTAAAAGCTAATAAGTTAATTGGCCTAGCTTTAATTGTTAAATTTAGGTGCTAGCAGATACAATATCTCAGTTTATCATCGAGAATAAATCGTTTGTTTTGTTGTAATTATGTGTTCAATCTTGATTGCATGGTGTTAACGAGCCTCCTCGGATACCAAGCGGTTTGAAAATTCATATGTCGAACGTCAGTGTTGTCAGTTGCAAAAAAAGTTTTATAACTTTCTCTGTTTATGGTGACAGTCACGGTTATTGCATTACAACCTTTTTCGTTCTTAGTATAATGTCTTCCTATATCTAATGAAGGTTTTTGTTTGTTACAGAGATGGCAGCGGAGGTGGTTCGTCCTGTATGACGATGGGGAGCTGACGTATTCGTTGGACGAACACGTAAGTACAAACACATTAATACAGAGAAACGATAGCTCTAGAAGCGACTGGAGATATTAAGTTCACACCCAAGTTCGAACTAATAACCGTCTTTCCAATAACCACAGAACTACCAGAGAGCAGCAAAAATAACTTTCATCCATCAAATAAGGCAACACCTTGTTATCGACACCGTCGCTTTCGACTTTTTACCGCGAATCGACTAAAAAGGCAGTTGTAATCGTTTCCTCGTACTTTTATATCGACTAAGTTCTACAAATATCTCGCTTCTTGCGCAGACTAATCTATCGGTTGAAAACAAATTCAGAGCCGTCCGGCGCCTTAAAGGGCTGTATTGAAACCGAGTAGGGTAACGCGACCAATAATTGACTCGTTACTAGAAATAGTGGCGAGGCGTCCTCCGATAGATAAAACCCTAATTTGGTTTCGTTTCGTGCGGAAAATTATGTTGTACTGTATTAGTTTTATGCCTTTTGTAGGACGCGAAACTTGTTTAAGGTATACTCGTCGTTTAATACGCACTCTGATAAAATAAATATGAAACCAAGGAATCGTTCCGCTTTTCGCGAATCAAGGCGCTAAGATAAAACTGTATTAATTATACATACATAAACTTATACAAAGCAATAAAAACAAAATAAAAATGACAATAATTATGCCGACACACACACTGAACGTTATATCAATCGTTTTTTCTCAATAATAAATTCATCCGCGTATAATATTAGCGTTTTACAAAAACAAACATCGCCAAACCGGTAACCGGAGCCGAGCCGGACCGGCACGAGACTCGGTTTCATCGGCACCTCGCTTTATCAGTATCAAATCTTTCACATTTTTCTCCGGCACTCATAAATATTCATAATAATTGGCGTCGTTGCAATTTCAAGTGAGTACATGAATTTTAATATGCGCTGCATATAGGCGGCCGCCGTGCTGTGGGAGCGAGACAAAAAACTTGACGCGCAATGTAAACCAACCAGGAACAATGAAAACAGGAAGACTAGGAAGGCTTTCTCCGTTTCCAGCTTGAAATAAAACAAGCTACCTTTTATGGTGTAAAATCCCGCGACTCTAAAATTCATTGGACGAGTGTTGGGTTATTCACCCTTAATTTTTGCGGTTGACAATATCTTGTGGAATGGTTGAGAAGCTGAGATGTTTATCGGCCAATCGTAGCGGAATGCGCGTTAGTGTTGGGTCTATAAAGTATTCTAGATGTAGAACAACAGAATCAGTTCGTCTGGTTGGAGGCTGACTAGATATTTCAGTTGGTTCGGGGTAAAGGGGCCAGCCGGCCGTCAATGTGACTCATAATATATTCCTTGGTTCGTTCGCACCTCGCGCCTCGTTATCATGGGAATGGGCCGAAGATTTGCAATGCAGCTCACAAGCTGAAATAGGAGGAAGTCGTTAACGTCTTCCATGGGGAAAGTAGGAAAATTAATGGCGTTTAAGTGTTTGAAGTAACTAGCGTTTATTTGTTCACTTAGTTCTATGAAGCCAGTAATTGATTGGTTCTACAGGATAGTTGCAATAGTAATGGATTCTATGACATTTACAGGGATTTACAACTGTTGTATCATTAAAGCGGCTAGAAAGGGGATAGTTACTTTAATTATGTGTGATTAGAATGTGAATAGCATTAATTTCTTGCTGTTTTTGACGTCGAACTGTCAGAATAAGTTCTGTTAAGATTTATTTAAATTGGGCTTCAACTTATACATGATCTTTTCACTTAGGACTGGAGCGATGATCTAGAGTATTAAATAACTCAATAGTTTGTCTTAAGGAGGAAAACGTCTTCATGTTCTTCTGATTTTGGCAGTTGAGTAGACTAATCATAGACAAGAATAATTGAATAAATAATAATAATATAATGAATTAGAAAATAGATAAGAATTTCTATGAGGCTAGCCTATGATTCTTTTCTTGACACCTGTGATGAACATATGAAAATAGGTACATATTATGTACAATCTATACTTATAATATAATATTATAAAGAGGTAAAATGTGCTTGTTTGTCGGAGTCGGATTTGAAAAATTATTTTTGCATTGGATAGCCCAATTCTTGAGGAAGGTTAAAGGCTATGCAACATCACGCTACGACTCTTAGGAGCCGAGCAAAACTTCGTCATGCGGACGCAGTCGCGGGCAGTAACTAGTAACATATAAGTTCAATATATTATGGTAATTAAAGTTCTAAAGATAAATATTACTTGACATTACAGTTACTTATGTTCTCATGCAAATTGGAAAAGTCAATAGTTAAGGGAAACCGGGTTACCGTGATGGCAGCAGGTAGTATCTTCTATCAGAACTACTAACGTTCAGGTGAATAACTTGCGTAAACATTGTAAGCCTTACCTACATTTTGTTTTAATAGGGATTGAATTACTGCTTGGAATAGGTTGTTTAGTTTACATTGCATTTTTTTGAAAATGATATCACTTGTACTTACTAATTACATGCTTGTCTGTTGTAACTTATTTTGTTTTTTACGTAAGGCAACATAACAAGACTTTCCTATTTCAAAATTCCCGCTTGTTACTAACTAGTTCAAAAAAGGTTTTCAAAATAGGAAGCTAGCAACGTCAACACAGACCAAATTTAAAAAAAAACCGCCGGCTCGAAAAAAAAATGGTGTTGCCAACTGCAGCAACTTAACTCGCCAGTTTTTATTCAAACACCTAGTTAGCAAGCTGGTTAGAACTAAGCTGTTCGCTGGTCAAATACCAATGCCTTATCATCAGCGATCGTGTACCGTTGCCGCTAAACACTAGCAGACCTGTTATCTTGACCATTAGACCCTGATATAAGCCCGGATGAGCGATAAATGGCTTCTTTAACTTGATGGATGCGAGACATCGGCTCAAATTAATATATGTCAATGTGTAGTGAATAATTTAGATATATTGATTTATATCTTTTAGGAGTAGTGTTTGCGCCCAGCTTATGTGTACGGGGTACACGATTGTTGTGAGATAAATATTTTGAATTTTGTTAACTAATTGTATTTTATGTCTTTTACGATTTTCTAGTTTATCACGATTTTGTTTTGTGGTGATTGCTGTGTATACCTATAATAAGCATAGATACTACCAGTCCTTTTATGTTATGTACCAGTTGTGAAATATTTTTTTTTTTTTAGTTTTGCTACGTGTGTCTCTAGGTAGTGGTACCTGCATGAAATTAAATAATTAAAATGGAAGAAAGCTCTGACTCCTGAAATATATTACTTAACAAACTTATTTTGAATATCTGAAGCATTATTACGTCATTTTCATTACACTTGGGCCAGATATGATTAATTGTGAAATTTACTAATGTTTTGTTTAGAGGAGCTCGTGGCTAAGTTATAACTGACGCACGGGTTGATCCGTCAGGTTAAGTTACGGTTGCCGGGGTTGGTCTGTGGATGGGTGACCATCTTTACATACAAAGGCTCCCCTCCTGTGCCTCGGGAAGCACATTAAGCCGTTGGTCCCCACTGTCATTAGTGACTCTTTGACAGTCGTTAGGGTCACCAGAAGCCCTAAAGTCTGAAAACCAGTCTTACCAAGGGTATCGTATTACTCAGTTACTGGGTTGGGGAGGTCAGATAAGCAGTCGCCCCATGTAAAATATATTCAGCTGCATCCGGTTAGACTAGAAGCCGATCCCAATATATTTGGGAAAAGGCTAGGCAAATTGATTGGTTAATGTATTGTTTAGATTTGTAATTGCCAGACTAAAGTTTTTTACACACTTTTAAAAATGTTAGATACATTAGTTCTCAATACATTCAAAAAAATACTGACGCGCTCCCTCACTGAATGACTCATCAACGCCCAGCCCAAACCCTTGGACCTAGACAGCTGAAATTTTGCACAGAGATTCCCTTTATCTTATAGACAAGGAATAAGGTTGGATTTTTCGAAATTCGCTCGTGATACGGAACATAGGGCGGACGAAATTGCTGGCAAAGTGCTAGTACTTACTAAACAACACGAAAATATAGCTCATACGTAGTGTATTGAATCCCTACCAGCCTTCAAACCCCCACAGCCTGACTGGCAGCGGCGAACATTCGTCACCAATGAATATGCAAAACCATCATGATAATGTGAGAGGTAATGAGAAACGCGGAACAGAATAGCAAGTTATGTTGAACAGCAAGTGGGCTGTATCGAGGACTATTAGGTGCTTGTTTGTGTTCAGTTTATATTGCTATTATAGTTAGCAAATGTGTGTAGTAGCAGCTATTGAATAGGCAATTATAGCTAGCAGATAGGTACTATTGTGCACACGCATTTCGAACACCGTGAGGACTATATCTGCTAGGTCGCTATAGTAACGCTTACCTACAAAAAAAAGGGGTGGTAAACAGATATGGTCATCAAAGGGATTTTGTTTTCAAAGTGGTTAGATACACATGACCGCGATGGTTCACGAGAGTAATATAAATTCATGAGAGTAATTAAATAGATAATAATAAATTCTTTGTTGCACACACTGGAAAGACCATGGAGGAGAGAAAACAACTCTGTGGAAACGATGACCATAGACTATAAACAGACGGCGGCGGTACAAACGACGACGGTCTTATCGCTAAAAGCAATTTCATGGAGACAGCCAATTTCTTCAAGGAAGCCGTTTCTTTAGAGAGGTCAATTATTATACAAAGCAAACTGCTAGAACTATAGTGTGTATGGATCTGGAGAATACAATATAGAAATATTTATATGTATAGCGTGATGCCCTGAAAAGACGAAAACTGTATTCAGAGTCTTTCCTACCTAACCTAACTTTTAAATGGGCACATTATGTGATTGAAACTCACACAGAGTCTACCCAAAATTAGGGTAATATTGCAAATATATACGTCAACATACTTATATGTTTATATATTTTTCTGGGCATGAGTAAAGCCTTTGACTTCGTCGATCATAAGCTATTACTATGCAAATTGGATAAATATGGAATAAGGGGCAAAACAAATGACTAGCTTAAATCTTTCCTAAGTGATAGGCGTCAATGTGTGCAAATATCAAAAGTCATTGATGGAAACAAAGTAGAATATAAATCTAATTTTAAAACTAATGCAGTAGGGGTACCCCAGGGAAGCGTAGTGGGATCGTTTTTATTCTTGCTATGTATATTAATGACCTTCCCAATGCAACTCGCCACGAAACTATCTTATTTGCTGACGATACTACACTAATAATAAAAGGTAATGACATAAATAAATTGAAACAGGAAATGAATGAAGCAATCAAAGACATAATAATTTGGCTTAATAACAACAATTTAAAAATCAATATAAATAAAACAAAAATAATTCAATTTCAAACTTATAAATCAAACTTTCAGACTCTTAACATAAAATATGAAGACAGTATCCTAGAACAAGTAGTAAAGACAAAATTCTTGGGGATAATAGGGGACCAAAACTGTAACTGGAAATCGCACATCGATTACGTATGCGATAAGCTAGACAAATTCGTATACGCAATAAAACGTCTACGATCAACAGTGTCCGTAGACGCAGCAGTCACTGCATATCACGGATACGTATCGCCTGTGCTATCATATGGTCAGATACTATGGGGCAACTCAGTTGAAGTTTTAATGGCATTTCGGGTACAAAAAAAGTGTGTTAGGGCAATATCTGGCGCCTGGTTTTTGGACAGCTGTAAACCGTTATTTAAAAGACTTCACATATTACCTCTACCCTGCATGTACATCAAAGCACTATGTATGCTATTAAAACAATATCTGCACTACTTTCGCATGCAATCAGAAGTTAGTCACAAAAAGGCTGCTGCTAGAAATAGGTATAAACACGAGTTAAATGTACTCCAATGTAGATTATAAATTTTTAGGAGGAATGTATACGTAAATGCCATTCAGGTGTATAACAAGTTGCCTAATTCACTTAAGGAACTTCCTATCCCCATGTTCAAGAAAAAGCTGACAAGCTGGCTATTGGATAATTGCTTTTATGACATTAACGAATATATGGAATATTGTAAAAATCCAAGATGACATGGACTTCATTTTTGACATTTTATTGTAACGATTACCAATTATAAACATACAAATTCATTGGACTTATTGTAAATCACAAATCTTAAAATTAATATTGTACTTAGTTAAGAACGACAACTGAATATTTGTACACCATATACTTTGTGGTAGAATGTATAGAACTAACAAAAATACTAACACCATACTATGTAAAACTACATTCTCACAAATAAATAAAATTATAATTCTAATTCTATTGTGTCTTTGAAATTGTAGCAAAACTCAAACGGATACGTTTAAAAATACAATGTAAATGCAAACATACGAGTATGTTGATCAAAGCAGAAATAAAATAAAGTCGTGTAAAGCGAATGTGGCCCACGGCGACGAGTATGTTATGAATAATTATGTTCAATTGATTGCATAGAATTTATAGTTAGAACACGGATTCGTTACAGTCGTAAAATATACAGGTGCATAGATGCTTTAGATAGTATCTCCGCAAGGAGTTAACTTTTCATCTCAAGATATAAGAGTTTTTTATCATGTAAGGTAGCAAACGCATCGGTCCTAGCAGACCCCTTCTGTTGTGCTGATATCTCTTTGAGGCGCGCGTGGAACACAACGCGCCGTCGACCCGGGCCTGGTCCTTATTGGACGGCGAGCTACCCATTGCTCACCGTCCGCAAGCCCGCGCCTACGGTGGCCGGGAATCGGCCTGCGATTCCCGACGCCCAGGGCGTCTCCTGCGGCGGCTAAGGGCGTGAGGGCGCGAAATTTGCCTCTCCCTCATGCGTTCCGCCTCCTCCTTCGCGAGCATTACTGCTTCGCAGATTGCTTTCGGCCTCAAAAGAGGTTTCAGTTTCAGGAATTCTTGGGACAAGGAGGACAGTTCTTTACCAGAAAGGCTTAAGGTTAGGAAACATCGTATACAGTTGCAATATTTGTAAATATGTAAGCACTATGTTTCTTAACATAAATAATTTATGTCATTGCTTATTTTAATACTTTGTACCTATTGTGGTATAGTAATTTAATGTATGCAAAATAAAGTAAACATTTTAAAAGAGTAACTATGGAATTTCTTGCGCATTCTTCTCCATACGAAACTACCTTTTGGAAGGGGCAACTAGAATCAATTCTATTTTCTTGTAAATGTAAAGGTTCAAAAAGAAAAACGATATACATTTTTACCTTGCTCCACTAATGAAATTCCGCCATTTCTCACATTATCTTCTACTTTCTCATGGATCACCCATTACCAGGCTGGTGATCCATTTATTCGCGGTCTTCCTGAGCATTTCTTCTATCAAACATAATATCGCGAATACATCACTAAATCGATGAACACGTCACTAGAGAAGCCGTACAGTCTATTGGATTATATGCGAGGCCATACGAGTAGCTTCACGAGTGTACCGAGTGACCCGCGTATTTGCAACATTGCAATTACTACTCTTGTATTGAAGTATATGAGATAGCTGAATATTAATCATCATTTCTTGCAATGCAATCTTCTGAATATGGGCTTCCCCCAAAATAGACTAAAAGTAATAGCTAGTCTTTGACATGATGATGATACATTTATTGGGGCATTTCCTGGTCAGAATGATAAGTCGTTCATCAATGGATCATTAAAGGTTTTATCAGCGGAAATATATTAAACTTTTGCGGAAATTGAATTTGCACCTACTTCACGGGATGTTACCTAATTTCGCGTTATGTAAAAAGGACAGACAAAAAACCAAAATCCATAAGAAGGAAATTATGCCAGCTCGTTAGCGAAGCGCAGTAATAAAAGCAAACTCGAAACAGCGAAGCGAAATTCTGTAAGATCTAATGACTGAACTAATTGAAAACCCGAAATAGACCACCTAAATATCTAGCTCTAAAATAAAATGTAGGTAATTTTAGATTAGTTTCGGTTGCATAAAATATTTGTGCAATGTTAGGCTTCGAAGTATATGTACAAACTTCTCATAAAAATGAAACAATATAAATTATAAGTTCTCCGCAAGATGTTTTCTAAAGGAAACCACGTCATTTTGATTTTTATGGAAACGAACAGGATACACTAAGCAATTATACGCGATTTACGTGTATATGCAATCGAACATAATGTTCCCACCTATCCTATAACTCCTTTGTTCCGCAGTTAAGTAAATGAAGGGCTCTACGAACTACCAAGCATTTATGATGTTAGTTAACATTCAGCAGGAGAACCAAATTAAATCACTTCGTGTACGAATAAGTGGTGATTTTGCATCAAATTGATTATACTATGCGCATGCGCCACTGCACTGGATTTAGGCTTCATGAACACTATATTAGATACGGAATTAGTACTAGCAAAGATGACTGTCAACAGCGAAAGCTTTGATTTAATATCATTGAGTTCTCCATTCGAAATACAATCCTAAGCTAGTCAAGGGATCAATGCAGAGACTTGGCCAATATTTTACTTCCTGTCCTGGCCTGTTGTATTTCCATCGATGAAATCTGCCAGAATTTTGGGGATGACAAACTTGTTTGTTATGTGTTTTAGCTAAACGGATTAGGCGATGTAAATAAAAGCAAGGATCTGAAGCTTGCTGACATTTACCCTAGGTCTACGTACCCTCCCACACATAAGCTAGCAAGAAGATAAATCAATTACAACAATAATTTAGCATTCAAGTCGGCCGTGTGCAGCATGACGTGTCAATTAGGACAAGTTGGTGTAGGCAGCACGGTTGATGCTCGCATCAATATTTATGAGACAACGCGATTTCAAATAAACCTACACTAGCCTACTAAGACATTGTATGGTGTAGGAGCGGGTACCTTTTAGTGACGTGTTAATGGGGGCCATTTTGGATTACTAGAAGCACTTGTGAATCTGGGATATCCTTTCTAGGAGTATTAATCATTGTTTTATGAAACCTCTGAGTGATGGCCTACATCAATAATAGCCTAGTGGTGTGACCGTCGGACTGCCAAGTCATAGATTTCGAGTTAGAACCATGTGCATATTGTATAGTTGTCACTAGCTTCAAAAACGGCAAAGGAAAACATCGTGAGGAAACCGGTATGCCTGAGAGATATTTCTCGAAGGCATGTGAAGCCAAGTCAGAGGCCCATGGGCTGCATACACAACTACAAATTCTGACACTGGGTTAGTCACTAACCACACGAAACCTGTACCTCTCCATCTCCATTCTTACAATTTTTCTCGGAATTGTAATATTTCTCGTCACATTCCAATTCTAAATGAATTGGAATCAATTTTAATCCACCGCTCGACCTTTTACACATACATGTTTATTTCATTGCAGTTTGTTAACTACCTACTTGTAGGTCCTACTTAATTCCGCCCTAGGGGAATTATAAGCGAATGTCTCACGGAATAATCTCAAGTAATTATTTGTTGTTTATCGCCCACGCCCAACAGTGGGGCAGCTGATATTATCAGATACAAATCATTTACGTAATTGTCGAGCAATTAATGCATTCCATTGTTGTATGAGATTGCGATGATAAGATTGATAAGGTAACGTTTTTATTTTGGCATGTGTGAGATAAAAGATAACTGATGAATGTATGGAGTGGTGTAACTCTGCCAATTGATGGAAGACAAACTCTTGTAACATAAATATATAGGACAGGTTCTGCCGATGGCGTAATCAAATCCTAGGAATAATTTTAAAGTGATTAGCGATAAGCTAACAAGTTAATTATTTGTAAATAGACACAATTTGCGCGAAAACCAAAAACAGTCGTCAAGTAAGTAGGCTTTACAGCTGAGCAAATTGAGACCAGTCTTAAAATATCTTCACCTAATGCACTATACCAAATTCTTCGTAATATAAAACTTACCTAAAATATTTATCTTCTACAATCAACAATGTCTTAAGTTAGGAGTGAACCGTGAACGCGTGCACCCGCTGCAGCGTCCGCCGGCGGAATGCGGCCGCATTGTGCAAGCGATGCGCCCGCTCATGCCGCACCCACACGTCGATTCACCTGCGCTTCCGTGTGTGCTTGCCCAATAAGGGCTGTTTAGACAAACCGACACCAATTTTGGCGTGAAAATTGGGAAATGGAGGGCAAAGTAGATAGGACATGACAAGGCACTTTACAGAGAGTACTACTCTAAATTTGAATTTTAGACATGTCTTTTCACATAAAGTTAAGTTAATGAACAACATTGAAAGAAGTGGATGAAATGGGGGAAGGCCTTTGCCTAACTGCAGCAGTGGGTCAGCAGCACGGGGTTAAGAAAATGTTTTAGGTAAAGTAGTTTTTATTTTCTTTTCAGTAAAAAATAGTATCGTAGGGTATAAAAATTATCTTTTTCATCCATTGCCGATCGTGTATCTCATGAACTGCGGGCCGGCGCGGGCGCATGATGCAACGCTCCCTACATTAGCAATCACGTTGATTTGTGCCATTCTGCGAGAAATAGAAAATTGTTGGAAGAAAAATTTCGTCAGACTAACAATGACTTTTACCCTACATACCGTGGTTATGCTGCGTTCCACTTGCCGCTAAGTAGGTGGTATAATTAGGTGCCTGGCTGTGTGAAAAAATTCATTGACGTAATTCGAAAATGATTTTTATCTTGACTTTCTGGTCTCATCTTTATAAGCTTGGGAGTTGGTACTAAATGAAAGTGGGAGAGTTATGAAAATTCCATTAGAAAATTGCCATTTAAAAACTACTTAGAAAATCCTGACAGAATATTTATTTATTTATATAAACTTTATTGTACACCAGATTATACATTACATAAAAAAAAAGTAATACACTACAAAATATACAATGGGCGGCCTTATCGCTTACTGCGATCTCTTCCAGGCAACTCTGGAATGGACAGTGATTTTCTGGACATAGAATGGGATTGTCTTTGGAACAAATAAAAGGTATATAAGTACAATATACTATAATAGATACACAGATAAATGCTATATAATAGAGAATAAACCAGTACCACTTTCCATCCTGGGAATCACCTCAATAACCCCGATAAGGGACCTCTCGATCACAACAGCTGTACATGCAACTATTAGATTAACTAGGCAGTTCCACTCTAAACACTATTTGCTAATTCGATCAAAAACCAAAACATATCAAAGTCTTTAGAGACTCCAAAAAGTCAAGTAAAAAGGTATAAACAATACATCACAGACAGACAAATTAAAAATCCGGAGTCACTCGTGTTAAAGCGAACAGATTACTCGTGACCCCGGTTTTTTTATTGTTTTTTTTTTTTTTCATTTCTGTCTTCTAGAAGGCGCCTTAAATTCTATAACCAGCGGATGATCAAGACACTTCCAACGATACCTCATTTCTCAAATTATGATGAGTAGTTTAGAAATTATGAGGGAACAGATGAACATACATACATACCGGTCAAAGCTTGTACTAGGAGTGGCTTTATCACTATAGTTTAATAACAATTTCTACTCACGATAACTTTATCGCTAGTCAACGCTTTGGGCGTTTAGTTACTGTTTATTGCTTCAAAGGTTACAAACTTAACAGCCACGCCCAATTTTCCGGTCTTAGGGACTGCCTTAGGTACTTTAATTCATACACAAGTAACGATAATAGGGCTCACCTTTTGCCTTAATCTCTGGCACATTGGGATTCCGAGGAATTAATTATTTTTTCTTGTAAATTCGGAGTATTAGGAAATGAAATCCAACTAATCTGATGAAAAATGGAAAATACTCTATGTTTTTAGTATATTTAGCTTGATAGGTTAAGATGTCACTATAATGAGAAGAGAAACAATGTAATTACTTAGCTAAAGTGAAAGAATAGTGTCTGATGAGTTTAGGTCAGAGACTGTTCTGATCAAAACTGAAATAAGCCGAGAATCAAAGTAAATGCTTTTATTTTCATTTAAGTGAGATGTTTTATTATATAGATCTCATATTATTATGAACACTATAAATAAATGATAACACCATTTACCTCAATCCTTCGAATCACTAACAATTTTGTCACCAATCACGACGGTCGGCGGAAGTAGCCGAAGGTAATTAGAACGCCGCGCCGTTCGGCTCGCGGTTGCGCAAGCGCATCCGTTCCCACCCGCCCGGCAAGTTACTGCAAGCCATAAGTCATAAAAATTCATAATTGTTGTACTTGAAGCTAGGTTTCCTGTGCGAATTTCGTAAGAACAAATATTTGTTTGGTAGAAAATAATAAATAAATAACAGTACCTAATTACCTAGTACCGAGGAGCTCGTGGCTAAGTAATAACTGCCGCACGGGTCGATCCATCAGTTTAAGCTACGCTTGCCGGGGTTGGTCTGTGGATGGGTGAACATCTTTACATACCAAGACTCCTCCATGCCTCGGAAAGCACGTTAAGCCGTTGGCCCCGGCTGTCATTGATGGATCTTTGACAGTCGTTACGGGTTGTCAGAAGCCCGAAAGTCTGACAACTAGTCTTACCAAGGGGGTATCGTATTATCCAGTTACTGGGTTGTGGAGGTCAGATAGGCAGTCGCTCCATGTATAATACTGGTATTCAGCTGCATCCGGTTAGACTGGAAGCCGACCCCAACATAGTTGGGAAAAGGCTAGGCAGATTGATTGATAACTCTGTACCTAATTATTTAAAAACACGAGGTGGAAGACCTAAACGTCGAAGACTTGCTTAAAAAAGTGGGATTGGTATAAGTAGTGCTATATCTCCCTATATCATATATGGTAAGAGTATCCCATTATCCCAGGATCATTTACTACATACTATTCATAAATGTTATATATTAAGTACTAGCAATACAAAACTGGCTCATTTACTAAAACCAAGTTATCAAAACCATAATCATAATACACCCGACAGCCAAGTAATATCTCAATTTTTCTGCTCACAACACCAACTTTGTTCCATAAAACATTTCTTATAGTGCAGTAATAGAATCGAAAGTCAAACCATAATAATTACTATTGACACTTAAGTGACATAACAATAGGCGGTAATAGTGTTGCGCCCACGCGCGGGAAAAAGTCACAGATTAAAAATAATAACGTTATCTGTGCAAAGCGAGCTTTACTATAAGATAACATAATATTATCTAATTGATATCTTGTTTTAGAAATAAATATCCGTAGATAAACTTATAAGATTGATTTCAGAACTTAATAGAGGCGTATATTTGTTGCGTAACATTCAACATTGATTCGATAATTTCGAAATGGAATTCATTCATTCATTCACTCGATCGAATCGAGATCGTTGGTTGGACTCGTTATTTTTCTAGGGCTGTTACTTTGCATATTCGACTTATTATTTTAGTAAATTCTTTAGTCAAAGTTCGTCTTCTTCAGTGAATTCTTATCTGAAAAAGACAATGACAAATTAAGGCTTGTGCAGACCAGCGCGACTTGTCGCGCGACGCGACACGAACAATACAATTTCTTAGAAAACTTCACAGTATAACAATAACCGGTGTCGCGTCGCGCGACATGTCGCGCTGGTCTGCACAAGCCTTAAAGCGTTAATTTTCATCACAAAGTTGGTTTGCTTTTTTCAGTGTACTGTGCTTTCATTATAACTTGTCCCGTGACGCGATTGGTAGCATTGTACTGTCAGTCGCCATTTTGAACTCTATAAGTGTTGAAACTAGGCTTTACAAGCACTGGTGCTAACATGACGGCAAGGGGCAAGTTATAGTGAACGGTCTGTAGTTATTTTCATAACTTCCACTGCATAATCTAATGACAGGTCAAAGTATAATCACTTAAATGTGTAATAGTTTCATAATTTCCTCTTTAAATAAAGATTTACAGGCGATAGAACATACTTCACTAACACGGTCTTAAGTTACAACTACTAACTTATGTGCTTATCTAGATTAAACCACATACTTAAGACTAACTTGAGAGACTCTAATTGAAAATATCATGCCTTGTGGCATATGGCGTTTAGAAAACACTAAGATTAATAAAGCTGAAGAAGAAATCTCTGAGAACTAAAATATGTAAAAGACGTTCATATTGTACAACCACATTAATTATACTAGTCCAAGCAGTCATCCAGACCGAATTACGATCAATGGCGGCCAGTTGAGACTAGCCAGTGTCGCGGGAGATATTATAGTGCACATGGCACTGGCATGTGCAGACGCAGATGCACTCATTCTTCCCTCACTCTCATAGTCCAATGGGACAGCAAACTGACACGACCGTAGAGAGACATCTATATCTACGTATACTATTAATAAAGATGAATAGTTTGTTTTTTTTGTTTGTTTGTACGTCTCTCTATCTCTGAAACTACCAGTCGGTTTTTTTTTTGCATTTTGTAGCCCAATTCTTGAGGAAGGCTATTTAACATCACGCCAGGACCCATAGGAGCCGAGTAAAACGAAAAACAGTCAGATAGAACGCTAAGCAAAAATGAAGGCACGTGCACGTGAACAAAGTCAAGGGCGGAAGCTAGTTAATTATAACACAGTTTCTTACAGCAGTGTTTTACTCCCAGTGGATGATCGTCCATGCATTTGACAAGGCATGATTAATGTCAAAATGTATGACACGTCCAGCTTACGTTAACCAAGATGGTTCTGCGAAATCTCCCGCCTTGATTTACTGAGTATGGGTAGACTGTGGCACAACCCTATGTTAGTAATTTGCGCGTCCAATAACTTGTTGTAATGACATTTACAGTTTTACACGTAATCCGACGATTTGGTGTCGCTGTTTTTCAACTGAACTG
Organism: Agrochola lota; assembly: GCA_947364205.1. Taxonomy (NCBI): domain Eukaryota; kingdom Metazoa; phylum Arthropoda; class Insecta; order Lepidoptera; family Noctuidae; genus Agrochola; species Agrochola lota. Next base: position 2,672,257 of record OX376228.1, on the reverse strand, counting down.
GTCGAGTGACGAAATCGCAGTGATCAAAAGTAACTGTGATTTAAATAACTTGCGCACGCGCATCGGGGGCTAAAGGCCTATCGCGATGTTCCCTTATATGGTCAATGACCTTGCAATGTTTAGGTAATTTAAAGTTTTGAATGCACTTTGATTCTTCAAGGTTTTATAATGGCAAAGACCTTCTTAACCACTATTTTAACCGACTCAAAAAATGAAGGTTATGTATTCTCATTTTTTTTAATAATTGCTGACATGTTTATAAATTATTCTTGGTGGCATTAAACCAGATTGGACCCTGGTCATGCTTGAGTGGGCACCTACTTTTATGCCATCGGAACCCCGTGAGACTGATTCTGACCTACTAGTTGATGCTATTAACACCTTCATTCTGTGATATGTGTCATAATTAATATAATTTTTCGAAAGTTAATTTTCAAGGTAAATAATTAATGTCATGTGGATGTTATAGTAAGAATTAGGTAGGTGTAATTTGTTGTCAGACAGGAGACGCCCATTTTCTTTTCATTTTTTGTCCACCTATTAGGAATCTGGGGACTCCACAGACAGAAAAACAGACTGAGGGTATTCAATCTCTGCTGCCATACATTTTAGACTGACTCCACTCCGATTCAATTTACCAGAAACAGAACCACCAAACAAAATAAAATCCACACAAAACTTCACTTACCTACCGCCAAACAACTAAGTTCGTGAACCGATCAAGTATCGATAACAACAAAGCACTAGAACGTTAGTTCTGACGATAATATCGACGTGTCACTACACTAGTAGAACTAGTGAGCTGTTCACTGATTGTTATCTATGAAATAGAACTGGGGTAAAAACTAGACTGTGATTTCTTGTTAACGGTATGAAAACTATCACGATTAGGAGAATTGTCCCAAAATAGTGACGGGTTTTGTAATCCTAAAAGAACCTGTTGTAATTTTAGAAAAGCTCCTGTATGTGTGTACAAGTTGACATTTGTCCTCATGGTTTTCTTAATGAAACCTCCCTAAATATAGGTATTTTGTGACATTTACTGAAGCTTTCTAAACTAAAACCGAAACCGTCTCTTTTAGAGGTCAGAAAAGATAAAGCATGAAATTAATCTCCTTGCTGATGACGTTTATCACCCAGTCAACACTAAATTATTCATGACATAACTTTGCATAAATCTGCTCCATCCAAAAACGAATTTGTTATAGTGTCCGCCATACCACGTAAATCCAGAAACTCCTATACTTCCTAATGAACGCACAACCATTCCTTTGAACGCAGTAGTTGGCAACAAGCCCAAAGCTCTAGGAAAAGCAGCATTAGTCAAACAAGTTCATATAATTTACTCTCCCGGCTCTAAGCAAATGTGGCTGCCAATCAGGAGATGGCAACCAAGTAAGACCTTTGCAAGCTCCCCTAGCGTGTGTTTAGTTGCAAAATAACTTGGCTAATAAATAGTGATTTGAGTCGGCATTCGCTCTAAAACGTCGTCATGGAAACGGCAAAAGGCGGGTCTTGTGGCCTGCGCTGGCGCACCTAGTTGGAGACGCAAGTTTGGAGATACAGCGGGGTGTAGAACGCTGTTATGGTGACGACGTCATTCCTTTCTATGCATAGCATGATTATCAAATCCATTGATATTATTCTTGTAATATCTTCTCCCGTGCCAAAATATTTAATACCTATAGTTTTATGATGACGCTGGTAGTTCAAGGGAACCGTATAGGTACTTTAGAACTCATGGACGTTGTTGCCAACCTTATCTAAAGTTTTTGATTCAGAGTTTGTCGAAGCAATGTTAAATTTTTGGACCACTCTTGCTTGCTGGTTAAATGTGGGTGTGCTATAGGTACACCTATGGTTCATCCTTCGCAGTGGTAGGCAACCCACACATGCACACAAACTTGTGAGCTCTAGTACCTATGAAATCGCACGTTTGCAAGTTCGAATATCGACGACAACAGACTAGTCTCCTACTACACTAACCGTTGCTCGCGTCATTCGCGTCATTTTATAATCATCCTAATCTTATTTTTTTTTTTATAAACCGTGTCTGTAGAATGAATATTTAATTTCATCCACACTATAGAAACTATACCACATCCTAACATAAGTTCTATAGCAGAAAACAAGTGTGATGTAATGTTCTTATGTTGTCTTCCTTGCTCAGGTCTTTTTGATATATCTCATGACGTAAAATTATTCATACCACCGCTTCTACCTTACGCCATACATCAGCTATCATTAGCGCTCGGGGCAAGCGACATAGCCTACGTTACTATGTAAACTGTACGCTGGCAATCTGCATAACACATGCCAAGAAAAAACGGGTTACTGTACTCTGTGACACATGCTCACGGATCTCTGTCACGGCTAATGTGATGGGCTTTGTTGAGATAAGTAGATGCTGTTCTGATTGAGATGTACTGATTGTGGAGATACTTGTGTTCAACGGCATTTGTTTTAACATTGGATGTTGGCTAGCTGATATTGATTATTTTAAGGTATTCCATTTAGAGCACCGATTTGAACCGCAGTTGAGCGAACCGCACCAAAGCTGTTCCAATTTCGGCACCAAATTTTTTAAGAGATTTTGTTAGGTAAGATGGAAGTTGAAGTATGACGTGACAGTCTTTAGATTTCGTCTTTTGATACAAAACTATATGTCATCTCTGGGTTAGGCCCTTTCTTTACCGGGAAATATTGTAGTGTAAATGCTTATTATAACTCGTTGATCTTCCCCGAAGGACCCTGGGAAATTAATCTCTGAATCTCATTTCTCAGAAGGATAATCGTAGTATGATAGCATCTGTGTAAAGGGGTACCAGGAACGCCAACTGTAAAAGATTACGCCCTGTATTTTCCTTTTGGCGACTAATATTATGATCGTCGTGAAGATTAAAAATTTAACTATGCTGAAGACTCAGTCTTCGAATTTAAACAATTTTCTATTTTATTGCCATAAATAACAAAAACATAAATGCGCAATGCACATAGCGTTTACATCCTTTAACAAAATGATGAATCGATCGATGAAGAACGACCGGAAATTCACTTGCAGAACTTTCTTTTAAATATCTCCAATTGGTTACAAGAAACGGTCGTAAATACTAGCTTTTTTAAACGTTTAATTGTGAATCATACAAGGAAAGTATTAAAAGGTGTTATAGGTGATAGTGTGAGAAAGGTAATGACTTATTGGAAAGTAGGGAGCGAAAATTATGACGCAAAACTTTTATGCAAGTCATCTTTTACTTTGAGCTGTAGAATGTGTAAAGTATGAGTCAGTCTTCAGTTGTATAATGGATGGGCCAGCAATATGTCACTATTGTATAATGGACAGTAGATTATTGCCATCAAAGACAGCTTGCTATTCATATCATTCCGTAAACGTATCGCTTAACATGAGCTGTAATGATCGCGACTAATATCGGTCGTAGAGAAAATGGTTTGATTACTAGGCTCGTTCGGCGCGTGGCCAAAATTTGAACAAAAACCTCCATCTTGTTTTTTTAATACAATGTCAGTGTCAATTCCACAAATGCTTACCAACAACGCTCCCCTGTCAATGTCATTCAGAAGCCAAAAGAGCCTTGTAGCATTCTACAACCAGGTAGCAGGGGTGCCAGACGTACGATAATTATCGTACATGTACGATAATTTGGACACCGGTACGATGTACGATACAATATGTATTATCGTACGCAAAAGTAGGATAATTTGCTACCCTCCTCCGAAGTGGGAAGAAACGATTCAGCATAAATAATGCGATGAAAACCAGAATAAGAAACAAACTTGCAACAAAAAGTGTTAAAGGGGCTTTACTTTCAGCGCAATGCGTAGAAACTCAATCAAAAGAATGCTGTTATGGTTTTAAAGCAACTGAAAAATTATGTTATGTACTTTTCTAATTTCTTAACTTTCACAACTTCCTAAAATTCCTATTCTATTTCTAATTTTGCGAACTAGCTACGCGTTCCGCACGGCTCTGGCAGTTGTTGTACGATAATTTTTCGTCTGGTAGGATAATTTTTCGTCTGGTACGATAATTTTTCGTCTGAAACGATAATTTTTCGTCTGGTACGATAATTTTCGAATATTAATACTATAATTCACTTGCACTCGTCTGGCAACCGCCCATAGTAGAATATTAGTATATCTTTTCCATAGGTATGCAACTAAATACCTTTTAAAATTGCCAGTTTCAAGAGATACGGAGCGATATATTGTAAATAAAAAATACAGATTATTTTTACCCAAGAAGCAAAGTAGATGATGTCTGCAGTAATAAATTGAACTGTTAACTTTATCTCGATGTATTCAGCACATTTTTTACAAACTTATCTTAGCAAATGGAACCATTTTAACATACGTATCTGTAGGTGACCTTAAAAAACTAGAATAGTGAGACACAACATTAATATTTCATGTATTGGGAATGGCCTTTACAACAACGCATCGGGTATTCAGAATTAAAAAAAATCTTGCATTGAAATGATTATATGAATTTTAATGCAGGCTGCTGAGGCTAGCCAGATTCAGTAGTGGAAAAGATTTTGAAAGAATTTAACGGAAACCAAAAACTTTTACCTAAGACACCAGTTGAGGGCGCAGACATAAGTGCCAAGTTGCAATAGCTTTCAAAGCGTTTCGTATTTCTACGACGACTTTCAACGGGATTGTAATTTTCATACTTATATCCACTACGTTTTTGACTTTTCTATCATCGTGATCGCTGATAAAATGTTACTTCTAAGGAACTCCTAGGAACTCAGGAAAAAAAATTGAGCCCAAAACAGACCCGGAGAATAACTTGGATTAATTCCCCTGAGAAACACATACAACTTAGCCTACATCCCTTCCATAAACTAAATAGCTAACGCGTCTTAAAAAACACGGATCCACACATGAACGCAGGCGCAAGCGGTAAGTGTCCCCGCGACTCATAAAGTACCTTTTATCTCGCGTCCAATTATCGGCCAGGATCCTGGACAATGAATAAGGACGCTATTTTAAATGAATTCAAATTAACATGCTTTTAGCGGACCGCACACGAGAGAGATAAACAGGATCTGTTTACATTATCTCCGGATTTTTACAAATGCTGGAACCCTAGTGTATCTATACATATAATAAAAAATAGTAACGAAGTCAAAACTGTACATTGAATATTTTTGAAAAAAAGTTATTGCTGGTGGTCTGATGCCAAAATTTTGTTTTTAGAATGTTTGTCTGGATGTATGTTCCGGATTGGCACAAAAACGGCCGAACTGATTTGGATGCAATTTTGCACACAGGTAGTTCACCTGGATTAACACATAGGGTACTTTTAATCTCAGTAGTACGTTCCCGTGGGATATTTACCGTCATTGCGCGGGCGCGGGCCAAGCCGCGGGCAAAAGTTGGTTTTTAATAAATAGATGAGCTTTAGTTCTTATTATCTCTGTTATCGATCTTGTTTATTGGTTGACTTTTGATTCTTGAGACGATATTAATTGTTGTGATAACGGTCTGGTCGGCTGTGGGTAAGATATTTGGTCAGGTACGTCGTGGCGCCAATGTTAATGTTATTGGAATTCTTTTACTAGATTACTGCGGCAAGCATTTGTTTTTTGTTTATTTATTAAAACTTTATGCATAAGTAAAAAAAAATACAAAGACGGACTTCATGCGTGAGGCATTTTCTACCATCAACCTTAGGATGAGGCAGAGAGAAAACATTTTTATATTTTGTGTCCTTAACTATCTTTAGGATCACGTATATTTTTTAATTGTTCAACTGGCTACTTTTGACTTTCATCATTTTCATCTTATTCCTCAATCTGCCTAGCCTTTTCCCAACTTTATTGGGGTCGGCTTCCAGTCTAACCGGATTCAGCTGAATACCAGTATTTTACATGGAGCGACTGCCTATCTGACCTCCACAACCCAGTAACTGGGTAATACGATACCCCTTGATAAGACTGGTTGTCAGACTTTCGGGCTTCTGACGACCCGTAACGACTGTCAAAGATCAACGAATGACAGGCGGGAACAACAGTTTAACGTGCTTTCCGAGGCACGGAGGAATCTCGGATGGCGTCTTATTCCTAATCAATTCAAAATATTCTAGAGATGGCTTCCAGATAGTTTCCAATTAGATACAGCTTTTCATAGGTTGGCCGTTACTGCCAGTTTTCCTGATATCATTTCTTACTTGCTTATTCTCTTTCATTTGGGAATAATAATTTGTCAATGCAGTGATACCCTAGTGGTGTAACCTTCGGACTGCCAACTCATAGGTCTCGACTTTGAACCCAAGGCACGCCCCTCAAACTTTACGGATTCATGTGCGTATTGTATAATTATCGCTTGCTTCAAAAACGGTGAAGGAAAAACATCGTGAGGAAACCGAAATGTCTTAAAACCAAAAATTCGAAGACATGTGATATTTGCCAACCAGCATTGGGCCCGCGCGGCCCACTCCACCTGACAGAGAGGAGGCCTGTGTCCCAGTAGTGGGAACAATATAGGATTATTACGTATGTTGTTACTTTAACACCTGGCTACTGAACCGATTTAACTTGACTATACCGCCGAATTACTCACGGCTATACGAGTAGGGCAAGACCAAAGAAACGATGCATGGACTGTGTGGAAGATGATAGAAAGGGGGTGACTATCGAGATGACGACTGATAGAGAAGTGTGGAAGAAAGGGACATGTTGCGCCGACCGCTGATAAATTAGGATATGCGCAGGAGAATGATAATATTACTTGGAGTTAGGGTTGCCATCCGTCCGGGTTTCCCCGGATTTTTCCTAGTCTAGAGGGCATCCGGGGAGCGTCCGGGCGGGGCTTCATTTGTAGTCCGGGTTTAAATTTTTTACAAAAGTCTTGGGTCGCCCGCGACTCACGCACTGTGCCCGCACGCCGCGATCAACCGACTAAATAATATTACCGAATAAATAATTCTAAATTATTATTAAAACAATTTGTAACAAACTGTAATAAGATTCTGTTTTGTTAGGTACATTTAAAATGATGATAAAAGATGACTAAATTTAATTTTACGGTCTGAAAAAAAAAAAAAAATACATTTTTAACTGTTTTTTATTACACTGACTATATTTAAAAAACCTTTTGATATGTCCGGGTTCTGGGCTCTAAAATCCAGGGTTTTCACGCGTCTTGTCCTGGTTGCCATATTTTAGAGATGGCAACCCTACTTGGAACGAACTGTCAATATTGTCACACCCTTCAAACTCACGTCACCTAAGCGTTGACGGTGAGATTCGTACAGAATTTGATCGGCTGGTATAACTCTCTATTCAAAATCCAAGGCAAAGGCTGAATTAGGATAATGAGCGAGTAATATAATACCCAGTGTCGGCATCGTTTAGTTCGTAGAGCTAGCGATCAGCTGATCCCCTTAAATCGGCTTACCGAAGTTACCGAAGGCATTAACTGAGTCACAAAGTCTTTGGTAAAATGCTTTGAATTTAACCCGTGGGTGGTGTTGGGTATAATTGTCATTGCAACCACACTGTGGAGTGTGGCCAGAGATCCTAAACTTGGTAGGAAACTATCACGGATTTTCTTGTGGATCCTTTGTAAAACAACGAAGGGCTCGTTGTGTCTTAAAAACGCATTAGTCGGGAATGGTCTGATTTTTAACTACTACTCCTTAAAGCTTGAAAGTTTATTTTAAACTTAAAAAAAATGGTACTTACTTTTCTTAGTGCGAATTGTAACTAGATCATCAAATTCACAATTATAAATCCATCTCACTAAGCTCATCTCACCAAATTACCTCATTTCGCTAATTGACCCTAAATAACCGCCAGAACTTCAACAAAAGTGCTAACAACGATCCAAACAACAGTAGTTGCAACAACGCCCATCTCGACAAAACAATACTCTCGATAGCGATCAGTAGGATGAGCGGCGCGCGCGCAGGATGCTCTCACAGGCCGGAAGTGTCGCGCTGTCACAGACAATGGCCCATTGTGGACAGTAATTACCATGCCGGATCCTACGTCACTACAATGTGGCCCGATTTGAATGGGAGCTCGATTGTAGAGGTGTGGGATTCGTCAGTTTTTTTGTATGAAAATTGTGCAGGAAATGAACGATATGATGTAATTGACGTGAATTGTTGAGTCTTTTGATATTATTTCTCTGTGTCAGTTGGCAACTAGTAACTATACTAGCTCCAAAGACTTTATTAGCATGACAGGAGAAAACCTCTGAACCCGGCCAAAGCCTTCAGTACTACTTATAACGCTAGGTCATGTTACTAGAATTCTGTCAGGCTGAGGAATATAATTAAGGGGGATGCCCTAAGGTAACCCAAGAAATTTAAATTTTCTTACGTTTTTGCAATTTGCAGGTCAGTGTCAGTTTGTATATTGATTAAAATATGATTCGCGACCGTAATAAATATCGCTTCTCAGAATTATAATCATTCGAACCAGCAATGCAACTGCTTCAGTTAGAATTGGCCTCAAATGTCATGATTTCATGAAATAGTCATTTATTAGGGTAATATGAACTTAGAGAGTTGTATTGATGAATTTTATGATTATAATTCTATAAATAAATATTTGATACGGCCGCTAATCATATTTCAATCAACATACAAGCTGACCCTGATCTGCAAATTGCAAAAAACGTAAGAAAATTTTAATTTCGTGGGCTATCCTGGCGATTTCGACTTAACGAAAGCCTCTACCTCGCTCTCTCTTCTAAATGTACATATTAATATCGTCTTGGTGTTGCTATGAAATCCTTTTTCAGAAGTATGCCCTACTTGATACGCTACACGTTACAAAAATTAGGACGGCGATTAAAACGTGTACATTGTGTAGTCACCAAACGCATTCACTTCCATAGTGTGCACCCTTCCTTAACATCAAATTATGGTTGTCTTATTACAATACAATACGCAATCAAGCATCGAATGTTGTCGTATGTTATGCGCGTGCGCTTATGTTATCAATTAAAGGCAGTTTAATTTGGAGCATGTGTGACCTGAGGTTTGAAAAGAGAATAGGGAATGTTTGAAAAATGTGGGGAAGATAAGACTGTTAATGTTGGTAGAACAAAAAAGAAATATACAATTTCAGTGTTGCTAGTTTAGAAACTTGTTCCGGAACCATCGCCATGAAATCATTAATTTTTTCGATTAAATAACATTGCCACACCTTTTCTTTCAACATCAACAAATCTACAATTACAGAACATTATAAAATGAAATTACATTTTTACAATTATTACATCAAACACTTTCTCTTGAAAGCGAACTATCGATAACAGTTCATCGTATTTAAATATAAATCATATGGCCCATGGGCGGTACTCAAAGTCATATATAATCGAAATCGATTAAAAAATCGAATTTATTCAATCAATTCGAGTTTTCGCATCGATTGAGATCTTTATCTATCGAATGATTAAACTCTTGGATGTCATCGTGCATGTTTCTTCAATAAGAAAGTTTATTTTATTAATAAAACGGACTTTTAAATGCCATGCGTGTGGTATGTATTGCATGTCGATGTTAATTATGTTTTTATCTTACCGTATTTTTTTTGTAGGTACAGCTGCCATCAAAATAAACAATTTCGCCTTAGGCAAAGCGTCAATCTTACCTCAGTAATTTAAATTAACACCCCATGTAAAGTAATCTTTCAGCTGATATGGTGAATAAAACAAAAAAGTTTTCGATTCTACACGAGGTGCTTCTGCAAAATAGTTGTACATACTTACATTCTGACCAAAGACTGTCGCCCAACTTCATCATAATGCCTGGACTTTTGATACTTTCTCATGAAAACCTATCTAAGGCAAGAGAGAGACTATAAACCCCATAAACCAAAGACACCACCAGACCTGCTATAGAAACTGGCCATAAAAATCTACTATATCCATAGTTTCAGCACTCAAACGCGTAAAACCCACGCTGATATTATTAAAAGAGTGAATGATAAGCAAGCGTTTGGTGTTTTGTGATGTACGTAGCGATTGCCATCAGCTATTCCTATGTTTATGGGGTTTTTATGGGAGCCTCGCACATTGTCAACACCTGTTATCGATTGAATGTCAGAACTTATTATTGCTTGACGGTTGTTGATAAAGGCGAAAAAGTATGGATGAGAGAGAGAGAAGTAATTGTAGCAGCTGCTATCGTATACGTAATACATATGTTGACGAAACATTTATAAGAAAGTGTTGTCAAAAATATGCCGTCAAAGAAAGACGATCCAAAGGAAACCTCTTATAAGAGAACATCAGAATGATGTCAAAACTTCCAGCGTTATAGTCAACTCAGTGCAATTAGCTGAGCTTGACCTTCTTTCAGTCATCGTAGTTGATCTAACATAAACAGCTGCAGATGTCAATCTTGATACACGTTTACAATGCTGCAATAATAACGGGGGATATCAAGTAAACAATTTACATCTATCGTCTCAAATACAAACGAATCTAGCTCTCTATTTCCGAACCGAACCCAACTGTATCAATCCATAATAATTTACCATTATCGCCGACCAACACGCAAATATGAAACTCAATCATAACAAACCAATAACTCAATGGGAAATCAAACTAACTCCCGTTGCTCAAATAAATCTCGCGATTTCCCCAACAGAACGAATTAAGGGAACAACGGTCTTCATACAATCTACATGTAACCGCAGCCCAGTTTAGACGTCGATCCGAATCGGCCGGCGGCGCAAGCGCACCGCTAGGCAAGCAAAAACTATAGATATCACCTTAATATTGTAATGCAAACAAAGCTGGAGGAAATGTGAATGGTTGTGGTGCGAGGTGGGAGCGAACAGCGCTTGATGTAAAATTGGTTTGGATTTGTCGTCTGAGAGTTTCAAGCTGTGATCATCTTTCTGCTGTGTTTCTGCAAATAGTTTTGGTAATTAGTGTTGGTGTGCTGTAACGATAATGCCAGAAATAACATCCAACCCTTTTGAGAGCTCAAAAATCCACATTATCCACCCAAAGCAGCAGGTGTTGCTAATGTATTTAGAAGTTTATAAGCCTATGTCTGTAAGATAAGATGATGTTGCGTAAGATAGTAGACAGTTCTGCAGCAAAACTTCCAATGTTAACATCTCTACTTGATGGCTATTTTTAAGTGTTTATTATTTGAGGGGTTTGGCGCTGATAGTCGAAATACAGGCTTTCTCCTAGTTCAGATAAAGATATCTAAGTCATTTGTAACAAGAAAATATAGCCTATAAAAATGTTTATTGAACTTTATTGTCATCGTTGATTTTGCTTTCTCTAGCCAACGTTGTTTTAACAATGTCACTTGGTTCACCTGATACACTGTTCTCATATTTACGACCATTTGCAGGAATTTCCGTTCAACCTGGCGATTTATCCGCAATTTCCTCCACTTGCACCCCAACCACGGGGGTCAATCCGTCACAGGCAGTGACTTCGACACCGCTATCTGCAATTTTTGTTACGCCAGTACATACCGCGGTTCTATTTCCACCGTTTGCTCCATTTATGTGTTTTATGCTTCATTGCCCACTATTCTGAACGACTACGGTTGAAGAACCGTTATTGTAAATTTCCAATATTGTGATAGCGGGAGTAGTAACATTTTCATAAAATAATTAAGTCATAACTTTGTATTGAGATACGGTTATGGAGAACACCTGGGGTTGGACAATTTCTAATCTGGTTCCAGTTTTAAAGCTGGTAGTTGCTTGAAATTGTCGGGCTTAGAGACCATCCATTTACATTTCTGAAGTAAGCTTCCATTGAAGGCTTTTCCTTTAATGGACGTCTCATAAAAACATAATATTATTATGACTGAACGTTCCACGACCATTGTTGAAAAACAGTACCATATATTCAATGATTTCGATGAAGCAGAGACGAGGACAGCACAAAATAACACTTGGGATACTCTTGATGAAATGAACCACAGGTACTATTCATCCCGATGTCACCAACCGCATCCTCCATAATTATAAAGCTATTTTCCTGCCAATGCTCTATATTTATAATAACAAACATAGTATTATGAAGACGGACATGCATCGACTTGGTCTACATACGGCGTGCGTCGCCACCTACGAAGACTGCCACGCCCTTTAGCGTCAGGGATGTATGTCACTTCGCTAAATGGAGCTGATGATCCGAGTCAGTGGTTACTGACACTTGGGACGCTTTCATGGTCATCGCTGTCTTTGATTATTATCAATAAATCACTATCGATGCCATATTGGATTATTCAAAGCATCATCTCTGTTGCTTTTGTGGTACATGAGGACTAATATTTTAAACATAGTTTTCTTTTTTCTCCTTTCTTAAATTTTCTTTGAAACACAGCTACTGCTGTAAGATCTTCAGAATAAATGTAAGTAATAAACGACCTCTAATTTGCTAGTTCACATGTCATGTGCTAAATACTCAAAAGCTACATTGATACTCCGTTACCATAGCTCTCATTTATACCTAAAATAAAGAATCCAAAATTACCTGATAAAGTGGTAACTGGCAACCCTAACCTGCGCACGCGCAAATAGCCCAAGTGACACGAACGACACCGCAATCTCTGATTAACACGGAACGGCTAATCTCTGAAACGCGGACGCAGAGTTGCCAACCTAATGGATTACCCCGTAAATGGGGTAACACACCCAATTATAGGGTGTACCCGTCAGGTACACGCGCTGGTTATCATGGCTTATAAACTCGAAATTAAACAAGCAATGGGGATTGCGATTACCACAATGACGTGTGGTCTGGTTAGTTTTATTGAGGTTCCGGATCTGAACAAGATGAATCAATATTCAATATATAATATGTTAAGATAAAGTTAGTTAGTATGTTTTTAACTTGACGATGTTGAATGAAAGAACTTTTCTGGAAGCATATTGAATACATAACAACAGCCACCTAAATTAGATTATTTCATTGGACAGCAAACTTTGCATTTGCAACAGATTTTTTAAATTGGTCATTTCAATATGGAGGTTTAAGCCCCAAAAGTCGAAATAACCGTGAATATTAAAATTAGATAAGCTATCTACAAAGCTGGAGTTTTAAGAATACTTCGTTCAGTACTTACCTACCAATATTTTTTTTAAATAAGTTTTGTTTTCTTGCTCGGTCCTCACGTTCCGTCTACCCACTTAAAATAAATCATTCCTCTTCCTTACCCAGGGTTCTTGATCCATTCCCCCCCGATAACCCCAGGGTGATGTGCCCGCGTGCGTGAGGTCCATAACTCTAGGGATAATCGCTGCGCCCGCGCACCGTGGGCGACAAACCTACATAACGGTGTTAAATGCTGTGACACTGAAGTTTGACTTGTGTCGGGGATTATAATGAAGGTAGTTGAGTGAGGGGGTGAAAGGGGGGATAGTTGTAGCTGTCAAGTTAGTATAGTCGTTAAGTTTATGGCTAATTTATGGTTTGGAACAGGGTTTTGAAATTTTATGGATATTAGATACTGTGTTGAAGGGTTTTTATCATAAACATAAGAAAATTGTTAGAAGTGAATATTTTCGGTTAAAAAAATAATTGGTGGATTCAAACCTCAATTTTAGCGGTAGGCGCACGGGAAGACTCTAATTAACATTAATTTAATGCTTATTTCTCCCCCAACCTTAGCCATAACCTCCAATATTGGCCCAACACGCCAACCACCCAATCATCTCGACACCCAACGGTACAGACTGCATGACAAATCTATAATGTGCCAACTACGACCCGACCACTTCACATGAGCCCTACCCTGAACCAATTTACCACCATCTTGGAGCCAATGAGGGGTCATCCTGAGCTGGTTTTGTCTGTTAAAGGTGTAAGGCTAATTGTTTCGAGTTCCAGCACTAGATTTATGACGTCACGAACGATGCGACTTCCGGGCCTTGAGAGTGTTGCTAACCTGTGCATCATTAGCAGGAACCAGACATTAGGATTTATATCGTTTGTATTTTAATGATGGGTCGAAATGCGAAAGGAATAAGTACTTATATTTTATAGGAGGAATGTTTCAGCTGAGTTATTTCTTTAGACATTGCGAAATTGAAAGCTGAGGATACGACATGATGTCACAGACCTCTAAGCATTCCGATTTTGAATTTTTATTTCCACCTAACGACCAGACTGAAAAAAGGCTTACCACAAAATGTCACGGAATTTGCAAGTATTTAATGTACTTATTTGTAATATATTGAAAGACTGGAAAATCTTTCAGAATAGCCTTCTCACTTCTCAGACGCGTGAAAAAAAAATCATAACGAAAGTATTCGTAGTGTGCGCGCCCCGAAAGCAGGCCCGCGGAAAATTGTGGAACTACTTTATTTTTAATGCAATGACATAGACATTAGCCGCGTCAAAGGGACTTCAGTGGTGGCGCGGACAATAGTATTAAATTCAAATGCAGTAAAGTCAACCAAACTGTCAAACTACTCAAAAAATTTAGTTCTAAATGCTGAAATACAATTTTATAGACACATATAAGATATATGATATATTCTGAACAGAAATTAACAGTCGGCAAAATTCAATCAACCAGCAATTGACTTTCCTACCCTTAACAACTGTCAACACAATAATAATAATAACTCAAACAACTATTAGTGGAACCATAAATTTAAGTTCCTACAGCTTTCTAATAATTTTATCATTAATTTTACTACTCAATAAATAGTATCGCGAAGTGTATAGTTTGCTTCGTTGGTCCAGTAGTCGCAAGCGCTGGTACTGAGTATTAGGTTCTAGATTCGATTCCCAGGTCGGGCAAAGTGTTATTGGATTTTTCCATCTGTAATTTTTCCATCTGTAATTTCTCAGTAGTAGGGATTACAAGCGTTATGTGTATGTTAAATGTATTAAGAGAGTAGTGGTGGCGCAGTGGTAACGGCCTCGAGTTACGAGTTCAGGTCGTGGGTTTGAACCCAGGCAGGCGCTTTACTTTGTGTAAATAATTTCTTCACCACTGCTCTCAAAATGGTGAAGGAAAACATCGTAAAGGAAACCGACCAAGAACCAAAAATTCGAAAACATGTGACATCTCATCAACCCGTACTGGGCCCGCGTGGTAGATAGAGTACAGCCCACTCCCTCTCGAAGAGAAGAGATCTGTGACCCTGCAGTGAGAATATTATACACTGATTTTGCAAATAGTATCAATGAAAGTTTTCCCAGCTCAATGCGCAAGAGTTCCAAGACCTCATATTATTTATTCAAACATTTAACTAACGCCATTCCATAAAACTTAGACTTAAATTAACATAACGGAAACCTATAAATTTTTACACAGATAACTGTGGAATTAAATAGCTTGATAAATATGGTCGTGTTGAGATGCAAATAAATGTAGGTATGTTTTCAGTATTAATTGAATTTTATAACTTTTAATAGTATGGTGTAAGACGAGTCATATTCTGCCTTGGCGGTTTATTTAAACGTACTTTTGTGGTACCGCTATAATTTATAACCATAGATTATTTTAACCACACACCGCAGCTAGAGAATAATAACTATTAATACAGGCTGACCAGCACTCGTATTGCGTAACACACGCTCAATCACAATCCCAGAGTTTGGAAGGATATTGCATTTCAATGCTTCATAAATTTAAAAACAACGAAAATAACGCAATGAACGTGGTTGAAATGTCAAAATGAAACCTATTGCGACTAGTTGTCATTTTATGTGTGTTACGCAGTTACCAAGCTGGCAAACAAACAAACTAAATTAGTTATAAAAACCACCTTATCAATCGTCTTCTAATATATAAAATTCTCGTGTCACAATGTTTGTAACAAAACTCCTCCGAAACGGCTTTACCGATTCTTCTGAAATTTTGTATGTATATTCAGTAGATCTGAGAATAGGACGTAAACTATTTTCATACTAAGTGATAAGGGTGGTCAAACCCAATTTTTTTGTTTTTTTGTTTTTGGTTAATTTTTTACCACGGTATTAAAAAATACATACAACCCTTAGGTAGGTAGGTAGGTAGGTAAGTATGTAGATAGGTAGGGTAGGTAGGTACTCAATACTCAATATATTTATTTGCGTTCCACAACGTTAACATACGTGGTACATTATAAAATATACATAATTTTAGATCATTGTGGACCCTGTCGGGCACAGCACATCAGACACAGATAGGACAGAGAAAGAGGGCTAATATTATATTATTATTTGAAAAAAGTAAAATATAAGTAAATGTTTTTCCACTACTCACTTCCACTTTAATTTATTTATTATTTTTGGTATTTATTTTTAATTATTGATTTAATTTTTCATTAAAATATTCATTAATATTATAATAGCATTTATGGATTAGGTATTGTTTTAGTTTATTTATAAATATATTTAATTTTTGTTCTTTTTTAATTACTTCTGGGAATTTATTATATATTTTAACTGTCATTACTAAATTGCTTGTTGAATGCATTTTCAGCTTAGAGCCACCAGGTAGGTTTAGTCTATTTTTGTGTCGTAGTGTATATCTAGTTTGCATGTTTTCTCGTGTAGTGAATAATTGTTGGTTGTTTCTAACAAATTTGCATATTTCTAATACGAGAGGGAAGTGTTAAAAGTTTGTGTTCTTGGAAATGTGGTTTGCAGCTGTCTGTGTCTTCTATGTTAACTAGGATTCTGATTAGTCGTTTTTGTAGTGTGAAAAGTGTAGGTGCATGTGTACTGTTTCCCAATAATATTACGCCATAGCTTAACCATGCATATGCATAGGCATAATACGTAACCAGGGCTGTCTGAAGGTTAGTGGGTTTTTAATTTCGAGGAGGGCATAAGCAAATTTTGATAATTTGTATCTATGGATAGACCGAGTAGGGAGAATTCTTGTACTGTCTCTATTTTTATGTCATTGTAAATAAAATTTATACCTAGCACCTCTAAATTTATATCTAGAGGTGCTTTTTGGCGTGGGTGGAAGGACATGATTTTAGTTTTATTAAAATTAATCTCGAGGTAGGTAGGGTAGGTAGGTAGGTAGGTAGGTAGGTATGTAGGTAGGGTAGGTAGGTAGGTAAGCAGATAGGTAGGTAGATAGGTAAGTAGGTAGGGTAGGTAGGGTAGCTAGGTAGGTACGCCGTAGATAAATACTTAGTGCTACCCGTGCGAAGCCGGGGCGGGCAGCTAGTATATATATATTTTTTAAATCCTGACTTACTCGCTGATTGACTCTGCAGCACCCAGCCTAAACGCTTGGACCTAGAAAGCTGAAATTTTGCACAGAGTTTTCCTTTATGATGTAGACAATGAAAAGGCACGGATTTTTCGGAATTCTCACGGAACGGACGAAGTCGCTGACAAAGTGCTAGTAGGTACATAATATATCCAACTTTTAGATAAAAAAATCTATCAATCTGCTTAGCCTTCCTTCAACTTTGTTGAGGTCAACTTCCAGTCTAACCGTATGCAGCTGAACACCAGTATTTTACATGGAACGACTGCCCATCGGATCTCCTGTTCTTAGACTTTTAGACTAAAAAGGAGTCTGAAAAAGCAGAAACAACTGCATAATCAAAATTACAGAAACATAACATCTCATAAAATCAATTTTCATAAGGACCACGACCTTTGGGTACCGTTGGAACATAAAATAGGTGTTAAGTAACAATAATTGCCAACGTTGACCCCGAGCTGCGTGCGGTACGAAATGCGCACAAACTCATAAAAGCTCTTGATGTTTTAAGCAGGATTATTAGCCTAAAATAGTACAACAAGTATTGAGAACTTTGCCATTCACCAGTAAGAGATGTCACTGGTAATAAAATGTCGAATAAATCGAGTATCGGGCTTTTAGCATTTATGTTAGGGTCTTAATTATAGGTAGCTATTAATCGATGCTGAATTTTAAGTTTGTCTGCACATAGTTATGTGCAAGAGAATTAACATTCAGAGAATAGGGATGATGCCTGGGTAAAAAAAATGAAATTCTAATTAGTCCGTCAGTTAGATAATAAGAAAATGTTAGACACGTATTTTTTGCTTTATCATATTAATCAAAAATTACTTAGATAAAACGCATTTTATGTTTGGGGAGTGGGGGTCGATACGTCACTAGTACGTATAAAATCTACATACTCGTGACGTCATGGCACATTTTACCTCTATGTATCGCCGTAATCTTTAGATTACGTAAAAAAAGAAAAAATACGTGTCCAATGTTTTTTTATAATCTCAAAGACGGACTAAAAAAAAATTTTTAGTCATCATCCCTATTAACAGTCGGTTCATGAACCGACTGTTAATTCTCTGTAATAGTTCATAAACAATCTCTTGAGAAGATTACACAATTTTTTTAACAATAATCACAATTTATTGTATCTATTCGAATCAGTATTATTGCCAGTCGAGACGTTAGTTACATCTCTATTCAATAGAACGCGTAACCATGCCAACGGAGATTATGACGTAATGTAGATCGGTGCGCGCGCGCATTTGAACTCTCAAATCAAATCGTTTGCGGAGACGGCGAAAGTTATGCTATAAATCAAATTAAACCATGTTATTGTCAATGTCTGTACATTAATCAGTTTTGTAATGTATTATTTATTTGAAGCTGAATGGAATGTTCTGTCTCTCTCCAGCGCAAGCGCAGGAAAAAGTACAATTTGATATACGAGTTTCGTAAGATAAACACTAAATTAGATTAGACTTGAATTACACTTACATAATTTGGAAAGTAATAAAATACAATTATTCTGCAATTACCGACTTCCGAAATATAAATAAATCAATGCAATTATTTTACAATCAAACAGAATAAATACTACTGACGTTTTGCGTGTTAGAAATAAACCGAGAAAATAATTTAATATTTATTTTACTGGTCAACTTATTTCCTACTATAATCATTATCAACAATTTCTAATCAAAATTAAACATCTGACCAATAGCGACAGTTCGTATGCATAGGTATCGTCATCGAACCGATAAACCGGTACTTGCAGAATATTACGGCAATTGCTGCTAGTTGGGTACCGTTGTAAAAGATGACACGGGTGCTAGGACCAGCCTCTAGGTGCACGGGCGACGATCGTCAACTGTTTCTGTGTTTACGCCTAAAGCCTGTATTACACTATATCATCGTATAATTTTACAATGTTTGTAGATATGTGAGCACCATGTATCTGTCACATAATTAATTTATCTGTCATTGCTTCATTTTTTAATTCTTTTTACCTATCGTGGTATAGTAATCTTATTCTAGGTGCGTCATCTTCACATATAATTAATGGAAAGAAAATATTGTGAAAACATTTTAAAAGAGTAACGGTGGAGTTTCTTGCCCAGTCTCTCCTTCTCCATACGAAAACTACCTTTTGGAAGGGGCTACTAGAATCAATTAAAATTTTGTAAATTTTGACGTTCAAAAGTGCCTTTTAAGTGCTTAATTGAAATAAATTATTTGACTTTGACATCTTATCCCAATTTATTTGAAGTCATCGCAATATGTGTTTTTCTTCTATACTCGTACTTCGCTATTATTCGTCATCTCTGTGGTGGTCCTT
The DNA here is from genome assembly GCA_947364205.1 of Agrochola lota. Taxonomy (NCBI): domain Eukaryota; kingdom Metazoa; phylum Arthropoda; class Insecta; order Lepidoptera; family Noctuidae; genus Agrochola; species Agrochola lota. The sequence goes on along the minus strand of OX376228.1, from coordinate 2,652,737 downwards.
TTGGACTGATGAAAGATCATAATTATCATTAGCATAGCATGTGCAACAAACTTGCATGCAAGAATCTTGCATGGTGTAAATGGAGCTTAATGGATCGTTGCAAAGTTGTATACTGTAAAGTAATGGACTTAATATAACATTAAATAAAGTTATGAGATTGTTTTCTTTGCGATATTTCCTTTTACGGCATTATTCATTCTGACATGGCCAGGTTTGGACTGGTCTACTCCTCTGGCTCGCTTAGATCGCTGGGCCCATGCGGGCCCAGTCTGGGTTGGTAGATGTCACATGTCTTCGATTTTTTGGATCTAGGACATGGCGGTTTCCTCACGATGTTTTCCTTCACCGTTTTGAGAGCAGTGGTGGTGAAATTATTTACACAAACGCCTGCCTGGGTTACTACGACCTGCAACTCGTAACTCATGGCCACTACCCCTGGGTCACCACTACTCTGGCTCTGGCTTACTCCTAAAGAAATCAAGATTATGCATTTGCAAATGTAGTTATTTACAGTCACTCAGTGTCTCTAATTTATAACTACCCATTAATTTTCAAGAATAAAAAAAAACGTTTTTATCAACTACCTCATCTCGAATCTCCTAACCTTACATTATGCTCGACGGTCATTTACAATTCAGGCAGCACGCTAGCTACAAATCTAGGCACTAGCATACCGCTAGGATAAGCACTAGGTCATGAGCTCTGATAAGTACTAAATTACAGAGCTAGGCGATTAAACACTGCTAGTCCTAGTCTCCTCGGTTCAAGTTTATAAGGTGCAAGGTCTAAAGATTTAAATACGTAATTGAACTGGTTTTTCAGATGAATGTTAACGATGTTAAATATAGTTTTGTTTTGTGTTGTCATTTTTAATCATGTACCAAGCCTTTACCCAACTATGCTGGGGTCGGCTTCCAGTTTGTCTGTCTGTCGGATGCTGCTAAATACCAGTATTTCAATTTTCCATGGAGCGACTGTCTATCTGACCTCCTCAACCCAGTTACTTAATGGGTAATACGTTAGTTACCCCTTGATAAGACTGGTTGTCAGATTTTCGGGCCTTCTGACTACCCGTAACAACTGTCAAAGATCCACAAATGACAGCCGGGACCAACGCTTAAGGCTTAACGTGCTTCCTGCTGGGGTTGCGGGTTTGTCCGAAAGGGATATCGCGCCCCCGGCACACAGGCAACGGAAGGAACACGGGTGGGTTTTAGTCAGTAAAAGTCTGACACACCCTCTCGCTCTGCCCAGAGCGGGAGAAGTCATTTGATGATTTCCCATCCTGAAAAAAAGAAAAAAAAAAAAAAAAAAGGCTTAACGTGCTTTCCGAGGCACGGAGGAATCTTGGTATGTAAAGATGGTCCCACCGATCCAACAACCAACAAATGGAACAACCACAAACTTGATCGATCGACCCGTGCGGCTGTTATTACTTAGCCTTAAGCCCCTCTGTTATCATTTTGATTATTTTTAACCGACTTCTAAAAGGAGGAGGTTATCAATTCGATTGTTTTTGTTTTTTTTTATGTATGGATTACGGATTTCCAAAATTCTTTTTTTGTTTGGAAGGGTATACTTCCGAGATGGTCCCATTGCCATTAAGTCAGGATCTGATGATGAGATCCTGGAGAAATCGAGGGAAGTCTTCAAATATTATAGGCACACCTATAGCGATTTGGGTATTTTTTATAATAACACGTGCAGTTGCTCTCGGAAAGCACCATTTGGTGAAGTGGAACATGATGAAGACCACATATGGCCACCGGAACTACTCAATAATAAGTATTTCATGGGTTGCGACTCGATTACATTAATATGAATACCAAGCAATTTATGCTCGTCACAATGTATATGGAGAAGTGGAGCTGATGGCGAAGTACCAGGAGAACTCCTCAACGATTAACGTCCCTACTTCGGGAAAAGCAATATTTTGTAAGAGATGATGAGTAGTCGACATTAGCCTATTGTAACTTAGATAAATTACAAACTGACCCACTAAAAAGCGAAAGATAAAAACTTTTTATAAAAAAGCTTTTTTGTTAATACATTATGCTGCATCATTTCGTTCCTTTTTATCTACGGGGTAGGTACCTACGTACCTACCAGTCACATCTGTCAAACAACAAACGACTAATACAATTAAACACTCCACGCAGCAGCTAAATTAAAAATCTAAAGCGCCACATTGCTGACGGGTAGAACACGGTAAAGTAATCACCCGACCGTCTATGAGATATGTACCCAGAGCTAAAGAGACTGTTACCGATGATATCGGCCTAGTAATGTGACTAGGAAAAATTGCCTGGGTTCCTACCTATATCTCATAGGAGAACAGGAGCTGTTTTCTTAATGATCTCATTAATTAAAGCTTATCGCGGTAAAAAAGTTACTTATAGTTGAAAAGGAATTGAGATCTCTTTCGGAATTTGTGTGATTGGAGATTAGTTTTCTCTTAGCGACCAGCGAGGGCTTCTTTCTATTTACCACTCAGCCGGTCTATTATGTAAAAGTCAACGTCATGCTAACGTCATGTTTCTCTCTTCCACAGCCAGACACAGTCCCTCAAGCCAGTATCGACATGACAACAGTCTTGGAGGTTAGCGAGGCCGACAGCGTCACCGGGCATCCCTTCAGCCTGGCCATCACGGCTCCGGAGAGGGTCACCTTCGTGAAGGGCACCTGCAGGGAGGAGGCCAGGTGGTGGTCTGACGTGCTTAGTGTTTATCCGAGGAGTAAGGTAAGGATCTGCTGGATATTTATTATTGTACTGAAAGGGATAATTACCAGTAATATATAATTACCAATAATATTGATCATGTTGGTTCGCGTCTGATTTGGTTAAGTCGACATACTGTTTTTTGGAAAATACCATTATAATGAAATACATAAAAAACTTAAATTACTTCGAATTTGATGACATGACTTCTAAATTTTAGGTACCATCCAAGTTATACACGATGTTAGATCCTGCAATTTCAAAGCGTAAAATTAACCTCGACACTCATTCATTTTACTATTGTTCAATAATCATAAATAGACTTAAGAATATGTTACACACATAACAGTTTCCAATCAGTACTGTAGTACGCTATCTCACCCTTTCACAGGCATAGGTCAATCACCAATTATGTACTTACAAACCCATACAAAACTTAGCGCGAACCAGTCATAGAATCAGCGTAATTGCGTACTTCCTGCGCAGGAGTCTGTCCAATAATCTGGCCATTCACACCTCCTAGTTATCGAGGGTAGGGTAACTTAAGTGGATGATGTGTGTATAAGATGGGATAAGGCTGGTGGACACGGTGGTGTCAAGTGGTAAAATAATTGGATACGTACGTTTAAAATTCTGTGTTGATGCAAGATTCTTGGCCCGGATTGTATGCCGCCTTTGCAATTATACGTAATTAATGAAATATCTTACAATCGTAATGGAATTGATTGGGTCATCGGCAATTAAAAACGTCAACCAACGCAATTCAATAAATGATGCGTTTACCAACCCATGGCAAATTGAGTACCGCACTAAAGTATGCTTGATTTCTTAAACTCATCAAGGTAGTGTGATGCCTCCTTTACAAGGAAGGGAAGCCAAACACCATGTTTTCCAAACACCAATCGAGGTGTAATAAGACGTGTGCTTCCTGTAGCGAAAGCTGCGCCAGTGCAAATTGTTGGGCAAGTTATGAACCGACGCAATTTTATAGACTATGTTAATAGGCTCGGCGTTTCCTATAATAAGATGTTGGTATAGGCCCTGTGGTCGATTTAATACGGCACAAATTACAAAATGCGGGTAGGTATTTTAATTTTCATTGGAATCGATTCAGGTCTGGTATTTCCTTAGTAGGTACACGTTTAAAAAATCAGTATTGTGTTATTTTTGCATCGCTCGCCTGGAATTTCGTTTTTGCTTATCTTCTCTTGTCACGTCTTTTATTTGCGATTAACGATGGGTATCAAAATATTTTGTTCAGATCTCTCCAGTTTTTTGATGTCCCAAAAAATGTTTTCTTCATTTCCCCAAATATCAGGCCTAACTCTCGTCACATCTTTGCATTATGTAGTCCAAGATATATATGACCGACACCCGACCCGCGTCACGTATGCTGATCACCAACAACATGGCTGGCTACCGTGACGACTGGCAACAGGTCGACAGGTTCTAGTCGCCCTTGGATCCAAATGATCCTGTTTCGCCGCATACCTTACAATGAGATTTAATAATGGGTGTATGAGCAAGGTTGTTGGGTACTCGCGGAATCTGTACAGCTACAGATTGAATGTAGGTGATGATGTACCTATGTCCAAGAAATAGGAAATAATTTGTCTTGGAAGAAATTGGGAAGTTTTTTTTGAGGAGTTGAGGAATGTTTTCGGGTTTTTCAAGATCGCCTTTACATAACTAACACCAATCTAATGAGTTCTTAATGCTTTGTTATTTCCCTAAAAATCATTATTTGGTAGGTATTTACGTAGGGTAGTTGTATACAGACATTTGGTTTTTCCAAGCTTATTGGTTGGTTATTGCGGCTTATCTTTTTCTTAGCACAAATAATGTCCTAAGCATATTCCCAAGAAATGTTATAGTGTAATCACATGTTTATTAAAAAGATAACAACTGTGCAAAATTAATGGCAGGATGTTAGCTTTGATATCGCGCCATAAGTCCATAACACACTCATTTCCCTTAGTTAATACTCTGCCATTCCTCTCTAACGTGTGCCCGATAATAGGCGAGCCATAATTATGTTTTTTCCCATCCAGTTCAACATGAAAATTAATCAATTCAGACATTCGTGTAACGGGGCTTTTTGACAGTTAAATTCCAGGCAGACCATGACTCACTATCAGGAAATAATGAAAGGTTTTAATGTTGCAATTTTACGAAACACCATGAGACTCATTTTGTTTACTGGTGCCTTAAAATTACACCACACCGAGACACTGGCCAGCATTTCATTGAGACAGATCCCAGAAAACTGATATGACGTCATTGAGTTCTACTTTTGAAAAAGGCGCAAACGTTCGTCCAATTTTTCAATTGGTCGTAATCGTTCGATCGATTCCTTTGAAGTCGGTCGCCTGCAGCTGCGCGATTGGCCCAGTTTCCTTCAAATGGGGCGAGGTAATTAGCGCAGGATCGCGTTACGTGCGCCCGCGCATGTTTGTGACTCACTCGCTGTTGATTGTGAGCTTCAGGAGAAACTTGGTCTAATTCGGGAAATGGGTCGCTTTTTATGATTTGTTTAGTCTTAATGCGTTTTCGCCTGCAGGATGACCAGTAAATATTATTACTTCGAATTCCAACTTAAAGACCAGCTATTTCGTCTAAGTTAAAACATTACTATAGTATTACATTGAATCATATTTCTTACATATTTACCAAGGATAATAATAACACTAAAAGGATATTAAGCTATTAACTTCAGTAATCTTTGGGTTGTAAAATTGGCGTAAAATCGTTGTCTTGTCATAAAAAAAACTGGTTAATTACTGCAGTTTACGTTCTGTTCTGGATTTATCATCAACTTCTAATGAATTCATGATTTAATTTCCTAGGACGATAAAATTATTTTCGAGGAAATTAAGTTATGCCAATTATGTTAGTATGAAAAACTAAAAACCTGTTTTAACACCGAAATGGAGTTTACAGAAATAATAACTTAATTTCTTTGTTTTTAATCTATTTGCGGTTAATTGTCCTGTGTTTTAGTTAAATCGATTATATAGATTTATCATTGATGTAAATATCAAGATTTATGGATTTTTCAGCGCTATCCATGAAGGTTTTATTCGGTACATACAAGCTGGCCCATTTACAGTGATCTTTTTTTTTTGTAGCCTCTTCTTTCCCCGTTACAATGTTCAGCGATTATTAAGCGTTCTTTACTTCTGGGATAAAATTCTACCATTATAATTTTACAAAATCAACAAACAACGTACACAGCTCGACACCTACTAAAAAATTAAAACCAATAAATTCCTGAAAAGGAAGATCAATTGAATTGGATCATGAAATTCAATGGCCGCCTGTCATAAGCATAAGTCTTCTATAGGAAACCAGTTATCAATTATCTTAGTGTTTTTTATCAACACACGGAAGATACTCATAGTAATACATGGCGGTGACCATAATTGGATCTTGGGATGATAGGAAAAGTCAAGTAATTGGCCAGTTAGACGGTTAGTGCGTTATCACCATCCGATAAGGGGATTGATATATAATATAAAAGCAGGTTGAAGCCATCTTCTTTGAGCATTAAGGTATGATCCCGAACCTCGCTGCACGCAGCAGTACTGCTGCGGCGTCGTTGCCGCGGCAGTGCTGTCTGCCGCGCTGATTCCGAGCACTTGCTGCTCGTGGTGTCTCGCTGTTTTGTTGTTGTTGACTTGTCAACATTCACGTGTTATTGCTGTGTTGAACGCCGCCGTACTTATCTGCCGAGGCGGTAGGGTGACACTGCTGCACAGCAGTAACGTCGCACCAGTTCTGCCGCGACATTACTGCTCAGAATGTAATCTTATATAAACCTAAAGAAAATATATGAGGACCAGAAGTGACGCGGCAGCACTGCTGCGACAGCACTACCGCGTGCAGCAGAATCAAACGTTTTGTAACTTCGCTTAATCGTCCATTGCGTTGTGGAATGACAATAATGTGTGGCAAATGTGGCCATTATAATGCCATTGTATGGAATTTAGGAAATCTTGAAAGTATACCATGGCTTTTAAGTCATCAATTTTCTTCCTGTAAAGTCGTTTAGTTGTTAAATAATAAAATAAATAATTTACTTCTGTAAGCCAAACCCATTGTACTTGCAAACACTTTTTTTACCCGTCAATCTTTTTAAAACCAGATGAGGTCGGCGTTTCCTTTAAGAAGAAGCACCGACACCAACTCAGAGGTCACAGTCTCTTTTAAAGTCTAGACATATCTTGGTCAGATCATAAGAGAACCATTTAGTTTGTATGCCCCACATTTTTGTACCACTGCTGGGCAGAGGCCTCTCCTCATACAAAGAAGGCACGAGCATTGATCATCACGCTGGCTCAAGACGGGTTGCAATTTCTCTTTGGATTTTGAAGCCTTTATTGAAATAAAAATAATTAAATGAAATAAACAATTTTTGCGTGTGCGTGTGTGTGAGTGTGTGCGTTGGCCCTTAGTCCAATGGGACGGCACGCACACGCAATCTGACACGACCGGAGGGGAGAGTGAAGGAAGAGGGAGTGCACCTGTGGATGTACATCTTCTAAGACACTTTTAAATGTCAATTTTGTTATACCAATATTTAAAAAAAAATACATAAACCATCATTATCGCGTCTCTTGTGCTGATGATTGAACTTTGCTTCTCCTTTTATAAGCTTTTATTTATATGAGAGTATATTCTGTAAAATCTCACCGTGACAACTTAGGTGAAGTGAGTGTGAAGTGAGGTGGAATGAAAGCTCACTTCACCTTAATGTTCACCATGACATTTTTTACGGAATTGACCGGCTGATGCAGTTCACTTCAAACCCTAGATATGTTAGTGACACTATTGACAGTTCACTTCACCTAAGTATTCACGTGAGATTTTTACAGAATAGACATATAAATATGGCATATTCGAACTCAAAAACACAACACAACACAACATCATAACTAATACATGACTATTGCGTAACAAATCGATCATAGATATAAAGCATGCTATAATTAATGTCTGCGGTAACTACCAACTCCAAACCTTCAAACCATCACAAAAGGGGGTTATCAGAACCATTCGATACACACTGTGTTAGTATTAATTTGTAACTTCATATCGGTATATGAGGCTATAAGACTTACATAAAAAGTAATTGGTGAGGCTGTAAATTGGGAAAACGTTGTGATGGTATTTATTGATCCAATTAAATGAACTTTTAGTTAATTGTTCTTTGGAGCAATCAATAAATTATCATTTTTAGGATTTCGGAATCCTAAAAATGATAATTAATTGATCAGATTATTGGTCGCTTTTTTATTGAATTTTGATTATTGATTCATTAATTTAAAAAACCTGCCAAGTGCGTGTCGGACCACGCACAATGAAGGGTTCCGTAGTTGGGATGAATTTATCCCAAGAACAAACTTAACATTGTAGTTGAAAAACGTGTTTTCCCATACGGAATGTATGGGAGATCATGTTTTTCAAACTGCAAATTTAAGTTGGTTGATTATTTCTCGTTAACCTGTACAGCCTACTTAGCTCTCATAGTTTTCCTTTTAATTTCGTTATATTTACTACCGCTGTGAATTTTTTCACAAGTCCAAGTACAACCATTTAGCTAGAAGGGGTAGGGGGAACACCTGACTCTAACAAAAAAAATCTGTTAAAAGCTTAATATTTCGCAAACGGATCCCTGAATCCAAAAATGGTTTAGACAAACTCAATATTTTTTAAAGACCTTTCTAACGATACCCCACAACATGGGGTAGATGAGGAAAAAAAGAAACATCCCCGCTTTACGTGTAGGGGAGGTACCCAAAAAAAAATATTTTTCTTTATTTTGTTTTACCACTTTGTCGGCATGATTAGTATATATACATATGCAATTACAGCTTTCTAGTACTAACCGTCTCTGAGCTAAGCCGCGGACAGACAGACGGACAGACAGACAGACAGACGGACATGGCGAAACTATAAGGGTTCCTGAGAGATATTTCTCGACGGCATGTGAAGCCAAGTCAGAGGCCCATGGGCGGCTTTGAAACTCTGACACCAGGTTAGTCACTCACCACACGAAAAGAAGAGATTGATTCATTGAGCTACTTTTTAAAATTCCTTATTGAAAAGTCCAAAGCTCCAAACGGTCAGCAATCGCATTTAGGTCTTATTAGTCTTATTAGGTTTTATTTACCTAGATAGCTAGGTTTTGACTCATTTAGTCGTTCGACTGCATGTAGCAATACATCTCATCTCATCTTGGTGCGACTGATAATCCATCAGTGTTTTAATGTAAGACGATTATTTCGTCTAAGACCTTCAAGCATTTATCAAAATACCACCAGCCATTATTAAGGAATTAGCTAAAGAATCAACCGACTAAAGCTTCGGGCAGACTAGCGCGAACCGACAGCGCGACGCGACACCGTTTATTGATATACGTACCGTGAAGTTTTCTTAGAAACTGTATTTCTCGAGTCGCGTCGCGCTGGTCTGCCCGACCCTTAACAGGTAGTCCAACTATAATAAAATAGCCAAATAAATACCTACAAGTACCTATAACAATGAGGAGTAACAAAATGAGGGGTCAAAGAACTTGCGACGCGTCTTGTTACAAATACGATGTTATGATCCGGTTGGATTAACATGGATCATCTTAGATCGAACTATACTCCCATCTGAAATAAGATAACAGGGCTACTGTTAATGAAAATAATACTTTGGTAGTTGAATACAAATTAATGCTCTTTATTTTCTTCAATGATTAGGCTTCATGGCCTTCCATTAATTGGACACTATCAAAATCTTTTAATATTTTAACAGGAACTTATTAAAAAAAATGTTTCCTTTGAGTTTCTAATAACCAGTAACATTCATTTCGTTTATTACATTCACATACATATTGTTTGCATTTTTAAATATTTTAATAAAAATCATTTAAATATATAAAAAATAGTAGCCCATCAGCATCAGGAACAGGGTCCATTCCAACAAACATTCATTTAATTATTAGTATGTTCTGCAATGTCTGTATGTGTTTTGTAGTTAATATTCAAAATAAAAAAATTAAGAGTAACCAGATATAACTTTATTTTACAAAACTTATAAGTAACATGAGCTAAAAACTAAGCTTTATTTAACAAAATTGTAATATGAGCGTCAAAAATAACTTGAATTAACAAAATTGTAACATGAGCGCCAAAAATAACTTTAATTAACAAAACTGTAACAAAATAAATCGAATCAAAACGGTAAGAATCAAAAAAATATTGCAGCTTTTAAAACTTAAATATTATTGCTACGTCTTAAAAAATGAAAACTGTCAAAATTATATTATGCTAAATTATTAAACAAAAGTGCATTTATGCAATGATAAAGATTACAATGAAGCGAATGTGATTATTCACTTTTACCCTTTGCCTTTTCGTTTGGGTTTGAGTGGGACAGGTACCGGTTCCGGTTCAGGAGGAGTGGGGGGTAACTTCCTATCTGGCCATTTTCGTTTAATATATTCCACCATTGCGTTTATATTTAGTATTTTAAGTTTAGCATCCTTTTGAGGCGGTCCCGGAAAGACATTACACAGTTCATCCACAAGATCTTCATCTAAATAAGCTCCAGCTCGCTGTAAAGCGTGGGCTAATTCTTTCACAGTCATTACATCTTTTTCTTTTTGAACTTCCAGCGCAAACAATGCAATATCAACCTTGTTCTTTTTCGGTTTTTTTGTAATATACTCAATTCTGTCAAGCACCATTCCCCTGGCGTCAGTCCCTTTAGCTTTAAAAACACTTTCAACTCCCCCGTACGTTACGAGTAAGTTTTTCTTTGATTTCTTTTGTTTTGTTTCTTCGAGCAAAGATAAAAATTCTACATTAACGTCCACGTTCTCCATTAGTAAATTTTTCAGTTTCGAACCAACCTTCGCTACTTGACCCAAAACGTTTAAAGCGTCCCTAGGGGATAAAGGATTGTATGACAAATTCAACGTCTTCAATTTTTTAGCTTTCACTAAAATTCCTGTGATAGTCTTAATAGCTTCCCCATCTAGTTTGTTATTACTGAGATTTAGCTCATTCAAGCTCGGGCACAGTAAGACATGTCTTAAGGCCAGGCTGATCCGAGGGCCACTCAAGGCGTTCCAAGACAAATTCAAGACTTCAAGACAAGTGCTTTCTGAGAGCATCTTGAGAAATGCGGCACCTCCTGGAGTAAATATTGTGTTCCATGAAAGATCTAAGTGAGTAAAATTGTTATGGGTTTCGAATGGTTCTACTAGTAACTCGACTCCTTTCCCAGTTATTTTATTGTAGCATAAATTAAGATTTTGCACAGTAAGTCCGAAAACCACAGCCTTTGCTAGATACTCCATCGCTTCATCGCCCAACTTGTTATAACTCAAATCAAGAACCTTGAGTGTTCTGTTAAGGTGCAAGTTAAAAAACAATCGTCTAGCACCATGAAGGCCAATTCTGCAACCACGCAAATTAATTTCAGTAATTGTGCTGTTTGTCAAAAGCAAATTTCCCATATGATAGCAGGCATCATCGTTTAAAAAGTTATCAGTTAGATTTAATACTTGTACTTTCTTATTGTATTGCAAAGCTTTGGCCATTGCCCGGAATCCATCCGGATTGATGCAGTAATACCGTAGATCTATTTGTCTTTCAAGGAGCCCTCTATAGAAACTTCTCACTGGGCACTGATGCATGTCCTTGCAGATAGCTAGGTACAAGGCCTGTCCATCTTCCGGGTATGTTATTGCATGTCCAGGTTTTAACAAAGCGTCCTCTATTCCTGGATCTGTGATCGCCGGGTAACTGTAGTAAGGGTGTCTAAACACGGAACTGGCAGACATAGTTATGTACTTTCCGCATATTTCTCCGCTACCAGGGTCATACAACCCGTCGTTATATAAAATTTTCTTCTTATTTTCTTCCGGCACAAATATTTCCAATGAAGACCAGTCTTCCATCGGCGGATCCTCGGAACTTACCACGGATTGGACTGAGAAGACCACGTCGACCGGCTTTGTCTCAGTGTTACTGTCGTCTGAATCCATTTGTATTTAGACTGATTAAATTCGGTGAAGGAAAATAAATTACATACACAAAATAAATCTACTAAAAAGTAAACGTTTCAAGTAATTCTGATATCGAATTAATTGTCAAAAAGTACTGACAGCGTTTGAAATTGATGAAATCAAAGGAGGCCTTTATAAATCTTTAAAAAAGCACCTTTTCCTGAGTTCCTTGGACACCTTTTTGAACACCAATAAAATAATAAGAAAAACGGCCAAGTGCGTGTCGGACCACGCACAGTTCCGTACGTAGTTGGGATGAATATTTACAAATGCACAGTATTGATTTTATATCTCAGAAATTAAATAAAAAAGTCTATCTTTTTAAGTATGGGATTCAACGAAAACCCACACGCTGTGAATTATGTTTTCCTCCCTCGTAACATTCGTGGGGCCACTCTCAATTTTATTTTTTGCGTAATTTCACTGCACCATTGTTTAGCGGCACACCTTCTAACCAATTTTCATCGATATAGTGCAAATAGGGTGTCGTTGTTACCACTTGGCCACGGAACCCTAAAAGTAATCAAATTAAAGAAAATCCGTGGACCATTATTTTAACCTCAAATAAGCACAAACAAATCAATCTGCCTAGCCTTTTTCCCAACTATGTTTGGGTCGGCTTCCAGTCTAACCGGATGCAGCTGAACACCAGTATTTTACATGGAACGACTGCCCATCTGACCTCCACAGCCCAGTGATTGGGTAATACGATACCCCTTAGTAAGACTGGTTGTCAGTCTTTCGGCTTCTGACGACCCGTAACGACTGTCAAAGATCCACAAATGACAGGCCGGGACACGGAGGAGTCTCGGTATGTAAAGATGGTCATCCTCGAACTGAACCCGGCAAGCGTAGCTTAATCTGATAATCGACCCGTGCATATCCTCAAATAAGCACATTAAGCCTCAAATAGTCAAAGTAAAAACACTGGAGTTCTATTCGCCAAATATATTATACGTGCCACTAAAGATGAGACTTGACACACCAAGTGGTTTGACTTGCGCAGTAGACGATTTATAAGATTTCTTTAGCAGTATGAGGCCTGAGCCGAGGGCGGCGGAAAGAGCACGGGGCGTGCGGTCAAGTGTCATCTTTCATGGCGCGTATTGTACCTAAAGCGTGTATGTATGTTCTGTAGTGACTGTATGTGTTTTATATTATTACTCGTATGTAGCTAGTATTCTAAATTTTAAAAAATTGAGTAACCAGAAATAACTTTATTCTAAAAAACCTTTAAGTAACATGAGCTTCTAAAAACTAAGCTTTATTAAACAAAATTGTAACATGACCGTCAAAAATAACTTGAATTAACAAAATTGTAAAATGAGTGCCAAAAATAACTTAAATTAACAAACTATAACATAAGCGTCAAAATAACTTTATAAAAACAAAAGAGTGAGCATCAAAATTAATATTTCAGTTTTTAAATCTGAAATATTATTTTTAGGTACGTCATAAAAATAAAATCTTACAAAATTATATTAAGATAAATTATTAAATAAAAATTCATTTATGCAGTGATAAAGTTTAGATTGAAGCTAATGTTATTATTCACTTTTTGGCTTTGCCTTTTCGTTTGGGTTTGGGTGGAACAGGTAACTGTTCCGGTTCCGGTTCCGGTTCAGGAGGAGGAATGGGGGGGGGTAACTTCCTATCTGGCCATTTTCGTTTTATATATTCCACCATTGTCTTTATATTTAGTATTTTAAGTTTAGCATCCTTTTGAGGCGGTCCCGGAAAGACATTACACAGTTCATCCACAAGATCTTCATCTAAATAAGCTCCAGCTTGCTGTAAAGCGTTACCTAATTCTTTCACAGTAATTACATTTATTTCTTTTTGAAGTTCCAGCGCAAACAATGCAATATCAACCTTGTTCCTTTTCTGTTTTTTTGTAATATACTCAATTCTGTCGAGCACCATTCCCCTGACGTCTGGCCCTTTACCTTTAAAAACACTTTCAACTCCCCCGTACGTTACGAGTAAGTTTTTCTTTGATTTCTTTTGTTTTGTTTCTTCGAGCAAAGATAAAAATTCTACATTAACGTCCACGTTGTCCATTAGTAAATTTTTCAGTTTTGAACCAACCTTCGCTACTTGACCCAAAACGTTTAAAGCGTCCCTAGGGGATAAAGGATTGTATGACAAATTCAACGTCTTCAATTTTTTAGCTTTCGTTAAAATTCCTGTGATAGTCGTAATAGCTTCTCCATCTAGTTTGTTATTACTGAGATTTAGCTCATTCAAGCTCGGGCACAGTAAGATATGTCTTAAGGCCAGGCTGATCCGAGGGCCACTCAAGGCGTTCCAAGACAAATTCAAGACTTCGAGACAAGTGCTTTCTGAGAGCATCTTGAGAAACGCGGCACCTCCTGGAGTAAATATTGTGTTCCACGAAAGATCTAAGTGAGTAAAATTGTTATGGGTTTCGAATGGTTCTACTAGTAATGCGACTCCTTTCCCAGTTATGCTATTGTAGCATAAATTAAGATCTTGCACAGTAAGTCCGAAAAGTACAGCGTTTGCTAGATACTCCATCGCTTCATCGCCCAACTTGTTATAACTCAAATCAAGAACCTTGAGTGTTCTGTTAAGGTGCAAGTTACAAAACAATCGTCTAGCACCTTGTGGGCCAATTCTGCAACCACGCAAATTAATTTCAGTAATTGTGCTGTTTGTCAAAAGCAAATTTCCCATATGATAGCAAGCATCATCGTTTAAAAAGTTATCAGTTAGATTTAATACTTGTACTTTCTTATTGTATTGCAAAGCTTTGGCCATTGCCCGGAATCCATCCGGATTGATGCAGTAATACCGTAGATCTATTTGTCTTTCAAGGAGCCCTCTATAGAAACTTCTCACTGGGCACTGATGCATGTCCTTGCAGATAGCTAGGTACAAGGCCTGTCCATCTTCCGGGTATGTTATTGCATGTCCAGGTTTTAACAAAGCGTCCTCTATTCCTGGATCTGTGATCGCCGGGTAACTGTAGTAAGGGTGTCTAAACACGGAACTGGCAGACATAGTTATGTACTTTTCGCATATTTCTCCGCTACCAGGGTCATACAACCCGTCGTTATATAAAATTTTCTTCTTATTTTCTTCCGGCACAAATATTTCCAATGAAGACCAGTCTTCCATCGGCGGATCCTCGGAACTTACCACGGATTGGACTGAGAAGACCACGTCGACCGGCTTTGTCTCAGTGTTACTGTCGTCTGAATCCATTTGTATTTAGACTGATTAAATTCGGTGAAGGAAAATAAATTACATACACAAAATAAATCTACTAAAAAGTAAACGTTTCAAGTAATTCTGATATCGAATTAATTGTCAAAAAGTACTGACAGCGTTTGAAATTGATGAAATCAAAGGAGGCCTTTATAAATCTTTAAAAAAGCACCTTTTCCTGAGTTCCTTGGACACCTTTTTGAACACCAATAAAATAATAAGAAAAACGGCCAAGTGCGTGTCGGACCACGCACAGTTCCGTACGTAGTTGGGATAAATATTTACAAATGTACAGTATTGATTCTAAGCTGTATTTTTTATTTACTTATGAAAAACAAACATTACTGTGGCAAGCGTAGCGTAATCTAATGATCTACCCGTGCAGCTCCTCAAATATGCACAATAAGCGCGCAGCACAATATTTGTCAAATATATTCTACGTGTCACTAAAGATGAGACTTGACGCACCACGTAGTTTGACTTGCGCAGTAGACGATTTATAAGTCTCCTTTCCTTAGTGATTGATATGAGGTCTGAGCCGGGGCAGCGGAAAGAAGGCGGGAGGCGCGGTCAAATGTCATCTTTTGTGGCGCGTATTGTACCTAAATAAGCGTGTTTTTTTTTTGTTGTAATGCCAATAAACGCATTTTTCTTCATATTCTTTTTAAAGCTTTATGAAGTGAATAATTTCAAAATAATGTCTATAAGAAACTTTGTACCGACATGATAAACTACTTCCTTAATTATTTAATAACAATTAACAATATAATAAAATCGTTTACATATTATGATAAGATGTACAGTGCGCTCATGATTTCCGCTCCCACGTCTTCTTATCACGACTGCTCTTAAAATCTGGCTAGGTCAGTGACCCGCTAGGTCTGCAATGGAGATGCGACTTTCTCTAATTTTGAAGTTGATGTTATAGCGAATCCTTCTTTATAAGATATTAAATACTCAGTATTAGAATTGCGCGTGCAGCACCGTACGAAGTACCGAAGTGACACTTCTTAAAAAATAAAGAACAAGAGAGATTTTGTGTGAGAAACAGAGACAGTTATATCTTTCTTTTCTCTCATGCAACGAAATGTGCCTAAACGTGAAGCGTCCTTGATTCATCTATTTGATTTAATCGAAATGGACTGACCGTGAATGCCCAGCTTTAAATACACACCGATAAGGCGTTCAATGAACGTGGCGGTTTATGGAACTACCATGACAATGTAATGGAATGTCAAACACCAGTCAAATCCAGTACATTTCAAGTTATAACGCTACAAGGTTGTTTTGGCGCGTGGTCAAATTTGGAAACAACGCCGCCGCCATCTTGTTTCTTATTAGAGTCTACATCTAACGTAACATATAAAATCAAAATATTTTATTTCACATAAACCTACATGGGCACTTATGAAACATCAGAAGCTAGGTGCACGGTTCCAATTGGTTGTTTCCTATGGAGAAGAACCGTCAAGAAACTCCACGGTTACACTTTTAAAATAATAGGCTTTTACATTATTTTCAAATAACAGTGTTATAAGCAGTGATCGGAGTAGGTAGATTGATTTTTAGTACTTGTATCATAAATGCACACAGAAAGAATAACATGGATAAGCCATTTTTCCGGAAAGTAATTCCGGTATTTCCGGATTCAATTAAATATTGTTAATGTTGGTAGTGATATTATTACTACTGTACCACCCATGATCCTTTGTTCTGATTGGTCGTTGGGTTTTGTCAAATCGTGACAAAAAAAAATAATAGGAAGAATAATAAAGAATAAAATTGCTCATTTTATTACAATTCCTACCTTTTTTTGAGGATGGCAAATCATCAAATGACTCCTTCCACTCTGGCAGAATACAATTCCTACATAAGTTCCGGTTTTTTTTTAATAATCCACCAATTCCGGAGGAATGTCCATAGTAATATATACGTTTCGGATCAATGACCCCAGTTCAATCTACCTACTCCGATCACTGGTTATAAGTATGGGACGACAATTTAGGCCTTTCAACAAGTACCAGTTGTAAAACTCAGTTGCTTGCAAAAGTAAATTGCATTAGTCCTTGGGACCAATTTAGCGACTAGCGCACATGGTTCACAGTATTGAGTAGTGACGATGAATCAAGCGAGAAGCCAGGATAGTTTGATATCTACTGTAGCAGGAAATTAAAAATACTGTAAGTCCGTCTAGTCGCGAGTGTGCAACCAGCCTTAATCGCGATCTCAACGCGCTAACGGGCGAAGCGGCGGCGGCGCCCGCGCACCGATTTTATTATTGTTTTATATTCGAAACAATTAATTTTCCATTTCGCTATTGAGATGATTCATGATGTTTTTTGTAGTCATACATTATTTTAGACCTCAGGACTTTTTGCTGCCTGGATACAATCTAGCTTATAATGATCTGAAGTTTTTTGCTGACCGTATGAAGAGTGAAATGTAGTTGTTAAGCTTGACAGATGATTTTAATTACAGAGAAAATTGCCGTTTTCTTTGAGTAATACCGACGTTAGTGATTTTTGCAACCGATCGATTGATGCAGCATCAGGAAAGGACTTACCCAGAATCTTAATTTGATAAGATCCATAAAATGATTATTGTTTAAAAATCCGCCTGATTAAATAAGAGCTTCTTGAGCGCTTATTTAATGCGCGCTGGGCTTTGTACTAGAAGAACGTTTCTTTAATTCTTGTTGGTGATCAATTCCATTTCTGCACCACCAGACACTGCGACCCAATAACTAGACACTGTCCTCTGGAATCATCAAACTCTCATTCCAAGAAAGAAACTACCACTTAAAACACAGATCTCAATCAATTGTAGATTCAAAATCAACGACAATAGCAACAAAATTTCACTTTCGCGACAGTTCAATTGTTCATCGAACACAATTGTGATAAATCCATTACAACTGCGAGCGACCAGTTTCTCAGCAATTTGCCAATTAATCCATTGAGGCCTACGAATAATTATATTGAGGCCGATTAACGAGCGCAGGCTGAAGAGCTTCGCCTTTAGCGACGGCTTTGATAAGTCTTCGTTGTTATGGCGAAGACATATTGCTTGTTGTTGATCCCAATTGAGAGTATGGTGATGTACATTCCTAATAGGAGGATTGTTTGGATATTTTGTTGAAGAAGATTACATTTCAATATTTTGAGGTCTTGATTGGTTGCTACTTGCAAACCAGGGAAAACTCTTATCATCAGGTATAAGAAAGCACTCCGGAACCCGTAGATTACCCAGCTATGCATTGTTATCACACTAAATCAGCGTTTTTAATCTATCATTTTACGATTTTTAATATGATTTATAATATTATCCTATTATGATTCTGGCAAAACGACCGCTTTAGGCTCCCAGTTCAGTTATAAACGTGTTGTTTTTCTAAGTATTATTCAAAAGATCAGATAGATTTAGAAATACCAACCGGATATAAACAATAGCTGCTCTTTTTATGGAAGATACCATCAAGATCGTGAGGAATAAATAAATAATAATGATACACGTGGGCTATATATGTGTCAATAAACCAAATACAATAACTTCTGACCAGTTTTAAGTCTATTACTATGCTTAAACTTCCGAATGGATCTCAATTAATTTGTTAATAATTTCAGGCATCATTATTTACTATCACCATCTTGGTTCATTCTGTTATTATCTTCCTGCCCTGTCCATTGTTACTTGGGGTAGGTTAGCAAAACGTTTTCGTCTTCCATTTTCCCTTGTCAACGTCACGCTTTGATTCACTCCCTTTTCTTCCTTATCCCTCTCCAACCAGCAACATTTATATTCAGCACTTTTTTAGTAACATGTGTTTCATTATCTCTTCTCCCTCCATTCCCTTTAAACTGTTCGGTCATTGGCACAACTTTCGAACTTCCTCAAATAAACTTATCCTCACTATCCATTTACCATCACCATCTTAGTTCACTCCATAACCCACTTCTCCTCAAACACAAGTAGACATAACGTCGCTTGATACAATTTGCGTTCGATCCGGCCCGTTTCGCGTTTCAACCAGTTTGTTAGGCATGTGCTTTCGAACAATTAAACGATACCTATCGGAACGGTTTCACATCGCCATTGCTTCCCAAGGATGGGTGGGGTCAGGGAAACTTCGCCACAGTCTCAACGCAATAGAGATGTTGTCGATTAGAAATCTTTTACTAATTGGTCGATGTCTCGTTAGGAAGTCGGTAATTGAGGACTTGTTGGAATTGGCATGTAGGTATTGGGAATGAGGGTAGATTACTGAATTGGACTTATATATAAAATTACATTTTTGCTGTTTATAAGATTTGACGTTTGTATTCGTAGATTGACCAAATATTCAATTGTATGGATAAGATGCATTGTTAGGCAATTGTAGCCAAAATTAATGATGTCTCATAGGTCGACTAGTTGGCCATGCAGCCAAGTGGGCGATTCGTATCGGTTTCTATAGTTACCCGGTCGGTGCTGACCACTGGTCGCCGTCGTAGCCATGTAGTGCGCGAGATCCTCTAAGTGACGAAATTTTGGGCCAACAAGCTTAAATACTGTCGTGTCAGCGTCACGAAGAAGAGGGAGTCACCTAATACTACTTACTATGTAACTAGTACTACATATACTTATTGTTGTGGAACAGTGTATGCCTGTAAATGATTGTACTTACGATAGATTATAATATGCGTTTTTGCCTGTAATTTTCGTTTCAAATCATTTTCTAACTGAATGTTTTTTTGTTAACAGGGACGACATAAGAGGAATGCGACATTTCCTGGAGGTCAGACTGCGAGTCTGCTGCAGTCTTCAACAACTAGAAGTGAGTATCGTTGTAATCATAGAAATATAAATAACAGACTAAATATTTATTATTATTACTAATAATATATATATATATTATTAATAATAAACTTCTTTCTTATATCTATGGTTGTAATGATAGTAGTTCAGCTAAAACTAACTGGTTCAGTCTTGTAACTTACCGCAAGTCTGTTCTAAAATACAAATATGTTGTTTGATAGGAACAGTCTGCGATTTCTGCATCCTTTTCTTCGATTATAGGTAACTTTTGTTTTTGACTGACCTAAGTTTTCCAAAACAGAATTTGAGATTTCTTATCTAGTTTTATGTGGCAAGTTTGTACCTATAAACAGTTACATATAAATACGTTTATCGAGGGTATCTAGTGCAATGCAGACTTCTAGCCTTATCTTAAAAACTATAGGTACCTCAACTATCCCTAACCGTTCCAGAATACTCAGCAGACGCGTCAACTCTTCGTGACGTAGCAGACGGGTGCCAGGCCACCAGACCTCGGTACTGTTCAGGCGGAACTACCACCTGGCCCGGCCCCAGGGTGCAGCCACCACAGCCTGAGATCCCCAGCCTGGCTGCCCCCACACCCATCGACACCAAAGGTAAAAATAATCATTACGAGTATAACATATTTTTATCAATGCCTACAGAATAAGACCAAGGTATAAAGACAATGCCTGAGGATGAAACAGTAGAGACGAGAAAACCATCAAGAATGAATTATAGCAATGACAATGTTGCACACAGGCAACGGAAGGAACACGGGTGGGTTTCAGTAAAAGGCATGATGCTATATCGCCTCTGAAAAGTGGACCTTCTTAATAAGCTGATAATCGTAATTTTGGAATGAATACTTCAAAAATCTAAATCTACACATTGCCTAGGGTTAGGGCTTCTCAATATAATTCCATAAATATCAAAAATTTTAAAACAAAACTAATTACGAAAATACATTCGACAAGCATAAATTAAAATGACACAATTTGGCGAAAGTCGACAGGTCAAATTATGTTTTTTTTTTTTCTGTAACTACGTATATTTCATTGTGGATTATGGTGTGCGACCAATGCAATCCATTCTAAGTTATCCTGAAGTAAACGGGATATTGACTTTCCAATTGTTCACAAACTAAAATCGAATCACCAACACCATAAACAAATGATAAGAAGCAAGACAATCCCAGCCACTTAGCCACACCATAACTAATGTCCACTTTCCACCACCATTACCGACCACATGCCATCCATCCATTGTGGCTGCCGTTAGCTGCCACTAAATACCAGTTCTATGCGCGTGAGCAGGTGCGCCTGCGCAGACCCAGTCAGCTCTGAGCAGACTGACCATAAATCTCGATGTCCGGTAAAGCGTTAGACCTAATTAAAAGATGTAAGATGGAGGAGATGTTGTAACCTTTTAGTGATGGTGTAAATTATAAGTGGAGAGAGGAGAACTCGGGAATAACCTAAAACTCGCTCCACTTTTTATGAGCCTTTGATAAAGAGTTACAACCCCCTTTGTTGTGTGCTTTCCAAACATATCTCGACATCTACCTATACGTCATTCGAAATAAGATTAGACATGCAAACAAACCTTTTTTACAGTCTGTTCAACCGATTCAGACTTTTATACCGTAGCCAAAAAGCAAAAAAGTGGTTACAATACCAATTGTTTACTGCAGCTGTCATATGTCATACCACCAACGCAGTAGAAGTCAAAATAGGTTGAACGGACTGTAAAAAGGTTTAGTTAAATGTCTAATCTTATTTCAAATAGAGTATAGATTACTTTGATTTATTACTTACTTGATACATGCAAAGATCAGTTTTCTTTCAGTTTAATTGTTTCTTTCATTTTCTCAGAAATATTCTGGCTTTTCTTTAGAAAGATTTTTAGCTGTTATTCAAATGACCTTACTTTATAATTTTGTCATGTCACCACACCAGCTTTTTTGCTTATCCCCAAATACTAATCAAATTTCTCACCTCATCACAAAATTCACAACAAGTTGTCCCGCTAACTCCCATCCCCATTTCTCAAGGTACCCCCGCTATCGCCCATCCCTCGCAGCACCACCCATTAGAGACGATGATTCACACCCTGCACCAGAACGAGGGCTTAGCGTCAATTAAATTTAGCACCGTTACGATAAATATCCCATCGGAAGCCTAGCCTAGCTGGATGTCATCCGACAGGCGTGAATACTGAATATGTTACTTAGTAAATTGATGCCGCTACTTTACTTTACTTGATAGGCGTCTAAGCACACGAGGTAGACTAAGGTGACCAGTTTGAAGCAACAAATTTGCTGACCAACTTTGTTTGACAATGATGCAAAGGATTCGATTTGTTTGTTGACTAATATTCCTGGTAATAAATGGAAATCAGATACCGATATCCTGTTTGCTTATTGCCTCTTTTCACCACTTTTGGTTTAGTTTCGCTAAATGTTGAGGCAGATAACTTGATCCAAATTCTGTTCCATTTTTAATTTATCGGTGCATAGTGCCCATGGAATTAGTATGTATTATATAGCTTTGATATAGTGCCTATCCGGACACTTAGGAATGAGTCCTAGGTCTTAAATACAGGATGGCAGGGACATCGACGCCAAAACTGACGCCATGGATTCGGTACATAATTCTGAACCCACTTGCATCGATTTTTTTTGTCGGTTATTAAAAAAAAGATTGCTGTTCCACAGAAAAGTGCAATACCTACGCGGGCAAAATGTATGGAACGCTGTTTTTTTTTTAAGCCCACGAAAAATTTCAATGCAAGGTGGTTCAGAATCATGTACCGAATCCATGGTATCAGTTTCCGCGTCGATGTCCCTGCCATCCTGTATACTGATGAAGCTGAAATCCTTCAAAATAGTTGACACTTTCATACCATCAATTTCTTGGACGAGCGTCAATTGCACTGTTATAATTTACAATCGTTAAACAAGATCTGATACGCCCCATAAAATTTAGCATTCTCAGAAGGAGTCACTAACCTCCTGAAAATTAGAACGTCTCGCGAAATCGGGCCATCATATAACACCCCAATAAACATTTATTAATTGTACGTAATAATATCCAATTTATTCGTCCACATAACTGAACTGGCGCCAAATCCTTGGCATCAAAACACAAGTTCCAATCACTTCGTTTACATTAGGTATTTATGTGTCACGATAAATAAATACTATTATCGAAAAGTTAATTAACACGTCTATAAATCCAGCCCACTGCACAAACAATTGCAATCACAATACGAATATATCATAGCTAGGAACAAATATAAACAATACTAAATGCGACCTAGGAGCAAGGCAAGGCCGGTGCAACATCATTTAAGTTCAGAAGGATCACTTTAAAATAATTAATAGTCGTCACAACTTTTATGGGGAAAAACGACATGGTCAAGGATCAATTAATTTACAGATTGGGATACCCTCTTGTGTGCCATTTACTCAGTAGAAGTCACATCCGGTGATAGTCGACACTTTGTGTGATGTCGTCAACCTTGCGGTGATAGTCGCCACTTTGGGTGATGTCATCAACCTTGCGGTGATAGTCGCCACTTTGTGTGATGTCGTCAACCTTGCGGTGATAGTCGCCACTTTGGGTGATGTCATCAACCTTGCGGTGATAGTCGCCACTTTGTGTGATGACGTCAACCTTGCAGTGATAGTCGCAACTTTGTGTGATGTCGTCAACCTTGCGGTGATAGTCGCCACTTTGTGTGATGTCGTCAACCTTGCGGTGATAGTCGCCACTTTGGGTGATGTCATCAACCTTGCGGTGATAGTCGCCACTTTGTGTGATGACGTCAACCTTGCAGTGATAGGCGCCACTTTGTGTGATGTCGTCAACCTTGCAGTGATATGATAGTCGCAACTTTGGGTGATGTCATCAACCTTGCGGTGATAGTCGCCACTTTGTGTGATGACGTCAACCTTGCAGTGATAGGCGCCACTTTGTGTGATGTCGTCAACCTTGCGGTGATAGTCGCCACTTTGGGTGATGTCGTCAACCTTCCTAATACAGGACTGTAGGACATCCTTCAGTCTCTCTTTGTCTGCTTCATCTACCATCATCTCGCATTATCCCCTGCCCACCTCTACCTACATAAAAAGAGTCATCATATCTATAGTTTTGCTAGAAAATAAAACTATCAACCACAGAAAACTATTCATAATACTGTCTTTAACTTTTTCATTTGTCCTGGGTGACCAATTTCTTATCGCATTGTTAAAAGTGGACTGGACACTCTGCCTCTTACTTTATGGCCACAATCCCCGCCCATATTTATGTGTGGTGCGCCTACGCAGTGCAGTGCGTGCGCTTGCGCCGATCCTAATTACTGATCTAACGGCGGTCAAGCGCGCCCTCTAATTACAGATTGTGATAATGTTATTTAGAAACTCCATCGTGCTATAATGTTGCTGTTTTCATCGTATTTTCTGTATCTGCGCCACATTGCGGTGTATCTTCGTAATTTATATTAATTGCTTTACATATTCATGTTTGGGAAAGTAATGTAGAATGTATGGGATTGTTATCGTAGTGTTGGTTGTAAATGAATAAATAAAGAAATAAGATGTGTTCAAATTACATTCACAATTTTTTAACGCTAGTGAGTGGTTGTTCTACAAGACGATCAAGTTGTTTGTTCTAGGTGAAATGCAAATAGTTGTTACCTGATAAAATCAATCAAAATAAAATTAATTTATGGAAATTCTGGTCGGGAATAATTTATAGAATTTCTGGGTTGGAGGACTAACGAATACCTCGTTCATGGCTGTTTGAGGATGGTATATTAATATAATGCGATGTAGCTCGTTTAAAGAAGGATCATAATGGAAGGATGTAAGTAGGAACTTACATCTGTAAATGTCAATTACTTACAAGAAACACGAGAAGGGTCAACAAGATTCTAAGACGAGACAGCAAATTGTCACTACATACTACGCAATATGTCTACCGTAGCTCCCAGCCATTCATACTGACACACCTCTTTAAGCAAATATTAGATATTGTAGACAGTCATTTACACAAATAACGGGTCCCACTAACAAATTGCTGTATCCATATTTAGTAAGCTCACTATAATTTGCGAGCGTAATGCTGATAACTTAAATGTTAACATCATAAATTAATGTTGTTTTATTATTTGCTGTCGGTTGGTATTGATGCTGAATGTACTCCTGTGTTTAAATTTCGAAATCTGGTAAATTACATTAGTGCTTGGTTATTTATTAGTTATTGTCTTAATGCAATATCGGATCTATGGGTTAAATTAACATAGTCAGCAGTTGTGCATACATCTATCCGAAAAAACACACATAGTTGTTTCTATGGTTCATGCAATTCAAATGCAACTGCGTTCCAATTTCGAACTATACAATTTTTTTTAATGGTTAATGTTAATACGCTAATGCAATTTTATACTCTGCCGATTTCCATATTATACCTCCTTAAAAGATTTTAAGGTGAATAAAGAAAAAAGTGAAAAGAGTGTCGTGATGGCCCAGTGGTTAAGGCCTCGAATCTCATGCACGAGGTTGTGGGTTCAAATCCGGGCAAGTACCAATGTGACTTTTTCAATTAATATGTACTTTCTGAGTTTATCTTGGACATTACTGACATCGGTGAAGGAAAACATCGTGAGGAAACCTGGACTTATAGTTAATATAAGTCTGAAATCGCCAACCCGTCTTGAGCAAGCGTGGTGATCAATGCTCGTGCCTTCTCTGTATGAGAAGAGGCCTTGCAGTGGCCTGCAGTGGGACAGTAACAGGCTGGTAATATTATATTATTTTAAAGAAAAAAAACGGCCAAGTGCGTGTCGAACCACGCACAATAAAAGGAACAAACTTAATATTATAGTTGAAAACAAACTGCAAATTTAAGTTTGTCGTTTATTACTCGTTAACCTGTAAAGCTTACTTAGCTGTGATAGTTTTCCTTTTAACTTCGATATACTACTGCTGTGAATTTTTTCACAAATCCAAATACCACCATTTAGCTGGCAGGGGGGGACACTTTGGGCACGCCACAATTGCGGCGATAAGTCCCCTCTTTGAGGAGTGGCTTGAGAGGCGCCATGGCGTCCTCACCTTCCGCCTGACGCAGGTCCTCACCGGACACGGTTGTTTCGGGAGGTTCCTGTTCCGCGTAAGGCGGGAGGAAACGCCCGGGTGTCACCACTGTGTGGATCGCCCGGAGGACACGGTGGAGCATACGGTGGAGGTCTGCCCGGCTTGGGCGGAGCACCGCCGTGTCCTCACGGAGGCGATCGGCGGCGGCGATCTCTCGCGTCCGGCCCTGGTTCAGGCCATGGTTCGGAGCGAGAGTGCATGGGAGGCCGTCACCTCCTTCTGCGAAGCAGTTATGCTCGCGAAGGAGGAGGCGGAGCGCGCGAGGGAGATGCAAGCTGCACGCCCTCGCGGCCCTAGTCGCCGCAGGAGACGCCCCGGGCGTCGGGAGTCCAGAGCCGACTTCCGGCCACCGTAGGCGCGGGCTTGCGGACGGTGAGCAATGGGCAGCTCGCCGTCCGATAAGGACCAGGCCCGTGTCGACGGCGCGTTGTGTTCCACGCGCGCCTCAAAGAGATGTCAGCACCAACCGACGGGGTCGAAAGACCAATGCCTGCTGGGGTTGCGGGTTTGTCCGAAAGGGATAACGCGGCCCCGGCACACAGGCAACGGAAGGAACACGGGTGGGTTTTAGTCAGTAAAAGTCTGACACACCCTCTCGCTCTGCCCAGAGCGGGAGAAGTCATTTGATGATTTCCCATCCAAAAAAAAAAAAAAAAAAAAAAAAAAAAGGGGGGGACACTTGTCTCTAACAAAAATTTGCACTTTAAAGCTTAATATTTCGCAAACAGATTCCTGAATTAAAAATGATTTTCAAACACCCACAATATTTTTGAACGACCTTTCTAAGGACACCTCACACCATGGGAAAGACGAGAAAGATTTGTCGGCGTGATTAATATGTATACCCATGCCAAATTACAGCTTTCTTGTACTAACCGTCTCTGAGCTAAGCCGCGGACAGACAGACAGACAGGCGGACATGGCGAAACTGTAAGGGTTCCTTGTTTACTACGGAACCCTAAAAAGTACTAACTCATAATTTTATTACTGAATCAAATCAAAACAGAGTAGTTACAGCGAGCAGTATTTTATTAATAGTTGCGTTATCGTGAAGTTTAATTTATCGCCTGTAAAGTTACCATATTCAGCGAATAAATTAAAATTTACGGTTCAAAACAATCCTCTTAAGCTTCCTTGAATCGTAAATGCTGGTTCTTGTAAGTTGTAAATAGGGAACTGTCATCTAAGATAATTATTTGTGGTCCCCTGGCCATAGGAAGTTTTAACTACTGTTTATTTTAAACCCAGTAGTCAGAATTGATCAGTACAATAGTGAGGCCGTTGATCTTTTTTCAAATAACTTTTCAGAATTCTGTACAATTGCCGACATAGCTCACAAATAAGCAAGCCGAAGTGGCAATGGGCCGTAGAACCGATGGAGACTGCGAATCGGCAAATGTAAGGCAGGACGCCCTCAGGCGGAGTGACGATCTTCGCAGGGTGGCTGGTAGTAGCTGGATGGGAGTTGCCGAGAATCGAGCAGAATACCGTGCAATTGGAGAGGCCTATGTCCAGCAGTGGACTGATGATGATGATGATGACAAGGCTTGAACCTGCCTTATCATCTGCCTAGTCTATCCCCAACGATGTTGAGGTCTGTTTCCAGTCTATCTAGATGCAGCTGTATACCAGTACATATTTTACATGGAGTGGCTGCCTATCTGACCTCCACAACCCAGTCTCAATGGCTAACACAATACTTGAATAACCTAGAACCGAATAGACGAACCTCCCATAGCTTCGTCCTTTTCCTCCAAAATTACTGAAATGACGACATTGTACAATTTTTTTTTTCTTGGAAGTACCAAATGGTGTGATTCTGTTCAATGTAGGAAGAGTGCGGTTTTGTTTCACTTTCGTTGAGTTGCGGTGCGCGCGCGCCTTGGAGCGTGTCGGCGACAGAATGTAGGTCCCACAGCCTGCGCAGACGCAGCCAAACGAGCCATTTGACGGAAAGTACGGATTCTAGACGTGTTGAGAATATTCAACCATGTTCTTGCGTCTTTTGTTCAATCGAGCAAGGGAATTCGGAATTTACTTTAGAACTAAAAAAAATTGTCTCAATTTAATACATATTTGGGTTAACAATGGTTTTTGGTTAGCAATGTGTTAAAATCAAAATTATTCCTTGTTTAACTAGATCCTTATCTATAATTTATTGTTAGTTTAGAACTTACGTGAACAAAAGAAGCTCCCAACAAAACATGGTACGTAACCATGTTTTGTTGTTGTTGTACATTATTTTACTGTGCTTGCCACGTGGCAGGCACAGTAAAATAATGTAAGACTAGGGAAACATCTTTAGAAAAGATTGGCCAAAGATTGCTGCTTGTCAAAGGGAGCTTCCTTCCAGGCATATGTTGATTTAACAACTAGCGACGTGTTAATTTTACTTTACGAAAGCTAGTTTGAAAAGACACATAAAATAATCATAATTATTAAGTAAAATAATGTAACTACTCTTGAAACATTAACTGGTAACTTTTTTCTATATCTCCACGTAACATGGACCAACTAATTCTTACAAAACCACAAGTTCCATGCACTTCTTAAACCATCGTACAGACATAGGTATTTAGTTAGCCTGAGGGCCCAATCTTTGTGAGATGACTTGTCTTGTCTCGTTCCATAATATTTGTGGTTTTTATTTACATATTGTGGCTTGTAAAGTAAAGTAATACTAGTTCTTGAGGTACTGGTGATTGGCATTGACTGAAACATCCTCGGAAACGTAATTATTAGGGAGTTAATGATATTGACAAATAAGCAATTAGGTGATTTAGTTGGTGGTCTTGGTGACAATTTATTTAATTATAGAAATGTTCTGCAACATATTAGTCAATGCAAATAACTTCATCAACATTATAAATAATGTAACTTGTTGAGAAAACTGCAATTTGCATTGTTTTTTTGGAAATTGGCAATCCTGCGGGGTAATAACAATTAAATTAAATTAAATTAATAATAATTAAAGACATTGTGACAGACTGTCTTAAGTGTCACGCACTTAAGACAGTCTGTCACAATGTCTTTAATTTTGACAGTTCAACCACGTTCATTGCGTTATTTACGTTGTTGAGCAGACTGAACTGTCCAAATTAAAGAAAATGCGATCAATTTTATGTGATTTACGCAATTTATACCCCGCAGTTCCTTCCAAACTTAAAGTGAGAATACGATCTATTTCAAGCCAAGATTCAAAAAACCTATTGAAACTCCTATAGGTACCTAAGCCATATAACATCCTCTAATATAACTTTAAATCACCATAGATTAAACTAAAAAACCTCGGTAATTCCATGCGTCTTCTAAGAAAGCTGTGTCAGTTCAGCGTATCACATAAGTACATGACTAACGGGGGTCAACGACCCCAGCTAATGGATTTTCTGGCTCCTACATTTTTTTGCTAGACTTAAAATGTACGTACTTTTTAACCCATAATGATATTTCATTGAAATTACATAAAGAAATGTGGTCATTAGCTGTCTTTTTCTTTAGAGGATCAATTTTGATGCCTAATTTGAGATTAGCCACTTATAGATCATAATCTGAAATGCCTATTACCTATCTAAGTACTACACACACACAGTATTTTTCATAGTATTAGTTGTTTTTTTCACGGTTTTTTTCGTGTCAAAGTAACTGTGGAATGATTTAAAAGTCAATTTAGTTTTATAGGTAGGTATGCATAGACTGATAAACCATAAGACACACCACCGAAAATATATCCAAAAACTTTTACAAGAAACTCGCATTACTTATTATCCTAACCCAGTGATCGGCAAACTCTTAGTCAATAGAGCCAAATAGCTAAATATCAAATATATTTAGTATAACGACTAAGATTCCAATCCTTTATGCGTGTCCAAACTATCTCAATACACTTTTCTTAGTCCTTAAAACTTCCATCCTCTGTCACTCCACAACGCATCCTAAAATTAACTTGCTAAGAAGTAGGATGCCTTCATCATCGTCATCTGATATTATGATGAAGGCATCTCCTTCATTTATCAGGGCATCGAAAATTAATCAATTACTGTTAAGTTTTGGTTAACTTGTTAATAAGTACGCATCCTAAAATTTACTTAAAAACTACTTGGTGAAAATACTTCGGAAAAAATCTTTGAAACACAGTTTAAAGTTTGAATAAAACTTGATGTATCTTGCCGACCGAATCCCCGACCCCCGCGCGTATCTACGCCAGCACTCATCGACATTTGTACAGAGTCGCACTCTACAGGGACGCGGTTTACCGACCACTGTCCTAACCTAACTAAAACTATTAACAAACTAAAATATGGAGTCGACAAATAGCTTCGCATCGCTGTCGACTGGTAATGTACCCAACAGACTGGTGGTATTGCCACGCTGTATGGCAACGCCTTATTATATTTTAATTTAATTTACGTTTAATTTGTTATTTATGTACTTTTATTTTAATTCTGAATAAACCGTAGCATGTCCAAAATAAATAAAGTTAGAAACGAACCATCAAATTAATTAAAAGTCGTACGTATCAGATATAAAAAGTTATCATCTTCGATACGACTAATTACATTATTTGTCGATAACTTTCACTTGATAAAAAACCGACATTAAAAACCTGTTTTTACACAATTTATGTTATAGCAGCTACAAGTATGACCACACGTAAGTAATATTATGTAATGTAAATACTTGGTAAAGTTGACACTAATTTGATGTAAGTAAGTACCTAGAAAAACAACACTTTACTGGCAATATCTGATAAATAAAAGATATTAAAAAATCAAAAGGAATATGAAAGCTTTTTTATCGCATTGTTAAAATTAAACGTGCTTTACTAAGTAATAATTATTGTAGAGTACAAACAGTTTTTTATTGAGCTTTCAGTAAGATATTTTGACCCTGAAAGCGGAAACATTTCTCGCGAGTGTAATTTCTAATTATGTATGTAATACCTACTCTAAAGGGTTTCACTTTCAGTTTTCTTAATCATAAATCAGCACATTTAAAGCACGCACCCTAAGTTCTACCAGTGTAGACGCACCTTATAAAATCTCTGTTTGTAAAGAAAGAGTGCACATGTTACATAAAGTTCCCATTCCCATCTCAAAGCGTGCTCGTAGTCGCCCCACGGGCAGCACAATGCAATGCGCACGCGCAGTGGGTGTCGATGATTTACACCCGCCCGTCTACGGCCAGCTTCATTCATATTTATTAAACTTCGCAGTTTTTTCAATTGTAAATCTTTTCTGTATGATGTACGTGACACGTTGGGATTGCGCTATTTTGTGAGCCACAGCATTCCAATAAAAAAAGATCATTTTTATTATTATTATTCGTCAATGGTTATTGCTTTTTTCTTAGAGTTTTATTTATGAGCGGATAAATAAGGTGTTTTATGGTAAATATGCGAGTAATGTGTCTATTATTGTAATACTGTAAATCTTTTTTTGATAGGCACAGGTGTAGGTTTTCGGCTTTCCAATAAAAAATATAATTAACATTTTTTAACATGCAATTATTCAATATCGTTTAACTTTATAAATAAATACAAGAATATGAAATACAGCCCATTACAACCGCTTCAGCTCCAATTAATAATGTTAATTGACAAAATAAACGAGATGGCGTGAAGCGCGCTTTTGTCGGCGTGTGCGCAGCAACTGCGCATAAAAGTTTATACTTCATCCTCTTTATGGAGACTTTTTATTATCTGTATTCTTTAAATGGATCATGATTATAAGCTGCAGGCGAGGGGTTTATAATTAGTGGATAACTATTATATTCATATCATTGTTGAATATTAATAAATTTGCCTATCAAGAGCCTTTCAAATAAATCATTTTAATGGAAGACTTATTCAGTTTTGTGAAGATAGGTTGTTAGCTTTTTTATCCTAATTCCAAGACAATTATGAGCTTATACCATCTTAGTCCTAATTTCCCGATGTGTCATCATGTTTCTAAGAATGATTTACGATAAACGGACGTCATCTAAAATTTCCACTAAGCGACTCAGTTAATCATCTAAACAGTTGACTATAGTAGCTTTTTTAAGGGTCCGTACCTCAAAAGACCCTTAGGATCACTTTGTTGTCTGTCCGTCTGTCTGTCTGTCAAGATCCATTTTCTCATAGACTGCGTCATACGTAGGTGTACGGTCCCTTGGAGCTCTAAAAAAACAATAAAGTCAACGCTATTAAAAAGTACGGCCGGCATTTATACGACATATTATGATACTAGAAAATAAATCAAAACCTACAGGGTACTTCCCGTTGACCTAGAATCATGAAATTTGAACCATCCATCTACCCGTAATAACTTCCACACTTCAACTGGTATTCCGTCCGGAACTATTGTTTTACCATTCTTCATCCCATTTACTGCTGTGGCGGCATCTACAATCGCCACATGCGAACTACGCATCAAAGACCTGACGTCACACAACATCCTGACGTCACAAATCCTGCATCGCGCAATTAGAGTTTACCGCGCGATGGACATATATACAATCTCCCAACTTCAACCTCTGGGCAGTTGCCCGCCAGACACGACACCCGTCTGGTCGGAGGATCCTCCCTTTTCTATGGTGGATGAGTGAACTTTACACCCTGTTCCTCATGCCCCTAAACTGCTATTCTCACTTCATCCATACTCACTAACCCCTCATTTATTGGTATATTCTCAAGCACACCACTCCAGTCATTCTCCTCATTCATCAGTCTTTCGAAATAGAAAAAATCATGGATAGGTGGAAGACCTATCCATGATTTTTTCATCATCCGAAAGACCTATCCCAGTTAACATTTAATAAATAAAAAAATATATTTGAAAAACTTTTACAAACGATGGTTTATTAATGCCCCAAAATAGACAACAATAAATAAGTAAATTTATTACAGGTGCAAGTAATGATAATTTGGAATTAGAATGTTAAGTAGCAACCTCACAACGAAAGAGATAACTAGCTACTTACAGCACTTAAACTTAAAAAAACAGAGGTTTCTGTTTCCCTCTCCTCTCCCTTCCTTCCTTTTAACACAGCAACATCCAAAAAAATAAAATCTGGTCATAAAAAAGTGAATGACATTCCCGTATGTCATAAAATAATTATATTTTTTTGCAATTGAAAAATGTACTCTGTGGAGCTTACTCTCTCCCAGTAACTCGTAAATAAGCCTCGCTGAAAGGACGCGCCTATTTTTAAAACGCATCTTATTTTTATTGGGTGTGTACCTACATACCTTCATGCGATCTCCTCGTTAGGACGGTGTGTGGTTGTAGGTCAACCAGTTCATATATTGTGTGAGATGGCTCAAATAGTCGGGGCTTTTTAGGCGACGTTGAGAGCTAAATTGAATAGGTTATTAATGTGTTGCAAAAGTGTATCTATTACTTTTCGCGTTATAAAGTAATTTAGAAAAAAATAACTAAGTTGTTTAATTCATAACTTTGATTCCAAATTACCTTAAACGCAGAGTCTAATTAATTGAGAGAAACTATACTTTGCACCAGAATATAAGTTCCGCGAGAAAGACGAGGTCTTTAAAATATAATATTATAATTATGATGTACTAACTGAGCCCCGCGGATTCACCCGCATAACTGTCGATCCCGTGGGAATATCGGGATAAAAGATATCCTATGTCCTTCTCCAGGTCATGGTTTACCCATGTGCCAAATTTAATCCAAATCCTTTCTGGCGTTTTCAGCGTGAACGCGTAACAAACAAACTCACTTGCGCGTATATAATATTAATTAGTATTACTTACCCCACCAACATTAGCCACCTACTAATAAACGTAATGTCAAATATCTAAACTATTTCTCTCCTGTTTCAGTATACACTGACCAGCCAGTATCATCAGCATCCCCGCCGACCCGCGATAAGATTAACGGAGAGGAGAAGGCGAGGTCTCGACGCAGGGATACCTGGGCAGAGCCTACCACACCACCTGTTACTGATGATGGTAAGTCTACTGCCTCATAAATTCACCAAGAATTTGTTAATTAATGGCCGAAGAGCGAGTTAATAGGGCTACCCACAGTCAAGTACAGCCCACACCTGGCCTGCTCTTTGAACTATAAATAAAATCTGCCTATCACGGGCCATTGCTGCACGATAACCCTTTCAGAAGTTGTACGATGGCAACCGGTTTTAGACATTTACATCATTACATCTATCTTTTATTTTCAACCATATTTTTTCTCCTCCAGCCACCGTCGGAGTACGCTCACCACTTCTCCAACATCAACACCAGCAGTATGACGAACAGCTCCGGGACATCGCAGCATCCCTCACCAGACCTCGGTCCAGACGGGCGCTTCCACCTACACTCGAGAGACCTACAAGACTGCCACCGCCAGATCGACTGCCGGTTCGTAACAATGCTTTATTTTCCTCTTTTCTCGTAGAACCTTTGTACAAAATATAGTTTGTTAGGTTGAACGGGACTCGTTCTTTAAGGGAGAAAAATCAACAACTTTTACTAAGGGCCAAATAAAAATTGGAAAAAGAAAAATATCCTTGTTTATACTAACACTCTATACAGGGTGGCAGGGACATCGACGCGAAAACTGATACCATAGATTCAGTACATGGTTCTGAACCCCCTGCGTTGAAATCTTGCGTCGGTTATTAAAAAAAAATCTGCTGTTTCATAGAAAAGTACAATAACCACGCTGTCAAAGTGTATGGAAAAGCAATTTAAGTCACCTACTTCATAGATAACTAATAGCTATTGGAAGATATCAGTTGGATTATCACTTACAATCCGTGAAAGTCATCTGTAGTTGTCAATATTGTAATATTCACAATGTTAATTATTTATTACAAGAAGGACAAACATATTTAAATTGATCGGTTGAAGGTTGAAGGCAATTGTTTTATAGTTATTACGTCCGGGCGCGTTTTAATATTTAATTTTATGTCTCTTTCAGGCCCGTGGCTCGCCAGACGGTGGCGCCCCACCAGAAGAGGCCAGCTCCAGTTCAGCTAGTGAAGGTAGCGAGCCTACTGACGTAGTGGAACCAACAGAAAATGGAGAAGGAGGCAGAGTTGAACTGCCTGCTGAAAGACTCCTCCACGCAAGAGCTGGGTGGCTGCAAAGACGAGGGCCTGCAGGCTGGTCACGTCACTGGTTTGTGTTAAGAGGTGCAGCCCTACTGTACTTCCGGGATCCTCACGCGGAACATCGAGGACTGATGGATGGGGTTATTGACTTGAGTGGAATATCAAGAGTGGTTGAACTGCCAAATTCTACTAATGGATATGCTTTTGAGACTGAGGTACGTAACACCTCCAACAAAATTTACGGTTTGTTGGTAGCACAAGTGAGTCATGTGTCTAATAAATCGTGTTTCGTTTCACAGACTTGGGATGGAAAGCATATAGTCCTGTCGGCGGTAACAGCAGGCATCAGAGCAAACTGGGTGTCGGCCATGAGAAGAACAGCTGGTCTACCTGATACAGGACCATTATCACTGATATTACGCGAGGATACCGTTGACCAAGCTTCAGAATCCTCAACATCACCTGTTACCCCCGTAACGCCTATCACAGGCAGATCAGCACCATTCTCATCTGACGAAGAATACCGAACGGCTTCCGAAGGTGGCCGAAGAGATAGCGCTGACTGGGGAGACATGGGACCTCAACCACCTCCATCCCCACTCCTCACAAGAACTCCGATATCCAAAGTCAAAGAAAAGGTTCGCATCAGAAGTTCCCACCAAACTCCTCCGCGACCGGACACCCCTAAAGGTGACCGAGACGAAATTGACTCTACCAAAGAAAAAGAACGCAACATCGATGAGGTTGATGAAAACGAGAAACCTGTCGAACCGAGAAAACGTAGCTACATATCGACTATCGACAAACAATCAATCGAAATAGACGATCTAAGAAAACAACTAAAACTAGCACTTAACGACGTCGGCGCTGCTGAAGCCGAGATCACAAGGCTACAGAAACTAAAAACAGAGGCTGCTTTGCAAGAAAAGAAAATGGAAGAACTGGTAACAACGTTGCAAAAGAAAGAAGAGGAACTGTCAGTAAGAACGAAAGAGGCTGAGAACTTAGACGCGATAAAAGAACTATACAACCAAGATAAAAGTCTTTGGGAGAGTAAGTTGACGGAAACGCAGAACTTCTTGAAAGAATCGACTGAACATTGCGAGTTGCTGACGAGGCAGTTAGCTTCAGCGCAGGAGATGATAGCGCAGTTACAGCGAGAGGTCAACGAACTCAATGAAAAACTGCTAAAGAGTGTTAAAGAAAGTGATAGTTTATACACAAGGATACGGGATCTTGAAGGAAGATCACTTGTTGAGTCAGCATTACCAACTAAAGAAAAAAGAAAGAGCATAGGGTCTCTCAGCGACCTCACGAACTTGAACCAAGACATGAACTTAGAATCGATGGAAAAAGACAGGCTAATAGAGGAGTACGCGGAATTAAGAGACCGATTCGTGAAGGCCATTGAAGAAATAAAAGCCATGAAGAAGGAACTGCGTGACTCACATAACATGTACGATGAGCTCGAAATCACCAATCTCAAACTAAGGAATGAGATGAAGCTTAGGGAGCAATGCAGCCGATCAGAGATAGACTTGATGGCGGCCCGTATACTCGACCTGACGCAGAAGTTAACTGCTTCAGACAAACAAGTCCGAACGTTAAAACACAAAATCCAAAAGTCTGAATCTAGAGAGAAGAGACGCAGTCTGTCGTTAAAAGGCAGAGAGTCCTTCACTCTAGGTAAAGAAGTGGAAGAGAAGTTAACAGAGCTCGAAAACAAAATCACAATGCTCGAATCCGGCGAACCGGTCCCAACGATAAACTCTCCCTCCAAAAGTGCGTCACCTGCCAAAGAAAAAACATCTAAATCTGAAAACACTTCGGACGAAAAACGGATGAAACGCCTCGCCGCTCGACTGAGGAGGAAATCACTCGATAGTGCCACTAGCTCCGAGCCCATGAAGATGCTAGTAAGATTGAGTTCGTTAGAAACCAAAGTAGCCTCCGCCTTGGAGAACCGTAAAGACTTCACAAACTCCTGCGAGTCTTTAAGTCAGATAACCAGATCAGTAGAGGGTCCATCTTTAAATGAGAGCCCTGAAACTTCCAGTATTGGCACGCAGTCACAGAGGCATCTACTAGAGAGGCTACAGAGTCTAGAGAACGTAGTGATACACTCGAGAAATAAGGTGAACGAGTGCCTCTGCCAAATGAGTGCGATGCGAGCGGCGAAGTCTCGCAGATCACCATCACCGAGTCTCGAAAAGAAATACAGCCTTAAATCGATGGAAAAGTGCCTGACAGACGTGAGCAAGAGGCTACAGGAGTGCTTCGACAAGTGCGTCGTTGACTTTGACCAAAACCAAAACAATAATGAGGAAGAGGTGAACGACAGTGTTGCTCAGGTGGTTGTACAACTGGAAGAACAACTGAGAACGAAACTCCTGGAGATATCCAGGAGGAAGGCGGCATTGTACGAGGCAGGCGAGCTGACGCAGAGGAAAAGCCTGGAGATCCTGGCCGAGAAACTAGCGTATGAAGCGGTTCTCGTCGGCAGGATACAGGAGGCGCTCGACTCCTCGAATGGCAGCAGATTCTTTGCGCGATTGATTAAGTCTGAAATTATCGAAACTAGTCAACTAATAGATAACCTCAAACGCAAAATCAGCGGCGAGAGCAGCAAGGGCGGCGCCGGCACCAGGAGCTCGCTGGACTACCTCGCCATGATCCTCACGAGGAAGATCGACATCGTCAACGGATCGCAGGAGGCGCGCGAGAGACGTCGCTCTGAACTCATAATCCACGGAGCCGACCTCGAGGCGCTCAAAGCATCACAGCGTGAAGTCGCCGAAGCGGTCGACCGGTACAAGAGCGAGAAGCTAGCTGAGCTATGTTCCGCACTCGCATGCGAGACGCTCAGCTACGCGGCGCCGGCCGACGGCGACATCGAGAGGCAGCGCGCCAACCTGGAGGCGGCGCGCGTGCGCGAGGCCTGGGCTGCCGCGCGCGACGCGCTCGGCGCCGAGCTCGTGCAGGCCGAGGTCACGCGCGCGCTGGCCCGCGCCGCCGCCTCGTGCGATCGGCGCCTGGAGCACGCGCGCCGCACGCGCCTCACGCTCACGGCGCAGGACCGCGCCGACCTGGAGCTGTGGTGGCAGGCCGCGCACGACCATCTGCGCTGCGAGATGGACGCCGCCGTCAAGGACATCGCCGCGAGGTACCGCGCCTGCCTCACGGAGCGCCGCCCGCGCGAGCCGGAGCCCGGCCCCGACTCGCGCGCGCTGCTGGCGCAGCTGGCCGAGGCGCTGGCCCAGCGCGCGCTGGTGGACGCGCGCGTGGCCGTGCTGGACGGCACGTACCGCGCCAGCTCGCCGCGCGCCGCGGGCCCGCGCCGCTCCGCCGAGGACGCCGTGTCCTCGCTGGAGGCGGACCCGGCGCAGGAGGCGGAGTTCGTGTACCTGTTCCAACGATTCTCGACCGAGTGCCGAGCGCTCTTCTCCAGTGACTGTTCGGGTAACAGTGAAGACTCGATGAAGATCGGCGAGAGCCTCGAGCGGGTGGAGGCGGCCGTAGCGGACGTGGCGCGGCAGCTGTGCGCGCGCGGGGAGGAGGGGGCGGAGCGGGACAGTCGCGAGACCACGCCCACCGGAGCCACGCCCACCGGAGCCGCGTCCCCCGGCGCCAGTGCGCTCGATCGCATCGACGCGCTGCGCCGTCGCGTCGAAGCTCTGCAAGCGCTGGTGCCCTGCCAGCACTGCAAGCAGCTGCAGGACGCGTTGGACAGGTGAGATACATGTAGTCCGGTTCAACGTCTGTATTAATATTATAAAACTCCAAAGAACAGTCCCACTTACCCCTACTTTTGCTTCAGACTCCACGAGGAGCGTGCTCGCGGCGAGTGCGCACTAGCTCAACAAGCGCACGCACTGGCCGCAGCGCGTCGCGCACGCGCACAGCTGCAGACGCAGCACGAGCGCGAGCGCGCGGGCCTGCGCGAGCGCGCGCGCACTCTGCAGCGCCGCCTGGCCGCGCTCGACTCCGAGTACTCCGCGCAGCTGGAGAACTTGCGAGCCGCTTATCAGGTACACAAAATACTTATTCATCTAGTTACCTGGGACATCGACTACCATACATTCATTACAAAATTCTAGACCCGCCCAGCGTTTAAATTTTTCTTTCGTTGAAAGTTTTGTATAAAATAGCCGTTCTTTTAATAACCGAAAGAAAAATCTATGCTGCTGGGAGGTCTAGAATCATGTGCTGAATTCATGATAACAGCTTGCGGGTCGATGTGCCCTTACATCGAGTATATTTTGACTTCAATCACTAAGCTAGTATACACTTGAATTCAGAATCTTAGACAAAAATATTACATATTAATTATCTACTTTAGTATTATGCAGTTTATGTTGATTCTTAAGTGAACATATGTAATAAAACAGATCCAAATAAATATTGGTTGCAATTGAATTATACTTTGTCATGTGCGTCAAAACTTGAGCTCTAAACGAAATTATTTATTTAAGGATTTACTACGCCTTAAATGATTTTGAGATTTTTCATCGAATTTAATTTAGTAGTACTTACAAGTCATCAAGAGAGCCTTAATCTCAAAATACTCCCAAAAGCTGGAGTTTCTGCTCCACACAATCCTAAAGCCTGCCCTGTCCGTCCCGCAGAGCGCGGTGGCCGCGGACACGCACGGCGACGGGCTGCGCGCGCGCTACCAGCAGGAGATCGAGCAGCTGCGCGCGCTGTGCGAGAAGGGGCTGCTGGCCATGGAGTCCTCGCACCGCCGCATCGTGCGCGAGATGGAGGACAAGCATCGCGCCGAGCGGGACCAGCTCAGGTAACTAGCGGAAGACCTGGCCGAGAAGTTTCCATGATCTTCCGTCCTAGTTCATAAGCTCCATTGGTCTTTTGCCTTCTGAGCCAAGAGAATGACCCCATCTTATCTGTATTCAGCTTAAAAAGGCCATAAGACCCCGTTCGGGCAGCACCCCAGGTGTACAAAACTATTACCTGTATTCTGTATTGTTCCAGCATGTCAATTGAAAAAAAAAATTAGTTTGTGATTAAAAAACCCTAATTTCCGCTTTTATGAGTATTGAGTAACTTTTGTTGTGAAACTTCGAAGACTCATGACACTATCGAAAGTCTGTATCTTGATGTCCATGGAATGTCCCAATTTTAAAGTTTTTTAACCCCCAATAATCAAAATCTCTACTTCCAGGCTAGACAAAGAGCAAGCTCTAGCAGAGGAGACCCGCGCGACGCTGGCGGCTCTCGACGCGATGCGCAAGGCTCACGAGAGCGAGGTGCGGCGAGAGGTCGACAAGTTCAAGGCAGAGTACCTCAGCAGAGGCGCGCATAATGGAGAGCTCACTCAGCTTAGCTCGAGGCACCAGTAAGTTACTTGGGTTTTGGGACTGTTGTACTATAAATGTCGGGTGTTCCTTCCTAGAAACTCAAAAAACTGTTCTATCTAGTTCATCCTCTAGTATCATACCTAGGTTGAACTTGAATGTGCGCGATAAAAACATCTCTCTGAATTTGGATGTAGGAATGAAATTAATGGCAGCTCAAAATGTAGCACGCCTACTCAGCAGTGAAACAAAACTGCCGATGTTAGAATAAAATACTAACGAAGACTTATTGAAATATATTTTTGTTGTTTGTCTTTTTGTGCTGTGTCGAAATAAATATTATCTTTTTAATTAACTTTTTATCCTTAGTGAACCTATTATCTTGTACTACTACAATTAAAAACAATAAATTCAACCAACCTTCTCTTATTGTATCAGAGATCAAAACCACAACGACGAAGCTAGCTTGGGTTCAAATTTCCACCATATACCCATGTATGTATTACTCCCCTTCCATACAAATAATTCATAAAACCGTTCCCCAAATAGTAAAGTCTTTTAGTAATCTTTCCAGGCAAGAGATGGAAGAGATAAAACGGGAGATACTCTCCCTCTCTGAGAAGTATTCTGTGAAGTGCGTGGAGTCCGCTGCGTTGGAAGAGAGACTGGCGACGGCGACTGCGCAACTTGCGCAGGCGCATAACCATATCATGCAGCTGGATGCCAGGTATGTATGCTAATGAGAGCATAGCATACTACATTTATAGGGGGGAGAAAAATTGTCCGAAGTTTTTTGAACCAAAAAATATTTATCCTAGAGTCCTGATCCTCCAAGGTAGAAATATAGACTAAAAAAAAGTGGCTATAGGTTATTGCTAATCTCACTGGGTCCTAACGATTGATTCCGTTGCGAAAAAAGGATGGTGCTATAGGTCATGTATAGCTCCGTCTCTCTCTGACACAGGAAAAAAATATAGCATTAATTCTTCATAATACGGCCCCTGGTCTTATGATTATCATGTGCAATGAAAGACACTGGGTTATTAGTTTAATATTATTACACGTCTTAACAAGCCAGCACTTTTTTATACTCATTTATACATTTTAATACTCTTTATTTGCTGCCAGCCAGATTAAACAATTTGTTCATTTCTTTTATTTCAGAAACAAGCAACTCCGCGCTCACCTAATATCGGAAGCCAATGACATGAAGAACTCAGAAGCGTCGACTCTCTCCCAGCTCATAGAAGAGACTGGCTCGGTACGTCAAGTTTACTCGCTACTTTTTTAATTTTATACACACCGATACCACGGTACACGCTTGTACAGCCTATGCTAGCTTCTCTTCATTTGACCATAAGGCAAAGGCCACACGCTTGCATGACCATACATCGCACTTAACAGATTTACATCACCGTTCGAAAATGAACTAGGTACTTAGTTCAGAAGTATAAAATATTCTGGTTTTGTTCGACCCTTTCAATTTTCTTTTTTAGTTATTTCAGTATTTAATTTTACTTTCTTGGTGTCGTAATATTCTTTTTGTTAATAAATACCTACAATTCTTGACGATTCAAATATACCTAAATGTGATATACTCAGATCGCACAAATTGAGTTAAATTAAAACAATATATTATTATTAATCAGGCCAAGAATACCTAAAAAATGCCCCTAAATGAAAATGGCTTTGGATTGATCTTGAGCAGACTATAAGATTAATTTAGTAGTCTTAAAAGAACATAACATAACAGGGCATCCATTAAATTGGAACGCATTTTCGGGGTTGTACAAAGTAAATAATGTAGCAAGCATTTAACGGTTTATCGGTTTCACTTACCTACCCCACTCATAGCTATTAAGTCCTCGGCTCAATTCGCGCGATCATGTAGGTAAGAACTATTTCACATTTCTTGGAGCATATAATTTGGAGACTACTTGGCACTTACTGAAACCAGTACTCATGTATCAGTCTTTTTAAAAGCGCCAGTAACTCATCCTCAATAACTCAGTCCTCAATCAATAACTCTGCTGTCAAAAATCATATTAGCTGTTGTGGTTGGTTTTACAAACCAAAATTACAGCGGCTAAACAAAAAAATAAAACCACTAACAGTATCAGGGTTTATAAAATTGGTTTTAAGAAACCACGAATCACATGGCTACATGTTATTGCCTGACTGAGGTAGCAATAAGAACGATCTTCAAGGTTTCTTAAGGTTTTGGTTTTACATCTTTAACACCCCCACGTAAAACAAACACGACGTCTCCAATTTCCATGCTCCAAGACGTAGAGTATATCCCACATTGTAAGCAACCTGGCGTAACGGTACATTGTATGGGGTGCACTAACAGCATGGGAGGGCGGCGCCGCTGTGGAGCCACCTGCGACACCTCGCCGCCGTCTGGCAGAGGGCGGGCAGCCACGCAGGTACACACTATGCTACCTGTTACCATGCTATGGGTTTGGTTGAGGAGGGAAGAGTCGATTATTAGGTTTTACAATGGTCTATCTATATTAAGACTGGTACATATTCTTCTTTTTCTTAGCGTATCCATGGCAAAAATATATTAAAAATTTGGGTGGTTAAGGAGTTTCATTTCGAATTTTAAAGTATTGTTTTACTCGACTGCGGCGAAGCTCAAAAGGAGGGTGCTTTTAGTACTTCTGCTAATAAATATGGCTACTTATACTGTTTTCTGAAACCGTGAATAATTTAGATATAGATTCATTGAAAAAAAAATGGATTAATCGATTAGATCCGAGGTACTGAAATGCTAGGGGTAGGTGTTGTAACTCTAATAATCGACTATTTCACAATTTTAACAGCATTGCGGTTTTTGATGTTTGTCCTGCACTAGCAAAACCAGACACCATGTCCTGTTCAACACAGTTCTTAATATTTGTCACTACAAAAGGAATGGAGATACGATTGTAAATATTTTTGTTCAGTTCTAATTCAACAAATAAAAAGATTTTTGAGTTTTGTACACACTCCACTTTACCCCTAACAAAAAGCTTTTGCAGCCTAATAATTTCACATCCAAAGACAAAAATTAATTGCTTTTTGGACGCATAACAATAATAGACAAGCCCTATAACTTTGACACATTGTTTACAATACTTTTTTAACAACACTCGGTATATCAATGCTATACTATATTATATTAACGTGATATATTATGTATTATAGACGAAGTCGTCCCGGACGAGCCCCCTGCTGGAGGCGGCGAGACCGGCGCGCGCAGCCAAGATACAGTACGCGAAGACAGAGAGCACGAGAAACCTGCAGCTCTCACCCGTCCAGGTAAATCTAAGTTTAAATACTTAAGATCAAAGTTATGATTTATCTTTAGCCATCGACACCGGTGGCTCACTCCGCAAAATCATTTAAATAAAAAGCGACTCTTTCTAGGACACAATAAAGTGCAATTTAGGTCGCACAATTGTCTGTCTACAGTTATATTCACCTAGAAGATACCTCTCTTTCTACCGCGTAACTCTTATATCTTCTGACTACGTTACACTCTCTGAATTGGCCCGACAAGACGAGCCCGCCTCGTACTTGTAGCTTCATACCTAAAATCATCATCTGTATTCATTTGTGCCATCGATTAGAAAAAATCCGCCCGTAGTCTGGTTTCGTG
Source organism: Agrochola lota (assembly GCA_947364205.1). NCBI lineage: Eukaryota > Metazoa > Arthropoda > Insecta > Lepidoptera > Noctuidae > Agrochola > Agrochola lota. Next base: position 2,608,757 of record OX376228.1, on the reverse strand, counting down.
CCCGGTTGATAGCAATAAGTTAGCCCCCTATTACATTGCGGTGTACTATACAACTATGCTATACGCTTAGTTTGAGTTACTCACAAAAATTAAGAGAGCAGATATCCCCAGATTTATTTTGAAATATCAACATATCAAAATCTTTACATATCATACAGCATCCACTTTGCTGCGAATACATGGTTTTGTAAAGAAAATTAAGCAAGTAATTTAATACACTAGGACGACGAAAATATAAATTACAGGATTCATTCTCTTGATAATTTATAATTATTTCATCACAATTTTACTAATTTAAGTAATTAACCTCTTACACGTATGGTTTCAGAATTAAAAGCGCCAAAGCGCTGCTCGGTAAGCGGGCGAGCGACGATCGCTCCGCTCGTGGGCATGGTCGCCGAGCGTAAGAAGCGCTTCGAGCTGTAACCGACTTCGGCCGACGCGACACTACGTCGCAGACACCCACCACGCTTGCACCTGGCCACTCGCTTCATACCCCACCCACGACTCTAATATATACCTAGATATATAATCACAAGTGGATAGGTTATTGAGACAACTGTATTTCTCGGCAAACGCCTGAATATTTAATCGTCGTCAATGGTAGCTTAGTAACTTAAAAGCTTAATAGCATATATCCAACAAATATATCTAATAAAAAAGCCAATTTGTTCAACTAAAACATCTTTACTAAGTTATAAAACCCAAATGGGTTAAATAAACGACGAATAGGGACTGTATGTTATCAACGTACTAATGTTTTAATTATTATTTAATATATTAAGACCAAATACACTTTCTACCATAAAATACAAAGTGGCCAGACCCTTACTCCCACCACACAATTGTATATAATCTTTGAGAACGGTATATAATGTACTAATTTTCTAAGTTATAGTTTTAGTCGATTCGGTTAGTGATGTGACTTGTGTAAATTATATACTTAATGTAAATACTAACGATTGTATCCTCATTGTTTGTTTTCTGTATGTTAATCTTTAAGACGTTGTTACCAAATATTTCTTTGTATTTAATGTGTTTTGCAAGCATTGGGGACGCAATTATCGGTAAAACAATTAATTTAAAAAGTTTTTTCTCTTGAGGTCTCGAACCTAACTGTATTATTTATTACTCTATTTATTATGTTTATTTTGTATTTATTCTGAACCTAGGTTTACTCTCTTACTCTCCATCTTTACAAAGTCTCTCTAAGATTGTACTGAACCCGAGGAGTTGCGTCTCCAGCGCGACTTGATGCATTGTAACCGTGTTTTGAAAGCGTGGACTTATTTGTATGTGTGTCTAGAATTTATTACTAAAGTGTTTTTAATCGTTTCATGGCATTTATAATCCAAATTTTGGCAAAACAAAAATCGATTTTTCATAAATCATAAAATAAAATATTGTCCAGATTTTTTTAAGTTTTGGAAAGCAAATGCCAATGAGCGGTTAGTATAGAGGCATATTTATATACTTTATATCTTAATATTAACATGTTTACGAAAATAAAATATATAATTTGCGTTAATTTTGACTTTGAGCTCCACCATGTAGCGTGTGCAACTGTTACCATTCTCCTGACTGTGGGCATTGAACCGTCTTCCAACGCATCTTCACATTGTTGTGTATAGATAACACTAACTAGGGGATAGTTTTATGTACCTATTATATAACATGTCACGAAAAATTGTATACATAATTTATAAATGGAATAAATTGCTCAATGTTATCTAGTGGGTTAAAAAATGTTATACCAAAACTATAGTATGCATTGTAAGTAATACATGAGTAGACGACAATATAAACGTAATTCTTCACGGCTATAATAAATTAACTTATGTTACTTGAGCTTTTTTATATACAGTCGGCGGCGGATGTTCATGTAATGTTGTGTTTCCTTGTTTTGAATGTGTGTTGACATATCTAGGCTGTCGACTGTACTAGTTGACGTTGTGTTTATAATAACATATTATAAAATGAACAGTAAACTTAAATAATACAAAAATATTGTTGTTTTATTGAGTCCATTTTAATCCAACCCATATAGAGAGTGTATCGGATAGATGTGGTCAAATTTAAGGGTGAGAGTAAGAAATATCAGCTGTTCCGTACAAAGCTTCAATACCTACTCGACCTTGATGTATGATGGACGCCTGATAATTTTTAATTATTACGATATTGTTCCCATGGAGAAAGTTGTTCAGTTGCTTTCTGATACATGAAATTATTTATTCTGTAAGAAGGATATTGGAATCGGTTTTACACATCATTTAAAAAAATTGTTAGACAAGTTCGGCGTTTCCTACCCGACTACTCTGAGAAGAAAGGCCGAAACAAACTCAGAGGTCGCAGTCTCTTTTAAAGTCCAGACATAATCTTGGTCAGGCCATATGAGAACCATGTAGATTAGTGTCTGAAATAGTCTTTTGAAAAAAGAACCACACAGATTTTAGTGGACCTGTCCAGTCAGTGCAAGCATTTGTCAGTAATTGTGAGCTCAACTCAGAACAAGGAGCTCAACTCGACGAACAATAACAAAGAAAGGACATTTGGGTAAACAAACTACATACTGCTCTGAGTACGAAGGGTAAAAGAATTTGAACCGTAAAAATAGGTGAACCTGCACCTCCCTACAGTCACAAGCCTGTTTAATTCCGTTTTAAAATCAGGTAGATGATTTCTGCCACCCAAATAATCTATCGGACCCATTTAATTATCGAATAAATAGTCTTGCATCTGAATTCTTTGTAGGATAATCGATAAAGTCGGCAAAAATCCTAGAACTATTGTAAAAGGCTTTGTTGTTCCATAAACACTGCCGAATCGAATATGGCCGAACAAGTGATTAGCACGCCTAAACGCCGGCGACGATTTTATTAAAATTCAACGATACTATTGATGCACATCCCTAAATATGCCTCTCCTGATGTATGTAGCTCGTGGCTAAGTAGTAACAGCCGCACGGGTGGATGAGTGGATACATCAGGTTAAGCTACGCTTGCCGGGGTTGGTCCGTGGATGGGTGAATATTTTTACATACCGAAACTCCTCCGTGCCTCGGAAAGCACGTTAAGCTGTTGATCCCGGCTGTTATTCGTGGAGCTTTGACAGTCGTTACGGCTCGTCAGAAGCCCGAAAGTCTGGCAACCAGTCTTACCAAGGGGTATCGTATTACCCAGTTACTGGGTTTTGCAGTCGCTCCATGTAAAATAATGGTATTCAACTGCATCCGGTTGGACTGGAAGCCGACCCCAACAGTTGGGATAAGGCTGGGCAGATTGATTTTGATGTAGGTATGTCAATGACTCGTCTCTAAGATTATCGGTATAAGAGTATTCGCTTTTCTTTATCGTTATTTCTCCTGAATTTATATGTAAGTATGTATTAGTACTTATTATTTTTCGAGTTATCTATCTATTATGTTGCACCTGCAATGTTTTGTCTCTGCATCATCCTAAGGTTGATTGGTAGAAAATGCGTCAGGCATTAAGTCCACCATCGTACAGTATTTTTTTACTTTAAAAGAATAATGCTTGTTGTTCATTTTATTGTGTCATACAATAAATATTTTCTAATTACAATCGACTTACAAAAAAAAAAAAACTATATCGGCAAGCGGTTTACAACATAAATAAAAAATAAGCGTCGTTGACATGGCAGATTATGAACTCTGCGTTCGCGATTTAGTTTCCAAATATATAAACAAATACGTATTTTTGGAAAAATAACTTTAAAACCGACGCATAAACTTCAGTTTGCGCATTCAGCTTGTCATTCTGAAATCAACTAAATTTACATTAGCATAAAGTTGATATTTGCCTAAGAGAAATATCATCAATTGAAAACAATTTATTTGTTTATGGAATACGACATGTAGGTCGTGCTGCGCAGGCACACCTGTACAGGTATACCGGACGATGATCCGTAGCGAGTATAGCTTACAATAAGACCAATAGATTTAAGACTAATTTCGTTTGACAAGATACAACAGTGTCTTAGACAAAAGTTCAAAATCTGCCAATTACTAACTTAAACAATAATCATAGCCTACATTGTGATAAATGTCGTACAGCACATACTAAACATTAATTCTTATTAAAGGTCTCTTTAACATTTATCAAATACATTATCATCAATAGTTAAATTTATCCAATTTGTTACTTTTTAACTCTTTCTTTGTAATCGTAACACACATAGGCCGATATCTCTAGAGCGCACTTAGGGAGGGAGATTCACAGACCGCGGTTTGACTTTATTTTGCTAAGGAAAGTAAGCGTTTCATACGAATATGACCCTTATTATTATTCTTAGTATTAGCCATATTCGTGTAAAACAGTTGCTCACATTCACTAAGAGCGGATTTCACCAATGAAGCTGAACCCGATCAGCACATCTAAACCCGTGTTCAAGAGCTGTCAGTGTCATTTGTTGTGGAATATTAACACTGACAGCTCTTGAATGCAGTTTACCCAATTGAGCAGATCGCGTTGAGCATTGATGAAATTTACACTTCTACGAATACGAACATTATCTACTTTAAAATAAGGTTCATATTCGTATGAAACGCTTATTGTACTTAACTTCAGTAAAGTCTAAGTACGCTCTATAGATCTCGGTCATAGAGACCGTCGTAAGCTTTACATATAAAAATATATCTTTATAAATACTATTACTGGTCCTTACTAAGTCCTTGACTAGGGTCAAGCTTCATTTAATTGATACTTTGATAGTATTAGGAAACATAGAAAACCTACTGTGGAAAGAAGTGAATAAAATTGGAAACAAACTAGTTCCATACTAAGATTTTTTTACTAAAAAGATTTGTCAGGAAAATTAATCTATACTAATAATAATATTATAAATAGGAAAAATTCTTTTTGCATTGGATAACCCAATTCTTGGCTCGCAGGCTGAAGCTAGTCCTACTAATATGTTCGTTGATTGGATGTTTGTTACTAAATCACACAAAAACGGCAGAACGGATTTGGATGAAATTTGGCACACAGATAGTGGATTAACACATAGAATATTTTTTTCCCGGTGGTACATTCCCGAGGGATAATTTCCAACCTCCACGCGAGTGAAGCCGCGAGCGAAAGCTAATTGTTTATAAAATTAACATACTACGTTAATTTGTCGTGTTAAACACATTTCACTAACTGTCAATGAATGATAGTTGAGATTTGAATATACGGAGAATTTAGGTTGGTAGTCAATTGTATAAACAATTTATTTACTTAACTTTACCTCGATTCTTTCAAGGTTTCATGTTTTATGTCGTTGTTTTAGTAAAGCCGTATAATTAATTAAATTTATTTAAAAAACCTACGTCAGACATGACGTAAATTTTGCATTGGTTGACAGTAAATCCAATTAGGCTGGGATCATTACGGCCGCCTCTTCGGCAAATATAAAACTTATATTAAAAATATAAGCTTTATATTTGCCTATTTAATATAATAGTTTTTTTCTGATTTTAGGCAATTTACATTATAATAAGTATGAAATGTGTGATGAATAATTTGATGCAAGTTGTAAAGAGCTACATATTATATTTTAGGAAAAATATAATTATAAAAGGTACATAGTTTGTTCATAGTAATACTGACTAAACTAACAACTACATTTTTCTTTTACATAAAAATATGACTTTATTGCATTATTATTATCAAGGATTTCTGTCCTACACATGACCTTTTGCAGTTTACTCTGAGAATTCAAAATAATTTTAGGAAACATTTTCGAACTAATTTGGCCTTGTGCGAATTTCACCAACGAAACTGAACGCGATCGATCAGCACATAAACCAAGTTTAAGAGCTGTCAGTGTAATTATTATCTGTGGAATAATGACATTGATAGCTCTTGAACACGGTTTAGATGTGCTGATCGCGTTCAGTTTTTTTGGTAAAATTCGCCCTAAATCGTGTAATTTATAATTATTGCAAGCACAAATTGATATAACACTATAACTAAATAAGCGTAAGTACTTCTATTCTAACATACAAAATAATTTACACACTCCACCTGTACCCCTGACATTTTTCTCATCATGTTGATTGAACTGTCATTAAATCATTTTTCATGTTAAGTGTACATTGTAATACTATGTTTCAAAGATCTAATCATTATACAAAATAAACCAAGTTAGAAGTAATAATGCCTCTACAGGACGGTACTGAACGTTGTTTTGCAAAATTGCGAATGAATGTTTGTTGCGTGATAAAAGCGCGCGCAACGAACGTTTGTTAAATAAATTTGCGAAACGAATGCTCGCAGTGAGTACGGTCCTTAACAACATTTATATTCGCGGCAGGATTTGCCATAACTAATAGACACCAGAACAGGAATACCTAAATAATGTTAGAAGATAAAATAACGTTTTTATCTATTATTCGAAACAGGAAAGTTTTACAGGAAAAACAGTCCGCGGTTTAGAGGTTTTGAAACATAATATTTTTATCCTTAAACATGAAAAACTCGACTATACACAGCTTTTTATAAAATAATTATGTGAGTATAAATAGCTATGTGATGGGTTTTTGTTATAGACGTTATAGTTTCAGACAGAAAGGTTTTCAAAACAAAATTTGTTATAACTCTAAGTTGTTTGAGGATACCTTGTAAAATGCTCTGTTTTCGTGCACCTCTTTCACTGAAACTAACCCATGAATTTACAGCAATTGTAATGTTTTAAAATGATTTGTTACCGTTTTCTCTAGTTTTGGTGCAAGTTTCTGCTCTCTAAATTAGATACTTAACTACAACTGAATAAGAGGTTGGTATGTGTCCTCCCTCTGTTTGGTCACTTTGGCTCGCCACGCGCTCCTGTCTGCTAATATCTTACGTCCGTACGCCGTGTGGATGTCACGGAAGGGGACCTTTTTGCGGGGCAGGTCTGGTCGGAGGTTTTCTTTGTCTGAAAAGACAGAGAAAATAGAGGTTAGTTGTGTCAAAAGCTGTTTGGATATGGCGCCACATTTTGACTCTGTTTAGACAGACAGACAGACACATGAGTGATCCTGTAGAGCCTGCACTACTACTACTACGATCCGTGCCTTCAAAATGGCGAGGAGCACTTTGAACAACTTTTATAATATTTTGTGTGTTGTAAATAATAAATAGTAATTAATACTTGTTATTTGTTTATCATTGATCTGTGATGACAGTAAATATCTACAGCAAGGGTTAGGGGTCATTCGGCCCACTATGGAACTGGGCCCGCGGACCAGTTACCCCTTTTAAAATTTGATAATGGTAAACTGGGCCCACATCTGTTTTGCTTTCAATCGAGCGAAGGGTGGCTTAAAATGGTTTATATATTATTAAATAAACAATAGATTTTATACAGGTACAAGCATTATTTTTTCGATTTCTGAATTTGTCATATAGGTAGTAAAAGTTGTTCATAATAAGGTAGTAAAAGTTGTTCATAATAATGAGTACAATAACCCCATATGAGGTTGTGCGTTAATACCGGGACATGTTGTAGATACATATAAATTTAACGGAATGTAGGTTTAAAAAAAACAAGTCTATATTTAAATAGTCAAATCAACATTTTAATAATCAACGTAAATTATTTCTTAAAAAATACATATTAAAAAACAAATAAATTTTACCCGTATCAAATCTTTATCCTTATCAAAATCGAGTTCTTAACACACATTGGTAATTGGGGGCTGCCTTAAAAAATTAACAATTTTAGTTAGTTAATTTTTCAATGCAATGTCCTAAACTTATTTCACTATCCAGTAATTCTCGCAGAACGCGCTCAATTTTTTTTTGGGATCGTTTACATTCTTTGGTTTTTTTCGATATGTACCCGTTTTTTTTTAATATACCAAAATAATGCCGTGAATCTTTCTGCAGTGACCTTAGAAGGACAACAATGTTTGGTTTGGGTGTTACCATTTTATTGAGCCTTGCATTCCAGGCTTCAACTGAATTATTAGTTTTGTGTTTTATTTGATAGAAACACCATTTCTTTGAAAAATATGCTTTGTTTCGCAACCATGTTCGTTCAAAATAAACATTAAAGGAATCAATTTTGGGGTCCCTCTCACTCTCCCCTAAATTATAGAGCCATCCATCATTCACATAGTCTTGAGGTAGATGAGAAAGTGCTATACACCGTTTTACGTGAGCCCTCAGATGAGGCGATTTTTTAAAACTTGAAGGGCCAGATGTGTCAGTTTTTTGAGCATTTCTCCATAAAGCTCTAGCAAAATGAAATAAACACCCTTGCGTTTTTGCTTTTGGAAAAACTGCTGCAATAGCTTGCATAGCACTAGCTTCAAAATCTGTCGTAAATGTTACTGGGTAAAACTCCGGAACTCTGCTCCTAATGAGCCGAAACATAATGTCATACGTGTTTCTTTTTTTATCCGGGAGCAGGCAGTACACTACAGGCACGATACTATTAGTTTCTTCCGAACTTCCTGCGTCCACGTGTATTGTGTACAGTTGTGTAAATGGTGGTGTTGCACATTTAAATGTACCGTCACAGAATACGTGTTTGGCGTCTTTTAAAATACTTCTAGCCTCTGTGCTGGCAAACAGAAGTATTCTACAATTCTTATACGAATAATCTGCTAAAATAAAATTCTGAAATATGGTTGGAATCGAAACATCTTTGACTTTTAAATATCTTATTTTTTTTACACCTAATGCACGATTCCTGTGCTTGTATAAAGTTTTTTTTATATTTTCATACTTTGGGAGATTTGTGACGAGAGTAGGTTCGATATCATTAAGCTGATCGATCACATCCGAGTACAACATAGGCATTGGCGTTATTTCTTTCTCTGCTCTTTCTATGATATCATATATTTTTATTTTTACTTTGTTTCCTATGTCATCTGATTGACATTTGTGAGCTTCCTCCTTTATAACTATTGTTAGGTTTGTAACTAAGATGGCTGTACACAGTTTTCTATTAACACAACGCCACACGATATGACCATTGGAATTGGAACGCTTTATAGTGTACCGATATCCGTTATGTAACAAAAAGTCACCTCCTCTTTGAGATTTTATAATTTCATAACCATTACAGACAGAAGTTTCTGCTGACATTCTAAAAAAAAGTTACAAAATTGAAATACAATCCAATTCTTTTGACGCATGAAATAAAATTATGTTAAGTGATTTCCAAAACTCACCTTAGTTTTTATCAAATCAATTATTATTATTATACCACAATACTTTAATTTGAAAAAATTAAACTACATAAACAATAATGCTTGCGATTCAAACCTTACGTTAGTTAGTTAAGAAAACATTTGTCACAAAATGCATAATTTTTCCGAACTACCCTACAAAGACATGTCTGTAGGGTTATACCCTACAAACATGAGTATTATTTAGTATCAAAAAAAGTAATATTTATTAAGGCTTTTAAAATGAGCTTGATAAATTAGATGTGCAATAGAGTTTATAACAATGATTTTACACGTTGTGATATTATAGAATATTAATGTACCGGATGAGTACCGATAACTATTTCTATGCATCCGTCAACTTCCTGTTTTTGCAATATACTATTTTTGATTACTTTGTGTTTGAAACTATAGAATTAATTCTCAAATAATTACTAAAAATGTAAACCTATAATAATAATATATTTATTTATTACAAAACTATAGAAATAATTTACGTTGATTATTAAAATGTTGATTTGACTATTTAAATAGACTTGTTTTTCTTAAATCTACATTCCGATATATTTATAATTATGTATCTACAACATGTCCCGGTATTAACGCACAACCTCATATGGGGTTATTGTACTCATTATTATGAACAACTTTTACTACCTTATTATGAACAACTTTTACTACCTATATGACAAATTCAGAAATCTAAAAAATAATGCTTGTACCTGTATAAAATCTATTGTTTATTTAATAATATATAAACCATTTTAAGCCACCCTTCGCTTGATTGAAAGCAAAACAGATGTGGGCCCAGTTTACCATTATCAAATTTTTAAAGGGGTAACTGATCCGCGGGCCCAGTTCCATAGTGGGCCGAATGACCCCTAACCCTACAGCAAAACCAAATCGTTATGAACTCACTACCTACGCAAGCCTATGTCCCAACAACAATAGCTCTTAAACCATTAGTCATAGAATCAATTTTTTGGTATCATTATTTAGGTGAACTAAACATCTGTTAGACGAGTAGATAAAAAAAGGTAGTTCCCCAGGGTGAATTTTGTAATAACCTTGATTAACAAAAAAAAACGATGTTATTTTTAACGTAAAATTGTACTTTTAGCATTTATATCAATATGATGCAGCATTTAATGTTATTATTTGAGTTATTTACCCCATTGTTAATACTTTTTTGTTGCTAAAAGTATTTTTTTTATGACAATTGGGCTTTAAATTTTAAAGTTACTGTACTTTTAGTATGCACTCTCCATAAAAGGCGATCAAAACACAAAAATGGCTGCCATTCAGGGGGGGATGGGTTCCGACCCTACATGTAGAATAATTTTATTGATAGAATAGAACAAACTACCACCCCTTTAAGTTTGTACAGTCCGAAACCGGACATACTGTATACGAGTGTGTAGACACACACTTCGGTTCGCTTCGTGCAACATCCGCTCGCCTCGGGCGCCTTCTAATTGTTGTCGGTTGCGCCCGAGTCAAAGGACTCGAAGCGTCCTGCCGTTCTTCGTACGAGTGTGTAGTCACGTACTTCGGACTTCGGTCAACTACGACGAATACTCCGTCGAAGCAACTTCGCGAGTAGTATAGTGGGGATTTAAGGGAACCCAAATTTTTTATACAGTTCGCAGATAAGGATGATCATGCCCTGGGTGACTGACCACTGAACAGTCAAAGCATTTTTATATTTTTGCTGATTGGTCCTTGGCAGCTCTGGACAGAGAGAGGTGGAAAGACAGTAGGGAGGCCTTTGCCCAGCAGTGGGACAATAATGGCTAACAAAAAAAAAATACAGATATACCCCTGAATAAAGCAATCGTTTTAATCTACGTTCGCAATTTATTTGCAAAACATGTAAACAAACACGAATTACAAAAAACAACCGTAATGCCTACTCATAAGGTTCAGTTTGCGCTAAACCTTCATATTTTTTTATGACTTTTTCAACAGTAATAGTCAGTCTAAAATCAAGTTTATTTACACTTGCATAAAGTTGATGTTTGTTTAACTGGAAATAACATCAATTGGAAACATGGTTATAAATAGACCTTACATTGAAGACATTTGATATACATACATACATAAACTCATACCTTCTTTTGGGGTAGGCAGAAACTACAGAACGTCACATACTCGTTTTGCCTCGTTTAAATTCTTACACGCACGCCAGTTCCGAGTACTACGCTCCTGAAGTTTCTGAAGAACATCACCAATAATGTCATCCATTGCAGGGGAAGACCAAAGAAACGATGGATGGACTGTGTTAAAGATGATATGGCTAGAAAGGGGGTGATTACCGAGATGACGATGATGTTCCGCCGACCACAAATAAATTGGGATAGGAGACAGTGACCCGTGGGAAAGTCCGAAAGGCATACCGTGGCCCCTGGCAACGAAAAGGCAACTGAAGGAACACGGGTGGGTTTTAGTCAGTAAGAATCTGACATGCCCTGCCAGAGCGGGAGAAGTTATTTGTACTATAAAATCCAAAAAAAAAAAACGTGTGCAATGCACACGTGGTAGAAGTGAAACCTTCAAAAAATTTGAAATATTTATTATAAAATGATGAAAAAACTCTACAAACGTACACGTATACAAAATATGATGCCTTTTCTCAAGCTTTGTACTACGCGTGCGCGCACAAACACGTATTATCAAACGTACCACGCTGCGGCCCAATCAAACTCCCACTATGCCTTGGTAAACACGAGTGTAGGGGGTTAGAAGCAGAGCACAGAGAGAACCATGAATTTAAGAAACACTGTATAATGCTTCCTATCTCATTTTCTCCCACGTTAAATCTTATGAATTTATGTGTCTGTCTCTTTACTGTCGCTTTTTCGTTTCATCGACTTACAAATAACAACGATGCTAAAGAAGTTTTCACTTCAAAAAAACAGCTGGAGAATGATGATGATAATATCCTCCATTGGATATCTCCCACAAATAGTCTAGTACCAGATCAAGGTGTGTTTACCTACCATTGAACAAGTGCGCGTGCAACATATTCGCTCTCCGTTATCATTTTCGTATAATAAACAAGTAAATGTTTGCTCACTCTAAACTAAGGCACAACAATTGCAATCTCACTCGAATACTTACGATGTCTACTGCCCTGCACTGCCTTGGTCTCTCCGTCTATAACCCTATTGAATGGGTTGTACCTCTGCCCTCTGGGTGGGACCTTAGGTTCGTCCTCAGGAGGAGTTATTGTCACCAGCGCCGCTTCAGCAGCTGCTTCCGCTGGAATTAGAAAATACAAATTTCCAATGACAATTATAACTAGTTACACTGAAAATTCTGCTGTATTCAACAGGCAAGCAACAAAGCCAAGTATGCTCTGCTAAGTCTTCAACCACACATACAGTAGCAAATAGTATTTATTTTTGTCAACAGCCCTGCTAGGTTGTATCATGGTGATGAAACACTAGGTGGACTTATTACCATAAGGCATAGAGCCTTGGACCAGCCCAACTTGGGTCAAATCAAGGTCAATTTAAAAACTTTAGCTCCATTAAATGAAATCATTGAAGTTACCTTGAGCCTCATCCAACTGCCTCTGCAGATCATTCACCATGAGCTTCATATAATCGTAACTGGCGCAGGCGAGGGCTTTCATCCACGTCTCCATGGACGCCTGTGAATTGGTACACAAGAAGTATGTACGTCCACCCTCGCACTGGAACAATATCTTGAAACTGTATGCTTCTTCTTCTGTTAATTCTGAAAAAGATAAACATTAGTTAAATCAAAGGAGTTCAGTATTTATGCAAGGTTTTACCATAAAGATTTGAATGGTAATGCACTGCTCATAGTTTAATAATTGTACCAAAGAAACAATATTGACTTTGTGAAAGACAATATTTCAAGAAAGGGGGTGAATACTGAGTTAAGGGCTTATCAGGATGTATGGAAGAAGAAAAAATTGTGGACATGACCAGCTGTGGTTGATACTGACTAACGAAAAACTGTATTTAAACGTTTAATAAAGGTGAGGCTACAAACTGGTCCATCAAATTTTGATAAAACACATATTTCTAAATTAAAAGAAATAAAAGTATAAGAGACCAATATTCATACCTATTGTACACCCTTCCAGTATGATCACACCGACAGGTTCTTTATCACCTTTCTTATCGAAATAGAACAGCAAATTTCCTTTCAACACGAACCATCGTTTCTGATAGCTCTTGCCGACTTCGCCCCTCATGTCTAGCCAGCCGTCCCGGTCCACCGGCGTCAAAGACGACGCGAAAGCACATAAATTCTTTTCGTTTATTTTCATTGTCATTTATAAATATTCATAGAAACACACGGAACATGGAAAGGAGTCAATGGGAGACTTTGTCTACTTGTTAGCGTTTCAATTTATGTAGTATGGAACAAGTGATTTATACTACGGATGAAAACGCATATTTACTCTATGATATGAATTGCTTTATTTATAGTAAAATCATAATTAATTAGGGAATTTTTTGAAAATAATACACCCACGAATGACCTTACAATCTTCAATGTACTTGTCAGTGTCAGTCAATGTCACCCCGCATTCCGAGTTAGGCTGTTATCGATTTGAGCGATTAGAACGGTCGTTCCGAATAAACCTTAGCGCGATAACGATGTATTGTGAATCGTCATAGATGACGTCATGACATGCGCCATCTTGCGATAACGCCGACCATGCCTTTTACTAAAATCACCGTGAGCGCTGTCAAAGATGACAGGTCTGCTGTTTTGTTTTGAGTCGCATCATATCTTTAGACAAACGTGGCATCTTCGAAATTTTGCTTCTGGGTACCGTGGCCACCTAACCAACGAAGAAGAAGAAATGTGTAGTATAAACAAAGAAATATGATATGCAAGTTTTGACGTTGAGCGAGCACGTTCGTGAGCGTGAGAACGTTCACGGGCGTTCCGAATTGATGACAGCCCTCAGCTGTCATAATCGTGATATCTAACTCGGAACGTCAAATATTGATGTCAGCGCTGTGAGCGATTACGTTCTTATTCGGAAAGCGGCCTCAATATACTGTCATTGTGACGCAACTTTTTTCGTTTGTAAACACTCGACGACAAAATAGAACAATTTTACCTAAAAATTAAATTGATATTAAGCACATTTACCTTTCTCTAAGCCACAAATTGAGATAGGCGTATTCGGTTCCGGTACGGTGAAGCGCTATAAGCCCCGTAGCGTCATATCCGCCCCAATCCGGCAGGTAGTGGGGTTACGTTTGCGAAGCGCAAGACGATATCCCTGAACCTCATTGCGGCTCAATTTACCGTGATTGATAAGGATATCAATTAAATATAAAGAATAAAGAATCAGCAGACAGAAATATAAATTGGCTTAGAGAAAGGTAAGTATGTTTAATATCAATTTTATTTTTAGGTAAAAATGTTCTATTAAGCTTGACTGTACCTTTCTCTAAGCCACAAATTGAGAAGTGTTTGTTATCGACTGCTGGATTGGGACTAAATTAGAACGCCAATGTGATCAAAAACGTTATCTATTAATTTAAAACTTTTGATAGTTCAACTTATTAAATCAACAGAATTAGTTTCTAAGACTTTAATTATACATCGATATTACGATTAAGTAAATCATCTTATCGTTCGAAACAGATTACTGCTCTGACTTGATTCATTTGTGGACCTGTAATTCTTGATTTATTTTTTATAATATTTGTGAAATGTCAAAGCAGAGCGCCAATTTCCTCTCCCCAAAATATGATCAATGGGAATATTATCAGACCAACTAGCCGAGGCTACTGCCGATCCTATGATTGTGCGGGTAGCTGGTTTGGGTTCACCACGTGTACTAATAAATAAGCTCTCAATATTACCCCTTCGATCATTAGAGCACTGTAGCAATTTGTCAATCCAAAAAATTTGGTCAATGTTGGAGTTTGACTCACCTTTAAGTAAACGCCAACCAGATTGCATATATGTTATATTATCAGTTTTGGACCCAAAAATTGGCCAAAACACTATAGAATCATCACTCCTAACAAAGTTTTCTTTATTTATACTCAATAATGTAAGGTCAGTGACTCTGCGTCCGGAACACAATAAAAGGAGAATTTCAGTTCTTTTAGAAATTTCGAATAATGACATTTTGGAGGGAATTTTGTCAACTAAGAATCTAATCTAATCTAATCTAACCCAAGAGCTGGTTTTTACTTTGGGCAGAGGCTAAGCATTGCCATACAACGTGGCAATGCGGCCAGTCTCTTGGGTACATTACCAGTCGACAGCGATGCGGATGAATTTTACGATGCTGTATTTTAGTTTTTGAATAGTTTTAGTTAAGTTAGAATATAATATATAATTTTGCTATTTTTATTTAGTCATAAGTTGTTATGGACCCACTTGTAAATATTATCAAGCTCGCAAAGAATCTAATTAAAAACATTAACGTCCCAAATATGAATTTTAGCCTTAATACTTCCTTTATAATAATGTGAGAACCTAATGAGAAGCCACTAGGTGGGCGACAAAAGGTACATACCACAGACTTATGTACTGCAATTGTACTATAGGCAAATTCAAATTTAAGATGCAAATCCGTTAGAAATCGAGCCACATCTTCAGGGGATGGATCTATAGAGCTCGCATTATTGTCACGTGACCATTTACACCATCGTAACCATGCCGGCCTATAAGTATTTAAGGTCGATTTCCTCCAGCTACCTTCTAAAATTTATATCTGATCTTTCTGCCAAGAATCTAATAGCGATGACCACCCCGTATTAACCACACCTTTAAATTTAATTGATGAACTTGTGGAGGCGGTCGATTGGTTGTTGTGTCTATCAAGACTTGGTCCAAATCCCTCAACTGGTAGGGAGGGCGCATGGAGCGAGCCACCAGATCTGCTCTCCAAAAGACCTTCTCCCAATCGGGTGTTATCACCAGGTACATGCCGGTTGCCTGGTTCAGGTGCGCTAATACTCTGGGTATTAGACACGGTGGTGGGAATATCGCTAACTAACGCTAACCTGTAGTGCCAAGGGCGACCGAAGGCATTTTGGAAAACAGCCGCCTGATCTAAATCCAGACTCACATACCTGGGTACGACATGAGCAGTTCGTGACGCAAAAAGATCTATTTCGGGAATTCCGAAGTGCTGAATTTTTTTTTCGGAAACACGGGGAAGCAAATGCCATTCTGTCGGGGCAGATTTCCTTGAAAGCCGATCTGCTACGTAGTTGTATCGACCGGGAAGGTGATATACTGAGATATGTATCCGATAACGATCTATTTCGTCTGACTTCGTATGTTAGTTTCAGGAGGGCCTGTGATTGTGTGCCGCCTTCGTTGCGCAGGTAAGAAACTACAGTTCGGTTGTCGCTCTGAATTAATAGGCTTGTATCGGTCATTAGGTGACCTTTTACCTGAATTACTCGCAAAATTGCCAACATATCTAAGATATTGCTGTGAGCGTCTCTTTCCTGTACTAACCAACTGCCACATAAGGTCTCGTTGTTGAGCTGCGCACCCCAACCTGCCTTGGCCGAGTCCGTCGTAAGAAAATAAGTTGGAGGTGAACCGTGCAGTTGAGAATCCATGTTGTGATTCTGTATCCACCATTGCAGGTTCGGAATTACCTTGACGGGCATCGGTGTTCGACCTTTTATATTTTTTCGCAATAGGGAATTGCTGAAGGTCAGCATTGCACGAGAATTCAAGCGCCCTCGCGGGACTACGAAGCTGGCAAAATTCCAAAGTCCTAGTATACTCTGGACCTCTTTCAAACTTACCTTGGTGGCTTTTGCCATTTTGGATGTTCTCGATTGCAATAAGCGAACCTTTGCTGGTGGTAGTAATTTGAGATTTTGCCAAGGGTCCCATAATATCCCCAGATACTCAATTGACTGCCGAGGAGTCAATACAGACTTCTGAAAGTTTATTATAAAGCCAAGGGACTGCAAAAGTCTTACCGTTAAGTTCGCGTGACTTTTCAGAATTTCTCGATTCTGATTCACCAGGAGAAAATCGTCGAGATATACCAGCAATCGTACTCCTTGATCTCTTAGGATCTGCGCGATCCAATTCGTCAGACTGGCAAAAACCTTCGGAGCAGTTGCCAAACCGTGGCAGGTCATTTGCCAAAGTTGGTCCGATACTATTAATCTGAGGAAAAGTCTGTGTCCTAGCGCGATTGGCAGGTGAAAATATGCATTTTTCAGGTCTATTTTCACCAACCAATCCTGTGGTTGGAGGAAGTCTGGGGGACTTTGTACATGTTCACCAATCGAAATTTGTCTATTTTGACATAGTTGTTCAGTAATTTTAAATTGAAGACCGGGCGAAACGAAGACGTCGCTTCCTTTTTTTGGTACAAGAAAAATTGTTGAGACAAAGCTCGGAGTCAATGAAGCTTTTTCTAACACCTCTTGATCTACTAGCTTCTTTAAATTTAATTCGATTAAGATTTATTTTGAATTGATTGTGTGAAATCTTTTGGGAATCCTCAAGGGATGAACAAGCGGTGGTTTGCTTAAAAAGGGGATCCGATAGCCCGATATTATCTTTAGTATATATAAAGGTGCCCCTAACTTCCTCCAGACACTTACCCGATGTTTGATTCTCCCGGCTTGAAAACGTTGATGATAGTCAATCGACTCGTTTATCACGCCGTCCCAGGGTACTACGTTTCTTACCGTATCGTGTATCTTCGGTGTGACGAAAAAACTCTTCTGCCCTTCTCTTTCGTCCTTGCGCAGGATTAAAGCCACTATTAGTGGAGGGGCGATAGTTTGCACTGTTGCGCAAAGGCACTATATATTTCCTAACTCCTTGTGTGGCCCTTCTTTGGACAGAAGGTTTATACGATCTACCCTGCGAGGATAATTTAATGGGTGCGGCTTGAAAATTTTTTAAGACGCCCCCTTGTTTTCCTACAAAATCTGTAAACTTTGAGTCGTCAAATAAATGATGCGCGGACGGGGGTATTTTCTTTAAGGATTCCTTAAAACAACTTTCCTTTACCGAATTAAAAATAATATCACGACGTTGTTGCACTATATCAGCCCGTTTGCCACATTTAATTTGTAATAAATCTGATTGTATTTTTTGGTATTCGCCGTCGGCACAAAGTTAATTGATTTTTGAAGTAATCTCTTCAGTGGTCGTTGGATTTTTTCATTCGGATACCCATGAAATGAATTGGCATAAACCTTTTAGAAATGCTTCGTTTTGTAAAATAACTGCATGTGACATAGCAGCTAAAGAATTTTCAACGACCACTAACGAACGATTACGTTCAAAATTTTTCAAAACGTCATTACATTCTAGCTCTACAAAACCTGGGGTAGAATTATAAAGTTTCTGTACTTCGGCATAACGCGGAATGAGCCCAGTCAGGCGAGGTAAAATGTTGCAATTTGTTAAGCAATTCGAGATGCGTATTATTTGTCTGTAATGTCTGCGACTTGAGGGTAGTTTGTATTTTAAAATCAATCCCTTTTTCTTTGTTTAATTCCTTATCCAGCTCAGTAGTGCTCGGAATATATAGAATAGACTCACTGTCAGACATGCACGACTGAGTATTATTTTTAACAATAAGATCTTGCAAAGAGGATACTTTTTCAGTAAGTTTTTCATAAGCGTCCTCTAATCTACTTAGCTTTGAACGGCGGCGCCGCACAGTGGGCTGGGATTACAAGGTTGGGTCTTAAGAGATCAAATGTATTTTTTTGGTATCTAGGCATAAATTTAAAACGTTTTTATTGTTTGAGTTTTTTTAATTTAACGAGTACTTTCGGAGATATAGCCATATCAAATTTGTATGAAGAGTCGTGTTATTTTAGTTAAGCAATTTATTCCAATTAAATTGAAATTGAAAATAATGTATACTAAACGGCCTGAAAACCTCAATACCTACTTAGTTCTTAAAAAAAAACAATGTTCGACATTTTCCTCCACCATAGGTAGGTATGACGTAATTTGTTTTGAGACTTATTTCCGGGAATCAAGGGATAAGAGTGCGCGAGCGCAACAACAAGTTATGACGTGTCGTAACGTGATTGGTGCAACGATAGGGTATCTACGGAATGTTCGGTTGCATTCAAACGTACTTCAGTGTTCTATTACCCACCATAATAGACGCACTACCCCCACACATTCATTACTTACTTATTTGTTATTTTGTATTTGTGAAAATGTTTGAAAATTTAGTGACAAACCTTGATCTTTTCGTTATTTTAAAAAACAGTGGCAGTATTAAAAATAATGACAGTTTGTGTAGTGAGATAAGGTCTAAATTTTTAGTCGAATTAAGTGATGATCACGAAAATACCTTAAAGTTGTTTTGTGCAAAATTTTGTTATAATTTAAAAAGAAGATGGGAAAACGCTTATCGTAAAGAATATATATTCAGAACTAAAAATAGTGAATGGTTACAAGAAAACATAATATGGAGACTTTAGACTTTACTTTAGACAGACTTTATTAAGTGTTTAATAGGCAGTAATGAAGATCAACCAGCACCGAGTACATCAACTCAGTATGTATCACCATCAAAAGTTTATGTCGGTGTCTCCACCGAACAAAGCCCAAGAAAACCTTTTTGTGAATTAGCGCCTAAACAGAAAAAAAGACGTGCAGAAAACTTTCATTTATCTTCGGACGAAATAAAATATGCATATTTTGAGCAGTTGAAAGCGGATGGGAATGAGGAGGTTGCTAAAATACTAGAACATTTACTAAAGAATCCCCAAGATGTAAAAAAAGTTAAAAAGTGCATATCTGTTAAAGAAACAAAACCTGTGTTTTCTCCGGATGAGGCTTTAGGGTTATTTTTATCACTTAAGCTGACCAAGTGGCAATACAATACTTTAAGAAAAAGTGTTAACGAAAAAGACAGTAATATATTTCCATCTTATTATCAAGTGCAACATGCGAAACAGAAATGCTATCCACCAAAAGATGCTATTACAGTGACAGAAACCTCAGCTAAAATAAAGTTACAAGCTCTATTGGATATAACGACAACAAAAATAATGACGTCACTCGTCATAGATAGTGGTTGTAAAGAATTGACACTAATCAGTGAGTGGGGATTTGACGGTGCTTCTAATCAAGCCAATTACAAACAAAAAATGCAAACAGACGATGAAGAAGAAAGTCAACTTGACGATTCAAGCATATTTATGGGTAGTTTAGTGCCAATAAAATTAGTGTGCGGCGAACAAGTTATCTGGCAAAACGATTCACCAAATTCATCTTACTGGTGTCGTCCAATCTTTTTCGAATTTTTGAAAGTAAATAAAATAACGATATTGCGGGAAAAAGTGCTGTTGAGGAAGAGATTGTAAATTTAGTGAAAACAGAAATTGGAGAAATAAAAATTTCACACTCTTTATTAATGACTATGATAGACGGAAAAGCAACATCAATTTTATGTGATACTTCATCTCAGAGATGCGACATTTGTAAAGCCACTCCAACAGAGATGAATAATTTGCCCTTAGTTGCATCAAAACCGACTGATCCAGATCTCTGTAAATACGGATTGTCATCATTGCATACCTGGATACGAATGATGGAATGCATTCTGCATATAGCCTACAGATTAACGATACAGACATGGACAGTAAAGGGAGACAAAAAGTGCATCATGGAAAGAAGAAAGAAAGACATACAAGACGCTTTTAAAAATAGAATGGGACTTCTGATTGATGTTGTTAAACAAGGGCACGGCTCCACGAATGACGGAAATACTGCTAGAAGATTTTTTGCAAATCCAAACATGACTGCTGAGATAACTGGTGTTAGTGAAGAATTAATAAGGCGATTTGCAATCATTTTAGAGGCAATTTCATCAGGTTACCACATTGACACAGCGAAATTTCACGAATATGCTCAAGTGACCATGCAACTGTATTTGGAATTATATAGCTGGTATTATATGCCTTCAAGTGTTGATAAAGTTCTTATGCATGGTGCAGCTATTATTGAAAGTTTTGGTCTAATACCAATTGGACAGCTATCTGAAGAAGCTGCTGAAGCTAGAAATAAAGACTTTCGTAGGTACCGCCAACACCATTCCAGGAAATGCAGTAGAAAAACTACAAATGAAAACATTTTAAATAATTTATTGACCAGCTCTGATCCACTCATCTCAGCGAAACGTCACAAACTTCGCAGAAAACATAAAACTTTGTCAGTAGAAGCACAAAGTTTATTAGTAATTGAACAAGCGGAAACATTAATATTTGATGATGACGAATACGAAAATTTTGCATTCGTTAATGTGGATACCCTTGACAGTGATTAAATTAAAACAGTGCAGTGGCCAGTAGTGATTGTGATTTTTACTTATTTATTTATTTTATTAGTCCTTAGTGGATTAGGCCTAAAGGGGAGACCACTACATAAAAAAAAACGCGCCTAGTTCTTAACCTCTATGGTGGTGTGGAATAGAGAACAAAATTTGAAATTGCGACCAAATCGCAGAAAATCGCAACCCGAGAATAGGCGCTAAAATAGGACAAATATACGTACTATGCATACGTAGAGTCAATTCTTTGAGAAAATTTGAGAATTTAGAGATTTTCACATTTTTTTCTTTTGCTTCATACAAAAATTACTTTGGATATTTATAACTCCGAAAATACTAAGTTATCTGAACGACCCTCATAGAAATAAGTACTTATAATCGATAGATAAATCCAACACAATATTTAAAATTTCAGAAAAAGAAACTTTTTTTTTTTTAATGCTAAGTCCTTTATCGGCCCGTTTCAGCCCACTGTGCGCCGCTCCTTTCGCTTTCGACGTCTCCTTTTCCGCGCCGTGGAAGAAGAATCGCTGCTACTGCTCGAACCACTAGATTGCGACCGAGCACGTGGGGCATTGTCCATACTTAACATTATTAAAATTTTCGTCCAAAGAGTTCATTTCCAACACAAATTAATTTGTAACACTAAAAAGTAGGACACCCTTTTTAAAAGTAACGAGTTACTTTTAAACGCGACTATACCGTTCGGATTCCGAACGCCAATGAGGTTCAGGGATATTGTCTTGCGCTTCGCAAACGTAACCCCACGACCTGCCGGATTGGGGCGGATATGACGATGCGGGGCTTATAGCGCTTCACCGTACCGGAACCGGATACGCCTATCTCAATTTGTGGCTTAGAGAAAGGTACAGTCAAGCTTAATAAAAATCTTTAGTCTTGGGTTTTATCTGTCTTTTTTATTCGCATCTCTGGAGATACGCAATAGCCCTGCTGGGCAGCATGTTTTGGTCCTACTTTTATTTCGTTTTATTATTTTAATCTGAAGGCACAAGTAATTAGATTTATACTATTACCTCACCTCCGGAGCACAAACATTTAATTTACAAGTTAATTTCGTTCTTCATATGAACGTATACAGGGTGGCAGGGACATCGGCGCGAAAACTGTTACCATGGATTCAGTACATGATTCTGAACGTGGGTTAACATTTTTCGTCAGTTATTAAAAAAAATCTGCTGTTTCATAGAAAAGTGCAATCGGTCAAAATGTATGGAAATGTACATACCTACTGAATCCATGGTAACAGTGTTCGCGTCGATGTTCCTGCCACTCTGTAATTTTTTTCCCGTTTAATGTGGCTTATTACCTTATTACCATGGTGAGATGTCAGATGTTACATACTATGCGACTAATGTAAGAGCCTGTGCACACGATGCTTTGCGGCGCCGATCCGCAAAGATTTTGCCGCATTAGCAGGCACACGGGTGCTGCGGCGCCGTAGCGTTGTTACGCCACAGCGGCGTCGCGATGCATAAATTTCGCCGCACTGGCGGTCACACAAACTGATCGGCGCCGCTCCGACGTTGCAATGCGTACACCCCTCTCCGCCACGTCGCGCGCGCTGCAAGTCCGGTGTACGCGCGGTGCGA
The DNA here is from genome assembly GCA_947364205.1 of Agrochola lota. NCBI lineage: Eukaryota > Metazoa > Arthropoda > Insecta > Lepidoptera > Noctuidae > Agrochola > Agrochola lota. Next base: position 2,585,683 of record OX376228.1, on the reverse strand, counting down.
CGCTGGAACCCACCGTGTGCTATACCATGGATATTTGTATGTAAAACGCCGCAGCGACACCGCTCGGGTGCCGGCCCGCCGTCGCAACGTTTCGTATGCACAGGCACTGGAGAGACCAACGATTATACCGCAGTTATAAAATGAAACATTGCTTTTTAAATATGTAATATTTTATTAATAATTATTATTACCTATTTTCACAGTTATTTATAAAGTTATATTAATATCAAGTATTACACTAATTTTGTTTTACGAATTTCTAATGATTGCTCCATTTAGAAAATTTGATTTCCACATCAATCATCAGATTTGACCGCTTACAACTAATATATGACAAAATGGTGAGGTCTATGTACAGTACAATCCCAATTCCCTAAAAAAATTGACAAATTCACAATAACAAAAAGTTTTAAAAAAACGAAATCCTTAAAATAATCCATTCAACTACGAATCTCGCTTAACAACTGTACAAAATATTACGAGTGGTTTCTTTAAAACGTGCTCCATTATACATCGGCAATGTGGGCAAATAATTAACGGTATTCGATACTACATCGAGTATATGTACAAAATGTCGTTATACAAAACAAAATAATAAACTATATACAACATCATTAAATATTCTCAAATGCTGTAACACATTTAAAACATTTCATATTCAACTAGGCATAATTCAGTTAAGTGGCGGGCGGGCCGCGTCTACAATTAAATAATTTATGCAAACCGCCGCGGCGCTGCGCATTACATACAAAACCTGTACAAATTGCCTACGATCACTTGACAATACAAAAAATAATTAGGTACTAAGCAACAAAAAAATAATTTACAATCTGATTTCTGATAATTTGTTCAATACGAAAAATTAATTAAGGATTTTTGATTTTTCCGAACTCAGTCCACAGAAATAAGATTAAAAATGGAATAATATATCAATAAAAAATGAGTAATACACGATCCAAACCACGCATCGGACATATTTACAGATTTGTTTTCACAGCACACCTCCCTACGCTTACGCTTTAATAATATATTAAAATAGAAAATTTCATTATAGCTACTAAACTGTCGGAGATTCGACGTATCAATACGCTCTTCTGCTGTTTCAAATGGCTCCATTTTATATTTTTTGTTATAAAACGACAATGTCTAATTATACAAATGCTACTTCGAACATCATCTAGGGGGCTCTCTTTATCACTATTTTATTTTACTAACCATAAACTATTGGTGTTCCTACTTAGCGTTCTGTAGCCAAATTGCATAACACTGCCACAATATGTATTGCTTCAAGAGTGCTTTTTCTTGATGAATAATGACTTTTCAGCAGTATTCATATGCCTAACAGTATTTTGCACTCACTGCACTCAAGGGCTATTCAGGTAGTTGTTTTGAGAAAATTCACACTAGAGGCAATGGCTATCATGTGAGCATTACACAATGAAGGTTACTGATCAGGTTTTCATATTTCATTATCATAAGAAATATTAATTAGCAATCTGTTTGTTAGAGAATGATGTAGCTGACATCGCATGGACACTATTGGTAGTTAACTTTAGTGAATTATATAATTTGAACATTGGTTTTCCAATAGAATGCCGGTGCAATGTGGTACTCCTGTGAAGCAACGTTGAGCGTTTGTTCCCTCTTAAAAAACTGTACAGAATTACATAATTCAGTGGTCAATTTAATTACTAAATACATTTTGTCCCTAGAGATTGCGAAGAAGTCGTGCACAACTGGATAAATTAGGAAATAAATTGCGTTTTTCGAAAAAGCCTACATAATTGCATAAACGAACGGTCGACACGTGTCGTTATATTAAGTGAGATATTTAGGTGGACGATTTTATAAGAAACGTCAGTAAAAAAAATATCTAAAATACTATACATATCTATCTCCTTTGGTAATTCATACCGGTTTATTAAAATAACGAAAAATTACAAAAAAATATATTACATTAATACATACACTGCAACAATAATATGTAACAGTTGTAAATGTTGTGACGTCATTTTCATTAAGAAATAAATATTTCATTGTGTCGCAGTTAAAACATTTGCAATAAGAAGTCAGAAAAAGTAGTAAGATGTTAGATTCTTCATGGGTGGATTCTCATTGTAATCACAGTGTCCAGCATGCACAATATTGTGTAGTCACAATATCTTGGACATTGCCCTTGGAAAAATAGTAGAACAGTAGCTATTGAGATCGAAATAAAACTTGATGTGAATGATAAACATGAAGTGATATAGCAATACTAAAATTAAAGCTCAAATAGCTTTATAATTGGACTCAAAATTTTCTACATTGCAGAAAATATCAATTTAATACAAGCTAAATGAGTTCAACATTCTTATTTTTTTTACTAATGTTAACTGAAAACATGCAAATTTTATTTTGCTAATAATATTAATACTAGCTACAATTAAAATCGACGGAAGTTAATGTCAAGGTGTGAAAATATTTGAGGTAAAAGAGAGAGAAAAGGGATATTGTGAGCAATTAACTATCTAAATACAATATTCCCACATAAAATCCTTATTTATTTGCATTTAGCCGTTTTGGCGCGTTATTTCAAATTTTCGACATTTTTATTATTATTTTCAAGGTCTTTGTATGCATGTGGGTTGTCTAATAAAATGTTACATGCTATAATGTTACATTTATGTACATAAAATGAGGTTCACTTTCGATTCTGGAATGAGAGATCAGGAAGTTTTTTTGCATAGAGACAAGACTGAATGGAAGTGTTGTTTTGTTATGTGGAAAAATGTAGTTCAAAATTTTACAAGACAAAAGAATCTTCAACATGATGCTGTTAGGAAGAGGATGAAAATAAGTTTACCTCTAACTATAATCTCTAAAAACTGATTGAAAATAACTAAAAAAAATTGTAGGCATGCAATTTCACCAACTGCATGTGGTTCTAAAACATCAATTTTGAAAATATTTTGTTTATGGCCTAGTAGAAAATTATTCGAACAAGCTTTCAATCCGAAAGCTCGGTTGAGCTATGTAGTTGTTTATAAGACCTTGATTTATTCGACTTAATGCTGATAAGTATACTGCAATAAAAATAAAGTACTTTTTGACATGTCATGAATGATTCATATATAAAACATGGAAAACTGTTTATATGCCGAATTGGACCTTATTTTGTGATCAAACTTATAAATCCTAGATTCCCCGGCTTAATTAACTTGCATTTTTTTAATTTTCCTAGTAATTAATTTATAACATTTTTGATATTTCAATTTAAAACTTTGTGCATGGTTATTATTCACTCTGTTTAGTATGGCATATTTTAGTAACTTGTTTTAGCAAATGGCATGATAGAAATATTTGGAATTTTTATAATCTAAACTCGTGTTCACTAGATAAGTGGACAAGAGTGTACTGCCCCAGGTGTCAAAAAACCTCGTAAGTGTATTAAATAATTGCTAAAACATGTTACTTTTCCGTTACTCACCAGAGTGAACTACAACCCCACCCCAACAGCATCCCCTACAACATGTAGGAGACGTACCAACACTTGACAACAACAACATATTGTAACGAGGCCCTTACACTCTCTACTAGTTAATTTATCTAAGTACTGTCATCAACTACAAGTCTACATTATGCTGCCTTTTAGTCATTTACCTTACTTTACACATAGTGGTATATGGGTAATACAGTAATTAATATTTATGACTGAATTGTAAATTAGCTATTTTGCATGGTTGTATGGAGACACAACAAGGCAAAGTGTGTTGAACATAATTTAGATTTACATTGGATAAATGAAAATAGATTATGTCAATGTATTTGTAAGTAAATTATCATTTTGTCAAATTAAATAGTCTATAAATGGGGAACTTATTCTACTCATGGTCTATTTCTTATTCAGAATTAAAGCTGCTTTTATAACAATAAGATGAAAGAAAGTTATTTATGTGAGGGTTTTCTGAAATGACGTTCACCAGGTGGAGACGTCGCCTATATTTTCTTTAGTCGTGAATGAATGATGAATGTCATCATATGTTTTATATTCATTGTCGAAATGGTAGACCTCTTGTCAAAGTGGCGCTAACTGATGGCGTGATTTTTTATGAAAACCTTCATTATAAATATTCAGATAAAAAACATAAATATTACCCATATAACCACTACAACTACCCTCCAGATACCAAGTTCAATCATTTACTCTAATAAATAGTAATAGGCAGGCTTGATGTCATATTACATCACAGACACATTGTGCCATCTCTTTCCTACACTGTGTAATTAAAGTGGAAACCTCCAAACATTAGGTAATTGAGACACAAAACTTTGTTTTTAAGGCTTCCCTGCACAATACTATATTATTATTATAAATAAATCCAGTCCTTGTCCATTTCAGATCTGCTTCTACACCGCCACTTCACCATTTCACTGACCATTCATAGGCACATCACAAACACTTGATACATGTATCACCATACCGCACATAGCACTGTAGTGTTGAAGATCACATTTTCGTAGCAGTTAGACGCTGCATACGCCGTAGGTGGTTGATGGAAGGCCTAAGCCAGTGTTGACCCTGCTTCATAGTTCAACTCCAAAGGTTCGAAGGTGGTTGGTGGAAGGCCTAGCCCAACGCTGCGGCCGTGTGATACAGTTGCATGAGGACTTGCACGTGCAGGGGTAGGCACGAGAGGCGGTCGTGTGTGTTGCCGTCCAGAGCCAGCCATGACAGCGCGTTGTAACCTTCTAGCACGTATCTGTAACGAAATTGTTTGGGTTAATATCAGAAAAGATGACAGAAGAAAGTGGTGGTATATTTTCTTCCTATGAATGGTTGTCAAGAGATTTTTTGCAACCAAAGATTATTGCTGTGTTTATCATATTTTAAGTGCATGGTTGCTGTTGGAAAACTTATTTAGGTGTTACAGTTTCATAATAGCTACTATTTTTCAGGTAGGCCGTTTGTCGTGTTCTGTTCTGGCTATTTGGTAGTTGTCGTTAGTTGAAGGAGTTGCAGCGTTGGTATAACGAATGCAGTACAGTACCTGAGCACGTCGGTGGTGGTCTGCGAGTCCAGCGGGTGCGTGTTGTGGTCGCGGCGCTGCGTGAGCGACGTGTAGTCGTCGGCGGCCTGCAGGCTGCCGGCGTGCAGGTGCAGCGCGCTCTTGAGGAAGGCGGGGCAGGCGCCGCGCAGGTGCGCGCAGCCCGCCCACCACCACGCCGGCATGGAGCCCAGCGGGGCCGTGGACACCATGTAGCCCAGCGCCAGCGGCTGCTGCAGGAGCGCTCCTACTGCCTCCTGCGATAACAAATTATCCTTCAAAATTAACAGTTAATTGTGTCATCCTTTGGCGATTCTGCGTTAGGCGGACGGTCGAGAATGACAGCCCGCGTGCGCGTCTGTTTCTGGTAAATGAAAAAGCACTACTACATGATCCCGCACCAAGTAGTCCGTTTGAATTTTTCGGGAAGCCAAATTCACTACGGCTCCGACGCTGACATCTTAAATTGTATATTTAACAGCCTCATAATTTCATTTTCTCTCAATACAGTACAGTATCGAAAGAAAGCTTGCTGTTGATTCATCAGAAATTCAAATATTAGAATTCAAAAACCTTCAATTATAAGTTAGTTACTAGGTCAAAAGGTCATTGAACTGTAACAAAGGTTTTGTTGATTGACTTACAGAAGCATTATCATCCTGATGATGGAACGCAGCTTGGTGATGGTGGTGCGCCTGCGGGCTAGCCGCGGGATCGTCGTCGGTCCTGCGCGGACTGCCGGCGGCCCACATGTTGTTGAACATGTCCCCGATGAGCAGGTCCGTCATGTTGTCCTCGCCCATGTCCTCGTCGCCCATGTCCACGTTCAAGAACATCATGTCGCTCTCGTCGCCGCCCGCCATTGGTGGCTCGAATGGCATTTGGTTTGACTGAGGATAAAAACAATAGTATAAGTCTCTCTAAGTGTTTTACTGATGCTAAAACACTAAAAATATTGTATTGCACTTTTGTAAGAAGTCAGCTAGAGTATGCGTCTCAGATACGGAATCCACGATATCATAAATACATTGACAGCATGGAAAACATCCAAAGACGGTTCATAAAACATCTTTGCTTTCATCAAAAGATTCCAAGATTCCACATCAGTCAACCAATTATCTTGGACTCTGTAAGAAATATCATCTGCTGCCACTGGTAGATCGACGTAAAATTGCAGACTGTTCTTGATAAAAATCCTCAATAACAATATTGATAACCTGAGTTATTGTCAAAATTTAATTTTATTTTTTCGTTTTAATCCACCCATACGTGTACCTCATACATCTTCGAATTATAGGCAGAATAGTTATATTGTGCGCGCCGGCAGAGATTTCAATGATATATGCAAGGAATATGATTTTGATCCATTCACAATTAGTGTATTCGGCCAAAAGGTGCTTAAGCCTCAAATATTTCAAGTAGTGGTAGGTTATATTTTGTTCTTGATTTTTTTTTTTTTTCCCTATTACTTCAATCATAAATTGCAAACCAAGTTTTTTTATTGCTTCTTACTCTAATAATTAAGGTGATGTGTTTTTTCTTTTCGTTTTTGTGCTCACACCATCAACTATTATTCTATATGTGAGGATTTGTAATTGGCTTTCTGGTGACTATGGTCTCCTTTTTTGTCTGTTTTTATTAGCTGTAAGTTCTCCATGTACTAAATAAATAAATAATATAATATCGTTTTATATTATCAGTTGCTTCAAAAACGATGAAGGAAAACATCGTGAGGAAACCGGCATGCCCGAGCGATATTTCTCGATCGTATGTGAAGCCAAGTCAGAGGCCCATGGCCGGCTTTAAAACTCTGACACCAGGGTATTCAGTAACCACACGATAAGAAGAAGAATATCGTACTAAAGAGTGTCAAGAAAACGGGCTCTGATTGATTCGGAAAGCGGTTCCGTTCCGTAACTGTTTTCAAAAATAGAATTTTTAAAAAAGAAATAAAGAAATATCACAGTATTTTAACATTCTTACCTGTGTAGTAGCCGAGGTGGGAAACACAAGTATATGTGTCGCAGTGACATCTCTAGGCGTGTGCAGATGAGACTGTATGGAGGCCTGCGAGAATCTCTCGTCGGGCGTGAACCTATCGGCCATGAGGCGCAGGCAGGAGTCGGGCTCCGTGGACACGAGGCACGCGGATAGGATGCAGGGCACTCCGCCCGGGTATAGGACTCCGCAGCTGGCGCAGATGTCGCGCAGCATGGCGGAGGCGCGGACTAGGTGCTTGCGGGATAGGAGCCAGCTCCAACCTGGTAACACACAAAAAAATTATTAGAGCATTTAAGTCATCAATGTTCCTCCACAACATTTTTTCGTAGGAATCCGGACAGGAACTATGTATTGTTTTTCATTTGTAAAAATATTTTAACGATAGCGATAGGTATCGATTCAGGATATCAACGGACTTTATTCCTGTTTTTGTGCTTGCTAATTTATTTGGAACAAACTATAGGGTCATCACCTTTTAGTTTCCCAGCAACTAGGATAATTTTGCAATTTATACTCAAGATTATCAATGTCTATCTTACCTTTCAGTTCTCCATGTCCGATGCGGCCCACCCGTCCGACGACCAGTCGCCAGGGCTGCGCGGCCTGGCTCATGACTCCGAGAGTAAAGTCCATCAGTTTGGTCAGCCCTAGCCGCCGCGCAGGACCGCTCCGTCGTCGTCGCGATCTGGAAGAGTTCGAACTGAATATTTAATTAGAGATAAGTTTGAGAAGCTGGTTACGGTTGACGCGTAATTTTTTGAGTTTCCTTTTCATGAAGCATTATGCCAAGAGGCAAAAGGCAAATTATGCATTAGGTGGCAAAAAGTTATATTTTTTTTACTAATATATTTATTAAGGCTAGACAATAATATGTTAAGTAAAGTAATGAAAAGGTTTTAGACCAAAAGTCGGTAGTATAGTCAAACACAGATGCGCGGCTCGCCAAGTGGCCATTCATCTGTTTGCCTTGATTATAGGCTGAGTTGTTTTTCAGCGACACCTTTTTTTAACATAGTATTTAGTAAATTATTTTTACAATAGATAAGTTATTATATAAAATGTTGTACAGACCTGTGCGGCACATGAATATTGATGGCAGCTGTATCCAGTAGTTCTCCTCTCGCATCAGTCGCCGACGCCAGCAGCCACCTCTGGTCGTGACTGAGACAGTAAGCCAGGAATAGGACTCCGCCTTGCTCGCCGGAGCCCTGGCCCCACGTCTCGGCGACTTCTTTGAGGGCACGGGGCGCGGCGAGAACCCAGGCGGGGGAGAATAGCTTGTAGGGTTCGCGGTTCTTTTCCTGTGTTGATGAAAAGTTGTGTATATTAGTAGAGTTTATGGACGAGGAGGTGCCCAATATCTAAGAGACGAGTCAATGTTTAGGTCGATAAGAAAGAGAGTAAGAACTGTACAGGCACGTCTGAACATGATAGTCTCGGCGTGCACTCACATCTTTATTCTGCAGGAACAGGTTGGAGTCGGCGGCGGTGCCGAAGCCCGTGAGCGACTTGCCGTGCGCCTGGTGCAGCAGCAGGCGGCGCGCGCCGCTGAACACGCTGAAGGCCAGCGCGCGCACGTCGGCCGCGCCGCCTGCGCACGCGCCGCCCGCGCTCTCCGGCGCCGTGTCCGAGCTGTGCGTGCCCAGGCCCCAGCGGGAGCACACGCTTTCCAACGAGATGATCTGGAAATGTAGGAGATGGTTAGTAAGTACTTCGTTATTGATTATGTATGTTAATAATGGTTTTGGCTAAAATTGCGCACACAAAAATGGCGGCCATCATGAATAATAGAGTCACTAGCCAGATCTGAAGAACATAAAAAATTTGGTTCTATGGGTACCTACTTTAATCTCACATATTTAAAAAAATTACAGTCCAGGAGCACTTAATTTTAGTTTCAACGATCTCTAAAATACGCGGACATAAAACATTAAATTTTAGGAAGAAAATAAACATACATAGATATCGATATGAGTTACAATGAAGAGCTCTTTAAGAAAAACTTTTTTTAACCCTATGAGCCATATCTACGTTAGGATACATTGTGTGCTTGAAAGAAAAAAGGCCTACCTTGACAAGAGGATTATGATGATGTAAATGGTCCATCGTTCGTGCCGCAAGTCTTAGCAACGCATGTAACGCAAGCGGTCGATGCGCGTGCGATGCAGGGGGCTCCACAACATACACGACAAGCGCGGGCGCTCCACCTTCCTCCTCATCCCAAGACCCAGCAGTTGAGGACGCTCCGGGTACACCAGGACCAGAAGAACTGCTACAGCCTCCAGTCGAAGAGTCGTTGTCAGGTTCTACAGCACTAGTTGGTGTCGCAGGATGGTCAGGAGTGGAAGGTGGGCGCATAGGTTCTGACGCGGGTCGGTCGGCGTCTAACAACGCGCGGTCTACCGTAAGCGCGGCGAGCTGAGGCAGTAATGTGTTTCGTAACGTGTCAGAGTATGCTCGTAAATGTTCGCCTAATCGACCGGGAGGCAGTGATCCACTCCAGTCATCTCTCTCATCTCTTCTTTCACCTCCCGTCGAACAACGGACGAGACCATCTCTGGCAATTCGTCCTATCGGCTGATGACGGCCGAGTCTACAGGATTCGTAAGCGGTGGATAGTTCTCTGAAGAAGGCGCGTAGAGGTTCCATGAGGGCGTCATTGTCTGCTGCTACGACAACGTAGGCGACATCTCTTGCGTAGGAGTAAGGTTCTAGAGCTAATCTCTCCCAATGCCTTAGTGCGTAGGGTGATAAGGAGATCCAGTCCCGGTCGTGACCAACTAGTAAAGGAGGTACAGGTTGTGGTTCGCACAGGTCTTCGTTCCCTCTGCCAGCCAGTCGGTGGAACTGCCGCCATGTTAGAGGGCCGGTGACTCCGTCCCACATGCGCGCGCCGCAACAACGCTTCTGTATCGCGTCTTGGAGGAGTGGCCTTAGCCGCCGCATCAATCTGTGGATGGAGGAAAAGATTATAAAATTTGCTGTAGTAATTAATTTATTCATTACATCAATAGTTTATACATATAACATTAGCTTCAAACAGTATTTAGGAATTACTTTATAGTGAAAATACTTAGTTAACCTCGGAATTGATTTACTACTTTTACAAAAAGTCCCAATAAATTGAAATTCCACTAAGGGTAAGGTTTAAGTGCGCCGCCGTCCGTGTACCTGGGGGGAGGCACTAAGTACCTGACTACGTCGCGGGAGGAGCGCGGCGCGCGCGCGCTGATGAAGGGCCAGCGGTGCACGGCCGGGCTGGCCGCGCCCGCCGCGCCCGCCTGCGCCGCCGTCCGTGTACCTGGGGGGAGGCACTAAGTACCTGACTACGTCGCGGGAGGAGCGCGGCGCGCGCGCGCTGATGAAGGGCCAGCGGTGCACGGCCGGGCTGGCCGCGCCCGCCGCGCCCGCCTGCGCCGCCGTCCGTGTACCTGGGGGGAGGCACTAAGTACCTGACTACGTCGCGGGAGGAGCGCGGCGCGCGCGCGCTGATGAAGGGCCAGCGGTGCACGGCCGGGCTGGCCGCGCCCGCCGCGCCCGCCTGCGCCGCCGTCCGTGTACCTGGGGGGAGGCACTAAGTACCTGACTACGTCGCGGGAGGAGCGCGGCGCGCGCGCGCTGATGAAGGGCCAGCGGTGCACGGCCGGGCTGGCCGCGCCCGCCGCGCCCGCCTGCGCCGCCGTCCGTGTACCTGGGGGGAGGCACTAAGTACCTGACTACGTCGCGGGAGGAGCGCGGCGCGCGCGCGCTGATGAAGGGCCAGCGGTGCACGGCCGGGCTGGCCGCGCCCGCCGCGCCCGCCTGCGCCGCCGCGCGCAGGGCCAGCGCGCACGCCGTGCCGCCGTCCGTGTACCTGGGGGGAGGGGGGGGCACTTTAATAATACGTTTGGAAACTTTTATAATGGTATAATACATACAGGATTTGAAGAAAATGCCCGGTCGATGACAATAATCTCTATTATAAGGGACTTAAAGATAACTGTGGAAATGTGGGTGTACTATAGGTGCGCCTGTGTCTAACCCTCCGGAGATTGCAGACGTCATGAGGATACGATATGTTGGGAGAATTTGACAGTCAGTTGCAGTTGCATTGTTATAAACTTATAGGGTAATCCAGCTACAGTTTATTAATTACTAGCTGCGCCCCGCGGTTTCACCCGCATCGATCCCGTATGAATATCGGGATGAAAGGTATGTCCTTCTCCAGGTCATGATCTACCTATGTGCCAAATTTAATCCAAATTCGTTCAGCCGTTTTAGCGTGAAAGCGAAACAAACAAAAAAACTCACTTTCTCATTTATCATATTAATTAAGATGGATTGAAAGGAACGACAGTTGAACATGATAGTTAAGTGTTCTGATTCTGATGCCCAAACGTGTCATGGATTTCTGTTTTTCTCATTTGGATTTGTTCATAAGTAACTGGTCTTTGCCTAATTTATGGCAAAAGTGTCTAGTACTCACTCAAGTAAGTTCAGTCCTCGTTCATCAGCAACTGGATGATCGGCAGCTTGGTGAGCCGCTCTGGCCAGCGCGGAGGCAGGCCCGCCGGGCGGGGCTGCGGACTGAGCTAACACAACGCGTGCAACTTCTCCTAAGCCAGCGCCACGAACGCCACGCAAGCCTGGTTCTTCAGCGAGACCGGTGATTTCCATCTCGTCCTGGAGAGTAAGCAATAAATTAGTAAACATAACGTGTAAACAGGGCTTTAAAAAACACCAATTTGATAACTTGCTAAAATATTGAGGATTTCGAAATATTTAGCGTCCTCGTACCGAGCTTATGTTCAGCGTAAATTCACACGCTACACGACTTCAGCGTTGTATTTGCATCAAAGCTTCGTAAACGTTAGATTAACGCTGTACCAACGCCAGGCTAGACGCGAAGACTTCCTAACCGTAATGATGTTATTTACATAATAATGCCTAATTAATTACTTAATAAACAGTCTGTGATCTTCCTTCTCTTTTCACTGCTCTTTATATTTTTTTATTATGTATTCATAAGTCGTTACCTCATAGAACAGGCCAGCCCGATGCGCGCGGCGCCTGTTGAGGATGGCGCTGAAGCCGCACGTGCAGTGCGAGGGCTCGTCGTCCGGCGCCGGCTGCGCGAGCTCGGCCGGCCCGGCGCCGGCGCCGCCCATGCCGGTGCAGCCCGTCAGGTACGTGGCCGCGTCCGCGCCGCGGATGTTGCCTACCACCTGGGGGAAGCGATCGGGATTAAAGTAAATATGGCCCATTCATGTGAGCTTTCATCCAATTTTCCTTGATTTACTGGATAACGAAAAGACTTAATAAATCGGCATCATCGTGCAGTTGAAAAATACCCACTGCTGAACATAAGACTTCCTCAAACATCGCCACAACGACCTCAATTTCCGAATCGAGCGGATTCTTACGACCTTCACCAGGTCGTCGGTCAATTTTTTGGAGGGAATTAAATGGCAGTGATGTGAAGTGAAGTGTGATGATCCACTGATAGATGAAAAAGCGCAGTATATTTAGCGTCTTTTTTTTAAGGTTCAATAGAAACATCTCTGTCGCTGTTTCAAACGATTGACAGAAATAGAACGATGTTTTAAATTCGTGTAGCACTAAATGCAATGAGTAATTTGTGATGCAAGCGAGCCTTAAACTTAAATATCAAAATTAAAATTCGTATGTTACCTTAGGCCCAGCATTACACACACAGAGCGTGCAGCTATCAAAGTTATGATCTCTGAACACATTGAGCACAGTATCAGCCAGTAGCACGTTGAGCATGACCGGGCACGCGGCATGTGCGGCGGGCGCCGGGCCGGGCGGCTCCGTGCGCCGAGCCGGCCGGGCCGCGCACGGCGCCGCGCTGCCGGGCCCGCGCGGCGTGGTGCTGCCCGCGCCGGCCACGGACGCCGGCTCGCCTGGCCGCCGCTGGCGCTCCCGGCTTTCAGGGGTAGGCGGTGCTGAGCGTTTCACACCCGCTGCAATGGGAATAGTCAGTAAAGTGTTAAATAAATTGCTTGAAACACATTGCAAATAAAAACAATCAAATGTGTCATAGTATTTTTATTTTATTTGCACTTACATATATTTTATAAATCTTATACAAAAGGGATACTGAAAAAAAAATACGATCATTTTGAGCCCCAAAAAAAATGTCGCAACGATAAATTTTCAAATATCAGTGATGCATAATAATCAGTGATCGGAGTAGGTAGATTGAACTGGGGTCATTGATCCGAAACGTATATATTACTATGGACATTCCTCCGGAATTGGTGGATTATTAAAAAAAAACCGGAACTTATGTAGGAATTGTATTCTGCCAGAGTGGAAGGAGTCATTTGATGATTTGCCATCCTCAAAAAAAAGGTAGGAATTGTAATAAAATGAGCAATTTTATTCTTTATTATTCTTCCTATTTTTTTTTTTTCAACAGATAAATAATGAATTAATTTAGTTTTGATACCTTCCTTTAAATTTTGAATTGAGTAGTAATAATATCACTACCAACATTAACAATATTTAATTGAATCCGGAAATACCGGAATTACTTTCCGAAAAAATGGCTTATCCATGTTATTCTTTCTGTGTGCATTTATGATACAAGTACTAAAAATCAATCTACCTACTCCGATCACTGATGATAATAGACTCAGTTCAACTTCATCAGAAAAATGTTTATGCGAAGTCTTTTTAATAATATTTGTACCTAATATGATCCACTGTTGGTTGAAATAAACGTTTAGTACTAATTATTATTACTGACCTGTCCTATTGGTCTCAGCCTCAGAGTCGTCCCTCTGCTTGCTGGGCTCGTGCTCGTGCTCGTGCTCGTGGTGGCAGCGCGGCCGGTACACGGCGTGCGGCGGGAGTGTGACGGGCGGCATGAGCTGGCTGGGGAGTGTTGACAGCGGCGCGTACTTGGATGAGCCCACGTATTTGAACACGGTTGGTGGTTTGAAAACGTATGACCAGTCCTGTGAGAAAAGAAGATAAACATGTTAATTACAGTTAACTCACTAGTGTCATAGAGGTATGAGGAACAGGGTATAAAGTTCACTCATCCTCTATAGAAAAGGGGGGGATCTTGAGACTCGACGGGTGTCGTGTCTGTGACTCGACGTTTGATGTCGGGAAGTGATATATATGCTGACCGCGTGATAAACACTGCTTGCACAATGTAGGATTTCACATGACGTCAGTGTGATGCGTATTTCGCATGTGACGATGTAGATTTTGTATACTATTGTATAATATCAAGTTTTTTTTCTTTAACTGAATACGGCAGTGCTGCTGGGGAGTTTGTTGGGCCACTTCTTCCCAGCTAAGCATTACGAAGTGGTAAAGGGTGGGCGTTTTTGGGGGACTATCTTATGTAATTTTGACGTTCGAAAAGTGCTGATTCTCAGCTTAGGTTTAATAAATGACTTGAATTTTGATGCCGCCATATGTCGGCGAAAGAATTTGCTGAAATGATGAGTTTCGGGTAACGAAAGACATTACACGCACTTCCCGTTCAAGATAGAAATTGCCTAAATACCTTTACAATGCATTTGCTCGAAAAGAGCGTTTTCCAAGCAGTCAATTTGTGCGGAAACTGTCACTTTTTTTCACTAATGCTTTTTACCTTTCTGTTTTTTTTTAATTTTTGAGGCCGTCGTCAGCCCATCTTGTCTCAGAGATTTTATTATTTGAGAAAAGTTTTTCACAAATTAGTATTTACAAATTAATCAGCTGATGATGATGACGATGGCGATGATAATGACGATGGACAAAATCAAAAAGTCGAAGTCGAAGTTGAAGTCAAAGTAAAAATCAAAGTCAAAGTCATGAATTTTGTTTTTATCACTTATAAACGTCGTCGTATGTTAAATGTTACACATCACAGGTGACTGCCGTAAGGCTCGCTCTTTTTTTTTTTTTTTCTCGCACAGTACATAGTAAAACGTTGTATGATACACGTGCGTAAGATGATTTCCGACTCGTGTCGACTTATACACTCGCTCGTGAATAAAAATGCCACTCGTCGGAAATCACCTACCTTCCGCACTTATAGCATAAAATAAATAAGTGCCACAGAGAGCAGCCGTACCTCGATGCTGCAGTCGGGCGGCGGCGAGCCGGCGCGCGGCGTGGCGTCGTCGGGCAGCGAGAAGCCGGGCGAGGCCTGCGCGTGCGCCTCCATGCTGGGCGGCGTGGGGAACATCTTGGACAGCTCCTCGGCGCGCGGGCAGCCGCGCCCGCCGCAGCGCGCCTCGTCCGCGGACTTGTTGGAGTCGGGCGGCGTCGACACCTGCAGCTGGGGGGGCGCGTTAGTGCCGCACGACTTTGCAGTAACTAGTAGCTAACATTTAAGGCAATCAACGAGATTTCTGTGGTCAATGTGAACAATCAAACGAACTTACGCTACTTTAATTTAGACCCAGAAACTTAATGAAAACAAATAATATGTTCTGGTTTTATTTTCATCATGCATCCTTTATTTCATTTATAAAAATCCCAATCAAAACTTGTGAATACCTTCACAATAAGTATGACTCAGAGACTATGAGTATGTACTCACTTTTGTACAATTTTTGTTTTGTTATCCCAGATGGGATGACTGGATCATAAATCCACAACACATAAAATCCATGCAAAAATAGCCATTCTATGAAATAGTTTTCTTTCTATCCATAAATAATGGACCACAAGAATATAAGCATATTTACCAAGAATCATGAGAATCATGCTCACATAAAACACAGATCTGTCTACTATAATTATAAAAAAGGGTGTACACTCACAAGTCTTACCGTCTCATCGCCGCTCGTGGCGTCGTCCGACGTGTCAAACATTTGCTCGAGGTCTTTTAGCGCCGGACATAGGCCGTCCGACGTGAATAGGTTCTTGTACTCTTTTGTATCTTCCTGTAGAGAACAGGCAGAGAGAAAACTGTGAGTTTATGTTGTGAACATGAAAGCTAGTATGGGACTCTTCTCTCTATGGATGATTAACGGAGCTAAGAGCTTACCGTTCATGAAATATATAACAGCTTCTGAGGTGTTTTTAACTCCTATAATATCTACATAGTATTTCATTAACAATACCCGGCCCGTAAATCCGGTATATAACAGAGTTTTTAGAAAAACTTCGGATTTGTAGAGCGTCACCTCTTATCACCTGTGTGTCAACCGAGTATCGTATGTATACTTTGATACTGATAATTTATACGATACTATTGTAGTTCCCGAGTAGCTGTGATGCAGCTCGGGATGTTAACTTCTTTTTCTCGCTCGAGCCTATCAGTAGAGGCCTATGTCCTGCAGCAGGAATGATTATAGTAAAGTCAACTCACATTATGGTCATGTTTCTCCTGCTTGATGTCGAACAGCGCGTGGTCACGCATGGCGGCCATCTTGGTGTGGTCGTGGCCCGCGTACAGGTCGCCGCCCGCGCCCGCGCCCAGAGCCATCTCCTCACGGAAATTGCTTTGCGATGACTTGAAGCGCTTTACCGGGTGCTCCAGCCTATAGATGATTTATTAGTTGAATATTATTGAGGTATCTAGTCAAAATATCAAAAGTATAGGACCCAGATTACATGTTTTTTTTTTTTTTTAATATTTTATAGATTACAAAGGCTATCCCACTACAGTCAAATGTATTAAAGCAATTATCATAACTTTTAGTAAAGGGTTAGTGATGGTAGTATCATGGTTATCGCCAAAGGATTAATTTGATGAAGATAGATTTGTTTTGTAAAAGTCATGATTGCAAAAAGTTTTATCTCTATTTTGAAAAATGTATAGTTGTCTTAACACAGGAAAGTTTATTATGATGGGTACACAATATTTGAAAAGTAAAGCAACATGAAAAGTAACACAACAAGGCGAATTTGTTTCAACGTGTGTTAACACACGTGTGTTTCATGTTGCATTGCATATATTTGGAAGACATGTTCGTTTCAAGTATGTTTCGTTTCACATATGTGAGCCCACGTTTAGAGTATAGTTGAAAGAAGAAAACAGCTGAAGAAAAAAGAGAATGTCACCAAGCATTGAACACAATAAGCAAAGCTTGAACGATATTGATGCGCCAACTGGTGTATGATGTAGCGAGTGCTAAGATCCACGTCAAGTCAACTTTAGCATGACGCGACCGTGTACAGCTCGCATATTAATTTAGTGCCCTTAGGCTAGGGAGAAATCTGAGTGGAAAAACGGGGTAAAAATTTGAGAGCGTATCTGCGGGCCATTGCAAGGTAAATGTTTCGAATGTGCCAAGTCTAAGTCTTAACACTGACGTCACACAAAATCCTGCATCGCGCAAGCAGGATTTATCGCGCGACTAACATATATACAACGTCTCGACATCAATCGTCGGGCAGTGACCCACCAGACACAACAACCGCCTGGTCGGACGATCCTCCCTTTTTTATGGAGGATGAGTGAACCTTACACCTTGTCATAACTCTATTTTCCAATCAGATTTGACACTACCCTTAGATGTGAATGTTCATTAACTTATTCTATTAAACATTTGAAGTTTACAACTTGCATAACGCAGTTGTTTTCCCGTTGATTTTCTTGGGATACATGCTGTTATTGATATGCTATAGCTTACCATGCGTAGACGGTGGTGTAATCGTAGAGCATGTGCAGCGAGTGTTCATCTTCTAGCGGGTCCAGGCGAGGAGCTGCGGCCGGCAGGGTGGGCCGCCGGGTTACCTCGCAGCTCGGGGACTCGCCCTGTTCACAATATTACACGTTATAACTTAAACAAGGCAGGTTATCGTAGTACAATTTTCTTCTCAATTTCATCTTATGTGGAAGCGGAACCAGAAGTCGGCTAAAGAGTAGAGGCATTTAAGTAGGTCTCAGACCTACATATGTGCATAATTAACGCAGGTATTGGCGACAATGATGATAGAATAATACAAATTTTTATTTATTTATACCGCAATAAATGGGATACTAGGACAACACAACTGACTATTAGTTTAAGTGATTTAAGTTGGAATAACATCATAGTGTAAAATAGTCAAAAATCCGATATTTGCTTGATTGTATCCAATTTGATAATAAGGAAATTAGGTCTTTAATTTCGCGTGACTAAATAATAACAGCTGCATGAGTTGATCGAAGCTTAAGTGCTTACCAAGGTCGATCCGTGGATGGGCTATCCATTACATATAGAGACCCGTCCATGCCTCGGAAAGCACGTTAAGCCGTTGGTCCCGGCTGTCATTTGTAGATCTTTGAGTCTTTACGGGTAGTCAGAAATCCGAAAGTCTGATAACCAGTCTTATCAAGGGGTATCGTATTACCCAGTAACTGGGTTGTGGAGGTCAGAGAGGCTGTCGCTCCATGTAAAATAGTGGTATTCAGTTGCATGCAGTTACCCCAACATAGTTGGCACCATGCTAGGCAGTTAATGATAATGAGTAGTTTAGTTTACCTGAGTGTAAGTTTTGGGCGGCGGCAACGATGGTGGTGCGGGTGTCGGTGGCGCGTGTGGGTCGGGTGTCGGGGCCGGCGTGTGTAGTGTCGTCGGGACGATGCCCGTCGACTATAATATTGACGTTATTAGTAATTTGTTCAACAAATTTTCGTTAATAATCAAGTCTTTTTGCAATGGCTCATTATAGCATATTCCAATCGACTGCTGAATGTAGAACTTCATTTTCATAATCTGTGCTATCTCTAACAAATGCCAGGGTGCACTCTGATTTCAGGATCTAAGAGAGTAGGTTTTCTTTGTTTCTTCGGTTTTTTTAAATCATAGTTAATCTTTACTTACCAATTACAGAAAGATACAAGCTAATTCATTTAGTCTCTCGCTCGGATGATCAGTGGAGCATTTCAGAAGCTGATGTGACTGCTCACTCTTGCACAAAGTGACGGGGCAGTTTCATATGCATGTCTCATTACACTCACGTTTGGATTTCAGCAATAGGAAACCTTTTTTAGGCTCATTTTGTTACGAGTTTTATGGTCCTACTGCTATCGGTAAACTCAGTTAGATCACTCGCTAATTAGGGAAGCACATAGGATTCAGAGTGGCCGATTACGTTTCAAGTTGGGTGGCTATATTGTCATACCGCTCGCTGGCTAGAGAAGCATAGAAGAAGGTGTGGAGTGTATCACCTGGTGGCTGGGCAGCGCGGCCTGGTGCGGCGAGGGCGGCGGCGCGCCGGCCGAGGGCGGCGCCGAGCCGCCCGCCGCCGGGGAGCCGCCGCCGCAGCTGCCGGGCGAGCACGCCGCGCCCGCGCACGCGCCTCTGTGGGGGGGGGGTTGTACTACAGTCCGAGTGGCGACACGGTGAGGTTGTGAAGTGAGAGTGAAGAAACAAATTAAATATCAATGTTACATAACTTCTCTGCAAGTTAAATTATAAAAAATATCGCCGAATAAACCCTTATATACTATAACCCACTTTTAACACGATGTTATTGCTATTAATAGTTCCCGCAAAATTCTTGTAAAACATTTTAGTTACATAAACAGTGTACCATTTGTAGTAAATTTTCTATAACTAAAAAATTACTACATTTGAATTAATACAACCATCTAGCTTGAATCCAATCCTTCCACAAAAAAAAATTCAACGCTAAAACATCCCCTATTTACTTCATTTTATGTAAACTTTCCTTCACTTTCACCCCACTTCCAACGAACACTAATGAATGGTACCCATGAAGAAAGACCCATGAACTAGAACAGACATGGACATTAGACCCCAATGAAAGGTAGATGTTATCATGTGTACCGCAGCTTATTACTGCAACGTCGCTGCTTGTAATTGTCAAGTTTAGATCAAATTGGATTAAGTGCTGTTTAGATCACGCAATAAATTCAATGCATTCATTATGTCCCTGTTTTTTAAAATGTTTTCTTGTGTTATAAAAATCTGGATTTAAATCATTCCTTTTCTAAATGAATGCACGGAATTTAAAATACTGCTGGCAAAAACCATTTTATTTACGAATACACAATGCGATCAAGATAAGAATTCTTTTTTTATACAATTTGCAATGTACATTGTGAAGTTTAGCTATTCTGTAAAACGCTTCAGTACGCCAGTGAAGTTTAGTTAGTGCTTATTTTAATCTTAAAGTTATGTCTTTTTAATCAGCCCTCAAAAATCTGTTTTTTTTTGACACATTACAAGCAACAACAATGTAGCAAATACAAGTAAATGTGTGAAGATGAACAAAGCGAGGTCTCAGTGCTCAAGAGAAGCCGCACAGAGCTCTTCGACATGACATAGGAAGGTCGTCTTGGAGACAAACACGCTGTTAACTGTACAGTACGACACAACTGAGATGTACCATACATTTGAAAATTTGCATTCATTCATTTCAATTTTACGAATGAATTTGGTTATGTGACTTCACAAGTTATTGCGTTTGCGTAAAGATCATTTTCACCTAAAGCAGTAATAAAGATTGGTGATTTTGAAAGCGCACTCAGCTCAGATGGTGATCGGTTTTACGAATTTTGCCGATGCTACGTCTAAGTTGTGTCGTACTGTACCAGCTTATACTTTCCATGATGACTGTTGACAACGTTATTACTGTTTTAAATATAGAGTTTTTGATATCTTAAATGGTTGTTTTTTTTATGAGTTAGATCCTATTCCCTATCATCGGTTAAGGGTATATTTACACTGAGCAGGATCAGGGCTTTCCGGCAGCGGAGTCTATGACGTACGGATAAAATTGCTTACATTTTTTTATGAGCTTGTATGAATATTTGTTGCATGCAGGCTCGACCGGGAATTGATTGAATAGAGCTTTAGTAATAAAAATCTGATGCATGAATCATAAACCTCGGTATTCTATATTTTCGGATAACCAATAACACTTGATAGAAGAAATGGCCTAAAATGTCGGTCATTCCGAAAGTTAGGCTTGTAAAGTTAGTGATGACATGTTCTTATAAATTTTCCGGCCGTAGCATTTTATTGGACGTACCATTTGTAATAAATTTACCAGTACCAGCGTCATACATAATAAGGTGGTCAAAAGTAACACAAAAATGTTTGATTATAATAGACACAAATATGGTAAAGACACAAAACATGCAATTTGTATGACAAATATCATCAGCATTCGATAAATATGTTCATGCACTATAAGATGTCTACGATATAATAAAATAAATGATAATTTGGAGGCATCAACACATGCGATATGAAGCGGCATTGCATTATTTGTGGCTCGATTTCCTGTTATCTTGTGTAAAGTGTAAATTGTGTTTAGTGTAAAATAATGTATTTGCTCTGAGAGTTGGTAAAATTAATAGTAAGTATATTAAGCAGATTAGCAATATGCTCGTTATAAAAGCTGCTGAAATGACTATAGACTTGCTTCTCTGTCACATTTACTAGTTTTTTTAATGGTAATAGCAAGGGATTATTAATATTTCAGTTTGGTTTATTCGAGTTTTAAGGGACATTGAAGCCTCGTATCAGAAAAAGTTTCCGGACAATCTTGAAAAAGTTTTCTTTACTATGAATTAAGGCTAGCAACACAAAAACATGTCGCTGAAACAATGTTGTGTAACTTTTGTATCTAATAAATATGGTGTTTCATTTATTTAACTTTGGGAAAGCTATAAGTAGAGCAGGTGTTGCGTGTTATGTTGGCACTTCACTTAGCGTATTTGTCAAAATATTCGCGTTACTTGGGCAGAATAGAATACTCTTTAATATGTACACTATATAAATTACAGATATAAATGTAGAAATTTTACATAGGGTGATACAATGGGCGGTCTTATCGCTAAAAGCGATCTTTTAAAGACAACCTTTGAATAATATAGCGCACGGGATTCGCCCGCGTGTCGCCAGAGCTTAATATAAAATGAACGTTATTCCAATACGAACAGGGCATGTGTTGTGTTGGCCAAGTAACGCGAACGCGTATGTAGTGCGTGTGCGTGTACTCACGGGGCGGGGCGCGGCGCGGGCGCGCGGCGCGCGGCGCGGCGGTGGAAGGGCGGCGGGCGCGGCGCGCGGCGCCGGCGCAGCCTGCACACAAAGCGAGCTCAGCCCCGCCGCGCACTGCCCGCCACACGACTACTGGCGCCTAGCGACCCGACCCCGAGACCGACTAACTGCTGCCGTGACCGACAGCTGGCATCAGCGGTGGCATTTAATTGCTACGTTCGAATCTTTTTAAGAAGCGACCGAAACCGAGACCGACTAGTGCTGCGGTGACCGAAGGCTAACAGCTAGGGACCGATACCGAGACCGAGACCCCGAATACTCCAACAGCGGTGACCGAAAGCTACAAGCTAGTGGTGTAATTCAATAACTACTATTAGACAAGTTCGTTTTTTTTCCGCGATTTTGATTATTAGAACCGATTCATCTATAAACGATTGATTTTTCTACCCAAAAAAAAGGCATATTTTGGCCCGAAAAATTTGGTATTCGGACCCTAAAAAGGATTTAAAAAAAATATGGAAAACTAAAAATCGACCCCGACCGAGAGACCAAACGCCTTACAATTCAAACTAACTTCCAGCCGTTCTCTTTGCCCGTTGTATGTGTTTTAAGAAAGTCAATAAAAAATAAAGCAGATGCAAAAATTCTTTACTAACAACGTTTTACTAATACTACACAATCTATTCTTCTATCGTGATAATTTTTATAATATAATTCGCGAGATAAGAAGCATGCGTAATCAGTACCGATTTACTCGATAAACTACTAAAAACACCGTTTTCTAATACACCGCTGTATCAAACTAAACCCAACTAGTCGGACACGAGATATCAAAGTGTGACAAGAGTCGCCGCGTGTCTGACGAAGGAATTCAAAGAAAAATACACCTTAAGATAATGATTTAAAAGTTTTAGAATATGTAGAGGATTTTTAAAGAGATAAGTTTCAAATTCCTTCGTCACAAGTACCAATAACCATAATACTGTTATGTATATTGGTGAAGCTATACCCTCTACTGCTTATATAACTACAAATAATTATATTATTGCTATATGAAAATAAAACATTCACATACATAACATCTACCTATCAAATCTACACCCTGTTAAATCGCTTACTAATATAGATTACTACACATATCGTCATCCACCGGTAAATTGATTCTTACTGAGTTCAACATAAGGTTCAAAATGCTCGGTGGAAGACTCGCCTGAAACTCTCATTCAAATGCAAAGATATTGAAAAATATAGAGTTATATAATTCTTTCATAGATGTCATACGTAAGATATAGATGCATAACACACAATTTCGTACAACTACTGCTATATACTGGTCCTATCTACTTATATATCTATATAATATCGTTCACTGAAAATATGCACTGTAGAACTTGGCATGCAACATCATAATTTACGTAGTAACGTCTTTGATTTTAGCTCAATCATGACGTTTTCAGTAACTAAGGACCACATGCGCGACAAATCACAAAATAAGTTTAGCGCTAATCGTCGCATCACGAGCGACATCACTGACAACTGCCAATACATTATCGACGCTATTTAATTGACAAAAAGTTCACTTTTTATTGTACGGACTGTTTTGTAAACGAACGCGGAACGTTGGACGACAACGCGACGAGTGTGATAGATAGTTGAATCTTTGCGTTCTTGACTGTAGCCGTAGTAATTCGAAGACTGGGGTGTGCAATGAAGACTGTTTGAACCCAGGACGTAAAACGGTTTCATCGTCGCCGAACATAAAACGTGTTTGTAAAGGTTTCGTCGTCGCAACGCCCACCCCTAGTCAAAGTTCAAACGACTGACACGTTTGAAGATAATAGAGACAGAAAGTCTTAAATATGTTTAGCGCTAAACACATTTAGTGATTGGAGTTGCAAGCAGGCCTTAGTTCTTGAGCAATAAGCTTTACTTATGGATACCAAGTTTATGTTTACAACATGTTTTCTGCGACAAAAACATTTTGCTCAAACAATATTTTGCAACTTTTGTTTTCCATGAATACGGCTTGTCTATGCCTTTTTTGTGGCGTAACAGGGCTTTATTTTTTCTATAAATCATCATACGGTGCATAAACCCAGCGACACAACAATACAGTACATAATATGCGCGATATAGTAGCACTACTAGTTTATTATGTATTAAGTACTCACTTCGCACAGGTACACGGAGTTTTTCGGGTGGGATCTATGAAGTCGTCGCTCTTGTCGCCCGCTGCCTCGCCGTAGCAGATTTCGGCCGCCTGAAAAGGTTACAGAATGTTATTTTAGGGTACTTTATTTGGTGAAAGCTGGTGTTTCTTTGTGAATAAGTCAGAGGATTTTAGGAACCAGGATTATAAGAATGCTTCGTATGTGTCACGAGCTGATATATTCCGATGCTGCGTCATTATGATGAGGTAAAGACCAATCTTTTATAAGAATAAGAGTTGGCTAGTAGAATGGTCGCAGTAGTAATAGCATACCAAACGCGATTCTACATCGCAGATTGTCTATCGCTCAGTTTTTTTTAGATTGAGCAGTGCTGTTGTCCGAATCGAATTGGATTTTAATGTTAGAATAAAAAGTAATAATGTCACTCGTATTTCAAGAATGACATTATAATATTATTGATATTTTTTAAATTCTATGTTAATTTCGGAAGCTATATCTCGGAACTAGTCCAAATGCTTAAAAGACAGTTCTGTTTCCCACTTCCATATTACAAGTTGACGAGTAAGAACAAAATCTGTAAACGTTGCTTAGGATGTGCTTTCGGTTAGACATGTTTCTGTCTCTATGTTGCAGTTTGACAGTTGTGCAACAGTGAGAGGAATAACGTTTAACCAAAGTACGCGTTAAGTATCGTTAATAGATCTCGGCCTCAGTTTTAAGAGTTCAGCATAGGTGACACGAACCGTGACAAATTATGTATTTCGTAGAATAAAAAAAACAAGCACGCGAGCTAAGTGTGTTCCTAGTGAACGCAATCTATACGTTGTCTACGGAGGTGTAATTGCGGACTTAGATAAATGAAAGCACTTAATGATCTCAAGTTTGCGTGTTATCGGAGTATAATCACAGTTATTAATAGATGACAAGTGGTAACGTTTATGACAAGGGTTGCCACTTGTCTTGTATCGGCGCCGTTCTGTCTAGTGGTAGTTTACACTCATGTTGTACACGGGACTTCGACGCGGAAACTGGTACCATGACATCAGAACATGATTTTAGGCCAAAATCGGCTGTTCCATACATATTGGGCGTGTAGGTATTGCACTTTTGTATGATAAAATAGTTTTTTTTTTAAATAACCCGCGTAAAATTTCAGCGTTGGTGGGTATAGAATCATGTACTGAATTGCACGTCGATGTCTTACATGTGCGGGGCGTGTGCAGGCGGCGCGCCCGACTGCATGTGCGAGTGTGTAGGGCCTACCTGATGTGGCGCGGGCGTGGTGAGCGCGGCCAGAGCTCGGTGCGCCATGTGCGGGGCGTGTGCAGGCGGCGCGCCCGACTGCATGTGCGAGTGTGTAGGGCCTACCTGATGTGGCGCGGGCGTGGTGAGCGCGGCCAGAGCTCGGTGCGCCATGTGCGGGGCGTGTGCAGGCGGCGCGCCCGACTGCATGTGCGAGTGTGTAGGGCCTACCTGATGTGGCGCGGGCGTGGTGAGCGCGGCCAGAGCTCGGTGCGCCATGTGCGGGGCGTGTGCAGGCGGCGCGCCCGACTGCATGTGCGAGTGTGTAGGGCCTACCTGATGTGGCGCGGGCGTGGTGAGCGCGGCCAGAGCTCGGTGCGCCATGTGCGGGGCGTGTGCAGGCGGCGCGCCCGACTGCATGTGCGAGTGTGTAGGGCCTACCTGATGTGGCGCGGGCGTGGTGAGCGCGGCCAGAGCTCGGTGCGCCATGTGCGGGGCGTGTGCAGGCGGCGCGCCCGACTGCATGTGCGAGTGTGTAGGGCCTACCTGATGTGGCGCGGGCGTGGTGAGCGCGGCCAGAGCTCGGTGCGCCATGTGCGGGGCGTGTGCAGGCGGCGCGCCCGACTGCATGTGCGAGTGTGTAGGGCCTACCTGATGTGGCGCGGGCGTGGTGAGCGCGGCCAGAGCTCGGTGCGCCATGTGCGGGGCGTGTGCAGGCGGCGCGCCCGACTGCATGTGCGAGTGTGTAGGGCCTACCTGATGTGGCGCGGGCGTGGTGAGCGCGGCCAGAGCTCGGTGCGCCATGTGCGGGGCGTGTGCAGGCGGCGCGCCCGACTGCATGTGCGAGTGTGTAGGGCCTACCTGATGTGGCGCGGGCGTGGTGAGCGCGGCCAGAGCTCGGTGCGCCATGTGCGGGGCGTGTGCAGGCGGCGCGCCCGACTGCATGTGCGAGTGTGTAGGGCCTACCTGATGTGGCGCGGGCGTGGTGAGCGCGGCCAGAGCTCGGTGCGCCATGTGCGGGGCGTGTGCAGGCGGCGCGCCCGACTGCATGTGCGAGTGTGTAGGGCCTACCTGATGTGGCGCGGGCGTGGTGAGCGCGGCCAGAGCTCGGTGCGCCATGTGCGGGGCGTGTGCAGGCGGCGCGCCCGACTGCATGTGCGAGTGTGTAGGGCCTACCTGATGTGGCGCGGGCGTGGTGAGCGCGGCCAGAGCTCGGTGCGCCATGTGCGGGGCGTGTGCAGGCGGCGCGCCCGACTGCATGTGCGAGTGTGTAGGGCCTACCTGATGTGGCGCGGGCGTGGTGAGCGCGGCCAGAGCTCGGTGCGCCATGTGCGGGGCGTGTGCAGGCGGCGCGCCCGACTGCATGTGCGAGTGTGTAGGGCCTACCTGATGTGGCGCGGGCGTGGTGAGCGCGGCCAGAGCTCGGTGCGCCATGTGCGGGGCGTGTGCAGGCGGCGCGCCCGACTGCATGTGCGAGTGTGTAGGGCCTACCTGATGTGGCGCGGGCGTGGTGAGCGCGGCCAGAGCTCGGTGCGCCATGTGCGGGGCGTGTGCAGGCGGCGCGCCCGACTGCATGTGCGAGTGTGTAGGGCCTACCTGATGTGGCGCGGGCGTGGTGAGCGCGGCCAGAGCTCGGTGCGCCATGTGCGGGGCGTGTGCAGGCGGCGCGCCCGACTGCATGTGCGAGTGTGTAGGGCCTACCTGATGTGGCGCGGGCGTGGTGAGCGCGGCCAGAGCTCGGTGCGCCATGTGCGGGGCGTGTGCAGGCGGCGCGCCCGACTGCATGTGCGAGTGTGTAGGGCCTACCTGATGTGGCGCGGGCGTGGTGAGCGCGGCCAGAGCTCGGTGCGCCATGTGCGGGGCGTGTGCAGGCGGCGCGCCCGACTGCATGTGCGAGTGTGTAGGGCCTACCTGATGTGGCGCGGGCGTGGTGAGCGCGGCCAGAGCTCGGTGCGCCATGTGCGGGGCGTGTGCAGGCGGCGCGCCCGACTGCATGTGCGAGTGTGTAGGGCCTACCTGATGTGGCGCGGGCGTGGTGAGCGCGGCCAGAGCTCGGTGCGCCATGTGCGGGGCGTGTGCAGGCGGCGCGCCCGACTGCATGTGCGAGTGTGTAGGGCCTACCTGATGTGGCGCGGGCGTGGTGAGCGCGGCCAGAGCTCGGTGCGCCATGTGCGGGGCGTGTGCAGGCGGCGCGCCCGACTGCATGTGCGAGTGTGTAGGGCCTACCTGATGTGGCGCGGGCGTGGTGAGCGCGGCCAGAGCTCGGTGCGCCATGTGCGGGGCGTGTGCAGGCGGCGCGCCCGACTCCATGTGCGTCATCAGCACGTAGGGCACCGGGTACCGCATGCGGGCTCCACCGCATAGGACCTGCGATAACAGAACACATAGTTAGGCGTTAGAATATACATATTATCTTGAGGAAATGCAGAGGATAAACAGTTTCAATAAAGGGTCTGGGTTTCTAACCAATCTACTTGCAGGATTTAATATTATGCGGTCTATTTGAGGAATCATCTACTTTAAAAAAGTATTGAATTTGAACTACGGAATTCTTTTAGAGTAGTAACAACCACGGCAAGAAAATAGTTCATTATCAACAACCAAGAAACATCTACTGCAAGACATAGAGACCTCCCCTAACCCAAGCATTGCGTCAAACGATCAGTTCTGCGCTGTATTTATCAGATTCTCATGAGCTTCACTAAGCCTATCCGCGCTTCACATGGGAGGCCTATGCACAATGGATAGTTGATTATGAAGGTGGTATTCACCAACCCGCACTGGGCCCGCGTGGTGTATTATGGCCCACCCCTTCTCACAAAGAGAAGGACTGTGTCCCAGTACTGGGAATGTTATCGGCTGAGTATGCTACGAAGGTAGTATTTATATGCTAAGCTACCTCGACAGCGCCGCAGCCCTGCTCGAGCGGGTACAGCTGTCGCCACGCCTCCAGCAGGCGCGCCGTGCCCGCGTCCGCGTCGCTCCACTCGCGGCCCGTCAGCGTGCCCTCCAGGCCGAACGGAGCCAGGATCACTGGAACAATGACAACACAACATTACACATTTATTGTGACAAACAAATGAATTATGTGGTGGAGAAAATAAACGTTTTCTTTATTTATTATTAGCATTATTACAGAACTAAAGAAAACGGGGTATCTGTAACAATCTTTATTGAGTTTGAAATAAAATAAACAGATAATAAAATAAGATAATAATATATAAATAAAATAATAAGAATTGCGGGTTGGATTTTTACACGCCAAAAAAGGCGGCGACTTGGCAGCTTTTGGACAATTCAATCTTCCAATTGTACTCACTATTTTTCTTGTAAACATCTTTTGTTTAAATCTAGATATGATTGAGATAGACTCTCAACCCAATCCGATACAACTAGATATTTATACAGTAAACGAGATTAACGGTATATCTTGAAATGTAAACAATCAAAAGTGCTTCCGCAAGCTTTTCAATTATTTTATTTTACATTAACCTACATGGACACTTTATGTTGACTTCTTTCATGATAACTTTCACAGTAAATCCACCATGCCTTACCTTTGGCATCAGCCTGGTTGTCGGGCGAGTTGATCTTGGCGAGCCGCTTGGCCGTGAGCGTGCGCACGGGCGGGTGCTGCCGCACGTCCACAGACGCGCACACAGTGCTCTCGCCGTGCAGGAAGAACGCGAACGAAAACGACAGGTGCCAGGGACTGGAAGTAATGAAGAAATGAACGAATTAATACAGGTTTTCATAATTATATAATAACACATAACATCACGCCTGCTTTAACGAAGGACAAGGCAAGATTAAAAAATTAAAATTAAAACAAACATAGAAACAAATTAACTTAAAAATAATACAGTTTTAAGAACAATATAATTATCCTCCTGCGCTTGTTCCGATTTATTTAAGATCGGTGCAGGATTTTTTATACTCCCATACATCTCTATTAATAGTCATCTCGATTACTATCAAGAATTTGGTCGTTTAAAAGTGAGTCATTTCCCTTTTCAGGGATCATAAATATCT
Organism: Agrochola lota; assembly: GCA_947364205.1. NCBI lineage: Eukaryota > Metazoa > Arthropoda > Insecta > Lepidoptera > Noctuidae > Agrochola > Agrochola lota. Next base: position 2,556,292 of record OX376228.1, on the reverse strand, counting down.
TATCATTTGTTTGTACTAAAAATAAACACATAAAAATTAGGTCAGCTAAGCGACCGGAAATTACTCCCACTATCAGATTATTCTGGACAGTCTTTGTCCAGAATTCTCTAATTCCCAACTTCTCTATATTTCCTTCCATTGCTTACTATCCAATTAACAAAGAAATTCATACATTTAAAAAGATCAGCTTTCAAGTTTTTAAACAATGAAAACAACTAGAAGATGGTATTCCTCCTTTCTTTTTAAAACACACTGCCGAGTCGATGAGCGTGCCGCTATTTTATTTATTTAACCGTAGTCTGAAAGAGGGTATCGTGCCTCAAGCATGGAAGAATGCTCATATCACGCCGGTATATAAAAGTGGCACCAAAAAAGACGTTACCAACTATCGCCCAATATCATTGTTGTCCACCTTGTCAAAAGTTTTGGAGCGATTAGTTCATAATGCAATCTATCCCGTCTTACATAATATTATTATCCCAGAACAGCATGGCTTTGTTCTTGGTCGCTCCACTGTAAGCAACCTGGTCTTGTACTCAAATTTCTTATTCGAAAATATGGACAATCAATTGCAGGTTGACGCAATCTACACTGACTTCTGTAAAGCTTTTGACAAGGTGGACCACACTATGCTTTTGCAAAAAATCGAATTTAACGGTATCCGTGGGAGTCTGCTTCGCTGGTTTACATCGTACGTGGAAAATAGAACTCAAAGGGTTGTGGTCCAGGGGTTTTCCTCCGATGTGATTAGCGTGTCATCTGGTGTACCGCAGGGCTCAATTTTGGGTCCACTGCTTTTCGTTTTATTTATAAATGATGTAAATACATGCTTTAGAAACTGCAGTTTTTTGTTGTATGCTGATGACCTTAAAGTGTTCCGTAAAATAAGTTCGACTGATGACTGTGTTAAATTGCAAGAGGACCTGGATCGTTTCTCTGCCTATTGTCTAGCAAATAAACTACATTTGAGTTTACCCAAGTGTAAATCTATCTCTTTTACCAAAAAAATTAATGTCGTTCATTTCACATATTCGCTCTGTAGCACAAATTTAGAACAAGTTTCCTTAATTAAAGACCTGGGTATACTCTTTGACTCAAAGTTGCACTTTGATGCTCACGTTGATCACATCACAGCTAAGGGTTATCAATTTTACGGCTTTATAAGGCGGACCTGCAACTTATTCAAAAAACCTTCCACATTTTTACTACTATACAAGTCACTCGTAAGATCTCAACTGGAATATGCCACTAGTGTATGGAATCCACTTTATGATAAATACAGTGACCAGCTTGAATCAGTACAACGTAGATATCTTCGTTTTCTAAACTACACATTTTTTAAGAAACGGTCTTCATATCATACTCTTCTAGAAAAGTTTTCTTTGTCAACTCTTAAATCAAGGAGACTATATCTTGATCAATCATTCTTATATAAAGTCTGTCGAAATGAATTTGATTGCATTAACCTCATAAACCAAATTTACATTCGTATACCTAGTCGTTCCCAACGTATTCGCAGTACTTATACTCATAGTCTATTTGCCCCCAAGCCGTGCAGGACTAACGCTGGCGAACGAGCTCCTTTACGGCGTATTATGAAAAGTTACAACGATAATTTTGCTGACGTTGACTTGTTTGTTTTGCCACTCGCACAATTCAGGAAACATATCTGTGAAAAAATTGTTCACACTTCCTCATAATGTCAACATTGCACAGATTTGCTTGTTTGTTTTTGTTTATTTTTGATCGACTTCGAAAGTTATCTGTTCGAATGAGGTTTACTCCGAATTGGACGCATTTACATTTTAAAATTTGCTTCGATCTGATGGGTTTCGAGGTCGGTTGTTAAAGGTTTGTCTCACCTTTTACTGAGTGTTGTGTAAATCACATTAATTATAATAGTTTAATCTTTTGTTTTCTTAAGTTTGCTTGTACCTAATTAAGTTTTTACTATATTATTTTGTGGATAACGGTGCTGGTTGCGTTATTACCTAAATGTTTTATAATGTATGTAGTTGTATTAAGCTTTATTACGCAATTGTTTGTTGTCCCAAAGAAATAAAAATAAAAATAAAAATAAAATAAGCTTCATAACATGACGGTTTTAAGTTTGCGGTGCAAGGCGGTGCGGCGCCCCGGAATACCGCAAGGTGCGGCTTCCAGAAAGATATTATAGACGCTATGCCGCCCGTATCTCGCGGCGACGACGGCAGCTTCAAATCAAATTGCAATCGATCGGTACACATTGACATATTGCTGCGGAGAACCATTGGTGTTGCTACCCTACTTTTTAACCAACTTCGCGACTTGAATAGCTACAAAACATTGTATTGATGTAATGTTTTGTTATATTGTAACACCCTTTGTTATTTTTAGTTTTTATGTGTTATTAAGGGCCGATTTTTTAATCCTCAGATAAAGAATCGAATAGCGTTTATTCCATAGATAACGTGATTCTAGATTTTTCAACAGTCTGATAGTCAGTATCGGACGGTTAAAGTCCGTAACTGAGCAATAAAGTTAACTGTCCCTTCAAGCCTCAGTTAGTACGTTATTCTAGGGAATAAATAATGTTTTGACATTTGTTTTGTTTGGGGTTTTAATTTGCTTTGCATAAGCGTGTTTTCGTGCTCTTGTGTTGATTTTTATTCAAATGACGATAGTTTTTTTTTTCAATATCACTTTACTTACATTTTCGGGGCGACATGATTTTAACAATTTAAAACCACTAGGCTCAACTTTTAGTACCAAGTCGAAAACATCATTAACACACAGAAAATTTGTTTGTTACTGATCCTTTTTAACTAAACACATACCCACTTCTATCAAGATGGGTACAAAAAATTACAAAAAAAAGGTCGCCATTATTGCTGACCATCTGTGGATCTAAACAAAAGATAAGAAATCTCGTCAAAATGTCCAACAGTATTCAACGTGTTAGACAATAATAGAAACAAAACGTATGTTTTGTTTCTATTATTGTCTAACACGTTGAATACTGTGTCTGTGCACCTCGCTTGCACATGATAGTGTGAAGTTGGTTAAGAAAGACCACGGATAAACTATTCTTCAGTTATTATACGATTGAAAAATTGAAAATATTTATTCGCCTGATAAACAGCCAGATAATTCAACTATTCAACGATTTAACTGAGGATTGAAAAATCGGCCCTAAAAGCTTTTATTTAACTACACTTGTATGTATGTCCTGGAATATTGCAATCAATATTTCACCCACGTCCACTGAAGCTATCGGGCTGAAACTTCGCATACGTGTTTGGTTCTCGTGACAATGCATGATTACTTAAAAGATAAAATTTAAAAAAAAGCTTTTATTAACTTATTTTAAAGGTGTATAAGGGTACCAGGAGAGGAGAGGAAAATCAATGGTTTTGGTGGCTAACGGACAAATAATTAAGTCAGTATGTATCACTTTTGAAAAACTCTCCTTGGTCATTCTGGGTTGCATAGTTTTCCATAAGACAACTTTCAATAAGCCAGGGCAAAGAAATGTGTTATAAAAATGTTAGAAGGTGAACGAAGTTATGCCCTGGTGTCTTGTCGAGCAGAACACAGAGATCTTCTTTATAATCTAGGAAGTGAGACCTGTGTTGCCACGGCTCTTTTGAAAACAATCCATTGAGAGAATTGGCTTCAATTTGAACTTCCATCCTTTTTACTTTACATGGACTGGGGATCGAACCCAGGACCTTATACTCGGCAGTCGCGCTTCTGACCAACCAGACCAACGAGGCTGTCAAGGATCGACATGTATTTAGCTTATTATAGCATGATACTGTTGCCTGAGGGTGATATGTTCCTTCAGCGAAGAGGGTATTTTCTCCAATATGGCGGGATTTTGAATTGACTTTGGTAGTGCGACTTTGGATCGTGTGACGTCATGGTACAGTGGGGCCATTATTGACGATATTGTAAAATGATATACCTGCCTAGTATTTCTGTAGCCATTTATGTATAGTTGCAATACTAACGGGAAAATTATATTACTTTCGTCCTCTAACTGAATATAGACCAATTTGGTCAAGAGGGCTTGAGCTCGGGTCTCATCACAAGGGTTTTTCCACAGACGCCTTTAACGAGCTAAATGGGAAGAGACAAGCCGCTGGGGTTATTCCCAAGAAATTCTCATGAACTGTATTGCCAAGAATTATTTTTTAACAGTATCTTTGTACCAAAAAAATCCAATCAGCGCACAATTAAAATCTTGCAGATACAATCAACATCTAGTAATTAGCTAACATGTAACGCGCACACGCAAAAGACAAGCGTGTCATATCGTAACTACGACTTTCACTATCAGACTCTGTTTAATAATGAAATTCATTCTTATCACATATACAATAAGGTTTGTTATTCACCTCTTGCCGACTTCTTCTTCGTCGCCGTCGTAAGGCTGGACGAACCATTTGCCGAGCCTCACGAAGTCTCGCGATAGAAGACATCTGTAAATTAAAAATATATAATTAATAGGTGTCGATTATGTCAGTGTTAGGAGTTAATCATTTTATTTATGTGGGAACTTTGCCTCTGCAAAGACAGTTTATTAATATATATTTTTTGTTAACCCATTCTTGGATCAACTTAAGCTTGGATAAGTCGTAAAATGTCATTGTATATTGAATTTCTTAGTAGCTGCCCGAGTTGGATTTGTGCTCGATTGGTGGCAATAGGCTTGCCCCTTATTACATGGTACTTAACATAACTGGCGAAATGTGGGCGACCTATAGGTGCACCTCTGGTTAATCCTTCGGTGAAAGCATGCTTGATGTTATGGTCATATCATTGCCTATTTATGATAGCAAACGTAAATCTTTAAGATACTTTTGGCCATTTCATAAAGACCTTGTTAAAAAACCCATGAAAACACGAATCTCGTCTTCAGTTAACGAGGGGCGATAATATTGAGAAGTAAGAGCCAACATAAGCTATACAATTTCACAGCTCAGCAACTTAGAACACGAGATCTGGTAACATTTGCCGGTTTACGACTGTATCACGTTTCTTTTATTGGCATACCGTTTGAACGATAAAATGAAGGGAGGCGCAAGACTGTCTTATGTTACGAGACAAAATCTGTTTGATACAAATTGACCTGTTTTAGAACTAATGCAGATATGCTGATCTTTGATATTATATGGCTATCTTGAATGTCTGGACGTAATGTACGTTCCAAAACTATCTGATGAAAATGTAAACAAATGAATCAGAAAAATTTTGTAGGTGCCAATTTGTAGTGCCTCTTACAAATTGAATGCTTTGATTTCATTATTTGAGTACTTAAACCCGAAATTCGAATTTTAAATCACCTTAAAGATGTTTTTAAATTGACGATTGAGGTTCATGTTATAATCTCAATTGCAATTTAATAATGTTATTCAAACAATAATTGCTGGAAAAAATAGTGAGATATAAAGTTGAAACCTTTTAAATACAGATGAATGTGTTACTAACTCCGTTAAGTGAGTGATTGCGTGAGAATTTAACATAAACAGGGTTTGTTTATACTTTCACAAATACTTTTGGAATAAACTATAGGTGAAGTACAGACGATGAATCATTTAAGTTTTCCACAAGTATTTTACTTGTTTATTCTCTCTCGTAAGATCCACAAACCGTATCGAAATGTAACAGCAACAGGGCTTAAACAAAGCTGTCTACATAACCACAGCAATGCATTTCCATAGAACATCGCATGGTTTCCAAACTAAACGTATTACAAGACGATGTAGAGGCGCGGGCGTGTCGTAACTCTGCTCGACTATCGATTATATTACCATAGCGAATATTATTGTGTCACCGACTCACCGCCGAACGCAGTCGTCGACGCGGGAAACTGACGACTAAGCAGTGACCACTACTTGTTGACTTGGAATGTGGATCATGTATTTGTGATAAATAATATGACACATAGATGCAGTTTTTAATTAAGAGACATTTGTAAGACTCGAGTAATTGTTAATAAATATAAAGCAATGGATTGCAAACAAATTAAGACTTTATGATGTTGAATTTAAAGCAGTCTTTAGCTGGTGCCGTGGTTTTGTCGTAAATAAATTGTGCAACTTGGATGCTTTCCCAAGAGCATGCTAGTTAACCTAAAGAACTATTTCACTTTCTGGTACCTACGTGTGAAGAGGGCTATTAATTTTATAGAATTGCTGCTTGTTTGGTGCAAATTGTTACAATTAATTTAAACTGGGTTCTAAAGATTTTGGACAGTGCCTAGAATTTGAATGCAGTATGGCGCCGACTGCTGTTGGTATCAAACATATGAAAAACATTTCCATATTTAGGTGCTCTTGGTCAAAACAAGGAAGTGTGCAATCTTAACCAGTCCTGAAGTTTCAGCACCCTAATTGCGTAATACACGATTAATCACAATCTGAATCATTTTGAAAGATATTGCTAATCCATTGCTTCATAAGTTCGAAAAATTAATCTGCTCAACAACGCAATGAATGTTGTTGAACTGTCAAAATGAAACAGATTAGTCGTAATCATTAACGAAAATGTGTTTCCACAAAATCGGGATTATGAAGACTGAAGTAAAGAAAAACATGTTACAACAAAACAAATATGAATTTTTCAAGTGCAGTGAGTACTGTATAAAAATGGATGCACAGATATAATGAAGTAGTTCGTCGATAGTTTATTTCGAGCGATGTCTATCTTTAAACGTACGCACTCCACTGTATCTAATGCAGTTTAGTTGTAAACATTACTCTTTCTAGTGACTCAGAGTAGTCAGACTGCAAGTTTTCTACACTTTTGTATCAGAACCCGACCGAGCACAAGACACGACTTTGAAATCGTAACATACAAACAAATTCACGCGTTTTTCCCCATTCGGTTAGGCATTACATACTGCTTATGGTTTGTTTACGTTTTTATATACCTCGAAGTTAACGTCCAATGGAAAACCAGCGTCAGGCACTAGTTGTCTGGCATTATGCTGCACTGGGCCTATTTGGCGTAGCCGTGAGGCACACATAATTTTATCTTTGTTTTTATATTGTTTGTTTGTACTTATGATAATAGGGATGATGCCTGGGTAAAAAAAATGAAATTCTAATTAGTCTGTTAGTCAGATAATAAAAAAATATTAGACACGTATTTTTTGTTTTATCATATTAATAAAAAAATACTTAGATAAAACGCATTTTAAGTTGGGGAGAGGGGGTCGATACGTCACTAGTACGTATAAAATCTACATACTCGTGACGTCATGGCACATTTTACCTCAATGTATCGCCGTAATCTTTAGACTACGTAAAAAAGAAAAAATACGTGTCCAATATTTTTGTATAATCTCAAACACGGACTAAAAAAAAATTTTTGTCATCATCCCTATTATGGGTCAAATAAATATACATTTATTTATGTGTGCCTCATGCACAATTTTTTTTTATTTCCTTAATTTTTTCTTTGTTTTTTATATTGTTTGTACCTACTTATGATATTTGCCAAATATACATTCATTTTATTTCTTTCTTTTTAGAAAAAGTTCGGATTTGTAAAGGCTCGTGCAGACTAACGCGACTTGTCACTCGGTAGATACATAGTAGTCTCTTTTCAAAGTTCGATGTGTCATATCAACGCCCAGTTGACTGTAAGTTTGCCCTCGAATTGAATTTAGTATTATAGTATGATGTTGATGATACGTTGAGGTTGGTCGATTAAATTTTCCTTTGTACGTTTTCTAAAGTATTCCAAATGTCAAATAGAATTCAATTACAAATTGACTGGTCATATTGTTTATCATTGGGTGATTCATATAATTTAAGTATGTTGTTAATATTAAATGGAATTGTTGTGTGCGTAAGCAATATTATAACTTTATCCTTTCAAATTGCCATAATGTTATGGCAAATTTTGAAAAGATATAGATTGAAATATGTAATAGGTATATATCTCCTTCTAATGCTTTATTTTTTTTAAGGAAATGAGCACATTACTTGCATTATTACCTCAAGATTGCGAATTCTATTAAACGCTCTTTAGTTGAGAATCAAAGACACCGAGTTGACCGCTCACTCGAGCGCAGCGAGGGCGTTCAGAACCGACGTACGACAGCAGCGCCGTCGTAACGGGAGAGATTTAGGTGCGCGCGCGCAGGTGTCGCTACAAAAGCGTCAAGCACACACAAGGAATGCGTTTTCTACGCTTTGAATATGTATCAAACAGGTGCGAATTTGTTTTTCATCGCGCTTGGTGCTATCTCATGATTGGAGACAATTTAGTGCTCAAATAATAGACTCATTAAAATGTATTTTCTTGCGGGTTGAAAGATGTGATAAAATAGATGAGTTAAGCATCAATTGTTCAGTTTTTGCAATTCGTTTATTGCATCGCAACAAAAAGCGAAGCGGTTAAGTACCAAACCAGTCAGTTGTAAAAATGCATTTTTACAACGTCAACACTCCAATGTGAGCTTTAGTTGCGTTTTATCGCGGAATGAACATAATATCATTTCAAGATGTTTGGGCGGGAATATTACAAGCTTGTAGAATTAAGCAATTCGATGTCGGTCATTTAGCATATCTGGGGTCTTTGAACCAGTTTCAACGAGATGCCGCCGCAGATTCCGCAAAAAATGCTTGTAAACGTTATTTGTGAGTACTTAAACGGCACATAAACCGTAAATAAGAATTCAGGATCAGTTCCGAATGCATTCGGTAGTACGTCGAGGAAATGTAAAAAGACCGAGGATAGATAGGTCGACTTTATCGACCCGATGAATTTTTGCGGTTTTCGAAAGACCGCCTCGTAAAGATTTAAACCGAATAATTGCTTCCGATTTAGATATCCATAAACTCATTCGCTTAAACAAAATGGTGATAGTATCGAGTGTAAAACAGGAACAAACTAAACTCTAAAATTATTTCATTACGGGCCGTTTTAAATCTATAAAAGTTAATTTAAAACTCGAGAAGGTGCTTGCGGACAATAGCGAGGACTGTAAAATAAACATAAAAACGTTAACTCAATCGCGGCAGTGTCTTGACTCTTGCAGGCCTAACACGAAATCTTGGCGCATTTTATTGCACACTTTAGTACTACGTACAGTACGTACTTTAACAACTTACAGTAAAGCTAAGGTAAAATTAATAGTAAGTTGTGTTTTTCATGTTTGGTTTATTGAGTGTGCTGTGAAGTGCAACTTCGAATTAGTTTGCTCATCACTCATCTCTTCAAGTTCGGACCTCTCAATTTATTTGATATTTAAAATCTATTTTTTTTCCAAATACGATCTATTTAACTGTACTATGCTGAGAATCCATTCACAGAGTTCACCCGCCCGCAACTTTTGTATATACCATACAAAAAGCACAATAAAAGGTGCCGGTATCATGTTTAGGGTCTAATCGTATAACAGCCGAAGTAACGACTTATAAACGACCCTCAATTCACGGTTGCTACCTTAAAATCGTGAAGCTGAACGCGTGTGTATATTGTCGCAGTGCCGGGATCGCATCCTCGGTTCACCGCGACGCATTGTTTCTTTGACGCGCCGCCAGCCGCCACGCGGGTCAACGACTCGTCTGGATTTCGTTCATACGCCGAGATTCCGTCGCTCACCGCTCCCGAGTCGCGTGATGGCAATGCATGGGCCACTTACGTTGTATGTGGTCTGACCTGGAGTATTTGGATAGATACTGATGACTCCGAATGAGACGATAAAACAAGTGAGTTTGAACCAAATCTGTCGGAAGCGCGTTGCAACTATTGTAACTCAACTGTTTTTATTGCTACTTGCTTACTGTAATGGTCTGGGTGGTATGTTGCGAACTTGCGAATATAGAATAGAACGTAACAATAATCTCTTAAAATATAGGTACACTGAATGTTGGGTGTATCGTAAATCTGTCAAATCTTAAACGCAGCATCACGAATAATTCAGTCCACAAGTATCTAAGATTGAATTCACAAATTACTATATTTTTGTCTTATTCGTGACTCTCCTTAAAAACAACTCAAGGCTATGACAGCACAAAATCTAGCAAAATTTCATGTTCTTCTAAATGAGCTATTAAAATATAACATCGTAATTAATAGGACTAATAGGAGCAATTAGACAAGTTATATTACGAACATAATAAATAGATTACTAATTCGTTTTAAAGTAAACTTAATAGTTTAATAGTATGTGTTTGACGAGCGGATGTGCTCTAAAATCTGAACTTTAATTTAATAGGCATGTTACCTTGACAATTTAGCTCAGAAATGTATAAAAATGGTAAATACACAATAGAGGAAGCTTGAACTAATTTAAATTGTATCAATTATAGATTATTATTAGATTTATTTAGATCGTACGGTAAAATTATTATTATATTCATTTATTTCAGATTTTTAGTATAATATAGTAGTTAGTAACGAAAAGAAAAGATTAGACATTATAGACACACGTTCAAAATAATCTAATTTAAATTTTGTTCGTTTGGTTCTATAAAAAATGGGACTAACATCATTACACGCCCAATATCGAATTAAGAAACAATAATATCAATAAAGCCGGGAATTTAAACAAATCTGCTCCTACACGAGCGTCTAAAGAAAACGCGGCAAAAAACGACATTAGAACATTTAGAACGCTCCGACCTTCGTCTCGTACGGACTGCTACGAGCGATTCCGATGCGCTAGCGCACCAGGTGCAACATTATGCGCGCAAATTGCTATTGAGTAAACGACCGCTAATTGCTCGTCTCATTTCGTTTCTATTAATTAAACGTCAATTTTAAGTGCCATGTGGATTATACGTTTATTCAAATATTTAGTAACACACTTGAAGTCTCGAGATCTGTTTCTCGAAAACGATTAATTACTGCAAAGTGTCAGGTATAGATTTGGCGTTGTCTGCTTGTGTTATTTATCAAGTTTAGCAGTGTTTGCATTGCACTTTGCACTAATTAGTAAGAGTTTTTGGTTAAAGAACTAATGAGGTGACGCGCCTGCCTTTTAAACTCTAAAAATCTTCCATAGGTGGAATATTTACAATAACACAACAAAATATTCGTTAGATAAAACAAATAAATTTCGCTAACTTGAGACGGCTGGCATAGTTTTTATCTCAGTAGATAACATGAAACTGCTAGAATAGGCATTAGAATATACCAGATATCAAGCATAGGTAATTGAGTTTATCAAGCGTCTAATCTATTACTCTTAACAACTTTGGATGTAATACACTTAAAACTTTTAACGAGTCAATTACAATTACAAATTAAACTTTCATTTGAGTTTTGCAAAGTGAAGAATGCGTGGGCAATAATAAAGGGCCGAGTATTGTTCCTTGCGGAACACCTACCGTACGCACGACTCTGAATATGAAATGTCTTTGTGACCGTACAAGCAGCATACACAGAGCGGTCAATAGGAATGATTTCATAATAAATCACGAGCAATTAGCTCGCGAGACGCATTGCAACTAAGTGCGCTCGCGACGCTGACTGTGTGACACGCATCATCGAGTTCAAATTGTGTACTCCATCGGCAATGATTAACAAGTTATTTGTTAGTATTGTTAGTACCGTACGGGTTTTTCAATCACGTTTTTGTTGCGAATGCTAATCGTGTAACGTTTGAGCCGGCCAATTGGAAAACAGTAAAATCAATGCGGACGGAGTAGATTGGCTAACGTTTCACACCTACTATTTGAAGACCAATCATACCTTAGTAGATAATATTGATAGTCGTTGTTTTGATTAGCTGATGAGCATTATTTAATGGTGTATTTTACGATTTTACCTTTCAATAAGATTATGAAGAGCCTTGAACAGCAGCGAGCGACATTCGTAAGAGAGTCCACTCTCCCAAGATCCTTGGTCACCTTCTGAAAATAAAAGAAAACGGTCGTAAGTTCCTAGAATGAAAAAAGGAGATCCTAGAAAAAATATATCACTAGGATTACGTCCAGCATCGCATTAACCTTGACCTCGCTATCTTAGATGCTCAACCTTGCCATTGTACCAGTTACTACTTTTTCCATTACGATCATTGTGTTTACTTAATTATCGAATCTCTTAATTTGAATAAATATTTATATAAAAACTGAATAAAAATTCAAGGTCGAAATGACAATGAAAATGTCCACAATAGCGGAACGTGGAGCTGAGAAGTGATAAAATCGGGTTGTTGCAATGTGGTAAGTAAAGCTAGAAATAGCTGTTGTTGCATTCGCAATCGGAAGATAAACTCGGCCTATCACCGACGTTAGATGCGAAAACAAACCGGCGCGCGCGACGTTGCCGCTCAGTCGCTATAACGTCGTCCTTGTCTAGCTAGGAGGCGGGGCGGGGGCGACCCATGTGACGTCAGCGGCCGCTCAGCGCACGTGCTTGTGTTTGTAGCGTGCGCCGCACACGACACACATGCGAGCGTTGCTTAGCGCCCGCTAACTATTTAACTGACATTGAATTTTATATTCAAAACATTATTAATCTGAAGGATGGACTACCCTACTTCCCCTAACATATATATTATATATGTATAAGATGAAATTCTTCACAATTTGCAATTTAGCAGACTGTATGCTAGATGAAACTGAACAAAACCGTTAAGTTAATGATTTGTTACTGCGGGTTATCGTTCACGCGTCCGGCAATAGCTTGGTGCTATGATAAATTGATAGTATACAACTGAGAAGTTTTACTAACGTTTTTCGGCATTAGTTGCCGTCTTACTGGAGCGTTTCCAAGCGTTCAGCCTTGACATTCGTGCTCCAGGTGTATTCGCGTCTGTCTCATTTGAACTAGTTTTTCTACAATTAGGACACGAATGGTTCTATTAATTAGTATTTCTTAGTTATATCTGCTTATCGGACTCATTAAAGTATTTAGGTTTTAACAACAATAATGTGGAACACATTTTAAATGAGGTCTTTTTATTTCAGAAATCACAAATAAGTAATAAGGATCCACTGACAGTTTCCATTAAATCTCATAATTTCGTAATTGTTGTTGCTAAATGACTGAAAACTAGTCTGTTAGAATAGTCAAGGGCAACCAGTGGCACATCTAGGCAGTAAACCTGGCCGTAAAAAATGAAGGTATCATCTTTGCTTCGTTGGATTTTATTGGGATCGGTACGACTGGCGAGGCCTTCTCAGTTTTACCTCGCTCAGTTGTCATTTATAAATTTTCCGTCCGTTAAACCAAAGGAACTTGCTTGAAAATCCATTAGTTTTAATTATATGAATAATTTAATTCAAGAACTGCTTAGTAAAGTATCGGTAGGGCGTAGATTCAGTGATAAGTGCGGTAATTAACCAGGTACCGCTAGTATGTATGTTGGTGCTACTCGTACAGGCACTGCAATTTATTATTGAGCCGGTCGGTTCGGCACCATCGACTCCATCTCCCAAGGCCGTTAACGCAACAAACGGTACGATTACTGTATACGAATACCGATATACTCGAATACCGGAGCGAGTCACGACTCGACCCGCACCGTGGTACCATCGCGATTGAGGTCCACCAAGGATTTCAGCATCGATCGATGGGGTTTAAGCAACCAAGTTTATTTTTTCTTCTTACGAGGGTTATTCCCGTAATTGACAGGTTTCCTTGGGCGAAATGTGATTACGTGATTTCGCAGTAAGTGATTTCGACACCGCTCTAATTTTAATGGCTTTTTATAGCTTTTTGAAACAGTTACTACTTCCCCTTCAAAAAACACCAAAGCCTTCCAAGTTTGTTACTTACCTGTTGTTGAACTATTTCACTTTGCTAATTTATAGCATAGTTAGCCTTGTTTACGTTATTTGATTAGTGTTTGACCAGAATAATCTAGGCCTTGTTTGTTATGTGAGTGCATTTGTTTGAGTGTAATAACGAAGATAGTTTAAGGTTCAAGGTCGCATATTTTGTCGCGGTGTAATGGCGGTGGTTGGCACTACCTTGCGCCGGGATCGATAGCGGGCAGACGACGCGCGCCGCCGCGGTACCCGCCTCCACACCAATGTGAGCGCAGTAATCGCCATACGATTATCACTATTGTTGCTTAAGTACTATTTGTTTGCTGCCGCGTTGCGGTTAATGTCGGCGATAACACGCTGATAACAGACGAGACTAACATTGAATGCGATCTGATAAATGAAGCTCGCTGACTTGTGGAGCATTTGACAATGTATGTGCTTACGAAACGATTGTCAGAGATGCTATAATATAGTGGGTAGGTAAATTGAGCGTGTCGCAGGCAATAAATACGGTATTTAACGATCGGCTGGTAGCTAGTAGACAGTAGAGCGGGAAGATTTATCTGCGTCGGTGACAGCGCAACAACATTATCGTTCGGCACGTGGGCCGTGGGCCGCGGCCGGAGTGCGGAGTGCACTCTGCGGTGCACTCGCCGCGTCTCTCTCGCACCGCAATGTTTGGAACAATCTCCGTGTCGCGTCGCTGTGTTCTACTAAGAGCACACTTTCGCAATAGCTCTGACTCCTTTAATTTTGCGCCACTGCGTAAAGTCACCCAATTATCTGGTCCTTTCGAAGCTTTTAGCATCTGTAGTTAAGTGGACTATAATAATGTTCAGTTGAAGTATAAAGTTTTATACTATGGGAATTAAAATAGATATCTAGATAATAATATAACAATTTAAGACCTTGGCAACTTTGTGCACGAGTGCACATTCTTAGGCAGCTTGTACGATTAGCTTGTAAGACATGAGCTTCGTGTTCATGCATGTAAAACACGGAGTACGTGCATGCATTGCAGGACAATTTATTACGTCTTCAGCTCTGACAGGTGTAAATAATGCTTTTCTTGATTTATTTTATTGATGTACCATTCTATATTATATTCAATGATAAATCAAAACCTTATGTAAGAACTTCTAATCAACCTTTAATATTCGAGATTACCTTTTCTTTCATATAGGATACCTTTATCGTGAATGGAAACAGTAAAAGTAAAAAAAAGTTCAAAAAAACTGCAGCGACAGGCGGCGAAAAATAGTAAACAATCACTGACAGCTACATACTTAGGCGGGCGGTGCGACATGGCAACGTCGCGTTCAAATCCGCGCGCTTTGTTTACAACCTCCGGCGGGCGAGGTTAACCGCTGCGGTAACATTCGCCTCGATTCGCCGAGCATGGGAGCTGCGCCGCCACAACCACGCACCCGCCAGCCGCGGCATCTAGACAATTATGTGCGGGTTAACATCGCCGAACCGGTTGTTACACCATCTAATCGAAGGATATCTAGGTAGCTCTGCGTTTCACAAAGAAACAATCGAGAAAGGTTACAAAAGTCTTGTTAAAAGGGCGGGCGGTCGGTGGATTGAATAGGCGGATACGGGCATTTAACCCGGTTCGGCGCCGCCTGATAATGTAATTCAAGATCGTATCGAGCGCGTGGAAATCTGTCAATTCGCGCGCGCCCTCTGCGGCAGCGGGTCGGGCTCGGTCCCACCCGTGCGGTGCTTGTGTTGTTGTCTCGGTCGCGCACACCCACGTGCGCGCGTGACGTCACTAGCGCGTCGCCCCGTCGACGTCACGGACTGCCCGCAACCCGCCGACTTGGAAGCCCTATCAGCCCTACCCTCGACTGAGCAGATTCGCATTGCCGAACTATTGTATCGAGCTATCATTGATACGGGTGCATTGGTTTGTTGACTTTAGACGTCGTGCGGTACTCTGATAATATTAATATATCTGAGATTAGATAAAGCATTTCTACGAATAATAATGACAGAATTAAAGCGGGAAAAAAGATAGTTTGCAATAGCATTGTGAAGATCAACGGACCACGCCTTACTACTGATAAAAGAGAAATAGGAAACAAATTGAACACCGATAGTTGCTAGCCCGATAAAGATGCTCGTTGCAGTTAACATCGTCAAGGTTGCCAGTAGATTCGTCGTTGTACAAGCGGGGCGGCTCTCGGCATCTGCGCGGAGCCGGCCAGACTCGCAGCTGCACGGCCCACCCTCACGCTTTTGTTTCTACTCGACACACCACTTCATAGCTAATGGTTATGTCAGGATGGGTAACGATGCGACTCAGATGTGGGGAGGATTGGGGGCATCGTTTGAAACAATATTTACAGGTTATAAATATTTCTGGATTTATTGACTGTTTCATGGATACATTTGATAACAAAGTGGTATGTGATACAGAAAAACATTGACAGTAAGATACGAATCGAATGAGCCAAGACTATGCAAGTTTTTGAAATTCTGATTATGCTCGCTTTCGACAACAATCTTGCTTGATGGTAATAACCGGTTAATAAGATATTCTTCTCGGTGCAATTCCATCGTCATGTGTTGACCACAGCCCAGGTGAGATGAAATCCGAGTAACAAATATGCAGACAGACTTTCGCATTTATAATGAGCCGCGCGCTGCAAATAAAGAATAAAAAACCGATTGAATGTTTTGAAATACAATAGTATAGAATCACGAATACATCAGTGGCGTTTGTCGCAATCTATAATGGACAACGCGCAATACTGTTATGGTGTCAGACATGACTTAAGTGAGACGAATCGATAATAACGGTGCGGAGCGAAGGCGGTACACTTAGACATTGGCCGTATTTGTATTTGAGATTGGAAAATAATTATGCGACCGATAGAGAGAGCCACCGATCGATACGCCGCTAGCGGGCGGTGCGCACGCGCATCAATAAATAGCCCGATCCGGTGCGCGCCCATCGATACACGTCACGAGCATTTTATTAATAAAACGCCGAACAACGCGCGGACGCACCGAACGTTCAACAACCCCGCGCCAGCGGCTTCTTACGCGCACTCTTTACATAGTTACATCACATACAACCATCTGACCTGCTCCACATTCACAATTGTTCAACGTCTCGTTAAAATCACACTACTCCAAAGTTTAAAGCGCATATACGTCGACGAAGATCACCTAAAACGAATGTAGAGCCTTCCGTTTGGTGACAGCAGCACCGTTATGTATGAACTATGACAATGTTGCGTCTTCAACTCGGCAAGGAAGCTGCGATTCCCACGGCCTCGAAGCAAGCCCACGCAGATTGCAAAACTTGCGTACATCGACGACATTGTTACGAGTTGGCAATATTTGATTCGATGTGAGCACTCAATGGTTGAGATGCGTTACGGGTAGCGGTGGTTGTTATGATGAAATAGTAACGGTAAAGCACAACGTATTGTCGGATTGCTTGTTTAAAGTGTACTACTGCAATGCTCACATTTGTGCTGTCACTATTAATTAATGATATGAACTGCTTTTCTTCTGTTAAGCTCAAACATACGTTTGGCATGATTACAATCAAAATGTTGTGGTGTTAGAAAGTGCGGTACGTGCGTTTCAATCGAGTACTGAGTACTCAAGTCGATTCCCACAATAACCACGACGGCATCGACAGCGCGCGCGCATTCAACCAACGCAACCCTAACTACTAATTAATAAACCTAACGGGCCGTTGCCACACTCTCTTGATTTATTTGACCAAGCGGAACGTTATGGTAATTTTAGGACGAAAGCCAAGCTTCCCTGTACTTGTTGTTAATGTTATGTTACGTGCAGACAAATACATGAAATTATTACACCAGCACCAGCCATTACAATGTTTAATACTTGTACTATATTACGTACGCACCGACGAACGGAAGAAACCAACCTTATCTATCACTACCTCATCACAAACAGATCATCTGCGATGAGATAATGTTTGTTCTAGATAAGAATTTCGAATGTATTACACAAGATATCATAGATAATATATATTAGGTACAGTTTTATATTGAAAATAAATAATAACAGAAAATATTTGATAAAGAGCATGCCTGAAAGTTGCAAATATTGAGGAGTATAACAAAAAGCCCAAAACGAACTTACATAGCTAAAAGATTGATAACAGACAGAAAATAGTCCAGACAAAAAAGTCTGTTTCGTGCAAGATTCACCGATCAAAAACCCTTATTTGTGGAGGGCATACCATGGACATCAAACGGGCGTACTGCGGGTCAACGACTGCGCCCCGACCACCGCTGCTCGAGGTGAAATAATTCATCTAGTCCATTCGACACGGCGCGGGGCAACATCGGAGCACGGTCTGATATGGTGACCGTCACACACTGACGACATTACATGCATTCCCACACAAATCAATCATGAATAATGGCACTGCGGAAAGGCGAAACTTGATCGACCATACCTATCATCAATATTGGAATCGTGATTGTAATAATCAAATTCTTAGATCTCATAACTTCGAGGACAAAACACTTTCCATACAAAAATTCACTCGGTAGTCCAGTCTTCAAATAGTAGAATAATAAAATATAAAAGTAACCAAAACCTGTTTAAGCACGTCGGTTGAAATTTAAAACAGTAGAGTTCAGTGACAGGCATACAACACGTAAACGGCCATCAACAGGCCCATTGTCAGGAATTCAGGCAACGGGCTAGCGCGCACGCGCACGATACATTTATTGTCGGCCAATTACATTGGGCCTGGAAAACGAAATGTATTTGCTAAAAGCTACCCAGGTTCTAAAAGAGGACAATGAGTATAAAAGATATGCAAAATTATCTAAGCATACAAAAGCCGTGAAGCAGTGCACTAAAACCAGCTCCCGAGTAGTCCTTGAACATCTGTCTACATAACACGTTACACGTACTGGACATGTGCAGCAAGGATCAGGTGTCGCGCCGCACTGACCGTGGGCAAACCCTGCCGGACGGGTTGCGATCCGGTCGCCTCACACGTCTGCAGATTCGAGAAAGTAAAAACTCAAATATTTCGATACATCAAATGGTACCGATAATGTACGTAAAAAGTATACGCCAATTACGAAGGATTTAAAGATCGCGATCAGACGAATCGACAGCGACCATCGAAAAAGAGAAGGACGGCAACGATGAGACAATTAGAATTAAAGTGAACAATGTGGCATGAACAAAAAGATCTAGAGTGAGGCTCGTTACGGATAACGAGGCGTCCTCCGAGGCGAAGGCGAAAAGAACCGATTTAATTGCGTCCACAATTAGCTTACAAAACAACCTGTTGCGTTCGCATTACTGAAGCGTTTAAATAAGAGAAACAAGTGTTGATACATTCTGACAACTAGATACGATTTATAGCAATGCTGACGTTGCGTAACATTTGATTGATATATCATCTTCTGTTTAGATTGGGGCGTGGCTCAACTAAGAGGTGTTCAAAAAGGAACGTCATGTTATTTGATGCGTGAATTTGCGTTGGATTAAGACAAAGCACGTGCCCCGGGTGGCACTAAGCCGTGGCAGGCTAGCGTGCATTAATCGGCTAATTAGCCGCCTCTCGCTACTCTGGTGTTACGGCGGAGTCTAGACGTATTCCGGCTTTGTTGTCATCTTGACGCATGTAGAGGGACTTGATTAATGGAGCTTTTAGAATAATTGTGGAAGTGTGGAATACAATAAACATACGCACACAGTTGTCACAGAATAAAGAACTTTGCACAAATCATAAATTAGGCAATCGTCAAAACTTTTGGAAGATAAAGAATGGGAGCAAATCTGTCTATGAAGTGTGGATTCAGATGCATCACAAACGATAACAAATATTTATAACCATAAAAACGAAGTATCAGGCTGCTCGGTAGAAAGTTTCAAAGAATAGCACTAAAAGTGGAGTTCGTATTGGCCTACTCAATGAACTTGGGAAATTTTACTAGACGTTGGCTTGGGGCCAAGAAAACATGATGGTTACGGGGGCAGATGGCAGATGGCGCGTGTGATCGCTTGTGCGACACGGGCTGCCATAAAGGCTATGTAATCATTGATATATCGGTTATTATAAGGCTGTCTCCGTCGTTTGATCAAGTCGGTGCCGCAGCTTCGGCTGTTAGTTTAACGTGTTTGTTTGAAAGCTTTCGGGCTTTTATTGAGTACAGGGTCGAGGCCAAGTCGATCTTCTGCTATTTTCAGTAACTACAAAATATGGCAGATACAACACGAGATATTTTTATTTCACTGAATTTGAATACTACAATGCCAAATCGGTGTTTTAGTAAGCGCCCGGAAAAGCTGACTTGGCGGTATTGACTTCTGCTGCAACTGCTTTGGAAATATCTCAAAAGTCTCAAGTAGATGTTGGGTAAGCAGTTCCCAAAACCGATCGGCAAGACCCTCGCAGGAGGACTTTATTGCATCATTTTTCTCAAGGCAAGGTTTGACGTAATCCAAAGATGAATATCAATAACCGTGTGGCTGCGGGGTTGTACACAAATCGGTGTGTTGTGTGCGGGGGTGGTATCGATCAGCGTGCGGCCGGCGCGCCAGCGGGCCGGGCCGGGCGGGAAGCGCGCGCCGGTACGTGCGACGTGCACTTATCGCCGTCTTCACACCTAATTTATCGCGTGTCGCCATCGAACCGCTGTTTGTATACACTGTTATGATGCCCCGGCACACGGTTATGTACATATTTTTATGCGTTATTATGCGATGATGTTTCAGTTTATGAGATTTCTGCTGTGGAGTCTACTTGAATGGCTGTAATCGAGAGTGAATTGAATTTGCTGTTTTATCGATGAATCTTATTAAAATAAATTGAATATGTATAATATTCTAATCTGACTCTAGTAAGTAACTACTGTTGTTGTGAAGAGGCGTAGTAGTATCTACGGTTAGTGAACTTTGCAAAAAGGACGCCTCATTTTCGTAAAAGCAAGTTTATGTAGCACGACTGGGACAAATCCACGGTTAACGAGTCGCCTGAAAGTCTTATTCTAGAAATACAGACGAGATTAACATTTTGTGTTCATATCCTTTCACTCTGATGAATTTATCGATGCCATCAGAATCTAATTATGTAACTACACTGGAGTCAGAGGGTGGGGGCAATAGCACTAGCTCAATAGTTAAGACATTAATAGGTCCGCCGGAATACTGTTACCGAATATTAAAATATTCAGCGGCACGTAGCGGGTACACGAGTCATATTTTCACACCAGTGCGTGATACAACTATTTGTGTTGCTACGGTTCCGTGAAGGTCGCTGGACACGTGGTAGTCACGTAAATTAGATCGGGTGCGTGGGGGCGTGCTGCTCGCGGGGGTTAGTACCGACCTATAGGCGGAATGCGGATGGGGTCGATAGAAGGCCGCGCCCGCGCTCGCATCCGCGCTCGCGACCGCGGGCACCCTGTGATTGATCCAAAACCACCCGCTTCGCAAAGCAACCCTTGTCCTCGGACTGTTCAAGGGTTCGCAACGTAACCCTTGTCCCCGGACTGTTCAAGGGTTTCGGCAAGGCTACGACGACACGGTAAACGGGCGGGATGCAGTTATGTGTAAACAAAAGAAAAGCTCTTTTGATGCTTAACCAAATCTTTTGGAAATACAAAGGAAGATGTGTAACATCTTTCCTCTCGCTTTCCTGCAATCAAAATCTAAAGCTAAAAAAATCGAAATAATCAAATCTGAAGGAGCGATTTCGTGAAAAGAGACGGAAGTGTGTTATAGGAAGCGGGAAGCGCGCGCTATTTGATTTGACCAATGAGCGCTCGCGGTGCTAGAGTTGGCCGTCAGAATCAACCATGACGAGGCCCCGCCCCTTTAATGTTGCCTAATACCTTAATGCTGCTTATTAACAAGGTGAGATGTAAGATGTTACACATCTTAAGCGACTACTGTAAGGCTCACTCGTTTTTATAAACCTTTCAGGATCCAAAAAGATATTGTTACTGATGCAACTAAACAAACTCATTATCCTGAATGTATGTCACTGCTGGTCACCAATAGTTTGAATTCAAGACAAAGTTTCTGAACAAATAACGGCGAGCACATTCCTATTTACGGAAAACATTGTTGTTGGGCGGGGAAATGGGGCGAAAAACCGGCAGTTTGGACAGGCATTATCGTGAAAATGGCGATATTCTCGTCCGAATAAATGTTCGAGATACAAAAGCGTGTCGGTATGATCAGGGCGAGCGATAAAGTGGCTAGTATATCGCTGGTGTATTAATAATTAAGGCGGGGGCGGGCCTCACGGGGGTGCACCTTGACACCCCTTGAACCCGACCGTCGCCCACCTCCCCGCTATTTGCATGCGCCAGGTCGCCAGGTGTTGAGATATACCAGTAATTGGACGGTCAATTTAATTTCATAGATTTGACTCGGAATCGCAAATATATTTCATTGGATTGGGTTAACATAATGTATTTACGATTTACTAGGCAGGCGCATTGAATGATGAATATATTTTGCTTAATAGAAATACTATTAGTCATTAGCGTTAACAAAATAATTTAATCGGTCACTTTACGCACAATGTGGGTGGAACCGTTGACAAGTAGTTGAACCTCAACCGATTACTCGGTTTTACTATTTTGCCAATATTCTTGCAATTGCTTGGTAACTGAATAAATTAGCAAATCTAGGGCTAGCGTGACCTTTATTAATTTCATTAGCGCAGCGATAAAGCTGTTCTATCTGAGGCGCAAGCACGCCCACACGGGGTGGGTAACGTGACATTTGCACCCCTGTGCCCGCGCGCCACCCTTACCCCCCGGCCCACGTGCCTCACCCGAACAATGTACCTAGTAGCCTTCGGGTATCCTCGGTACCTAGTAATATTCATAGTAAACAATGAGTAAGATTTTTTTGTAAGTAAGTCATCCAGATGCTTAGTAATGTGTCCTTGTGTGAGTTTAGGATGTTTACGGTATAACTCAGTATTTTTAAGGGTTGCAAATTGGATAACTTTTAAAGAAGTTGATTTAAGGGTTGCGAATTGGATGACTTTTAAAGAAGTTGAGATTAATGAAGGTGAAGTCATGAGAAGAACCTTAGAAAAAAACAAAGGGAGACAATGCACGTTTAGTATAAGTTACGGCTTCAGAAAACCGTTACAAATTAAAATTTCTAGCGTCATTCACGCTTTTCAGACAAGGCTCGCAGCCGCAAAAATAAAAACATTCGGTAGAAACAACAATAAAAAAACGCGCTTTGCCTGCAGAGTTCCGCGTCCGCAAATAGGCCCCCTTGCATCCCCCGGCGTCGAACCGGCGCGGCGTGGCGCGGGGTTGGCCTAAACAGATTATCCGCTGTCGCGTCCGCCGGCGGGTCAGGCCGTTAATCTCCGCGCAAATAGGCTCACGTACGACCGTGGAACTGTGGTACCCGTTAAAATTATAACCACCGCTGCCGGACGGTTAAATATTTAAGGGAGATCGCTACGACCGATATGCAACCGAGACGTGTTAATCTCTGTTTTTATAAGGGTAAGCTTCGCGTTACAGTGTACTTATTGTTAATAGAGATATCAACATGTCTTCATTTTGGGGCAACAGTATATAAAAGTCCAATGGTTTTAAATCCCAACAAACAAGGACTAAACAGTCCTTTGAGGGCTGCAATAGAGAAACTTTGAAGAAAGTCAACACAATCGGAAATATCAGAAATAAAGTCTTGGATTGGTTGGAAGCCAATTTAGCAAGCTTATATTTTGCTGGAGAGATCGCGAATGCTGCTTCGACGGAAACAATGAAAACTCAAAGCCCGAGACAGTACGCTCAATAACCAACTGAATTTCCAAGTTCACAACTTTATAGAGTAGTCAATTGTGAACTCAAACGTATTTCGTTGGCCGGTACGAACGGGAAATTGCCATACGTCCGGCTATTTCCGTCCGTCCGCAGTCGCGCGTACGACAGAACGTGCTGCGACCTTCGGATGCAGTTGCATACATGACGAAAATGTGCAAAGTAACGAGAAAAGAGTGTGAACAGACAATCCCATCAATAAGCTCCAACATTGTCAAATATGCTACTGAACCTGTTTTAAAATGAACGAAACCAGTTTACGTTTGAGAGTACGCTAAAAATAAATGCACTGAAACGCTGTCGTGGTTTGGGAAGCTCATTTGTTAATGAGAGTCAACCTGTATAAAGCATGATGATTAACGTACGTCAGCAATGATTAAATTAATCCTGATATATGTCAAAGGATATTTCCAATAATTGAGTAGCTCGTTTACATCAGAATCACATTACAAGCGTACAATAAAACATAAATGATAAACTCTAACGACGCCGGGACGTCCTTGCGGTACCCGTTTCCATATAAGCGGAAACTGGGTGACCGGGAGAGATTTATCGTAGCAATAACGGACTTATTTTTAGCACGATCCTCGAGTATTTCCACCCCAAAATAGCTCGACATCAATGTGCGAATACATTAGAAAACCAAGTATTTGGGTCTGAGGTAAAATGCGCGTAAATGCGGTTCGGGAATTGATTAATGTTGCTTCAATGGCCTTTTTTCAGCTGTCTTTTGACGGGCAAATAAGTTTTCCTAGAAATTATCCACTCAGTATTAGCAATCTATTTGTATGCATATTGACACCATTATTTGAATTTAGCGATATACACATCCAGTATGCAACCCTTTAGTAAAGTTGGCAGCGTGTCAACAACCGACATCCACATGCCATGCTGATATACTCTCGTACAGTAGCCATGACAGTGAGGCCGATCTGAAAGCACTTCCTTTTATACGTCAAGGACATGAGTGAGAGGACTTTGACCGACCATAGGACTGTATTTACTGAGGAATATTAGCATGTAACATGTTGTTAAACCCTATAGAAATGGTAGCAGATAATACGGGCTTCCCACGCTCGACTCAATTGTGAGACACGGACTGCGATATTACGATGGACAATATTCTTATTGCTTATATTGTAGTCATGCAAAAAGTTCGCAATGAAACAAACTATTTACTTGGAAAATGAGACGAAAAGTTGGTTAGCGGGAATTCTCTAGAAGCCTCGACTCGGGGTCTCGGCGATTCTACGTTCAAAACCTTGGAGTAACCGAGCAATAAACGTAAATAAGTAACAACTACACGCCGAAGAAAATGTTCTCAGTAAGCAAGAAAATTTCCACGCCTTACGAAAACTTAATTGGATATTGATTGGTGGAGGGTAAGTAGTAACGAGTTCCGATGTGGCGGCACGCTCGCAAATAGCGTCATTCAATTTTTAACATCTGTATCGCCAGGTCGTAACCGAGCGGATAACACGTTTACTGCTACTTAGCACATAGGTGCGATATTACACAACTTTTCCTGTCGACTAACGCCTCTGTGGCATATCCGATCGAAACTAGTGTATTGTGTTAGTGTTGTAGCTTTATTACGTTTTAGGTGAATGATCTTCACTTTTTGGGTAACGTTGTTGGGGTGAAATTAAAGCTATGAGAAACTATATATTGATATCAAAAGGATGTTTGGTGGAAGAATCGATCATCCTCAAAAAACTTGCCAAAAATCCTTGACATTCACGCATAAACATTAGCAAAAGTGCAATAATCTGATGTTTATCTAACGTGCGGCTAACAACCTATCGAGTGGTATGTTGACTAATAGAATCGCAAGGTTGAAACAATTTAGTCGACGACGGCCGCTAGTGTCCGTAGAAGCCGGTAATAAGACTGCGGACGGACCGCAGACCCCAAGAGCCATCGAATTTGCCATTTCTTTAAATATGAGGATTATTTTGCGAGGATACTGCATTTGAACATTGCTTGTTAGAAGAAGCTTGGAGAAGTCCAACAATAGGTGCTTGGTGAATCTGGGATGCGGAAAACTTTTTTCGGGACAGTGTAAGATTTCTCAGATTTGAAGAATCCGCCACATTGAGTCAGAGCCAAATTAAGCGATAAATGTTATCAATAACTGAGCAAATGTTTGCCGTTGTTTCCCGGTTAAAATAGTAAACAAGGATAAACTATTACCTGCCGCTATTCAAAAACTCGCTATAATAGTAGCGCAATGTCAATGTTACGAGTTACACAATCATCAATTGACCTTCGCAGTGTTCAGTATGTGTACATATATTGATCTGGTTCAACTGTAAGCTGCTACTATGCCCGTATTTGTATTTAAGATTTTCAAGACACATTATCAAACATGGACTTGTTCAGTTGAAAACAGTTTGGAATACTTCACAAGAACGTGAGTAATTAAACTTAGGAAGCTTCTCCTGTTTCAAGACGGAAGGATTCCGCAAGAATTCTTTCAGTGGAAATATGATTTTGATAGGCCTTTGGGGTTCAAAATTTCTTGATATGGTAGGAAGAAGAAAACTAGTCAGTTTTACTTTTAGTCACATGCCTCTATTTTTTTTCTCATTACAGCTTTATGTTAGTAGTAGCATAGTACAAAAGAACATTGAAACAAAGCTCAGTGTCAATCGTAAAAACGTTAAATAAATAATTTTCATTGAAACAAAACAAAGCATAAGCCAACGGCCAAAAACTTAACACAAAGCGGTTCAACAGTAGTGTTCTTTAACGTTACTTTGTATACATTTGATATGTTTACAAAGTAGTACAAGTAAAAGGACGTAAATCATTTTATACCAAGTATTGGTAAAGAAACGTTGACATCGTATGTGGATAATCATAAGCGGCAACAAACCAAAACAATGGTCGGGGACCAAAATAAAGACCGTTTATGTAGATTTATGTCACGTTCTATTTTAGTATTCGACCAGTCGCGCGTGAACTTGCCCGCTAGAGGGCGCGCCGAGTGTTGCGCACGCGCCGGCCGATTTAAATAAGAGTACCAGAGGAAAACTCCAACGTTCGAAGAACGCTGATCGTAGATTAGTCATTGCGAACGTAATTTCATGACTATTTTCAATTGGATGACACTGCCATGAATTTCATAGTATTTAATTAGAGGTATGAAGAAGCCAACGTAATGGTAATAATAAATGCATGACTTACGAGAAATACAAACAAATTAGATTCTCATACGGGGAAATATAAATCGAATCGCAATTCAATTTGCATAAATTCTGGAACTTTTCGTGGAAAAGCAACAGATGAAAACTGTCTCAAACGGGTTGGGTTAGGAAGCTAAGACGTGAAAGAATCGTTTCAATTTACCCTTCCAAGACTGCAATAAGTCATTCGTTACCCGCAGCGAACCCTGAGGTGAAGAAACAAAACCACCTGTTGAATCAAATTGCTTTGTGAAAAACATTTGATAGATGTCTTGAGGTGTTCGGCTACCAACCGCTTTCCTAGATAAAGACGTTAACAAAAAGCTCTCTTTTAACAGCTTTCTGTTGAGTTTAACTTAGTACTCTTGGGGTTTATTTAGTTCTTAGACAACAGATAATGACGTTTACAATGTTGCACTTAGAGGTATATTGCTATCATAAGATCCGTTTTGATTTGTTGCTATTGACAATTAAAACGCTTGGTCTTAAAAAAAAATATTACACCAAGTACTTGGATAAATATATAAATTGCCATTCAAAGCAAAGTCATACATAAACAATAAAAACAGATTCAGTATACCATTTTCCTGTTTTTCGGGTACTCGTGTATGTACTTAACTAAATTTAGATATATCAGCGTCATTTAAACAATTAATAGGATAGTAGATATCCTAAAATTATTTTGCATGTTCATATATTTCCTCAATTCAGGGGATAACAACGTGATTGTGAACGTGACGCATCAATGGGTTTTGGACTAACTAAAAAACAAATAATTATTTACGAATATAATCTTGAACTCCCAAATAATTGGCATTTAACTTAGTCCAACCTGAACCAAAAATGGCAATGGTTAAAACAAAATACCATTTTTTCATGTTATTCAAAATAATACCATCTCTAACAAAATCTAGAGTTTAAAATTGCAAAGCTGATTCACATCCAAAGCAAATTAATAAAATTTTCAGTTCTGCATCATTCTACATTTGTATTATTTTTCTTACGCTAATTAGGTTTTACTAGCATACTAGTACATTTTTATTTCAACCCATGATCTGCCTAGCCTTTTTCCAATTCTGTTGGGGTCGGCTTCCAGTCTAACCGGGTGGACCTAAATATCAGTATTTTACATGGAGCGACTGTCTATCTGACCTCCACAATCCAGTTACTGGGTAATACGATACCCCTTTGCTAAGACTGGTTGTCAGACTTTCGGGTTTCTGTCGACC
The DNA here is from genome assembly GCA_947364205.1 of Agrochola lota. Lineage (NCBI taxonomy): Eukaryota > Metazoa > Arthropoda > Insecta > Lepidoptera > Noctuidae > Agrochola > Agrochola lota. The sequence continues at coordinate 2,528,330 of OX376228.1, read as the reverse complement.
CGCAACGACTGTCAAAGATCGATGACAGCCGGGACCAACGGCTTAACGTGCTTTCTGAGGCACGGCGGGATCTTGGCATGTAAAGATGGACACGGACCACGGACCAACCGCAGCAACCGTAGCTTAATCTAAGCGATGAATGATGAGTGAATAAAGAAAACGAAATACCAGAGGCGTTAATTCGTGACAAACAAACATTTCCATAAAATGAAGCACCCTCAAGTGGCCATGAATGATTTGTTTAGTAAACAAAATACTAAGTGGTAAACAAACATAATAACAGGTAATTTTCCTGTTATTATGAGGGAAAACAATTAGATAATTACTTTTTAAAATTAAAGGTAATCCATATAATTATAATCCAGAAAGGTAAAGGTCATGTCACTCATGGATTTAAGGAAGAAAAAGGCATATTCATTCCCTAGATGAAAGGGTACGGCGAAAAGAAATTACATAGAGCTTAAAGCTGGGGACCTCAAAATCGTTTAAGGCAGGAGAAGCAATGTTGAATATGCTGGAAAAAAACAAATAAGACAACCAAAAATACTCCGTGTAAAAGAGCGAAAATACACGAAGAAAAGTAAAGCAGAATTTACTTAAGATGAAAGGGGCAAGTGTCCCATAGAACCGCCCACTAAAAAGACGAAATCGAGGTCATGTCTCGTCGCAAATTGGGCGGGCGGCCTCACAGACTTGTGCTCATGGACGAGACTTACCGCTCAAATATAAATGAAGATTTCCTCCAGGATTACCAGTGCCAGAGTAATGAAATTTTATGTTAGCGCTTCTCTGGAATGGCCAAAACAGCACATTTTTGGCCTCGGCAACTTTAGAACATAACGCTTTAAAATGTAATCAAGAAAATAGGCTGGAAATTTGAAATGCCGTGAATTCTAGTAATTTCTGAATAAAGAAAGCCACTGTGGGTATTTTCATTTAAATTTAAGGTAAAGGAAAGATTAAGGAAATACATTGGGATCTAATGTTTTAGAGTTTTTAGACAATGAATTAAACGCTACAACGATTGAGAACAAATCTGTGCTAAATAAATATAGATTTGAAAGGTCTAGAGGTAACATTCAATAACTGCTTCAATTTCTAGGTCATGAGGTCTAGAAATATTTTCTAATCAGTCATATGTACTTAGTTTATTTCAGAAAGAGACACGAAGAATCTGTCTCTGTTACACAATCCGCGAATCTCTCATTTATATTCCGAAATAAAACACCCTAAAATTTCCTCCCTTCTTTTACTCGCCAGAAACAATTTCAAAAGAGAAGTGAAAAGCACTTTCCAATTCAAATGCAGTCCCGACCATGCTATAAAACACTGGGGCTATAGTTGGAAGACTCATTCATTACGTTGATTACTTGCTCCATTCTACCCGGGCCGGTTCCTTCCTGGATTCCCTATTGTCGTCAGCATGACGTCGCCGCGTCGCGAGATCTTAATCTTTCTGTTAATTGTCGCGATACAACGTCTCTCGGTTTGGTTAACGAGCTGTTAACTTGAGCCATTGTGTCGCCCGTCTTTGCAAGATAATCTACTCAAATTGCGTAATGTCGCACTGTGTAATTTATATTTTTTATTAGTATTTTTGTTATGAAACTATGTCTGTGCGTACGTGTAAGGTGGTAAAAACTATTAGTTTAGTAGAACACTTATCTACTAGACAAGGTTGTATCTAATTCCAAAGATAATTATTTCTAGTATAGTAATTTCAATAGTGACTTCTTAAAAGAAAATATTCCAGTGATATAACGAGTACCGCTAATAAATTAATTAATAAAGATCAGCGCCAGAGGTACAACAGTGTACTTGACACAATAATCTTCAATCATCAATTTGAATCCATGGTCAAAGGACCAAAAGGTCAAAATACTGAGCTTGCTGTGAACTAGTTTCCATCATTTCTCTTACGTTAATATTACTTAATTAGTAAACATATAAAATAATACTCACGGCTTGCAATCAGTTCTGGTGCGACGAGACCATTCAGGTCAGGCTCTTCGCCATACCAGAATATCCATAGCTCTTTAGCGGCTCGGAGGGAGAGGGGCGGCGGCACGGGTGCGCTCATCTCATAGATGTTGTCGGGCGGCGGCGGCGCCGGCACCCGCCGCCACACGCACAGGATGTCCCCGGCCAAACAGCGCGCGTAGCTGCTGATGACCGGGTCCGCCAGCGGCGCGCCGCCCTCCTCCCCGTCGCCGCCGCCGCTCGTCTCCCCCCATACGAGCTTACGCCATTTTATGCCATACAGCTCCGTCTGGAATAAGAAAGTGAGGATTAGATCTTAAACCTTACAGCCGCTGTTAAGTTAGAAACATACACAGAAAATCTATTTATTTTCGAATATCACAACAGTTACGGAATTTACACTATTTCAGCCAAGAGACTTCAGTCTTCAAGGGATCCCCCCTTGAAGACTGAAGTTTTGAGTATGAAAAAGCTTTCATAAATTTCACACAAAGTGAGAGGCCAGCAAGAACCGAAAAACAACAAAATGGGACATTGGGACCCACACGGCAAACTTTATGATGAATATACGTCAAATGAAAACAATGCGATTACTAGAACAATAGGAATTTAGTAGGGCGAGTACACATTATACAGCGTATTATCTAAATAGGAATACTACCACGTGACAACATAGAACTGAGTTTGTAAACAAACAATGAAACTTCGCGAAAACAAGAAGTCCATAACGGCGCCAAACCTGCCAACATGGACAAAATTAATCGTCCGCATAATCAGGACGAAAACTGCACAGAGACCTCGAAATTGTTCTAAAATTGTCTCTGGCAAGAGTCCAGGGGGACAGAGGTGCAAGATCAGAGGTATTTTGCGTCGCACCCGGAAGCCACTGTGCACCGCAGCGAGGAATTATAGTTGTAAACTAACGATATCTCTAGAAGCTTTTGTATGGGACTTGTTCAAAATATACGCGATATTCTGGCAACACCCGGTTAGGTTGTAAAAACGGTGATAAGGCGACACGATGCTCTAAAGCGAAGAGATTAACCGAAACTGTTTTTGTGGCCTCGACACGTGTTCCGTAGCTTAAGCAGTTACCCCAACGTATAAAGTTGGGCGTTTATCTTATAGTGAACAACTAGTGCTTGCGTGAACATTTTTAACACATTTTACGAACATGTCAATTATATTAAAAACGATTATCGCGACATCCGGAGCACCTGTGTCTGCTATTATGGGTAAAAAGCTTTCATAAATACTGTATAATAACCATTCAGGGCGGCAATTCATGTTGATGATGTTCTCATAATATTTAAACTTTATTTATTGAATCAGCTGAAAGCCCTCACCGTTAAACCGCACGCCGTACGTTTTAAAGCAAATACAGACGCAAATATCAAAATAAAACGTTCAATTGCGATGGACATTACATAACACTTTCGCTTTTCTGGTTTTAATCTCTGAATTTAAAATATTTACATGGAATGCCAATTATAGTGCTGTTTTCCGCGTAACCTGTCAGAAAAGACTTAAGGAAATAATATAGCGTGCGTGGTCGAGAAACTTGGAACAAGTCACGATTTGAGCACTATTAGGGCTAGTTTATTCCTCTGCATCATTTCAACAGCTTCCGTTAAACTTTACCCTGAGCCCTTGAAGCATAGCTCGTAAAGCCACAAATCGACCGTTAAACTTTTCATTCACACATAACCCGAAAATTACCAAGCAGCCAATTAGTTTCCCATTCAAGCGCCATTAGTGAGCGGCAATTGCACGGCTAAGTGTGAGTACATGCGGCAGGTGGTGTTTCGACCTTGGGTATGCAAATATTTTATCGGGTCAAACACCCATCGCCCCTCGCTGGACACTGCCCGTCTGTAACACTTCTATATTTTTCTATAGTCTCAGTTTTCACTTTCGTTTCTTAATTATTCTTATGTGTATTTTGCTTTATATCATATTGCAGTAAATAAATTCCATGTTAAGGATCAGGAGTGCATTGTTACAGATACTGTTTCTGAAGAACTCGATCGATGAGTATAATTTTATTTGCGACTCACATTTTGCGGAGCTGTTTCAATCTGTATTTTTAAATCTAGTAGTTATCCTTCATATTGTGTCGTATCGTTCTGTTGAGTGGATATTTTTTTTACAGACACAGAATATCATCAATGTAAATAACCCCAAACACAAATATGTTTATTGTTTAAATACATTACTTTCCGAAAGCTTTCAACCCTTTACCGCTCGCGGTCGGCGGCACTCTACCAGTGTTTTTAGTCATTTAAATAAACATAAAACGATACACAGTAAACTTGGTTCCGTTTTAATGGACAGTAAGTTGAGCGTAAATATCAGTTATTACGTAACTGATAAATATCCTTTATTAAACTAAACGACCGTATAAGTGCGATATATATCTGCTGTTTCATTTCTGGTGGTTTTCGCGAATTGAAACTTATCACTTGTCTCACTGTTTTTATTATTAGTTGACCTGTGACTCCTTGGCCATTAAAACAGCAGTCGATATGGTCAAATAGGTCTTGGTATGCAAGGAAGACACACTGAACTAAATTCGTTACCAATTAATTTGGTAACACATAAAGTTCATTGTACATTTTTCCACGACACGCGCATCTGCAGCGGAAGGGGCTAAACGCACCTGGCAGACGTGAGGCGTGGGGTCGCATCGACCTAACGCGATAAAGGGAGGAATAAGTTACTCCAAACGAGTTTAGTGTTAACTTCCAAATGAGGGGTTATTGGTCGACGCTTAAAACGCGACTGTTAAGCAGTGTTTAGATATAAAATTATACAAGTCAGCCGTTTATGGAGTGCTGTGCTGCGGAAGTTTTATTACTGTTTTATTAGCCGTAGTAATTAGGTTTTTATTGAAATATAATACGCGACTATAAACGTTGACAGAGATTAAATCGTTTTAGTGTATTTATGTACGACGTGGTTGTGTTAAACGGCTGTTTATTGAGCATTAGTTCAAGATCAAAGATCAGGCATTACTGAAGCTTGATTGAAAGACTATATTCAATAAGTAGTTGGATAGCATTCTTGAGTACATATGGAGGAATGCGTCAAGCTCGGTGTCGTGAATGTTCGTTCGGGCGGCGCCGGGGCCGGCCGGCGCGGCGGTGGCCGCTTTCTAACGCGCCCGATGCGCCCGCGCAGCCCGCTTCACTTTCTATTGTACGACGTGACGACTTGCCTTCATTTTATACAAATTTATTTAATTACCCGTAAGTTAGTAAAGTAGAAGTAGTAAAAGTAGTAAAGCTCATACATACTTGCTGGCTTTGTTAAGTGTTTCAATTAAACAGGGTTTCAGCTAAAATCTATGTTCTGAATGACAGCTGGTCTGTGTATTTAGTGTTCAATGACGAATAAAATCAATCAAGTAAGTACGCTCCTAATATATGCACGAGTAAATGAGCAAAGGAACTCATCAATAAAACATCGTGTAAGCGAGTCGCTAATGTATTTCCAATACACCCACACTGAGGTCAATGGATCACAATGAAAATTCAAAAGCTGCAGTATCTTGTGTGGTGCTATGACAAAATCGCCTGGTGGATATTACGCAAAAATATTCCTCGACAAAGAGCACACTGCACAAGGTAGAGCAAGTTTGTCGGGAAAAATCTGCGGTTATTTGAATTTAAAATGCGAAACGAGCGACGGATGGACGCCTAGCCCGACGATAACACCCGGATGTAGCCGGTCGAAAGCCGTGCCTTTTCCGGAAAATTCTGCCTGTAACCTATTCTAAAGCGGTGCTACGTCACTCCGTGCAAGCTTTTGAAAAGTTTAAAGTCAAATGAGAGCACGGCTTAAATAGTTTGCAGAGTTCTTCCCGTGCATCAAATTAAAATATTTTGTTACTTGCTCGTGTTCGATGTTTTGCAATAGCAGTATAGCAAGTATATTGGGTTAAATTAATACACAAATAGCAGTACTGTTCCCATTTGGTACCTTTATCATGGTCGCCTACGCAAGTACGCACACAATCGGTGCGCTGGCATCCCTACGTTGAAGTCTTTTGCATCGCTCGGTGCACATATTTGGACATACGCGGTCAATGGCTAATTGGCGCATAAATGCACTGCGACGGTATTACCCACCTTTTGTTGATATTGTTTCAATAACCTACTTGCAATGTTCATAATTGCAACAAAAAAATGGCTTTTGTATGGTGTATCCGATAAACTTCGTAAGAAATAAATAAGAAACTATTTAATAATCAGTTTCCTGTAAAACAATGATCCCGTAAAGCGATCATAACCTAGAACGGAAAAAAACTGCATGTCCAAAAAAGTCGAGCACCGCTAGTCGAGTGAGTAGGACAGGCGTATGAGACGTGAGCAAGACGGTGGCAATCGCGAAAGTGAGAGGAGGCGAGACGCAGAGCGGCAACACCGCGTGGTTACGTTACTAGCGGGGTAAACAATCGAGGATGATGTGACGGTGCGCTGCGCGTGCGACCGCCCCCGGCCGTGCACTTCGCTACTGCATTTTTGACGTGTGACGTCACTAGATGCGTTTTGTTTTCTGGTGAGAGGGTGTGTTTCGTTTACCTGTACATACTAGTCCAGAGACTGGGTGTTCCATCGCTGCGCCCTAGTCCCGAGTGCATAAACAGTGTTAGAAATAGTCACCTAAAAATAAGCATGTTTGTAAACAGTCTGAGAAGTTTCATGGATGTCGAGTGTTGCGAATGACCGGCGGGTATCAGTATTTCGGCGCATAATGGCACAGTTATCGCAGCGTCCGCGATGCGTGCGCGGTGTACCGCTGTCCACTTCCGCGAACGTCATCATTATTATGGATTGCGCGTGTTGAACTTATGTCACACGGTTGTTGCTATGTGTCTTACCTTATTTTTTCTTTTTGTGGTAATTTTGCAAGGAATTTCTAGGTAGTATCGTAGGCAATGACAGGGGCGGGGAAGATTGCGCTGAAAGTCGTAAAAAAGTTATAGGCGAAACTATCTGAGTTCTGGAATATAATAAGTTGGGGAAAATAAAACATAAGTGGGCGGTTCCGCGACGGGAAGAAGAATTTCTTACATCAGATAAGAACAGAATCCAAATATGTATTTTATGGGAACGACGGGAGAGAGCAAAACTCTTAATCACTGAAACATAATATGTATAAAGCTCACCAAACATGGTTGCCCTGTCAAAGACCATTACATACTACAAAATTAATAGCTTGAACAATTTGAAGCCTTCAAAAGGCGGTAAACTATAACTAACATAAACATATTATCGCAGTAAAACCATTATATGGAGACAATATTTACTGCGGACAACAGTTACCTGTTCCATACATTCACATGCGAACTCACACAGATGCAGTATAAGCCGACAGTGTACTACCTACCACATTACTTGCGAGTGGGCGGCGGCACACGGCAACACTTACCATTTGATATTCCTTACTCTGTCTACTTTAAGTAGAGCGAGTGAGATGGAGATACTAGCCGCAGTTTTTACCAATGTTGTCATGATAAAATGATTACCTTTGACCCCAGAGATTCGTATCATACCGGCGTCAAATTTTTACATGACGCTTGTTCCTCGATGATTTTGTTCAGGTATAATATCGAGAAAATTATTCTTTGAAGTAAAATGCACTCAACATATTTTGTAAACATTCTTAAGACTAAGTAACAAAACTCATCTTAAGCGGAAGGTTTCCAAATGGGGCCAGTAAAGGTTTTTATTAACTGACACAAATCAACTCCTAGCCTACATTATCTTCAAACAAAAGTAGTGCGGAAATTATAATGACAAGCACCTCAAAGCTAGCGGTCGAAATACCTCACAACAAAAAACTCATCAACATAATACTGAATTCGAATCAATTTGAAGTTAAAATTTAATTCAATCTTTCACACAATCTTGAGGAAATGAATGTCATAGAGATCAACGGAAGGTAGTGGGCAATGAGCAGGAAAACACAGACGTAGCCATGTTTATAAAAGCGAGATTTACATTCTCGTTGTACAACTAAGCTTGTATGTCACCAAGGGCGAGGACACGTGCCACGTGACCAACGATAATAGATCCCGCATTTATTAGCTAGCCACCGGACGTGGATAAAACTCTAGGAATATTTTCCAATAGATAAGAAGTATAGCAAGACCAACAGTCGTTCAGAACTGTACTTAACTAACAGGCCATTAAGTTGACTAGCTTACAAAATATTAGATATTAGTAGCAATTTGTTTATCGTTTAAAACCGTGAGCGATATATTTTAAAGTATCGATAGTTAATTTCGCCGACTTAACAAGTATGATATTGCATGCACGGAGGTATTAAAATGGAATTGTTATGCGGCAAACGCGTCTACAGGCACGCGCCGTGGATCGCTTTAGAGGCCACATCGGCGCTTGCGCATGTATGTCTACATTCGCACAAGCACAACCAAACACCGATGTAAATTAAATTCATCAACAATTATACGTATCGATACACAATTAACAAAAGAACAAAATGATTACTAACTTCATAGGACCTACACTGAAAATTGTAGAAAATGAATCTTCTGGTGGACGTGGACGGAAAACTTTCTAAGTATTATGTCAAAAGAGGAAATGACATCATGTCATCATATGAAGAAGACGATTATCTACTCGGTCATAGTATTTTTAATTGCCATTTAGTTTTGGATACGAATATTCGAGAAGTATTACGTCAGGATATAATATGTTGCTGGTATCATGGTACCCCGAGGCCGCCGACAAACGGATAGTCGCAGTGGACAACCTCAGGAAGGAGGTCGACACACGAAACGGTTACAAGATCGTCGACTGTCGAAAAAATAGACTTGAAAAAGCATGTTTGTAACGGAAACTGACGGTGCATAAGATACTGATCTGAATTTATTTGCAGCGAAAGAATTTGACACTACATTGGTATCAGAATGGAAAGTTAATTATAAAATATGCATCTTGATCGGTTTCTGCGCAAAAAATCTTACTCCATTGAGTTAAATGTACTACGTAATACATTTAACTCAATGTCTTAAGGCTTGTGCAGACCTGCGCGACACGAACAATACAATTTCTAAGAAAACTTCACAGTATAACAATAACCGGTGTCCGTCCGTTAACCGTCGCGCGACAAGTCGCGCTGGTTTGCACAAGCCTTTACTCTGGGAAAAGTAACTATAAACATTCAATGGAAATTCATAAAGGTTCCCAGGCCGAGAACATCATTCACACTAAATGATCAATTAAACCCTAGATCTAGATCCAAAGCAGGGTATCCTTATGTCCTTAGTGACGAAGGGTAAAGGGTACGCAGATAGGCAGTACTGGTACGGTACGCTGCTAACGGTACAACCGCACGCCGACCGCGGTCAACGAACTCAACGACCTTACGTCTAGTCTAGAAATTTGAAGGTTTGCCCTAGTTCTTTTTTCACACAATAAAGTATATTACATTTTATAACAAATCATTAAAAAGTTCATTGGAATCAGTTTCTTGAAACGTTATGTCAATAAAGTAGTAACTCCATAGCAAAATTATTGATGTCAAGATGTTGGTAAAGATTTTAATCTCGAGATTGAGAACTCGACGATAGTTCGTACGAGCCAACAGAATGCAGATTCTGACGCAGGCCGCAAAGCTTTTATGCATACAAAGGACGTCGCTAGAATATTGTGGTGTGACAGGTAGTTAGATGCGAGTAGCAAGTACATTCGCAGAAACGTCTGTTATTGAAATTCGAGGAGAAACGATGATGTGAAGGAAAAGCTTAACTAGAATCTTCCAGAAGATGAAATTACAGAACAACTTAGTGGGTACAGAAACAACATCGCCTACATACTGATCTCGATCGCTTGATTATGCCGTCTCTTTTGCTCTCTCGAACATACCTTCTCACGCGTTAAACCTCAGCCTCTATGGTGACACGTAATTACTACGTGCACTATTTAACAAGTGGGCCGCGACAAATACTGGAAAGCCACTTGCACGTTTACCAACTCTGCTTTAATTGAAAGATTATGATAATGTACACGTTCGGTTGATTTGGGAACCGACAGCCAGTTGCATATTATACCGAATCATTTTATTGTCACATTAGAATAAAAATCAGTGACTATGTTTTATTGACACTATATACAATAATGAGATCTTTGAATTTTATAAAATCCTTTCTTGATTACTAATATAATATTGTACGGGCAATAGACTATCCAGTACAAAACTTGCAAATTAATGTCCTTCGATCCGTGCGTCATACAAAACTTAAAATTCATAAGACATAACCAGACAATTCTGACAACATCGAAATACATTAGGTTCTGATTTGAGAAGGAACATCATTATGATAATCATAGACATTCTTGTCGGCGAATTTACACCTTCACGTCTTGAGCGGATGGGGGGGACGAACGATAGAGGCAAAGGGGGGGGTTGTAGTGAAAGCGTTTCGAATTTAATCCGAGAGAGCCCTCAGACATTCGGCCATGATATTTTACTGTCTGATGTTATAATAAAGATATCGTGTGCTGACAATCGATTTTGTCAATTAAACTAATAATTTCGTCCGCCGCTGTGCAATAGCTTCGATTCGCATTGTCTGTTGACAGATAATTTTGTTAGTCATTTGCAAATGAGGTCAACTTGCAAGCCGATACATCGGTAAAGCGTTATGTAATGCTCATAATAATTGTTGGCGTTTCTTAACGTCGAAGTTGGAAATAAATGCAACATTTTAGAGAAGAATATTAAGCATATAAATAACATCTATTTTAAGCAATAACTTTGCCTGTGAATATTGTGTTTCATTTCAGAGTTTCTAGTTTAGACAGAAATATAATGCACAAATAAGTACAGGGACACCGATATCAAGATTCATTCACCCAAAACACGGTGGCAGTTTGTTTCCAAAACACTTGTTTACCGTCATGTATCTTAAGAATTCTATGAAGTTACTTGGAAACTCCACTTTAATAAATTAGTCTGACTGCTTTTAGTTTTATCGCAGCAAGAAAGTTTCACCAAGTTGAAGTAATACATCAAGTTTTACATACGTTAGCTCTTAATAGGCGAGAGGTAGGAATACGTGAAGTTATGTGTTACGCTTGTACAACAACACGACGCTGTTAATCGTATAGTGAAACTTGTTTTCCGTGAGACGAGGGCCAAAACTCGAATGCAAAGGGCCGAAAAGCGCTTTCGGCTACAGACATTCGTAATACTTTAGCTAATCTCCGAAACGTCTTATGTCATCTCACAAAAATTTCGCAAATAAAGTATTGCAATGATAAAACCAAGTTTCAGTTCAGTTTTCAAAGAGCGCCTCGCGCCTCAAGCACGTACAGACGGTGCCAAGTGTTGTCAACACACAACACCGTCTTGTTTACACAATAAAAAATATAGGTCACTCTTTACTTTCACGCTTTCAGACAATTGTGTCCCGTATGACACGGGGTGCAGCCGGATTACGGAGTAAAATTACTCGTGCAGAAATAACCTTTAGCCAATAAAAGCGAAAGTGGAGCACAAGGCTAGTGAAGACTTGTTTTTATCGATCGACAGAACACAGAAACCTGAACACGGTGTGTTTTCAATCATACTAATGAACTTTACATTCGTCGGAGATGCATTCAACTGAATCCAATTTTAAGTATAGATGATTAAGTCAATAGTTAATGGGCTACGTTTTAATATAGATAAATCACAGTGAATTGATTACCATGTAACTAATAAACATAATCTTATTGAATAAATATTAAATTAAATCAATCAAGTTTTATTTTTAAATGAATCACTTGACTCCACTAATATAACATTTTTAGAATGCATTAAAAGTTCTTCTTAATAACATAATAAATTGATAAATAATTGCTAATCGGTGACAGCGGACCCGAGCTGGCGTCGAGTGGCGGAGTGGCGAAGCATCGAATGTGGCACAGGCACAGAACACTTCTGTTATCTTGACCCACATATCGTGACCGCGGTCGCGGCCGGACCACTAACGCTATCATAGTGGAACACCTTAATTGACTTCTGATAGAAAACGTCGAGAAATTCGAAAGGGTAACTACAGAAATGAAAAATTATGAAAAACATTGAACTTTTATGTAGATAAACAAAAACAATAAAGCGTTTTTCTGAACAATACATATTGTGTGAAACTTGAACGAAACGATTATGCAAAGTCGAAGAGCAAAATAAAGAAAAACATTGTGTTGGTACAGGTTCTTTAAAAAAAAACACGAAATCAAAACTATATGTTAGCAGTTTACTGAACAGAATTCTCCAGAAAAGAAAAATGAAAATGCAGATACCAAATAAATGCTTCCAATATCGCTGAACAAATGGTAAAAATCGAGATCATAACCAAATGAGAAAGAGCGAACGTTTTTCCTCGTGACAGTAATATCCAAACAGAACCTTGACCCAGAATGTGGCTCGTAACAACAAGAGGAAAAGGACGTTACGAAGATGCTGTCAGGATCTCATCAAGTGATGTCATATCGTCTGAGTATTTAAGACTGGTTTTATGTTATTTATTTACACCAATATTATTGAGTGTCCTTGAAGGCGATTTTAATTTCCGTCAGTGTGATGGACGAGTGGATTTTAACCCCATTTATGATAGGCAGTGAGAAAATACACGCATGAGAAAATATCCACGATCAATGGAAATGTATTCAATCACAAATTCACATTAAACATGGTATGTATTTATTTAATTAAGTAATTCAAAAGCAAACGATAATTTACAAGTCGAAGCAACTTAAATACTATATTCCTAGGTATTTTAACAATGAATAAGGCAATAGCCATTAAAATATTTTCATGTATTTAAATTATTTTATTCCGACTCAATTTAAGCAAGGTCAAGTAAATGGAGTAATTCGATAACGCGTTTACTCGAAAATAGTTTTAATTGCCGAGACTCGGCGATACGGACCTTTCTCTTCAATCTGAGTTCAATAAAGGCACTCGTTGCGGAACCGCATCGATTAAAGACAATGTGGATTACGCGCGGGGGACGTACACGTTTGCTCCAAGGACCGACGTCCATTATAAATGTATTGGTTTTTTATTAGATACGTTATTAAAATACTTGATGTGATAACTCTGATAAGCAAATCGATACTCATTACTGATAATACAGTATCGTGCAGTAATTAAAAAGGCATGTCATTGTCAGCCTTAAAATTGTGTCAGTTGTTTATCTTTGCATTGCTCCCAAGTTGTTGGGATGAGCTTAGTATTTGAGTCATAATATTATTGTTATCAAGATGCATATTTTATTAGTGACCTTGGAGGGTATGACGGTTGGATATGTAGTGCAACCAATTGTAGTGCATAAAGCACATCACAGGATAGTGTGAGCAATACTTGTTAGTCATTTCCATGCGTTTTGATTGCATTTTCCCACAAGCGTCACTATCCCATACTTCCCACTGAACACGTTTGCCATCATATCGCACAACTACACTAGTTACTTCAATTATCTGGCATTTTCCAGACTGAGGTCATTAAAGTCTCGAGATAAATAGTGCGTCATTCTTATGTAGGTAAACACGTCACATGGAATTATTTATTTCCCTACGAAGTGTCAAAATGTTTTCCTCATTTGTTAGCAACTCGTCCTTAGATTCTCAAAAGTCTATGCTCGCTCGTCAATCATTGCACTGATTTCCGTTGTTGTTTAGGGAACGTTATTATAACAATCATAATATTAATTTCAAGTGTTGAAGGAGCGTGAGATACCGGCGCCGCAACTGTTCGCTTATCATGTGTGATAATGTGGCATTATATAGCCGGTCGCACTGTAAACAACTGTGCGATTGGTTACAAAATAAACAGAACACAGCTTTCAATTGTGGTTTTGATGCGAGAACCCAGATGCGGGGCTTTATGTACCGAAATGATGCGAGTACACTGTATGTATTTGAACAGTTTTCTTTTTTAATTTATCTATGTTTTAATATTTTCCATTTATTACTTACTTTACCCGTATTATTTAACTTATTAGTACTGAAAACTTTTTATATCTTGTTTAACTTTGGTAAACTGTGCAAGTATAATACTATGTTACTTTCCTACACAATAGACACAGTATCAAATCTTTTATTAAATGCACAAACTACAGTTAGGTCAATAATATCTTATACCCGCAAACAGTGCAATCATATACTCAACTCTAACATAATGACATGTTATAAACATACAATTTATTTAATATTATTTTTCATAATCTGCTTTATTTTGTTCAAACACGATAAAATCACATCTTTCAACAACAATCCAAAAACTTTAAGCGTTCTAATAATACATTACAGCTTCATGACAAATAAAGTTATAATTCTGTCAAATATTGTCAACTCTACCAGGTTACTGACACCAAATTTGCTTACAGCCCTATTCAATTATTATTTTCAGGTACAAAAAAAAAAATGACGAACTTTATATCCAATGAACTAGACAAAAGTATTGACTTGGTGTGTCAGGAACTTGACAGAGCTGAAAACTGTCAGAACGTATTGACTGCGAATTATAACTTAAAAATTTTGACATTCAATATCCGCAGTATACAGCGTAACTTCAATACCTTTTGTATTGCATTAAGACGGCTTAATATCATGTATGACGTTATTGTTCTAACGGAATGCTGGTTATCAGATGGCTCTTTAATTGGACAGATTGAAGGTTACACCTCATACTACACAGTAAATAACCTTAACCAGAGCGGTGGAGTTGTAACCTATATTAGGGACTGCTGGAACGCGACAGTTTCAGAGCCCCCGCTTCAAGACGCTGAATCTCTTTTAGTTGTACTGCCTAATAGCATCTCTGTAATTGCTATCTACCGATCCCCATCACGCAAATCGGATAGCTTTATTACCTCTCTGGATGAAGTACTCACCTCAATAAGCCAATATCAAACAATTATTGTTACTGGAGATATTAATATCAATCTTTTATCGACGACAGACGTTTCAAAGTCGGATTATTTATGTTTAATGTCCGAACATGGACTGCAACAAGTTATTTCAAAACCAACTCGTCAAAACTCATGCTTAGATCACATATTCCTCAAATCAAGATATCAAACTGTTATAGGTTTAGTTTGTGATATTGATATCACCGACCATCGTATGGTAATGTTGGGGTACAGCATGCCTACCGGTTCAAAATATCAACAACGCAGTTTAAATAAAATCAATTTCCCTGCTCTGTTAGAGGAACTTAAAGAAGTAGACTGGTCTGGAGTGGTGTCCGAAATAGACGTAAACAACGCAACCAATGAATTCCACAACATTCTATCTAGCGCAGTAAAAAAACACTCGGTAGAAAAGACATTTAGCCGCTCTAAATACATCAGAAAACCCTGGATTACTCCCGGCCTTATTAGATGTATGAACCACAGGGACAAACTTCATCGTGAATCGAATAAACACCCTAATGACCAAACAAAAAAACTAATTTACAATCGTTACAGGAACTTCTTTACAAATATTGTACACAGGCTTAAACGGGAACACGACAACAAAGAATTAGAAGATAACAAAAACAATATTAAAGGTTTATGGAAAGCCATCAGAAATATCAGTGAACAGACGAACAATAGAATTAACCCAAATGAACTACTTAAAAGCGAATCATCGGCACAAACTTCAATAAACAACTGCAATGATTACTTCTCCTCTGTTGGCAAAAACCTAGCCAGTAAAATTCTCGCGGATAGTAATGAAACCCAGGAATCACTTATTAACAAACTACAGCTAGGTGAACCTCTAAACACAAATTTTTTTATGCAACCTACTGATGTTTTTGAGATAGACAAAATAATCACAAATCTGAGAAACGACAGTGCCCCAGGCCTAGATAACTTTACACCAACTCTTATAAAAGAAATTAAATCCGATATCATAATTCCATTAACCCACATTATAAACCTTAGCTTAGGCTCAGGCACATTTCCTAACATATGGAAAGAAGCGCAGGTCACTCCAGTTCATAAGAGCGGTTCAAAACAAAACCCAAATAATTACAGACCCATTTCACTGTTAGCAATATTCTCCAAAATTCTCGAAAAAATAGTTACCAAACGACTCACTTTATACCTAGATTCCAACAATATATTATCCAACAAACAGTTTGGCTTCAGACAGGGGAAATCCACAGAAGATGCAGTAAGTCTTTTAGCCAACCTTGTAACGTCTTATTTAGATGAAAATGAAAAATGCATAGGAATATTTCTAGACCTTGCAAAAGCTTTCGACACCGTTGCCATTCCCATACTCCTAAAAAAGCTCGAGTCAGTTGGTATAAGAGGACTTCCACTTAAATGGTTTGAGAGCTACCTTACTAACAGAAAGCAATGTGTGAAAATTGGGGATATCACCAGTTGTCAAAGCAGCGTAGAATTTGGAGTGCCTCAAGGTAGTGTCCTGGGCCCGACACTATTTATCATCTATATTAATGATATTCATCATGCCATTACCCAAAACGCAGAAGTCATCTGCTATGCAGATGACACGGCTATTATTTTTCACGGTAAATCTTGGGAAACAGTCCGCGAAGAAGCCCAAAATGGTTTAACTAACATAAAAAAATGGCTCGATCTTAACCTTCTGTCACTAAATATTAAAAAAAACGAACTACATCTGTTTCCATAAAACACTTTCATCAGCACCAAAACTCCCTTTACATCTTAAAATCCACCCTTCAACTTGCAGCACAATCCCTTGCTCCTGTGAGGAAATTAAAAAGGTCGAATCTCTAAAATACTTAGGCGTTCTGCTAGATCAACATCTTTCATTCAGACCCCACATAGACTTAGTAGCAAAGCGAATCAGAAAAGTGATTCACGTAATGAAATTTTTACGTAACTCGGCCAACAAAAAGATCTTGCACTTGGTGTATGTGGCATTATGTGAGTCAGTTCTCTGCTACTGCATTACAGTATGGGGTGGGGTTGGCATTACCTCAATGATACAATTGGAAAGAGCCCAAAGATCAGTGCTAAAAGTTATGTATAGAAAACATTTTCGTTATCCTACAGATCAACTGTATAAAGAAGCATCAGTGCTTAATGTCCGACAGTTATACATCCATAAAATAGTAATAAAACAACACAAAATAACAATCCAATCCACAGAATACCACCATCTACTCAAACAACGAATCTTCAAATGTCCACTTACTGTAGTAAAAACCGCTTTTGCACAACGTATGCAAGAATTTATGCTCAGTTTCCTTTACAACAAAATTGCAAAAATCAGTGACATCAGAAGTTGTAGGACCAACCAAGTAAAAAAAATAATTAAACAATGGCTTTTAACTCAATCCTACTCAGAGTCAGAAGCCTTCGTTCGTGTATTGTCATAACATACTTACCACAAACACTCTCTCACTCTTATCCTCAATCACAATTTCACTCCCACACTACCACCTAAACCCCGTATATATACTCCTACATATTCATTCTCTCGCACGCACCCTTGCTAAACATCAAAGTATATTCAATGGTTAAAACCATAGTTGTTTCACGATTTTGTTTTATTTTTAAAAGATTTTGATTTTACATTAAATTTTTAAAATATTATGTAATAAACACAATACGGTATCGACCCTGAAATTTTAAATTGGTAAATACTCTCAAGGACTCCATGAGACAGGCCCGACCTAGTATGGAGTCCATAAGTAAAAATATTAAAATTATGTTTCCTTTATGACAATAATATCAGGAATAGTTTATTTGTATTACTTTTAAGGAAATGTAAAGATTCTTTATTTGGTCAATAAACGATTTTATTATTTATTTTAATTTATACACGTGCTCTTTGTTGTGTTGCGCTTGAGCATCCTTCAAGAGTACGTGCTTTATCGTCAAGATTATGACAGCGACATTTTAATTCCTTAGCGTCGTGAAAGGCGATGTAGGCATTGTATTGTCAATGTGTTTACTATCATTTTAATCACCAGACAATAATAATATTTGGTAAAGAATTAAAGATTAGATTAATATTGATGTTTTTATCAAAAATCCTTTCTTTTTGCACCATCTGTTCTCTACCACTTGGTCACACAAACATCATTTCCGTCTGTGACTTTCAAAGCTTTTAATCGTGTTCTATTGTGGTGGTATGATAGCGGCAAGCACCAACCGCTCTCGTTGGAACCTTGATACCGTGTGAGTGTGATAACTTATCAGCTGATAGATAACGACCCCCGCGACATAACATAACTTATAGTTCGTTTTTCATTTTAACAACGCTTAAGTTTCCGTTCTTCAATATTTTGTATGTGGATTTGAAGATTCTTTTTAAGTTATCATTGATCAAGTTAACTTTATTTTTCTATCCTTCATGTTAATATAATTAAATGTATTTAGAACACTGTTTTAATTATTCGCTATTTACTATAGATATTATGACAAAAAAAAAATCGGGACAAACTAAATCTGTCAGAACTCATTTACATGCCCAAAGCGTGCGTAACGTTGTAACGTAAGTAGTTAATACTTTATTAAGATACAATAAACCGGATTTAACAACGTCAGCCACATTTTGTTCCAGTGTGCGCACGCGCAGACTGCTTTTAAATACTTCGGTGATCTACCAGACACAAATCAAGCGTTTAATAACCTATAAGGTCACCTTTATTTTCATTATTGACGATGAGATTTTACAAATAACTCTATTTCATTTGTTTAGAGTTCAAATTCATTCGGATGTGCAGCTAGCAAGTAAAGCACTGATTTCAGGTAAATGCTTTTAGCGACGACCTTGAGCCGTTCAAGAAACCACGGTCTTGCTGTTGTCTTAGTTACGAGAGTTGTAACTTATTAACAATACAAAGACTACAGGCAACGACTAATTTCATCACGTTTCCAATAAGATGAAAGTGAAAATTTAATGTGTGAAATACCAAAAGGCACAGAACAGACTTCGTGGGAATTTACGATCATCGTAAGCATCATACAATAATTTATGGCTTATAAAAAACAGCAAAGCATTAGAGATTCATTACAACACAATGTTGTAATTAGGTTGATTACATTAAGGAAGTTTATAGTATTATCGCCACTTTGGACAAACGTAAAATAATCTGTTGCTTTATTGCCGCCAAAACGGTAGTTAACAACTTGTTTTAATCAGTTAATTACATAGCTTAATAGACACGGGTCAGTATTAATTAGTGGTGCGATTTATTTAGTCATGAAACCAAATCTGGTCCTAGTTTGAATTCGTAAAGGGGTGACCCAGAAGCGGGAGGAGTCATAACAGTGGGGGAATGAGCACATTCAGGATAAAATTGAAGTTGTGCTCTGTATGCACAGAGGGTGATAAGGGGGGTATGGCAGAGGTCGCGGAGACTCGTGTGTGAGATGCCATGAATAAGTTAGCGGTGTATTCCGTCACTCAATGGACATCGTCGTTGTGGCGCGGAATTGAGATGGAACAGGAATAACTAGTAGAATTTCTTAAAAAATCATTATAATTTAGATTGAAGACAGAAAAGTTGATATTTTTTTTTTCATACCGGAGCAAAATAAGCGGAAAGCTTATGTTATTTATTTAGCACGCTTCCAAATATTGCTCATGAAAAACAATGTTACAGAGCGAATGAATGAATGATTATCGCCAGTTCATTCTCATACGTCAAGGGTAAACAATGGTCAAGACAAAGTCACAGCTATGACATACTGCGTATGACTGTACTAGAATTTATAAGACAAAGCGTAAACAGGTAAAAGAACAAAGACGAACATCAACTACCTAGATAATCACAGTGCACGCAACTGGTGCCTGGGCGGAGGCCCGCTTATGGGAAAGTTACAATCATTACGACCATTCATAAACGGTTGAATGAGCGCAAGACGCCTGCGCAGCCGGCGAGCGCGCGCGCACCGACCCCGCGAGTCCCGCGACATCTGTGATGTCGCCGCGCAGATGCCGCGCATACCTCAACATAAACGGAACCTAGGTAAAGCCAGTGAACATTCAAAGCTTGACAATCAGCAATACATTTCCGATTTAACTAACTTCAATGAAATTACTGCATTGCAATTTTTTGCGCAATGCTCCTAGTAAAGTGTATTGAACCCAAACGCAACACCTAGTAGCCCCCGATGCGTCACCGCCTATGTTATGGGCGAGAAAAATATCCACGCGACAAAAGCTGCGATGTCCGCAAACGACGCATAAATAATTAGACAATAAGCAGGCAGGGCAAGAAATCGGTAATTTGTATCGCGTCGAGATAGGCGGAGCGCAGAGGGAGACGGGTGCAGGCAGGCGCGCGCCGCCGCGGAGATATGGCAACGCGTCAGGTGGAAGTGGCGCCCGTGCTGTGCTCGCTTCTCGCCGAGGACGACCGACCGCCCCCGGCGCCCCGCGCGCCCGCCCCTCACCCGCTAATCCTCACCCGAACACAATCTGATAAAATTCGCGCCAGCTATGAACATTACGCAAAGCTACTCAACACTACAACACTGCGATAATGAATGACCCGACGGTTTTTTTAACACGCACATAAACATTACTCCTCATGTCTCGCTATCGTGTCGCATTATCGAACGGTACGAAGCGAAAAATGTAATAAGAAAGTTATTTCCTCAACCTGGCGAAACTAGTCTCGCGAACGCATTACGGTCCGCGTTACGGCCAGGTGAATTTAAAATGACCTCTATGGGCCGGTGGCTTCTTGTGGCCTCGCTCGCCGAATGCGTTGACATTTTGTGGGTTAGCAACATGACATGATTCCGAGTTGTGGCGAGAACGATGCCAGGATGACTAACGGCCGTCCGTCATTAGCCGCCTAAACGTAAATTGTCCCATACAAAAACTTTAACGCAATAGATCGATTCGGCAGTCCTAGCGCAATAAGGTGAATTTTGTATATCAGCGTCCACTAACGATAATCACATCGTCTACTTAGACGTCGTGGACTCATTATTTAGGAATTCCTAAGCATGCAACGGGAGACCTAAGAACAATAGCGCACAATACTAGCTCACGTAAATCGTAATGATTTCGAAAGAAAAGTACATACGAGTTCTTTCATCAATGTAAAAGTGACTTACCAAGGCGAAGAAGTTTGTGTGGCAATCCTCGAGACTTGCACCGTTTGTTTGGTGATTTTGATGCGTCATGGTAGTCCGGGGCACTTCATTTTCATTTCACAACACTAAAAACAGGTACAATCTTAAAGAAACCACTCAAAATCTTAAAATCATCACCGACATTTAGTGAAGTTTTCACCTTTCAATGGCGACTGGAAAATGGCGGATAGGAAACAACAACCCAAGCAACCCGACAGTGCTGCCTTAGGCGGCCAAGGATAGAAACTGGTTTCGTCTAGAAATGTGAATACGTTCCGTTCTATGTTGGTGACTCAACAACTTATGGCTGACTTCAGTATCTAGTTGGATTATCGTAGTTTTTTTTCGTTTTACTTGACGATAATAATGAATTATTAAAATTATAGAAGCATTAACAAATAAGAAAAAGTTGGTTCTTACTTACCACTACTGCAATAGAAGAAAAAGACCATAGGGCAATTATTTTGCAACGTTTCCTCTTATTTGATCCAGTGTTCAAGGAAAAAAACTTTCCCAATTTTGAGAATCAAAAATATCTTGTTGATTGCAATCAATAAAAGATTACGTAATCAATCATTAGAAATAATTTCCGAATAGCTTTTTACGTGGAATGAAAAAACATTGTTTTAGTTGTCAAATCGGACAATCAGACATTGAACGAAAATGCTGTAAAAATATTAAACAGTTTTAGCAATTATTTAAATTACTTACTATTAATTAATTCCATTTAAAAATAAGGGCAATAAAGCACATAAAATACAATGCTTCGAAACGTTCTGTCTGCAATACCGCGCAGGAATTTACAGGTTATCTTACTGCACACCTTACCTAATCATTTAAAAACACATTAATACAGTGTTTTATAATCAATTAAATAATTTACAGATTACTGCAGTAAGGTACAAGCAGAAGAAATATCCTAAAGTAGACAAAAAATTCCAAGCTGCTGCAGAATCATTAGCTGCAAGAGGGTAGGTTCAGTATATGATGTTTAACTTTACGATCAATTAAAATAATAGACACTTTTAACCTTTTAAACCATGAACCACTACATTTAACTATACTTACTTTTATTTTCCGTTATTAATCTTAAGTTTATGAAGTATTTTGCCATAAATTATTAATTCTAGAGCCTTTAGTTTTAGTACTATTACATATTTCTGAGATTGCTGGTGATCCTGTAATTGGCGACCGTGTATTTCCGAGGCTAATGGTAGTTAAGATATATCATATACAGAAGCTGTTGGTGTACCTTTATGAATAAATTAATAAATTAATATTTGTTAATATCCAATTTCTGATGGTAACTAACATTTATGATATCTTAACTAAGATAATAACCAGATGCAAATAATATCTGCAGGTCGACAATTAAATAAGTAGTCAATATTGAATCCCCTGAAATTAAGTGGCAAACGCCATTTCGTTTCAGGGTATTCAATATTGCCTTTTAAAATAATAATCATACAATTTTATTTTCAGTTTTCTAAGACCTACAAAGCCATGGGATCCACCTGCAAACATAGAAGAGACTATTGTCAAAATATGTACCTCCAATGGTCTGAATTCTGATGCTCAATTTGATGCTTTAGAAACTAAGTTTGCCGTACTCAAGGCATGCTTTGAAGAGACAGGATATGACGTACCAAATTCATTGCTGCATACCATTGGAAGTGTTGGTATGTTACTATCTGGTGGAAAAGGGCTGTATCCACAACAAATTATAATCTTTCCAGCAACATTCTTCTGTGGTTCTCCTTTGAATTTTTCATGCATGCTTATCATAATGGTTTGAAAACAGAAAGCATGCATCTAACACATCTCAGGCATTGAGCAAATTGCAATTTTAAGAATGACACCATGAACATTTTCAATATAACACTATCACATGCAGTCATGCAGAGTTAAACATTGCACCTCTTTTGTTAGTCTCCTTCTTCACATCTCTTTCTCAAAGCAGATATCCAATTTAAAAGCCTTCAGCTAGATGCTAACCCAAAGTTTTTATATCCCTTTAAACATTGACTTACCTGGGTACTAAGATGTTCAATCTACAAATTGAAACAAAAGGTTTCCTAGCTTACAAACTGAAACAATAGGAAAAATAAACTTGATCCAAATAATAATATGGTAAAAATAACATACTGCAATCTGTGTTTACATCATCATGCGATTTGATCATGAAAGTATGGCACTAGCTAGGGAAAGCTCTATATAAATTTTTGAACAAGTGGAGACCCTCCTTTTTGGGTTCCCAAGAGCCACATGCACAAGCTGTATTTATACAAAAAAACAAAGAAAAAATAAAGAAACTTATCTCTCTCTTATCATTATTATCTCGTTATCTCTTCACCACCCTTGGTTGACTGGTTGAAAATGCCTAAGGTATTAATTAAGTCTCCCTTTGTACCTTAGTATGTGTGAGAAGATTAAATAAATAAAGAATAAACTACAAGTGCAAGATAGATACGGGAACATATCTAAGACAAAGTATGTGCTCAGCAATGTTTATTCATCTCAGCCTAAGGCAAGAGGTGTAGAACTAAAAGCTAAAGTTATTTGTACTCCATTAATGAGCGTTTTCGCTGACAAATAAGCGAATCCCTAAATAAAAGTGCAGTGTTGGATTTTCAACTCTCAGCACTAAGCTTAGCATTGAAAATCCAACAGTTTACTTTTATTATAGGGATTCATTTCAGTGTCATTTAGTGTTGGTGACAATAGGCTTATATCTAGTCTGCTCATGGTCGTACTGCCAGCGAAATATACACAGCTTTATATTAGGTATCTCACCAGGCCTCCGATCTGTTACGCAACTAAGCATATTTTTTTTGGCAGTGCGAGCATGGTGGCGACGCCATGAGTATCCTACTGAGATATGGGCCTAAGTCCCCTTGAAATTCTTTAAATCTTGGTAAATATTCCTTGATCAACACCCAGAAAAACATTGTTTTAATAATCTGGATTGAAATTTGTTACTTACCTACTGAACTATGTTAATTCCTCGCTGAGCAGCAATAACTACTTGCTTTATAGATAACACTGTAATGCACTAAAGTATTGTTAGAAATATCGTCATATAATCTATTAATTAAAACAAAACGATCATAAAAAGTCAACCTGGACAAAAATAAAATCGAATATTCCCTTATTCCAAAGTTTTATAACTAAGTAGCAAGAATTATTTTGGGTTCGAAATTATCGAAGTAGCTCAAATTGGTCAATGACTCGTATTTTCAGAATGTCTGTCCGTAATTACATCGCTATCGCGACCAATAAAATAATGGTTTTAAATTGTATTGTTAACAATACCTACTTCAGATTTTTATTAAAAAAAGACATTAAGTATAGAACAAATCTCTGTCACGGTCGGTTTACATTAAATTTTTCTTTATTTTTTCGTCACAGTGTTTCTGCTTCGTACTGTAAGTTTCTTTCCGCGCCAAAAAAACTAGTCTATAAACTGTCAAAAGTCATAGCCAATCTCGAAAATATCTCAATCCAATGTAAAGGATCGTTTACACAATCGTTGTTTTGTAATTTTTTCCATTTATAAAAACTTGATTATTTTGTTACAGCTGATCTGAAAGAGTTTTACCAGACTCCAGTGGACACAGCAACACCATTTGAAGCCTTGAAGAAAATGGAACTGCCCAAGAACTTATATGTGCAGCCAGACTATGTCAGATTCCACCCAGGTTAAAAAACATGCCTTTTCTGAAATTATTTGCATTCATAACATGTTTTAGACAGAACTAACTAACAGTATAATAATGTGTTTCAGATAAAGATACAATGTTCAATGGTGTCTCAGCATTCCCAAAGAGTTCTACTATTGTGACTGGTATTAAGACAAGGAAGAAGTACGAAGGCTACTCTGCCAAGCGAACATGGCCCTAATTCTGTTTAAGTTTAGATTTAAAATATTGTATAGTTTTAGTTGATAAATAAAAAGTTTCAAACTATAGCGTTATTTTTGACTGCTTCACTTGAGTGAAGGTTCATTTTTGTTTCATTTCATTCCATGTTCACAAGGACAAAATTATATATGAATGAACATTCATAAGCTCCTTTGATTTCATTTGTTGGTCATTCGGTAGGCGAATAAAATATATCGAGTGCTGAAATCTAACGGTTCACCCATGAATTCATTTTTCACGTTTATTTATTCATTTTGTGTTCAGACGTTTCACTTCGAGTGATAGGTAGTTATTGATTAGCATGGATCTATGATAGGTGAGAAGGCATTAAATAGGCATGTAAAACCGGCCAATATGAATGGAAGTAGTAATGGAACAACAATATTATGTGAAGACGCGGCATCAACAGTTGTTCTGTCTTTTGAATGTTTGTAAATAAATTTTATCGGCAGGGCCGGCTTTAACCACCTAGGCGCCCCCACCCCTGGCAATAATAATAGTAATAGAAAGTGAAGATAGGAAAATATACAGGGAGCCTAATACGAGTTGCCATTTCTCGCCTGTCGCTCATTGCGTCTCTATCATCCTACATAAGTAACATAGGTTAGTGAGAGATACGACAAGACAAGCAACAAAATGACTGGTCGTGGTAACTATGCTGAATACTCATAATCACTCCTACGAGATAAGTTCATAAAAGTTAATACGCTGAATTCAGTTTTTCTTTATCTAAAGAGATAGGTACACACGGCTACACATCAAGCTATACATTTCCAGTATAAGCTGATCTCACATTGTTCGGAAATCCTATACAATGCGAGATCAGCTTAACAGGAAATGTATAGCTTGACGTGTAGCAGGTGTATCTATTCAAATTAGGAGCGGCCAACCTGTCATACTTTTCATACAAATGCTGGTTCGTGATTATGGCGTTGTAACACATCTTTCTTTGAATTTTTAAAACTAATTATGTATCTTGTGCACTATATCTAGGGTTCTACGAAAGCAAAAATAAAAAAAAAATCAGTACCTTTAACCCTCCAAAAATTTGCTTTTTTGCACAAATTTTACCCGAACTTTAGCCGGCCATAATATACTCATAATTGGTAAAAGTAAAGAAAACATCTGCATATAAACCTGGCACATGTAATGGAAACTCTAAATATCAAACATTTTGTTCACAAACTTGTAAGGTTTACTAAAAACACGTATTTCCTGATACAAATTTTTACACACTATTTTTCGTACAATGTTATCGCGTTCTCACTTGTTTGTTAGCAGTTCTCACTTGCGCTCGATGAAACAACAATCTTTTCGACCATGCTCGCTTTGACGAGAAACGAACCGGGAAGGGCCTCTTAAGTGGTTAAGTTAAGGTGACGCAGGCAGCGCCCTGTATGCCTCAGGGCCCGACAGTCGCTGGCGCCCTGGGCGACCGCCCAGGTTGCCCAACCCTGAAGCCGGCCCTGAATATGGGAAAAATACTGACTTCCGGGAACGATACTTATCATGTGTATCGATCGAAAGATCTGAAGATCGAAAGAAATGTTCATGAATGGATTCGAATAAGTTTTTTCAAGGTAAAGAGGTCAGTATTCGGCTTAGGAATTTTTGAAGCTTTTCTGTTTTCTAACAAGTTTTTGAACGAATTAAAAGTGACAGATGAAAGTTGTACATCATTTTGAGGTTATATACGAAGTGAATCTCGATCTAATATGAATATATTTACTCAATTAATTAGCGAATGATTCAAACGAAATGATTTAACCGTTCCAAAATGAACGCCCTATTGATATTGTTTTTTATATTTGTGGTTATTTACTCCTGTGTGTCATGGTAAGTGGTCGATGTACGATGACACCGCTATTTTTATTATTGTTTTGTGTTTTGTTTACTATTTTGGTAACATTTGGGGTATTTTTAGGCTGCTGCCAACGTTACTGGCATGGCTGTTCATGAGAAAGTACCATATAAAGTTGAAAATAGGCAGAATCGCCGTGCCAAAATTGATACTCAAAGATGTGAGCCTATCCAAAGATAGGTATTCTATTGTAAGTATAATGATTTCTACAAACCGTTACTCTTATTCCTGAGAATATAACTGTAAATTTACTGACCTGTCCTTGGTAGTGGCACAGGGATATAACAAGTTCTACTGTAGTGTTTGTAGTTATTTAGTTCATAAGTTCACTTTCTCATACAGATTCTCAACAAAACAATTTTTCCTCGATATAATCTACTTATTGGACTTCTAGTGAACTTTTTGTATGTTCTAAAAGTATCAGATTGCAATAACTAAAATGCATGAATCCCATTTATGTCCACATGAGCATTAATTCATAACTAGAAAGGAAATTGTCTTAAACAATAACATTAAGTTCAACTGGTTTTATTTGCAGCATATAGATGAAGTGTCATTCCAAAGTAGTTGTTTCAACTCTGAAATCAATAAACTGGTGTCAGTAGTGATCCGAGGAGTTGAAGTAACCAACAATGTGGAGGAAAAGAGGAGTGTTGTGGTTGAGACAATCCTCAAACCACTGCTCTCCAAACAGAACTCTACTACGAGGGGCGATGGTTACAATGAAGTGGCCGACTTCAGGAATCTTGAGAGCAGTTTGAACCAAATAGCAAATAAGGAGTTGTTGGATTTTAGAGATAAGAAACTGCCACATAGTTTGACTATGTTTGCTCAGGTATGTGGTGATTGTATTTACTATTTTATTTCTCAAATTACAGAAAATCTTAAAATGCATATTTACAGTAGCATTTCGTAGAGTAAGATTATAAGAATAGCACATATTTTGTAAAGAGATTTGCAAAAACCTGGGTGTCAAACCTGTGAACTATGACAAACCATACCTATTATGTCCTTAATAAAACACCAAATATCGTAATTTTTGTATTGAGCTAAGTAGCCTCGAAATACAAGTGCATAAATCATAAGTGTAGGGTAGGAATAATAATATGATAGAGGGTAGACTTAGAACTAATAAACATACAACATAATAAAAACTACGAAGTATGTAGGTACCTATATACAACAATGCCCTTACAGCAACCATAACCTACTTGCATTAAAGTTTTGACCGAAACCGCTGGCCCCTCCCCTCTGTCAGTCCTGGGTCCCTCCTCGCCGTGCATTTCTATGGTGCGGTTCTGCGGTTTTGGTCAAACTATACCACAACCCAACCACCACCACCACCACCTAACTATAGTTTTATCTAAACTATGTATTACTTGTTTTAATTCATTAATTGTGTTATTATCTGTACATAATGTAGTGAATGCTGTGCTTTTCTTTAAGTAATGAGGCACTTAGACTTAAATTTGCAGTGTACAAATACTAGAGTATTAGTGTACTCATAGTTGAAGAACCTAATAATAAATAAATAATGAACTATAGTCAAGTGACACTCTTACCAATGAATAGCATTTTTATTTATATAATTAGGTAAGGTAATAGGTAATACGGGCTGGTATCCGCAACTCCACGTCTAAGCGCGTATTTCGCGTACGGATTGATATATTTAGTTAGATATAGTCGAAGTCTAGAATCTATGTTCATCTACCTTTTGTAAATACTATGTAAGTGTTATGTGCTACGTATTTGATGACACAACTAGTTAATTAAATTATCATTATCCTACCACTTTTTAATTGAGTTATATTATTAGTATTGTCTCTGCAGTTGTACTTATGACGAATATTTATGAAGGAGGAGAAACCAATGTTTGAAAGTAGAGAAACCAAAACTAGATAATATCTAACATATTTAGTTTAACTAATCTGTGAGGAATTTGTCAATAGCAGCCCGGAGTCCGGATTAGTGCCCGGTTGATGGCAATAGGCTAGCCCACTATAACATTGGACTTAAACATAACTGGCGAAATGTGGGTGTGCTTACTTCAATTCAAACTTAAAATAAAATAAATAAACTTAAAATGAGCATAACTGAGTTTGTACGAGAACTATTTGTATCATTATATTCTTACTATAGCAAAGCATAGTTGTAGGAGGAAGGTGCCGGAGTCTAACACACAGTTAATACTAGCACAGGCATTGTCGTTTACTCTATCTTTAAAACAATCAAAACTCTGTACATTGTGTTTTTGTCTAGGATAGATGATAATTTATTACCATAGGTACACCTCTGCTTAATCCGACGGGGATTACATGCGTAATGTTATGTTATGTCTTATCTGTGTAGTAATAAAATAATCACAAAATTTAAATAAGATGTGAATAAGGGTTAGCAATTGGCATCCTGCCATCTCAGATTATGTCATATGTGTTTCTGATAACACTTACCAAAATAGGAGGAACCAGCGTCTTTCTGAATGAATGATATCTGCTAAACCTATGGAATACCAATCAATTTGCAAGATGCTTAGTAACTACTACCATAAATGTGGTTACCACACATAGGTGTGAAAATTTGTGACCTATTCAGAACCTTTTTGCCATGTAGAACACGTTAAACTGACTCTTCAAGTTAGTGAAATTTGTATTATAATTGAACATAGTAACTGCCTTGTTTAGCTATATAAAATATTTTTGTAAAGAGATTTGAAAGCAACTGCCACAAGTGGGATTAAAACCCGCGACGTCTGGCGAACCGTCCCGTTACTCTGACCACAGAGGTGATGAGCCCTAACCACATGAAATATGCTCAGGAACCGGAGGTCAATATTTATGTACGAGTAAATCAATGCTTAATATTTGCATGAAGTTTTTTGTTACCTATTATGTTGTTGACGTGTTGCAACTTTTGGTGTTAACTATAAGTGCAGCAAGCAATTTAATATAAATTAATTCATTTAAAAATAACCAACTAATATTTTCCTCATTAGTTCATGGGAGTACACATATTCAATGCATCAGTGACCATCCAAAATGGCACTGTAGACAATCCTTGGTGTCTAACGGCCACAGCCGCCGAGGTTCACGCGGATGGTGCTGCGGGCGGGCCTGCGCGGGCGCTGGTCTTCTCTACGAAGCTGGTAGACGCTAGAGTGAGGGTTGGGGGGAAGGGGGAGAGTTTGGGAGAAGCGGCCTGCTGTTTGGTTATTGAGGGGACCGTGAAGGCTGATGGGCCGCTGAATGTAGAGGTAAGACTTAGTCTAACTGAACCCAGAAAGTTTTGAATAGAAGTTTGGCCAAAATACTCCATGATTTTATTCTGCCTTTTGTAAGCTTCTTTTGTCCTATATTTCATTGCTAATGTTAATTTGTAGAACCTGGCAAAGTCAAGATTACTATCGCCTAAGACGAAGGCCTCGTCCTAACGGAAAGCGATCGTCGTCTCGTTTGTATGAATATGACATACTCGTAAATAAATAAATAAATTAAATAAATACTCGTGCGATTAAACAAGTCGGGTTTCTACGTTATCATTCAGAAACGATCGCGTACTCGTGTACCTATTCGCGCGAAAGCTGCTTTTGGTTAGGAGGCAGGGGATGATTCGCAGAATAGGGACTTCAAAGTAACCAATAATACAAATAAACATTATATGTAATTTGTAGAAAATCCACGCAATAATCAGTAATACGTCAGTGACATTTAAAGACGAGTTGTACCAGTTCATAAAGAGCCACAAGAAGCGCAGACGCACTCCAGTGATGAGCATTAACGATGAAGACCACCTCGCCAGTATCATTCCCAGACTCTCACCAGTTGTACCAAAGGTAAGCCTAGTTAATATATGTACATATTGTGTTAGAGCACGTTTATTTGATCATGAATTTCTCTCTCGGCGTCTCGTGGACCACACTGTCATAGCAAAGTGCACTCTATTTATTTAGCTATTAAGTTATGAATTTAATTAGCGAGCACGCGACTTTAATTAGCAGCCCAGATTATAGATTATCACAAGGCTCACTCCCTGTGTCAAAATGTGTAAACAAAATATTTAGTTTTAATTGCACAATACAAGATGTATTGTGCAATTAAAACTAAATATTTTTGCATAAATTTTTACTGTTATGGGAGGTATAATTGGGGAAATTGTATTTGTGGGGACTCTTCTGTGACCTGCCTGAGAGATATTTCTCGACCGCATGTGAAGCCAAGTCAGAGGCCCATGGGTGGCTTTAAAACTCTGACACCAGGTTAGTCACTAACCACACGAAAAGAAGAAAAAGAAGACTCTTTTGTGGACCCTTTCGCGGAATACAGGCTGTAACGTAATGTTTTGACACTTGTTGCATATTATGTAAAGCAACAAGTGGCTAAACGTAGTATTCCTTTAATAGTGTGAAGTCTCGAATGTCTAGAAGGATTTTATTACTTGACAATGATATATTTTTTTTTTTTCAGATATTCAGCTTAAAGATAGACTCAACAAGAATAAGTTGTAAAGACAAAACTGTAAATACAAACTTCGAAATGTCTTTACAAAGTTTACAAGTAAGTACACAAACAACCGTTCTGTTTCCGCATTTAGTCCTTTCGGTGGAGCACTGGGTGTGGGTACATAAACGTTATATATTTATTTACCCCGGCCCGACCTAAGCTCGCTGACGCACATTGGAACTTACGTCGGGCCGCGCCCCATTAGAATAATCTTCCTAAACCACTTGCGTAAAAGTATGAACCACCACATTATAGGAGAGCAGCGCCGCGCTGTTTGTATTTAAAAACGATCCGCTGTGGCTTGATGCGGGTGTAATGTGCGCTTATACGGCAATAAAATGAATTTTACTACATAAAAAAAAAGTAGATTTAAACATCAGTTTTCTATAATTCATGTATCATCCACCAGGTTAACTCCAGATTCAGTGCAGCATCAGTCCTTTACGACGAGACAGGCTCAGAGTTGAGCGGTCTACCGCAGGTGTACGTCGCGTTCCAGATGGAGCAGTTCCAGCTGGTGGCAGACAGCCAGCAGCTGGTGATGCTCAATAAACTCAAACTAGATGCTAAGGTATGATAAGCACGTCCTAGAGGGGGTAAAGTAATTTACAGCTGTATGGTGAAAACGGCACTCATATACAGCTTTCTGTTCGAAGCCATTTTGGACCATTTTCAATAATTCTAATGTTGTAAGATTATACTTTATCTGACCGCATCTTGTTGAAACCGCAACTGGCAAGGCCAAATTATTTCTTCCGTGATTGCCTTTGTGCAGATCGTATGAAAAAAAAGACGAAGTATTTGCATTTTATTTCGATGTATTATGTAAACGCCTCGTGTGCCACACCAGGCGGGTGCCTGTCGAGCGCGGGTCGGGACGGCATTACGGCGGGTTTCTCTATATTGTAATTCCTTGTATTATATGGATGTCAGAACACGAAACGTGTGCGCGGCTCCTGCTACCGACCCGCTCCGCTGCCGACCCGCGCACGCGTCTTGTGTGCTGACATCAATATAATACAAGGAATTAAGTACAATTTATACAAGCCCTCCGTACTGCCGACCCAACCCGAGCCCGACACACACCCGCCTTGTGTGTGTGTTGAGCGTTACGTAAATTTTGATACACTTTAGCATAATTTTAATAAATTATTGTTTTTCATCAGCATTTAATTTCATTTTGTTCCAGTTGGAGAAAGGAGTACTAAACTTGTACTTAATTATAAGCACATTGAATATTAGTTATAGTCACACCGAATCATTTAAATGGTACACATCCGTCAAAGAGAAAATAAGAAAAGCAAAGCCTTTGCCAATAATGGAACTCGAATCGCCCTGTAAGTATTACTTGTCAATTTATTTTCAACATTTTGTTAATTAACTTAAAATAAAGGAGGCAGGTCGGCAATTCGATATCTGTTTTTCCACAACTACAAATTGCCAACATAGTAAAAGACTTCAGAGCGGAAATTCCCGTAATTTTTAAGAACGTTCGCATTCGCAACTCATTCGCAATCTGTCAAAAATACAGTCAATTTACCAACATTTTTGACAAGTATTGCGACTTGAATTTGAACGTTTTTTAAGTACGAGAATTGGCCTTCAGATCTAATAGGTCATAGAAGGATAAATCATAATTTTTACTCTAAGCATCTATTCCAACCTCCTTTTTTTTTTCTTAGGGTGGGAAATTATCAAATAACTTCTCCCGCTCTGCGTGAAGTGGGAGGGCGTGTCAGACTTTTACTGACTAAAACCCACCCGTGTTCCTTTCGTTGCCTGTGTGCTGGGGCCGCGATATCCCTTTCGGACAAACTCGCAACCCTGGCAGGCATTGGTCCTTACGAACCCCGTCAGTTGGTGCTGACATCTCTTTGAGGCGCGCGTGGAACACATCGCGCCGTCGACCCGGGCCTGGTCCTAATCGGACAGCGAACTCCCCTTTGCTTACCGTCCGCAAGCCCGCGTCTACGGTGGCCGGAAGTCGGCTCGCGACTCCCGACGCCCGGGGATCTATTCCAACCCCCTAAGGCCCGGACACCACCAAAGCGGAGATGTGCGGAGATGTCCAAAGCGGGGACAAAAAGTGATATTTTTCAGCTAGGTTGTATCCACCGACGCTGTGCAGAGATGCGTACAGGCTAGATTGGCGCGGAGATGTGTGCTGATTTGAGCAGAGATGTGTGCTGATTTGAGCAGAGATGTGTGCTGTTAGAGCGGAGATGTGTGCTGGCTAGAGCGGAGATGTGTGCTGGCTAGAGCGGAACTGTTACGGCGCCGCTCACTACACGCCGCTCACATCTCTTCTCGTCTGCTCGTAAGCTGCGCGCCGTCGCCAGCTTGCGAGGCACAGCTCACATCTCCGCTTCGATCGCGCCATATATACAAATATAATACATCTTCGGTCAGTGGTATCCACTGAAGCTGAGTTGAGACGAGATGTGTGAATAATGAAATTCTATTAGTTATTTAAAACACATCTCCTCTCGTCTCGTGTCTGCTTTGGTGAAGTCCGGGCCTGAGGCTCTTTTGCCACTTTGATAATTATCATGTGAGACCTTTGTTTGGTTAATGTCATGGCTTCAAAAATTTTAAAGATCCGCCTAATCTCTCATTGGACTAGTATGAGACAAAGTTTTATGTCGCTTTTAGTGTGCCATAACTCATAAAACACCATTTCTTACAGCACCATCCCCTCCACTATGGTTATCCCGTATATTCTCAACATGCATAGTGCAAGGCTGCGCAGAACTACGCGCAGTAACAATACACGCGCGGCTGATGACTGAGAACGCGCTCGGCTTCGGATGCAGCGGGGTCAAAGTTAAGCTCGATCAGCTGTTGGAGACTAGAGGTTAGTGAGACGAAGCAAAAAGATTTTAGGATTGATTCGATTTTAGAGAGTTTAGTTGGGAAATGCTTTCGGCTGTGTGTTTATAGAGCTCTCAAATGGATGAACGGATTTCGGTGGATTTTTATTGAGCTTGAAATATCTTTCTGGCACAATAAAAAAACTAAAATCGACCGTTGTGATTTATTGACAAGAACCACTATATTTTGAGGCATCGCAAGACCAGTCGTTGTGGCGATATTTGAGGAATGCCTATGTCTAGCAGTTGACGTTTTTAGGTTGATATTAATACGTATCATACCGAATGACTTGACATTAAGTCAAGTCATTCAGTATGACACGTCTTGAGACGACTTGTGATTAATATAAATGAGTTTTCTGGGACCTGGAATTATTGTCAATCTTATTACTTTACCGCCCATCTATTTAATGGCTGTGACCTAGTTCACGTATATCTTCAATTACAGAAGAATGGTACCGTTGCGCAGTAGCTCGACAAGCAGTAGGGGGTCGTCAATGGGGGGCGGAGCTGTTGGTTGATGGAGGCTGGGCAGCGTGCGGGCCCGCGGCTCTAGGGCTCCGTGCGCCGCCGCCGAGGAGGAACCACGCGTGGGGTGAAGCACTGTTAGCAGTGGCGTTAGTCAAGTGGGCGTCACATGGGCCTACCGATTCAAAGGTATTGAATAGAGTAAATTTAGAATTATTTTAGTAATAAGACCCTATTTCCTGCTATTTTTGTTTCTACAGGAAAAAAATCTGTCTATATTGTTTTTAAAAGTTGTTGCAACTTTTCCAGACTATTTTTCTGAAAAGTACAAACTCTCATTATGTTTTCAAAAGTTGTTGCAACTTTTCCAGACTATTTTTCTGAAAAGTACAAACTCTCATTATAATTTTCTTTCCAAAAATTCGTCTATTCCTTATGCGCGAGCCATCATTGCGTTTCTGTGCGCGAGAGAGATAGAAACAACAAAAAGTGGACAAATCGCTTTGTCAAACCTCGTTTTAGTAATGGAACATTATTTTCGTTTTCCTTTCTACATAATTCTTCCTCTGAGCCAGATACTTAGCCAGCCTATAAAGCTATTAAAAAACTAGTTTATTTAGGAAACCATAATTCTATTTGTGTAGCTGTTGTGATAGATATTTATTTTGTATTATCACAGGTAGAAGCCATGGTAGACTGCCTCCGTCTAGAATGGAGTCCAACCATCGCTCAAACCATCATCTCCCTAACAGACTGCCTAAACCAGTACAAATCCTCATCTCCGCGCGTCCACCACGTAGAGGAGGTGCAGGAACCTCCACTAAACATATCAGTGAACGTAGCCTTGTCTCATATCAACCTGTTCCTGATTGTGAACGAGGATATGTGCCTGATGACCAGGGTAGATGCCGTGACCTTGGAGAAGAATCACACTAAATCTGGTGCGGTGATCTCTGGACTGAAGGTTGTGGATATAGTGCCTTATAAAGGTGAGTTTGTGTTGGAACACCACCCAATCTACTGCTCGCCAACGTTCGTGATAGGCGCGGTCATAAAATGTGTTTTTTTTTAATCCCTTTTTCATTATTTATCTTCTTACTCGCACGTTTTATGATCAAAAGGACCACGTTTTGGGGTTTAATATGATGTATTTTCGACGAACAAATGTTGGCAAATAAGGTTAGTCAGGCCCTCAACAGCAGACCATGATCGACAAATTTAATTGATAAATTGGTTTCCAGAATATTGTGTGCAAATTTGCAAATTTACTATAATGAAGAATCCTCCATCGATGAAGAATAGAACTACCTCAATGTTTCACCAGGTTGATACTTTAATTTAAAATTAAACATCATCAATAATTGTAGGTAACATCCACTGCCAGCGTTCAGACGAGATCCCAACAACATTCTTCCACGTTAAACTAGCAAGAATAGAGTACGTCCTATCCAAAGAGAAGTACTCCGCCCTCCTAGACTTTCAATTCATAGAGAATGTAGACCTGGAGTGGAGTGCGAACTTGCACCTTAAAGTTCTTACCTTCGTGAGGGCTGTGAAGGAGTTTCAGCAAGAGATGAGGGTGAGGAGAAATGTTGTGGTGAAGAAAAAAGGCAGTGCCTTGGATTGGAGGGTCGCTTTTAAAGGGGAGACGAATCTGGGGCTGATTCTGTCGAAGGAGAATAACATGCTGTTTGCTACGGGTGAGTTTTGTTTGTAAGTTCTTGTTCATGGATTTGCTTTAGAAAGTGGTACTTAGTTTTAGTGTAAGGATGTGTCCCGCAAAGCAAGCTTTTTAACATCATTCAACTACTTTTTTATTTCTTGTCAGTTTTTTGGCCTTATTTTCATAACAACTGTTTAAAACGCCTCAATAAAAATTTGTCTTTTGCCAGTTTGAAATTATATTGTCTTTCTAAGAACACAATGTTTTAGAATATATACAGCGGTAAGTTTATAGAAACCTAACCTTTTGTAAGATGGTTAAGTTAATAATAAGTTATTTTTTTAAATGCCTTCTGTGATTATGCAAACAGAATTTTAAAACCTAAATTAAAATCTTCAGCTTTATCAAAATTTATTTTAAACGATTCCATGCCGCTGGATGCTAGAAGCACAGAACCGGTGGCTGACCAACAGTATACGTCTTTCGGCAGAAACAATGAAACTATGTTATAACTAGTTTACTGATATCATCTGACTTAAATTCGACTTTATGTGTGTTATTTACTTTATATTGTTTATTTCTGTTAAAAGGACATCATAACGACATTTAGATATATTTTATTTTCTTGTATTTATTGTACTGTGTTCGATAAATTTCGACTCAATTTATGTTAATTTTGTTCACTAAGTCAACAGCAAATTAACATTTTGTTTTGCAGTGCCCTGGCAGGGTTCATGTACAAAAATCGGCAATAATAATGTATTGTAAAATGTGTAATTTTCATGAGAGCAAATAAATAAATAAATCTACACCTATGGTGTCCAAAGCACCAAAAGATCTATAATTTGACCTCTTTCCACTTTTTATAGATGATATGACAATAGCCTACGACCATGAAATAGGCCTCTCCATCGCGTGGAGCAAACTGAACATGATCCTCAACGGAGACGAGGTCATAATGGTGGAAGGGTACTGTCAGGAGCGCGTGGCTGATGACCATGAGGTCAGGGTTGAGAGGAAGGCTAATGAAGGGTTCGCTCTTACTTGGAATAAGGTTTGGTAAGTCTTTTGACTTTACTTAAGGGCGATGTTCTAAGGTGATGCGGTAACTTGACTAACTTCTTATGTTAGAATAATTCTGAAATGTCATGATTTCATGACAGTCATTAATAGGATTATATGAACTTAGAGAATCCTCTTGATGATTTTTATGATTATAATTCTATAAATAAATATTTGATACGGTCGCGAATCATATTTAGATCAACATTGTATCCTGATACTGACTTGCAAATTGCAAAAAAACGTAAGAACATTTGAATTTCGCGGGCTACCTTGACTCTTTCACCTTAAGTTTTGAGTGGTTTCAGTGTTATAAGATAAAGCTGAAGTTTAGTGTTCAGCACGATATTACCACAGACTGACCTCCATTACTCAAAAAATTGAGATGGTGTCAAGTTTGAATGTAACTACCAGATTTTTGATAGTCTAGGACAACTGTCATAGCAGTCGGCCTTGGAGTTACCCGTAAATGCACAGCACCCTCGACAGGTATCGTCCAGTGCTTGAAGGATTCATTTGATTATCAGTTTTTTGGTAAAATCTTTCCTCTCGCTTTCCTGCAAACAAAATTAAAATCTAAATCTAAAAATAATCTAAATAATCAAATCTGTGGGAGTGATTTCGTGAAAAATCAAAGTCAAATAATTTATTTCAATTAGGCACATAAAAGGCACGTTTGGACGCGGGAAGCGCGCGCTATTTGATTTGACCAATGAGCGCGCGCGGTGCTGGAGTTGACCGTCAGAAACGACCAAGAAGAGACCCCGCCCCTTTAATGTTGCTTATTACCTAATTGTTGCTACCAAGGTGAGATGTCAGATGTTACACATCATATGCGACTACTGTAAGGCTCGCTCTTTTTTGTTTGACAACAATCGCTAGAATGTCTAAAAATAAGTCTTTTAATTATGGTTCAATCCATCATCTACATCAGGTTTGTGAAATTAGACAAAATATCATAAATTGCAGACATTGTAAAATTCTTTATTCAGCAGTGTACATTTGGTCTACGATGGATATATTCAAGATATTATTATCTTTCCTAGGTCAGTTAGGGTAGACTCAATCCGAATGGTGTTTCCCTACAAGCATTGTTTCGCGGAGGCGGTGCAGGGTGACTTCGTATCTCTGTTCAAGTGGATCAAGCTGGTGCACGGCATCAAGAAGAAACCGTTCACTGCTGAGAGTCCCCTGCCTAGTGATCTGCATATAAAGGTAGTTTAAGTACCTGATAAATATTTACTTGTTAGAGTTTTTTTCAGGAAGTACGTAAGATAAAATAGAAATACCTATAAAGTCATTCCGTCTCATTACAAAACTAGTTTTAACTTTAGTCCATGCCTCGAAGCTTCGAAGTTTTGGGAGCCTGTTATTGTATTTTGAACTTTATTCCGACAAATGTAAAGTTCTTAATACAAAATTGATAACTTAGACTCGAGTTTAACGTCAGTTTTTGTAATAAGAACTTTAAGATAGTCGAATAAAGTTCGTATTAAAAAAACGGTTCGATAGTTTAAACCTTGATCAACCTTTTTTTTCTTTTGCTATCACATAGATTTTGACGAGGAATCGAAAAAGTCAACTACACGTCGATTTGTTAATGCGGTTTTATTTCGTTGCAGTAAGAGCGGTTTTTGTAATTCATTTCTTACCACAGACTTTTGGTTGATAATACTCGTAGGCTAATGAATTTTCATCATAATGCTAGTAATAAAATATATTTTATATGGTTTAGATTGAAGAGCTCCTAATAGAGTTGAGTGACGATCCGTTCGAGGTCAAACTACGCGACAACTACGAGCTTTTAGAGGACGAGTACAAAGAGAGTCAGAAACGACGCACCATGCTTGATGCTAAGGTATTTTAAGTTATTAAATATGTTTTTATACGACTGTTTTCATTGTTTGATAATATTACTTTAAACAGGGATGACGCCTGGGTCAATAAAAAAAATATATTTAGTCCGTCAGTCCGATAATAAAACAAATATTAGACACGGATTTTTTGCTTTATCATATTAATAAAAAAAATACTTAGATAAAACTCATTAAAGTTGGAGAGTGGGGGTCGCTACGTCACAAGTAAGTATACAATCTACATACTCGTGACGTCATGGGACATTTTTACTTAATGTATTGCCGTAATCTGTTGATAACTTAAAAAAAGAAAATATACACTTGCAATATTTTTTTATAATCTTCATGACGGACAAAAAAAAATATTGTCGTCCTATTATGTCGTAAGTAGAAATAAACAGGAAATCTAATATCACTAAACCTTATCACACTGACACTTTAGGAGTATCCTAAATAAAAAAATACAAACAAATGTAAAACAACTTATTTTCAGTTCTTACAAATAATATTGTGGTTTATGTTCCGGCCTTTCATAGTTTAGAATTTATCTAGTTTGATGTTATATGTACTAATGGACATTAAGCTCGTATTTGCATCTTGTATGAGCGAAAGAAAATCTTTGTAATAGCTATACTCGGGCTATTAAAAGTTGAGAATGTAACAATCATGTTTTATTTCACTGCACTGATCTTCTGATAACAATGACATTGGATTAGTGTCAGTTTGAGACCCTCGTATTGTTGACGATCATTTTAGTTGTGATAGTTTAAAGAATTTGTGAAATTATTGTGTGGTCTAGATGGGTGGAACTCGGATTACTGGTTAAAATTATGTTCAGGGCGGTAAGCTTTGTCAACGTAATACTAATAAGGGCAAATAGGATTAGATCAAACTATATATTAAAAAAATTGTCAGTAACCAGTTTCATTAAGTTAGCTAGTCATCCTGTTTGCCTATGAATAACATAAAATATATGGCAAAGCAGTACTCATTGCTGGCAAGATTTTCGTATTTGTTATTCACCTCATTACTTGAGAAGTAGTTCTAAGGTCACTTAAACTCTCCCCGTCCAGAGGTACTAGTTACCTTATGATTTACCAAAAAACGAACTACACAGGTCCAAGAACTCTGCAAGCCCCACCTCTTCTTACCAGCCGGTAAAGTTGAAGAGCTCTACGCAGCATTACGTCAAAAAGACGCACAAATCTACGTACAGCGATGTCGTGCCGCGCCGCCGCCGCGCA
The DNA here is from genome assembly GCA_947364205.1 of Agrochola lota. Classification (NCBI taxonomy): domain Eukaryota; kingdom Metazoa; phylum Arthropoda; class Insecta; order Lepidoptera; family Noctuidae; genus Agrochola; species Agrochola lota. Next base: position 2,487,814 of record OX376228.1, on the reverse strand, counting down.
CGCGCCTCGTCGCGTGTTGTCTCACCAGGTTTACATTGATAGCGCTTGCTGATACGACCATACATGGTACGCAGAATGCGCAAGCGAAATTGAGGGATATGGATTATGATAGGTAAGACATTCAAGTGTTGTATGAGCTTTAACGTACTTCGCACTTAGTTAAGTTTTGGGTTAAACATGTGGCTCAAGAGTCGCGAACCGAGACAACAAATACACATTTTCAGATAACAGATTCTGCTATAGTCCGTGCGCGACTGCTAGTCACCGCCTGAGTTAAGTGAGCGGTGTCTGCCAATTTTTTCAATGGCGCCCTCCCCCGTCTCACTGCTCACATACCTCAGGCGGTGACTACCAGTCGCGCGCGGACTATAACGGTCCTTGTGCATTCACGTCAATTACAGTTTGTAAGTTCTGGAATGGTGAATGGTTCTTGGGCGATATTCGGTTTCGGATTAGATGCACAGATAATGATAAAGGTCGGTTAGCCGTTTAATTCAGTTCTAGTGTACGACTTTGTCGAACAGTAACTGTATTTTATCTGATAATTAACGAAAAACGAATGACTATATTTTTACATCCACATTTTTTGTAACATTGTTTTTCTCCAACAGTCCATGGCCGGAAGACGGCATCGAGTTCACAACACTTTGGTGTCGCAGCATCAACATGAGCTGTGCTCAGTGGCAGCTGTTGCTGAGGGATTTCCCACAGCCACTGCTTAGCATGAGCGAGCTGAGGATGTGGGGAACCTTGCTGGCTGCAGAGGAACAAGCCCCGCCACGAGGTAACCTTTTATAACATGACATAACGTGAGCTGTGCTCAGTGGCAGCTGTTGCTGAGGTACTTCCCACAGCCGCTGCTCAGCATGAGCGAGCTAAGGACGTGGGGAACCCTGCTGGCTGCCGAGGAACAAGCCCCGCCACGAGGTTTGATAAAATTTTGCCTTGTATATTCGACCTCATAATTGCTTTGCCACAATAAAAATTTATATCACTTGCATGTCAAAAAACGAAAAGGTTGTACCATTTTTTATAGTTTCAGCTGCAATGGCTTGTTATGAAAAGCAACAAAACGCTGCCTAGTTATAATTTTTATCAGTCATTAATAATAATTATATTGCTGATAGAGCTGTGAGTTTGCGTCAAACATGTTACAAAAAATATAGATATGGCAAGTAACTATAATGTAGAATTGTACCAATTATATTGTGGTCACAGGAACAAATATGAAAAGCAACTTAGATTTTATATGTATTTAATTATACCTAATTGTATAAAAAAGTATCACATTAAATATATAATGAAAAACAGACATTTAAATAACAGAAACAGTTGATAAAGATTATTTGGAACAGCTTCAGTAATGATGGTGATGAGGCACGATGTGGTGGGTGCTGTGCTTCACGGTAGCGTGGAACCTGGAAAAGAAATAGAACATTATTACTGCTGCAGTACAGTTTTAAAGTAGCAGATTTTTTTATGGACATACCGTTCAAAATATTTCCTAAATCCTACTAATTCCGGCTTGAGGCTAAATTATCCTTTCTACTAAAGCGACGCCTAGCAGAGCGGAAGGAAAACATGCAGGTATGGACCAATAACAGACGAGACGAGAGACGCCATCTAGATTTTATCCAATGGTCTGGTATCGGAGATTGGTCGATTCCTACACATCTCCACTTGAGTGGAAACGCTTCATAATTGTCTCTCTTAACTGATAGGATAAGAGAGTTTAGCTCCACCCTTAAAAGACAATTTCCAATAATTGGCAAGTTCTTTGTGGAACCAAGACGCTTTTCGTAGCATAAGGTTTTAGTTTTTACTCACCCGGTGTGGTCGTCGCCGTGGTAGTCAACGTGTCTGAAGCCGCCATCAGGCTCCTGCAGCGAGTAGTGCCCCTTCACAACGTCGCCGTCGCGGTGCTCGTGCTGCGACTTGTGGTCGCCCGTGTGAGCGTCCTTTACTTCGTAACCGAACTCGTATTTGGGGTACGTCTGGAAGTTTAGGGAAAAGTGAGTTACCCAATACCAGGGAATTTATGTAAATCCCGTTTTTCGTCATCTTAACTTTGGTAATCTGAATAACCATGTTAGTTGTTATTACTGTTAACAGGGGCTACAGCTAGATAAGAAAAGAATTTCAAAATAGATAAGAGACTAAAACCATAATTATTTATTTTTTATACACCATTAAGGAGTGGTGGAGTTCCTTGTGAATGATACTGATCTAGTTTGGGAAAGTAATAATCACTCACATTAAGAGCGTTTATTCTGAAAGTGGTCAACGTCGTAAATGCCAAATAGTTCACTGTTTTTTTTTATATTTGGTAATATTATGAATGTATGTAAATAAGATATGTGACGAACTAGCGACCTAGAATATTAATAATTAATTGCGATTATAACACTGAATTTGATGTTGTAACCGTTTTAGGTGTAAAAAGGCATTTGGAAAGTTTTTAAATACTTTTTTTTACATCTAAAACTAAATATTCGGCGTTACGATATTAATTTTTGCATTTCATAATCAATATTTTAATTCACTAGTTAGCCACATTTCTCAATTCCAAACAGTAATATTGCCAAATTAATCAAAACAGTTAAATTTTTGACAGCTATTTGCGACGTTGCCGACTTTTAGGATAAGCGCTCTCAAGTGGCAGACCACCGTTCCCTTTTGATAGAATGGGTATATTTAAACAGTTTCTTAGTAAATCTGGTTTAACTCACATAGTAGTCATGATGGCCGTGTCCATGATGAACAGGCTCGTGGTGGCCGTCGTGACGGTGGATGTACTGCGAGGAGTGGCCATGAGCAGAGACCACGACAACTGCTACTGATAGCACACACACAACCTGAAAGTAAAGATATTTGTAAGGTGATGTGCAAAGAGTTAGGGAGAACCATATTTTTGCCTTGAAAAAAGGGTTGTCTGAATTTTTGGGTGTTGGATTCATTACACTGATACAATACTTTACGAGTTATAGAACTGTATACTACTAGATAGCACGGTTATTTTGGTCTTGTGCTTGATATAATAACTCAAGAGAGCTGTTATGACATCTTTTTGCAGCAATGGAGTATTTTGTGCAAAATTCTAGTACCAAGACCTATTTTGTTGAGTATTTAAATACAAAGGAATAAATGCAACCAAAAATATGACAATTAAAGAAGGGCTCAGTATTTTTATCACAAATGAATACAATTTTATACCTTGATAAACATATTGGATATTTGTAGTTTTTAACTGTTGCTAGTCACAAACTGATACATACCACCTAATTCTCAAGTCTTATATACAGTTTTAAAAATGCAGCCAAGGTAGTATTGATTTCACTAGAAATTATATCGAGCGTTAAATTATGCACGATATGTTACGCATTGTCCATTATTTCGTAAAAACTTATCGCGTGCCGTAAGTCAAGGTTAAACGTAATTGTATTTATTATTATTACTTTATACGCCGTTTAAATTGTATGGTTTTAAAAAGTAGATTAATTGTTGTTATTGTTATTGGATGCTTATAATATTCAGGGCTAATAGAAATCTGTTTTACCTAGGTTTTACTGTAATACCTGCATTCCTGTAACTGATCATTTTCAGTTTCACGAATGCCTCGAATTTATTCTAGTTCGGTTGCCATTTATTATTAGCCGGTTATCCCACAAAACGAAAAAAGCCATTAATAGAGAATGATCTAATTGATTACTACTGGTATTCTGGCAATTTTAGACTAGAATGTAGTAGAGATCTCGATATTTCCTATTACCTATGCTACTGCAATTTCGCCGAAAACTACACACCAACATATATATCGCTGCCAATGCGGTGAAGGTGTCAGCTGCCTCGGAAACCATGGCCTATCCTGCAGTAAGAGCGCAGGCCGGATAGCACGGCACGCCACTATCAATGACATCATCCGTCGTGCTCTGGTCACCGCCGAAGTGCCAGCTGTTTTAGAACCCAACGGCTTGGCGTCGACACCCTTGCGTCATCCCGTTCTTCCTAGCGCGGTAAGCTGTGCTGGGGCGGCTGCTGCAGGTGCGAAAAACCTCAAATGGCGCTAATACTCCAATCTTATTGGGACTTATATGTTTGAGCCGTTTGCATACTTCGTTTTTTGAGACATCGCCAAGCGGTTGGCCGAGGGCTGGTTAATTTTTTTTCCAAAGAATTTGCATTTCCATACAACGTGGCAATGCTGCCAGCTTCAAGAACTTTTTGATGGCCTTCCTTTTTTATATACTTGTTAATATTATTATTTTAAGACTGTTAGTTTTTTGAATTGTGATATTATTATTATACAAGAGTATTATTTTTATTTGTCAAAATAGAAAAAAAAATACAATCTGCTGTGTTAAAAAACCGAATAACACTTTTTCAGACCTGAAAATAAACCCTGAACCTACCCTCTTCAATCCGTAACATTTCTTCCTCAGCCGTCCGCACAGTAACCATAGATCAAGGCGCGCCGTGGGGTGAGCAGGAATTGGAGCGCAGTATGATGCCTCTCAAGTGGTACTACGACCTGTGCTGCGAGATGTCGGAGTACAGCTACGCGTTCGGACCTTGCTGGGAGCCTGTCATAGCTCATTGTAATCTGGGTTAGTATTTTAATTCTTGATTAATCTTACCTTGTCTTGATTATTATTAGTTGTCTGGCATTTTTGCTGAACTAGGCCTATTTGGCGCAGCCGCCAGGTACACTTTCCTGCTAGGATCTTAGAACGCACTTTACACTTTTTATTTATTGTCTTTCTTTTTTAATTTGGTTTTTATTTGTAGTACAATATGTTGTGTCTTTTTAGTCTGTGCTAAATAAATGTATTTTCTTTCTTTCTTTTTCTTTATCTAGCAACTGGGTTGTGGAGGTCAGATAGGCAATCGCTCCATGTAAAATACTGTTATTCAGTTGCATCCGGTTTGACTGGAAGCTGACCACAACAAAGTTAAGAAAAGGATAAGCATGATGATGAAGATCTCTTTAGAAAACTCTATTCAGAAGGTGGATAGTTGAGAATTTTCGAGGAGAGAGAACTGAGTGAAACATAAGCCTAGGTTGTAGTCCACTGCTGCATATAGGCTTCTACCCTAAAGCCTTTTGCTTTAAGAGCGTCCCAAAATAATAATTGTTATTCCAACTAGAAGCTAGTACATCTAGACTTTACCGTTACATGAGTAGCGGTAAAGTCTAGATGTCTATTTTCAAATTAATATGTTTTTTTAATTCTTAGATATTTTCATTCGTAGAATATATTATCAATTCTTTATTGCATTCCATAATGTTGGTAGGCTTAAATTTAATGGAACAACTATGGACCCTGTCGGGTACAGCATAGTAGGAGAGAGGAGGAAGAACGCTTATTTGCGAGCTTTAAGTTTTGATACGGAGAACATAAACAACAATGAAGATTATTTTTACCCCACTCCAGGGATTTTTTTTAAATTACAAAGTTTTCGAAATTACACTACAGTTTTTTTTCCTTTATTTTTATTATAGCATTCGACCAAGTTTCCCGCCCATCTCTGGACCCGTCAGTGCCCCTGTCTTTCTGGGACAAAGTGCGGCTCCTGATGCACGGTCGACTAACAGTGAACTGTGCCAAGTTCACATGTCTACTGCACGTGTCGCTCGACCCTTATAACACTACGGAGGAGATGGAGGTCACGTGGACTGATCTAGTACTGGATTGGACTAATGGTAAGAGTTTTAAGTGTAATTTGAATTTGAAGTAACTTCCCTATGTCATTTTATCAGAAATCAGGAATAATTTTGGTTATTCTTTAGTTGAGACTGCATTAAGGGATCTCACGCATTAGCCGGCCACGACTCCGGCAAGTCGTGGCCGTCTAGTGGTATTGTATGGTCTGCGGCTAGTTGGCCGGTGCGGCCAAGTGTGCGATTCATATCGGTTTCTATAGATTACCTGGTCGCTGCGACCACTGGTCGTAGTCGTGGTCGCCTAGTGCGCGATATTCCTCAATGATGTTGTCATGAGGTTAACTGTCCCATGATTTGATTTTTGTTGCATTTAACACAGATACCCCAATGGTCTTGGACATATTCACAATGAGTTACGTAAAAAAACCTTGAAAATTTTAAGAAAACTTGATCGACTAAGTTTAGTAGGACAAAGGAAGAGTGGTCTATCGCTGACCTTATTCGACGTACTATCTTCTTACCACTGTTGCGCTAGGTTGGATTTCGTTGGTGTCGACATAATGATATCGATAGCTAACAGCAGCATTCCGTAGCATGTCTGTATTCCATTTCCTAGACATATTCTATTCTCAGGGCCGGATTTAAAGGTGTGGAGATCCTGGGGCAACCAAGAAGTGGAAGCACCGATGTTGAATTTGGACCAGACCAAAAAAGAATAGTTTTCAATCATTGTATAAAAATATACAAAAGAAAAAAAGATAAATGTTAGGTGAATGGAACTTTGCGAGCTTTTTTCGTCGAAAAATCATTGATAATTTCGGTGAAATCCAGTTCTCGGAGTAACTCTCTTTCAATACTAAGTAGGGATAACTTTCATAGGCGGTTCTGTTTCATTGAAGTCCGAAGCCTATTTTTTATAATTTCATCTTCGAAAATAAGCATTCTCCGGTGCAGTTCGACGCCATCAACACCAAGTACAGTCTACAACGTAATTTCAACATTTGGAAATGTAGCTCTGAATTTTCTAATAGGAGATTATTTGCGAATAGGAGATTTCCTTATATTGATCTTTTTGATAATCGTTTTTATACAAAACGGTAAATTTAGCGTATTGGACCAATTCAACGTTTTTTAATTAAAAAAATCAAATTGTGGGGGCCCCTATTTTGTGGAGGCCCTGGGCCATGGCCCCTGTTGCTGTTGTCTATTCTATTCGGTCTTAAATCTTACTGCAGTTATTTTATAACACCATCAGTATTTACATTCTATTTCTTTAGGAAGACTTGGCTTCCTGGGCACGTTGGACGTATACGTGCGAACTGCGAGTAAATACGACGATTGTCGCGTACTCCGAGTGCCAGCGTTACGTCTGTCTGTCAAGTTGGGTTGGCAATGTGTGGCCGACCCGCGTGATCATCATTCTGTGGCCCCTTGTGCTCCAACGAGGCTGCCTGAGTATTCTAGTAATCAGGTAAGCAAAAGCAATAACTCTGCAGCTGTTATTATAACTGCTATTTGTACTTTGTTGAACATAGAAACAGTCTAGAAAATCAAAGAAAGTCTTATAGAGGTATGAGGAACAGGCTGTAAAGTTCACTCATCCTCCATAGAAAAGGGAGGATTGTCCGACCAGACGGGTGTCGTGTCTGATGGCACCGGTCCAGCGATTGATGTCGGGAAGTTATATACATGCTGATCGTGCGGCTGACACTGCTTGCGCTATGCAGGGTTTAGCGCCACAGTCTTATGAGAATTATATGTTTTATGTGGTGCATTTCACAGAACATAACGGATTTTTTCGCTTGCAGGAACACGATTCATACAGAGCATTCCGTTCTCAAGGACTAGATCTACACCTAAGTATGGAGACGAAGCCTGTCGATAAAGAGGGAAATGGCCCCGTATTACTTTTGTATGGAAGTACACTCAGGTAACATATAAAAAAATCTCATATTTTTGTTTGATTCTGTTTGCTCTGGTACTTTCAATCTGAGTATTAGCACAGATGGTTCACTCCGCAAAATCATTTAAATGAAAAGCGACTGTTGCTATGACACAATAAAGTGCAATACAGGTCGCACAGCGCTGATTACCTACAGTTATATTTACTTAGAAGTTGACTCGTTACGCTCACTGAATTGGCCCGACAAGACGAGCCCACCGCGTACTTCTAGCTTCATAACTAAAATACGGAGTGCGCTTCTGTATTATAATGTGATATTAGTATGACTACGGATTTTGAAAGGCACACAGAAACTCACGTGACCTGCTCTAAAATAATCTGCCTGACTGGTTAACAACATCCGATCCTTTCAGAAACGGGTGATAAAGTTATCTTTTATTTATTGTACTTTTGTATCCCTTTTTAGGTGGTTCGAGAGTCTAAAACTAATACTATCAGGTATAACTCGACCTACTCGTCGCGGACGTATCTTCAAGAACGTGCGCCCGCGCAAGCCGCAACTGTCACGTCACTACCGAAACGTTAGCGTGTCTGTCACGCTACATAATTTACAGGTAATTTTCTTTTGATAACTATGATTTCATTGACTTGATTTAAAATATTGAAACCCGTTTAAAAAAAAAATATAGTCCGAAGTAATGTCATTGAAAGATCACAAACTTATGTATTTTTATTTCAGAATCAGAAATACTCCTTTTTTATATAAATTAAAAAAGGCTTCAGAAGGAACATGTTAGCGGTTTAGGACTCACTATTTCCGGGCATTAAAGTATTCCAGAAGAACCTTGCCATTTTCAAACCATCCTTATCATTCCAGGTATTCTACTGGTCATCATCATCTCTCCAACGTGGCATCGAGATGCTCGGAGTCCGGGTAACCTGTGGTTCCAAACACCGCCTCTCCCTGGTGGCCACCAATGATGGACTGATTCGAAGACCCCGGGCCAACTGGACCACGGTCTATATGAACTGCGACCTGAACGATGCTGAGATTTGGTTAAAGACTCTGGCTGCTGATGAGAGGGATGGTGAAGAGGTGGGTGGTTAGGGCAAATGTTGGGGACGAATGCTGGTGATTGGATGTTGGTTAAAATGTCAAGTCACGTCGCAATATAATTTACCACAGTTTTTGAAAGCCTGTTCAGTGAAACTAATGTCAAATATTATATTTTCATACATTTTTGTGAATTTGACAACGATACTAACTGCATCTTTCTGATTGACTCCTTGACAATTCAAAAGTGCCTGTAATTGGTTTAATTGAAATAAATGCTTTGAGTTGAGTTTGATATAGATCAAGTCGTAACAGCTTGTTGGTAGTTGGAAATGTTACAAAATTGCTAAGCATTTCAGCATTTAATGTTTAAAATATTCAAAGAAGTTTTTTTTATCATGTTATATTATTCCCACAAATCTTTTATATTTTCTGTTATTTCAGTATTCAGCCCTAAACCCTCGCGTCATGGAGAAATGCTACTGTCTATCAGTCCGCCGCGTGTCCTACGGCCGTGAGGCGGGAGTAAGCGTAGTCGCACCGCCTACGCACAGATTGGCTGTACACGACCTAAGGGGTGCCTGGACTAAGCTTAACAGAGATTTAGCATTCGCGCTTATTGATACTTATATTAAGACACAGGTAAGTTAATACTTCACAAGACATCTACTTAATAAAAATCTTAAATTCATGCATCCTCTGCCAAAACACTTCTGGGAAACCAGGCGTGATGTTATTTGATGTTATGTAAATTCATTAATTAATTCACGGACAGACAACGCACGGTCTAGAGCGCAGGGCCTAGATCAATGAAAATAGGCACGATGGCTGGGTAAAAAAAAAAAAAAACTAATTAGTCCGCCAGTCAGATGATAAAAACATATTAGACACGTATTTTTTGCTTTATCATATTGATAAAAAATTACTTAGATAAAACGCATTTTAAGTTGGGGAGTGGGGGTCGCTACGTCACTAGTACGTATGAAATCTACATACTCGTGACGTCATGGCACATTTTACCTTAATTTATCGCCGTAATCTTTAGATTACGTAACAAAAGAAAAAAAACGTGCCCAATATTTTTTTAAATCTCAAAGACAGACTAAAAAACCTTTTGTCATCGTCCCTATTTTCACAAGGGTTCCTTAAACGGGGTGGATTATTGAGACACGACGAGTAAGGACAGGTACCTTCACCTTTATCGCTACAAGAAAACGGTTTTAGGCGTCCGTAACTTTTTGAGGCATGTAGATCTGCATTCACAGATAAAAAAAAAAAAAAACTGTCGGCAAGAAAATGGGCAGTTTTCACAAGAAACTCTTTTTGATGCCAATCGATTCTGTTTCTTATAAGGATCAAAAAACTCTATAAGACCAACTGAGGTTTGAGTACTAGAAAAGTAAGAAATAGGGATGATGCCTGGGTAAAAAAAATGAAATTCTAATTAGTCAGTCAGTCAGATAATTAAAAAATATTAGACACGTATTTTTTGCTTTATCATATTGATAAAAAACTACTTAGATAAAACGCATTTTAAGTTGGGGAGTGGGGGTCGATACGTCACTAGTACGTATAAAATCTACATACTCGTGACGTCATGGCACATTTTACCTCAATGTATCGCCGTAATCTTTAGATTACGTAAAAAAAGAAAAATACGTGTATAATATTTTTTTTATAATATCAAAAAAAAATTTTTAGTCATCATCCCTATTGCAACAAACATTTGCAAAACCTTACATTAGTTACATTTCGTAGGAAATGAGACTCCAACCAATTTTTTTTTACGATGGATAGACTAGCCGAAAATAAACAAGGTAGCTGCCCTTACTGCCCCATCTCATAAATCATCCTGTATAGCGAAACTGAGCACTAAGAAAGGATTTTTGAAGATTCATCCCCTAAAGGGGTATTTTAATAGGAGATGAAAGATTGTATGGAACTTCGTGATTTTTGCCGATGGGACACTCAATCGGGCGCACAACTGTTATTAGTACATAATCTTTCTGTAGTTCTGTTTTACTTGACATTATTCATGGATTGGATGATTGATTGTATTTTTGATCTTTGCGTGGAGATGTCTAGTTTTTACTGAGTAGTAAAATTTTGACAATGATTTTTTGATCTCCAGCAATTGAAGAAGAATCTATCAACGAAGGCTTTGAAAGAAGAAGAGCAACCGAACACGTCTCCGAAGCACCAGCGCGAGGCTGACGTCATCTCACCACCTCCTCCGGTCACTACACAGGTAAGCTCTAACTGAACAGACGGCTGTGCTGCTGGGGAGTTTGTTGCGCCACTTCTTCTTCCCAGCTAATGCACTAGGAAGTGGTGAAGGGTGGGCGTTTTGGGGGACTGTCTTCTAATTATTTCTTCTCATTGTTTTTTATTGTTATAAGCTTTTTGTTAACTTGCATCGAGTGAGAGCAGTGATGGTCCAGTGGTAACGGCCTCGACTTACGAGTTCTAAGTCGTGGGTTCGAACCCAGGCAGGTGCTTTCATTAGTATATATAATTTCATCACCACTGCTCTCAAAACGGTGAAGGAACAAGTGAGGAAACCGGCATGTCCTAGAACCAAAAATTCTAAGACATGTGACACCTACCAACCCGCACTGGGCCCGCGTGTAGGGTTGCCAGGTGTCCGGCTTTTTACAATCGTGTCAGGCTAATAAATATAGTCAAGTCCGGCCTGTTCGGCTTTTGTTAGGCTTTTGGTCAACCCCGCACCGCCAAAAGATGCCTGATTATTGAATAAAAGTAGGTATAATATTTCTTCTTCTTTTAAAAACCAGTGTGTCAGGTTTTCAGGGCAAAATGTCTGGCTAAATATGAATCTGTGTCCGGCTTTCCTATTTTTGGGTCTGGCAATCCTACCCGCGTGGGAGATTACGGCGCGAGATGAGACCTGTGTCCCAGCAGTCGGAATATTAAATGCTGATTATACTGTTCGTATGTTTTTCCAGTTTATAGGTGTCCATCCATAAATTACGTCACACGTTAGGTGGAGGGAGGTTCTGTGCACGCCTAGATATTCAGCCCGACTGAAATGGAATGAAATTGTTTATTCTGTAAATAGGATATTGGAATCACTTTTACACGCCTTGGACAAATCGCAGAAAATACCAAGAGCATCTTACGACTCCTCCTAGGCCTCGAATATGCTCTTCAGGAATCCCACGCTCGCGTGTGTAGTTTAACGACCCTTTGTAAAACTAAGCTTAACTATACTTTAGACGTATTCAATTATGTGCATTGAAATGTCCTAAAATTTGTTTCAAAATGAATTTTACAAAGATTTTCCTCAATGTAGGGAATATCGAAATAGGCCGAAAATTCGTAGGATCAGTTTTGCTGCCAGATTTGAACATCAAATCACTTTGCTAAGTTTCATAAGATCAGGAGTACGGAGCCCTCTCGGTTGAGTACCATGTGAGCGTGTGTCGTCAGGTGAGCGGCGGCTCGGCGGGCTGCGGCGGCGGCATGCTGGCGGCGCTGGTGGCGGAGGCGGGCGGCTCGGCGCCCGTCGTGTTCAGCGACGAGCTCAGCGGCGCCGAGGACGCGCCGCCGCCGCACACGCCGCACTGCAAGCACGTGCTGGACGACGACAACGCGCACACTGCTTGTCTCAGTGAGTGGACAATTTACTACGCTCTAACACTGAGCGCACTGCCATTTTATCGTGAAAACTATTTCCCTCTCTGACTTTCACCGTATAAGTTTAGCAAATTCTTCTTCTAAATCAATTGAAACTACCAAAAGTCGATATACTCCATATGACCGTCCAAATCCCAGCAAAACGCTAGCACTTGTAAGTAATATGATCAAGAAACATAAAGCATTGATAATAATTATGTCTAACAAAGTGAGATGCCATAAAAAAAAAATTACCGTTCCACCACTGGGCAAAGACCTCCCCTAAGTTCTTCCAGGAACTCTTTTCCTTTTAAAGTAAATAAATAATATATATAGAATTTCTATTAAGTACACATTACTTTTTAAAGTTATTATACTTCAAAATGTAATTCACTATTTATTTCTTCTTTTCACAGTCGAACTAGTAAACTCGCAAGTAGTCCTAAAAGGCTGCGAGACCCGTGGCTACGTCATACTATGCGCGGCGCGGGCGGAAGTTAGACAGCGCGTGCGCAGACAACCTGCCGCGGCCGCGTGGAGCGGTGCCCTGTCTGCCATGCAGTACTATGCTACTGTTAGTGCGGCTGATAGAGATCAACTACTAGGTTAGTACCGTCAGAAGTAGGTAGGAGGAGGAAGGTAGGATACACAGATAAGATGGATGTTTTTATTTATTCATTAAATGAAATAATTCATTTAATAAGTCAATTTGCCGTGTTATAGAACAACAACATTTCATACAACTGTCAAAGAATGTAAGTTGTGATTTGAATATACCTATAGACAATTTAAATTGGTAGTACATTTTCGAAACAATTGATTTCCTTGAAAGAAAGAAATAAAAAGTATTTATTGGGTCTCGCACAGGAGATCACAAAATATACTAAACACACAATAAGGAAACATAAAAAAAGAAAATAAAGTAAAATGAAAGTTCATCTCAGCATGGTGCTGCGACATTAAAAAACTTGAATATACATAATTTAAGATGAAACTATCGAAGTGCGTTAGAAAATGAGATGGCTTTTTCACAAGAAGTGAATTAAAATCGTACGGTCAGTAATATCATTTGAACTACAAAAGCCACCTTTAATACTTCGAAATAAAGGCGCTGTCAATATGTTACCATGGATGTATTTATTAATTAGCTGCGCCCAGCGTTTTCACTCCCATAAGTATCGGTCTCGTGGCGATATCGGGATAAAAAGTATCCTATGTCCTAACCTAGTCATGGTCTACCCATGTGCCAAATTTCATCCAAATCCCTTCAGCCGTTTAAGCGTCTTTGTGTTTAATAAAACCCAACTATCTGTTAATCTCAATTTTTTTTAATGTTGATACTAACAATAAACATCTGAAGGGGCTCGTGGCTAAGTAATAATAGCCGCAAGGGTCGATCGATCAGGTTATGCTACGCTTGCCGCGGTTGGTCTGTGGATGGGTGACCATCTTTACATAAGAAGACCCCTCCGTGCCTCGGAAAGCACGTTAAACCGTTGGTCCCGGCTGTCATTCGTGGATCTTTGACAGTCGTTACGGGTAGTCAGAAAGCCCGAAAGTCTGATAACCAGTCTTACCAAGGGATATCGTATTATCCAGTAACTGGGCTCTGGAGGTCAGATAGGCAGTCATTCCATGTAAAATACTGGAATTCAGCTGCATCCGGTTAGACTGGAAGACGACCCCAACATAGTTGGGAAAACGCTAGGCATTTAACTAACAATAAACATGTAAATTTTCCAGAGAACATCCAATGGGTATCAGTGGAAGAGATAGAAGAACGGTGGCAGAGCACGGAGATCAGCACTTTGCCGGACGTGCCGCGCCTCGTGGGCAGCGGCCACTCGGCCGGCGGCGTCATCGGCCGCACCGTCGGGCCCAGCGCCGACACGGGACTGGCACAGGTCATTGTATGGACACATCTACATTCATTCAGCACATATTCACATTTTTAGTTGCTAGCTAATCTATACATGTTATAAAACACAGTCGCTATTCGCGTTTGTCTGTATGTCCGCGTTATTCTTCTTAACCACGCAATAGATTTTGATGACGTTTTCACCCGCGTTTTGAGAGTTTATACTGGAAGGTTTATGTGTATACTTTTAATATTAAAGTTACGTTTACCTAATAAATCTCGATGTTTTGTCAAGTCGTAAAAACCGTGCGAAGCAGGAGCCGGTCGCTAGTAAAGTATTATAATGCGACTTGGTGGGTGAAAATTTATTTCAAACTTAGCTGAATATAAGCACTATTGAACGTCAAAACTTCTATAAAACTGTTCCCAAGCCCACCTCGCAAGATAAGGTTCGTTTTTACTAACCCGAGCGAGGCACATAATGCTAAAGACTTGACATGTTTCTCTTCTTATAAACGGCGATTGAATAAATTAATATTATATTTTATTAAGTGCAGTGGTAGGCTCAGTGATAACGGCCGTAACTTACGAGTTGTAGCTTGTAAATTCGAACCCTGACAGGCATATTACTTTGTGTAAATTTCATCACCACTGCTTTCAAACAGTGAAGGAAAACATCGTGAAGAAGTCGGTATGTCCTAGAACCAAATATTCAAGATGTATCATCTACCAATCCGCAATGGGCTCGTATGGTGGAATACAGCCCACTCCCTCTTACCGAGAGGAGGCCTGGGTCCCAGCAGTGGGAAAATTATAGCCTGATTATGCGTATGATACTCTATTAATTGATACTTAAAGCCAAATATCTAGTATTGTCCATTGACAGCTGGTTTTATGAAACTTTTAGTCTAAAATACCAATTATTTTCGTCAACAGCTCCAACGTATAGTATCCCGCTGCGCCTGCGAGTTCTACTATGTATCTCACGAGGAAGCCGAGCCGATCACCGGACAGGGCACGGGCTGGGCCCAACAACAGCCCTACGACTCCTTCACCCTCATGCACCACGACCTGAACGTGTGCACCAACTCGCTACAGGTATAATATACATGAGGTTTAAACGCCGACACATTATAGTGACAAAATAAATGGTTTCCACATTCCTATACTGGCGACATCAATACAAACATGTTTGTGTTGCAGAATCTTAAAAGAATCGATTTTATACAACTTTTCTCAGCACTAGAAATGCTGAAAAAAGTGCCCTGAAATAAGAAAATTGATATAACGAAAAAAAAAAATATTTGTCTCGGGTATGCCTGATTGATTAGTAACGGATCTCAACTGGGGCCTTTATTTGTTAGGTCCGATGTTGTACGCAAAATGCACGTGAGTAAATCGTAACGTAAACGGCATCCTTTTATAAACCTGGAACTGTGTGTGGCATCTGTTGAACGCCGCACTAAATTATATTGGTCAAGATACAAATGAAGTACCTAACTATTGTTATTTCTCTTGTCGCCAGTACGCAATGCTGTTAGATGTAGTCAACAACGTGGTTCTTCACGTGGAGCCAGAACGGCGTCGTACTTTAGAAAGACGAGCACGTATGCGTTTCCAACTGCAGCTACATCAAGACCAGGATCCAAGACAGCTTATACACAAGCTGCAGACACAGGTATAATTGTTTTAAATTTTTAAATATGGTTAAGCCGCTCATCTTAAGATTGATGTTCCGATCGACCATACGTTTTTTGTTAGGCTTACACGCTAAACTTAGATACTCTTTGTTTAAAACGAGTCTTTTCACTTGTATACAATGAAATGTGGTCGCGTTTGACCTTTTTAGGAAATAATTTACATTAATTACTGAAAAATACAATCGTGAAATCCAGGCAAAATTTGACACTACTTGTGTGTTGGTGGTGATGGTGGGTTCGTTTTGATAAGCAAATTAAAGCACCTTTAAAGATTATACCTTTACAAATATAGAAAATACATAACCTTCCTTTTGGGCTCGGTCGCAGTCAGGTAAAAATCTGTTACCAACTAATACAAACTGTTTCGGTAAGTGGCCAAAAGCCAGAATTAAATGAGGCACAACCGGCGAAATGTGAGTGTATATACTGTTCTGCCCTACCCTTCGGGGAATACACGAGTGATATCAAGTGTGTATTTCTTCTAAACGATGCGATTAAAAAATCCGTATCAATGTTGGCGAAGATTCGAGTACGCCTGTTTTGAATAGAATGATTGTTGATATTCTCAATCACCCAAAAATAATGAAAAAATTACTAAAATTGTAATCATTCTACAATAATTTCCACTTATTTCGCCTCACTAATGATTGAAATATCGAGAATTTCGAAAATAAAAACGCAAAAAGAATCTCTCCGGCGGGGAATCGAACCCCGGTCTCCCGCGTGACAGGCGGGGATACTTACCACTATACTACCGAAGATGTGAAAAATATGTTGAAATAGCGGTTCTATTTGCGAGTATGACTAAGATAAATATCTACAAGTTGCAATGTGTAGTCATAGATAATTTTCCGCATGACTGATTATTTTATAACGCTATCAAATTGGCTATTATGCCAATGAATCATACTTTTTATAGGAATCAATTTTAATTAAGTACAGGAAGTTATGTCAAAGAATCATTAATTTCTATTAGAAATAATAAAAGAAAAATGTATTGTAGATCTTATAATTACAGAGTATTTGTTTTTAATATTTGTAGTCTTTGAGGATACTCGACATACAGTTTTGTCTGATAGCTTTGTTTATACTGATTCAGAAACGATTTGTTTATCAACCAATCTATTATGACAATCCAGGTAGCATCAATTAACGACACTTTCAGAGGAATGGAATAGTTGGAATGGATTATTATCGCCACGCTTGTATTCCTGAAGGCTAGGGCAGAAGTGTATATTATACTCGCATTTCGCCTGTTATGTTTTGTATTGGAGAGAAGTTTCTTAACACGGCTTGCGGTAGGATTTGACTGGTAGAAATCTTCACTTAAGGAAAAAGCGTTATGCCCCCTCCATGCGACTTTCTCTCTGTCTTCCTATTATATAGGAGCGTGGGTGTGCGTGCGAGTATCGCGTCAGGAAGAAGGGGGGTCCCCCGACTGCACGTGTTTAAATAATAATAATAGATATGATTGTTTTTCTTAAATTCAATGTATTGTCACAATATAGTCTATATAATTTTTTGCGCTATCCATTATAACTTGAACTACTTTGTGGTGACAGGTCAGAGAGTCCTTAGCAAGGCTTCGAAGGCTGGAGAAGGAGTACTACCTCAAGAACAGGTCAATGACCGGCAATGATCCCGTCGCCATGGATGAACTGAAGAATTTAGATGACCAGGTAAATTATGAAGATTGTAATAATGGCCTAATGTAATGTAGTTTAGTGTGGCTTGACAACTGTGTTAGTAATTTGAGGTCTTGTAGATATTCATTTGATTCTGATTATTCTGTAACTCTGTGCCATCTACTCAGGTCAGATATCAAGATTCAAGAAGCGGACTACAATAATGGAATCGTGTTAAAATGACTTTGTTAAATACAGTAGCGTCCAGTAGAGAGTAGGGAGGAATACTGGTTTAATAAATGATCAAGGGCGTTGCCAGGGGGGGGGGTGGGGGGCTGGGTAGGGCAGGTGCCCCCGCCCCCCAGATATTATTTATCTCTAGGGGGGCAGCGTTCATCAATTTGGACATCAGAAAGTTTTTTTGGTGAATTATACTGTGTTTAGCTTTCGTATTTTCCGTACAATTACGTCAATTGTTTTTGTAAAATATAAATAACTGAGCAAATCAACATTCCCATGAGAAAATTATCTATACTATCTATACTAAGTACCGGGACATATTGAAATAGGAACAAGGGCGTCGCCAAGGGGCTGGGGGGCTGCCCCACCCCAGAGATAAAAAAAAAGTCAAATACAAGGAATTTTAATGTAAAGAAACTACATATCTATAAAGCCAATTTTATTTATTTGGACGACCCTTAAGCCTCGTGCAGACTAGCGCGACGCGACTGGAACAATACAATTTCTAAGAAAACTTCACGGTATAACAATAACCAGTGTCGCGTCACGCTAGCTTGCACGAAGCTTTACTTGGTGTTTAAAAGTTCCATATCTCCTAAACGGGGTCTAATCTAGAGTCCGGGGACGTAATTCGTATCTATGTGTTGGTGGTATGCCTAGTCATAATACCTATTAGGTTTCAGCTCTAATAGTGTCTAATAGTTTTGGGAAAAACGACCCGAACGAAAGGTCCGTTTCCAATCCATAAATTGAAAATGGAAGTTGTTAATTTTGTCCGTTCCTATCGCGACTACCGAGATGAAACTGATTTATCAAAAATCAAATATTTACCAGCGTCGATTTTGGCCCCATTGTGCGCCGTAGAGGTAAGACTCGCACTACAAGGGTAAAGCTTCATGTGCTCTTGATTCTTGACTGTACCTAAAAATCATACTTTTCCCATCCTCCCTATATCAACTTGCCCCCCCCTGGGTTATTGGCTGGCGACGCCCTTGCAAATGATTACTGGGTTAACAGATGATTACTAATCTTTATCGTGATAAGAATAGCTTTTATGTCGTAACAATTAACTTGGTTACTGTTTTTGATTAACTGAATTTGTTTTTGATAGCAGTCTTTATTTCTGAAACGGCCTATTATTTACTACAATCTTGATATAATTTATGTATTTCTTGACTTAGGTAAACGAGTGCAAGGAATCGGTCTGGTCGCTGGGTGAGGAACTAGACGCGATGGTCCGAGCGTGGCGCGAGATAGGCCGTGCGTCAGCGTTGCCGGCCGTACGCAGTGCGCATGCGCCGCCGCACAGATACAACGAGATCTGCTTCAAGAGCGCGCGCTGGCGGCTCACGGATGCTGACGGACAGCTCGGCATTGCTGATCTGCTGCTTACCAACTTCCTGTAAGTATTTAAGAAGAACGATAAGCAAAAAATTTGTGCTAACAGGCCCGGATAAAATTTCTGATTTGTCAATCCAGTGATTGACAAATCAGAAATTTAATCCGGGCCTGTTAGCACAATTTTTTTTTGCCAGTGAGTTTGATTTAGTAAAAAAAAAAACATCTACGAATATAACCGAAAAAGGACGTATTTTCAAGCTAAATGAGTGATGGTTTAAGATATATGTAGATAGTGCCATCTACGAAGACGCGCCCACTCTTCTTCCTAATCACTTACAGTATAGTAATCGCGTTTAGCAAGAAGAGTGGGGCGCGTCTTCGCGGATGGCATTATTTAAGGATGTTTAAATCCTTAAACAAACATCAACTTTATTAAACTGTAAATAGAGTTGATTTTAGACTGAGAAAGTAATAAAAATATGAAGTTGTAGTGCAAACTGAACCTTATGTGTAGGCATTACAGTTGTTTTTCCTAAAACTCGTGTTTATTTACATGTTTTGCAAATAAATTGCGAACGCAGATTATATCGGACGATCATTTCAGGTTTTGTAGAATACAAATCGAGTGTCCTAACCAAGATAAAGTAAGACCACCAAGTTGAACGTGATCAGATTGATTTGACATCAGTAATTAGTAACCTTTTCTATTGGATCAGACTATCGCTCAAAGAACTTAAAAACGTCATCGGATGCATTATTTGTAGCTGCCCAAAGTTTCAAATACATATATATGTCCTTTTTATTTTGGGTTGGGTAATTATCAAATAACTTCTTCCGCTCTGGTCGGAGCGGGAGGGCGTGTCAGACTCCTACTGACTAAAACCCACCCGTGTTCCTTCAGTTGCCTGTACGTTGCCAGGGGCCACGGTATCCCTTTCGGACTTTGCTGCGACCCCGTCAACATATATTTGTCCTGACTTACACACCTAACTTGTGTACATTGGCTCTTAATCCTTCTCTATTTAAGTATTTTTTTTCTGTGCAGCTATACTAAAACATCTCGGTCGGACGACTCCGTAGAACATCAGCTGGAGGTCGGCTACGTTCGCGTCAAGAACCTGCTGCCCAACGAACCCTTCCCAGAAGTAAGATCACTATCATTTTCATTCATTATTTATAAAGAGTTAAAACTATGCGCTTCTTTTCATTTTATTGCATACCGTGATAAGAAACATGTATTTTTGTATTTTTAATTGGAAGATCGATAACAGTCACGTGATAATGTCATAGGTGGTTTTTATTTTGATACGTCTGCATTAATTTCCTGGCTAATCTGTCAAGAACACAAATGTTGTAGGTATATCATTATTAGGATTTGGCGATATTTCAGTAAATAGACGTAAGAATTCTTGAAAATGATAGATAAACTTTTATTCTTCAGAACATATCTTTCATGTTTAACATTGACATTTAAAGAGAACACAACAACGCCACCCACGGTCAGAAAACGAAACTTAAAAATTCGTTTACAAATATACCTTAATATTTATACGCTGTGTTTATTCATAAAGACACCTTTAAATTTATTTATTCAACAATCATAACCCTTCCTCTCTGTTACAATCGGGTAAAAAGTCCGTAGTGGCACCGTAAGCTTAACTTTACTAACAGCTATGAAACTTCAAATCATGTTAAAAACAAATTATATTCTTTCAGTGGGTCGATACGGTTCTGGGTTCGAATATAATGCCCGAGTCGGCCATAGAGTTATTGGATTTCCATTAGGATTTTCTCATTAGCAGCACGGAGACTGGATTTATGCCCAGTTGATGGCAATAGGCTCGGCTCCTATTACGTGTGGGTGTACTTTAGGTATAACTCTGCCTAACCCTTCGGGGAATACACGCGTGATGTTATGTTATGTTTGTTAAAGTTCTTTTCAAAAACACATATTTGTTTACTAAATCGGAAAAAGCCCATATTCAAGACTAGCTCATATATTTAATAAACTACCGGAAAATTTTAAAATCCCTACCAAATGACTAAATTTTCTCGAAACATTTGAAATCTCTGTTATTAAAGAAAGGCAAAAAACAAATTGTGAATTGATTGACCTTGTAACAATATGCTTGACGTACTTATATGTGAAATAATAAATGACTTTACTATATTATGCTTACTTATAATGACTAAAATGTACTTATAATGACTAAAATGCATGAAAGAATTAATAATAATGATTTATTTGAAATAAAATGTAATAATTAAATAACTAATGTTTATTAAAATGTAATGTATTGTAATAATTAGAATTAATATTATATTATGTAATTTAATCATTTGATATGAAACATTTGCAGTGCCCTTACAGGGGTGCATGTCTTAATACTGCGTCATGAAATTTTAATGCATGCCCACTAACCAGTGTTTTACATGTTAGCAAATAAATATGGGAAATACAGGCGTGGTGTAATATTGTTATTACATCATAATCTTCACTGTATGGCACAGGTGTTGGTACCTCAAGAGCCGTCAGGCCGCGCTCCGCTGGCTCGTCGCGCGGCTCTGCGCGTGTTCTGTCGCGACCGGCCGCCGGTTGGAGGAATCGCTGTTAAAGAACACTTTGAAGTCAACATAGTACCGATTAAGATAGGTGAGTACTCCTTTATTATAGTGATAGAAGATATCAATCAATCTTGGGGTCGACTTCCAGTCTAACCGTATGCAGCTGAATATCAGTATTTTACATGGAGCGACTCCTATCTGACCACCACAAACCAGTAATGGGTAATACGATACCCCTTGGTAAGACTGGTTGTCAGACTTTCGGACTTCTGGCGACCCGTAACGAATGTGTGATAGAAGATATCAAGACAATAAATAATTTAATAAGTAAAATCTTTAATAAGACAAATTAAAGTATAAAATACACTATACCTTCACTACATATTATAAAACACAGTTTACCCCGCCGTGTCTGTCTGTCTGTCTGTCTGAAAGCGATAAACTCAAAAACTACCGAACGGATGTTCATAATGTTTTCACCAATGGATGTAATGATTCAAGAGGAAGGTTTTCGAGTATCATTCACTAAGGTTTTGTGCAAATTGGCCTACATATGACGATGATTGTTGAAGATGTCGGAATAAACACATGCCGACTAGCACCTTTACTGGCGTGAGCCGCGTAAATCAATAGAATTATATGAAAACAATGTATTAATTATTAGTAAGGTAACGGAATTATACATTTTTTACCTAGATTAACACATAGGGTACTTTTAATCCTAGTGCGTTCCGTTCCGCTCGTGGGATATTTTTCGACATGCACACAGGGGAAGCCGCGGGCAAAAGCTAGTATATAATAAAGCTATGGAGAAAAATTGCCAAGTTATCAATACTTATTAACAAAAAAAAAAAAATGCATTCTATGATAATATGCAAAAACCAATACCCATGATATATTAAAGTCACGCCCTCAGAGATTTCTAATAATTTCATGAATAGTTCGGCATTCAACAAATTAAAACAATTATGTTACCGTCACATTTCCAAGCCTGTTTCTTGCGCAAGAGAGACTTGCGCTCACTAAAGAATCACTTGTACAAATAATGTAGCGGCAAGAAACAAAGTAGACATGTATGTTTGGATTGAATAGGTCACCAATAATTAAAACACATGTACACTTAAACTTTTGTATTTCTTACTGTTTCAGCTGTTACAATCCAGAGCTATTTTAAATTAATTCAATTTATTGTAATTAATAGATGTCGATTTTGATACTGTTATTGCATATCTTTAAATTTTTGTTAGTATAGAGTAGTCTTTCAGTTTATTCTTTTTGCAATAGTCATCTACCAATTTCCCAAGAAAAGTATTTGCTTCGGGAATCATCGTCTATCTTCGGAAATACGAACACGCGATGTAAAGATCTAATATAGAGTTTTTGCAACCATGGAAGTACTTACCTATTTGGTATTAATAAACGCGTATTTCCTGTAGTTTTAAGAACGTTCACATTTCAATCTCAGTCTTAATCTGTCTAAAATACGTCGAATTTACCAACATTTTGATATTGATTGTCGCTGAAATGAGATTGTAACTAGAATTTGAACGTTTTCAAAAATGGGAATTGGTTTTCAGGCTATGATTACAAAATTATAGATTAACAACCTTATGCAATTGAAAATCTTTCATAATTTTTGAGTTGAGCTTTTGCAGATGACGATCTGCGACCGGAGTAGGTAATCCGACAAAGGCAAAACTTCAGACCGAAGCGCTATGCTAGAAGCTTTGCCTCTGGACGTTCGTACTAATTTGGAAACACGAAGGTTACCGAACTACATACCATTTTTGGTTTATCTTTACGTGGTCTTTTGATCAGCTGTTTTTTTATTTAATGAGCCTTGTAGAGTAATCTAAGCTT
This sequence comes from Agrochola lota, assembly GCA_947364205.1. Taxonomy (NCBI): domain Eukaryota; kingdom Metazoa; phylum Arthropoda; class Insecta; order Lepidoptera; family Noctuidae; genus Agrochola; species Agrochola lota. Next base: position 2,464,370 of record OX376228.1, on the reverse strand, counting down.
AACTTAAAACAAACTGTCTCTCTGCCAGGTCTAACAAAAAAGTTCTTCAACACGATGCTAAAGTTCTGCTTCCCGGAACGCGATCCTGACTCCATAGAAGATGGGGAAGAGGAGACAGAAGGCACCCTGAAGGCTGGAGCATCTTCCTCCAGCCTCGTGTCTACTGGCTCTAAGAAGATCAAGAAGAAGAGTAAAGATTCTAACTCTAACTTCTATGTGAAGAGGGATAAAAAAGATAAGGATGATGTTGAGAAGATGAAGGTTTGTGCTTTTTTTATTGATGTGTGGTGTTACACGAAGGATAGAATAAGAAATGAGTACATAAGAGAAAGTCTGAAAGTGGCTCCGGTGACTGAAAAGTTGTGCAGAAATTGGTTGTCATGGTATGGGCATGTGATGCGGAGGAATGAGGAAAATATCGTGAGGAAAGTTTTGAATATGAATGTCGATGGTTATTAAGCTGCTGCTTATGGCGTGCGCGGGTCGGGCGCGGAGCGGGTCAGGAACGGGAGCCGCGCCCATCCACAAGGAATTACAATATATACAAGCCCGCCGTACTGCCGTCCCGACCCGCGCCCGACACGCACCCGCCTTGTATGTGTGTTGAGCTTAAAGAGTAGGGGAAGACCAAACAAACGATGGATGGACTGTGTGGAAGATGATATGGATAGAAAGCGGGTGACTATCGAGATGACGACTGATAGAGAAGTGTCGAAGAAAGGGACATGTTGCGCCGACCGCTGATAAATTAGCATAAGGACAGGAGAATGAAAAAGATGATGTAGTGACAAAAATTGTACTGTATACATATCTAATCTGCGTTTGGAATGTATTTGCCAAACATGTAAACAAACACGAGTTTTAGGAAAAACAACTGTAAAGCCCACACATAAGGTTCAGTTTGCGCTACAACTCCATATGTTTTATGACTTTTTTAACAGTACTAGTCAGTCAAAAATCAACTTTATGTTTACCATGTGACCATTTTTTATGTATGTTATATTTTTTTACTTTTAAAGACAAGCACATATTAAAGATGTATTATGCGCTTTGTCCCTGATAAAAAATCCCCGTGAAGTGTGCGATGGTTCATACAAAAGGTATGAAAGTGATACAGAGGGCCTTTTACGTTCTCCTTCTACTTCTTTTCGTTTGGTTAGTGACTAACCTGGTGTCAGAGTTTTTTAAAGCCGCTCATAGGCCTCTGACTTGGCTTCACATGCCGTCGAGAAATATCTCTCATGCATGCCGGTTTCCTCACGATGTTTTCCGTATGGAAATCCGCACTTTTATGTTGATAGTTTAATGTTAATGTACAGGTTATACTTAAACATGAAGTAACCGATGATTCGAGTTTTGTTCGCGGTCAAGTGATGCATTTTAGTATGCGTTGTATGTAAACAGATGAGCCATACTATTTAGATGAACGCATGTCCTAAAATATGTATGACGACTTTATCAAAGAAAAAGCAATTTCAGCTTTGTCCTTTATGGACAATATGGACATTCATCTTTGCAGAAAGCCAGGGTTTCTCTAACAGTTACTTATTGTATAACCCTAATGATCACAGCTGCTAGAGTTGTTCTTTACTCATGTATACTCATGCTCCTTTATGGCGATGAGGTTATTACATTAAATAGTACAGTATAAAATACCATACTAGAATCTTAATTGTTAGCATGTATTTTTTTTATTTTGTATGTTAATGTCATTTAGGATGCGTGTGTTCAATTAATTTCATAATCTCATCGCCACTCTGTATAAGACTTCTGACCGTAACTCTTTTTCTTCTATAACTCTATTTTCTAAACAGGAGCGAGCCGAAAAGAACAAACTATTCATTTACATCAAGATTCCCGAAGTTCCTGTGAGAGTGTCCTACAAGGGCAGTAAGGAAAAGAATCTAGAAGATGTACGTGACTTACCGCTAGTGCTGCCTACGTTGGAGTACCATAATGTGACGTGGACCTGGCTCGACTTGCTACTGGCGACCAAGAGTGATACGAGAAGGTGAGTTGCTTGGAACTAGGCGGTGTTTATTTATTGCCCTACATTTTTATTATTATGCTTGATGATAGAGTGACGGGTCACGGAGGAGAATGGAGGAAAAAAACCCGTTATACTGACCCCGAGTAACATGGGACAAAGGCAGGAACATGATGATGTCGAGATCTTTGCTTATCTAAGCTACAATACGGCCGATATAACTTGGCAGCTCTGAACACAGGCACTATGTACTTTCGCGTATGTTCTCTGTCACACTCGCCTCATGTCACCATTTGGTTCTTCTTCTTCTTTTCGTGTGGTCAGTGACTAACCTGGTGTCAGAGTTTTAAAGCCGCCCATGGGTCTCTGACTTGGCTTCACATGCCGTCGAGAAATATCTCTCAGACATGCCGGTTTCCTCACGATGTTTTCCTTCACCGTTTTTGAAGCAAGTGACAATAATACAACACGCACGTGAATTCGAAAAGTCTGAGGAACCTTGGGTTCGGCCTCGAGACCTAATACCTGGCACTCCTACGGTCACACCATTAGGCTCTTATAAAATAATATTGCGCAGCCCTCTGCGCAACGTTCAGAACTGGCAAATTATATCGGCCGTATTGTATCTTCGTATCTGAATTAATCTAAACCAGTGTCGGTACTTGGTTTATACATAACTTGGTATGACAAAAAGTTTCAGATGTATAATTTGCTCAATATTGTATTGCGACTTGTGACCTGCATCTGTATTAATGTTTGTGATATTTTTCATAATATTGGTCTTATAATTAGGTGAGGCTCACTATCAAGTAGTTATCAACACTTTTATTACGTATTTCTGGAAAAAGTTATGTTTCATAGATAATCTCTGAACTGCACGAAGCGATAGACTTAATTTATATTTTTCAAGCTGTTTATCTTTTCATACACAAAGTCACGATTTATTACTTTCAATCTGTTAATTTTTCCGTACTCTTGACTCCATTGTATGTTTTTGTTAAGTCTTTATCGCTTGAACGATTCTGTTGTTACTGTTTATAAATAGAGATTACCTAAAGTCTACATTGACTTCGTTTCGCTGTATTAAAAAAAAATATTATTATCATTCAAAAAGTTTTCATAAAATAATATAAGATTCTTAAAATTTATGAGTATTGCTTGACGTCATGGCTTCAAAATGATTCATATAATATAGAATATTACGTGAGGTATCGAAAGTCTTGCTACTTTTATGTCAACATCAGTAATTAAATCTCTGAGTGTATAAAGTTGAAATCGACGGTTTTGTAAGATGATTCATGATTGGCGATCGATTGATGAGATGATATTTTGAGCTTGGGCCATTTTGGACTTTCAGGATTCTGACATGGACTTTTAGAATAGAATACTTTTATTTCGGACAGAGTCCATAAGGCTCGTAACAATTTTACTTAACATCTAGTGTTACATCGTAGAGACACGGATTAACATTAAATGAAAATTCAGCGTGGAGCTGCATCCACCTCCGCGGCATCGAGGAATCCCACCGATCAGCGTACACACTGAGAATACTGTTGGTGATACCGCGAACCCTGACATCAGCGATGCACATTTATACTTATTCTTATGACAACCAGGCTTAACGTGATTTCCGAGGCACCATGCTTTTAGATCCCTTTTCCCTTCAAGAATCATGTACTGAATCCACGGTAACAGTTTTCGCGTCGATGTTTCTGCCACCCTGTATAGAAGCATATTAAAGCTTTATTTTTCCTCACCCAGGGTATTAGTATCGCAAGCCATCCGCCAAAAGCTGCAGCTGCACAGACGCACAGCCGCCGCGCCCGAGCCGCACGAGGAGGACAAAGCCAGGCTACTGCTCGGAGAAAGAACTGTAAGTTAATAACTGGATGTATAAAACTAGTAAACACTGATTTGACGAACTTTTTAGAAAGCTGTTTATCAACTATACAACGTGTTCCTTTTGATGTCCCATAGCTCTAATATGCTTTATGTAAACATGTTAAAAAATAATACGAAAAGGCAAGTGAAAAAATGAAAAAGAACAATTGTTCCAAAAATACATCGTTTTGAAGATAACATAACACTAGACTGTGTCTCGATGTGTGTATCTAAGTTTCATTGAAAAATTACGTACGAGTAAATCATTCTCTAGCTTAGCTAAGAAAATGCGACGTTGTCATATTTTTTTTTGGACTCAAATAGTCTGAATTAAATGTTTTTTTATATATTTTAATAATTCGACAGTCACTTATTAATACACTAGAGTTATGGAATATCAAAAGGAACACATTGTATGTTATGTGTATCGGTGATATCATTCATGTTACTGTTTGAAGGTTAGCTTTGCCATAACTTCGTAGAGCCGGTTGTCACATTGTTGTGGCAATTTTTGTTTATAATTGAAAGATTGTCGTTTCTAGCTGTTTTACTGGCTTGTGACAGAATATTATCAGAAACTTGGCACTTTAAAATAGTCTTTGACGATAGTTAAAGGTTCACACACGTCAGCCACGTCAACGTTAAGTCGCCGATCAGTCACGTCAAAACATATAGTTACGTACAAAAATTTAAATCGTAGATTTTCCCTCACCGTACTAAGTCGCATGAAAAAGTGTCCGTACTGAGAAGAGCGAGCTCACACATTAACAATGGTGTTTCCATGACAATCAAGTCAAAATGAAATATAAATGCGACCATCATTTGACGCGGCAGGGCAAATCTACGATTGAAATATTTTTATTACGTAGAATTTGTAGGACGTTGGCTAGAGTGCATTTCATCAAATAGTTCCTATGCCTATATTACCAATACGAATACGCTACGGCGCTACCTAATCAGTTTTTTAAATTTAACAGTGGACCTAACATTACGGCACAACTATTTGTTGAAACGCGCTCTACACACATCAGTCCGTCAATATGGGCGCGGGTCAGTCGACGTCGCATCGCCGGCAAGTCAAAACTTGTATTGCTACGAACGAAACACGGACATAGAAAAAAAAATTGAGGGACTATGACTGACTGGCTGACTCACACACGTCCCTGAAATTTATGAGACTGATCGGTGAGTTGACGGACAGAATGATAAGCCGATTCAAAGTAGCGTCGAATCTTCAGTTAATCAACAACCTTACTTCCAGGTCGCCGAAAACAAGCCTCAGAAGAAAAGCACGCCGAGCGTATTCAAATTTTCTAAATCATAGCGTATGATATAGACGCTATAAATTACATTTATAGCGCAGCATTTATGGGTGAACCAAACCTTAGCCTGGCATTACAGTTGGCGTATTTGCGGTATTAAGTTACGACAATATCAACTTTATTTAATTGGAATAGGGTTTATTTTGTATTAAACGAGTAATGCCAATATTTGTCAAATACCACAGATTAGTACAGAAGCCACACTCCGCAATTTTGGTATGAAGTTTGACGGCGGCGGGCTCGCCTTCCCTTGGCCCTTGTCGGGCCAATTCAGTGAGCGTAACGTAGTCAGAACATATAAGATTTATACGATAGAAAGAGAGGCAACTTCTAGGTGAATATAACTGTTGGTAATTAGCGCTGTGCGACCTGAATTGCACTTTATTCTGTCGTAGCAAGAGTCGCTTTTTATTTAAATGATTTTGCGGAGTGAGCCATCTGTGTGAATCTCTGCAAATACGCCAATTTAAGTGACAGCATTAGACTGTATCGAACGATGTAAGACATTATGTAGTTAAGAGGCTAGTATTGTTATTTATGTATACGCTATCCTAAGGCTTTTTGAATGTACGCATGGTTGTCAAAAATACACTGTCTTAATATAAATGTTGTGTGGATCTGATTTTGGAAAAATGTTTGGTAGACCTATACAGGATGGATGGTTTGAAATGAGGCAGACATAAAAATAAATAAATTGCTGTTTCTGACTTTTCTAGTACTCAAACCTCAGTTGGTCCGATAGAGTTATTCGGTTCTAATAAGAAACAAGATTGATTGGATTCAAACAACTGTTTGTGACAATTGGCCATTTCCTTGCTGACTGTACTTTTTTCTTTAAATTTGCGAATGCTAATAAAAGTTAATGACAGTCTCATAGGACCTTTTCCTGTAGCGCCAATGGTTAAGGTACCGCCCCATCTCAAAAACCCAACCTGTATATGAAATACTTAAATCAAGAACAAGAAATATAATTAAATAGATCTAGTTTGAAAGGTCTGTGTTGACCACTGCACAGCTTTTTTTGAGAGTTGAGATGGCCCTATAAAACGTCCTGTTATAAAAAGTTAGGACTGCCAATTTCTTCTATTCAGTGTGCTATGCCAAATAAAATAAAAAACCGCTGTTATTGCTTAGTACTATAATTAATATATTTAAGAGGGCCATAAATTGTAATAGGATGCACTTACAGAACACATACAGAATGTTTCACTATACAGGGCGTTTGGTAGAAGGGCCGACACAATTTTCTTAGGTATAGGGAAAGTCATATTCTATAAGTTTTGACCCATAGAAACTATGTTTTGAGTAGCACGGTAACTGAGATATGTTTTCTTCATGTCGCCATATCTTTTTTGTTTGTAATAGAACTTAATAACTTTTGGTGTTATATTTGCAATGCACATTTAACATACCTACAATTGGTTCTAGAAAATGACTTTGTGTTTCCAGTACGAACATTTTAAATTTCATTATAAAAATCAATAATAACATAATTTTGTGCTAGTAAATGACACTCCCTATCCCTCAAAAAATTATGTCGGCTTCTACCGAACACTCTGTACAACTTGTACTCTGAGATGGCGGAAGGTAAATGGAAGCATGGCGGTCAAGACCTCCGCTGTAAGGATGTGCTCAAGAGGCATCAAAGCGCTTGCGCTATTGATCCAACAGGTTGGGAGAGACTCGCTTCACATACATCGTCTGTGCGCATTACTGTCTGCAAAAATGTAAAAACTTTCGACAAAAAGCGACTCGAAAAACGTTAAATACGTAAAGATGGCTCCTATACCTTTAACTCTGCCGGCCAACTCTATTGCATTAGTTGTGATCGTGTATTTATAATAAAATTCGGTCTGCCGAGTCATATTAGGGCACACGCTAGGAAATAAAAATTTCAAAGGGTCGCCGTTATCGAAATTGATAACGATGACTATATATAACGCACATACTCCCTCTAATAACTTTTGTCAATTTAGAATTAAGCACTCATTAACTTCGTCCTAGAAAGAGAAACACGTAGGTGCGAGAGAGAAAGAAAACTTTGCCAAAAGTAAGACTGTTGTGATCTTTATTATATTTATGATCTGCTATTGTATTTTTAACTCTAAACGTTGAGCAATAAGATGCAATTTTGTTAGTTAAAAACTTTTTTGAACAAATTTACGATGAGTATTGGTATTATTTTTAATTTATTTTGTAGCTTAATACTGCAACTGCCACTGAATGATGTGCGAAATGTAGGAACCAGTATAATGAGAGAGATTATTGATAAGAACGAACGGTTGCACATACGGGCATCGTTTTTACACGTTGTTTTATTTCAAGGGTGCTCAACCTATAGTAAAACAAACACATTTACATTGCACATTTTAATACGGCTCTGTGGCATATTAGGAGGCTCAAACTTTTGTTCTTCACACTTGGTTCTAGCTTGACAACTTAACACCCAACGCCACCTACAGTTTATTATATTGAAACATATATAACCGGAATGTGTGTACAGCTCTTAAAACGACCTCTATCATTTGCATAAGTAGTTTCCCCGAAGATGTCGAATTAAGTGGGTTATCAACTAATTATAATTAATTAATTAATCATTGGTTCATTATAACTTCAGCTTTCGGTGCTGCCTATGTAATTAATGTTAAATAGAAACAATTAGAATACTTAATTATTCTGAAAGGCTTAAAGGATGGTCTTTTACGTTTAAAAGTTTATCCTCACATATTGGGATCGTGCCCGGGCCGTGGCAGGGCCGTGGCACACACAGAGCAGGCCCTGAAGGTTCACGGCAGGCCACGAGTTCATATAAAATTTAAGGTCTATTTAAATCCTTGTTTTCAATTGATGTTATTTCCACGTAAATAAACATCAACTTTATGTGAGTTTAAATAAAGTTGATTTTAGACTGACTAGTACTGTTGAAAAAGTCATAAAAAATATTAAATTTTAGCGTAAATTGAACTTTATGTGTAGGCATTACAGGTGTATTCCCTAAAACTCGTGTTTGTTTACATGTTTGGCAAATAAATTGCAAACGCAGATTTATATTTTATATCGGTATGTACCGATATTTTTTTTTTCGACTCCCTGACGGACCACGGATGGGTAGATAGAACTTAAACATTATTTAATTCGAATATCTCTCAAATTAATGTCTCCACTAAATTCTTTGATGAGCCGGTGAACAATTCGTTACGTTCGTTACTTTTTTGGTGACATGGGGCTACTGTCAAGTATTCGTCTCCTGCCTAGTCTTTTTCTCAACTATGTTTCACAACTATGTTGGGGTTGGCTTCCAGTCTAACCGGATGCAGTTGAATACCAGTATTTAACATGGAGCGACTGCTTATCTCACCTCCACAACCCAGTTACTGGGTAACATGATACCCATTGCTAAGACTGGATGTCAGACTCTAGGTCTTCTTACTATCCGTAACGACTGTCAGATACATGAATGACAGCCGGGACCAACGGCTTAACGTGCTTTCCGAGGCACAGAGGAGTCTCGGTATGTGATGGATGGTCACCCATCCAGGGACTGATCTCGGCAAGCGTAGCTTTACCTTCGATCGACGCGTGCTGTTACTACTTAACCACGAGCTCTTTTCAAGTATTATTAATACTTAAATACTAAAAACTGTGAGTGTGTATTTGATTAAAATTTATAAACGGTTGTGAAGCAAAAGGAGTTAGTAAGAATCTATATTAGGAAAGCAACATGAAGTAAAATAAGCATCAAAAAACAGACATTTAATTTAAAACGCTATATTATTATGTAAATGGATTGATTTTTGTTGAGATTACTATAATTGTATGCGCAAACATTTTTGAACGAATATTATTTTAAGTATTTCAGTGACGTCATCCATCGTCATCGCCTTGGAATTGGTTTTTGATTATAATTTTGTGTAAGATTTAGTTATTTATTTTTACGAAAACATGCAATTTATGTTTAAGAAATTGTTATTAATTTGATCTAAAATGAAAAGACATTTACGAAAATGTAAAAGATATTAGGTACTAGGTTTTATTAAATTGGAAAATTAAATTCTATCTATTTAGTTAAGACCACTACTCATTCAATGCACTAATTATTTCAGTAGGTGATGCATTCATTGGTAATATTCCAGTTAATTATGATAACTGCCGTTTCAAAGCAAATAAGAATAGAAAATGACGTCTAATGACATTTGAGTCACTTGTCAAATGACGTCATCTACAGGGTCAAATTAAATTAGTGAGCGAAACTCCGCAGATGTGACGGGGTTCAATATCTTACACGATAAAACAAACAAAAATCATTTGAAGAATTTATTTTTTGGTCACAACGACCGCTGGTTTTAAGTAAGGTACTCAAACTCAAAGCATTTATTTCAATTAAACCATTTACGGGCACTTTTGACTTGTCAAAGAGTCGGACAGTTAGTCAGAAAGTTGAAACTAGTGGCCCATACCAAAACGTAGATCGCTATGGAGAAGAACGGGCAAAAAACTCCAAGGACACTCTTTAAATATAGATATCACAAAATCCTCGATACATTATTCTTGTTGCTTCTTTATGTGAGAACAATGTAAAAAAAAAAAACAAAAACAATTCAAAATATACGATTAAAAATAAGCCCTGGCAGATAAGAGATGACCAATCTCAACTAACGGCGTCCGTTCACGAACATGACGCGTGGATCAGCACGATCCAGCTCAAACATTTTGTAGGGACTTGAAGAATCAGTTCAATACATCAGCTTTTTTTTGTTTTAACGTGTTTAAATATCGATAAACATTACTTTTACTAACAAATTTTAATTTGACCCTGTTTAACTGTTAAAATACATAGTTACGTTGGTGTTTTTGTTAATAAATCAGATAATTATTTATGTAAGCACAAAACGCTGTGAGGTACTGCAGTCAGTATTTATTATGTAATTTATTGATGTAAGCTTAAATTTTATACCTACTCCTATAAATTTTATATTCACCAATTTATAGTATACGAGATCCGTATCAAATGTATTTGTTAATAAATGTTGTAAATATGTATTGGAGACTTTTATTTACATTTAGAATTTCATAGAACTATATTTCTGTTTGCTTTTCGTTTTTTTTTTTTTGTGAGGGATGCGTAATGATTCTTTTTCTTGTTGTGATTTTATACATTTCTGAAGCGTCTGAAAACAGCATGTAAATATTATCTATATATATATATATCAATTGCTGTTCGTTTGTCTCGCTAAAACTCGCGGTTTAAACGGTGAGGTAGGGTAGGTAGAGTAGGTAGGGTTTAGTGCTACCCGTGCGAAGTCGGGCCGGGTAAAGCTAGTAATATTATATTTTGTAAGGAAAAATGGCTGCTACAAATTGCAGCCAAGGTTTCCATTGAACTCTATTAATCATTATTCCCTCTATTCTAAACAGTCCATGACCGAATTAAACTTTACGCGCAAACAAAAATACGAGCACGTAGTCGAACGTAATACTCATGTTCCTGGGAAAACGCGCGAAAACTCATCTCGGGTGCAGACTTATTTCCACGCTATTACCTCACCGGCCTCGCTTGTGTGCCGCGCCGCGTCAGTTTACCGCCGACAGTCGCGCGGGACGCATGTGCCGCGTCTCTCCGTGACGAACACGAACATCGTAAAAAGTTACTCGAACGACATGAGGACGAATTATGTAAATTCATTCAAATAGTGCGATATTTATTTTATATATTTTTCTGTGTTAGTGAAAAATTGTGTACTTTACAATGGCGTTAGCGTGGTGCGTATTTTTGAGCGCGTGCGCCTGTGCGTTCGGGTTCAATGTGGACATACCATCGAGGGTGGTTTATAAGGGAAATCCGAATTCCATGTTTGGATTTTCGGTGCAGGCCCATGTTGATGGCGATCGGAAAATGTAAGTAACCATTTTCTTTATTTTCCTAGAATAGTGGGTATAAAGACACCATGACTATTATGGTTTTCGCGCGCGATTGTTCGCTCAGTCTTGGCGGTGATGAAGATAAAAATTAATGTGATTTTATGGAGATGATGAAGTCAAATATTTTTATAACTGGCGCTAATGCATATAGCGTTGTTAGTCAGAGTTAGTGTTTACATAAAACTTGGCATATTTTACATGTACGCGAGTCGGCTGAAGGTTGAAACATCGCAGCCGTATGAATGAAACATTTGTTTAGACAAGTGTTTATCAAATTATAAATTACGACTGCTAATGAGTAAAGATTTTTGTGGTCTTTTCCATATGACTTATAATAGATACTTACCATTAGAATACAAGAGCTCATCAGTCTGTTCCGTGAAGAATTTGGGTGCTTTCAGGACTCCTCTCCCTTTCTTTATCCAGACCATAATTTGAAGAGGCTAATTTAAAAGACAATTTAATTTATGAATAACCAAAGATGAAGGATTCTATTTATAAATTAATATTCTTCCGCACCTCTGTCGTAACCAGTTTCCATATTTCTTTGATTTTGTCTAAACATCGAAATAATAAACAAAGCTTTCAGAAGGTCATTTATCTAAGATTTATAGAGTAACATCACGGATTACTCGTCGTTTATTTTCTCGTGGTCACGAGAAGCATGTTCTAATGCCCGATCTACATGTAAGTCTCTGAGTGTACCGCGAATTTGTGCCGAGTAGCTCTCCTCCAGAATGTAGGTTAGAGCATAGCAATAAAGTCGTGCGCTTAGAACAATGTTGTTATAATTCCTTTGAAAAAGACTTTGTCGTGCTCATGTAGACATAAATATTCGGTCGTGGCTTCCGTCATTTTGTATATGATACAGCTTCGGTATAAATAATAAATCTTTCTTTGGTTTGAAAACTTTGGAGGCTCTTGAACACAGTTCCAACAATCAAATTCTGTTATTGGCGAAAGCATTTACGATTCTTGCTTTTATCTTATCCTTTTGGGATCTTCCTTTTGTATTATTATTGACGAACTGCCTCTATAAAAAGGTCCAAAATTCTCTGAATTAAACAGCACCAAAACCAGCTGATATTTATCATAATTTTTACCTTCACATAATTCAAAGCCTAGCTCTTAACTGCCACAACCCAAGGTAAGCAGCTCAAGATCGGCGTATATTGCGCGATGACATCACTGGCCAGGCAGCTGACGGGCGCGAAATTTAGCGACCCATTGCGTTTATTGGCCGCCCATGATTGTGGGCCGTTGGCGTCGCCAAGCGCAAGTTGTGAACTTATTAAGATCTGGACATGAGCAGAGCAATTGAAAAGATGTCCTTTGGACTTTGAAATTGGTTTCTTCAATCACATAAAGAAAAAGCCTAAAATGCACTCCTATTTGTGTTATTTGGCCAGAAGTGAGAAATGAAGATGAGTAATAAGTATAATTACCTACGTAGCCATAAGCATCACTCAGTAATGTTCACTAAGTGATTTGTTAATAGGCATCATTTTTAAACGAGGCTTGTGTAAATAATTTTCAAAAGATCATGTAAGAATTTTATTCATTAATATCAGAAAAATATTCGTGTTGGAGGCTACATTTTAGACTTGCCAAAATCTATTTGTTGTTTGGCTTTTCGGGGATCGTACATTGATAAACTACTGACTACTGCCAAGGACATCTTAATTATGACTAGCAATTAACGTATATGGTAGAGGTCAAATATTAAAACTACCTACATCTCCACATTTGTTACTAGGTGAAATAAAAACTGCAAAATTATAAATAATTAGTGATGCTGATGCCACTGTCATCACTAGTTTTATAATTCATGTGAGTGGTATACCTACCGAATTAATTTTAAGTAATTATATTAATGGCTTACTCGGAGAAATAAGGCAACTAATTGCTCAATATTTATGTAAGGTAATTATTTAATACTTCGCCAATTTCTCATTACGTATGTTAAATGTAAATTACTGGTCAATTAGGTAGGTAGGTACTCTAATTAATGTTGTTTGGTGCGAGTGACTTGATTTTAACGTTTTTTAAACGCATTGCATAAATTGGGCTGCAGATAGGTAACTCATTCGGACGAGTGCAACTTTATTTAAATAAAATCATTTAGCCATTTATGTAATGCCTGTTAAGAACGTGCATTCTGAAAGTGGGAAACGTCGCAAATAGCTGTCAAATATTTTGTTGCTTTGATTAATTTGGCAATATTACTGTATGGAAATATGAAATATCGCTCTATAGTGAACTAAAATATTGATTATGAAATGTAATAATTAATATCGTAACAATAATTATTTAGTTTTGGATGTAAAAACAAATGAATAAGAACACGTAAATATTTGACATCTATTTGCAACGTTCCCAACTTTTAGAATGCACGCCTTTAGTAACGTGTATAAAATACTTTCGTACCTAGTCGTTTATATCTTGGTTTACGCTATGCAGCCACAGTAATAAGACATAATTTTTCATCTATGTGCTAATTATTATTCCAATGTTTCAACGAGCCATCATTTAGACTCTAAATTATTATTTTGATGGCCCGTTGAAGAGTGACCATCACACCATAAGTGACATTGAACTTTTTCGTTTAACACCACCCATAGACAATGCAACGCAAATTCTAACCGGAAATACGTCACATGCGCAGCACATGCGCAGGCGCAACGCGGGCCCTTTTTAACTTTTTTTAAGCTTAATTTAGTCGTGAATGCTATTTTTGTTTGTCGAGGGTGATGCTTTCCGTTTGATTTATAGTTACATGCGTTTACAAATAATGATGCTTTGGTTCTGGTAGCAAAAAATGCTGGAGTTCAATTTGTCTCTGGCTTTTTGGAAAAAGACCTTTTGCACTGCATTGTTGAAGTTTTTTTTTGAGAGCAAGTGTATGAACAAACAAGTGGTGGAAACATGTGTTGATGTGAAAACGACATGTGTGATAGGGATCTTTCTTGCCATTCTTTTTCCGCCATTTTGGTTTTGCGAGCTCTCTGTCATATTGTAAGGATTGTTGATTCACGATCCTTTCTTGCTGTTATAGTGCTATATGGATCTTTTGGCGCTTGAATGACATTGACAGGGGGGCGTTGTTGGTAAATATTTGTGAAATTGTGTTCAAATATTTAAAAAACAAGATGGCGGTTTTAGTTCCAATTTTGGTCAAGCGGCAAAGGAGCCTTGTAAGTTGGCCATCTTCACGGGCGAGAAAATCGCGGCGATTGTCTCACCATGCCATCAAATTCAATAGAAACTCTATGAATCAATCTCAATACGGCGATGTTATCGCGGCACTAATTTGTAGGCACAGCGTGACTATCGCCGCGATTCTCTCGTTCGTGGAGATGGCGCCTTAGTAACAATAAAACCTCGTTTTACGTAGAGCCACCGTTCTTAAAACCAGTGATTCATACGGTTGATTCTCACAAACAAACACAGCACGGAACCCTCTTCCGAAGCCTCTTACACACATTTTAGTACGTACATGTCATTAACTCCGTCAGAGAGTCACAACAGCTCTTTATCCGACTAATGGTTAAAGATAAGTAATGAGTTGGTTGCGCCCGCGCAGCTGTGCTCAGAACTCTTTTATTGATCACTGATCGATGTTTAATGGAGTTTCTGTCGTCGGCTCAGGCGTTTGGGATGCGGTTTCGTCATTTATCAACGTTTTATAACTTCGAAATGTGGCTTGAAATGGTTAGTGTAAAAAATAGTTTTTTTCTGTCAATTTGAGGGTGTTGGTCGGGATGAGTAGTATAATCTGGTACCTATACAATGACTGGTTGGGATCTTTTTTTGAACTGGTGCCTGTTTTTATTCCTATAAGAAGGTTACAAGATAACTTAGTATATATAATCTACTTGCACAATACTATGAACGCCATAGATCTCAATCTTCTCACAGTTCATCTCATTTGTTGCCAAGTAGAACTTGAACTCCCAACCTTTCCGGTCGTCAGCGCATTATCCATTACTTTATGGGTAGTCGGCTAGTCGCTACACTATCCAATAGTTTACCTCAACACTGACGTTATTAGAATAACTATCACTCTTAGATTAAGCTCTGCTATCGCAATCAACATAAGCAGATAACAGATAGACTTCAAAAGACTGTGTATTCAAAAGCTATAGAATTTTTTCTTTTGTACTGTCATAAAGCATCCCAATCCGGAGGCAACACAAGAGATTCTTTATCAGAGAAATATTTTTAAAAAGCGTCACCATTATCAGTGTGGAAGCGATAGTTTCCAGTGAATCGGTGCTTATGCATGTTCGTTTGTGTGCGATAACCTCTGGACCTCGATGCTCCCTTATCTTAGCACCAGGCGACTCATCTCTTAAAACTGTTATTTTTAGATCCATTGCAAGTGGAAATAATGTGATGTTCAGTTATTGGTATTCAGTTTTATTACATGTTTGCTAAAGGCTTCTGTGGTCCATACTACTTGCATTGAACTCATTTAGGATTATTGCAAAGATCACCATTGATTAGCTTCGCATATTTGTCATTTATGCTGCATTTCACGCTGTACATAGATGCCCAAATCATGCCCATTTTCTTATTTGTTTGTAAAAATTTGTTGCCTGTCCTTTGCAGAAGTCGCGAGGTAATTTGGTGTTTTGAATATGAACTCTAACATTATAGACCAATGTCAAATGCTTACCGCTAATGCAAGTTTTGTTACTTTGAACGGCTTTCTGAGAGCGAAGTCTAAGATACATAAAGACTAGAATACTCTGTAAAAAGATCTATTTGATGCAGCAACCTCGTCACGTCAATTTAGCAATAAAAACAGGTTTAAGAGGTACAATTGTGCAGGTAGATACATATATTTCCTTAATAGCCGCGTAGGTTGTAGCTTTTTCCACTGATGATGACAAGTGATCAAGTGGCCTCGATGGTTTAAAGGTCAAGCCCAAGTATGCTGATCATGGGTTCGATGCCCAGGTTGGGGAAAGAGTGAGGTATTGAGATTTTCCTTCAGGGATTTACCTATTTGGGACCATTTGTGTTAATAGCAATAAGCATTCAATCCCTATGTATATGGGACTTAATAATGGTGAAATGTCGATGTACCTATCTAATATACAACTCTGCTTAGCTCTTTTGGGATCAAAAGTGTACTGTTTATATCCTATACTATTAAATGAGCAATATTTGTAATCATGTTCTCGAAAACGGCTCTAACAATTTCGAGTTGCAATATAAGGGTTTACGGGGGCAAAAAATCGATCTATGTAGGTCTCATATCTGGGAAAATTTATTTTCTCCGTATTTTCACCCGAGTAGAGCCCACAGTTTATAATAAGATGGCTACCTTAGAATAATGACATGGCAGCATGAAATTAGTAAGTAGCTACTGTCATGGCAGCATGCAATTAGTAAGTACCTAATATCATGGCAGTATGGAATTAGTATGTACTATCCTATACTATTAAATGAGCATTCTCTATTTTCACCAGAGCAGAGTTCGGTCGCCCAGGTGCTAAGGTATTATAACAGATATATGACAGACATGTGTGTGTGTGTGTGTGTGTACTCCACACATGTAATGGATTGTAGCAATTGGCGTTCTATAGTTTCTGCCTACCTACCCCATTGGGAACAATGCGTGAATTTATGTGTTACAGATTACTAAGCCACTACTGCTGTGTCTAGGATTTTTTTTGCAATGAATGACAACAGACACTTACGTAAGTTAAAAGTAAGGTCATCAGGTCTTCGTCATGCGATTCTCATTATTATTTATCATCACGTCTGTTACAGGTATTTTTTATAATATCAAGTAAATGAATAACCAGAAATATCTGGGATTTTATTGTATGTGTTTATTTATGACATGCTTTTCAGTAAACGAGACATACCTATTTAAGTATTTCATTTAAGAATGGAAATGCAAATCGAGAGTTCAATAACTTCAAATCCATAGAATATATCTATGTATTGAAGAGTTGTTGAACTCTCATTTCTTTATTTGCTTCTTAAATAAGAAATCTGTCAACGCTGTCGCTAGAGTGCTAACTGCTGACAGTACTTTTAACTTACTAACAATCGGGGGCGATTTGTGGTAGGTATCTAATATTCAAGGGGGCGAGTAGATACACTTAGGCAATTAGGGGCAAAATCCAATGGGCGAGCGGAGTCCAAACCCTGAAAACCAAGCGCTGAGGCTCTGCCTTGTAAAGGGTCACAGTATTATGCTGAGCGATGGTCGTTTTGCGTGGATATGCCGCATATTTTTCCCCAACTTGTTCATTCTTGTGTTTGTTATCTATTTTTGCGTCATGTTTCATAGCAAAGAAACGTTTATTCTTTCTTTTTTTTTTCAAAAGGAATAGATCATAGATACAAGTGTACATATCAAACGACGTTATTCAACAAACTTCCGAGGAAAAGGTAAATTAAGTATTCCATAAAATAAAGATATGAGTCAGTATCTACTGTATGAACATCCATAGAGTTTAGTTAGTCAATTCTTTAGATAGGCAGTCAAGAAACTGAAAGTAGCTACTGTAAATAACTATCAAGAAGCTAAAAATATTCTGTCTTAATAAATTTCTGAACAAAATGCAACGATACATTTTCTGAAAAGAAGATGAACGCTCATCTTCTCTCATCGGTGCGCCGGCTCAGTATCCGTGACCTCATTACAAATATGGCGCCCGCAGACGACCTCACAGCGTCTGAGTTTACATTGTGCCACAAATGTTCTAACCATTCTAACATGCTCGCATTTGTAACGATTATTATTCTCAAAAGATGAGAAAGTGTCAGAATTTAAATAGGACGTTGTACATTTTTAAGAATTTTGTTTATAAATCATCATTCTCAGCCTAATTTGAATACCTAAGCGATGTTTGACATTCAAAGACAAAGTAGTCTTTTTTATGTCTGTATAGAGTCCGCGCCACAACTGAAAACCTTTTGACGCGGCGTAGTGTGTCTGTGTCATTGCATCAAATTACATTACATTTAAAAAAGATTTAGGTCCACAATTTTCCGCCAGCCATCTTTCGTGGCGCGCAGTCTAGGTAGACTCATTAATCTGTTCTTTGCCTCTATAATTATTGATAGCTTCAATTGGTTGAGTTGACTAAATTGTACTAGAAAGTTTAACCTGCCTTCTTTAGCTCATGAACAAGTCATTTAAAAGGAAATAGAAAAGGATTGTTGTAGTAGTCATTAAAAACTTTACCCTGTAAATCCAAAACTCCGGAGGGCACATGCAATATTTACACTTCGGGCCAAAACAATCTACCGACTACTTAAAAAACTGACATCCGATATTTTTGCCCACACCATATGAAAGGCAGCGTTAAGATAAATAAACAACATTATTATTTACTTATCATAGAAAAAAAAAAGACTTCCTCTCACTTTTTTGTCTGCTACTTTGTGTTTTTTCTGATGACGTACAAGTTACGTGTTCGCGCTTGGCAACTGTTCCGAAATAAAAGGCTTAGGTATATATTTAGGTGTTTATCATTTCAGAATGAATCTTGTGTACCATCTTGTGGCACAGATATACGAGGGAATCTAGTTTTCTATTTGTTTTTGTATTCATTTTATCATTAATTTACTATTTTGTTAATATCTCCTTTCATTAGGTTCATATTTTTTTATCATAATCATTTATTTGCAATAGGTATTGGTCCAATGTTGGTCTTCAAGTCAGTAGGAATGATAACTAGCTTCGAGGTCAGAAGTTAACCGAAAGGAACGCACTACCGGGATAAAAGTATCCTATGTCTAAAGGCGTAAAAAGGTAACAGGCAGACAAACAGCTATTTTCGCATTTATAATATTAATATGGATAAATTTTTGGGAACAGTTAGGCTTTAATAATATGAAATTAACTAATTTTAACTGTTCCGTTAGTCCGAGTGCAAATTATCACTTAAAAACTAATTGCCAGTCTGCTAAATTAATAGGTCTGACTTTGAACCTGATGATCATGTTCGTTGAACTTGTTCAGTTTTGTCGTTCATTATAGATATAATAGAGTATGTTGTATTATTAAAATAGTGGACTGACGATAACTTTTTGGTGTTTCTATTTTGACGATAAACCGCATTAGCATTTTGCTTATCGAGTGCGTAGGTATTCTAATAGCACCCAGTTTATATTCAAATTTGATTAGTTTGCCATACCAATATTATCAAAATAAACTGGATATTTAACTTCAAAGTTCAATTTAATATGACCTTGCTTTATTTTCTGCTTTATATCAACAAATTCATATAAAATTCTTTTACTAGGTGAGTTTACCTAGATGACATCATAAAAAAGAGGTCAATGTCGCAATCAAAACAATGTTTTTCCCTTAAACATGTGCTGATGACTGAATTCCAAGTAAATGTATAGTTCTCCTTGACACAGAACGGCGCGGGCGCACCGCGAGTGTATCGCTTTCGATACAAGGTGATCTGCTGTGTGGGATCGGTTAATTTAATATGTGGTTATTTGGTTAATCTCGGGATCTTTAGCAGGTGTAGACTTGAGTTCAAATGGGAGACAGTTAAATTAGACGTTACGTAAGTACCCTATTAAAGCGAAAGTACGAAGATTCAAGAATATATCCTAAATTCAACTAATATTTTACCAAAAACTAAAACCTTAGATTAGAAACAGCAGAATAATAGGTGAATTTTCATGACGTCTTTTTAATAAAATCATGTACTTTCTTACTCGGGAACTTATGTTTAAAAAAGCGTTCCTACTTAAATGAAAGGTATTTTTTTTTAAAGAGTATTTTTTTCCGACACTGCAATCGCGTCACCACCAATTTAACTTGTAAAAAGCTCACCGGACAAAATAATTACTACCCTCCGCAAAACTGTCGTTTATATTCGTGCGATAATGCGCCAATATCGTTTTAATAATCGCCATGTCTCAAATAAGAGAATGGCTTATAATTATTAATTACTTTTATCAGTGTGTACTAAATGTCAGTAGTCCTGCTGCCTCTCACTACCGATATGGTATGAATATAATCAATAAGCTGATTAAATGTGGCGAAATACTGCTCTTATTTTTACTTTCACCTGTTATGGTTGCGCTTGCGCTCTTTGTTTAAAGCTTATTATGTTATGAGACCAAACTTTCATGCTTGAATACAGGTTCAGACTTTTTTTTTGACCTGGGTCCTGTAAAATTACTTCAGAATATTCAGATTTTAGCTGTTGTTTGTCAGACTTTAGTTCTTGCTTGCTGATATTCTGCTTTCAAAAATAATAATGCAAAGCAAGCAATAAAAAATGGCCAAGACACCAGATCAAGTAACTCGATGTATTTATTTAAGTAGTACAAACATGCTAAGACTTTTGCTGACACTATAACATAATAAGCACTCTACTCGCAATTAAAATGTGAATTACCCACATTTCCCTTTCCTTTTTAACATCTAGTAATCATTATTTGATCATGTCCTCATTGCAAATGGCTTCGAATGACTGTCACTTGGCCAGCCAAGTAGTTCTGCGTAAGCGCAAGAATTTCATATACTGTTCCATTAGTCATACAAAAGGGCCATCAAATTAACTATTCATTAGTGCATACTCAGACGCCTATATGGTGCAATGGCGGAACACCTACTGAAGTTAAAGTTTGCGGAAGCGATGCTTGCGTTGCGACACAACCTTTGTTCTAACTGATTATTCCGTGGTTGGTTGGTTAGTTATTTTGAACTCAGGTGTAATGGCGCCCAGTTGGGACAAGTAGAGCTGAGTTGGGAATTTCCTAACCAATTGTTGCTGAAAACGTTTATTTTTATATTGTGTTAATTTATATATTGCAGTTTCTGATAGTGGTCAGTTTAAAAGCCTGATTACTCTTCGCCTGTATTTTTCATTTCTCATTTTTCTTTTCATAAATACTAGTATTCAGCTGCATCTGGTTAGACTGGAAGCCGATCACAAGATAGTTGGGAAAAAGCTATATATGTATAGGCAAATTGAATCTCAAAATCACAACAGTTTCTTTAAATAAAGGTTAGCAACGTTATGACAAGGTGGAGTTATGTCATCATGCCATGAGTCAAGGTGGACGTCACGGCGTCATGTTTATAAGATTGTGTGAATGACTGTGCACGAGGAAGTAGGTTCAAGCACGTTTTACTATTTACGGTAACACCGACGTTTCGATAGAATGATGAATGGGAGGCAGGGTGAGCGAGATTGTTTTTGTTGTTCACTCATTTCTTTATAATAGTGTACTTAGGTACTTCTTCCTCATCACCAGTGAATTACATCATAAGTATAGACTAAAACAGAGTATGAAAACCTCAGCCAGTAAGTACCCATAGGTAGGTTGGTACCTGGTATAATGAGTAATGGTAGAAATCTTACCAAATAGTCTGTTCTTTTAGAAGCCAACGTATGACTACTGGCTGTTTTTCTACTATATTTTTTTTTACCTACCTATCGTTTGTAAAGCTCTTCTACAACACAAATTCCAGCGTACAATGATTCACTTTAATAGGTGTTTCATAACAAATCGTAATCAAATAATACAAGAGAACAGCAATAAAACATAATTTACTACCAAAGGAAAGTTTACTCACATTCGTGTGGAAGTATCGTAAACTAACGTTCATTGAACGGGCAACATTGACAGGGCTGCCACTACAGGCAATAACAAATTGATGGTAGAACACACAGAGTTGCAACACCGTTCGTTGATCGCAAGACGACAGTTTATTTATTGATTAGATCGGTCATCAAAGATCGCAAGCTGTTATTCTAAATTTAAAAAAATGCGGGAAGGTGAAATGATAAAATTTTAGATTTTGACAACAGCGACTGATACTGTACCTACTTACCTTAATTTTCAGTCTCTGCTGAGCATTAATTAGGTAATTAAAGTTGGCAGGACTTAAAAATGTTGGAAGCGTCCGTGTTCCCTTCCACGTATAGCCCATCAGTCTTCAAAGCAACAGTGAACAGACATCTTCTGGGTTTGCTCGTTCCATCGTAGACCTCATCCATCGATTTCCATCAGGCGAGATCGAGGTCAAGAGCTGGCCCATAACAAAAAAAAAAAAACCCTAACAATAGACCAATACAGCGGTCGAGAAACGAAACATCCATAGATTTTCCATAACAAGATCGTTTTCGAACTCAAGTTACTGACTATTCATTCATTAGGACAAGTTATTTACTCATCAATCTCATCATACATTGTCTTTCCTTTAACAATACTTAATTACTTCCGACCCTGACCATTTGACATCCTTACCCTAAAACAAGCGACCGGATACAATGGTCACCGAGTAGCCGCGGACTGTCCAGATGTGGCGCCCGCGCACCAAGTGCAGCCTTTGTATGCGCGTACGCACCCGCGCCGGATGCCGCGCCATTAGCCGGAAACGACGTCACATTAAAACGTAATTGTTATTTAAATGCAATCAGTAGGCTTTAATGCTTATCAATGCGATTATTATGCGAAAGAGATAGTTAGGCAAATCTATTGTTTGCTCAATTAAAATATGCTGGTAATTAAATTAGTTAGCAGAATCTTTTAACTGTACGGGATGAGCATTCCTTTTTGAGATAGTAATAACAGTTTTATTAGCATTCTTCTTTACTGTCAAGAAGATAGTAAGAAGATAGGGACTATCTGCAATTATGAACCTCTGTCTGAGCAAAAGGGATATGAATTAATATTGTATGATCTATATCTCAGTACATCCATGGCATGCATTCAATTTAGTAATATTTAAACTGAGCACCTTACATTATAATTCATAATTAGGTTCATATTTAAATGGAAAATGTCGGAATGATAACCACATTAACCAAGATCCCACAAAAAACGACATTCTAATTATCAATTTAACCAGGAGCAAAGGGATTATTCAAACAGCGACAGGTAAAGGAATTAGTATGCACTAAACTAGGACAAGTGAAGTCAAATAGATAATGTTATCTACACATTGAACTTTTAATTGAACTGGGTCTTGAATATTAATTAGTTTAATTACTAATCTATCTCTAAACATGCGTTATCGGGAAGTATTTATAAACAGTTTACTCTTATGTAAAGTTTAGATATAACGGTTGATGTTAGTATGCAGTTTGTTTATTTATATGCAG
This sequence comes from Agrochola lota, assembly GCA_947364205.1. Lineage (NCBI taxonomy): Eukaryota > Metazoa > Arthropoda > Insecta > Lepidoptera > Noctuidae > Agrochola > Agrochola lota. The sequence goes on along the minus strand of OX376228.1, from coordinate 2,441,154 downwards.
GGTGGCATCGACGCGAAAACTGATACCATGGATTCAGTACGTGTTTCTGAATCGCCTTTTTTTTAAGGGTGGAAAATTATCAAATAACTTCTCCCGCTCTAGCCGGAGCGGGAGGGCGTGTCAGACTCTTACTTGCTAAAACCCACCCGTGTTCCATCAGTGTTGCCTGTACGTTGCCAGGGGCCACGGTATCCCTTTCGGACTTTCCCGCGACCCCGGCAGGCATCGGTCCTAGCAGATCCCTTCTGTTGTGATTCTGAACCCCCTTGCGTTGAAATTTTTCGCCGGTTATTAAAAAAAAGCTGCTGTTCAATACAATTTGACCGCGTAGGTATTGCACTTTTCTATGAAACAGCAGATAAAAAAAAAATTACCGACTTAAAATACAATGTCAAAATACAAAATTATGTACCGAATCCATGGTCTCAGTTTTCGCGTCGATGTCCCGCCACCTGTACTTCAGAACTATATATAGGTAGCTAAGATAATCTTGACATAGTTCTTCATTCAATAGAATATAATAGAAGACTCATTATATATCAGGTGGATTACAGATATAAAATTGTTGAAATTTTACAAAGGGTGACACAATGGGCGGTCTTATCGCTAAAAGCGAATTTTGGATGGTTTCGTACTTACACGTATCCTCAAGACCTTACTGCACCTGTACTTCCATTGCTGCATCACAATCTGAAGGATTTTAAAGATAATTCATAATCCATTGCTTAATTGTTTTGAAAATTTCTCGAGAACGTAAATAACGCAATGAATATGATTGAATTGGCGGATTGAATAGCATTGGGATTGTGAGAACATTTTTACATATACTCCGATGAACTAGTACAGATCTAAAAAAAGACCTGTCCATACTAGGGCAGCAATTGCATTATAAATCACACGGCACGTATCTTACTTTGCAAATGTTACATACTTTCAGTAATTACACAATACCTTCTTGCTACGACGCTATATTTTAGTTTGTTGATAGTTTTAATAAGTTATTTCTATTAACTTACTAGGTATAAGTTGTTATTTTTTTATAATTCAGTTTAATTTGAATAATTGTTAATAAAAATATGATGGAGACAATTTTCAGTACCTATGCTAGAGCCGACGATATTGGTCATGCAGACAGACATACACACGGTCGTCAAAATCGTAATCGCTTCTGAACTATTATAAGTTTAGACATTAGTAACTTCAGAAACAATGGTTAGTTTGCAGTCTGTCATTTCGAAAAAAAGATTAATGGTCAACTGCATCTGGATAGACTGGAAGCTGACCCCAACAGACTTGGGAATGGGCTAGGATGATGATTGATGGTAAGATGAAGCGACCGTGTTTCACGTCGGTGCACGTCGTATATCGTCCCGTTCGGAAATGTTTTCGACTAGCGGTATCCGGGGCAAGGCGCTGCGGGAGACCAGGCAACGGACATGTTTGTGAATGAGAGATGATCTGCCGCTGATGTAGTTGTTGGATACGGGAACGTATTGTCACTTTGTAGCAGTTGAGATAGTGGATAAGCACAAGCCAATAAAGATTAAAATATCGATTGTCGGCCAACAGGTTTAAAATGAGTACCTTGCTAGAAAATGAGTCGGCCAATTTTGTTTTTAAATTACTTTTTGATGACTATCATGAAACATGAGGCTTCAGGGGCTTTTGCAAATCTTTGGGTTCCCACCGTGTTGCGTCGCATCGCCCGCCCGCGCTATAAATTCGTTTTCGCTTAGCGTTTTTTCTTTTTTCTCGGCTCCTAAAGGTCGTAGCGTGATGTTTCATAGCCTATAACCTTCCTCAAAAATTAGGATATCCAATGCAAAAAGATTTTTTCAAATCCGACTGGTATTTCCGAAGATTATCCCCTACATACAAACAATCAAACAAACAAATTTTACCTAAAACTTTCGATCGGAGACCTAAAATGGCAAGGAGAGATCATTCCATTGTAGTTATACTACACAGCAGACTAATGAATATTGTAGAGCTGACAAAATAAACGCAATTGAATTATTAAACTAATCTTTGCCAAGCATCAGGTACATATCAAGCCCATCTATTAAATAGTTACATTGCAACAATAACAAAGTATTCATTGATACTTTTATGACGAATACAGTACGTCACATTATCTAGGTACCTACGTGTGCTGTAGTCATTTTGTAAACTGACTCTCGTCACGCGAGCAGTTTGGGTTTTTTTCTGTGATGAATCAATCGATGGGCACCTACATACGGGAGTAAATATTTACTGTCAGGCACATATAATGGTGAATGATTATAAAGGACTTATACCGATTGAAAATAACCCTTTATGTGGTAAAATTTCCCTTTTTATGTGTAGTTAAGGGAAAATGATAATAGCGATGATGCCTGGGTGAAAGAAATGAAATTCTAATTAGTCCGTCGGTCAGATAATAAATAATATTAGACACGTATTTTTTGCTTTATCATATTAGTAAAAAATTACTTGGATAAAACGCATTTTAAGTTGGAGAGTGGGGGTCGATACGTCACTAGTACGTATAAAATCTACATACTCGTGACGTCATGGCACATTTTACCTCAATGTATCGCCGTAATGTTTAGATTACGTAAAAAAGAAAAAATACGTGTCCAATATTTTTTTATAATCTCAAAGACGGACTAAAAAATATTTTTTTGTCATCATCCCTATTAATTAGGTCAGTACTTACCTTATATAATTTCTTTATAATTCCAATAATTATAAATTGACAATTTTAATTGACAGTCTAATGCATCGCAGATTCGCAAAGCGCCCGCGTCCCTTTGCTTGTCACCATAGATAATAGTCTATACTATGAACAAGTGATGTTGGAACGTCGGGCGAGAGTAGAATTTAGAGAGATTAATTTATTTACTGTAAATAATTTCAGTTTTATGAGGTGAGGTTGTGTTTCCTTGTAGTGTAGTTAAAATAAAATTATTTTTAAATTAGGTCAATAGGTACTTACATAATTTCAAATTATATTACCACAAAACATAAAATTCATTTTAACAACTAATGTGTACCTACAGTTTGTACAAAATAATAAGCCTTTTCAAGTATTATCATCATGTGACGACTAAATACCACAAAAATTATGAACATTAATTGAATTGTGATTTATATTCTTGTTAATTGGTATAAAACCTACCTAAATTAAGCATAGCTTAGGTACTATAGTTATGCATTAAAAATAGATCCATAAAACACCCTTAATTATAGAGATACTCCAACAAGACAGCGTGTGTCTAACAATCCCATGAAACATTGAATCAAAGCCTATCAATTTAATTGAAAACAGATATCATAAGAAAGGGATCACTACAATATCAAACATACTTAAACATATTTCATTGTACATTACTAAAATAATGTTTTAAAGGCTCGTAATTAATCTCAAGAAAATCGATCGAAGTTACTCGTTGAAATCTCTTTTCTATATAAATGCGCAGCGCAAGAACCAAAATCTGGTTCCTACATTTATTTAGTAGAAGAGAATAGGATAAAATATGGTTCATAAAAGTCCTAAATATAAATGGTTTCACAAATCTTGCTTACTTACTTGCATGTAAAGTAGAAGTCAAAGAGAAAGAATATCCTCATTCCATACATTTAAATATCTAGTAAGTAGCTCTACTATTCTGCAACTCTTCTATCCAAACTTCAAATATCGAACAGCCGCTACAATTAAGGCAGCGACCATATGGCGGGCGTGAGCGTGGGCATCAACGTGACGTCACCGCCCATTCACTGCCAACTACGGTGCACACTTTATTTGGTTTGGTTCGGAAAATTAGCTGTTTGATGTTGGTGATGACTGTTATTGGATATTATCTAGATCATCCAAACTTCTGTGAAGAGAAATGCGTGAATAGTTTCCAGCGCTTGCGATGCAGTGTTCTTAATTTCAAGTTCTAATGCCAAATATTGCGTAAAGCGGACAAATTGTAACAGGTGGTATTGTCGTTTGTTTTTTTTTTGTTTAAACTGTGGGAGCCTTTTTATCAATGAACACAAAAAAATAATTTGGTAACCACATACAAAGGTAAAACCGAGATCGATTTCCTTCATATTGGAACGGACTCTTCCGGAATGGCTCAGTCTGTCCACTGTCCAGAGCTCATAACTATTATGAGCATGATATAAGTTATGTATTATTTAAGATCAGAGTATCTGGACGTGTGGCAATCGCTTTCAAAGCGCTTCGTGTGTCTATACAACGACTGTTAACGGGATTGACATTAAAGGTTTCGGTAATTTATCCCATATGTTTTAGACTTTGCCATCAATGTTATCGCTCATGGAACGTCACTTTGTCTAGGTCCTCAGGTAGTGCGAGATGCTAATCACTTTCGGAGGTTAGGTTTTAAATGCATGATTTATCGCCGAAGGTGCTGCTTGCTATCTTTTGTTTCTAGACTTTTGCCCGGGATACACGAGGCTAGTGTTTCAAGCTAGGATAGCAAACAAGTAATACCCCGGCTTGGAACATGATAGAGCTGTTTACATGATGCTGGGAAATTTTAAGCCACTAGCATTGCATTGACATAGGTGGAGTAAAATTATCCAATAGGATACCAGTTTCGCCAGCGACACGAGACTAGTACACAAGCCAGGATAATGAAATCAGTCACGCAGTAAAATCAATGTGGGAGGAGCCAATTACTCAAAAATAGAACCCCATCCTATTAAACTATAACACTAACTTACATTTTTCTCACTAGCTTAAAAATGAGGATAGTTCTGCATTCACGAAACCAGGGTGATTAGCTTGTTAGCGTATCTACTAGCACTTTCTTGCTCTCCTAGCCTCGTGTGACCCGGCCATTAAATACGGTACATTATGACCTGTCCGCTATCTGACCTTCGTGGTTAACTAAAGGTTGTTCTGACACATCTCAAGTTTACAATGAAACATGAAAACGTGCTGTTACTGCAAAAGCGTGACCAAATTGTCCGAATCATGATGTATAACTTTGTAGCTCTCATCATTGTGATTCATTATTTAGAAGAACAGAAGGTGTACTTTGTAAGGATAGACATGTCGACGCCTACCTGTGTACCATAGTTACAAGTATTCCTGAGATGGGTAATACGGTAGTTCCTTAGTTTCTTTGTGCATAAGACTCAGTATGTTCGATGGCGATACCTAAATCTCGTCTCGTCTTCGCACACTTTTTCAAGAAGACTTTGTGTTAAAGAGCTGAAAATTTTCTACTTCTTTTTTGTCGTTCCATTACTGCTGACTGAGGATCGCAGGCATTGCGCATTCATGTCGCGGCTCTGTGCCCCGTGGTTTTGGCCCCTCAGAATATGCTGCGTCCGCAAGCTTCTTCAATTGCGTTAGACCATCTTACTAGATCAACACAGATATGTGGATCTACATACCGTTATTCCTGTGTTTCTAGTCATTCCTACAAGTTTGTCAAGAAACTTGTTTTGTTCAAAATACTCACATTGCGCTGCTACAATTTCTATTCAGTTGATGGCGACACCATAACAGTTAAGTACTATTTTCTTCGTTGTTCGTGTGTTGATAGTACTGTACCTGCCAATGTAATCTGTGGTTAATTCATGTTTCACCTACGAAGGTGTTCCTAGAATGTCGACGGTGACTCGGTGCGCCTACGCATGACATATGGCGGACACCAGGGTAAACAATGCTTTATTCAATGTTTTGTCAATGGCAAAGTATAAGGCTGATTTTAATATAAAATTATTTGGAGCGCGATTTTAATGTTTTATACTTTGTGGGAGGAGCTCGTGGCTAAGTAATAACTGACGCACGGGTCGATCCATCAGGTTAAGCTAGGCTTGCCGGGGTTGGTCTGTGGATGGGTGACCATCTTAACATACCGAGACTCCTCCGTGCCTCGTCGTCGTTACGGGTCGTCAGAAGCCCGAAAGTCTGACAATTAGTCTTACCAAGGGGTATCGTATCACCCAGTTACTGGGTTATGGAGGTCAGATAAGCAGTCGCTCCAGGTAAAATACTGGTATTCAGTTGCGTCTGGTTAGACTGGAAGCCGACCCAATAAATTTGGGAAAAGGCTAGGCAGATTGATTCACCATTGTAGGAAGGTAGGAAAGTAATTGAAATTCTTACTTTCCTTGTAACACTCATGACATACACTTTCATAAAGGTTTAACCAAGAATCAACCTCATTACATTTATTTTACATTGTGTTGATTCCAATACAGTGTAGGTGATGTACCTTGAACTCAATATAAAACTGGATCATTTGTTGCGGTTTTCTCTTCAAAGTAAACAGGTAAAAGGTTGTGAGTGAGATATTATCCCCCCTGCCTGTACCTAAACCTTATTGAGGTAACAAAGTGTAAAGAGCAACCATCTTCGGAAGTCACGGTTGAAAGTACAAAATGTTATAACGGATGGAGTATGTAGGTAGCGATTTAGTTGTTAGGGGAAAGAGGGGAATCAACGTGGTAGGTTTGTGTTCCGCTAAAGGTTAGGCAGGCATGTTTAGCCGCAGTTTTGTGAATAATAGTGGTTTAGGTGCTTGTATCAATGATAGGTTAATGGCGATAGGTCCGCTAAATACAATCACTTATGACTGTCATACCTAACTGGTGAAATATGGATGAACCATGTAAAGCCTCTATCTAGTCTCTGGGGATTATGTACAGGCGTGTTTACTGATATTTTTTGTTATAAGAACATTTTCGTCATTAATAAAAATGGGAAACGAATCTATGATTTTACGTTCGCCAACTATGTACCATGGAAGAACTTCATTTCTATAAGAAAATAGTCCTTGCGGTGTGCAAGGACTATTTTCAGCTCTTCGATAGTACCATCAAAGAAGTTCAAATCTAACCAGTTTCAAAGCAAAATCCCGTGAACACGTGACCACATCTCTTACCGGCCCGGTTCTATAGCCGCCGAATGCTGCAAGCGAGAATAGTCCTTATGATGGTTAGATATGAACTTCTTCGATGATACGTAGTTACTTAGTTGTTAAATGATATTAAAAACTTTCATGTTTTTGGTAATTGTTAAACATTGTTAAATGTCAGAGTTCAAAAAAAAAACTCTGATTAAGGCACTTAGCACACGTACTCAACAGAATCCAATTGGATAACCCAATCAATAGTTAGTGTTCACGTGTTTTGTATTTAAGCTATCAACATTTTACTGATAGCTCCAATATGTTTATTAAACAATATAATCTTTTGCCACAAGGTGACCCCGACAAGGTACACGAACGCAATTTGCATCGACCCACAGCAATTGATCAATTATCGTGCGCAGGAGTGTATTGAAATCTATCGACGACATAAGATAAATTGACAATGTAGTGACATAGTGATCAATCTTCGTAGTTTCATAGTAATTTTATAGTGTGGTAATTGATAGTGAAGCTTTTCAAGAGGATAATATCACCGAGAGGTCGTCGGTTCGAGGCTTATCCGACAGTTACATACCTATAAATCAACGCACATTAATTAACATAATATGACCTGCTTAAATTCTGTCGGTATTTCATAGAATTGGTGGGTTTATTTATAAATGTTGATTAAAGTTAACTAATTATTAAGTCTACTTCTGCGTAACCATACATTTTACCGTTTTTTTCACGTTTAAACTGTAAGCAAAGTTTACAAGTAAACCCTTTATAGTACTAAGAGCGTTCATCCTAAAAGTTGGCAACGTCGCAAATAGCTGTCAAATATTTACCTGTTTTCATTAATTTGGCAATATTACTGTATGGACATATGAGATTTAGTAGGCTAGTTAGCGAACTAAAATATTGATTATGAAATGTAATAATATCGTAACACCGAATATTTAGTTCTAGATGTAAAAAAAGTATTTGGAAACTTTCCAAATGCCTTTTTTACACCTAAAACGGTTACAACATTAAATTCAATGTTATAATTGCAATTCATTTTCAATATTCTAGTTCATTAGTTAGCCACATTTCTTATTTCCATACAGTAATATTTCAAATTAATCAAAACAGTGAAATATTTCACATCTATTTGGGTCGTTGCCCACTTTCAGAATAAATGCGCTGAAATCTGTTCTATTTTTAAATTATCTGAAGGATAGTGCCTATTTGTTAACTTAGCCATTATGGTCACCTTTCTTTCATGTCCAAGGCCTGACAACGTAAACATTTTGATTACCATTCGATGCAGACTTTGGTAATGTCCGGAGTTTTTCATCGCAGCTTTCCGGGGCAGAGCTTTAGGTTGCCTTTCCACTGCAGCGGAGAAGAGAGGAGAGAAGTGGAGATGTAAGAATCAAAACTCCGCTCCAGAGTTTAGATTCTATTGGTTAATTTCGACACAGCTCCGCTCCTCTTCTCGCTTCTCTGCTCCAGTGGACAGGCTGTCTTAGCGTGGAGTTTTAGCCGGAGCGATAACTAATACCAGCCTATTATTGTCCCACTGCAGGGCAAAGGCCTCTTCTCATATAGAGAAGGCACGAGCATTGATCACCATGCTTGCTCAAGGCGGTTGGCGATTTCAAACTTATATTAACTATAAGTCCAGATGTCCACAAGATGTTTTTCCTTCACCGATGTCAGTAATGTCCAAGATAAACTCATAAAGTACATATGAATTGAAATAGTCACATTGCTACTTGCCAGGATTTGAACCCACAACGTTGTGCATGAGAGGCGAGGCCACTGGTCCATCACGACTGAAGATAGCAATAGTCGGATATAATATTTTTTCCTAATAATTACAGGTAAGTACGACTTTTCCTTCGACGTCGACATGCGTAAAAAACAGTGCGTACTCCATTTCTCACGCTTCCGGTGGTCCGTGTGACGTTGCAGTGAAACCAGATCGGCGCAGGCGCAAGTAACTCTATACGGACAAGATTTACGACCGAATTGACCCTAGTCCCGTTCCATGACGTTATAGACCGTGTTAGGTTGTTTAATTGTAGCTAATCTTTGTTTTATTATTATTTATTGGGGTTAATATTTTTAAAAGTAATGTAGATATACCTATGTTTTTATTGGGTATTGGGATTGTTGTTGATGTTGTTGTTCTTCTAAGTCTAATAGAGTTAAATCTAGCATTCCACTAATGTGAATATCAATCCGTATAAAAACGCATTTCAGAGAAAAAAAAGAAAAAGATTTTGGTTAAGGATATGAACACGGCAATAGAGCCTCCTATTATTCTACCTCTTTTGCGACAATTATAATATGCGGAAATATAAAACATGTTGAAAAACTTAGGTACCTATTCAATTGAAGCACAGCTTCAGGCCTATAAAAATATTCGTTCATTAATCCTGAACAATAACAATTCACATCCCGCTGAAATTGAGATAAGAGATCATTGGCTCGAAAACATAATAATAATTATGAAACCACAAAGTTACTGACCGATTATGTTATTATACGTATACATACCAATTCTTTCATCTTGCTCTCATCCCAATTTATTTTGGGTCGGCGGCGCCAGCGCAGCATTTTTTCTTCTCCCATACTTCTCTATTAGTCGCCACCTCGGTAGTCACCCCCTTTCTAGCCATATTATCTTTCTCACAATCCATCCATCGTTTCTTTGGTTTTCTCCTTCTCATAAATCCATCCAGCACATTCACAAGACTCAACAGTCTCCTCACGACATTTTCCCCATTCCTCTGTATGCCCTTATCATGACAACCGATTTATATTTTCCTCACTTCATGGCACATATCTTAAATTATTGTCTTTATTAGTCGGTCAGATAGAAGAAGGTAATCCGCTAGATGTGGGTAACGCCAGAGCATGGGTATGTGAAGATTTTTGGAAGAGGCCTATGTCGAGTAGTATATATACAGTGCTAGCGTCTTAGTCTAAGTCACTTACCACATGCCCTCTTAAGAGCCGTGGTAGCCCAGTGTAGGGAGGAGGTGTAGGTCATTGGTTCGAACCCAGGCTGGCAGTTTATCACTGCTCTCAAAATGGTGAAGGAAAATATGGTGAGGAAACAGGCATGATCTAGAACCAAAAACTTCGAAGACGAGATACGCGTGGTGGATGACAGCCCAACCGTTCTCACAGAGGTGTATCCCAGCTGTGGGATCGTTATAAAAAGATATAGCATACTATGTCTTTATCGTTATATCTAGAGCTACTCAGTACACCCACTAAATAGAGCAACATTCATGAACTCATCAGTTTCACCTCGGTCCGAATCAAAGAGTATTTCAGTTGGTTACGTTATTGCTAGTACACTAACATTGCGTAAGCGCAAGTGACCGTGAACGCTAATTGTGATCTATCTTCAATTTGTATAAGTATGTATATTATAGTTTGAATTTGAAAATAGTTTTTTTAAATATTTGATTATTTTTTGCGGATCTGAAGAAGAAAGAAGATGAGAATGTGCTGTTGACAGACTTCAAAGCTTGATTTGATGATATAGAATTGAGACCATCCGTCATGGCTATACTTGGGAGAGACCTACTTGGTCCAGCACTGGATATCTCTCGGCAGAGATAATGAAGATGAGAGAAACAGAAGCTCTTTTAAAACATAATAGACGACGTATATTTAGTAACCTAATCCGCTTAACTGTTCTTAAAGAGTCATAAAGACACGTCAAGCGTCGAGAGCAGACTACTCTGCTCTCGACGCTTGATGTGTCAACACGTCGGGTCCGGGTTCGCAACAAGTCAATCTTTAAATCAATTGTATTTTATAATGGATTTCCGCAAAGTCACGCCTGAGTCAATAAACTATAGAAGCTCTTTTCTTTTAGTTTTTCATTTTCAAGTCTTTGGTATCACCTGCACAACAAAGTTTGCGACTGTCTTTCCTTAGGGTGTCTCATCAGTACCCTTATATAGGCTAGTCTCTAGTTCCTATTACTGATAGGTTTTCAACTGTAGCTATACCAGTTGAATAATAAGTCGTTACAGATGTGTGTACTTAAATTGTTAATAGCCAAAAGATTGACCTTTGAATAATAATAAAATCGTCTGTTATCTTTGCGCTGTCTTCCGTTGCAGGATCAGCAAAATTACAAATTATACCAAAAATCCTAAAATCGTTTGCGGAAGTTTATGAAAACAATAGAGTGATTATGTGTTATAGAGTCGTGTTTTTGGACGTCTTTCGTCGTTTTTGGATTTTGAATTAAGTAACGGATATGAGTAACTTGAAAATAAGCTTGTGTTACAAAAGATCTGTGAGTTCCAGGAAACAACGTATTCGAATGTAATTTCTTAAACAATAAATTATTGATATTCTAAATCATTTTTCGTAGTTTGTTCAATAGAAGTCTGGTTTAAAATAGTGCTTTTCTTCATAATCTTGAATATTTATTTCTTATGCACAGTACAATTTATTTTACCAATTGCTGACCAGTTTCCTTTCATAATATTATCAATCAGTGCATACTTATCTGCCACTTCTGACTTCATCTAATTGGCAATCGTTCTTATAATTCCCACGTTCTGTAACCACATTTCTTTCACACCCACATATATCTTAATCTCTTCAGATTTCGCTCATTCGACTAGTTTTGCCAACCCGTCTTTTGCACTGACATTGGCACCTTTCTCTGTGTTACCGCTAGTTTCCGATGCGCCGGCGCCGGTTAGCGTTGTGGTGGTAAACAGTACTCTTTCAAGTCTTTGTCTTAATATGGGTATGTTATGAATATGACTGTTTGTTCTCATGATTGGTGCACTTTCTTTTTTATGGTGCTTTGTTATGTTTGGCACTTTCGATTTCATCGGAAGTGGTGAGAGGAAAGTATGAACGGATATTTACCGAGTGTGAAAATTTAAAAGTTTTGTAAACATTTTCTATTTTATTTGGGATTTTTAAATATTTTTGTGACAATTTGCGAATGAACGCGTTTAATATTTTAAATTTCTTCTAGTACTACACGGTATTTAATTTCTTTGTAACGAGCAATCTCCAAAACTTTACGATCCCGGAAACAAAAGCTCACTTAACAATTCATTGGGTGCACTACCATAAAAAGGATCTAAAACGAAGAATACACCGCACGTGCGCACGCGCATCGCACGCGCCGAACCATGGGGAGCGTGGGGGAAGGGGGGCACAGGTGTCGAGTGAATTAATTAAAACTTAACAGAAATACACCGCCGACGAGTCAGTTAACGGCGAGTGTAATTAACTGCCACCCTTCCTGCTTACCTCCGATAAATATAGATTAATTATACGGTAGAAAATGGGAAAGTCGAGTTTTTGAAAGATATTTAATAATATGGTTTTGTTAATAACTAATTTTGTATAAAATACAGCGAAAAGTTATTATAAGAATATAACTAAAATTATTTAGAAGTAATTTTCTTTCTTTGATAAAAACTCTCAATGTAACAAGTGATAGTGTTCGTAAATAGCATTGTAGGTTGTTTGTAATTACAACTCATTTTCCTTATTATTAATGTATGAATCATACATTGATAATAAACGTCATGCAGCAGTGATAGCCTAGTGGTGTGACCGTCAGAGTGCCAAGTCATAGGTCTCGAGTTCGAACCCAAGGCGCCACCTCTGACTTTTCGGATTCATAAGCGTATCGTATAATTATCACTTGCTTAAAAAACTGTAAAGGAAAACATCTTGGGGAAAACGGGCATGCCTGAGAGATATTTCTCGACGGCATGTGAAGCCGAGTCAGAGGCCCTGGGCGGCATAAAAACTCTGACACCAGGTTACTCACTTGTATGAATGTGATGTTTGTATACTTTGTTGATGACGTTCGGTTATTGATCGTTTCTCAAAAACAGTACCTAAATACTGAGTCATCATTTCGGATCCAGTAAATCTGCGAGAAGTCATAATTATATTAATTCCACTGCATATCTTACAGCGACCTACTTTAACTTATAATTATGTTTATTGTAATTGTTTTGCCTACCAATGAAAATTGCGACATCACAACAAAATTAACTTTATCAACAACTCCATGCATTATTAATTACTAAATAATACCAGTCTATTATTGTCCCACTGCAAGGCAAAAACCTCTTTTCATTCGGATGTTGGTAATTTCCAAGATAAAATCATGGTACTATCAAAGAATTTCATATTTATACACCGTAAGGACTATTTCTACTTGCAGCACTTGGTTGCTATAGAAATCTCATCAACTTTCATTTAAAAAAATCTCATCTTTGATTCGTTTGTTTTGTTCCTAGTGGTCGAAAAACGGTCAGACATCTGTGATCATAAGTACCTAGTTATTATATAACTCACCAGGTTTTCTATCCCATCTGGCATTATTTCTATACAGTTTTGAAAGACGGACACAATGACAAAACCGCTATAAAAAGTACACAAAGCAGAATTAATACAATACTCGTAAATATAAAGCTAATTTACAAATGGAGAAATAATTTGTTTCGTTTGTTCTGTTCCTAGTGGTCGAAAAAGGGTCAGACATCTGTGATCATCAGTGATAGGAGTAGGTAGATTGATTTTTAGTACTTGTATCATAAATGCACACAGAAAGAATAACATGGATAAGCCATTTTTCCGGAAAGTAATTCCGGTATTTCCGGATTCAATTAAATATTGTTAATGTTGGTAGTGATATTATTACTACTCAATTCAAAATTTAAAGGAAGGTATCAAAACTAAATTAATTCATTATTTATCTGTTGAATAATAAAAACAATCGAATTCCGATCGAAGCTTTAAGCTTAGCTTTATTTTTAGCTTTATTTATTTTTTATTTTTAGCCTAGGATAGCTAGATCTTTTATAGATAGATATAAATTGTTGCACTTAAATTTAAATATTTTCCTACATAAGTTCTGGTTTTTTTTTAATAATCCACCAATTCCGGAGGAATGTCCATAGTAATATATACGTTTCGGATCAATGACCCCAGTTCAATCTACCTACTCCGATCACTGGTGATCATTGTTACAAAACACACGAATAACAAAAACGACAAAATATTACTATGTATTTTTGTTTCATTGGTCTAAAAAAAGAGGCGTTGAACAGATGTGGTCATCGTGTTCACGGGATTTTGTTTTCAAACTGCTTAGATATGAAATTCTTCGATAGTACTTGCCCGGATTTGAACCTCTTGCGAAAGCCTCTTCTCATTCAAAGAAGGCACGAGCACCACGCTTGCTCAAGAAGGATTGACGATTCCAGACTTATATCAACTATCCAGGTGTCCTCACATTGTTTTCATTTAACGATGTCGGTAATGTCCAACTAAGATAAAATCATGGTACTTTCCCGGATTTGAACCTCTTGCATGAGAGGCGAGGCCTTAACCACTGGGCCATCATGACATTTTTTGTTTCTTTTTCGTTTTCGTGTGTTTAGTGACTAATCTGGTGTCGGAGTTTTTATGCTGCCCATGGGCCTTTGACTTGGCTTTCTTTACATGCCCTCGAGAAATATCTTTAGGCATCACTAAATTAATTACATACAATTATTTATTTGCATAATCACGGCTTCCCACATAACTTAAGCAATAAGATTGTTAATAAAGATTTATTAGTTGTTTATGCAGAACTTTAACTTAATAAATGTATTTCTTCGTTAAATATGCGATGAGGTGAAAGGTAAGCGGTTAATCCAAATTAACTATTAAAGTTAGTATTACGATGTTGTAAATAATGAAAGTATTTTGGAACTATCAAATAAATTCTAGCATCGAAAGGGATTTTATCAAACAAACTATATTAGTAGTGATGGGTCGATTATATTGCCAATCTGTGACAGGCATTTTTTTTTTAACCACAACGTCGATGCTCGTTAACATTGTTGTAATGGCGATAGACTTAGATAAGATGGTGGTAGCTAGCCAGGCGGACTTGAACAAGCCCTAACACCACCAAATTGAGCAGAAAATTTTGCCCCCACTGGGATTCAAACCCGGGTCCTCTGAGTCTGAGACCGAGGACCCCCTTTTTTTTTTTTTGAGGGTGGGAAATTGATACCGAGGACCCGAGGTGGCGCAAGTGGAACACTAAAGAAAGAAAGAAAGAAAGAAAATACGTTTATTTGCGGTACACATGACGCAAGGTAAGAACAAAACACGAAAATAAACAGTTTGGGGGAAAACATGCGTCACATCCACGCAAAACGGCCATCGCTCAGCATAAAGCTGCGACCCTATGCGAGACAGAGCCCCAGCGCTGGTTTTCAGCGACAGCCGGCGTTGACGTGGCACTACGCGGCGCGTACTACGCTACGCTATGCTACGCGGTCCTACTGGATGGGGTCGGCGGACGTCCCCGAGTCCGCCGTTTCTCCGGACCAGGGGGCCTACTCCCTAAGCGAAACCCGTGTTTCGATCGTAGTTACGGGCGCACCGACCTCTTTCTCACTTACGGTATGTCCGTAAGTGAGACGGAGAACAAAGCCCCGTAAAGACGACCGAAACTACGGATTTCGCTTAGGGAGTAGGCCCCCTGTTTAAGGGTGCCCGAAGAGGGCGATGTCCGCCTTCCGCTGACGCCCGGTGCGCCTGCTACGGATCAGGAGAGTGGTCTCAATCTCCCTCTCCCTTTCCGCGGCCTCCTTCTGCGAAATGACGGTTTCACAGAAGGAGATCACCGATACGTTATCGTACCTACCAGGTTTTTTTATCCCATCTTGCAATATTTCTGTACAGTTTTGAAAGACGAACAGAGTAACAAAACCGCCATATAAACTACACAAAGCAGAATTAATACAATACAATACTCATAAATATAAAGCTAATTTACAAATGGAGAAATAATTCATTCACAGCTGGAAACTTTTTACTGTTTCGACTGTTCGTGTACAAACAGCCTATCAGAATATTTCTGTAAGCGAATGCTGTGATCAGAATTACAAGATCAGATGTTAGGCCGGCCATACGCGGGTGGTCTTGGGAGTTGACGCTTTATTACTACATAATAAACAAGTCATGTGCGTGTGCAACATATATTGCCGTAGTTAGCTATCGTGAACACATTATTATAGTTGTGGGCGAGTTATAAGCGGTGAGCGATTTTGTGGGACTGACGAAAAGTGGGCCGCGGTATCCGTTGGTGTAGATGTAGAGGAGATGAAAGTACTGATGGACGTTCGCGCCCTCATGCCCCTAGCCGCCACAGGAGGCGCCTTGGACGTCGAGATCCGGAGCCGATTTCCAGCCACCGTAGTCGCGGGCTTGCGGGCGGAGAGCAATGGGTAGCTCGGATTTTTTTTTCGAAATTCGTCAGATTGTGATTGAAAGTAAATAAGGTAATCCATTGCTTAGAAAAATTCATCTGCTCGACAACGAAAGTGAGGCAATGAATTTTGTTGAATTGTCAAAAAGAAAGGCATTGCCATTACAAATGTGTTACGCTATTACCCCGCTGGTATCTGTTCGCATAGTGTGACAGACCAGTGATTCCATGTTTTTACTATACACATCTCCTAGGATTCTCTTTAAATCGCTTTTTGTTTCTCCCTTCCACCACCATCTAAAATGTGGGATAAATCCACTAATTATTTTGTGGGAGCCTAGAATCTGTGTTGATGTTAAATTAAGATAAGCTAATAATGAAAGCCCTGCGCGGCCCGTCGTGTTAATATCCATATTTAAGCCTCTTATTTTATCACTGAGGTTCATCTAATAAGTCGTGAGATAAGTTGGTGGTTATTTATGAGGACCTGCCTCACCTTACACTCATAGAGTACATCTTTAGAAGCTTAGTACAATATTCCGTTAACGTATTTCTAAATACAAAAAATATTTAGATTTTTGACCTGGCAACATTTTCATGATTGCTTTGATAGATTGATATACAGGTAAATCGTTTATTTGGTGCACACAAAAGACAGCACAACATACAAAAGCACGATTAAATAATAATTAATTACATGAATATTATAGGAAATAGCTAGAAGGTGCCAAAATACAAATAAAAGAAGAAAACAAGACATATTGTGATGACACTATTGGCATACCTTAAAATAATGAATTAACGAACATACAAAGTATGGTGTAAGTCTCAAGGCTGCACCAAATGGGAGTCATGTGTCAAGCAAATACAGGATGGGACATCAACGCGAAAACTGATACCATGGATTCAGTACATGATTCTGAACCCCCTTGCGTCGAAATTTTTCGCCGGTTACTATAAAAAAATCTGCTGTTTCATAGAAAAGTACCTACACGGTCAAAACGGCATGGAACAGCAGGTTTTTTTTTTCCCCCGCCACCCTGAATACCTGAATCTGATAAGCGCTTGGCCACATTGCTTTTAAATGAGGAAAAATTAAAATCATTATCGTTGTCTGAGCCACAGGCAAACCTTGTAGGTAAAGGTAAGGAGCTATTAATATTTCATTGATGACTCATCAGTCAAGTTATCAATCAATCAAGACAGGATCTTGTCTTCACTACAAGATCCATGCAAGTGTTCGAAGTAACTAAGCTGATAGATTTTACTAACTACCTATAAGCCTGATTTTGAAATGAATCTGATAAATATGTTTTTGGGTCGACTCTTGACCTCAACCTTCCAAGGTAGAAAGCAATGGATGAGGTCTACGATGGTACCAGCACACCCAGATATTCAGGGCCTATTCATTCTTACTTTGAAAGTTTTCCTCTTATGGCAGAAAACATACAAAGAAAATTTAATTGCAAAATTATGTAAATCTTTGTCGCTGTAACTAAGTATTGTTCCGAACAAATCAATTATGGTAAAGGTTTACATTACCTAAACCCTATTGGGCAACTAAGGGCCCTTTCATCGGCAGAAGGCCGTCCACACACCCACGACTTATCGCAGCTGCGCCTGATACTTCTGTCGCAGCCTCATTAATGTGCTCCTACACATTATTTTGTACTACTGGCTTTATTGGTACATGTGATATCTTGTGGGTTATTAAGTTGTAATTAATACCTGTTGAGACATTCAGGCATAGATTTAAGCCCTGATTTTGAAATATTTTAACCATAGGTACTTGTAGTTGTAAACGTAAACGACATCAGGCTAGGTGGAGCGACGATCTTCGCAGGGTGGCTGGTAGCAGCTGGATGGGAGTTGCCGAGAATCGAGCTGAATCCGTGCAATTGGAGATGCCTATGTCCAGCAGTGGACTGCTAAGGCTTATGTAGTTCTAACTCATACAGTGATGAATGAATCCATGAATAAAGTTTTGTGCTTGGCATGGTCAGGTCAATTTATTGCAAATTGAGACATTCTGTTCAGTCTTTTCAACGTTTAACAGTCTTTTTAGTATCGCTACCTACTCTATCATTGTTATAACATTGAGTTGCTACCCGTGTCTGGCTAAGACTTCTATAAAAAGAAGTGATTCCACTTTGCACTCCAATTAGAGAAATGATTTAAAATCCAAACATATATTTCCATATTGCCATATTGATATCTCCAACGCACAGACCTCCATAATATATATTACAGCAGAGTTATGCCATCGATGACTTTGAACTCTGATTGACAGTACCACAGTAGCCAATAAAATGCCATCATATCACGCCTGCGCAAAACGTCATCGTCTAGTGCGGTCCTAATAAAAATGCGTCCTACGCTCTGCGCCTGACTTTCTCCACCATTTGCATTTCGGATGGAGACTTAGACTTACGCAAGTTTGTTTTGTCGTATGTTATTTGATACTAAGTTATATACATGTGGCGTGTACGCATGTATTGTTTTGTGAATCAATTGTTTGTTAGATGTAATGTATGGTTTTGTAACTTGTTCTTTTTCTTTTGTTGTTGCTGTGTTATTTGGTTTGATGACAGTTTCAATTGGTGCACTATTTGGGTTGTCTCTGTTTGTGTGGTCCGCAGGTTTTGAATTAAATTCTTTTGCTATGCAGTAAAATGGAAAGCCTTTCATGATCAGTTTTAATTCGAGTGTGCCGGAGATTTGGATTCAAACGCGTGTGAATCCGTGTCCGTGAATTTATGAAAAGGTGCCAAGTTTGCGAATGAAATGTTCTGTAATTTAAGCATGCAAATGTGTACCCGGTCATAGAGTTTAGAGATGACGTCACTTCGCATTCGTACTCTGGATTCTTGATTCATTCAATTAAACATTTCGTTGAGACAGACAGAGCTCCAATCTTTGGTTCTACTTTTACTTATAAAATCATTTCTTGAACAGCACTTACCTACAGAAGTACATGATTCTGTACTATTCCGCTCGACTCCGGCGCACCCTCGCACCCGTATCTTGCTGATTGTCTAAATGAGAAGATTGCAAGTGATCCGCCGCGGTTGCTAGAATGGCGGTCCGCACGCGATATCAAACATGTGCTGCTAAATATGAACTTGTTATGGAGAAAGAGAATAATTTTGTTTATCTGAGATTTTGCTTAGCGATAAAAGTATTGTTCCATGGTTCTTTGACGGTAACTGTTGTCAGTTTTTTTTTTCCTTGCAGTATTTTACAAGTTTGTGCAACCATGATTGGTGTCCAGAATCTAGAATATTATGTTCGTTAAAGATAATCCTGTATAGGGGAAAATTCTATTATTTTGTCTTTAATTCCTACTTATTGTTTTTTGCATTCGTTTACTACAGGTGTAAAACAACACCCATGTGAAATCCCAAAACGACGAAAGAATTTAGTTTCATTCAATCATTCACAGCTGAATGATTGAAGACGTACAAATCATTCAATATGGCGTAGCCGTATGAATGAGAGGGGTCTAAATGATTGGAACTTTATACGGCGCCAGATTTATACTTAACTTTTTAATCATTGTGCTACTCATATTACCTTCTTTAGAGGTATTAATTTTATTTATTAATTTGCTATAAAAACTCGTTTTATCTCATGTTCTGTCCCTACCTAAGAAAGGTAGGTAATGGTTTGACCGTTTATAGTGGCATTCTTTGCGATCATCATGTGCACATGCTTTCAATATACAAATACTGAAGATTTCTTACTATTTAAGGAACTCTATGATATCTGTATTAGAAATACCAATTTCAACTAAAGCATAGCAGCTGCTTTAATATGCAGGGCACATCCACATCGGACGGCTATTCGAGGCACCTGTCGCCGAGTTCAAAGCGATACTCGGCATAAGTTGCGTGATAGAGGGACGAGTTGCGATCGCTATGCAAACGACATTCGACACTGGTACTTTGTATGTAATTTGTGTCTGTTTTATACCATATGCTCGTATGGTATTGAAATAGACCGCATTAATTGTGGGTTTATACCTGTCTTATGGTCCTGGATCATTCATATAGAAGAGAATATAATTTTTTCATAGTGGATCCTAGAGCAAATACTGAAGTACATTTCCCAAATAATTATAGGTTGGAACTTTGGAAGGATAATATTGTAGACTTTATTATCAAAACTTTGTAAATCCAATACCTTTTCTAGAAAATTACATACAATCGAATCTAATAAACTGATGAGAATACTACGCACATAATTATGTGAAGTATTTATTGTAGCAATGTTTTCTCATTCACTAGTACCTATATATATGTAGAAATCAGTAGTCCAGGTGTTGTAGCGCACCTTGGGACAGGGTTAAGACCAACAGGTGCTTTTATTATTTAGGAGATAAATTACTTAAGTTGTTCATTATTTGTAATGTATTTATTAACATATTCATAAAAAAGGTGAAAACAAAATTAACTATTTGCACACAGTCCCATTATTTGGTCTGAGATAAGCAAGCATTTTATCGAAATTATTGATACTTTGTCTTTTAATAGTTGACTGAATTTACTGTGGGAAATATATACCACTGAGATACTAAATCACTTCACTTACTCTCTACATTTTGATAAAGACGCTAATTTCTCGCCAAACATCTCATCATTTAGATTGCTAAACACAGCTGTTATCAAACCGCTCTCATTACAACATTGTAGTCATGCAACTCGTATCTAATTGTAAACAAGTGACAATCTGATAACAATGTTTCTAGCACATGAGAAGACAATAGAGACGTTTCCTTGTTCTTAACTAAATGGGTTTGTGTGCTGAAAGAGCTGATTAAATACTGACTCAGTTTAAAGGCAAAGAGGAAATGCAGATGGTGTTCTGAAATGTTTGGGTCCAAAAGAATTTTCGATACAAACTCTTTATTGAAGCTTAGATGAATCTTATGCTGAGCTTATCACAGGCTAGGACATGTATAGTTAAATAGATTGGTGATGAACAGACAGTGGGTCCACTACGGACTCCGTAGTAGACTAGTTAAACCCTTTCATCAGTGGGCCATCTGAAGCATATTTAACATAACTAGCAGCGCCCCGCGGTTTCACCCGCATCAATCTCGTGGGAATATCGGGATAAAAAGTATCCTATGTGTTAATTTAGGTTATAAACTATCTGTGTACCAAATTTCATTCAAATCCGTTCAGTAGTTTTTGCGTGAAAGAGTAACAAACATCCATACATCCATCCATACTCACAAACTTTCGCGTTTATAATATTATAGTAGGATATCAAACGAAGAATCTGTAAAACTTCGTAAAACTTTGGTAAAGAAATGGAGAGGTGTTATCACATAAATATAGAGATCGAATTCAATGCAAATTCTGATAGATATTTAAAGATACATGATCCTTCATAGGCTAACCATCGCGTAGGCGAAGTCCCATCTCTTAGCTCTACTCGCGATCTTTGAAAACAAGATTTCAATTATACTCAATAGGTATTGTCAGGTAGTTAATAGTACATAGAATGTTTACGAGACTTGTTTGTAATTACAAGTTTCCTTCAATTGGCTTCTGCAATGTGTGTAGAATGATAAATAGGTGATACCGTGCATGTTTGACTCTAGTCTAACATTCCTCAGTATATGGCCATTTTGTATGAATAGTGTATATACTCGTATGTGAATGTTTGAAGCAAAAAACGATTTAGATTTTTACCTCCTTTAAGAGATGGTATGACAAGGTTGAACTAAGAATAAGTATGGCATATTATGGTTACAATATGTTTACGTGACTGTTGACTCATTTCTCAGAAACGGATGCATCGATTTGCCAAGAATGAGATTGTTACACTCAACTCAATCTAGTGAAGTAGTGACTTCTATTTACTTCCTATAACTCATACAGGCCTCATACACATACAGAAAAACGAAACATATATAAATATAACATATTTTTTGTTTTTCTTTACTATTCCTTTTAATTATCTTTTTGTATGCACGAGTTTCTGTGACAAATGAACTATTTTTCTTTCTTTCTAAAGTGTTGAAAGTTTGTGGTGTAGAAATCCCCGTTTTTCATTCTATACAATACCAATTCCTTTATTTCTTTAATGTTTCAACTATTGCCTTCTTCAATTATTCTATGGGAGTATGTTTCGTCTTGGCTCTTTCTCGAACTCTTTTTATAAGGCTTTTTCGTAATGAGGCCCATTTCAAATCTTCACAAATGTCGTCATCTAAATTGGAGTATTTGGCGCGACGGACGATTTGCCTCGCTAATTGTCGTTGAGTTAACGGGGGACAGACAGGCGGACACGTCATACTGTGGGGTGACGTTTCTTTACAGAGAATAGTTAACCGTTTTCATTGTAATTTCAATGAGGAAAATTATTCAATCAATGAATTTGTTTTGTATTTTGTTTGTTATGCGGTTTTATTTATTTGTAATTTTGATGATGTATTTGTAATTTTCCTAATGGGGGAATAAATAATTCTAAGTTGCTATTATCGAAATTTACCTACGTCCCGCAGAAGTTAGAATGAATTATGTACGTATATAAATATTCCTTAACTGTGCAGAATAATTAATTAGTTACCTACACTATTGATGAATAAACTGTTTTACAAATGATCACTATGAAACCTACCAATCCACCACAGTTACTGCAGTTTATAATTATTGTAACTTCTCTTGTAAATCCAAAGAAATTGAACCACCCATGGCACAGCCACGTTTACTAGTAGTTATCACAACAGTTATAAATCTCTTAAGATCATTTCTCCGTTGAACATTATCTAATATTAAATGTGTGTGTCCGTATTGTTCATAATTGATGTTGCATCCATTGTGTCTATTGAAGCCTGCACAATGATGGCTGATGAGCTACGTCATTAGCCAACGTTTGATGCAACGTTGGTGATTAATTGTGAACCAATATTGGTGAGATCTGATATAATTTTGAATAGCTTCTCTGGTGTGAAAATTGTATTTTCATCAGACAGTTGTTATTCTTATAGGGCATGAGGTACAGGGTGTCAAATTCACTCATCCTCTATAGAAAAGGGAGGATTTTCTGACCAGACGGGTGTTGTGTCTGGTGGGCCCGCCGATTGTTGTTGGGATGTTGTATATATGCTAGTCGCGCGGTAATCCCTACTTGCGCGATGCAGGATTTTGCGTGACGTGAGTGTGATGCGTAGTTCGCTTGTGGCGATGTGGATGCCGCCACATACTGTAATAGGGACCTTAAATTCGGGCAAGTCGTAAGTCTGCAATGGTTATTAAGAAACAGTCGTCACATTAATTTGGCTAATTTAACCTTTGGCGGCTACAATGGTTAAATTTCACACCTAATTTACACATTAGGTGTGAACTTTTTGATGCTCTGGTAATCTAAGTATAAGTTCCACGATCTGCCACTTATTTTTATTATTTAATCGTGTTTTTATATGAATTGCCCTTTATTCTAGTTGGGTCGGGTCGCTTATTAGCAAGTCACCAGATTCTCAACTTACCAGATTCTCAACTCACCAGATTCTCAACTTACCAGATTCTCAACTCACCAGATTCTCAACTTACCAGATCCACAGCTCACCAGATTCTCAACTTACCAGATTCACAACTCACCAGATTCGCAACTCATCAAATGTACAATGAAACACAAAATAACATAAATAACAGAATAGGTACGTTATTCACAAAAAAAAAAAAACTAAAGTAAATCGGAACAAAACCAAAATAATACGGAATTCTTGATGAAGTTTACATACTTAATTTACCTGGGTTAATTCACCTAGGAGCATTTTCAATATTCTTGTAAAACAAAACAAAAATCATGACTCTTATTTAGTGTCATTTTCAAACTGTAGTAACAGTGAAAATAAAAGGTGATTCTGAAATACAGTTACCCACAACACTAACATAACCTAAGTTCAGCTGGTCATGTTCGCTACATTGGCGGATTAGTCGCGGCACGCCTTTCTGTCGGAAACGGTTTTATAGTTGAACGTTGAACCATTTCACCGAGCCCCCTTGGCTATATGTAAATAGTTCGAAAATACAATGTTGCTGTACAGAAACGAATATCAAACACACTGAGAAAGGAAACAAATGAAAATGTACTGTATTTGACGTTTATTTGACATTTGTCTTTGTAAGCAGTGCCGTTGTGAAATGTCATGGTATATTGGGCTAGCTTTTTAGCTAATGATAAATGCTAAAGGAATTATAGGACAAAGTTATACGGAATAAGGTAAACGTAGGTATAGTTTGGGGTAAACACTTTGAAGACTGATTGATTGATATGTATATTTTTGTGGGAGGGTTAATAGTCGTTTTATGGTGTAACATTATTTAAAACTAGACCCCTTTCAAAGAGTTTCATCGAATTGTATCAGATGACGATCTCTTTTTAGCATGTGAATAGGTGTTGCAATTTGTTTTTGTGGAGCAATCTCTTGAATCAGAAAGCTTATTTTATGAGTTGCTTTCAGTTCTACAAAGCAGTTTCTTTCATCACATTCGCATTGTCTATTTTAGTATCCAGGATAGGATCCTATTCTATCCTAACAGTAAGCAGTTAGCACATCTTATGTTAAGTTTACAATGTAGTCAGTGCTATAACTGTCAAACTTTATCGTCGTTTCTGTTTCCGTTCATCGGTATCGGTTGTATAATCTATACGAGCTGCCACTTCGCAGGTGTGGACATTTGCACACACATTGCACTTGCAGGGTTAAATCCGTCCGCGAGATTAGGGCTGGCACTGCTGTTGTTACATACCATTTTGTTTTTCTTGATTTTCCCTAGTGGTGTCTAGCTTCTTTTCTCCTTTGTTGCTCTTTCTGAAGAACATGCTCGTTATATGTTTATCTCATTGTCTATTTAGCGGCGGTTGGGTCCCATAGTATAAAACGATGCATTAGCTATCTGAATTCGTAATCCACAGATATAGACTAATCTCTTTTCCTCGTTCATATATAGTTTTAATTTGCTTACTATCGTTCTTCTGGGTGATGAATCTTATCTAGCCTTCTTCAACTCACATTATATCGTGTCCCATAAAACAAAGAATGCTTACCTACATACATATAGTCGATTCGGGAAGTGCGGCAGGTGTGTACATTCGCACTTATTTAGCATGTAGCAAAAGTGGCTAAGTACAGACTACGGGTCATTACGGCGGCCATAGAATTAGGGCCGGCAGGTGAGTCATATGTGGCGCCGCACCAACCACCTGTCGACCTGTGATTCCTTTTTTTCGAATTTCAATGTTTCAATATTAGCTACAATATACATAAGTGTCATTTTGTCGAAGGGCGTGTATTCCCTTCAATAGTTTAACGTCCTTTTGAAAGTTTACTGACTTATCTTCGTCTGAGTCAGTGACGTTACTCACGCAGTATCAAATGAAAGAAGACTGTTGTCTTTTCATTGGGGAAAACCAGTCACGTGTAGTTGATATTACAATCGATAAGATTTTCGAATACCAACTGCTGAAGTGTGCTCCTTCTTGACGTAGGAATATTATCTTCTTAAAATATTATCTATGTTAGGGCATGCAGTGTAATGTGTTCTGTAAGTTTACGTTTCATTGTATTGACCGATCGATTTGTGAACCATTAATAAAAATATGGATGAATATCAGGAGTGGGACAGCGTAGGTTAACTTAAATGTTTTTAAAATTCTCCGTGTTTCTCTTTAACAACCATTACTAAATTCGCCTCTTATAATTTTCATTGATCTCTAATCTCTCCATTATGTCATTAATTCTTCTACACTTATCTTGCTACAATAAACACTAATCTACACACCTTTAATCTTACCTCCTCACACACGTCCCCGTTTCCCCCACGGTTGATAAGCACCAGTGACTCGTCTATTCCGGGCGCCGGAAAGGGGACTATTTCCAGGCAGCTATTTCCACACCTTACCTTAGTACAGTCAACCACACATCAGGTAACAGTTGCACTGCGAAAATCAACTTTACAGCTGCGACACAAAGGCGTTGACAATGTTAATTGTTACTAAGATTTGCGCTTCAATGTACCTAGGGCGGGAGACGTAAAAATATCATCTTTGATGTGGCGGAGTGTCACGTCTTTACGTAATCGATTTGTGGAGATGGTGTTCGAATGTGATAATCAATAATTTTATCGTGTTGGTGGCATATAAGAGAGATTTTGTCTAAAGCTAGGAGAAAGAAGGCTATTTTAGAATCCGTTCTATCCCGTAGTAGGGCTGATTATTAAGCTGTAGAAGGATTTACTCACAGGTTCATTACCACTAGTCCAGACCTCGCTTCACCTTCCACTTTCCGACATTTGCGGTGACTGACAGTTGACATTAGTGACAGGTGCCAGACAATTAGTGTGCATCAAACAGAGTTTACATATCTAATAAATAGATACACTACAACTATGATTTTAATATTTCAGTGATACCAACAAAAGTACAGTAAAGTCTAATATTTTTCCTAATGAGCCTCATACGGATAGATAATTATCACTAGAGGCTTCATCCGAGCTACATGTATAACCTAAATGGTTGAAAGTGTGGGCTGTAGAGTTTTCATTTCGATGTCAAAATTGCGACCTATCCCAATTCGTTTGTTTATGATTTTATTGCTTTGTTTATTCATTACATTTATTGCAAATGCATTCAGTTTCTTGTTTAGTTTGTAATAAGATACTTTAAATTAAATCCATGGACTAGTGAATGTGTATAAATTGCACAATATTGCTGAATGTTGTTTTTATGACCCGAATCTCCTTGAACATTTATTGAATGCATGACTTCAATCATTAAGTTAAATTTACTAGAGTCTGATCATTTATTATTTTAATCTTGTTCAGTCATTTTATATCATAGTCATTGCTATTAATGGAAATAAAATAATTTTTGAAACTATATACATAAGTAATTTTTATCTTAACTTATGATGCGCAAAAGTAAACAGTAAATTTCACCGTTCTTTGAAATTATTTTGTTACAGTCGCATCGTGCCAGTCTGCACTAGGCTTTAATAAGGCAATAACCATATTAAGCAAATGGTTCAAACAAACTAACTGAAGACCAATTCCCGTTATTAAAAACGTTTAAAATCTAATAACAATGTCATCTCAGCAACAATCGCTGTCTACAACTTGTCAAAAATCTTTGCCGTAATGTTGGCTCTGAAATATTGGATGAATCGCACCCTAGGTATTTTTGACAGATTGAGATTGAGATAGAATGCGAACATTCAAAAAAACAAGAGAATCGTCCCTCTGGTGTCCTGCATGCACTGCAGGTTCAGTTACGTATGCAATGAAAATAACTCTTATGATTTTTAATTTATTAAGATGAACTTCGATCTTCAAATCATTCTTACTAAATTGAGAACAGCGACAAGAAAACAAGCAACGACGAGGATATTTTAGAAATAATGTTTTGGGTGACTACTATCTGACAACCAGTCTTACCAAGGGATATCGAGTTACACAGTAACTGAGTTGTGGTGGTCAGATAGACAGTCTTTAAATCTAAAATACTGGTGGTCTGCTGTATAGGTATACGTACAGTTAGACTGGAAGCCGATTCTAAAATTGCTTGGAAAAGGCTAGGCAGATTGTTTTTGGTGGCTACCTCCAAATCTTGCGTTACCAAATTACAAATTACTCAAACCACCATGACATCACACTAACAGACAAACACACACGTCACACATGAGTCAGTGTATAGAAATACAATTTGGCGAGGTACCCGACCGGGATTGAACCCCGGTCTATTTACGTGCTGGCTCAGTGCCAAGAGTCGTCTGATTGTTTGACCCGTTTCCTGAGCTACGATGGTGTGATTGCTTTGTCCTGGTCGTTAGGATATGTGGTGAATGCTTATGGGTTGTACTATGGGGCATTGTGCTAGGTATGGAGTGAGTGTAGATCTTTTTGAGATAACGTATTCCTGAACTTTAGGCTTCTTAATTGCTAGCCTGGTTAACACGTTCAGTGCCGGGAGCCCCTCTGGAGAGTTCACGTAGTCGCAAATGGGATGCTCATTTTAAATGTATGTTTTTCTTAGCGAATCCAGTATTATAAACCGTGAAAATAAAATCTGCTGTATATTTTAACAAGATTGATTAGTATATGCGTTGCTTTTAATTTTTTTAATTTTTTCTTGATCACGCATACATTCACAAAAAAATAGGGATAATAAAAAAAAAAATTCTTAGTCCCTCATGGAGATTTAAAAAATATTGGACACGTATTTTTTTCTTTTTTTACGTAATCTAACGATTACATGACGTTGTCTAACGTTACATGACGTCACGAGTATGTAGATTTTATACATACTAGTGACGTAGAGACCTCCACTCCCCAACTTAAAATGCGTTTTATCTAAGTAATTTTTTATTAATATGATGAAGCGAAAAATACGTATCTAATATTTTTTTATAATCTTACTGACGGATTAATTAGAATTTCTTTTTTTTTACCCTGGCATCATTCCTATTAAAAGGTTGGAAACTACGTATAGCGACATGACCCCCTGAAAATACAATTTTACTTCGTTTTACAGTGTTTTATAACATGGTTTTAAACCTAATGCCGATCACCGTCCGCGATGGTTAACTTTAGGGCAAACATGATGCCGGTAACCCTCCCCAGAGGATTCACTTCTAATATGTATAGCGGCATGGCGTATGAGTTCTATGAAAAGTGGGTGGAGCCGACTAAAACTTAATGAAATATGCCGAGTTAAGCTTTAAGCATTAGATGTGTATGCATCTAATGCCGACGCATCTGATGCCATACGCATATAAGCCAATGATAGTGTCAACTACAGAAGCCCTAATAAAAAAACTTACTGATAGCTATGAGATTTTAAGGAGGAGAAGAAGTGTACCGATCCTGAAGCCACCATGCTGTTAAACCGCCATCATAATACGTATAAGTATTAGTCGCCTATTTAGTATCTAATAATTACGTACCTTTAAAACATAACTTTTTTTGTTTTTCTTTTTTATGGGGTACTGTGTTAAATGTTACAATAAAATACCTTGTGATATATTAAAATTAAATGAAAGAAAATTTAAAACTCATATTAAAAGTACACTCTGTAAACAAGCATATTACAAATTAGAGGATTATATCCAAGATAAGAATGCTTGGAAACATGCTGGTCCATAGGTCAATTTAGAGTCTAGACAAAATCAAACTGGTTGCTTATTTAATTATGTATTTGTTATTTTTTATAACACTGATTTTACATTCTGTGATTTCTTGAACTGAACTGACTTATTAGTATTACTTGTTAAAATGTTAGGAATATCGTATAATTTTACAATGTTTGTAAATATGTGAGCACCATGTATCTATCACATATTTAATTTATCTGTAATTGCTTTATGTTTCATTCTTTTTTACCTATCGCGGTATAGTAATCTTATTCTAGATGCATCGTCTTCACATATAATTATATAATTAATGTATACAAAATATTGTAAAAACATTTTAAAAGAGTAACGGTGGAGTTTCTTGCCCATTCTTCTCCATACGAAAACTACCTTTTGGAAGGGGCGACTAGAATCAATTCTATTTTTTGTAAACTTGACGTTCATAAGTGCCTTTTATGTGCCTAATTGAAATAAATTGTTTGACTTTGACTTTGACTTAACTAATCTATTTCTACCTCCTCTTCCTCAGGATCCTGGTGGGTGCTCCAGAGGCCGAGCTGTTCCCGCCGTACGAGTACAACGTCTCTCGACCTGGTGCGGTCTACCGCTGCGAGCCTGGGTTCAGAAACTATGCTGCTGAGGGAAACGTGCGCACCCTGGACAGGTGCAGTCCTATGCAGTTCGATAAGAACCCACGTGAGTACTGTTACTTTTGTTGTGTCTTTTTTGCCACTAGTGCTGGCTCTGGAAATTGGAATTCCGTTGGAAGATTGTGTTTTCCATTAGGTTTAAATGAGTGAATTGGTAACTTCTAGGAGTTCTAGGCAAGCGTACACTATTCTCAACAGCATAATCGCTTGATGAAATTAGGGCTGAAAAATACAATTCTATAAAAGGAAATTCAGTCCTACAAATTGTAGTTAGTCAAAGCAAGTAAACAATATTAAACTAATTGAAAATAAGCACTTTAGTTTATCAACTCTCGGAATGCACTCGTAAGTTGACCTCGTGCGTTTTGAACTTTCAAACTAAAGGTGGTGCGAACTTATAGTTCATAAAAAACAGAGCTCTCATTATAGTTAAAAAATATCTATTACGGAGTAGCTAAAAGCTGCCAAATTGAATGTTCAATACCAACACAAAAGTTTAATGTGACCCACATTAGCCCACATGCTTCCAACAGATCTAATCTCTCAAAACGAAATTCCTCTACTCAGCTACCCGTATTGCTATAAATTACCTCAGAAACGTTACACTACACAGTTTTGCTCACTTTTAACTAAAAGCAACATAATCCCGATCAACACCCACAACCCCATACCCAACTTATTACTCACAGAAAGTCTTCTTCTTGCACCCCTATCAGCCGCCTCAGTATTTACCCTCTTTTTATCCATATCATCTTTCGCACAATCCATACATCTTCCATCAATGACAGAACAATGTGCAATATTAATCCTCATAACAGGAGATCTTTGCAATGCATGACGAGATGAAATCAATAAGAATGTGCTTGTCTCCGCTACCTTTATAACATTATTCATGCACTTCTTATCGGGGCGTTATTAATAACGTAATTTATAGACTATTCAATGGAGGTCTTGTACGTAAATATTCGCCGTATGGTTGGTGATAAAGTTTATTGAATACTTTTGCGTTGATATGGAGATGGAGTTATATATCAAGTTCTTGCTCAAGATGAATTCAAACTTTCGGCTTGCGCAGTGTTAAAATTACTCCAGAGAAAATGAATAAGGTACAATAAAACGGCAGAAAATATTGGTTATAAAAAATAATGCTTCTAATTTGAGAGCCTAAACGACAGTCCTTTTTCCGTAGTTTTTTGCAGCTGAAGCTTAACATATGCCAACGTCTCCAACCAAATCACGAGCAGATGAGGGTACACGTCCCTATGACGTGTGTCGCGGTGTACATGCACGGGACAGCTACCGTGCACGCGCGCCTGATATATACGGCTGTACGGACTCATGCGCAGCCCCACGAAATGCAGGGACAGAAGGCTAACTTTAATCGGTTTTCAAATTTTGTGTCAAAGGGGCTATTCATCTCTTTCTCAGTGAACGTCAATGTCAAAAAAATATGGGTTTTACAGGTATTTTTGACACAGATTATAATGCGAACGTTTTTAAAATTACGGGAATTATCGAGAGATTGTGGTTGTTTTCAGACTAGCATAAAAGCTGTTTTCAGATTTGGATGCAGATTTACTAATCACAGATTTGATCAGGGTAACAGAAACCAAACACCTTTTATTCGATAGTGTGTAAGAAAGCGATACTAATGATACTCACATCAATGCAGTCACACGTTTTTCTCTTCTACCATTCAAAAGCTCTTCAGCGTTTGGTTAAAGTTAACATTCTGTATTCATCTGTCTCTACCAACTCTTGCGCAGCCACTGCGCTTTGTTCGTTTGCTAGATGGACGTAATGTGTCTTGTCAGGACGAGTAATGCCCTTGCTTCATATTAGACGTAAATGTTTTGTAAGATGGTCAGTTTCAACTGTGCTAAAGAGGTTGTATAGTGGCGGTTTATTATTGCCATATTGTACTGTACCTAGTGATTCCATCTCACAAATATAACCATGTGTTGCCCTCACTAATATATCAAAAAGAGGGGTTTTAAAATAAGTTATGCCTTTTACTGGTCTGGACAATCAAGCTTTATTATTACTGAATTTTATAATACGTAAAGCCAAGGAGCTGGTTATTATAAATCACTTAACTGTCAAGTATAACTTAAAAGGACTTGACGTTAAGTGAAATTAACTTCGGAAATATTTACAAAGCGAATTTATTTCATTCAAAAGACTACCTTCGGGAATTATTTATTTTCTTTGGAAATGCGCAAGCGTCATATTAAAGGTCTGAATGATTTAAAAATATATTATTAAATTAAATATATAAAGGTGTATTAACCTCTTAAATAAGCATTAAATAAGAAAATCACAAAGCAAATCTCAGAGTAAATAAATCGGCAAGTATCCGGACTATCACAATGGGCTTAACTTTACGACGCACAGGATGCGCGCGCGCAGTTAACGCGTGCGCGTGATTCGATTCTTAACCCACATCGATATTTTTAATGTCCATGAGAAAGTGGATGGATTTCGCCGTAATGTTATGTGGGTAGTTTTATTTAGAACGATCAAAGATTTTGAAAGAGATTTCCTGTTCCGGGTACGGAGTAAATGAGAATCTGTGACTGAATTTGGCTTCCTGTATTCTGTTTGTGAATGGTTGTTTGTGAAAGTGTTATGAACTCTCATTATCAACTTTGATATCTATTCCGGTCATTATTGAGCTCAATTATGACCTCTTGCATTTTAATTCCTTTTTAATTTGGTGAGGAAAACTTTTTTTAGGTTTTCAGTCACTAAAACTCTTTCAATGGTCCTCTTCACCGCATTTACCCTTTTTCTGAAAACTATATCTGAAAATAATTAGCTAATAGTTTACTTCAATCAAATACATAAACAGTATCTGTATTTCGCTTTCTGTGTGATCAATCAGGTGGAGTCGTCTGATTGATCACACAGAGAGCAAAATGCATCATCAAAAGGTCAAACACAGCTGCAGGCGCAGCTATACACCACAGACATTACTGCACGCCTCAAGCGCTCACACTCATGTTATCCAATTTGATTGCCTCATAAAGAAATCGCTAGTGAATCATGCATTCAAACATTCATTCTGAATGAATCATTCACTCTTTGACCGAACTTTCGTTACGCTAATTCCGTATAGTAACCTTTTAACTGAACCCTTCGGTTACTGGAGCATTAGCGGTGGTTAACGATCGATTGCGAAGCTATGACGTAGGCGGCGCAAGCGCATGTAGGCGGTGCTAAACTCAAATTTTGACGTTGGAATTTGTCCTTAATTTAATTATGGTGATTTGGCGTTTATTCATCATGCAAGTGGTTGGGTGTTTAAGGTTTACTTAGTTTGTTTTTGGTAACTCATTGTTTGGCAAATAGAGAAGGCTTTGGGATTGATTCTCAACTGTATAAAATTCTAGCAGCGCCTCGCGGTTTCACTCGCATAAGTCTCGATTTCGTGGGAATATCAGGATAAAAAGTATCCTATGTGTTAATTCAGGTTGTAAACTATCTGTGTACCAAATTTCATCCAAATCCGTTCAGTAGTTTTTGCGTGAAAAAGTAACAAACATCCATACATCCATCCTCACAAACTTTTGCGTTTATATTATTAGTAGCATTTCTCGAACTTACGAATGATTTCCATTCGAATTTGATTTTCGGATTGACTAAATACAATTTTGATAAAAATTACATCAAAAATATAATGCTTTGTAACACAGTTGTGTGTTACAAAGCCTTCATTATCAAAGTCAACTTAACGACTTATTTTTATAAGAATTTATTGCTCAATAAGCTAAGATCTCGGTTACCCGGAAGCTGCGTACAATTTCACAGATAACGGAGTTCACAGCTGATAACCGGCGCATACCCCGCAAATACCAGGGAGGCAGTTATATCGATAATGTGTCGATACTGATATCGGTAATGTGGGTGGGTGGAATGAAAAGAATTTTGAGAATTTCCTAGGTACTCTATGAAATGTCTTGTTTTCTATAAGTATTATAAAGACCTTACGTTTTAAATCATTTTCATAAACTAGATTTAAAACTTCACAATATACCTAAATGAAATATTTGCCATAAATAAATATGTGCATAACAAACATGTGACAGTTTAATTAAATTACATACTATGAGAAATACTACCAGTATAAATATTTAATTCGTATGAAAAGTTGTCTAAAAGATTTTTATGAAGGTATCAAATACTTACCTATGTTTTTTAAGGTAGTATAAGAATAAAAGGCCGTCAATATAAAACACCATTTTCTTCAATTACAAACAGTTTACCGCTAACCGTTACTTCTGTCGCAAGCTAGTTAAAAGCTTGTAAAAGTTAAATACAGTTTTAAAACTTCAACTTGATTGAGTTATTTTCATTAATTAAATAAGAGAAATGGTCAGTTTATCGAATTTCACGCCTAAACTTATGGTACTTCAATAATAGGAGTTAATTTGAAGCGATTTATCATCATTAAAGAATTTTCTCACGAATCTCATATGTTGTTAAAATCTTATAGAATTACATTATCATGTGTTGAATTCATTTTAGTACATTAAGCTGAGATGTGAATAAAATAAATGTCCAAAACCTCTTGATTGTTATAGCTAGTTTACGACGACATGGGAAATAAAAAGAAACTTTACCAACAAATTATTATCTACTAAGGCTGCAGAAATGCATAGGAATGACATTAAATTTCAAACAGCGGTAGTAGAAGCTGGACCATAGATAAGTGTCTATTAACAGACTATGAATAAAAATATACGCTTTTTGAATGAATAAAAACAATCTTCTGATAATGTTTACATTTAACGTCGACATGTGTCGAATTTAACGAGCTGTGGCCTTAATTTGAGTTCCAATTGCCACACAGATATCAGTTGTAAGACTTGTAAGCTGTTATTTTTGTACAAAAGTTAAAATTTGAGTATTTTCTTGACTTATTTAAACATAACTGACGAAATGTCGGTGTACTAAAGGACACCTCTGCCTAACGCTTCGCGGAAAAGAGTCGTATTGACGTTGTGTGTTATTTTTTTGAACGAAGTTTTTTTTTATCGACATCTTACGGCACGTCCCTAGCCCATATCTAATCACAAACAGTGTTGTATTTCACAAGCGGCTTTGTAATCGACGGTGACTTCTGTAAACAATTTGCCGGCACTTTTTTCTCTTATCAGCTTCACTTTCTTGTTATCAAATTGCTCCTTTATCACAGCCTCATACAAGATTGTTAATACTACCTAATTAATGTTTGAAGATCGTTAATGGTTACGTTCTAAACGATACGTTAAATTAGCCGCTACGACTGATTATATTTTAGTGTGTTGTTATACCTCTCTAGTCTCGATCAAAAGTACCTTATACGTGCCTATTTGAAATGAATTATTTGACTTTGACTTCTCCAATCTGGAATTCGCACCCCGAGCCCCGAGCCGGGCACAGACTTAACTGTCTCGTTTGGGCCTCACTGACCATTAATACAGGGTGGCGCTTTAGACACCTGCAGCCGTCAAGGGGGTGATTCTACCCGTTTTACTAAACAACTTTCACAATGAAACTCATATCCGATTCGTGAAAAAAAAAAAAATCCTATACAACAGTAGACAGACTATTTCGATAAAAGTATGATTTTTTTAAAATTTTGTTTTTTTCATGTATGTGTTTCATAGCGAAAGTTGTTTAATATAACAGGTAGAATCACCCCCTTGACGGATGCAGGTCACTAAATCGCCACACTGTATATTGTAACCTACCGGTAGGTAATAGTTTAAGCTACTCATGTCGTCTCAATTTGGAGTGAACCTGTGTACTTGCTTGCTGTATAACATGAACATATTTTTTTAAATCTTGTCTACTCCCCAACTTAGTTCAACAGGTGATCTTTTTTTCGAAAAAACTTATTGAGTTTATTTCTTCGTAGTCGTTTTTAGTGTAGCTCTTAACGACATGAGTGAAGAAGATGGGGTCCCTATTAACACCTACTGATAACTGTATAATAGATAATAGACCACCCTTATTTTAAAGTGGGTGGGCAGCATTGACCTTAGTCTAGACGAGACGATAATGTAAACTTGATATGATAAGTATTACTACAATAAAGTAGCGATGAGGTAGACCGCCTAGTTTTGTTTATAAAGTTTATACCGGCTCTTCTTCTTTTGATGTACAGCAAGTCCTAGCTGTGCTTTTGTCTGAGCATCAGTATTAAATTAATTATTTCTTTCTCATAACTTACACTGATTTCTAGACTATTCTGGAACTCCTTCATTTATGATCAAACAAATTTATCTTTCCAAATCATGCATCCAAGATCCTAGATCTTTCGCCATTTTTATAACATTCTCCAAGTCCTGACGACACGAAAGTCCTCCAACCGTTTAGTCACATGTAAACAGTACTAACCATCCGTATGTCTTCCACGACACGACTCGAGATCACGGCGAGCGTTCGTGCGAGATCGGCATCTGTCGCGCGCCAAATACAGCCAGAACTGCGCACGCGCATACCAACAACTAGAAGGTTTTAGATGAATGGATGTTTTAGACGTTAGATTATAGACTAAGAGGTCTAAAGGCATATGATAGGCATTGATAGGTGGCATAGTGTAGGTTACCTACTAAGGTTGGTGTTAAAAGATATACCTATAGTTTCGAAGTTCAACTTTCTGACTCACTGACCGACCCCTGAACAATTCAAAACTCATCACCATAAAGGTGAATTCAACTCGAGGTCTTTAGGAAAAAAAATACATACGAACAGGGCAAGCTAATCTATGGCTTGTTAAAAGGTAGCAATCATCAAAAGGATTTTAGAACCCTGTGTCTAAATTTCATTTAATAATTAAAATACCCCTGAAACGGATTCAGGTCATATTATAATATTAAGTAATTTTCTAATTTCGTTTCAATGGATTGGCACTTCAAATGTTGCTTGTATAACAAGAAAAATCTGTGCAAGTGCCCTGTAACAGAACTTACAATAGACATCTCAATAAGATTGTGAAATAAAACGCACCACTTTATAGGTTGTTAAACACCCGAAACAAGTCACGTTGTGATAGTAGACTGTCAGCGCTGTATTAATCCCACACGTGGGCATAGTGTGGGCGATGTAACCACGGCCGAGCGTGGGCACGCGGCAACCGACGCGTTGATTTGTCAATAATAATCAACTTATTGATTCAACGTAATTTCACTGAGTTTATTATGTCGTGATGGTTTGTTTCGTAATGGGATTTTGGTGAGTAGGTACTCTAAGTCATGAAAATAATGAGGAACGAGAAGGTTATATAGGTTATGGCAGATACTACTACTACTAAAAGAACGGATAGGGGCTGATTTGAGTGCGCAATGTGCTCTTTGATGTTCGCTCATTAAAGGCACATAAAAGAGGAAATAATACCTAAGCTTATGTAAGTAACATAAGCAGGACAAAAAATGTCTTACGTACGCCAGCATCCAGTAATGAGTTGTAAAAAGGCTGTCAGGTTTCTTAAATATATATTAATCTGGCTGGCTGCAGGACCTTTTGATCAACAAGTAAACCATAATGTAAGAAAAGCAGACTTAAGGTAAAGAAAACTGCTCCAGTCTCACAGCGAATGCAATCCTGTAGTTCAAACCCAAACAAGTAATAAATCTTCTTTGATTGCTAATGAATAAAAGATAAATGACTGAATAATAAACCGTTGATTCTCGGATATTATCCGCCACTTCCTAAACGGCCACTATTTCCAAATTAGCTCGGACAAGCTGTGTGCTAAGCTATGTTTATTCGCCCACGCTAAAACTTAAAGGTGCAGCTGTACTGCTAGCTGATATTAGTTGCTTCGCTGATCTCGCCAAGCTATTAAAGGCCTCATCTTACGAGGTACTCATAGTTCCATTATAAGTAAGCCCTAAGCCCTAAGCCCTGGTGGGCCGAGCTCTGCTCGGGAGAAAATAGAGCATGCTCATTTAATAGTATAGGATAGTACATACTAATTCCAGGCTGCCATGATAGTAGGTAATTACTAATTCCATGCTGCCATGTCATTATTCTAAGGTAGCCATCTTGTTTGAACTTTGGGCGACCGAGTTCTGCTCGGGTAAAAATACGGAGAAAACGAATTTTCTTAGATATGAGACCTAGCGAATAATCGATCTATCGATTATTCGCCCCCGTAAACCCCTATTTTGCAACTTTCATCGAAATCGTTTAGAGCCTTTTCGAGAACGTGATTACAAATATATATATATATCTATTTAAATACAAATATTGCTCGTTTAATAGTACATAATATGATAATAGTAAGAAATAACTGACAATGAGGTAATTTGTAAGGTAATGCTGCTCATGGTCACTCATCATCATCACAGTTAGATTGACGATTGCAGTGTGAAATCACCGGTGTGTGATGTCAGAAGTCATTAGTGAGATTACTTTATTACCTATGAGTAATTTAGTTTTCAATAGCTGATTCATTTTGATGAGTCTTTATGAAGAACCTGATTTTCCACCTTTTCATCCAATCCCTGATCATATCTGAGTAACTCTAAATGTATCGGTCTTTCTTAGTAGTCAGGTCACGTTGAGCTACTTAGATTCTGAGTTGAGCTCCATGATTACTGACAAATGCTTGCACTGACTGGACAGGTCCACTCAATCCGTGTGGTTCTTTCCTCAAAATTCCGTTTTAGACACCAATCTACATGGTATTTACATGATCTGACCAAGATCATTAGTCTGGACTTTAAAAGCTGTTTTCTCTGAGTTTGTTTCGGCCTTTCTTCTCAGAGTAGTCAGATAGGAAATGCCGCCCTCATCAAGTTTTTGAATATGATCGACGTGTAAAAGTACAAATGTACAAACCTACTTACAAAAATAAAATCATATAACATTTATCACGCTCTCCAAAAATATCGCATCATACTTGTGAAATACTCTATCTAGTATCTAATGCTATCTTATTTAGCTTAGCTTCAATATCGCTTTCAGTGGACTTCCACCAGCATTCTTATATTTGTCTAACAGCGAATAAATGCGTGGGTTTATTTCGTAAATGAGCCACATCCGGCATAACTAGCTCTGTGTTTTCTAACTCGTACGAATCTGGCCAAGACTTGTGAATTTAGTGGAATTGGGAAGCTGTGGCGGCTGTTGGCACGCGTACCCGTTTAAATGATTACAGAGATAACGAGATGTAAAATGTGATTGTGGTTTACAATTTGGAATGGGTCTGTGTGTTATGGTCAATTTCGATTTATAGAATGGTTCGTCCAAAATCTGTTTACTAACAGGTAATGTTGCCGGCTATCTTAGTTTTACCAGTTCTTGAAATTTTCACGTCAATAAAATTAATTGGTCGAAAACTAGAGCTTAACTACTAATAAGACGGATAGAAATACATTTATAAGACAGTAGAGTTTGCCAACTATATCAGTTTGTATGCAAAAATACTAAAACCAAATCACTTTCAAATTGAATCCAATCTTAACCATCTCAAATACAAAACTGGATCAGATAAACGATGTTGATTTCCGTATACTTAAACTTATTAAGGAATTGGTCAAGATGAAAGAACTTGATGGACTTCAAAAGGGCGGGGCGAGTGCTTCCGTCAGCGCGCGCGCAATCCGACACTGTTTCCGCTTCATCGTGTATCCGCGAACGGATTTGAGAGTCGTGTCATTTCATGCTCATTTTCCTTTAGGAATTTGAACAGAACTGAAGGCGTGTGAAAGTTTCCGTAGAATGACTTGTGAAAAGTAAAAGTTTTCTATTTCTATCCAAATTATAATTTTTCATGTTTGCCAGTTTTTTTTCGATGATTGATGATGATTCCTGAAAAGACGTTGATACAGACTGGGGCCTATTTATTATAGCTCAATGCTACAATGCGACATATTTGTCCAAAAATGTCAAAATTTTCACTTATAACGAAGCGAAAAAATTTATAAAAGAATAGTCGCCTCTCGGTTTTATTAAATAGACCAAAGGGTCTATTTAATTTCTATGAATCCAGTTTTTTATGGATTTTGTTGTGGTTTCATTTTTCAACAGATTCAAGAACCTACTCCTGCTAATCAACCTGCTGATTAGAAATTCCCTTTTAAAGATCTCTTTAAAGATTCTTGCCCTCATAGTGGTACTGAAGTGCTTTTCATCTGTACAGCTAGCTTAGAATAAAGCAAACCGTTTCTATTCTATATTTTTACCTAGCTCAGAAACATAACTACCACAACAATTTTTTACAATGATCGTCAAATAAGATAAAAATAACCATAATGAAATAATACGTCAAAATACTCATTCTTCAAGTGTTAAAATGACATCAGTGGAAACCGGTTTCATATACAAATAGAGGCTCGTTTGGCAAAACTAGTTTTTAATGTATCTACTGTTACTAGCGTATGTTGTTTAGGTATGTATGTAGGTATGTCCTCGTGGGAATTGAAGGTGATTCTGAATGTCAATCGAAAATATTTGATATTTCAAGCTGTTTTGAAGGCAGTTGCACTTTTGTAGGAGTTTATAGGAAGTGTAGGTAGAGGTGTTGTGTGCTCTGATATTTTATTAGTTACGTGGATAAGTAATTAAATACTATGTATCAAGGTGAATACTGATTAGCAACGTTTTTGTTAATTTGTTTGGTAGGTTCTGGTTAGGTTAGCCCAGCGATAAAAACTGTTAAAGCAATAAAACCAGTTGATCTTTTTCATGATCATGTAAGTTGTGATGTCATCATGCCACCAGTTATTAAAAATCTTAAATAATTTTTAATTTATATGTAGTAAAGAATTTGAACAACGACGGTCGTTATTTAGAATTTATTTATGATGAATATAAAACAATCCAATGCTATTTGTGTCTTCATTGCAAGTGACATGGATTACTCCATGTCACTTGCAATGAAGTCGAGACACCTACTTTCGTCTATGTTAAACCACAGTGCCCCAATTCCTGACATATTGACGTTAACTTTGATGGACCACACCGCACCATCGTACCACAGCGGGTGCAATGGTGTTTAGTTGCAAACCACAATTGGAGCATGATATATTTTGTAGACTAATTTATGTATCATACAAACATCACATCAACAGAACATATTATGTTCTTTTATTAGACAATGTCGGTATATTCGGTATTGTGAATATCGTTGGATGATTTTAGACTTCTTGATTGTATCATTGAATACTTACCGTATCTACCACCGACTTTTGCTGTCGGGTCCTTCATATAGGTGCCTACCAATACTTCTTTTAAACATAAGTACAGTTAATTATGCAGTATGTGAGTGGTAACAAAGTCAGTACCTATGAGCACACTATGAGCTGGCGCCTTTCGGAACTCCGTACTACGCTAGGCCAGCTCAAGGT
The DNA here is from genome assembly GCA_947364205.1 of Agrochola lota. Lineage (NCBI taxonomy): Eukaryota > Metazoa > Arthropoda > Insecta > Lepidoptera > Noctuidae > Agrochola > Agrochola lota. Next base: position 2,399,893 of record OX376228.1, on the reverse strand, counting down.
CATTTTTTTTTGTTTCATTTCGTTTTCGTAGTGGCTTCTGTAATCTTTAACTGTAAAACAAGTTAGTGCCTTCAATCCCTACCTCGTTACCAGATTATCAATGTTGCTATGTGATGGGAATCAAAAAATTAAAACCAGAAGCTGATTTCTCAAATTGGTCAACTTCAATTTAGATTATAGCAATCAAAATCATAGATAAGCAACATAGCTTTAATAGTTTGAACCCACGCGAGTTACTGCGCTCGTTTTTAATATTTCTTTATAGAGGAATAGAATAGAAATATTATACAATATCTTTATTTTGCATAAAATATGGTAGTTACATAAAAGTTCTTAAATAACAATAGGTTCACATATTTTGCTTATTTCTTCAGGCATGCATAAAAATTCCTTAAAACATTATTTTAAAAACACAAAAACACTTCAAGTATTACTACTGACATCGAAAAAAAAGCTGAAAAAAAGACATTAAAATTAAATTGTAATACTAGTGATGATAGTGTAGAATACATTATTATTATAGAGCCATTTCTTAAGTTTCTTTTTGAAATAATTTAATTGCAGCTCTCTGATTTTTTTAGGTCTTTGGTTAAAGTTTTAGATAGAGATACTATAGCAATTGTAGCTGAAATAGTGTGCTTCTACATCATATGTACGGATAGTAAAGATTAGTATAAATCATTAAAGGTATTCGATATTTAAAATTGCTGCTAAATTAACAATTTTATCTTTGGTGAAATGTATCAATCACTAAATAAATAAACCAGTAAGTGGTAATTCCTCTTTCAAAACCCATTATATAGGAAGTTGTGGAAATTCACAATAAAAGATTAACTACTAAACAATCAATTTCTCTTTTGTAAACTCACTAAACAATTAAAGAAGTAATTTCTATTTAAACACCAACATCAAAAACATCGCTTCTTCCTCTATTCAACCAATATCGATTATCGATACGTTTACCGAGCGCCGATCGTAAACACCAGACATTCATCTACCGTGTACACGGTGTACTTGAACAAAAGAGCAACGAATTTAGTGGCATTGTGCCGAGTACTCGATGCATAGAATGCATTCGATTGTAAGTGCATTAGTATCGAGAACATCGGCCAACATTAACGCATTGCGCGTTGATAAAGTATAAATCAATCGGTGGTGTAGGGTGACCATGAATTTAATGAGATAATTAAAATGTTTTTATTTTTAATAAGATAAAAAAACTAAAATAAATGTTAATGTCTACATCAAAATACCTAGTGTAGAATTATGCTAAAATTATCAGCGATTTCGCTTTTTCGTCTACTTTGGCAAAAAGCAACTGGAATGAGTTTGAACTTTAAACTATTGACTCATCTCTGCAGACACAGAATTACACGTGTAAAATTTAAATCTCAACTATTAAATTACATTTAAATTCAAATGTAAACGTATCAAAATTTAATCAAACTGGCCTACCAGCATCTCTGATCATCATTTAATGCAAATTGATCATGTTGATCGTACAAAGCACCTAATATCCTGCTACTTTGCAGTCACTCTAGCTGCGCCCGCGCCAATGCGCCGGGGTCGTCTGATGCTCCTCTAGAAGCGCCATTTATTTCGAATGCATGCGCTTAGGCGGTGCATCGACCGCATGCACGTGGTACAAATCGGCTTTTACTTATTATTTTATTATTGATTTGTTAAATGGATTCGCGTATGACATGTTTGCGGTTTTAATGATTTGTAGTTGCTGGGGTTTAAATTAGTTTATTATCTTCAACAAATTAAAACGTTAAGTATAAAGTTCAATGTTATAAATAGTGATGGACAGGTATCCTCGGCCCGCATGCTCAACAATGATCCATTTCCGTCACTTGACCCTTCAATTTGCGCTCAATGACAAGCAGCTGTATTGTATGTTAAGCAGATAGTTTTTTTTTTTTCATTACTTTAGTCAAAAATTTACAAATTTCCGTGCACATTCTGATCAGTCTTTTAATTTCATTGAGTTTTGGGATAAACCCACCACATTATTGCCACCTGTAAGTCAGAACCTAAAGAGCTTCTCTAAATAAAATAATGTACAGATTCTAGAATGCCGAGACAATGAAACTCGAACAGTCGTAGGAAAATGACTCCCATTTGTCATGAAACTTGCAAGAAATTGATATAAAAAGTACACAGCAGGAGGACGAAATTACCATGGCGTCCACTTTCTTAATTGATATGCGTGAAAACCGCAACATCAATTAAAGTAACCATCACTTTTTAAAGTACGTAATGAGTGACCATCAATCTGAACCCAATTGAGGACGGTCCGAATTGGACGCATTGCGGTGGACCACTGTCCACTTGTCACTAATTGGACCCTAAACAATGTAAACGTTCTCGGTTATTGGTTGATAGATTGGTACTTTGGTATTTTTTGTGTACTTGTGCCAGTAATGTTTTGTTTACTATGGATTTATTTGTTGCGAGGGTCGAGCCGAATGGGTCTGTCAAAATAATAGTTTTGGATGGTTTTGTGTGATTGAGTGAAGTTAGAGTTTGATGCTAATGATTTGCCGTTTGAATGGATTTGCCTACTAAGTGCATAATACGTTTTCTTCCAATTCTTTAAGTCCTCTTAATAATAATTACCAGCGTTCCTTTCTTTTAGATTTTTAGGATTCCTGATATAAAATTCTCTAAATTTAATAGCTTTAAAAAAAATATTATTTGTAATAGAATCTTATGAGTATAGTACAGTTACCAGTCAACTTAACCGATACTTACGGAAACAGTTGCATGCTTCTGATAGTCAACAAAAACACGTTTCTTACCCAAAACTTGCATAACAATCAAACTGCTTATCCGGAGATTAGCATAGGAACTTTAATACACAAAAACCAGTACCATTCACACTTGTCAGTGCGATGACTTACAACCGAAGACCAGTTACCATTCCCACCTGCGTTCAATTACTGGACAAATATTTGTCAAATGATTGGAACACACTGAATTTACTTGAGCGTGCGTTTGCGCCCTCTTGACATCGTCTTCATGGGCGCATTGGGTATGTGTGGTATTGGCTTATTGGCACAACGGCCATTACTACTGGTAATTTGATTTCGATCTGGTTGTGGTTTATTATTGTGAGGAAGCTCCGTCGATAAGATGAGATGTATGTTGAGCGTGTAGATTTCATCACGCATCGCATCTGTCTACCGTCTACATAGCAAGCTCATTGTGAGGGGAATTTGGTAGTAACCGCTCGCTATGTCACTCGTGTTTTGATGAAGGATGTAACTTATGAAAAACAAGTACCTACACGTTTACAACTTGTCTTTACTTTAAGTTCAAACCATACACAGAAGTTAATAGCGCTTAAATCATACTAAAACATGGCTTAGCATTACCTAATAGATAATTATCAGTACAGTAATTAATTTACACATTTACACCTATTGTAATAAGCAGCTGCCTCTATCCCACCGTGTAATTAATATCGAATATTAATCAGTACTGTTCTGTGTGTTATTATTTCTTCCTTGTTTTTAATGGCGGTTGTAACAATGTGTAATTAGAAGGGCTCACCCCTCTTCGAATGTGAATTAATTATGGACATGATATTTGATTTATTTTATTGGGTTTTGGTGAAAGGGAGACTCTACTAGCATAAGCTGGAACATATAATTTTGGTGAGATCTTTGACACAATATTTTGATATTTATGTCTTCCAAACTTATTAGCACTGAACATTTACTGTGTCTAACTGAATTGGTCTAACTTAGTCCCATGCGAAATCATGTAAAATATTGCAGCACCCTATTAACGAGCTTATCTACTACGAGTACAATACAAAACGCAGAATTAAATTGGGATGGAGAGATGGGAGAAATAAAATAAGGTAGGTAGGTACAATGAGGAGTACCTTGCTGGTTTTGCTCCATAGCAGCCTTGCTTTGGTGAAATTAACAACTAGCTTGGACTATCTCACTACTCCGACTGACTCCTTGACGACACACAACCTGTTAATGGTTTATTAAAATAAATGCTTTGAGTTTTAGCTCTGCTATTGACCTTTTGCAGCATCAATGATAGATTAACTTGTACTTTTTAAATTACACAGTTTTACGATGTCCTCAGTCAAGGCGGTGCCCTATTAACCATAGATACAAAACGTAAAAGCGATACAAATGACATTTATTACACATCCATACCTGTCTCTATCGAGAGGTGCTCTACCGTATAGTCATGACATGCGAGCTTTTATAAAAGTGCATTTTTACTGCCTTTTGTTTTATTGTAGTCTAATTACCATATTTTATTTGGAGTTTATTGATTTACGTGGATAATCAATTTTTTATAACATTTCTCTTTTGTGGGCCATATTTTATTCGATTTTGAACTGCTGTCTACGCAAAATGTCATTCTTAATACTTTTAATGAAATAAATTGTATGTTTTTAAATTCTTTGTTTACATATTATTATAATTGTCTATGATTTTAGCTTATTTTTGTAAAAATACCTGTATATTTTGTTCATTTATGATAACTGAAACCTAAGTTCCTGTTTCGTCAGGAGCCATTGTGTTAATGCAAAAAAATGTTTTTGATTAGTATCGCGAAAATTATTCCTTCTACATACTGATAATTATTATGATTTTCATGAACGAATGCAGCATTTTACGTTAAATGGTCGCCATCATTTCTTTATAATTGATGATGATATGGATAAAATTACGTTCAATAAAATAAATGCACTCATTTGTTAAAGTAGGGTGTCCATTATTGATGTTCCTACACTTCGGGCATTTGTTCATTGGACCGAATCATTGCCGGGTTGCTTTGTTTCCTACTATTTCATGCTCCGATGGAATTATGAATTGGGGGACTACCTTTATTGTTATTGCAATGTACTTTTAAGGTCATAAAAATGTTTTTTGATACACCCGTGTGTCATTGTAATTTATTCAGGAGAATAGTTCCCCTTTTCACGGTCGTGGTCACGAAGAGGGTTCGCAGCTTTTAAAATATGTTCGCTTTTATGGAAATGGTAGGAGAATCATTTACAATTTTCGTGTGACATGTCTGCAAGACATTGTTTAGGGTGAATAGAGCGTGTCAAGAACATATTATGTTCTATAAAAAGTGTTTAGTTTTATTTGCTTTTAAAATTCAAAACATTCAAACACGTCAAATATTTTTTTTTTAAATACGGTTAAATTCATAATTAATGGTAATCCATTCACATTTCACCCCATAATAGCAACAAGTTTTTTGATTAATTGCCACACATCACAAAATCAATTGACTGTACAAGCAAGGCATGACAAGCACTAACCGCAATGACCTCAAAATAACTACAAAAAAGGCCACAATATTATTAAGACATCAATCACTTAACAAAAATATCCCATCGATAAAAAATATCAGAACTTCCGTTAAGCATCGTTTTCGTGAAATCAGATAAAATGGTCAAGTATGGCCAACTACCAATCACATTAGAGTCCATATCTGTCATACAGTTAATTACGAGAGCCATAACAGTTAAAAAATTGACGTTGTAATGTTTAACGTCTTCATCCAAGGTTCATACAAACAAAAAATGACGTCATTAATCTTTACTCTCTGTCATTTTTAACTTGCGTATAATTTCTCTGAGAGCCTTAATTTTGGCTTTGGGATATCATCACGACGTATATGGAGAGCCATTAAGAGTATCGGCAGCGATAAAAATCAAGATTGAAGCCTCTGGGTGGTGTTTAAGTTGTAAAAACAAATACGGGGCGGGGGTAGGGGGGCTTGTGTGTTTTACCGTTGTTTATATCTTTATTTTTATGGCGAATGATAAGTGTGCTTCTTCCTGGTGGTAGGTGGTCTTTGCCATTTTTCTTGTAATCGTTTTTATTCGAATTTTTAATTAAAGCAGTTTGTTTTCTAAAGTAAACTTTTATGTCCAAAACATTGTTCATATCTTCATCTGCTGTTTTTTAATCATTTACAAAAATGTAAACAGATTCAGTTAATTGCAATTTATTGAATCATTTAACATTCATCAAAATAATAACTGCATCAAAATGCAATTTTAATAAACAACTTGACAAATTAACCAGCTGTGTTTAATTACACGTCCGTTATTGATTAAAAATGGAAATATTCCTCACAACATTACATAAATCTGACAGATTTAAATTAAAAATTCTTGACCGTTGACTCATTCGATAAATTACGTGTTCTAAAACAAATGAACGTCGAATTAGTAAGTGTTGGGGCCATTACAGAGCCCATTAGACCGGTCCGTGAGTAAGTACACTAATAAAATATAAAAAAGGTTCGATATGCAGTAGCTGCTAACTAGACGTACGTGTCATTGTTGTACACTTGTCCACGGATGAGTTAATTCGTTAGGAGATTGTTTAAAATGTGAATGGATAGTCTTTCAGATATTGAAAGATGTGGTTAAAGAATGGGAATGTATTGCGTAGACAAGTGAAGTCTTTGATTAAATATGATAGAAATGCTACGAACTAAAATTTTGAAAGGGTTTAATAAGTAATTAAAGATTTCTAAAAATTTAGTGGACCAACTTCCAAACTCATGTTTTAATGTCTCACTTGAATAAGACCTCGAGGGCCGATTAAAAAGTATTTTATGGCCACCTCGAACAGAATTATTTAATTACACGCCTTACAGAACTAACATTATAACCCAAAACACGTATAATCTTCAATCAATTAGCTTAATCGCTCAAATTTCGACTTAATCTTTCGGTCAGTATAATTTTCAAGATTTATTTTCTTAAATCTCTCTGGCCCCGACTGTACCACTGCAATCAGTTTAAAAGCCTAACCCCAGCATGATTAGGCGCCGCCGGGGGGCGCGGTGTAGGCGCGGCAGGGACGGGGGGGCGGTCATTAACTCATTAACGATGGTCGTCATTACACGGCTGTCACAGGTAATGATGATTTTGTGCTAATGTCCTAATGTTCTAAGTTGCGTGGTCACCCTAGTTTTAATGAAAAAATAAAAATTACTATAAATATTTGTATGCCAATTTCTTCTTTATTCAAGTTTTAATAATAAAACTGATCAACGAAGTAACTTTTTTATTGCATTTAAAAATAATTAATTTTTCTTGTCAGTGGTTGTCATTAAATCCGCTTAAAGACGAACGTAGGTAATTGATGCAAATAAAAATATATCCATTTCACTTTCACAAAACATCGGTGCAAGAGACAACACAACTTTACACCCATTCCCAAAGATCGTCTGTTATCAGTAAACTTATCAGCAGACACGCAACTTATGAGGAAGGAGGTCACAAGCCCGTCATTACTCGAACCTCCTTCGTTCGTAATTAAAAATAATGATAGCTTTCTGTTAAATATTAATTACTGGTGTCAAAATTAACTTTGGCTACAGTTTTGGATGGGTTTACAACGGTTTGCGTTGGTAACGCCCTTTTACTGTTTTCAATAAAATACGACGAATTAAAAAAAGATTTTGTTTATCGATTTGAAATTAATATGAATCTGTATTTAAGCCATTAGTAGCTTTAAGTCTGTCGTAGTTCAGAAAGCCTAGGCACTTAACAATCAATAAAACTGTAGTTATAAGTATCGCAAATAATGTTAAAATTCTACACAGAATGCAAAATAAAATTCGGTCGTAAGCAAATTGTATGAAGGTACACAAGGAACATTACGAAGCATTTGATAAAAAACACAATAAAAAATATACCTTTAAGTAGTTCCTACATAAAAATACAGTCAATCAAAATAATTAAGTCAAGTCAGTTGGAAACATCACTTTTCTTCATTAAATTTTTCATAAATAAATGAAAACTCACTTTTCAACGAAAAAACCATTAATCAAGCATACCATTTTCGCCGTTACAAAATTGAATAAAAGATGGATGTCTTGCGAGGCGAATTAAGTTATTACCAGATATTTCTTATTCCGTTGCATTGAATACTTCACTGCAATGGCCACCATATTTGGCAGTTAATGGCAGTTGAATCGAAAACGCGGGAAAGTCGTTAAGTTGTAAAATATTTTTTTGGAAAAAGAATTCCGTAACAGATTTTTTTAAAATATTATTGCGAAAATTTATGTGTGTCATGTTTTTTGTTTGTTCCTAATTTGTCAATAATACCCATATTCCATCATTCAACTTTTGAGTTATTACGAGTATATATGGCGAAGTTTAAAATATCAACAAACATAATTGTAAAAATCTTTATGTAAGCTTGCATGAAGATAATAATTATAATACCAGCCTATTATTGTCCCACTGCTGGGCAAAGGCCTCTTCTCATACAGAGAAGGCACGAGCATTGATCACCATGCTTGCTTAGACTTATTGATTTCAGACTTACTTATCGTCCAGGTTTCTTCACGATGTATTTCTTTCATCAGTTTCAGTAATGTCCAAGTTAAAGTACCAATACAATTATTTTATTAATATTATTTTCTTTATTTCATCTATATACATGTGTGAGTACTATGTACCGACTATAAAGCTACCATTTAGGTAGCCTGGGTATGTCTTTCATTGACTTGAATGTGCCCTGGTGGCCGAGAGTAGGTCATGCTCACTCTAAAGTCTCGCTGATGGTGGCGCGTGTGTTGGATCATTTAGCTTCCTTCAAAATGGTTGAGCTGAATGGTCCTAATCCATACGTCATGTTCGTGAACGAGCGCGGTCAGGAGGGACTGGTCATCTCTAAGTTGCCACGGTAGTTAATAGATTTTTTCTTTTGTTTTGCGGACGTTTTGCATCGTTCTCAGATGTATAACTTCAACATGAAAAACTCAAAAATCATTTATTCAAACTAGGCTGAGAATCAGCACTTTTCGAACGTCAAAATTACATAAGACAGTCCCCCAAAACGCTCGCCCTTCATGCTTCCCTTATGAATGATGTAACCAATATTTTGTAACCACATTTTGATTTGAAAGAGTCCGTGGAGTTTCTTGCCCGTTCTTCTCCATAGGTACCTACTACGCTTTGAAATGGGCATCTAGCTTCGACTTTCTGACTGACCGAGCCCTTGACAATTAAAAGTGCCTGTAATTGGTTTATTTGAAATAAATGCTTTGAGTTTGAATTTGAGTTTGATACGTAGTTCGTGCTTGTTCCAAATTAAAAATGTTTTTATTCACTTGTGAGTAAAAGAGAGTTTTATTCTCTGTTATCGATGAATAAAATACCCTTTTTCAAGTGGCAGTGGTATAAAAGTATTTATTAATATTTATTATTATGTAAGCTCTCTTGAAGATTACTGTCGTAATCCCAGAAATAAGTTTTGCAGTTTAATCCTCTTGCAAAAAATAATTGAAGAAGGTACCAATTTCTATAAAATAATCATCATAATTTCTTAAAGCGATAAATTACAAAAAGCACAAATAAATTGCTGATATTAAATGTTAATACTGTATTACGTGTTCTCATAAAGATTTCTGTAATAAATTATGAAAAGGTTGAGTAAGAGGTGCGATGGCCGATGTCCACGATTTCTTTCCAATGATTTATGTCTTAAAAATTATTAAACATGAGATGAGAAATGCTTATTTAATTGCATGTTAATATATCTGTAGGTATTCTCCAAGTTTTTCTGCTTCAGGGGATACCTCCCTTGTTTAAATTCAATTCGTATTTCGCACTCTGCGTAAAGCTTTTTTTGGTAATCGTAAAATCTCTGTGTGCCTGGTTGACTCTTTGATTGAAGTCGACAGGACTTAACGTATTGTTTTCTTTATTGTTTTATCTGGATAAAGACTTGACATAACTGCTTCACTAATTACATGATCATTCTTATGATCTACCACAGTTTTTGAATTCACCTTTATTACTATTATTTTATTAGCTCAGTTTTTTACGCGTTTGACACTACTGGGTAACCGCTGATTTTAATATAAAAAATACTAATAACAAACAATGTATTTGTCTACAGGAAACAACGAGGATCGTCAAGGTCGCCCCATCGATCAGAAATCGAATCAATGGTTCGGAGCGACCCTCACCAGTACCGGCAGAAATGGTGCTATCATGGTGAGTCTTACTTTTTCATAAATTGATGGAAGGTATAAAGGATGGTAATAATTTCTACAAAGTTTTTTTTTTCGTAACTGCTCCTCCTAAATGCTAGCAAAAGAAACTTATTCTTCCAGTTACAATGTTAAAATCGAACGAATCTTTCTGAATGACTTATTTTTAAATAAGTCTTTTTTTCATTACTGGTCCAAGGACCACAACTTGTAAAACAAACTTCTAAAATCATCGCAACGTTACTCGTATTTTCGCCACAAATCTCAACACGGTTATTTTCTTTTACTTTTATTGGATATCACTTCGTAAAATGTTATATATCTGCTCAAATAGAAACGGCGAGGTTATGTGTGTGTAGATATTTGAATCCCAAAACAGCCGAAACAGAATGTCAAAAACTTTGCAAAATCCGTTTTGTCACAAATCTCTTCCTCGCCATTTTGCTCAGTTAACTCCATGACCTCATACACGACTGACCTATAAAGCTGATGGCCTGATGGGATGTCTTGACTGGCGCACCCTTCCTGCTCCGCCCTGTCCTCAAGGTGTTCTGCCTTAATGTTGATCGCTCTATCTTTTGTTATCGAGTCTATGGTCGGGTACTTACGTGATGTCACTGGCCTAGATGTGATTGCGTTATTGGTCATTGGGTTTGGATTTAATGTCGTGATGTGTTTGATTGGTGATTCACTGTCACAGATTCTAAGTATAAATGGTATCCCCCAGGTTTAACCAGGTTACGGCATTAGAAAGTGACAAAATAGGACATTTGGACGTTCAATTTAGTTTTTTCTTTTAAAATTGTTTCTTTTAAAGTTACCCAAGTCCAACTTTGTTTTGAGTACCTAATAAAGAGCGAAAGTCTTCTTATTAAAACAAAAACTGATGCACGTGAGTTCACATGCGTCTATTTGATTTAGATGAAAAGTACTTGCTTACCTGTTAAATTTCATAACGATCGGACTGGCTCAGGCGTAAAAAGACAAACAGGTAGACAGGTAGAGTTTCTATCACATTTATAATAATAGCAGAGTATGGGTATATAGAGAGCAGTGGTAGCCCAGTGGTAACGGCTGCGACTTACGACTTCCAGGTCGAGGTTCGTACCCAAACGCTTTACTTTGTGTACATTATTTCATTACCATTGCTCTCAAAACGGTGAACGAAATCGTGACAAAACCGGCCGGCCGGCTGTTCAACCGGCGGTGATGTCATAGAACCAAAAATTCGAAAACATGTGACATCTACCAACCCGCACGTGGTGGATTACGACCCACTCCCTCTCATCAAGAGGAGGCCTGTGTCCCAACAGTGGGACCAGTAGAGACTGATTATGCTTAAAGTATGGATAAGTTAATTTTGCCCTACAATGGCTGCAACGTAATTCAGTAGGCTAGCAGTTGAAAAAAAAAACAAAATAATATCGGCGCGCATCCAAACAGCCCATAAATCTCGAATAGCTCCTAAAACCTTTATTACTATTAAAACAATAGGTGACAAGGAAACTCCATTAATCCCGGCGCCCTATGGTTGACATTTGGCAAGTGGGTCAGTCCAAGGCCTCATGGCCCCCATGGCTATAGGGTTGAACGCCATTAGGCTACGGGGTCGTCTTTATGGCTTGTGGACTTATTGTGGACATTGTGGCTATCTATGGCGAAATTGGGTTTCAGGGCTATGTGAGTTAGGTTAGGGGAGATTTCTTGACCTCATTCGATGGATTTATTTTGTTTTATCTTGGTCATGATTGCAAAAAGGGGTACCTCGGAGAGTACATACAATAGTAAACCTACTGGGCCCAACTCGTTCAACAAAATGCAAGTATTTATTTGCCATTGACGCGATAAGAAGAAGCAGAAGAGCAGTCTGAAGCCAGATCATCGTAATTTCTTATGTGTGGTCCAACATACGTATATTTTAGAAACCAAAATAAAAAATGAATTCCAAGCAATCTTTCAAAGATATTTTAAGATTAAGTTTACGAGTTTTGGAAGTAACAAGTAACAATCAAAAGGTAGCAACTTAGCAAGCGGCATCACTTAATATGTCCGTAATATTAATTCAATTTGACTGCAACCGTTTACCGCATACATGTTGCAAATAAATTGTATTACTCACGACTTCACGAGTCACGCACTTCGGACGAACACCGCGGTTAAGTTTCAGAACTTTTTTTTTTTCAATTCCATATTTGAAATCAGTCAGGAGACGCCTTCGACGAAGACCAGAGATCACATACTTTTTGTTCTCTACTTAAGGAGTTGGAATTTTTATTTCGGAATGCCGAATTAGTGCAAAAAGCTGGCTCTCTCAGCGAGACTGCAATTTGTTTAGGCATTTTGTTCCATTTGCACTGGGGGACAGAAACGCGCTGGGAATTTATAATTGTTCGATGGCATAGGCTGTATCTATAGTTGTCTTTGTCATTATTGATAGTGCTGTGACTTCTGATGGCATTGTATTTTTTATATCTTGGATATAGCTGTGCTTGATCATTGATCGTAAATGTGAAAATTAACTGGCAACCATATTTGCTAGGCTCTATAAAAATACGACTACCTATATGAGAGTACAACTTAAGCATTTTCAATACCTGCATAAAATACAAAACGGAAATAGCAAAATTCTTTAAACTTTACGATGATTAAGTAATTTCCAATTCAACTTCTTTTTTAATGGTTGGATATAAGCTTCCCCGCAATGGGATATTGGTCGTTTAATAACTTAAATGATTGACTATAAAAATATGCTATAATTTTCTTTCTTTACGATTTTATAGTTAGATATAGTTTTTTTTAAGGTAATATCTGTGAACTAGCCCCCGCGTCAATAAGAAAATTGGAAGATCTAAACATTTATTTAAAAAAATCAAAAAGCAGCAAACCTTTTTAATAAATACTATTGATTTATAATTGCAGTGTCCCAGCACAAGTTTTTGCTGTTATTATTTAAAACAAAACGTCGAGTACTCACTTAGTAGTCGTTTATCGAGACATAATTGTTTTCTTATTAGTACCAATTGAATACTAAGTTCGTTCGTTTTTATCGGCGATTCGTTTTCTCACGATAAAACGAACGCTACTTGATTTTTTAATTTATAATGTTTACAGAGAGGTTTTGTCTTTGTCGATTTCCAGTGGGTGTTTTTGATTTTATTTTTAAAGTTTTTGACATGAGCCTGATTATTTTTTGGACTGATATTTCAATAGTCAGATAACTTTTATCTGATGAATTGCTTTGCATAATAAAAGCTGTCATATTGACAGCTTGACATTTTTTATATGTAAAAGCTATTAAACCCGCAATAAATAAAGACTAATGAAAAATTGGTCCTTAGTAATAAAATACCTACCATCAGAGTCTAAAACAGTAAAAATAACTTGAAGTAGGTACCTATAGTTATTTCACATAATTTAAAAAAAATATGTAGGACTAGAAATACATTAGGGGTCAGTGTCATTTTCGATATCCTTGATTTCAATGAATAATCCGACAAATAAAAATAAATGTATCTCCTACAAATCATACCTTTCTTTCAGTATCCAGTAACCAATACGTTATTATAATTGCAAATAAATACTGGAGATAAATCGCGGGATATCTCGGTGTCGCGTCACACGGGCCCGGGCCCACGGCGCGACATGCGCTTGCGCCGTAGGTTAAACAGTTACACATAGATTAATTATAAAGACAGATAAGTACAGTATATCATTGGAAATTGATTGTATGTTTGGCTTATTTGTCGTTGTTTCATGGAGCATGAGGGTAAATCAATAAAAGTGTTTTCCTCGTCCTTTTTTAAGATTAAAGCCTGAATCGTAGCGTTTATGCTTATCTTACTCCAGTGTTGATTTAAATAAAGCGTTCTGTCTCCGAATGCTTTATTCGAATCTTCATTTTTAATTATCGAAGCATAGTCAAAGAAAATGACCGCAAGAGCTTAGAATCAAAATATTATCAGCCCAGCAGTTTCAGATTTCCTGTTTCTGTAAGAGTTAACTGATATGATTTCAATATAGAGTTAATTCTAATTACCTAACCAATTTTACTTTCTTTTTGAGGGCTTGTTAAATAAGTACCGACTTTTTTATTACACATTTATACAGTCACGGTAACAATTGATAATGGAGAGAACAGACTAAATTAGTGCTCAGGCACATCTTGACATCTTGTTTGGCATAAATTCCTCTAGTTAAAAGTTGAACAGTTAAAAATAGACAATACTCATTTTAATATTCATACATATTTCATCAATTTTATTTTTTTAATGGTTGTCAGAAACGTTTTTTCGTTTTTTTTTTGTTTAATATTTTATTAATAAAAGATTCTAATTTTAAATTTCGCAACACCCTTTACGCAAAGTTTTTGAGCTAACAAATTGTCCGGTGATTTGTCAGCGTCGAATGCCTGGGTTCTTGCGCGCGCGCACCTAATATGGCGGCCGCCCGCTTGACAGCTACACCCGTCCGATTTGGACTCACATCGCCATATAGAGAACGTTTCTTTTATTGTCTCCATTTGCCGAGAATTTTTATGTGAAATTTCGGCGTGTTTTCTTTATTTTCATGGATAATTTTTCGCTGCCGGATTTCTCTTTAATGTTGGAAATTATATTTGTATGTGAGGGCTGTTACTTTCGGCCACCTGTGGCAGTTCGACATATTTGGCAATTTCAAGTATCGCTTTAAATCTCAAATAATTAAAATGATTTTTTTAATACAAATAAAAATTCACATCTATCTTGAAATGTCCACAAAAAAAGATTCTTTGATTGGACACCCTTAACATGTTTTCTATTGATCTTGTTCATTGATCACAAATCCACATCGAACTGTGCCAAAAAAGGAATAGTATTGGACTAAGATAAGCACCTTGCGGAAACACAACGACCAGCAATGCAAAAAAAATATGTTTTTTCCTTAAACCATAGGATATTAATGTTTAGTCTTGTCTTTAGAGACAAAAGGTACCGACAGAGATACAGGTGGGACTAATCTAAAGATTAGATAGATTCCTTTAGCAGCAATGATTTAGCTGAGCCATTGAGTTTTCCGCGTACAGCTAATGTTTCTTATTTGATATTAGCTAGTTGTTGAAACCATGGGTATTAATGTTGTCTGTGAAACTAAGGTTCATTAAAATGGCTGGTAATAATTAAAATCAAAATGGTTTAGTAACTAACATTGTGTGCAGAAAAGTAGCGGGATTCAATCTCATCCTCATCATTATTGTAATCAGAGATAGGATTAATTTTAATACCTCGTGTGAGTTCAAATGGCAGTTAACAGATATGAAATCAAAACACTTGTAATCTCATACTGTTAATCTGTGATACTGCCACATCGTCCACATCGTTTGTCATTTTATTTTGTTGTGTTTTGGGATTGAGAATTTGGCCAGTTCGCCTTGGTCAAGAAATTTGTTTTAAAAAGTGAGGATAATAAAAATTGATGAGATTTGTTTCGCTGACAATTGTGTTGCGCCAATTCTTCTTCTTTTCTACCTTAAACACTATTGAATGTCTGCAAAGTAAAAGAGTTGGAAGTATGAGTGCCTCTATTTTGAATGCCAGCCCAATTTGTACACTTTATTGTTTTTTTAATCAATTTTAATTTGTAATAAAAATCAACATTGAACGAAGGCTTATAGAAAGTATTATGAACGGTACCAAATGTTTTGGATACTCTACAAAGGAAGATAATTAAATTACCCACAAGCATGGCGTGGAGTTAACATGGGTTCATTAATATCACGGTACTTAAGTTCCCATTAACTGAGACCCCAGTATCGGTCACGAGCGCAAGTTTTTTTTTACTAAGATGTCAAGAGTGAGTAGCGTTTTGTAGCAATTACGGTTCAGCTTTATTTTTTACTAGGCTTTGTGATACAAATTTGAATGGGACTAATTTTAAATTTGAGTCTTTTCGTTATTTGGGAAATTTGCCTAGTGCCAGAAGTTACCATTTTAAAAGAAGTTACTTTTTAGTTATTATTTACCTACTAACGAAAATGTCGTAGAATCAGTGTTACTCTGCTGGTATTAGGTTTGTCTAATGTCTATTTTCATTTAAGTTAATTCTCCTCGTTTCGGCACGAACTAAAACTATATAAAAAAAAATATATATATATAAATATACAAATATAAATAAATAAAATTATATTTACTTTGCTGAATGATTACACTGGAGCTGTTAATTAAGTAGGTACCTACAATCAGTTGTAATATACCAAATTCCTAGCGGAACCCTAACAGAACTATTACCACGTAGTTTTTTTGACGCTACTTCATTAAAAGCTATTCTCTTGTATTCGTTATTATTTCAGCATTGTAGTGTTTTTTGTTAATTCTCCGCGGTTGGTTAAATGTGATGTATTGTGTTATGAGCTGTGCTGCAGAGAGATTACATTCCTGCTTGAAAGTAATAAAATAGCTTAGGAATTTTTATTGAAATACTGTTGAGATCTGTTATTGTGAATTACAACAATCAGTATATAAATGGACAAGTACCTAATATTGTTATACAGTAAATGTCATCAGCGATGTGAACTTTCCTTTAAAAAAGTTGGTTTTTCGATTTAAAGTTTTGAATTTCTGATAATTACGAATGCAAAATGGCTAAATAGGTCGCTAACTGTAATACAAAGAAAATAACGGTTACATGTAATTATAACTACCCGGTTAAAATGGGAGATTCAATTTACTAATTAACGGATTGAAATCATATGCAACAGTTAGACTTAGAACCTGTAGTGAAGAGACACACTGGATGCAGGCACAGCTTTTTATTCGTAGGCTAACTTAAAATATTTCTGACGCAATTTAATATGATTGAGATGGAAGAAAAGGGTGGTCAAAATGTTAAACTACAGAACAGAGTATTTGATTTGGGGCGATCTTTACAGTCTAAGAAGTATGGGGAGACCTTTGTCCAGCAGTGGGATGACATAGGTAAAAAATAAATTGAAAATAATACAGTCAGTTAGTATTTGCGCAATTGAATGGGGACTTTTGGCTCATCCATCACCATCACTGATAGATGTGAAACCAAATATATGCGAAATACATATATTTATTTATTTATTTAAACTTTTCACACTCAAAAAAGTACAAAGGCGGACTTAATGCTTATATATGTACTAACACTAGTGTTTAAGACGTGTATATAATTACTAACAAATTGGATTTTATGATTTGTATAATAAATGATTTGATTGATTGATGATTGATTGCGACTCTAGTAGAACAAATCCTATGAAAATTTCATGGAACTTGTTCTACCAGTATCACGTCGCACCGTGTCGCGTCGCGCCTGTCTGCAGAAGCCTTAAAAAAAGTTAGTTTTCGGGATTTTTTCCCTTTCAATTTTCTTTTGGCTTTTGCAGTTTTGTGCACCTATATCACGCCCTCACTCGGCTTTATAAGCATAACGAACCTAGTGCGTCCCAATGCTTACCAGATAAAGCAACCGGTCGCGGCGGATTAACCATGACTGGATTGATGTTAAGATGAACCGATAGCAACCGATCGCTATCTGATCACTAACGTGCCGACTGCGTGGTTAATTGCCATATCCTTTACTATTAACACCGGCCAAAAGAAAATCAACGTTAACTCATAAAGATAGAGTTGAAAATGTGTGAGAAATGTCATGATTTTTGACGATGATTTTGATAGCAATAGTAGTTGTGATTTAGACTCTGTTGCAGAGGAAGTAGAGTTGAAAATCAAAAATGTGAGTTGAAGATTCATCACGGCACCTTACTGAGTATTTAGATGTATGTACGGATTACGTGATAAAAATAGTCATATAAACTTTGTTTAAGATAAAGGGAATATTTAACAAGTAATAAAACTATGTTTTACTACTATTTGTCAAGATAATAATATAAATCTTCTTCATAAATCTATTGTCTTATAATTAATAGCTGCAGCCCGTGGTTTCATCCGCATAAGTCTCGATTCCGGGAGAATATCGTGATAAAAACAACCCAGGTCATGGTCTACCCATGTGCCAAATGTTATCCAAATCCGTTCAGCCGTTTTAGCTTGAAAGCGTTACAAACAAAAATACAAAAAATCTAATCTAGGTATTTTATCTTTATAATATTGGTTTAGATTAATATACGACCTCAAGACAATAATTTCTGATCTATTGTGCAGTTCTTATAACTATTTCCTTATTGGTAATTTCCTTGAAGTTCGTTTATTGCGCAGATCGATCCGCTTCCTATGCGCAAGCACATCCATATTTTAAAATAAGGATTTGAAAAAATATCGATAGTTCTTTTGTTACGAAAGTAGTATCGATACTTTATCCAATATTATTCTTCTCTAGTCGATATATTAGGAATTTAGGAGTTAGAGAAATTGGTGTAGTTGACTTTTTTTTAGATTTGAAAATTAATGTTTTTTTTACTCGTTGCATTAGTACGAGAGCCCACGACCAAAACACTGTCACATCGTTTTACGGCCAAATCCGTATAGAATCGTTATTTTAGATGAACATATTTGTTTCCATAGTTCGAATTTGTGCCTCTTAGAATCGATACTTTTCATTCAACACCACATCTCTAGTTATAAATAGAAAGATGCATATTTCCTGCGTCCTATCATGAATGCTTAGATTTACTTTGAAATGTTTAATAGCAGCATTTATTATTGGCACTTATCTTCTTATATGGCGCTGGTTTCCTGAAGATCTGTTCTTCCTGAGTTAGGAGTTGGACTTGCGTCTGTGTCTCCTGTGTCTTTGTGAGATTTATAAGTTGATTTTGTGTTTATGTTCTTAGTTAATGGGTAATCAATGTTATAAATAGCCTTGGATATATGCTTTGATGGTTGGATCCCGTTCTGGGTGGCAGTTGGTATGCGACATCGGTAGTCTGTTTAAGATTACCGGTGTTTATTTTCAACTTTATTGCGAATTTACAGCTGTCAATTGCAGAAATTGTGGAAAAACAGCGTTGAAACATGAAAGAGAATTTTGCTTTTCTTTACTGCATTTTTGTTCCCTTTACTCATATCTGGGCCTTTTACGACAAATCGTTGCATCAGATTGAAACTATTCTTATCAACTAATTTTTTTATATACTTGTACATATTATTATTATTATTTTAAGTCTGTTAGTTTTTAAATCATGTAAATACGTGTGTGTAAATAAATAATAGGCTCACAAAAAATATAAAAAAATATTCTCCATATTGCTAAATCCTAAAATTTTAGTAAATCCTGCACTTATAGTTAATATAATTTTGAAATCACCAAGCCGTCTTGAGCAAGCGTGGTGATCAATGGTCGTGCCTTCTCTGTATGAGAAGAGGCCTTTGCCCTGCAGTGGGACAGTAACAGGCTGGTATTATTATTATATTATACTAGCTGACCTAACAGACGTCGTCATGGACAAATTTCAATAGTTAATTTATACAGAATTCCCGAATTTTCCAATTTTCCCGTCGGATTCGGACTACTCTACAACGAATATAAAAAATACTCAATCGATCCAGCCGTTTTAAAGTGTTGCACTTATCAACGAACAGCATTTCATTTTTATACATAGATTAGTACCTATTTGTCATACTGGTATTCAGCTGCATCCGGTTAGACTGGAAACCGACCCCAAAGTAGTGGGGAAAAGGCTAGATAAATTGATTTTAAAATCTGCTTTACAAAATGTCAATCAAATCATTTGACAAGAGGTTGGACCTGATTACAACAGAGGTTACCAAGCATTAAAAGTAGAAGTTTACAGAATTAAAATCCTTCATATTAATTGATATAGCACCCAAGCTACACACAGATTTAAAATGATGATACCTAGATATCGTGTAACAAACAAAGCCGTTGGCAAAGCTCTGAGAGTTACGAAGTGTCGATATAGCATCCTGTGCTATCCTCCATAAATACTCCATTGTCCCTCTGGGCTAAACAATGGACGGGATAAGCGCATCCACTCAGTACTAGGCTTTATTGTTTTAAAAGGAATCAAGGATAGATGTATGTGTAGGTGATATGAGGAACGCTAAAGCTAAAATTGCTCGCCTTTAATTGTATTTGCGTTTACAAGATGATATGGATAGAAAGGGGGTGACTTCCGAGATGACAGCTGATAGAGAAGGATGGAAGAAAAAGACAGGGCAGGAAAATTATGATGATGATGCGTACACAACTACACATTTAAGTACTTATTTATATAGAAGCAAAACACACGATAAATGGTTTGCCGTCCCTCAGTCATTGGTTAGATGTGAACATGGAAAATTGTGAAATTGGTAAAAAGTTTATACAAATTAAAATTTGATTAATTTTGCCGAGAGACGGCAATTTGAAATTAGACGGTCTCTTTTCAAAAATACTTCAATTCTCCATTTCATCCGGTTCTCATAAAGGAGGTATACATAGTTCACTTAAATTCCGTTATTGATGGAAATAATAATGGTAGTTATTATTCAATAGTCAATAATTCAATCATCACAAATGATTCGCATTTGTTTAATTTTATCTGTCTTAATAGGCGCAAATAAAGTTATTTTCTTTATTTCTTTATTACTTTGCTTTAGAACACCATCCGCATCGCTCACAAAAGATACTACATCTTTTGCAATACCAAATACATTCCATACTCTCCCTTTTCGACAAACACAGAACCATTCTATTATATAACGACTGCCAATTTGTCCATTCAACTGTTGAATGCCCCCATACCTCGGCAGATATCTGCAGTATTATGTCGGAACAGGACTAACAAATTGTTATGGCAGCCACCACTTCGTTTTATTGCCCTTTGTCTAAGTTTTTTAGGTCTAGACATAGTCTAGGTATACAAATGGCTATCTGAGCTGGAGTCGAAGTTATGACTGTAATGTTTAATGTCAATTGCCAAATAGATTGTGCTGGGAATTGAATGGAAGTGGTTGGAATATTAAGTCTGCTTGTAAATGCAAGAGTTTAGTTGAAATTATTTTTATTGAAGGACAGAAAAGGAATTCTTAGGTACAATGCATAAAAGTTAATTAGATAATTTATGAAAAATGTGTTTAGATATAGCTATAGGCACTTTCTACCACCAACCTTGAAATCGCGATAAATACTTTTACTGCTCCATTTTAAGTTCCTTCAACAAAATGTAAGGAACAGCAGATTTTTTTTGCGATATCTGGTTTGTTGCCAAATAATAAATAGTTGTTAATAATGATGAGTACAATAACTTCTTAGAAATTTTCATAAAAAAGCTCAAAAATGGATGTGGTGAGATAAATTGTCTCACAAGCTAAGTTTCAATCTTACTGAAGGGTGGTATTTCTGGTTTCTTTTTTCGAGATTCTTCATTCCAGAAACATGCTGTTTCTGTCTAAATTGGAAAAATATGCTTCTCATAACTCTTATAACAAACAAAGCGCATACCTCAAAGTATCTATTGCCCATTGAACCGCGATGCACATTGTATGCAGCGCGCGTGCAAGTCGTCAAGCTTTGGCGCGCAAAGTTCAGGGGGCGTGGTCTAAGCCTTATTGTTTGGTGCTAAAGCTATAATTTTGTGTTTAACAAATGCGAATGACCTTGAGGATTTGACCTTTATTTTAAGGAATTCTTCCTGGGGTAGTTACCTACTACATATTTGTTTCATAGAGGTATCCTACATAAATATACAATACGTATATTATATGTATTGTATGTTATATCCTACATGGTAATCAATTATATGACCAGCAATGCCCGTCTTAGCTGATACCTAGAATGATGATGATTTCATTGACTAGGGTCGTTATTTTCTCTATCAAATCAAATCATTTATTACTTTACTTTACTATTCAAATAAAACATACGGTTTAAAAGTTATAAACCTGTGAAACCATACCTATAGGTAACGACAATATAATGTACGTATATACAATTAAAATGTCACATTGTATCTTACAGTTACCTACAAAGGTACAGCTGAAAAAAAACTATCCTTTTGTTATTTTGATAACATATCTTGTGTTTTATTAAACAACAATTACTTTGTAACACGTGGAAATGCAAACAAAGCTTTATGAGCGTGTGCGCAAGCGCATTGTGTGCCGCGCACGCGCCGTTACGGTGTGGCGCGCAAAGTTCAGGGGGCGTGGCCTGCGAAGCGCTGTTGTAGCGGTGAAAGTTGTAATTAATAGGATTGCTGAACTGTTATTATTAAGCGGGCGAATTAGCTGAAAAATGTACTTATGTTGTGAACTTAACAAGTCTGAAAAACGAGTGGATAAATTATTAATATTGCATTTTTTTAAATTGTAAAAGCAATAAGTGTATTTGCCTTGACTTCACAATATCTAGATACAACTAATTGTTAAATTAAGTTGAATAACAGAGAAGCTCGAATGTGAATTGTGCGCATTCTTACTTTCTCTAATTAGTTCGATTACATGCAACTGCGATTTTAATTAGTTACAAGTTTATCCACTCCTGACTAGCTATTGTTTTGGATCTACCTGTGCATTTACTATCGATCTAGGTTTAGCAATTGAATGACATCATCATTACCATCCTCTTAATTTTTATTTTCCCAATTGTTGTCCTCTTCTTCAGTACTTCTGTATCAATATACATTATTATATCTTTTTCTTCTTCGTATCTTTCTATTTTTACAACAAAACACAGTTAGGATCTAAGAATGCTGTTAATTCCATTATGATCAGGGTGTCCATTTCGTGCCCAGCCGGATATAGGGGGCTCCGTAATAACTTACACCCGATATTATCAGCCGAGCCGTGAAGATTGCTATCAGCTGCTACATGGAGTTTAGACTTTACTTACAGCTAGTCTACGACACCTTTGACACTAGTGTCGGACATTTGGCGAGCTATTTTAATCTATTCACTCTTATGAGGTGCCATTTTTCTATTGTTAAAATGACTCTTGCTAAATGCTTATTTTGGAACCGCCATAAGACTATCATTCATCGAAAGTTGGTTTTTCAATGATCGATTCTTTGAATTTTTTTATATTATTGTATCAAGGTAGTCTTTGTATGCGCCAAATTCGTCATCTTTTTAAAATGACTCTGATTTCATCTTCCTATTTTCAGCATCTTGAAACATTGAGTTGAATTGAATCTATCGCACATTGTCAAAACTAATAATCTGATGAACTGCTATGAGACACTCGAAGGGTATTTTCATTTTTGTTTAATTGTATGTCCACACGTCACTGAAAAAGTACATAGGAATAAACGTTCATCTGCTCCTTTAATTTTTAGAAAGAAAGACAAAAGACAAAAGTGAACAAAAAGTGAAGCGTCTGTTATCTGCTTTAGAAATTATACGAGCGCTCGTGGCGACCTCTGGCGGCTAATTTCCTTCCTCCGAAGATAAGACTATTCATAGTGTCGCTGATTTATTATTTGCTATCTCTGCCCTTTGGAGAAACGATTAAGGTCAAGTTGTAAAGGAAAGAAATTGTATATGAGCACGTATAGGTTGTTGGAGAGTATTGTCAGGTCGTTTGTGATATTGTTAAGTATGCCTGCTTCAATATTTTTAAATTATTCCTTGTTATAGTTTAGCCTTCATACATAGTTTAATTAGACTTTCCCAAGACCATCTAATGTTAGAGAAAGAACTTTAGAATCACGATTCAATTTACGATTTTCATTCGATTTTGGTTAAAGTAAGGTGCTCCAAATGGTACAAATGAAAACCTTAGTTGAATTTCACCAAATTGAAGCTACTCACCCAGTCTCTTACACAACACGAACAACGAACAGTATCAACCATAACAAATATCACTTCAAATTATACCACTAGCATCATACATCACCACAATCTTTGACCCACATACCTGCAAATCCCATCCGATGCTCTAACGGCTCGTTCCATACAGTTAAGATCCAAAAAAATGTTACCAGATCCTTGTATAGACGTTCTTAGTACGCGTCCAATCGTCCATTGAGTAACGGTGTTACCAGTAAGTGTACAATTAGAGGGACCAATGCTTGTAGTAAAAACGTTGAAGAGCTAAGTATAGATGGTACTGGAATTGACTGGATTGAGGATGTAGAATTGGTCATAGAAGCGGCAAAAGATTTGATGGCATTGGAGGTAGAAGGTTTTTTGTTGGTGACTGTCGATTATCAATGGATAAGGAATAAAAGAATATTGAGATTTCAGTTTCCATGTATAGGTACACGCACTCATAAATAAAATTTAAGCTGGGTTTGGCTATCTTTACGTATGCCAATTGTTTGAATGATTAGATAATATGAATACAGCATTGATTTTATTTCAGCTGATAAATGGAAATACCGAAATATTGAGATCCTCAAAAATCAAATAAATAATATTGAACATGCTTATAAATATACCAATTACTTTCTTTTATAAGTAGCTTCAAAATCTAAACCATTAGCCTTAAACACCTCCATATTTACAACCATTTTGAAATAGGTTACCGTTCATTACAAAATCATCTTGAAATATGTTCACTCATTCATTCATATTCCAAATAATGCACTCGACTCACTAAATATGGACGACATGATGATTCATCTCCTTTTAAATTAAGAATAGCTGCGAAATGCGTGCGCGCACGAATATGTCACATATTGTAACGGTTGTTATGAGTAGGTACTGTGCCTGTAATGTTTTATTTATATAGTTTATAACCTCTTTGGCATAGTGCCCTTTTAAGCCGAAAGTGTGATTGGTTCTTCGATTGGACAATCGAAGAACCAAGTACATTGCCCAATTGCAGCAATTGGAAGATGATGATAGACTTACAAACGTGGTCGAAATGCTCTTATATCGCTTTACTTTTTTTTCTTTTTCCTATTTGAGACTTTAACATTTCAAACCGTTTAAATTCTCGTCGTCCTTACAATTTATCATTCTCCATTTCTATCTAAATTACAATCCAAAGCATCCATTACTATCTTCGACATTGGTTTTCTGGACTATAACTAATTATGAGGAAAGGATTTAAAACCCATTAAATAATTCTCTTCCCTTAACATTCTCAGCTGTTCTATCAATATTAAAGTCACCTTTTCTAGTACCATCTTCATCTTCGCCAACCGACAGTGGGTCAACAACATTTTCTTACTGTCATCTAAAAACGTTGACCGTTTGAATGCAGTTGATTTTCGAGAATCTTGCGCCGCTCTGTTTAGGTAGAGTTCGAGAAAAAGTTGTAATGACAAGTGCGCGGGCGCAACGGTGCGACACTTTATATGGGATAGCCGGATCCTTGTGGACTTGATGCTTTGGATGATTGAGGCTGGTTACCTTACCCGTATGTTGCCTGTTAAACAATTTTAATGGACGCACCTCTTTATAAAATACCTACTTATATACACACATACAAGTCGTTCGAAATCAAACTTTTATGAATCCAATGATTCTTTCATTGCATTCATAAGAGTTTCAGTTTACGTCACCCTGTATATTGAATCAGCAATGCACTTTTTAGTGAACAATAATATCGTGTTTTTTTTTGCAATACACTATTTTCTTTTGCAACCCCTCTAGTGACTGTAGCTGCTCCATCATCTACCGTAAAACAACAAAATAAATGAAAAACAAAATGACAGATTGTCAATGTCAAAAATGAGAAACAGAAGTATTACTTTGTGATAGAAATACGCGTGTTGATATTTGACACATGATTTGAATATCACCCTCAATTAACGTTTTAAGTGCTCACCTAAGTGCGAAGCTACCGCTCCTTAATCATTTAACAATAAGCATTAACCCCGTTTCTCTTACAAGCAACTCTACTCACACCGCCTGATCGAAGCGTGATAGTTCAGATAACTACCATCCATTACGATTCTAAAGATAATACCGAAACAATTGTTGTCGAAAGCGGCAAACACTTAAAACCGATTATGTGCGCCTGCGCCGCCGAACCTACCACCTAAGGCCGGGTGTACACGATGTGTAAGTGGAATGTGCTGTTCACACGTAAGCATGTTGCGATTTATGTTGTTTACATTGAAGCTAAGTTACGAACAAAGGAAGCCCTTAAGTGTGAATTTGGCTTTTTTGGAAAAAGAGAAAAAAAAAAGTTTTTTTTGTGGTAAAAAATTTGGTGAAGGTTTGGACAGTAAATTGCAGGCTAATGAATGTGCAACGGAAGCTCTTTGTCTTCGAAATTTATTGGTATTTTATTTGGGACATACCCCAGCTTCCATTCTCACCATAATTTCTGTACCTACCTAAGGATCAACAAGAGGTAGCTTTGATGCTCACCATAAACAAGGAAAATCTATACTTTATATGGAAACTTATAAGAAAAATAAACACGGAATGTGATTAAAAAGGTCCAAAACCCCTTAAAAAGGATAAAGGAAGGGTTATTTAGACCGTTTAGGTATTTTAATCGTTTATCTATGAAATGACGGTGATCTTACAATAACATTTGCTTACAAGCTGCTTCCTTTCATTCAGTATTCCTAGAACTTGCACTTACTTCTAAAGTCCTCAGTTCAAGATAAAGTAATTTACATTTCCGCTATTGTGTTAGAAATCAACACGCTGCGAATAAGTGCTACTGACTCATTTGTACATGCACCCGTTTTACATTACAATAATACGTCTTTCCTTGGAGAAACACCTGGTTCTGCAATAATCATAACATCATAATATGTCTTATTGGCACATGCTAAGATGAACACGTTTTGAGTGCTGTATCTACTATTGTATCTGTGTCAGCAAGCATTCATTCAATACTTAGTACTAACAACTATCACAGCGTTACACCTGCTGGCATTGTTATATAATTATGCTAGTTAGTATGTTTGTTAATTAAAATGCTTTTCATAACTTTAGTGGACTTAGACAGGCAAGACGTGGTCGAATCTTTATCCAAAATATTAAAACATACATGAGTAAACATGATATAGGGAATGCTATAGCTGTAGATGGTCCCGAAATCTAAATGATGATTATTATAGAGGGTTCTAATAATGACACTGTAGATATCAAACTAGATTGAATGGCTATTAAAGCTAACAATGTTCTAGGTGAAGCAGCACAACTCGCGTTGAGTGCAAAAGCAGACGCGAACTTTCTAATTCCCAAACAAACTTTAGCAAGTAGTCCGGAAGAAGACATTTTACATACAAATTTTCTCATTCTCTCATTATAGATTTAACACTCGAAACTAAGTATTGTTGTCGCGAGCCTGGTTGACACAGTTCCGTAATATCTACATACGTACAATGGATGGGTGTCTCTGTCGTTGTAAATCAAATAACAATGACATGTTCTTTGGCGCGAAACTAAATAATGTTGTTTGACGTTTACACAGTGCCTATATTATGATGAAACTCATATGAAATGGATGGGGATTTAAGAAGTTATGGCTGACTGTTTTTGGTTAAATATGGTCGAAATGTATATGTGGATTTTGCCATTTACATTTTATTGATACCTTGATGATGGCTATTGGAGCCCTAAGTTTCCTATAAGAAATGGGTTGTCAGCTTCTAAGTCTTAACTTAAGTTAAGACGGAACTCCTCGAATTCCAATGCTACAGTCCGTGCTAATATGGACCATTGTTTACCTGATTCGTCGACCCAGCAAGTAGTCGTGGATTAAGTTTTCCCAGATTTGTCTTTTACATTCCAACAAATAAAATAAGATCATGGTGCCTGGATCATAGTTGAACGTGTGCAATGTTAATATGAGTAACATACACACATGGTTGAAACAGATAATAATACTAACAAACTAGAACAATATAGGTACAAGATATTTGTTTCTTTGCTCCTAGGAAACTACAAAATGGTGGTGAAGTTAAGTTAGACGGAGCGGCAAGACTTGCGGCTTTTTAGTGCCTATTAATGTCAGCAGGGACATATTTCTTCGGAATTATGAGCGTAATACAGAAATAACTGGGACTACTACTTTGTCCATGGTTGTTGCTGTTACTAAAGTGTCTCAATCAGAAGTAATTTTAGAAATTCTGCTTATGGCTGGGGTTCTTAGATAAATCGATGACAAAATGTGATTAAAGATTTATTAAATAGAAAATCATTGCACTCAGGGAAAACAAACAAGCACTAAGAAAACAATGTTTTGGCATAAAAGCAAGAGATTTTCATTAAATATGAACTGGACTAAAGTTCTACCTTACTCTAGCAAAGTACTACCTTCATTATTGATGAATAGAAACCATTTGTATAATGTCATCGTTGGATAAAAAATCAACAGTTGCTTCGTCAGTAGCATTAGGGTCAATAAGCCCTTTACTATTGTTTCAAGTATCGCTAAAGTAACTCTCTATTATATGTGCATTATCAACAATATTTAACTTTCCCTATCAGTCATTTACAAGTATCTGACAAAGTATTTTTGTTTTCTCTCTACTCTACCTTTTTATATCGATGGCTATAGCTATGGAGTAGCTGGCACCTGCAAAGGGATTAGATAATTTTAAATATCTATTGAGATTTGAGTATCATATTTTGCCATTTGGATGGCAAAAAAGAGAGGAGATTTTGCCATTTGGATATCCTATCAACTAAATCATTATAAGTTTGAAGAAGATAATACAACATAATTTTTATTTAGAGCATAAGTTAGGTAATTACAACTATGACTCGAATGTAACTGAAAATCAATCGTGGTCGTTCTAAACACTCTAAAATACCAT
Source organism: Agrochola lota (assembly GCA_947364205.1). Lineage (NCBI taxonomy): Eukaryota > Metazoa > Arthropoda > Insecta > Lepidoptera > Noctuidae > Agrochola > Agrochola lota. The sequence goes on along the minus strand of OX376228.1, from coordinate 2,371,245 downwards.
TAAAAACCTATTTAAATCACTGATCGAAACAACGAAACCGACCTATATGCATATGGAACATCAAAAGAGTTCCCGTCAATAAAGTTTGACCGAAAGAAATGATTGCCCAAGCTTTCCAGCAATTGGCACGGCTGGTGGCCCAGATTCGTTACAAGAATAACCACGTAACTGCTAGAATGTAGGTTAAACAGGCCTTTGAAAGGAACGGGCTGCGATAGGGTGACAAAAGGTCGCTAAGAATTAGCTGGAAAGTAGGCGGCAGTTAGGTCTTTTGTGCACTTAGCACTTTGTTAAAATGGAGTAGGTGGTTGAACTGTAATATAGAGCTTATGTGCAGGTAAATTGGAAATGGTAATTTGTGCTCAACCTTATCTATTTGTATCTGTCACTTGAAGAATTTCTGGATTTAAAAGGCTTTCAAAATTATGGAATTCAGGATGTACGAGTATATTAGAGAGCACCTGTACACTTAAATGACGTTGTATTATCGCTGCATTACAACAATGATTAAAAAAAGTACCTAATTAATTTATGTATGAAATGCAAATGACGTTTACATTTCGTTTTTCGTTTTTTTTGTTTTTGTTAAATACTGAAGCTCTCCTACAAAACGTAACTTAATACAAGTACACGACCAACTCTCACACTCACAGATACTCTCCCATACCTACACGTAAATTCACACACTCTTACACATACAACTACACATCCATAACACTCATGCACATTCAATAACACGCATACGCACACACACGTTTACATAACTATATTTCTGTTTGCCCATGTACAGTTTTTATTGTGTTTTAAGTAAGTACCTACTGTTGTGAAGGAGCGGAGTCTTTTAATACAGGCATTATTTGCTTAAATGAAGACTCCAAAGCCAAAATTGATTATGTGCAACTTTTAGACAAAATAAACGTTTTTTATTATTATTATTATTTTATTATTTCGCTGTTTTTTTGGGATTCAGCTTTAATACACAATGCTGAGACTGGTAATTAATACGGGCCCTAAAGCCCATTGCTTCTTCCAAAAACAATAAGAATTCGAAACCTGTTCGGTTGTTCAAAAGGTGAGCCATCGAACAAACAATCATTTCCTCTTCATTAAGTACGAGTGTATATTAAAATGACTCCAACGCGTTCAAATACTCGGACAAATATATTGTTCAACATATGAATATTCAGAAACAGGCAGTGACTAAGCTCGGTCGTCTTAAAACCACGGATCTTAACAATTTTTCTCTTTGTTCGTGAACTGAGTAAACAGCTGATTCACTAGCATGACTCAATGATCCATTCGCCTTCTTTACTCAATAAAACTAACAACTTATTAGTAAAGCAACTACGGACTAATTTTATCACATATTAAATTTCCTATATCTCGATTTTATGGAGATTAATTTGGAACAGTATTATAATTTGGTATAAATTAATATTCATGAATAACTCAACTTCCTTTTTGATTTGAATAGAAGAATGGAAAAGTAATAGTAATTTATTTAAAACCCATTTTATAAGTCTACTAAAATTGGATTTTGCTTTGAGTTGGTCACAGTAAAGTCGATATTAGAATACAATTTTTATTAAATTACTTTCTATTAGAATAATAAACTAATTTTAACCTAACGAGAAGGCTGTTCAATAAATTCCATTTACAAAATCAGATATCTATTAAAAGCTCTATTTTTCAAATGGTGATTTCTATCTAACCAGCATATACATATATAACTTAATCTGTCCGTTTGAGGTGTGAATATCTCACGGCGGCTATACTTTATCGAAGGTTTTACGATTTTGGGATGCTTCTCGCATTGGTCACCACTTAGTTAGTGAGTCATATTCGAAGGTTTAATAGTGGAACGTATATCACGAAGATGATCGCAGGTAATTAAATTAAAAGAGAACGCATCAATAACGATCTGACAAATTCAAATGACATAAGCTGTCAAGTTTTGGGCGGGAAGATCCGTTTTCTTGAGAATTTTGTTAGTGCACAATAAATTATGACAACGTAGGTAATATTTTTTACTTTATGATCTTTCTTGGATGTTGGCCTACATTAGGTTGCCGTCATGATTAATTTTGCTGAAATACTAGTGTTGAATGAAATATAGCACTTAGCAACTTATTTACGCAACTTGAACATCACCTTAGTACCTGGTATTTTAATATCATCATCAATCATTATTTTCAGCTCGTATTAACCCTATAAGCCTTCTGGTATTTAAGCTTCCCATTTGACATTATCCATGAATTACACAGCGATATACGTTGTATCAGTTTACGCAAGAAGGGCTATTAAATACCGAACGTTAGTCGAAACTTTACGATGGCGATCAATGGGCCATAAATTCGTGTATAGTGGGCTGCTCTGACCCCAATGAGACCTATTTTGACGTCACAAGAGTGCATTGAAAGCCAATTTTGACGGGTACATGACGTTGAAGTCAGTACCTATTGTTTTTAAACTTTGTTGTTGGAAGATATAGTAGATGACGCACGATATATACCAGTGGACCGGATATAGGTACCCAGAAAGAATGAGAAAACAATCTATGATATTATTGTTTGAGGAGCATCATGGAATGATGTAATTATTACTTTCTCCATTTCTAGCATATGGCATATTACAAAGTTAGTACTAGGCGACCGAGCTCTGCTCTGGTGAAAATAGAGAATGCTCATTTAATAGTACCTATAGGAAAGTTCATTCTAATTCTATGCTGCCACGATAGTACATACTATTTCCATGCTGCCATGATATAAGGTACTTACTAATTCCATGCTGCCATATCATTATTCTAAGGTAGCCATCTTGTTCTAAACTTTAGGTAACCGAGTTCTGTTTGGGTGAAAATACGGAGAAAACGAATTTTCTCTAGCTAGATCGATTTTTCGCCCCCGTAAACCCGTTTAATATAACTGTCATCGAAATCGTTAGAGCCGTTTTCTGGAACGTAATAACAAATATATATATATACAAAAAATATTGTTCAAGATAAGAGTTTGATTTGATATTTTTCATCCATCAGTTCCATTCACTGCCTCTCTGATTGATACCTTTTTATGAAAACTACTTATCGTCTTTGCACTATAGAAACCAATCGAAATAACGTATTTATCCGTTCCTACCTTCAATATGAAGCGAAGATGTACCCAATGTGGTGACACTAGCACAAAAAGTACAATATTTACGTTACGGCTAAGCAGTAAAAATACTCAGTGTGAATTAATATCACGCCTCGCGGCAGTTTCCGCCAGATGGCGGTGTATTTTCTATAATGTTAGTTTGTTCTTATTAAAGCAGGCAGCGCGCGCGCATGCAACTGTTTTCTTTCCATTTTGAAGCTCTGTAGGGTTGTCGGAATTAATAGACATATTTTGCGTGTTGTTTTTGGGGGCTGTGGATTATCAGAATTGATTGGGGTTGAATGTAATGGACTTGCGTTGTTGATTCTGTTTTCTAAGCCGCACGCGACTTTAGACACAGACGGACTCTCATAATATGTATATTTTATTTAGTTAGTCAAAAATCAGTACTTAAGCCTATTGAAATGTGACTTATATTCAAACATTTGGTTAAAACATTGCAGAAGTTTTTTATAAATAAACAAATAAAATATGATCTTCTAACTTTTTATTAATAATTTTATTATTATTTCTAAAACTAAAAAGTGACACCCCTGTACTCCTGTAAAGGATTACAGCACTGACGCGTGTTATTACAGTATTACAGTTAAAATTAACTGCCGAACAGTTTTCAAGTTCATAACATGCAGTAACCGAGGATTATTTTCAGACGATTTGTTTTGGTATTTTAACTTTAACTAAACGATAGTTGTTCCATGAAAGGTCATTGATATTTTAATGTAAACGTTATGATTTATTGTTTGATTTGTTAGAGTAAACATTAAGACAGGACCAATATTTATTTATTCATTTAGAATATTAACACCAATATGTTATTGACTGTTTCTGAAATCCTGTTATACTTAGTAAAACTTCTGTTATGTTCAATTTCCGTAGCGAGCGTAGGTGAGCTATTGTCATAAATGGGTCTCAAATCCAAACTCGGGCTTGCTACTGGGAATTTTTTGAAGAAAAACCAAAAAGCGCTGTCTTCGACCTAGAAACCAATCCCAAACCCAACGTTCAGTAGTCGCGCTTGCGACTACTGAAGCCACGAGGTAGTAGTAGTCATTTTAACAGTATTTCTAACTTTTCTCCTTTGTCCTTAGGCCTGCGCCCCTCGCTACGTCTCCTACGTGTCAGCCAAGCTGAACCAGAGAGACCCAGTGGGCACGTGCTTCGTGGCCAACTCTCCAGACCTGAGTGACGTAAAGGAGTTCTCTCCGTGCAGAACATGTAAGTATCACGATGGCATCGCCGCACACGCATGTTCGTAAGCATGCGTGCATGAAAAAACTCTGGATAAACCTCTTTTATCTATTCCGTGATAAAACTCATGAGTGGAGGTGAAGATATTCTAGGAATTGATTTCTTCCAGCATATGCTACATTCTATACTTCACATGAATTACTGAACATTGTTGAATCAAGATGAAAGATTACCGAATCGAAATCAGTATGAATAAATCGATTTCATTTAAAAAAAAAATCACCTAGGTGCATGCATTGTTCAAAAGTCAGGTTAAATTTTACATCAACTTTGTAAAATAAAAACTTTATCACACACCCTCATAAAATGACAACACAGTCGTAAAAGGGCGCCAATGGAGCCATCATGGTCGCAACAATGGCGGCCATGAAAGCGCGCCAAAACCGAGTCACTTCCGCCGGTAATGGCGGCAGGCTAGGGAATTAGCGTGACGAGCCTGAGGCACTGAACATGATTTACGATACCACTTTCGTGTAAAACGATAAATTTAAGGGTCACGTTACATTACAAAAATATCATTGTGTGATTTGATGGTTTTTTGAAATGTGAAACTTTAATTTTTATTTGCCCACGCAAAGTTTGAGAGACCACACATAATATTATGCCTTTAACAATATTCGATCATTTTTAGTTTACATTTTATTATGGTTGTTATTTTTTATAATCGGTAAAAACATTTTTATTTTATACAAATACTTTCATCAGTTTCATTCCACACACTGAACATTTTCCATACCCACAAACTAAACACACATTATACATTTAATATTTTCTTAAAACATGGTATATACATCAAATAACTATCTATGCTTTCTTTAGGGTACCGTTCAGTGGACGAGGGTGAGTATCTTCTGAGGTAAAGTTCGATGTGTAACGCACTTGTCGACCAGTAGAAACTCATACACTTCATCATTAATGTATGAAAATGTTGATCCATCTCATACAGCCTTCTGTTGTCTTGAAAATGTTTAAGTGTGAAGCTATGGCCACTTTTACCTACCCAGTATGGTGATAAAAAATACGAATAAAAAATAAAAAAATATTTTGAAATAACATTGGCAACCCTACTGAAAATACAGGGTGGGATAAGTTTGAATAAATAAATGCCATATATTTATTAATAACATAATTTCTATTAATCTCCATTCTTAGACTGAAAACTCGTCGTTACTTTTGATACAAACTGAATTTAGAAACTGTTTTAGATAATTATATTAATTTTTATATAATATTATTTAAATCTACTCTTATAACCAATATACATTTAATAACATATGTTTATGATTGCATGTATCTATATTGTATGTGTACCTATATGTCGTACTGTGTTTTAATATTGAATGTGAAAAAATGCAATAAAAAAAAAATACTACAACAATAAACAATTCGTAATAAAAATTGATATTGCTAAAGCATCTTATCATACTAAGTTTTAAGCAAAGTCAAATATTATATAGGATAAAAATACATTAAGTAAGTACCTACAGTAAAACCTTACAAGTCTTAGAAAATCAACATACTTATATTATGAATAGTTATTTTCTTTCATAACAGCGACACGTTTGGTATCATACCTAATAAGACAGCGATATAACCGTAGTCGTATTGTAATGACATTTATAGAAAAAAGTTGTATTATATATAAAAACACTATATTCAGTCAAGCACCTTTATGTACACTGTATATTAAAGCATCGTATAAGTGTATAATTCATTACGGGTCCATATTGATTGTTAATTGATTTGTTTTTAATTTGCAGCGAGTCACGGACAGCGCAAGACAGGCATGTGCCAAGCCGGTTTCTCAGCAGCTATATCAAAGGTAAGCTTGTATTTATGGAAAGGAAAAAAAATAGTTTTGTTTTTCTGAATTACCTCTAAATAATATCTAATATAAAATAAGTCACATCACGTAGTTATGTAATAAAACTATCACTTTTTTTATCAAAGCTAGCGAGCTCATTTTCAAAATCAATCACAAAAATAGTATATACAAAACGCTTACAAAACGCAAATTTTGTCAAGTTTCTAAATCTCATAAGAAACTAATCACCCCGTTTACTGTAGAATAAAAAGCAATGTATTTTTATTGTGAAGAAATGGTTTTCTTCGCGCCATTTAATAACGGTGCTGCCATTTATCAATTGTCTCCGTGTTGCAATACACAAAAATATGATGACAGTATATTATCTTTTCTGCCACACCAATTACATTCTGTTTCCAATTATTTCGAGAGAAATCCGCTTTTTATCGGTATACCTACCGATTCCTGACAACATTAAAAAGTGAGGTTATTAATTTAATTTTCATAAGTGCTCGTATTAAAATGCAATTATTGTGGTCGTCTGTCTTTTCGTGACAAATTAGTTACGGTGTTTTGGGTAATGGGTAGTCATTTTATTTTATTACCGAGAAGACAAAGGTGAGGTCAGGTTAAAATGACTTGTGGCATGAACTTTAATTGCACAACGGATGAAAACTTTTTGCATTGGGTAGATTTAAGAGAAAGACAAATCTGCCAATTAGATAGTTCTGGAAACTCTATCATGGAATGTAATACATTTCAAACGTTATGAGCGTTGTTTATTTCTCAAAAACCTTTATTTATAAAGTACTAAAATGTGAGCCAGACACTAAACGAAGTACAAAAAATATATTCGCAAAGCGCACTTTGAATATACTTACTTATTATTAATTTATTCCCTTCCCTACAAGTAACTCTTCATTTTTAAACCAAAACACGATATTTTTTTGTTCCAAAAAAACCAATCCCTTCTACTTTCATGTAAAACATCGTGATTTTACGATCGTGGGAATAGAATTATTTTTGCCCATAGTGGAATTATCTTCGTGATCGCGGCGACTGACGCGCACACGTGACGCGCATGCGCGCCCGCAACCGCGCAGGCTCCTTATGAATTATTTAACTTTTATTGTTGCAAGTGCAAAAAATAAAACAAGAAATGGTAAGATTTCTATTTCGAGAATAGTGAGCGAATTTTATTGCAGTTTTATTATGTCTCTATATTTGGGATACAATTGAGATTTACCGCTAAATTCTGACAGGACAATCCCTTCGTGTCCTAGTATGGTAGGTAGCGGTTACCAAGCAGGACTTTATTTGTGTCCCGGTGTAGTGCTTATAAAATTGCATGAGTATCGTATATACTATTTACATACGCAGCTACCCATAAAAGTTCTGAGCTGAACATGGGCTTCCCGAACAGACTGTACAAAGAATCTAGGAAGAAATTTTCAGCACACTTAGCATGCCGCTATTTAGCTAGATGTATCTGATATGTCTTAAAGCTCTCCTAAACATAGGAGCATTAAATTAGCTATTACATCGTATATTTTTGCCAAAACTCCGAAGTATACCTGCCTGAGATATGAACAAGCGAGGTATAATTCTCATTTGAGATTTCGTATACGTACACGTATGTGTCCTATTGGACGTATGTGTCCAATAGGACACATACGTGTACCTACGGTGAAATCTCTGTATTATCATGTTTTCGGAAACAAATATTTATGTTTAATAGTAAAATTAACACCATTTTCAGAAAATGTTGTCCGATTTTCTTATAGTGACATAGTAAATCAGATAAGATAGCTAGTTCGAATTCTCTAAATTATATTAAAAGGCACCACGTAATTTATATCACAATATATCAAAGTGTAAGCAATCTTTAATACAAATCGATTTAAATTCTAGACAGAAAAACTCAGACAATCAATTTCCATTATCTAAAGAAATAACAATAAAGATGACACCGCACGACTACCTTACCTTTTCTTAACTCTTAAAAAAAAGTGATTAATGTCACCACGGTTCAATGTGACTTTTTTCAGTGTTGCCAGGTGAATAAAAACGGTTTCGGTATGGGTATCACGTGCCATGGGGTATTTTTTTTAATCCAAATCTATCAAAAACGAGGAAAGGTGTGAGGCAAGCAATCTTTCGATTGACATAAATTATTGAATGTTATGGCTTCTGTTCAAAACAACTTTATAGGATGAATTTCATAGAGTTATTTTGACGCTAGATTTGACGTTTCAGTTTTTCTATTGTGATTATGATAAAATAAACCACCTGCCAATATAACGTTTGGCCATTCAAGTTCATAACATTTTCTCCATTTTTGATTCATCGAGGATAATCTCTAGACTTTAAGCAACCAAATACGGCCCCAAGTCTCATTAAAATGGCACAAGACACTAAAATCTAGACCATTTCTGTCACGGAGACCCAGATAGCCATACAATTTCTTTATCGTCTGCATCCAACTCGCAAAGATGGTATCTTTTCTAAGAAGATGAAACCCGATACCACAACGTTAGGTACCGTGGATGTTGGCAATCATCACGTGGATGCAAAACGTGATGATTTTGTTAAACAGTTTTATAACAATAGTAAGGATTAGTTGGAGAAACCGAGAAATAAGAATGGATGTTTCATTTTTAAAGGTGTAGTTAAATATTTTTCCAGATGAAGTTCAATCCTAAAAGAGATGGCCCTAGTTTGGACAAATTACAAAAAAAAAAAAAAAACAACAGTTGCTTGCTGAAAGAGCAAGTTTAATTTATTTTAGATGCTCTACCATACTAGATTCAGTTTCTCCATGAAGACTTTATGTCGTTTCTCATCCTGCTTCAATTCCCCAGTCCAGACTTCTCCAAAGTAAACTCGAAAACCATACAAAAAAAAAAAACAGAATAGTCTTGCAACCCTATCCCGTTTCCAACAGCATCAATTTTATTGAAGTGTCCATCTATAGCCCAATAAATTTGTCCCCACCTCGCAGCGAGGTGCGAACGAACACAATTCATTACTATTCATTGCTACACCGTGTTGCATCCTAATGGGCCCATGTGTTCAAGCCATGATTCACTTGCTAGACGCTATTTAGCTTTTGAGGAAGGCTGTGCAAATCGGTGCGGGTGAATGTGTCCGGCTTTAAGTGTAATTTCTTTTTCCTTTTTAGGAAAAAATATAGTCGGTTTCTATAAATCGTAAGTGGCTTGACCTGACTTATGAATAAAATCAAGAAGTATTGATAAACTCTTACAAAGTGCAATTATGAAATAAAATTTAAGTAGGTACTATCTATAGATTAAGAGTTGCACGAGAAGTGGAATATCACAAAAATAAAGTACTCTAAATAATCTCATTAAAATGAAAGCGATTACTAAAATGCAACATCATTTTGGAGCATTTCAAATAATATAACGATAATGATCAATATTCCATTATTTAAAAATGCTTCGTAGCAAATACTTCCATTCTACTTCCATTCATTTTACTTCTGCGTAGTACCTACACAAAAGTAATATCGCTGAACTTCACGCGAGCTTTTCCAAGTTTCTGTCTGCGCGCAAAAATAATAATGTCTGCACTTTAGAGCGACCGTTTTGAAGAAGTTTTTCCACACCAAAGGTAGCACAATTTCTCAACATTACTACGTCAAACATTCCTGTGGTTTACGAACATGGTTTTGGAACGCGTCCGTAAGCGGCAGCCATTTACAGACAATGGTGGCGCAGAACGGGCGGGAAATCGATGCGTCCAGGACTTTTGCGGAATTGAACACTTGTGATTTGTAAAAGATTTTTTGCTATGAAAAGAGTTTATATTTTTATGAGAACGGCATCTTAAAAGGTGCTGAAAAACATTGGCAAATGTGGCTACTAACTACTACAGAAGATAGGTACACACGGCTACACATCAAGCTATACGTTTCCAGTTTATGATGATCTCGCATTGTATAGGATTTCCGTACAATGCGAGGTCAGCTTATACCTATAGGCAAGTTTTAATAAAAAGAGGGGTCTTACCAAATAGGAAGGCATTGATGACCAATGCAGTAAAACTTTATTCTCTTTTAATACCTTTATAATTTAACAGCATAGGTATTATTACCTATGTACTGTACGAGCACCAGATAAATCTAAATACCACGCATATTGATATTATTTTCCTCATTATTACTCGTTTCTATGATTTTGCCAAATAAATATACATTATGAAGCTTGATTTTTAATGGTTTTAAGCAAACTGTGACAGTAAACAGTAGAATATCATTGGTTTAATGATGCAGAACTGCGCGCGCGCAGGTTACCGATATCTTGTTCTTGTTTGTAATGTCAATAAGACAAGCTTTCTGGATCAACATTTGGAAATTCTTCATTGAAAGTAAGAAAAAATACTATCGTAGAGCTTTTTAATAGTTTCATGCTATGCTATCGTCCATACAATTTATACCTTGATACTAAATATAACTAGAGGTGTTGCCATCCATAAAATTACTGAATCATTAAAACCTTTCATTTTCAAACAATGTTACAGCCATAAAATTTCAGTTTCAGTTTTCAAGATTGCAATTGAAAATTCATAACCCGACTTTATATTACATGTACATTTTTAATACATTTAACACAATAGATTCTAAACAATGTAAGCTGTACATTTACATAACGAAACGCAATAATCAACTTTATTTCTAAGGAGATAGAGATAAATTTTGTATAAATTGTCGTCAGTATTATAGACGCGCGCGCAGGTTGTTAATGCAAAATTCATGAGGTTTTAAACGCTTCTAATATTTATGCACAATTTAATTGAATATTCAATTACCTTTTATAGTTTTCTTTAACACTTCACGCGCCTGGAAGAAAGAGGAATAGTTTCTTTGGAATAAATATCATATTAAGTAAAAGCTTTAAAATGTTTAGTAAGAATGGCTGAATTGATTTTTAAATTAAGTGGGTATCGGCTAAGGGAAATAATGTCTTACAATGTAATAAATATTAATGACTTCTACTTAAAGATGAGCTGTAAATAAGGTTTAAAATAAAATATGATAAGTCACCAACGCCTTCACTGATGCTTCGTGACGAAAACTTACCTAAATTAATAGGTCTTAAGAATACAAAGAAGAGATCAAGCTGTATTAAACGACATGATTGTCCATCTCTTGACGTATCCTACCGTCAAAATCCCAAACCTTTTCGATCTTCTGTTCCTGTAATAAAGACAACAAAATAAGTCAGTGCCGTAACATCGTTTTGACATTCTGCCCTGCAGTGACACTCGGTGCGCATGCGCGGTTGTCCACGCTGTATATGGTGCTCACGCGCATATTTATTCATTGGCCTGCGTACGCTGATTCAATGCTAAAACGACTAGGCTTTTATGTTGTTTTTAGGGCTGCCGCCTCCGTTTTGGGTTTATGAATTACTTACATACTTACTATTTTATTTTTTATCTCCATGACAGATTTGTGTACGTATACGTCGACTTATGTTTTATTTATATATGTATATTCGCTTTCGTAATGTCCGGTAGTTTCAGTTTTCTAAAGTGCGATGTAAATTGAGTCGGTATTGGTTGTAGCTGAATTTCCATATGTTTAAGGATAACATGTTTTTTTTTTACTGTAATAAAGTGTTGCCTTTAAAATTTGTATATCGTTATTAGTGGCAGGTGTCTGATATATTGAGGAACTCGTGGTACAGATTTATCTTAATTTATTTTTTTTGCTTCTCGTTAACGATATGATGAAATATATTTTCTGTCTCTAAAAAACTTGGTAAAAAACCTCATGTAGACTAATCATGTCAAAACAGATAATCAGAAACCTTTAGAGTTTTAAATATTCATAACTGTATTGGTCTGTATGACTCTGAATCTCTGATAATTATGAATTCAGTTTTCTCCCGGAAATCCTCTAAACTTTTCTGATAAACCTTTAGAGGGTTGAAAATATTCGTAAGTTACTAAAAATTGTCCATAAGGCACTTTCGATTTGGACCACCTCTGTTTCTCATAGATTTTGGTCCCTCCCTTAAATCCTATCTAAAAAACTCATTTTATATATCTAGCTCTAAACATCTTGTCTTACCGTTTGCTCGGCCTATTGCCAGTGGTCTTGTTCTCATTAGTAAACAAACGACGATCGCCCTCATCGCTGATAATGTATGTAGCTGTATTAGTGTTGCCTACCTACTGGTCATCTGACCTCTGCAGACCGCTAGGGACTTTAACTAGTTCAAAGCTCGTGGTAATTTTGCCTTCATCGTCTTGTTATTGTTCATAATAGTTATTAGGTATTTAAGGAAATTTATGTTTAGGTTTGGATTTTTACAAACTGACATTATTATTACTTATCAGTTGCCCACGGTTTGACTCGAGTCCTAGGGTTACTTAATACTATACATCACTTCATACTAACACTATATGGATCTCTTGGTCTGAAATAAAAATTTGAATTTGAATTTGAATACAACTTTATTTACCTCCGGATATGTGTCAAAGGACGTATGCCAAGCTTCATCCAAACCAGTTCAACCGATTCTGGGTGATAGAGTAACAAATATCTTAGAACCTTTGTCTATAAGTAAGAAAAATATAATTGTTACCAAAATTTTTCTTACATATAAAGGTCCAAATATTTGACCCATCCTTACAAGGTAGACTAAAATTTTCCACCTGTTCCATCTGTGCCATTTCAACACAAGAAAACATGACGTTATCATAAAAAAATCTGTTATCTCAACAGACAACAACAATTTGCAAATGACATGACTTTACTAGGTACTAGATCGTAACTTGAAATGCGCATGTTTACACGTTTTTTGTGAAGTTTCTTGTATCTTCAAGTGTGTTGCTTGTAATTTGAGTCAGCGGGGCTTATCTCACACGTTCACACGCACCGATTTGTCGTGTCTGCTTTTTGTCTTTTGAGAGCATGGGGCCAAGGTATAAGCGGTAGCGTTAAATTGGAATAAGTATAAGGAGAAAAAACAGTTATCAAAATAAAAGAGCTGTAAAAAATGTATAAGTTATAATTAGATTGCCTTAAAAATTATTAGGTTATATAAAACTTTATCTTGCTAAATTGGCTTGACGCATACATTCGCAAAATTATAAGTAATATAGAAAATGTCTTGCTACAGTCGCTTGACGCTTGTGCGTTACAGTCGCATCAAAATCTTCGTAACCGCTTTAACAAATCACGAAACAGAAGTTATAAATACTTTAGTTTTTTCGTGGTGTCTCCTATTTATTTATGAACACAATCCTTTCAGTTTTCAATAGATCTATCTATTGGTTACAATAATATTGTTTCTTGTGTACAATTTTTTTTTAAATGTTTTTAAAGAGGGATACCCCTTTAAAAACTTAAGTTTTTCCTACATTAATTTAAATGTTGTTTAAGATACTCCACGAATAAATAAAAAAAACAACAAAAATTATAATTTCCGCGTCCCCTTACATATTGAGCCTCAACTCTTCGGTCACTTAATTCGTACGTTAAACACAGACTCAGTGACATCACACACTTATAAACCAATGCACTTTATCTATCCTGGCTGCAATTAGGCCAGTCCAGTCCAGTGCAGGGCAGGGTGGGGCAGGGATCGGTTCGTGCATTACCATAAGTGGGGACATAAAAAGGTTCTAATCGTAAAACACTTTGATGCTCGCTCTAATACTAGAGTGGAGTTCTACATTGTGTTAGATGGTTTTATTGATTTTGGAGTATTTTATTCATCTTTGTGATGAATAAAATACTCCATCTCCATACTCATCTTTGTGAGATTTTTTTTGAAAAAACAGCTGTACAAATGAATATTTCATGTTTCTTTTAACAGATAATGTTAATATATAGTAATACAGTAGTAGCAGATATTCCATTAAAGACAAAACATTTCTTAAGATATATTCTCTTATTAAATTGTTGCATTTTATTTTTCCAGGATGGACAACGACTATTCATGGGTGCTCCAGGCAGCTTCTTCTGGCAAGGTAACGTTACATAAATGAGTATAAACCTAACTACCTAATATAGACTGCATTCAGTTTTGATAGCTCCGATAGAAAACAGTAGCTGCGTAGTGAGCTACGCATGGGTTTTTATTAGTCCCATCGAGGAAGAAATCATCATAGACTGGTTTGAAATTAACTATCACCTTTGGATTGACTACTATATTAATAATATAGAAAGTAGCTGGGAACTCATACAATGCAGACGACACAGTAAAAACTGGACAGTGTTCTGATACTAAGGATTCAAGAATACAATCACAGTACATTATATAAACCGATGTTTCCAAATATATGTAAAGATCAAAATAGAAGTCATTGGGGAAGCAGTCTATTTTAGAAATGATAAATAATACAAAGTAGTCAATGGACTGATAAAAGAAAATGAAAACAAAAACAAACCAACAGGACTGACTCACGACATAACACAATATTCTCCAAACAAACATGAAATTGGAGAGGCATTCCGAATGATAACTGACACTAAAATTATTCACAGGGCGAACGTTATCCATAGATCCGAAAGAATCGTTCTTCTACTTTATGCCGAAAATACCGGAAGAAGGTAACATATCCAGACGTACCGCCAGATTGACATCTTAACTCTTAACAGCAATAACATAGAGAGGCCTCAATTCGCATAATCCTTTATCAACGCCATGAACATGGACAGTTGTTTTAAATTACATTTTTGTTGTTCGAGTATAATAATTATTTGCAATTTTAACGCAATAACATCTGATATCATTAAAATAAGTCGCTTACTTTTGCTTGCTTTCTAAATTAAGTCATCTTTCTAACTGATGAAATGTCGATTTTTATGTGGCTTTTTTTGTTCAAAAAAATGTTCCGAGAGATATTCGTCTGTTAATTCTAAATTATCATCGTAAGTGTTAAGGTTTTGTTTAATTAGAGATTTAAACAATTGGTTACATAAATTCATATTTTTATACTTGAACATAAAAAATGGATTTAGAATAGAAACTGCTCGCAACTATTGATGGCAGATATTGGCAATATAATATTTGCCGTAAATAGCGAAGAAATCATTAGCTTCTTCAAGTCATGGTGTTCTAAGGTTTACCCTATGGGTTCTACCAGATACCTTCCACATTCTCCAATCTTTAAGAAACCATTAATTTCTATAGAACATTTTAGCGGTAGTTAAATAACGAAAGTTGTGCACGAGAGATTAGATCATAGTTAGTTTATCCATTTCATATCTTTGTGCTAACAATTTGTCTACTTGGATGATATCATAGTCCACAATCACAATTGCAACAATTTGTGTATTACCTACCTCACGATGTCCAAAGAATGAAGGACATTTTGAACACATCCAGGCCTAATCATCACAACCACAGCATGTGGATGATCAAATAATCGTTTTAATCATCGATATTTTCTCATTTTAGTAAAATGATAAATAGTAATAATAACTACATTTTAAAAGACTTTTTGTAAAAAGAATATGGTGTAAATAGGAATTTCAATTCCCATGAAGTAGTTTTGTAAATCCTGCGGGGTTAAATAGGTGTTTAATAATACTCAAATGATTTGTAACCGCAAAAGTGTCCTTGCTTTAAAACTAAACTATAAAATATCATTGGCTTTAGCTCTGACTGAACACAGCTATTTTTATTCGGATTCAATTGAACATTTTTCATTAATGTATGCAAGATAAATACCACTTTAAGTCGTTCTGTCAAGTGTTGTTCTACTTTGACAGAAGGACTGTTAGTTGTATTTATTGTTTGTGTTGCGCCAGAGCCGTTACCAAAATTAATTCTACCAATAATTACCTTATTGCGGTCGCTGTAACAAGGATTTGGTGATATATTTAACATTTATTAAAATATCCCTGAATCTCACGCTTGATATGGTGTGATGAGACCTTTGGTCGTATGTATGCTAATAATAACCTAATCAAAGCGTTATACAGACGCCTGTAATATATGACACGATATGAACGGTGTTACAACCATCATCACATGAAACTGCCGCTCCTGGCTGCTGGATCGCTTGAACATCATCTAATGACAGATCATGGAACATTTTACACGAATGATTGACGTTTTGTGCTGTTTCGATGTTTTAAACATGAGTTTCCTTTGGACGATTTGCCAATCCTCATTCATATTCGAAATTATCTTGTTAGGAAACCTTCTTATGAAATATATTTCGGGCCATGCTTTTATTGGGCAAAATACCAAATCAGTCAATTCCATCTTCATGCTACTATCACTAAAAAATCGTCCAAATGAAACTGAAAACAGCTTATTCATCAGGTATACATGACTGAATGACCATCTCTATTTTAGGTCAACTAATGACTCAATCGATGAGCAGTCGCCCAGCATTGATAGCGACTCCTGAAGCTAGCCCTAGATACGACGACTCTTACATGGGTTACTCCATCGCTGTTGGTGATTTTGCTGGTCAAGGTATTCAGAGCGTTGCTGTTGGAGTGCCCAGAGGAGCTGGACTGAAGGGATTGGTACGTTAGGATTTTTTTTAATGATTAAATACTCCTTCGTATTGAAGAACTCTTTAGAAATATAAATAATGGTACCTTTATTTTTGATGTTACGGAACCATCACGCGTTGTATGACCTACGAAAAAGAATGGAAGACAAAATTAAAGATAGTAGAAACATTTCTACGGCGCGATGTCAAAAAAGAACAACAAAACGCTCACTCTGTTTTGAAAGAGTTATGTGTATTCTCTGTAGAAAATAGATATAATTAGTTATGCTACTCGTGCAGTAGCATAGTCAATAATATCGTCTTAAGTGTTTTGAGCTTAAATTGTCTTATAAAGAAATGTCATATTTTCCGACTTATACTCTATTAATTCAAACTATCCCAATTATTTCAGGTTGTCCTCTACACTTGGGAGCTCCAAAACATCAAGAACATCAGTGGCTCTCAGATCGGTGCCTACTTCGGTTACAGTATTGCTTCCGGCGACATTGATGGCGATGGCTTCGACGACGTCATTGTTGGCGCCCCGATGTTCACCAGGACTAAGACTGATGGTTTTGAACATGGAAGGATCTATGTTATCTATCAGGACAAAGACAGGGTAAGGATTATAAATTTTTTGAATATGTTTTAGTAACAAATAAACTCGTTACAATACTGTTACATTAAAAAGCTACTACAATAGACAATGTCATCATGTCGACTACTTTTACTTAAACAAGAAATATAATTGTTGATGAATATGTTTTCTCGTTTTTCCAGTCTTTCACAAAGAGTCATGCTAGGACCGGTGAGATTTCTCGAGGAAGATTCGGTTTGGCAGTCACTTCGCTCGGAGACATCAACTACGATGGTTTTGGAGGTAAATACATAAAATGATATTGTTCAAAGTCATAAACAGGAGAAAGAACCATTTTATTTTATTGAGTTTCTTTACATATAGAGGATATTATATAACTCGTGTGCTATTATGTAAACTTGACATCAAAGCTCACTCATGTGATGGCAGACATTTCGAAAGCGTCTTTAATCAAAATCAGCCGAGCATGATTTGACATTGATTAAAAATTAATCACAGAACAATTTAACATAAAATTATTAATTAAAATCTTCCTTTCGCTTTCCAGACATAGCCGTTGGAGCCCCGTACGGTGGCGAGAACGGGCGCGGCGTGGTCTACATCTACCACGGCAGTGAGACGGGCATCCATGAGAAGTACTCCCAAGCCATCACAGCTGAGGAGATCTCTCCGACCCTGTCCACCTTCGGCTTCTCTCTGTCAGGAGGAGTGGACCTGGATAATAATAATTACACGGACTTAGCTGTTGGAGCTTATAAGTCGGATAGTGTTGTGTTCTTGAAGTAAGTGTTTCTTCCGTAGATATAAGAAAGAAGGAGATATGCCCGGTAGTTGAAAATGTATTAAAACTCAATGTCTTCAATTTATCCCTACTTCCTAGCCACAACTACACGTGCGATCAGTAAACCCAATAAATACAAGGGCTCACACGTGCAATTTATAAATCAGAACGTACTACACAATCAATTATAAACCTTATCCCATCAAACACAGCGTGCATTTACCATGCACCGTACAACTCACTCACACGAAAACATCGATCGCTATCGTTGTGCTGTGCAAAAGCCATTTATTTTACATATACGCTAGTGATTGACTAAATCGGAAAGTTATCGATTCTCCCATTTATTATTGTATTAAATTTTTTGGAAGTTCCTGAAAAAATTATACATAAAAAGCGCTATGACATATAATATGATGATATAAATAAAAAATACATAGCTAAAAAAATATACATTAAGCAAATCAAAAAAAAAAACAACAGTAAGAGACAATTTAAATGAGTATAAAACAAGATTTCACATCGGTCTTCTAACCAGGCTATAACTGTTGACAAATTAAAGAATAACTTTAATATTATTATACATTTATACGACAATCGACATTATTGTCGATAGCCTACGTTAGTGGAGCTGCACAACCACATCACTAACTCGTCGCAAGTCACAGCGGCCGTACTTCGCAATACAACCGCTTAAAGAACGTATCGTTTTGTGATTTTTACATTGCTTGTCCAGTTACTTAGCGACATGCTTTGTTAGTGGTAAAGAAGCAATGTATTAACTATAGTCGCTAGCGTCACAGTCTACAGTCGCGGCAAGAAATATTTTACGATTTGTTGTTTTTCATGATTTTCAACACAAATATAGTAAAATACTTGTGCTGATTTATGAAAAGTGGTTCTATGATTTATAAAGTTTCTAGTTTGGCTTCGATTTTTAACAAGAAACCACTGAACAACACGGTATTCTTACATGTTATCACGGTCGCGTTCGAAAGCGCACTAGTTAGCGGAGACGGCCATTTGCCTGAGGCATGAGCATTGTGATCAGAACGCGCGGACACATACACGCCCCCATGCCACTTCTCCTGTTATTTATATTTCTATGGTTTCTTCTATATTTGTGAATGATTTTGTCGTAATGTAAAGTAGTATCCCTAAAAGAACTTTAATGTAAATTTTGCCAGTTTTTTCCCAAAGGGAAAAGAAGATCCAGGCTCCAGGTTGTTACTAGGAATTTTCTAGTGGAAAAAAAAAACACACTGCCTTACCAGAAGTTCAAACGGAGGACCAACGCTTGACAGGAGCCAAAATCTATCAAATATTTAATTTATTCCCATAATATTACCAAAAACTTTCTCGTTGGTCTGTTGGTCGCAAGCGCTACTGCTGGGCATGAGGTCCTGGGTTCAATTCCCAGGTCGGGCAAAGTGTTATTGGATTTTTTCGATCTGAAATTTATTAGTAGCAGCCCGGAGACTGATTTTGGTACCCCGTTGATAGCAATTGGCTCGCCCCCTATTACTAGTATTAAACATAACTGGCGAAATGGCGAATGACGTTTAACGGACTTTGGAAAACTAAAATGTCACATCTCTTCTTTCCAGATCTCGCCCCGTAGTGAAAGTATCAGCCGACGTCAAGTTCTTGGGAGACAGCAAGTTAATCTCGTTGACAGACAAGAAGTGTCATCTGGAGAATGGCACCACGGTTGCGTGCGCGCAACTCATGTTCTGTTTGACCTACGGAGGCGTTAATGTGGATCAACAGATTAGTAAGTGTCTCGATTGTATTGTTAATAGCAGTATCATTGGTTACATCCTCTTTTAAGTTTTTTTTTATTTCTACCATCAATACTCTTATATCTGAAATGATTCCTTATAGGCTTTGTCAAATATTTCTATTCGTCCAGTTAAGTAAGATATCTAACCTTCTCTATAAGCGTCCCTATTTACATTTTCATCAATATTATAATCGTCAAGCACATCATGTACAATTTGAACAAAATTGAGAGTCACAATAATTTCTTATTTGTTTCCAAGCGGAGGGATATATCTGCTATTTCGGTGAGTGGTCGAAGTAGCGCTAATTGGTACCACACAAAACCAGAACCACCCAAACAACATCATATCTCTAATCATTTTTATCTGTCACTTAAAAGTGTCAAATAGAGATGATGAGATTATTAGTAGAATAATTAAATGTAAATATTTGTCGTCAGTGTTAGTTGTAATGTGACTGCACTCAATGTTAATGTTTTACACGACAATATTTTGAAATGTTAAAGCTATTATTGTTCCGTTGCGGAAAAGGGATGGTGCTCTTTGTCCTGAATAGGTCTGTCTCTATCTCGCACTGAAACAATAATGACAATAAAGCTACAGTTTCCTAGAATAGTGGTGTGTTTTCCTAGAGAGAGCGTTTTTTGACACCGTAAAGTCAAACCTCGCTGCCATTATTATCATGATAATCGTCACTGCGGCCGTTATGTGGCGGCCACCGTCATTCTAGGAAACCGTAGCTCTACACGTCATAAATATCAAATGCATCCAATAAACATTAATAATTTCTTTACCAATCTTCAGAATTTGAGGTGACCTTGGACCTGGATTCTCGTCAGAAGACCACGAAGAGGCTGTTCCTCTCAGAGAGAAGAGAGTCGATTTATACAACGCAGATGCTCCTAACACAAGGACAGCAGGAATGCAGGGATATTGTTGTTTATTTGGACGTGAGTTACCCTAATAATTATATTTTAAACTGATGAAAACATAAAACGGTACTGCTTATGGACTACTCAACGTGAAGGGTTCCGTAGTCAGGATAATATTTACGTGTGCACACTAGATTTTATCGACAGCAAAAATAAGTAAAAGACTAAGATATTTCTGCGGTTGTCACCGAAAATAATTAAAAAACTACATGACGTGTCCGTCTGTCGATCTTTTTTCTCAGGAATGGGTAGAGGCTAGTTGATATTAATTTCAACTTGATTGAAAAATACTAAAGTATGCGGTTCATACTCGTAGGACGGGTGAAAAATGAATTAGTCAACGCAATTATGAGATGCGGTAAATTATGTCTTATAAATATTTTGATGATTATGTCACCTTTCAAAACCTATAGGGTAGCATTGAAATTGGCAAGAAGCAAGGTAAAGAAAAATACCGAAAATTTGTAGGTAAATTATATAAAAATATTAGTTTTTTCGAAGCGAAAGGAGTATGCAAGGATCTTAGCAGAACATGAGAAAAAAAAAATTGGGTACCTCACCCAATAATATATATTTTTTCAAGGTTTATTTTTAACACGTTGTCGGCGTGAATAATATGTATACCTATGCTAAAATACAGCTTTCTAGTACTAAGAGTCTCTGAGCTAAGCCGCGGACAGACATAGATGGACATGGCGAAACTATAAGGGTTCCTTATTGACTATAGAACCCTAAAAAAGAGGTCTATCAATACCTGAACTCAACATTCAAATTCAAATATTTATTTGCTCTAAACCTGAAAAAAATTTGTTCAAATGACTTCACCATTAATTATTTTAACATTTTAAGTTAAAACACCTCTTCCTTTTGATTGCAGGATGAGATCCGTGACAAGCTGACTCCCATAGAAGTGAAGATGTCCTACGACCTGGTGACGCAGCCGTCTGGTAACCTGGTGCCGCCAGTCCTGGACCAGACCAGGAGCATCGTGCACGCAGACTCGCTGAACATCCAGAAGAACTGTGGACCTGATAACATCTGTATACCGGACCTGAGGATGTCTGCTACAACGTGAGTTTTCTTGCTATTGAAAGAAGCTAGTGATGTTTTCAACATATAAGGTCGGCGCAGACCTTGTGAAGTGCGGTTTTACCTGCCAAACAGATTTCTACATTACGTCTCTAAAAATAAAGTCGAAAATAAGTAACCTTAACCGCGTACCTCTAATGATGCTATCTCGGACTAAATGAAGTTTATTTATTTTCAACTACACAGGATTTATTTATATAAATATACTTTATTGTACACCAGAAAATTCATAGCAAGAAATAAAATAAGGGTGATGTTAATAAGGGTGAGTTTGTAAATAAAACTGCGCCTCGTAAGATCTGCGCCGCCCCGTATGGTACTAACACACGTCATGCTCATGCTAGCACAAAAGCATGCTATTACTGAGAAAACGCTACTTTTATAGATGTGTGATATGTACCCTTCAGAATGTGTTAGTTTTAAGCATGCTCAATGTGTGTGTCTGTACCTTATTAGGACATTGCATGTATGTAAATAATTGTGTGTGTTTTGCTTATTTTTCTTTCTTTATAATAATATATTAACATGTACGTATTGATGTAATAACTTTCTAATCTATATTTATTATTATGTTTATAATTTTATTATTACCTACTTATGTGCCTTTGGTTTATCAATCAGTAGATTCCCCAAAAAACTAAATAATTATATTAATCTACCCGAGAACCTTTGAGCTGATCTGATTATTAAATATCAAGAAATTACAGGTCTGCGAATTAAAGTTGTCTTAAAACTTTTATAATTGCATTGTTTTCTCAAGACATTTTATTTTGTTCATTTTAAAACCGTTTTTAAGCACCACGTCAGGTTTTTTGGTTTGTTCCTTCAGAAAATATTTTTCTCGTACTAATTCGGAATTTTTTCTTCTTTCTACTTCGTTTGTGTGATAGTCGTAAAACAAAAATAAACAATTTTCTTTCTTTCTTTCTTTCCGGTTTTCTTTCTTATTTCCTTCTAAATTCCATTATTCACTAGTATAACTGTGTGCGCGTGGATGTTGATAAACAACATTGCGATGAATGTGTGTTTACCAGCGATAACCCGATCAAATTAAAAATCCGATCAAAAATATTGGCTAAACAAACTATATAGCTATCTATGCTAGGTAACTATATTTAGCTATCTATATCACTTTCTGATTTTCTTTCTTCCTCTTGTTTTGTATATTTTTTGAATTTATTGCTTATTTTACTGCTTACTTAACACTTTATGAATGTTGGTCTGATTCTTTTCACATAACATATACCTAATATTGATAAGTATAACCATGCTTATTGACTTAATTTTACTACCTACTAACGCCATGTAATAAAATTTACTATCTAACATTTACTATTTAATAATAACGGTAACAAATTGTTCTCCCAATTCAATAATTACCCCTGCTTTGTATGGGACTGCCTTACAAAAGGGAGGTCAGGCTGCATCTCAGAAACTACTCAACCGATTGAGATAAAGCACTCCTCAATTTCTAAGCTAGGTTAGCACTATACAAGTCTATAAGTTTTTTGCATTCATCTAACCTGTCTCAATTTATGCGGGTAACAAAGGTTCGTGTTTTCTAGTTTTTCTAGCTGATATTAGTGAAAAAAAAAAAAATGTTGGAGTTTTGAATTTGACGATTTTATTTTAGTAGATATTCCCTTTATACTAAGCACATGCACAGTATAGCCCTTTGTATCCAACCAGGTAGGTAGGTAGGTACTGTAGTTCTATAGTACTTTGTACTAAGCAAATATGTGTTCAGGTAGGCTTTTGTGAGTGTTTGTGTTTTATGTTACTCGTTCTAATCCTTTCAAATAAGTTCTGTGTTGGTTTAACCTTTCTTCGTGAGGTGGTGGATGTGATAAATGTAAATAACCTTTTATATAACTCTAATACAGATATTAACAAAAAAATTAAAACAATCGACAAAAAAACCATTCGCAGACCTGTATTCTTCTCCACAGCCCTACAATCAACTACGTGTTAGGATCTGGAGAAAACGTCAATATTGACGTCAAAGTGGAGAATTCTGGAGAAGATGCCTTCGAAGCTGCTTATTACCTGGTCATACCTTCAGGAGTTGCCTACGCTAAGATGGAACGCTTGGATCAGGACACCGCAGATACTCTGATATATTGCTCGATTACCAACAGGTTTGCTGACGGTAATAGCACTCTGAAATGTGATTTAGGAAATCCTATGGCTGGTGGACAAAAGGTGAGATAATTTTCCGATGTTTGTATTTAAAGTTGCAAATGATGTGTGAAATGACGGAATAAAGGTCCATTTTCCAATAATTAATTCAGATTTTTCCTGTTATTAATTAATATGTGACTACATCAAAACATTTCAAATGATTATCAACAAAAAACTTTCATAACTAGCTTTTGCCCGCGGATTCGCCCGCGTAGAAATCAGAAACTATTCCACTCAGACGTACTACGGAAATAAAAAGTATACTATGGCCTAAACCTACTTGTGCATTTATAATATTAGAAAGGATTATTTTAAATCTAAAACAATAAATTATTTATTCTTCTAGGTAAACTTCCGCCTGTTTTTGGAAGTGGACTCCCGCGTTACAACCCTGAGTTTCGACATGGAAGCCAACTCTACAAACGTGGAACAAGACACCATGTATGACAACAAAATGCATATGAACATCGGCGTCGTTGTCAGAGCTCAGCTGTCTATCATTGGGTAAGTTTACGAGATATATTTTTGAAGTGGATATGGACAGGGGGTTCTGCCAAGTACATTTTCAGAGTATTATTCATTAATTTATTCGAATGGAAATATAAAAGGGTTTTCGTATATGTGTCTAAGTAATATTAGGAAGTTTTATCTTGTTTAAGAAACTTGGAACACGATTACATGAGGTTAAGTCAATTATATATGGATGTATTGTAATAATATCATATCTGCATCTTTTTATAATAGTTCCGTTATTATCAAAGAAAAGTTCTAAAATGGTCATTACAATTGTATCACTTCCAGAACATCAGACCCGCCGGAGCTCCATTACAACGCATCGCTTTACGATACAGCAAACATCAAGGATGACACTAAACTGGGACCGCAAGTGATTCACAAGTACAACATCAAGAACGAGGGACCTTTCACTGTTGAAGAGACGGAGATTTACTTCATGTGGCCATACCAGACTCTTGAAGGTGAGATAACAATAATAGCTACTAAACCAACAACCAATAATTTTAGCAACAAAAATATAGTAGCGCAATAGTCCAGCGCATCATGCGCCCTTCGACCACTGAAAACTGCTTTTTTTCGATTGTGCATACTAAAATTCTATTTAACATTTTAGGCGAGAACCTGATGTATATGCTGGTGCAACCACAATGGCTGGGCAATGTGAAGTGTGACGTGGCGAGACATATCAACCTTGAGAACCTGTTCGTTCAAAACCCTTATGCTTTTCTACTGGGAAAGGAGAGAGAAGGTTTGTAAACTATAATAACCGATATTTCGATTTTAAAATTCAAAGGCGTTGTGCAATCTGATTCGATATATATATACTCGTATCTGATTTTGTATTACAAATTAATTTGTTCGCACCAAGCCGTTAACAAAATGTTTGTTTGTTTCCAGCTATGATAAGCAGCGAGTTCTACAGTGCATCACAAACGGCAGGAGGTGGTGGATATTATGGACAAGGTAAGTTATAATTAATAAAGATTTATTAAACATTCGTTCGCTTCCAACAAAAGGTATTTAGGTACCTATATGTTAAAGTAAAGATTTAAAAAATATTATGACGTGATATGTATCTATAAAACCACCGCTTTATTTTTACAGTTTACTGGGAAGAGGCGTCCAGCAGTGGCCAAGTTAACTCCCAGGCTGGTGGCAACGCTGGCGGTGCAACCATCCAAGGAAGCTCCGGCTATGGAACCGGACAAAGTAGCGGCTCAGGCTATGGTACCGGACAAAGCAGCGGCTCCGGCTATGGTACCGGACAAGGTTCCAGCAGTCATTCTAGTGGGAGCTCAAGCCATTTCAGTAGCAGCTCCAGTTCTAGTGGTAACCAAAGTGGTAGTGGACAAATCAGTGGCAGCCAGGGTAGCAGTGGACAAATTACTACCAGCCAAAGTGGCAATGGACAATTTAATAGTAACCAAGGTTCCAATGGACAGTTCAGTGGTAGCCAAGGATCCTTCAATGGAAACCAAGGTCATATCGATGGTCAAAAACAAGGCGAGTTTGGAGGCACTTACTATTTTAACAAGACTTGGACTAATTCTAATGGCGCAGCCTTGACTGCTCAAGAAATGGAAGAAATCCAGAAAAAACTCGCTGCTGCTATAGCTTCCGGAAGTATTGACCAGGTTGCCTTTGGACAAGGCGCTCAGGTAGTGAGGGTGAAGAACAAGACCATTGTGTATGACTCGAATCATAATATTATATCGGAAGTAGAGACGAGTACTGAGTATGGAAACCTTGGACACGAAGGAGAGCCTGGAAGTTCTTTTAATGTGTAAGTTTTCTATTTTTATTATCGTAATTTAACTTTAGCGATATTAATGCAGATATTTCCAGTATTACTTTCTTTACAATAAATATTATTTTATCTTTCCAGATATGCTAACCAAGGCGGTGTCAACCTAGCATCTTCACAAGGTCATTCTCAGGGCAGTTACTCCCAAGGTTCGGGCGGTTACAACCAAGGATCGGGCATTTACCACCAAGGCGCGGGAACCTATAGTCAAGGATCAGGAAGCTATAACCAAGGATCGGGTAACTACAACCAGGGATCAGGAAACTTTAATCAAGGTTCAGCGACCTACAACCAAGGTTCTGCAGCCTATGGTCAAGGATCAAGGGGTTACGGGCAAGATTCAGGTCAAGGCGGTTTCGTTCACGGCTCTTGGGCAACTACAGAAACAGTAAACCCTGATATTTCGAAAGCTGGTTCTTCAACCTTCAGGGGATCCTCAAGCGTTACTGTAGTTGGTGATGAGGAAGAAGATAAACTCGAAGGTTTCGGAACGTATGCCGCGTATAATCCTAATAACGAATTCAGATATGGTATTGCTGATGTAAGTGGCAGTTCTGGTGGAAGTCAAGGAAGCTCTGGTGCTGGTGGAGCTGGTGCTGTACATGGTGGAAATTATGCAGCTGGAGGTGGTACATACCAGGCTGGGGGTGGAAGTCAACAGGCTGGAGGTGGTAGTTACCAGGCTGGAGGCGGAAGCTATCAAACGGGCGGTGGAAACTATCAGAGGGGTGGAGGTGGATACTCTTACTCATCATCATCAGGTAAAGCTTTTATTTTTCATTAGTATTGTGTACTCCTTTATCTGTAAACGAGAAAATCTGTCCTTGCACTTGATAGGTTATAAAAATTGATTTTAAAACTGGTTTGGTTGTTATTGTCTAGGTGGTCAGACATCATACAGCACTCACTCAGGCGGTGGTTACAGCTCTGCTACTGAACGCCGCGAAAACACCAGGCGACGACGACAGGACGAAGTAAGTCTTTGAACTTTTATTCGAACATTATTTAAGATAACAGCATTTAATATTATTTAAATTAATTAAATTAATATTTAATTATTTAATATTAGTTATGAAATAGCTCTTTTCTCAAAGTTTGGTTGCTTACAGTGGGACTGAATCAAGCTGTGCACTTTACCACAAAAAGTGGTGATGATGATAAAATTATGATATTAACCAACTATTTTCAATCTAGGTGGACCCACAGCTGAAGAAGATTCTGGAGAAATGCGAAGAGAAGTACAAGTGTGAGGTGCTAAGGTGTACCACCGGTCGCATGGTGAAGGGACAGGAGGCCTGGTTCGCGTTCAGATCCAGGATCAACGCGACTGTGCTTACTGAGGTAAGGCTTAACATTAAAGCTTAGTGTTATAAGAATTAGGTAATATAGGGCCAAGTCACAAGGTCGATCACGTTTGACGATTATGCTATAACATGAAATCTCATTTGGGTACACAACAACCCTGTTATGGCTGTTGCGTTTAGTGTGTATGGAAAGGATGCGAATAAATGGACGTAGGCTGGTATAATATGATGTATTGAAAACTTGGAAATTACATGGTTTGATCTGAATCTGTTTGTCTGATGAAATTATAATGAGCGAAGTCTGTGATGGTGGGAGTACGACTGGCATCCCTGCAGCCGCGAAGAGGAGGCGCAGGTACGCAGAGGGCATGGCTACATAGGCACGCATGGTGGTAGTAATTCCTGCCATAGTGCGCCATTCGGCGATGGCGGGCGGGGCCGTAACAAACCCAGGCAATACCTAAACGTTAAAAGCTGTTTCAGTTTCCTAAAAAGGATGTTTCAAGTTGTTTGTTACAAATATCTTCTAATATCGGTTAAAGCTCATAAATACATAAAAAAAACCTGCCCTGAGGATAGGAACGATCTTCCAGAAAAATAGATTTGATTATGACCAAATCTTATCGGAAAGGTTTTGAAATAACCCATCCGTTTTTGAACATCACAATCTTGTTAAATGCGGTTTTGGAGTCGGGAGTTTATGACATACGGTTTTTTTAAACCCATGAAAAGGAGGCCCATGGCGAAAGATTTGCAAATTTACGTTGGCATCATCTTGAAGTTTGACTCCATTTTCATTGTTGGCGCCCCCGAAAACCATGAAAACGATACCCATGGCGAAAAGTTTGCAAATTTTGCATTTTTTCGTAGCTTCCATAATGCAGTATGATTGTCGACAAATAAACAACTTGCGCGCCGCGTCGTGGTTGCATCAAAAAGGCCCAGAAGGGCTATGGTATATCTTCACTACTAGAACCAATGACTTCGCCAGAACGCGTTCTGTTCGGTTTTTCCGCTCAATAAGACTAAGTGTTTTCGGTCTTTGAGCTTAACACATACACCATAGTCAGCAACATTTAATTGAATAATTCGTCACTCACAGATCTCCAAAGACCGCGCAGTAATTCTTTCAACCCTGGCCGCGGCTCGCGTGTCCCGCCTGCCCATGGTGGGCCGGCCGTCGGACCCGGCGTGGCACACGGCGGAGGCGCAGACGGTGGTGACGCCGCAGCTGGAGGCGCTGGACAGCGGCGGCATCCCGCTGTGGGTGGTGGTGCTGGCCGCCGTCATCGGCGCGCTGCTGCTGCTGCTGCTCATTTTTGCGCTGTATAAAGTAAGTTAATTAAAAATATGGTGAATTTCATTACATCTGTCGAACAACGTCTACTGCTGAATATGAGACCTCTTTCAGGCATCCCAGACAAGGCTAGTGGGGTAGGTAATGGACGTGCATTTTACCAGTTAAGTTTCAGTCCCATGTTATAACATGAATAGAAGGCGAGCTGCTACATACAATTTATTTACTGATAACCCGATAACACTGCCCGACCCGCGGATGAATCGCTCAACAGGTCACCCTTGCGACCAAGACAAACGGCGCAGTAATAAAATAGTGCTACTTAAGTACATAAACCGTCAAAGATATATTTTTCTTTACCATCATTTATTGAATTTCCAGTGCGGTTTCTTCAAACGCAACCGCCCCTCGGACCACGCTGAGCGACAACCTCTGAACGGACGCGACGAACATCTTTGATATCCGACCACCGAGATAGGCGCGACGTCCGATACGGGCGGCACGTCAGACGCCGGCCGGACGTCGGACGCCGGCCGGTCGTCCGATACGGACGGCAGTTCGTCAACCGACGCCGCCAGTGACGTCACCAGTCACGACTCCACTAGCTTCGACAGGTACTGACATCACAAAGTCATCGTTTATAAGTTTTAAATGACGTCACTGTATCATGTCGCACTTATTTTTAATGATGACAGGAATGAGTGCGATATTTTATTAATTTATTTGTAAAATTTATAACGAATTGGGCTGTAACTTTTATGTTTAGATAATTATAAATATAAAAAATACAGCCTATTATAAAGGTAGATCCGATTTGATTGTATAAAAATACTTTTAGAAGCCATATTTTGTGATGCAATAGTTTTACCTCATGACATAACGAATTTTCTTCCCCTCAACTTTTCATGTCTTTTTTACAAAGAAGATGAAAGGTTCGAACATTTTTATTAATATTGTACATTTATTGTAATAAAACTAGTCACGATTAAACAATTGATTTTCGGACGCCATAATAGAAATTAAAAAAAAAGTGGGCTGAGGTTTGAAGTGACTCATATTGGATAAATTATAATTAAAATTAATAATTTAATAATTATTATAATTTATTCAAAATGAATAAATTGTATTAAAGTGTAATATGAATGAAAGATTAAATCTTGTCGTGTGATAAATGTAAAAATGTGTGTATGTATGAGAGTTGTTGAAAATGTGATCTAAGTTAATAATTAGGTATTTACTAAATACGGTAGATAACATAATTTGTTGGAGGTGTATCGAGTAGTTGAAACAATTATATGATAAGTAACTAAATTGTGGTAGAAAAAATGTAGTCACGTGTGAAATGATTTATTTTTAAATTAGAAAAATAAAAATATTGTAACACTTATTCGATGCACCTTTGATTTATATTTCGAATCCAGAGCTAATGGTCTATAATGTTACTAATAAGGTCGCTTTACATAAATAAAATTTATACCTAATAATTTTGGGAGGCATCATCTCAATAAATATCAATAATGGTTCTTATACCCAGTTGAGGTAGATCTCTCAAAGTGCTAAACTGAGTATCAAAGAACCTGTAAATTCTAAATAATGGCAATAATAAACATTGTTCTAATTTAAGTACCATAAACATTTACAAAGTGCGCAAAATAAGTTGTAGTCGCTTTTGCAGCTAAAGTTAAGAAAAATAAATGGGTACATATTTTTGAATAGTTGTGTAATGTAGTATTCACATAGTGTGCCTTAGTGATACATATCGTGTTAGCTTTTATGCTTAATATACCTTCAAATTTTAAAATAAATAAATGTATTACGTGCCTTCTGAAACTGCCAGTTACTAATTAAATATATTAATGTACATATTTTAGATTATTATTATTTTTACAAAGAGACATTTTTTCACAGAACAATATTGTATAAGAGTGTGTCGTATTTTTGGCAGAGTGTTTATCTGAATAAAATTTAATTGTACTTAAACTTTTTAGAATTATATAAAACTAAAAAGTAAGATAAAATAAAAAAAATATCTTAATTGTTGTTTATACACATTTTTTTACAAAACTACTTTACTTTACTTACGTACTTTCGTAAAATAAATGTGTAATAGCCATTGTGAAAATCATCTTAAAAAAAAATTGTTTAAAAAATTGTTTGAATTATGTCCATCACTCAATGCCAATATGTTTTTATTTCACTTCTGTGAAAAAATGCCAAGTCCACTAATAACGCATAAGCATTGTTACATTTTGTAATTATTTTTAATTATTTATTTTTACATTTTAACTATTAAGTATACAGCTTCTACTTATAGTTAATTATTAACTAAAATCGTTTAGATGCCATACAAATGTGTAATAGTTTATATTATTTTGGTTGTTTTATCTCTCGGTAATAATTTCTTTGCATTTACCAAAAAATGAACTCTTAATAAATTTTTTGTTTTTAATTTTAACCGAATTTGTTTTATTTCTTACCCATAATTTTATTGCAAAAATAAAATTTTGAAAAAAAAATATGCGAACTGTTACATATATTTACATACATTTTTGCCCGTGGCCGTACACTACCCGTAGGTACCCATCATAATAGACACCGATCGTAGCTTTCACATGTCATTCTTTACTACATCTTCAATAGACAATTCTATAGTTCCGCCAAGCAAAGAGCACAAAATAATTTTAAGTGATTGCATTCGGTACCGGACATAAGCGCCCTCTGGCGAACCAACGAGATAAAACGATCCAGCTCGCGATCGCAGATTAAATTAACTCGTACAGCCAGCAGAGAAAGCTGTAGATAAATAAGTACTTTGGTACAGAAATACTTAAATTAAACCTGCGGATTTACGCGCGCATCCTGAGTAATCCTGATAGAACTAAGTGCCCTTCTCGGACCGTGTAAAGTCATATATCATATTTCGTTAGAATAATGTAGGTACAAACACGCAGAAATACTTCGTGACATTTTATCCTTTTATTTTGATGGTACCTTTGCATATGAATTAGTCTCTAGTAAATCAGAATGCGGGCCAAATAAATTTTAAATGAGATAATAACGATTAAATGGGTCCTATTATCAATTTAATTACCTAAATGTGACGGTAAGAGTTTGAGCACTTATTAATAAGAATGTTTGTTTTTACAAATAAATCTAGCTTGAATATAAATATATAAACTATTCTCGTTCAATATAAATGAGACTATCTATATATAATATAATTTTAATAATCTGTTAATTAAATAATAATAAAAAATCTAAATGTGTGCTGGGACACATATTAGAAGTGAAACTTCAACGGACAAGTGGAAAAACGAATCGCAACGGACAAGTGGAAAAACGATTGGCAACGAACAAGTGGAAAAACGAATCGCAACAAAATTTTAACTTGAAGTTTTACGGGCAGGTTTTCAAATTGGACAAGTACATTAACAATCTGCCCGTAAAACATCAAGTTAAAATTTTGTTGCGATTCGTTTTTCCACTTGTCCGTTGAAGTTTCACTTCTAATATGTGTCCCAGCACACATTTAGTTTTTTTTTTCGCAGGTTTACTGCAAATTATGATTTGGTTAGGTTACGTACATTTTAATAAATGCATTTTTATTTAAACATTTTATTTTATCAAACAAAAATACTGAATTCAATCCGGAACCAATTAAATCATCCATAGTCTACTCTAAACTTATACACATACAAAGGAACATTAACAAATGCACATCTTTCGTCATCAATCTTCATTCGGCTCATCTGCGTTATAATCAACTAGCTGCCCGGCCCGGCTTCGCACGGGTAGCACTCAGTACTTATCTACAGCGCACCTACTTACCTATCTACCTATCCCATCCTACCCTACCTATCTATCCTACCTACCCACCCTACTTACCCTACCTACGCTGCCTACGCTGCCTACGGTACTTCATTTCTTGACATTGACTGTCCCGTACGGCCCGTACCCCAGTGACGCCTACATTGCTTATGGTGCTGCCTAGCTCGCCTAGCAGGGTGAGCGGCTACCACGCAACTTTTTTCTAATACTTAAATTTTTTAACTCTTGATATCTTTCGAATGGAATGTCAGAATTGTATAATTCAAAAAGTTATATAACGGTATTGAAGCAGGTTTGAATATGAAGTAATTTATTTTGATAAGGATTAATCCCAAGATACAAATAAAGAGCCTTTTCTAGCGGCGGCGTTTCAATTAAAATTATAAAATAAAAAAAATACTTATTGTGGCGTAACTATAATAGACAGACATATACTGTCGCGACACTTTTTGTAAATAATGATGTGTTCTGCAAAGTCGTTGTACATCATTTTATTCTATCATCAATACTTTTCGCAGCGCACGCGATGTAAAGAATATTTTAGGTATTTTTTTTGCACCTTGGGTTACATTATTGGGAGTTTTTTTTTTTTTTTTTTAAATATAATATAGCCTATGTCACCCGGGGAGAGTGTAGCTTCCAAACAGTGAAAGAATTTTTTAAATCGGTTCAATATTAACTTGAGATTCCAATGTATTCTCTCCCTCCGCCGCTGCCGTAACGCTTTTTCGTGACAGAAAATTTATTATAGAAGTTTCACTTCAAAAATAAAAACAGAATAGAAATATTTATGTTTTAGTTGCCGACCCTGCAAAGCAGTGTGGTTCGTAAATCTTAGCCCGCTGTGTTTCTCAAACGCCTGTCTGTCTGATCGCGCGGGCGCGACTGCGAAACGGAAATGAAATAAAGATACTCGTTCAAACACTACATTTGTTTACCGATCTCATCTCGATTCTAGATGGAGATAAAGTGGTTTGAATCTAGATAGACGGTTTCAATTTAAAAGAGGTCTTTTAGACAAAAGTCAAGGAAAGGCAGAGTTTAAAAAAAATGAGTTTAAAAAAAGGCAAGGACGATGAAGCACTGTTCGAAATTTCGAAGGAGGAAACCTCGACACCTTTAGCATTTCGAAATTATATGATTAAATGGATGGAAAATGTATCATAGATGGAAATAAATTGAAATTTCTAATTACCGAAATATTGACAATAAAGGGCCTTAAATTACAGGTAACAAATTGGATTGAATTGGATTGGATAGAATGGAGGAATAAACCTGTATCTCAGTTATCTCACTCGATTTGTGATTCATTATTCGAACTTGAACGATGTTCTCAGTTTTACATGAGTTTATCACGACTCGTCTAGCCGGTGTTCCACACAATCAGCAGTAATGTATTATAATAAATTACGTTCAGATGATGTGTACCTATATGTCGCAGTAAGTTGATTCAAGCCGTGATATAGTTATATCCTGACGGATATCTAGGGATGTAGCTAAATACCGTAATATAGTTATATGAAAGCGGTTCATAACTGTCTTACTAGGAATATAACAATCATACGAGCACGATCTTGTAATGAAACTATTAAGGCACTCCGACCAAATAGGTTAGGTTAGGTTAGAACTGTGACCAGCAACGCGCGAGCCGAGCGAGCGAAGCGAGTGGTGCCGTGGTAGCCTGGTGGCCTGTGAGCAGTACGTCGAAATTATGAACCGCTTTCATATAACTATATTACGGTAGTATATATATATCCCTAGGGATATAACTATATCACGGCTATAACTATCTTACTGCGACATATACACATGATCTTAAATTCAGGTCAACCCTATTTACAAGTCAAAGATACATTTACCCACCCTATTTACATACACAAGTTGTGAGTCACCTTATTATTGTTAACACCACTTTTAACGATCATTTTGGCCTTAGCGCGACTGTATCCTCTTGCTAATCATTTAAATTCCAACTATCCACAGTTTAAAGTTCATTGTAATTATCGTGTTTATAATTGCACATTTACCTAATACGAATTCGATATTCTATATAGTTTATGGTCATCTCTGTCTGTGTGCGAATTCATAAAGCTATTTTGCGCTCATAAATAATAATAAATTTAATTAATAATAATAATAATTTATAATAGTCTTATTTTCCATTGTTAACCACGTTTTCTGCCTTACGGTTTCCAAACTGGTTTGGATCAACTTCCACCGTCTCACCTGATATAGTTGAATATTTTATATGGATCCCACACACAATCCAATTACAGAGCAAAAACGACACTTTAATGTTTAAGGTTAAAAGGATCCGTTGTCTGATTTTCGGGCTTCTAATCATCCGAAAAACTGTCAGACGAGACCAACGCCCATGGTTAAGCGTGCTCCTAAATTATTAATCAAGGACAATATCAAACCTGCACGCGTAGAATGAGCACCGTTTTGTCGACGGAAGAGTAGACAAAAATGACGTTCCGTGTAGACAGTACGACGGCAGCAAAGTAGAAAGAGTCAACTGCACTTTTTACGAAATTCACTCTTTGACATAATTCGACTCAGAACTCTTTGTTTTGTCATAAGAGTTTTTCTGTTTGATTCTCTATTTTTACATATATAAAGACAACTACAACAATTTTTCTTCAAATGACGAAGTCCCGTGTTTTGGAACAAAAAATATTACAGTAATATTGGCCTTAACCATTTCTTTGGTATAGCCCTAATAACTAAATGATGTAAAATAGGAGAAGATAGCTTTGTTCTTCTATTAATTATCACAATTTTGCATTCAAAACGTTCTTCTGTAAAATCATGATTTTAAGATTTTGTAGATAACCGTTTATACTTTGCGGCCGTCGAGTAGAAAATCAAAGTCAAAATCACTACTTTAGACAACTGTCAGTTCTCAGTGTGATTTTGACAGTTTGGGATAGAAAACTTTCTTCTGAAATAGTCTACATAAAAAAGGACCTAGACAAAGATTGTTAGAAATGAAGGACAAAATGACAGTTTGTGGAAAGATTTCTACGGTGCGATGTCAAAATGGAGAAACGAAATGTCACTTTGTATAGAAAAAGCTATGTCTATTCTTCGTAGAAATAGAAAGCGTCATGCTACGCGGGCTGTACCTATTCCTGGAAGAGATAGACGGCGGAGTTTTTACACCCACATTACGCCAGCTATGCCTTTTTATGCAATAGGAAGCGAGTCTATTGCCATCATCCAGGCGCAAATCCCAATTTAGGTTAAAACCGAAATAAGGCGGAGCAACCTGGAGATCCAACCCAGGACCACATTTTCAGCAGTCTAGCTGACGAGTAATAAGACAAGGCATCTTAAAAGTATATATTCTTTTGACGAGTGAAATCATTGTAAAAACATAGTTACTTGATAAATTATCATAGTCACAGTTCAGGTCAAGCTAACAGATAATAAGCTGATTAAATAGTAGGGCACGATGGATTTCAATACAGTTACAAACAATCAAGACGAACCACCTTACATTTGAATAGATAGGTAAAATTGGACCGAAAGTGTATTGAGAGAAAAGAAATCAACAGGAAATTTAACGGACAAGGAATTGCATCAAAATCAATATGAAGCAATATCTAGCGATAGTAATGTCATTGGCATTAATAGCAAATTCCAATTGTGGTCTAATTGATGGACTATTCGGTACAGTAAAAGATACTACAAGCTCTATAACCCACGGCGTTGGAGGTGCATTCCACTATGGCAAAAGTTTCGTCTTTGGAGGTACTGAACAAAATGCAGCAGGACAAGATGTGACAAAACCAGGCATAGTAGGAACAATATCCCTAAAAATACATGACGTGTCACAAACAGTAAGAGAACAGGTACGAACTGTAATACATATGTTTGACGGAGATCAAGTCCATGGAAAAGGAATCATTGGAAGACTATTTGATAGAGTGAAATATCGTGTTTTCAAAATTAAAAGATTCTTCTTCAACCACAGCCAAGCCCAAATTGAAAACCGGCCATACGCTCCGATAAAAAAACTTAACAATGATACGGTAGTTTTACAGGACCACTTAAATAAATACTTCTTCAATAATGATGCATCCGCAACTTCTGGTATTAGACAAACGCTCAACAGTTTTCAAGAAGCGGTAAATAGGATCCGTCTCAATATAACTAAGAATAGACAGGAGTCCGAAAATGTTAATAGTGATGGTACTGGATTAATCGACATACGTACTTCGGTTAACAATCTTGGTGGAAGCTTACAAAACGACTTCAAAAATGGAGTAGATGCAGCATACGATAAAGTTAATGACGCAGTTGATGAAGGACGACACACAGGACAATCTTCTTTCAACGGGGCCAAACAAAACACTAACGACTTAATTGAAGATCAAAGAAGAAATGTTCAGAGTCATTACAACCAATTTGACGACAATGTTAATAAGTTTAGAAGTGATGTTGGTAGTTCAATCAATGATAATATTGAAAACCAGAGAAGAAATGTACAGGGTCATTATAATCAATTTACTGGCAATGCTGATAGATTTAGAAGCGATGTAGGAAGTTCTATCAACGATAATGTCGAAAATCAAAGAAGATATGTCCAGGGTCATTATAATCAAATAGCTAACAGTGCTGAAAGATTAAGAACTGACTTAGGTAGTTCCATCAATGATAATATTGAAAATCAAAGAAGATATGTCCAGGGTCATT
This sequence comes from Agrochola lota, assembly GCA_947364205.1. Taxonomy (NCBI): domain Eukaryota; kingdom Metazoa; phylum Arthropoda; class Insecta; order Lepidoptera; family Noctuidae; genus Agrochola; species Agrochola lota. Next base: position 2,333,741 of record OX376228.1, on the reverse strand, counting down.
ATAATCAAATGGCTAACAGTGCTGACAGCTTAAGAACTGACGTAGGTAGTTCCATCAATGATAATATAGAAAATCAAAGAAGACACGTCCAGGGTCATTATAATCAAATGGCTAACAATGCTGACAGATTAAGAACTGATGTAGGTAGTTCCATCAATGATAATATTGAAAATCAGAGAAGAAATGTTCAGAATCATTACAATCAGATGGCTAACAATGCTGACAGACTAAGGAGTGATGTAGGTCAATCTATCAATTATAATATCGAAAAACAAAGAGCGAATGTGCAGGGTCATTATAATCAAATGACTAACAATGCTGACAGATTAAGAACTGACGCAGGCAGTTCTATGAGCGATATTGGGGTACGTTTAGCAGATGAATCAAGCAAAGTGGAAGATTTGATGGACAATGCTTATAGTAAGGTCGACTCGGAATCCCAAAGGAATTTGGGTAGGGGTTATTAATTTCTCAAGGATTATTATTTAATAATGATATGAATGTGTTATCATTTAAATTTAAAGGTTACGAAGATATTAATTAGGTTTAAGTAAATATTATGATTAAATTAGTATTGTGTTTTATTTTACGATTCATTGAAATTATTGTTATTTACATGTTTATGCCTGTACAACATAGATAGGACCTATAAAGGTGTTTCATCTTTGGCATTATATATCTTCTAGTGCTCATACCTATATTTAAGAGCACAAGAAGATACAGATAATGCCAATGATATACAAGTACAAAAAGCGGCACAATGTCATATTATTAGATGACACGTGGAAGCAGGACGGCATGACGTAATAATCGTTAGCGAAAAAGAGACAAGATTATACGTAACTATGCCCTAGGCTAATTAGCCAAGTTTTGACGTCACACGGCATATTTTATAACTGCGAGCGTTTGAAAACGGACGATACCGTCTGTAAAAAGTGGAACGATACAAAATGCCTGCAACATTAGATATAGAATCGACATTCGTAATCAAAATCTACACACCCAACCGTCACGTCGATAAAGTCGGTCTTTGCATTTTCCCTAATATCTCCGTAGAAATCGAAACAATAAACTATGTATGGTTTTGCGTTACTTTATTTCAGTTTTCTAGAAAATGTAGGTGGGCCATTGACCGCTATTGCCACGCTAACACGCGACAACTATAGACAGTATTCTCTTTCGAAATAAAACAGCAACAAAACACTGAACCAACACTACTCGCTAGTAAACTTAACCCAAAGTAATCTACAAGATTAACCTCTCAACCCACATGCAACATAAAGAATAAAACGGACCGCAAACACATAAAGTTGGGGTCTAAGGGACCCCCAATTACATCGCGCACTCGCCGCAAACAGTGTTAATTAACCCTGCAATGTATAGCGTGGGTCTTAGGGTCCTACCACTCATTATTTAAGGCCTTTGGATATGATCGCGGCTAGTTTTGGGTGATTTGATATTGAGTAATTAAATTGAGACTTTAGAGACATGAAAATTAAGTAAGTAAGTAGGATGGGACTCAGGCCTTCTCTCACAGAGAGGAACATTATTGGCTGATTATTATAATTAGAATTGTGTAAAACCTACCTATTGAGAAAATATTCCAAAGATGCAGCAGTCAAACATGTTCCCACTATATTGAGCAGGCTTGAGCTTAGTGGGCACCTACATACATATTTTTTTACAATTGCTAGTCCTTTTTTGATAGTCCTTTTTTGAGCGCCTTGTCACCACTCTTCTCAAAACGGTGATATAAAACATCGAGAGGAAAGCGGCATGTCTTAGAACTAAAAATTCGAAGACAATTGACATCTACCAACCCGCACTGGGCCCTCGTGGTAGATTACGGCCCACTCCCTCTCACCGAGAGGATGCCTGTGTCCCAGCAGTGGGAATATTATAGACTAATTATACTTATTATGCTTATGCTTATGCTGCTCGCCTCCAATCACATGGTAAACAGTACTTATAACAAAATGATTATAGAGTAATTTTATGATGAAGCTACTACGCAATTAATATCATCAATAAACCACTTAAAAACCCCCAACAAATCTCAATTCTACACAATCCAAGGCAACACACAATAGGCAATATAACTCACAACTTCCCTTCGGGACATCCCGGGATGGTACCGTCAGCAAAACAAAAGGCACCATCGCTAACATAAAGTTGTCGCGATCGGCGCCACCTCGAACACGAAGACCATATAAATCATATTCGTATTGGTATTCAGCATGAATGTGGAATTGTATTCACATGTGTTACTTATATGGAAATTGTGGTGTAAGTATTGATTTGAAGTTCTTTTGTGGCTGGGACTGGTACAGCTGTCATTTTAGTCGCGCAACGTCAAAATGAATATAATTTCGCCAATACATAAAAAAAATTACATCAAAAGTTATTCAATCAAATTAGGCTGAAAATAAGCACGTCGATGAACGTCAATCCGCTTAGAAACAAAAATGCGAATACATATAAATGCGAAATCTGTCCGTTTGGCACACAGGTACTTAAGACAGTTCCCCAAAACGCCCACCCTTCATCATTTCCTAATGTTTTAGCTGGTGAGAAGAAGCAAAACAAACTCCCCAGCTACACAAGCGTATAGCTATGTTCTCATCATGTATCAGTACCTGGTCGACCGAGCTCTGCTCGCGTGAAAATACGGTGAGTAAACGAATCTTCCCTAAAAATGAGTCCTAGCTAGATCGATTTTTCGCCCCCGTAACCCCCTATATACCTATAGCGGCCCTATAGGTAGTCCCCACACTTGCCGTCGGCCTCTTTGATATGCTTTCGCAGGCGCATAAGCCGCTTGCGCATCCCCGCCCGCCCGCGTGGTCAATGCTACTAAGCAAATATTCCCGGGTATGGCTTCTGTGCCACTTACACAATACACCATATTATTCTCGAGACGGTAAAAAAAATCAGCCGGTATATATATACTATTTGTAATTACGTTCTCGAAAACGGCTCTAACGATTTCGATGATAGTTCAAGTTCACTTGTATATATATATATATATGTATATATATACAAATATTGCTCATTTAATAGTATATATGGGATGTATTGATACGTAGGTAGGTAAATAGCTTATATCGTTGTGAAAAGATAAGCCAGCCACTCAGCCAGCCAGCTCCCCTGAGTGCACGAAACGTTCTTATTAAACGGATATTCGCAAAGCCTCTTTTGATGACCCAAATATAATTAGATTGTTGATAGAACAAGAATGTAATGAAGAACATGGGCTACCATTAGGTGCTTGAAATCATCTCCAAATAATCGCAAAACACCTTTTGGTTGTAACTGTCACAATCCTCTCCTCAGAATTTAACTTACATGGACCATAATATAATATGACCATAAAGAGGCTTTCACCTCTCAGTTTGTATCGATATTTCTTCTCAGACGACAGTACTGACCTCATCGTGTGCCTGTCCTTGTCCCATGTTACTCGTGGTCAGCAACATGTTTTGTCTTTCCACTCTCCCCTGTCAACCGTCACACTATCATTCACTCTCTTCTCTTTCATATAATTCCTCACACAGTCCATCCATCTTTTCTTTGGCCTTCTTCTTTTTCTTCTTCTTCTTTTGTTTCCATACATCAACATGATGAGGAAAAAGCGACCTTATCTAGTTTTAATAGGTAAAAATAATTGAAACTCAAACTCAAAGCATTTATTTCCATTAATCCATTTACAGGGACTTTTGAATTGTTAAGGAGACCGTCAGTCAGAAAGATGAAGCCCATTCCAAAGCGTAGTAGGTAAGGTAGGGCAAGAACCTCCACGGACACAATTTTAAATAAAAAAATTGTTACAAAAAATTGATTTCATCATTTATGTTGTAATTATACATGTGAGAACAATGTAGAAAGACGTGCACGTTAAAAGCGTCCGTAATAAAAAGATAAAAACAAAGAACAATCCAAAATAGTAAAATAAGCCAATTGACGTGTTAGAGTTTTATTTTTAACCAATTTACAAAATCATTAAAACATTACACTCTAAACATGAATAGGAAATCGTACATCAGTGACACGACAAGTAATACAACTTTGCTTACTTGTACCTAACGACTGACAACTGCTGTAGCAAAAGTTTCCTACGTGGTCATACTGCTGATCAGCGAGCAACAAAAACTGTAACTTCGTAAACTTGCAAAGAAAAAAGACACTGACTGTTGGACGAATCTTAAAAAAAAGGGCGAGCTTTACATGTGTAACATCTGACATCTTGGCTGACGTATATATGATATAAACAATATTCATCACCATCACCATCACCATCACCGTCAGCGTTATCGTCATCGTCATCGTCATCATCATCATCATCCTGTTTACAACCTCTCAGGAAATAGGTTGGTACCATCTGACGGCCAACTTTAGCACCGCGCGCGCTCATTGTTCGAATCAAATAGCGCGCGCTTCCCCAACTTCCTGTTACACACTTCCGTCCCGTTTCACGAAATCGCTCCTACAGATTTGATTATTTAGATTATGATTTCAGGAAAGCGAGAGGAAACATATTACACATCAAAAAGTTAAGATGTATACTTACCACAAAGCTTACATAGGTATGTACACGATTATAAACCAAAGAAGGAAAATGATTTAAAACATGTCTAACAACCTAGCACAAGACTCCAGAAGAAGTCTTGATAAGTTGTAATAAATTAGCGGAGAACTTTTCAAAAAATGACAGCGTGATAATAATGACCGGTAGAAATGATTCGAACCCTATAAAATTTATGGCTGAAATGGCTGCAGCAATTAAGCTACTGAAGAACTGTAATATATTTATCGTAAATGTTAAGTACAATGCATTTCTGAATGAGGGTAAACTTAATTATCAATTGAAATTACTTTCACAAAACTATCAAAACTGCAACTTCATTGAAGCAAGTAGCTACAACAGCCTTATAGAACAACTCTTATACAAAATTAACGATGTCCAATACTACAACAAATATCTTCTTTATAACAATAATAACGTAGTAATGACAAAAAAACGAATATGTTCAGATTATATTATACAAGATAATGCTCAAACTATATCACGTCCGGTAGACGTTATCTTGGAACCTGTAAATCTACCACATAAAGGCACTATTCCATATTATTTTCCAAAGGCTGTTAAACCACAAATGTCACCTATAAACACTTCTGCAGACAACGTAATGGTAAGTAAAGAAAGTTTTTTTCGTAACTAATAAAACACATAACAAAAGTAGCAGTTTAAAATATAGTAGAAGTAGCTTTTCAGTACTGCATCAAAATATTGCAGGGGCTTTAAATAAATTACAAGATATTGATTTAACTATTAATGAAATGCATGATTCTCATATTAATATAGATGTTTTATGCTTGAGCGAACACTTTGTTATAAGAGGGGAAGAAAAATACCTCAAACTTAATAATTTCTATGTTGGTGCCATTTATTCACGGCCTGATCAGCGGCGAGGGGGAACATGCATACTATGCAAAAATCATCTCCAAAGTACTGAATTAAAAGAAGTAAAAGAATTTTCCATTGATAAACACTATGAGATTTGTGGATTAGAAATTAAATCTATACATGTGATCATAATTTGTTTATACAGAACACCCTCATCTAATCTAAATATATTTTTTGAAAACCTGAACAAAACCTTACTGAAACTACAAAATAAAAAAAGTAAAATAATAATAGCTGGCGATTTTAATATTAACCTTTTAAGTAATGACACTAATTGTACAAAATTTAAAGAACTCATCTCAAACTACGGTATGCGGTGCCACATTCAAGAAGCCACCAGGTTGAACACATGTATTGATAACATCATCAGTAATATTCCAAATATTACAGGTAAAACTCATAATGTTTGTTTATCTGATCATAATACAGCACAGGTTGTTAAATTCGAATATGATCAAAAACCCATATCAGGCCATTACTTCATGACCGTTAATGACCTGAGTAAAGACAATGTCAATAAATTCATTGAACACATGAGTCAATTATCTTTTGCCGATGTTTACAACATTTCCGACACTAATAATGCTTTTGATAACTTTCATGACACAATCACTTTATTTTATAAATTATGTTTCCCTCTAATAAAAGTTAAAAAACAATTTAAATATAGTAATTTAAAATGGATCACAAAAGGAGTTAAAAAGAGTAGTAACACTAAACGAACATTAAGATTTAAATATTACCTAAACAAAACCAATGAAAACAAAACTATGTTTAAGGTATACTCTAGTATGTTAAGAAAATGTATTCATAACTTACAATCTTTATGTAATCTGAAGCACATTGCATACTCAAAAAACAAGGGTAAAGCATCATGGGATATTGTTAAACACAGTACAGGTAACGAAAAATCTCGAGAATATATTAATAGTATAGTTGACGGTGATATTACTGCAACTTCAGGCTTGGATATCGCAAACCTATTTAACAATTTCTTTATAGATATTGTTGAAAACAATGCAATCTTTCAAAACAACACTTACGATCTAAATGTTAAAAGCAACGATAATAGCATATTTTTAAGACCTACTAATCCTGCTGAAATTTTTAGCATCCTAAAAACATTAAAAAACACAAAGTCGTCTGGCTATGATGATATATCTACAGATCTTCTAAAACAAATCGCTCAATATATCGCAGAGCCTCTTTCATATATTATAAATTTATCATTAGTACAAGGTTGCTTCCCGGAAAAACTCAAAATATCTATAATAAAACCGATGCATAAAAAAGGATCTAAAACAGACAAAAATAATTATCGACCTATTGCGCTGATACCAATTCTATCAAAGGTCTTTGAAAGAGTTATGTACAAGAGAGTCCTTTCTTTCTTGGACAAGTATAACATGCTTGCAAAACAGCAATATGGTTTTAGGAAAAACAAATCCACCTCATTGGCAGCGTTTAACTTAGTCAAATCGATCCTAAATAACATCAACTCAAAAGTTACAACTTCAGCTCTGTTTTTAGATCTTAGTAAAGCTTTCGATTATGTAAATCATTCCATTCTCATTGATAAACTGAGTAAAATGGGTATAAGAGGTCCAGCCCTAGAATGGTTCAAATCTTATTTATCAAATAGAACTCAAATCACGAGAATCACAAAATTTGATGACAAAGTAAATATTATCACCGACTTTAACTCTCAGCCCCGACCAAATTACTTCGGAGTTCCACAGGGAAGCATCTTAGGGCCACCACTATTCCTTGTATATGTTAACGATCTCCCTCAAGCTATAGAACAGGATTGTGTTCTGTTTGCTGATGACACAACGGTTATCATTGATTGTAAAAATGAGGAATCATACGAGTCTGATATAAATAACACCTTGAATAAAATTATTACTTGGTTAGATAAAAACGCTCTAAAACTTAACGTAGAAAAAACTAAAATAATCAATTTCAAAACGCAGAAAAGTAAATATACCCATTATAAAATATCGCATAGAGATCAAATAGTAGAACAATTACATAAAACAAAATTTCTTGGTATAACACTTGATGAACATTTCACCTGGAAGCAGCATATCGATGAAATATGTATGAAAATAAATAGGTTTGTTTTTGCTTTAAAGAAAGTTAAAAATGAGACATCCAGAGAAACTGCTTTAATGGTGTATCACGCCTATGTTTGCTCCGTCATCCGGTATAGTATAATTGTCTGGGGAAACTCTTCCGAAATTTCTAGAGTAATGTTAGCTCAAAAAAAATGCATACGAGCAATTTTCAATATGGACTGGACTGATTCCTGCAGGCCAGTGTATAAATCACATAACCTTCTCACAGTTCCTTGCATTTATATATATGAAATCGCTAAGTTTGTTAAAACGAATTATTCACTTTTTGAACTTAATAATAATACAAATAAACGAAAAGTCACACAATATTTATTAAAACTACCTGTACCTAGGATCGAACTATTCCGACGCAGTTGCGTATATATGGCACCACTTATTTATAATTCAATTCCAAATTTCATAACTGATCTTCCTTACAGAAAATTCTGCGTAGTACTAAAAAAATGGCTCATTTCACATAGTTATTATTCAATAGGTGAATTTCTAAAAAAAACTTCTTGTCGGTCCTATCATTTCAGGAATGCATTGTAGACTTTACTTAGAATATATTATTAAATCTGCGATTGTAGATATAATTTTGATCTGTTTTTTTTTTATGTTGTGCCAAATGTATCACATATACTTTTTTATTATTACTATATTTCTGTTGTGTAACTTGAAGATTGATTTACTTGAAATAATTTCAGGTTTAGTAAATATTTTCAACTTGAGTTATAGATAACTGCTTATTTAAATAAGCCTTACTGTTCATATTTGCATGCCAAAATATGGCGAAATGTGTCATCGCACAATACTTATTTATTAACACCTTTGTAACCGCATTTAAAGCAAATAAATGACTTTGACTTTGACTTTGACTTTGACTCAGGATTGCCCACTTTTTTTTTTTTTTTCGTGGATGGGAAATCATCAAATGACTTCTCCCGCTCTGGGCAGAGCGAGAGTGTGTGTCAGACTTTTACTGACTAAAACCCACCCGTGTTCCTTCCGTTGCCTGTGTGGCGGGCTGCGATATCCCTTTCGGACAAACCCGCAACCCCAGCAGGCATTGGTCTTTCGACCCCGTCGGTTGGTGCTGACATCTCTTTGAAGCGCGCGTGGAACACAACGCACCGTCGACACGGGCTTGGTCCTTATCGGACGGCGAGCTGCCCATTGCTCACCGTCCGCAAGCCCGCGCCTACGGTGGCCGGAAGTCGGCTCTCGACTCCCGACGCCCAGGGCGTCTCCTGCGGCGACTAGGGCCGCGAGGGCGTGCAGCTTGCATCTCCCTCGCGCGCTCCACCTCCTCCTTTGCGTACATAACTGCTTCGCAGAAGGAGGTGACGGCCTCCCATGCACTCTCGCTCCGAACCATGGCCTGAACCAGGGCTGGACGCGACAGATCGCCGCCGCCGATCGCCGCCGTGAGTACACGGTGGTGCTCCGCCCAAGCCGGGCAGACCTCCACCGTATGCTCCACCGTGTCCTCCGGGCGATCCACACAGTGGTGACACCCGGGCGTTTCTTCCCGCCTTACGCGGAACAGGAACCTCCCGAAACAACCGTGTCCGGTAAGGACCTGCGTCAGGCGGAAGGTGAGGACGCCATGGCGCCTCTCAAGGATTGCCCACTGGATCTCAAATGTACGCAATCAAGGTTTTTGAAACGATTTCTAAAAAGTAGGTACTTGCTTTAACGTTGTCAATTCTTCTTCTTAGCGTGTCGATGGCAATCTAAATTGACTCGGCCCAAAATTCGGCCACGTGTTTGGCGCCATCACTAGCGTCCATCAGTTCCTGTAACGTGCAGCTGACAGGACACGCAGAACACGACATTAAGTGTCCCATCGTTTGTGGAACAGCACCACATATTATACACAAATGCACACAGTTGGAGTCTTCTATGAATCTCCACCTGAACAGATTTTCCTTGCTTCGGCCAACCTCGGTTCGGAGTCTGTTTAAAGGTTAACTTCTAGGTTACCCAAAGCGACTCATGTCCAGGAAGGAGATCTTCAGTAGGTGGAACGAATGGTTTTAATAAGGAAGCACTGTCTCGCCATAACTTCAGTTTCTCTTTTGATCGTTCGCCAGTGAGTGCGACGACACACTTTAAAAAACTGTTTCGGCTTTTCAGCCTTTGTGGCACAAGGATGTTGTCGTGTGACGGTGATCATTTTGGATCTTTCGCTGGAGTTTGCCACCGCTCTGCGAACTACTGGTGGCGCTATTTCTGCTAGTGGATACAGAATCTGAACCGGGGTCGGTTTTAGGCAACCAGAGATGATCCGGCGGCATGTTTCATTCAAAGCTGTATCCACTAACTTTGCATTATATGAAATAGGAAAGACCAATGTATAAAATTTGAATTGTGTGATTTATAATACTATATGACTGAATATACTTTTAAAGGTTCTACTGGTAAAAATTTCCTCAAAAGAAAATAATCAAGACGTTACTTATAATTTCAATGTACTTTCGATATGCTAGTGACGAAAATATAATAAAAAGATAATTAATTCTTTGAATCATTCCTTCTATTTTTGTATTTATTATGAAAAAAAATGCTTTTAACACTTCTTATATTCTTCCTAGGAAGCAGCCATTTTCCGTCACATGTTGAAGAAGATGAGAATATTTTTTCATTGCCCCTTGCCTAGCCCCAATTGAAAAATATTAAGAGACTTTTTTTCTTATATTGTCAAATAAGCCCCATGCATCCTCAGTTCCGCGACACTCGTACAGTTGAGTGAAGTTTAATACGTGTCTACACTGACTGATCGGTCGCCACTGAGTTAAGTCTGTGGTTTATGTTCACGCTTTCAACTTGAGACCGACTAGAGCGAAGTTTGGCTCAATGCAATGTAGACTGTGATTTGAAACTAAAGTTACTAAAGCGTGGAGTACTTTTGTGACCGGTGATTGGTAGGAACTTAAGGGCAACTTAGGGAAATCTATGTTTACCCAATTACTTATTGCCCATATACACGAGTGCGACTTTGGCAACGGCAGTGGCAACTGCAGCCGTCGACACTCGTCGGCGGCAGCAGTAGACGCGTCGACGGCTGCAGTTACCAACGTGCAGCCCGTGTATTTGAGCAGGTACTCATGTACTCGAGCGGCAGGTTTGTTGGCGGCTGCCGTCGTCGCGTCTACTACTGCCCAGTGTCGACGCCTGCGGTTGCCTCTGCTGTTGGTAACGTGCCGCTTGTGTATATGAGGACTTACTAGTGCTGCGTAAGGCGTGGCATCCTGTAATTGAAGAAGTGCACGAGCCAAAAACTTATATTCTTTGTGGTTATGCAAATGTGACGCCGTACGTCAATTTGCTGTGTTCATTCCCATTTCATATAACTGTCAAAGAATGACAGTTGTGATTTGAATATACGAACAATTAAAGTTGATAGACACGTTGCTTAACGACTAATTTCCCTGACTTTACCTCTACAACTAAACAAGTTACGAAAATGGTCAGATGACCACGGGGCGAGCGGCCCCGATCAGAGCCTTGTGTAAATCCATGAGATTGGCCTTTACGCAGCGGTGGATGACATTGAGCTGATGATGACCTTAATGTGGCGACTAATATATTTTGCTAGGTCCAATTAGTAATGAGGGTGAGGTCCTAGACAACTTGTGGCAATTGCTTTCAAAGCTTTTCGTGTTTCTTGAGTATTTCTGCAACGACTTTAAACAGGATTGATATAAGCTTGTCGGTAGTTTATTTATTTATTAAACTTTGTACACAATAATGGTAAAAAGAGGTACAAAGACAAGACAGCCAATACGTCGATTTAATTCATTTTTTACTTTTCCATTATAGATAACGCTGATAGGGTACTGTCACTTTGTCTAGGCCCTCTGGCACAGACTATAATATATCTATGTCTGTTTCTACTCAAAGACAACAACAGCGACCACTTCTCTTAATTAAAACCTAACTAATATCCACCGGCAGGCCGCCGATGTGTGCACATATACAATATTGACACGAACCCGCTGATCCGTTTTGTACGAGACTCGAATAATTATTAGTACACAGCTTGGTGAATGTACTGAGAATAATATTGTTACTGTTGTGTTTTCTGTTTTTTTTTTGGGTTGCCTCCACGACTTCTTTTCGGTGACCCATTCCTTACTAAATCCAAGAATTTATGTAGGTAGGTATGTGTGTCAGTTCCAACAACTTTGGTAAATAGGAAGGATGAACTAATGAACTACTATTGTATAGAATCAAGTTTTTCTAACTGAACAGACAGCTGTGCTGCTGGGGAGTCTGTTGCGCCACTTCTTCTTCCCAGCTAAGCACTAAGGAAGTGGTGAAGTGGGTGAGCGTTTTTGGGGGACTGGCGTATGTAATTTTGACGTTTGAAAAGTGCTGATTCTCAGCCTATTTTGAATAAATACATTTTGAATTTGAAGGAAATGAACAAGTTAAAAAGAAAGAAACTGAAGAAATTAAGTGGGTAATGAAGGACTTTTCCTAAAAAGCGAGTGAAACTGGGTGTACTATGCCAAATCGAATGCCAAATAATCGAATATCAATTGATCGACCCCTATCAATCGAACATCTAAATACTCGAACGTTCTTAAAATCGAATGGTTATTAAATCGAACATTCAAAGTATTTAGACGGTCGATTTAGTAGTCGATCAAATTGATATTCGATTATTTGGCATTCGATTTTGCATAGTACACCCCGTCAACAGCATCTCTCAGCTTATTATGTGGGTGCTTACCGACATCTATCATTTATGTATAGGTATATTAGTACTTAAGTAATACCTTTTTTTTTTTTCAGGATGGGAAATCATCAAATGACTTCTCCCGCTCTGGGCAGAGCGAGAGGGTGTGTCAAACTTTTACTGACTAAAACCCACCCGTGTTCCTTCCGTTGCCTGTGTGCCGCGGCCGCGATATCCATTTCGGACAAACCCGCAACCCTAGCAGGACTTAAGTAATACCTAAATACTCTATTAAGTTCTAAGCTAATGTTGTATCTATACAATATTTTACAAAAACCCTGTCCAATCCGAAAGGCGCACATAGATACTGTGAAAAAGTTTTATTTTTTAAATATTATTATTGAAAATAAAAAAGTTATTGTTGTTTAAAATTCACGTTTTTAATAACGAAAACATCGTGAGGAAACGCCTGAGCGATATTTCTCGACGACATGTGAAGCCACGTCAGAGGCCCATGGGCGGCTTTAAAGCTCTGACAACAGGTTAGTCACTAACTACACGAAAAGAAGAAGAAGTACAAAAATTATCCCAATTCCATTAAAAATTTGTGAATTTTATGGAAGAATTGACAAAATGACAGATTGTGATTGTTTATCTGTAATTTTATTACACGCTGTATAATCTATTATGTTGCATATTATGCAATATGCTGGTGGTTCGGAACTCGTGGAAAACATAAGGTAACCTAATTTAAACACAGACTGATTTTATTTTGCGTTTGATACGCAGTTAGTTAGTGCTTTCCCCAGCAAAAGCATATCGTCTTCTCATTAAATCAACTCATCAAATATCAAGAAGATTAAAAGGCTACCCAACTTATTGCCAGCACAGCAGCCGGTCGCCCGGTCCGGTCGGCCGGGTGAGCTCGGCACATGTGGCTCAATAAACAACACTATTGACACAATAAGTGCGAGTGATCCAGTCGCACCGGGGATGTGCGAGACCTGAATATTACATGCCGCGAGAAGGTTGAACACGTGTCCACTGACCCACGAGTCACGAGACTATCTCGTACCTATCTTGAATGGAACTTTACTGTACTCCGTATTGATAACAAGCGACCGCTTCGCACAGGTTCAATGGTGATATAAATTAAGTTTTTGTACCTATGATATTTACAATGAAAGATGGAGATGTGGCACCACAATAATAAAATTATTAATAATTTTAACACTCCTTTCGACTGCACTGCTCTCGACGCTTGACGTGTCCACACGTCGGGTCCGGGTTGGCAACAAATCAATGGCCATCCTGAGGATGCCTCGTTGAGAGGTAAATAAAACACGTGTCGATTTCTTACAGGGTTCTTTATGACTCCTTAAGAACAGTTACGCGGATTAGGTTACTAAATATACGTCGTCTATTGTATTTTACTCCTTTCGTAATAAAATAAGCAATTATAAAACAAATAAAATAAGACAATGGAAACAAACCAAAACACGTATAACACAAGAGGAATCCCAAACGAGCTCTTAATAATACCTCCATGATATCGCATCTGAGTTCACTCAGTGTGTTGCTTACTTATTTCTGATTTACAAAACCACAACACATACTTTCAACCCTACTCCTCGACAATAAGAGCTATTTTCGACTGCATTATGGACTCTAGTGGGGCAGTTAGAGTTGGAATTGAATTTCCGAATGTGTTATGATAACATAACGATGTGAAAACGAGTTTCTTGCGTGAAAATAGTTATAGAAATTTTCCGGAGCGAATTTTTATTAGATTTTCTGGGTTGTTTTTGTTAAATATGTTTTCAGTGGGTGTTTAATTTAATAGAGAGACGAAAGGGCTTTTAATTGGTAGACAAGGTTTCGTTGTTAAAATATGGAATTATAACGAATATCTTAATTATGAGCTAACTAATAATATCAGCAACAAATGTCACAGTCCACATGGAAGGGTTGGGTTCAAGAAGCTTTGACTGGCAGTCAGTCGATGATTAACTTTCATAAACTTGAGAAAGTGACATAAGTACACAAAACATTGAGAATTATCGGCCAATTTCTCTTCTTTGTACACTGGCTAAATTGTTTGAATAGCTTGTTCACCACGAGATATTTCCATTTATTCAAAATTGTATAATTCCGGAGCAGCATGGTTTTGTGAAACGAAAAAGTACTGTTACCAACTTGATGATTTTTACTACCTATTTATTTAATAACATGAACAACAGAGCCCAAACTGACACTATTTACACTGACTCTAAAAAAGCCTTTGATAGAGTTGACCATAAAATTCTGCTAAGCAAAATTTCATTCAATGGTATCAGGGGCAACTTATTTTGGGCGGAGCACCGCCGTGTCCTCACGGAGGCGATCGGCGGCGGCGATCTCGCGCGTCCGGACCTGGTTCAGGCCATGGTTCGGAGCGAGAGTGTATGGGAGGCCGTCACCTCCTTCTGCGAAGCAGTTATATTCGCGAAGGAGGAGGCGGAGCGCGCGAGGGAGATGCAAGCTGCACGCCCTCGCGGCCCTAGACGCCGCAGGAGACGCCCCGGGCGTCGGGAGTCGAGAGCCGACTTCCGGCCACCGTAGGCGCGGGCTTGCGGACGGTGAGCAATGGGCAGCTCGCCGTCCGATAAGGACCAGGCCCGTGTCGACGGCGCGTTGTGTTCCACGCGCGCCTCAAAGAGATATCAGCACCAACTGACGGGGTCGAAAGACCAATGCCTGCTGGGGTTGCGGATTTGTCCGAAAGGGATATCGCGGCCCCGGCACACAGGCAACGGAAGGAACACGGGTGGGTTTTAGTCAGTAAAAGTCTGACACACCCTCTCGCTCTGCCCAGAGCGGGACAAGTCATTTGACGATTTCCCATCCTCAAAAAAATAAAATAAAAGGGACAACTTATTGCGCTGGTTCCAGTCTTATATTAGCAATAAAACTATAGTATGTAACGGGTACCATTCTAACATATTTTTGGCAACCTCTGGAGTCCCGCAGGGATCAATTTTGGGTTCGTTGTTGTTTATTATTTATATTAATGATATCGGTAAATGCTATAAAAACTGTACTTTTTTGTTATACGCCGATGACCTAAAAATTTACAAGAAAATTACATCGATCAACGATTGTTCCCTTCTTCAAGATGATTTAAATAGATTATCTAGTTACTGCATCAAAAATAAACTACAGTTAAGCATCAACAAATGTAAATACGTTAACTTTACCAAAAACAAACATATCATTAACTACAATTATTGTCTATGCGATGAAGTCCTTTTAAAAGAAACTCAAATTTGTGATCTGGGTGTGCTTTTGGATTTGCCAACTACACCTTAATTTACACATTGAAAAGATAATAGCCAAAGCCTT
Organism: Agrochola lota; assembly: GCA_947364205.1. NCBI lineage: Eukaryota > Metazoa > Arthropoda > Insecta > Lepidoptera > Noctuidae > Agrochola > Agrochola lota. The sequence continues at coordinate 2,318,092 of OX376228.1, read as the reverse complement.
CCAAATGTACAATTTCATTATGAGATCGTCATCAGATTTCAGACGCCCAGTCACATATCTACATCTTTTCAACTTTTTAGTACGACCACAAGTAATGTATGCATGTATGTTATGGGACCCTTTCTATGCAAAATATGACCAAGCATTAGAAAGAATTCAGCGCAAGTTTTTAAAAACAATGCAGTTTAAATGTCACTTGGAGCGTCTGACGTATGAGGAGTCGTTGCGGAAATTTAAATTACTATCGCTATACTCAAGGCGTCTGTTTCTCCAAACCATGATGCTCCGTGGACTGTTACACAACAAGTTTGATTGCCCAGAACTTGTTAATAATATATCTTACATCGTGCCCGGAACTGTAATAAGACGATAGGCACACGCTTACCCGCTCTTTGCTACAACCACTAGTCGTACAAATGCGGGTGAACGGGCGCCTCTCCTCAGATTAGTCAAAATATACAACGAACATTTTGTTAAAATAGACATATTTGCCTTATCTCGTAATGTTTTAAAAAAAGAATTGGTTAACACACTTAGCACCTAATAATAATCTTCTATATTAATAAAAATTAGCCTTAATGTTAATCCATATTAGTACTGTAAGTAAGAAAATTATATAAAATATGTGGAAACGTTGCTGATTGTACGCTAACCTAATTTATTGTATACTTAGATGTAAGATAAAATGTACAATTGTTTGTTTTTCCCTAATAAAATAAGTAGTAGGGAGGTAAATTGGTAGATAGTACGTGCATAGTTTGATTAAAACCTCTCGTGTTCGAGAAGAGTATCTACCTATTCCTCAAACACTAGGCCAACACAGCATTCTATATACGTAAGATAAGTAGAAACTCACCTCCGCAAAGGTAGCCCACGAAATTCTTTTTTTGCAACTTGCAGGTCAGTGTCATGTTGTCATCATCATTCCAGCCGGAAGACGTCCACTGCTGGACATATGCCTCCCCCAAATGGGGGGGTTTGCCATAATCGCCACGCTTGGCAGGCGGGTTGGCGATTGCAGTATGTTGTTAAAATGCATAGAGAACGCTGCTGCCCATTCTCTAGTAAGTCCCTTAGTCGTCTTTTACGACACCCACGGGAAGAAATGGGAGGGTACTATTATTTACGTCCTGCACCACACGGACCGGTCATGTTGTAACTTGATCAAAATATGATTCGCGACGATATCAAATATGTATTAACACAATTATAGCCATTAGAATCATGAATACATCTCTCTAGTAGTTGTATAAGAGACTGAACATTCAATTCCTGCATGTGTTGTGCGAAGGTTGTACGCCAATCTTTTGTTGTTTCTGTTCAATTCGCGGGCTACCTTTGCGGATCCACCTTAAAGGTCTTACTTAGTATCTAAGTAATGCCATAATATAGGTAAATTTGCAATTACCGGTAAACAGAACCTGACTAACAACGAGCTACTTCACAAATTAATTCCCAGCATGAGCAAGTACACTGTAAGACGTATGACGTGTCACTGGTGAATTGGCTTAGTTGGCAACTAAGCTGCAAGTGGCAATATGATGCATCGGACTAACTTTGACAGACTTTAATTATAGCTTGCAAACTTCATTACCCTGTAGCGGGGGAATGTATTAAGAAGATAGTTATTAACAATGGACAGGTAGATACATCTACGAGGGGATCGTGGCCAAATAATAACAGCCGCATGCGACGATCGAACGTTAAACTACGCTTGCCGCGGTCGGTTCGTTGATGGGTTGGCTCCGAAAGCCATTGGTCCCGGCTGTCATTTGTAGACTTAGTCGTTACGGGTTGTCCGAAGCCCAACATTCTGACAACCACTCTTACCAAGAGGTGTCGTGTAATACCCAGTAACTGGGTGGTGGAGGTACGATAGGCAAAGGCTCCATGTAAAATACTGCTATTCAACTGCATCCGGTTAGACTGGTAGCCGACCCCAACTATGTTGGGAAAAGGCTAGGCATGACTGACAGGTAGATACATCTACAAGGTGATATTTAATATCTTACTGAAAACCTGAAAAGGGGTAATCGTACTTATAATTATGAATTTTCACTATGGGACCAAGATGGCAAAAAAAGTCCGCTGCTCCATACATTCAAAATCAAACATTTTATTTCACATACACCTACAAGGGCACTTATGAAACGTCAGAAGCTAGGTGCACGGTTCCAAGTGGTCGTTTCCTATGGAGAAGAGCCGGCAAGAAACTCCACGGTTACTATTTTAAAATAATTGGCATCATGTTCGCATAACTCGAGAAAATGTAGAGAACAACAGATTTTTTTTCGGATTTCAGCATTATTCTTTTATTTAGAGTTAATCATAATGATAAGTTGGTACTATGGTCCCTTGTCAGGTTTTGAGTAATTTCTATTAATTACACCTTGCATTAAGGTCATCGCAAACAAGATAGATTGCGGGATAGAACCCTTCTGAAAAGTACCATATAAAAGTATGTGAGTTATTCATGTTGGTAAGCCGGTTCTTTATTATTTATATTTTTATTTACTTTATTTTTTGACTTTCCCCCAAGGGCTAGGCAGACTATACATCCACATTTCTCCAGTTATGTTTAAGTCCCATGTAATAAGAGGCGAGCCTATTGCCATCAATCGTGCACAAATCTAGATTCCGGGCTGCTACTGAAAAAATCCAGATGAAAAACCCAATAACACTGCCCGAGCCGGGAATCGAACCCGGGATCTCATGCACACTTGTATCACTTGCGACTACTAGACCATCGACAAATTTTATTTTTACCTTAATTATTATTTAACAAATGACTCTATTCAAACCGAAACCACAAGCATTAATCCACTATTTCAATCTATAAACAATGAATAAGTACCTACCTACCAGGCTATAATTTAAGACCTAGGTTATAAAACTTGCTATGATTTATAGTTAGATACAATCAGCAATTTGTTTCAAGTAAAAAACACGCTAAACGTCGACGTTGATGTTGTGAATAGCGGAGAGCTGAAAATAAAGTAAAACTGTTGTGTCCAGGGTAATATTCGTTTAAGGACCGAGGTTCCGTACGTAGTTAGTTTGATTTGTTTAACAGCAGTAAGAATATGGTGTAGTCTTTCTTGACTGCTAAAGAAAATCGTGTAATCATTGACCACCGTTTCTAGTCCATTTACTTTTACAGTTAATAAAAAAAACAGAGTTTATATTTTTTTTTTAAGTTAGCAATGTTTCTCATTCATTGTTAAGAATTCGTGGTCGTGTTTACGACTGCTGAGCTGAGCATGGCTTTCGATTCACTAACTTGGTTAGGCAGCGTTTACCGGTTTCTCTATAAATTACAGGTGACGTTTTGTAGTTTCTTCCAAGCCCATGGGAAGGTGAGAGTTTATGTATGTAAGTATGTATGTATTTACAAAATATTTATTAGCAGCAGCAGCCTTGAATCTCGATTTGCGCCCGAATAATGACAAAAGCCTTCCCACTGTTACATGGGACTTTTAATATCAGAACTGGCAAAATAATCCTCTTCCGAGAATCAGACGTAATGTTAGAATTTGATTTTAAAAAAAAATCGTTTTCATCTACGGAACCCTATCTACAACGAACTGTAAGTGAAACAACAACAGCTGACCGGAAGCAATTTCCCGTGTTTAACGAGTTCCGTACATTTTCCTGTGGATTTTTTAAACGAACAATTTAACCCTGCTTTATAATATAGTTCTTGCATAGTAACACGCAGTTTATTGTTGTTATTTGAGTATTTGAGAACCGGTCGGATAGTTCATAGATATTGTGTATATAAATAGGCTACGCTTGCCGCGGTCGGTTCGTGGATGGGTGACCATCCATTACATATCCTCCGTGCCACGTAAAGCACGTTAAGCCGTTGGTCCCGGCTGTCATTCGTAGATCACAAATGAAAGTCACTAGCCCAAAAGTCTGACAACCTGTCTTGCCAAGGGGTATCGTGTTACCCAGTAACTGGCACAGACAGTTCCTGAGAAAAACAAGTTCATTTTAAAGACGAACTTAAGAACGTTATTTGTTCTTGTCTCCTTGCTAAGCAAAATGCGTACCTAATCTGTATTCGCATTCCTTCCGTCTCTTTTCCGTTTTCGACGAAATTCCCAAAAAGAATAAAGGCTTGTGCAGACCAGCTATCTAATTACGCAACACATTTTTGATTTGCAATTGAGTCAAATTGGTTTCGTTTGACTAGAATTGCTTTCAATTTACAACTTTTGAAAGCAATTCTAGTCAAACGAAACCAATTTGACTCAATTGCAAATGGAAAATGTGTTGCGTAATTAGATAGCAGTGCGACTTGTCGCGCGACGCGACACCGGTTATTGTTATACTGTGAAGTTTTCTTAGAAATTGTATTGTTCGTGTCGCGTCGCGCGACAAGTCGCGCTGGTCTGCACAAGCCTTTAAGGATATACAACATTAATATAATGCAATCCTGACTCATCTGTAATGATTTCTGTAATAGATATAAGAGAGAGATATGTAACTGATTACGTTAATTGGGGCATGGTATGGAAACTAAATTGAAATTGTTTATTCTGTAAATAGGCTATCGGAATCACTTTTACAGCTCATAATTATTAAAAAAAAAAGGTAGATGGAGTTGACATTTCCTATCCGACTTTTATAAAACCCAACTTCAACTGAGTTAGTCTTCTTCAAGGTCTCTTTTTTGCAATATTTTGCATACTTAACTGTTATGTGGCATTAAGAATTTTAAAATAAGCAAACATCTATTATGTAATATGTTTTATTTAAGGGTGGTACAGACCATCGAAATCGCGAAAAATAAATTATCAGTTTTCCCATCCATTTGGGTCTAGTAGGTATTAACATTTTTGTATGGGACAGCTGGTTATTAAATTAAAAACCGGCCAAGTGCGTGTCAGACCACGCACAATGAAAGGTTCTGTAGTTGGGATGAATTTATCCCAAGAACAAACATAACATTGTAGTTGAAAAACATGTTCTCCCATACGGAATGCAATGTTTTTCAAACCACAAATTTAAGTAGGTTGATTATTACTCGTTAACCTGTACAGCCAACTTAGCTCTGATAGTTTTCCTTTTAATTTCGTTATATATACTACAGCTGTGAATTTTTTCACAAATCCAAGTCTAACCATTTAGCTGGCAGGGGGACACTTGACTCTAACAATTTTTTTTGGTTAAAAGCTTAATATTTCGCAAACGGATCCGTGAATCTAAAAATGGTTGTTACAAACTCAAAATTCATTTTTGAACGACCTTTCTAACGATACCCCACAACATGGGGTAGACGAGAAAAAAAAACCATCCCCACTTTACGAGTAGGGGAGGTACCCTACAAAAAAATATTTTTCTTGATTTTATTTTACCACTTTGTCGGCATGATTAATATGTATACATATGCCAAATTACAGCTTTCTAGTATTAACCGTCTCTGAGCTAACCCGCGAACAGACAGACAGACAGACAGACAGACGGACATTGCGACACTATAAGGGTTCCTTGTTTACTACGGAACCCTAAAAACGTGAATTGGCGTCAAATATGTAATAGGGCTGCTATGATATTTTTGACGCCAATTCAAGTTTTTTTACGCTATAATTTTTTGCAGCAGCATGGGGTCTCAACTAGAACAAATTATAATTAGTCTTGAAAAAGAATCCTAGATGGCAGCATAGGTAACAATTATGAAATTAACAATCACTGAAAAGCGATAAATGACAGATTTTGGCTGAAGTAAGATTAGAAAAAATCAAAACTTCCTTGTTTAATGCTGATTTATCTATTCAAACTCATAAATCTCGTATTTTCTACAAAAAAGATAAATGAAACCTTTTACTTTAATTCCAACCCATAGAATGATAAAGTAGCCATCTGTTAATCATTTTGTGTAGAGCTCTTCGCAATAGATGGCGTTTTACTCAATTTGTCATCACGTTTAGTAGGAACATCAAACATTTTTTTTTATCAAATACCTACGTTACATAGAATTAAAAGAATAGAAAAAAAAACTATCAACATGTTTTTGGCAAGTACCTAACTACCTACTTTTTTTTTTCATTTAGCTGATCTACTAAGCTTAATATAAAAAAAACTGGCCAAGTGCGTGTCGGACCACGCACAATGAAGGGTTCCGTAGTTAAAATGCATTAATCCCAAGAACAAACTTAACACTACAACAACAATATTGAGAAGTTTACTATGCTATTTTAAGACCATAGACTTCTTATAGGTTTTCCTGTAATCTAAAGTAAAGAGTAAAGAACCATTATCTGCATTATTTTCAAATTTTTTGGCTCAATAGTGTGGAGATAAGGCCCCCCCCCCCCCTTTTTCTTAAATATCTTTAAAAGTATTTAATTTAAAATTATAAAAAAAATATTTGAGATCTCCGCAACAAGTCCTTTCATTTGATATGTCACACGGTTCAGTTTGCAAAACTTTTTATTTTTATTTTCTTATTTTCCCCCAAATGTAACGCCAAAATTCAAAATTCATTTAGTTACATTATACGTCCGTGTTTGGGTCACATAAATACATATGTGTACCAAATTCAACTAAATCGGTCTATTAGATTCGGAGCAAATTGGCTGTGACAGACGGACAGACAGACACGCCACACCACGGTTCCGTTTTTTCCTACTGAGGTACGGAACCCTAAAAAGGATTGCAAAAAACGTTTTAAAAGTAGATAGCTATTTTGTCTGTCAATGGTGCCGAATCTCTTGTCACAAATGCCTCTAAACTAGACTAAAATTTAATTTATTCCTGTCAAACGACGATTTCCCATTCTGAAATAGACCTACTGCGACCATTTATGCACATATTTAATCATATAGATAACAATATTTTTTATCTGTCTGTTTCAGTGTACTAATAATATCAGTCAACAAGTTTCGCATTAATCTCAATTACTTATTGGTATTTAATTTTAGCTTCTATCAATTTTTATTTTTTATTTTGTTTCCCACCGCACGTTTTCTCCACACATTGACATTGGCAGAATTGTCGACATCGGCACCATTGCCATAAGGAAAAATAGAATAGAATAGACCTACGTGACACAACTTAACTATATTTTAGTTTGACAGCACTAAGATAGTACTGAGTTTTTAATTTAGTGTAAATGGCAATTTTGCTATTCTGAATTTGACGTTTTTCACCAAAATTTTGATTGTAAAAAAACCAAACCAGACTAAACCTGACAATTTTTTGTCGCTATTAAAAAGTTGTGGGGTAAAATAAGAACTAATATTCACAACAACATCTCGACTTCACGTGCAAAAATAATCGTGCGTAATAGTGGTGCGTCCTATCGCAAAAATAATGAAAATTTCGACTCCCTCTATGAAACTCTTAAACCCCTAACCCTGAACATGTTGGTAATATTTTTTCATGTTTTCCATACAAAAACTGAAAAATTCCATATAAAACACGTCGAGGCAGTCCACCTTGCGCGCCTCCGGCTCTAAAAAAGAATCTTGGGTTAGGGTAAACAAGTACACGTGCAGTCGCGATTGTCAAATTCGATTTTAATGTGTCAAAATTATTTTTAAATGTTGAGCTTTTTTTTTTGTAGAATAGCTCCAACCTATGTTTTTAAAAACATTTACTATCTTAATGAGTTCGGACGAAGAAGGCGTGTTTTTAGTTTTAGGGTTTTAGCAATAGGTAGTAGATTTGGTAACGAGGAGAAGAAAATCTAGATTTAAGCATTGAAATACTAAAAACCCATAAAGAAGCATTCGCAGCAGCGTGAAAATTGCTAGTTCACTCACACAGAAACGAAACTATTCCGCCAACTCGAGATATTTAATTGTATTCTTATTACTTGTCCTTGAACGGACTGTGCCATGTGCGATTTAAAGAATCTACAATAATAAAACAACGCCATAAGTATCTAAGTCGACTCCTAGATGGCGTTGTAAAACTACAGTCTCTGGTAATTAGTGAGTCGCTGAAGCTGCCATCTGTTGAAAAAATGGAGGAAAAAAAATTGCCAGCTCAATAGCCAGACTTAGGGAGGTCTCATTTCTTTGTATGGGATTGGGTATCTGTACGTTGTATTATATTATCTGTGGCAGCAGTAAGATATTTTAATTATTTGATTATGAATAACGATAGTGCTATTCTCTTTCTTGTAAGCTGGAGTTATACATTTTAATTTTTCCCTTCGCCCGTTTTGTTACTTGAGAGTGGACGTGTGTTCGGTTTACGCATAAATTCGTTAAAAGTGTATACAAGACTTTAACCCGTAACCGCAAAGTTAAAGTGGTCAATTTTGCTTATACATAATTAAAAATATTCATTATTTTGCCCAGCCGTCACACTGCTTATGCGCCGCTGATCTAACGCATCGATTGTGCCCCGCCCACCTGGGGAAGCAGGACAGTTGCCATAATTGCTATCCCGCTTGTGTGCTGTGTACTATCGCTTCAAGCATCCCCAAGCCTATTATCGTGGGTTACGGTCTATATTGGATTGACTCGCTACATACAATGCCTCGCGTGCAACGATCGCCTCCGGCTTCGCCAGCGTTGAGCTCCAGCATACAGCAAGTAAAGTCAGACTCGGATATTCCTCAAGCGGTATTGAACAGCCCATTTGAGAGTGTTAACACTACGTCACGGTATAAGCGTCCTTGCCCGGAATTCTCACCTGGTAATGACCTTCAAGATGTTAAGCGAGAAATACTTGGAATGCTATCGACCTGGAAAAAAGAGCAAGAGGAACGCCTTACTAAATTTTCGGCCGACCAAACCACTTGTCTCTCTAAGCTGGTATCCGAAATAGCCGAAATGAAAATACAAAATATTGCTATACAGGAATCTAACGGTGAGATCGTAAAATCTATGACATTCATCAGTGACCGTCTTAAAACGACGTCAGCAACGGGTTATGATGGGATTAATAACGCATTCCTTAAGCAGTGCGCACATGTTTTAGTGGGGCCGATTGCTTTCATATGCAATTTAAGTTTAAGTACAGGTATAGTACCCGACTGCATAAAAATTGCAAATATTTGCCCGATTTTCAAAAGTGGAGATCCAAAAACGCCCGAAAATTATCGCCCAATTTCTCTGCTGACAGCTCTCTCAAAAATCCTTGAGAAAGTTGTCAACAAGAGACTTCTTGCATACCTGGAAAAAAACAATCTACTGTCGGACAATCAGTATGGGTTTCGGGTTGGCAGGTCCACGGAGGATGCAGTAACTAATTTAGCCGACTATATAAATCTGAACCTAGGTCAAGGACAGGCATGTACTGGCATCTTCCTGGACCTTGCAAAAGCCTTCGATACGATCTCCAGGAAAATCCTGATCAAGAAAATGTCACTTCTGGGAGTTCGTGGCGTTGCTTTGGAGTGGTTTACCTCATATCTCTGTGAAAGAACGCAAAGAGTTGTGCTAGGGAAATATTGTAGTGACCCAACCACAGTACATTTTGGTGTTCCCCAGGGAAGCGTGCTTGGTCCCACTCTGTTTATTATATATATAAATGGATTATGCAGCATGAACGTCCCACAAGCTAAGATTTTCACATATGCTGATGACACTGCGATAATTTTTCATGGGAAATCTTGGGATGAAGTACAATGCGCGGTTGAAGGCGGAGTGAAGAATGTAGCGAATTGGCTACAACATAATCTATTGACATTGAATATAGAAAAAACCAAGGCAATCAACTTTGCTATTTCTAAACGTTCTTCCCCTAAAAGAGTATCTTGTTTACGGCTGCACTCCTGTATTCGTTCCGACCAGTGTTCTTGCCCATACATCGAAGAGGTCGACGCTATTAAATATCTAGGGGTCATTGTAGATAACAGATTGACATGGTCCGCACATCTGAGCGCTTTAAAGGGCAGAATTAGAACAATGCTGCGTATATTTAAGCAACTAGGCAAGATTGCTGATGATTCTGTCCTAAAAATGATTTACTTTTCGCTATGTCAATCTGTTCTTAATTACTGCATAGTAGCGTGGGGCGGTGCGGGCAAGACCTCACTAATTAAAGTAGAACGAGCTCAGCGTGCTCTACTAAAAGTTGCCTATAGACGACCTTACCGGTACCCCACAAATACACTCTATAATGAAGTGGGAGTTCTTAGGGTTAGACAACTTTACATACTCTCTGTCACCCTACGATTTCATAAAACTGCCTTAAGCACTTTTGTCATTTCAAGTCGACGGGTAAATTGGGATAAAGTGCAATGCCGTAAAACAATCGGCAGAAGGTCTTATGGTTATATGGGACCACACATATACGCGAAACTCAATAGTCTACATAAAATACTAAAACTAACACAAAAAAAATGCAGACTGACGATAACAAACTGGCTTCTTACACTGGACTACGACATGACCGAAAGTTTCTTAGCTTAAGTAAAAACTCACAGTAATACACATTGACAATTCACAAATAATACACGTGCACTGACTAATATTCTATAACATACAAACACTTTTACAACATAAACAATACTAGCACAAATCACAGCACCAAGCATACGCGTACACTCTTTTTTATATGTACTTATTATTTAAGTTTTTTAAATGTACCTACCTTTTTATGTAAAATTGTTAACGGAACGAAGGAGCCTGGATCTCACAACACAGGGAATCCTAGTGTGAGGTCTAGGATTTCAATCCACTTGAATGTATACTTTGCGAAATAAATTTATTCTTATTCTTTATTCTTATTCTTTTCGTGTAATTTACTACAAATATTTTACGAACTCAATTTACAAACTGCTGCTGACAATAACAGTGTCAAAAATCACGAATTTGCGTTAAAAATGTAATATGACTCTTAAATATGTAAACACATTTCTTAAACATCTGTATTTCCATACGAAAGTAATGGGTAACTTAGTTATTCGTCCAAACTCCTATTTGTATAGTCAAGATGAGCACGATTCATGCCTAAATTATGATCTAGCTGTCACGTTCCAACCCCAATTCATACAATAATAAGAACAGTAAGGGTTATCCTTATAAATCCAGATGTATTTACAAAGGATTGTCGCGGATTCACGATAAAAATGTTTATTTTACGATATTCCCGTATTATTGACATCGGCGGCAAGGGGCTTCGGAAAATGGGGATAGATATGTTCACAAGAAAATTCGACAGAAATAATGTTTTGAATTTTTTATCTTTTTCTGAGTGGAAGCTGTGCTAGGTAGGTATTCTCTCGCGGGATTATGTTATATGAATAATCTTGTTTTGATATTTAATTCATGTTACTTTGCTTTAATCCAGTCTCCATTCAGGATAACATTACAAAAATCGAATTAAATAGGTCCCTACAGGGCTTGGAACAGGTACCTACCTGGTACTGGTGAAGGGTGGGCGTTTTGGGGGACAGTCTTATGTAATTTTGTCGTTCGAAAAGTGCTGATTCTCAGCCTAGTTTGAATAAATGACTTTAGAATTTTTGAATTAACCAAAAGTATACAGGAACCGCTAAGTACCGATTCAGAGAATCGGTAGTTAGCGGTTCTGGCCATTTCGGTACCTGGGTACCGAATCCAGACCGGTACTCTACCTAACACGTACCTACCGGTACCAAATTCAGGTACCCGGCGGGTATTACATATCTCATATTTGTACAAGGAACCAAGTACGGTTGGCAACCTTGAAGTTATTTTTGTAATGCCTATTAGCTATCCTTTTTACTTACTATATCTGTTTTCTAACTTACGGAAAAAAAGATTTGATACCAGTACAGCACCGATAGTAAATAAATATACCAATAGTATAGGTACGATAAAACAGAAAACAGTTCTTCTCAACTCATACTTCAATTAACATAACTAATAGCGGTCGTTGACCTCCCTCAAAAAAATAACAAATTTTTATTTTTTTATTTTATTGTGTTTCAATATTTTTGAAGTATAGCTAGCCAATTTAAAATAACCCTGTATTATTGACGAGAAAAGATAAGATCTTCGTAAAATTATTAAGTAGGTACACGACGTACCTTTCTACTAAGTATCAGAATAATTAATTTGTTGGAAACCGACAAAGAAGTTGAAATCTACGATTTGAGCAAAACAAACAACAAATCTCTACCTACAATTCCGTTGATATCATTTTCTAAAAATGTCCTCATTTAAATTCCTCCCAGATGCACAGAGCTCACAATTCTCTCAGACATCTAAATATCTTTGACCATCAGAATACGTATCTTTATAAGTATTAGAAATGAGATCACATCTTTACGAGTGGACGCGGGCGAAGCGAAACAGTGCGATATAAGAACAATAAAATAAATTGGACGCAGCAGCGTTGACTCCGACCGTCCGTATTATAGTGTTATGTTCACTTGCCATTTAGTCCCGACCTCCCCACCCGACTGCCATCTTATCTCCTTCATAAAAAGCTAAATTAGCGCTCTTTGATACGGATAAGAAATGCAGAAGCGCTGAAAAAGGGTGTCATATCTTTGCAATTCTAATTTTGTTTTAGAAATGATGTTAATTTTATTTTCTTTTTAGCATTTTGACAATTTTCAGTAAGAAAAGACTTCAGTTTAAGAACTGTACTTGCCTACTCTCTCCTAAAAAAACATTCCTAGCTGATGTCGGTTTAATTAGTTTAGCTACTTATAATCTTTTAAATCTACATTCAATCCTTAACAAGAAAACTGATAAATATACTCTCTTCTATTCTTTTAAAATTCTTCAAATTGTTGAAACGAGTAAAAATTATTTTAATGTTTTCCATATTTCAAAGAAAAAAAAAACAGGTTGCAACAGAATTAAAAACAAGCGAATATTTTGCATCCTCCCGTATTTTTCCACTCACGCACGACATCTCCCAAAAAAACATACGTAGACGTTCTACTACTCACACCTAGTTATGGCTCAAAGAGAGAGACTTTTATTTTCACTGTAATTCGCGCACAAAGCAAAACCAATCGACTTCGTTCGCGTCGCGATGAATTTATTTATGTATTTTTGATAGAGTGTGCGCACTTGTCCAATTTGCCCCTGTGCACTCCCAATGTTGTTTATTTAATTTTATTTTACGATTTGCCCCTGTGCACTCCCAATGTTGTTTATTTAATTTTATTTTACGATTTATTTTTTCTTTTGTTTTTAGTTCTGTAGGTAACTAAATAATTCTGTGTCTTATTTAATTCTACATTTTAATTCACTTGTTTAGTTCCACTAACAGCCCGTTGCAGAAACGAACTTTAATTTTTAAAGCTGTATTTTTTTTATCCCTATTTTATTTATATTCATTAACATTCAGTTATCATCTTAAATATAATATACGTCTAACAATAAAATATATAAATTATGTAGAATAAATAAGCTCTCAATTAATACTAATCTTCCATTAACTTGCTGCAGAAAGCAACAGTTACATTAACTGTGCGTTTACAATAGCGAAACATCATAACAAAACATGTTGAAATCTCTAGTTCCTGTCAAATATTGTATGGAACAGTGACAGAAGATAGAGATTTCAACATTTTTTGTTGTAAATGTTTCGCCAGTGCAAACGCACAGTTAGACTCAATTTTAATGGTTCTTTGATGAAATTAATTAAATCATTAGCATTAATGCGCAATGCATTACGTAATGGGGCATTAATGTTTGTCTTTGTGCAACTGGGTGTAAATGTTGTATTTCTTATTTAAGCTTCTAACTATCGTAAAAATGGAGACTCATTATAGCTCCTTAAAACAAAGTTATTCTTTTTCTCATCGACGCAATTTATTAAACTTAAAAAATCCAGTTGATGAGTTTGGAACCAAAACTTTGTGTGTTGGACAGGCTTTAACTTTCAAGCACGCCTGCTAAAAAGTGTAAGTTTTTTTGTTCAGAAGAAACCAACTCTGACTTGCGAAGCTTTGGTTAAACTAAATGCTTAAGCGGAAAAAATACATAAAATCGAATTGAGAACTTCCTTCTTTTTTTGAAATCTAAGTACTAATTGCGAGACTAGGAAGAGATTTCTTTAGAAATAAGCATCACTTTTGTACGTATTTTTTTATCTTTTCTACTTTTCTGTTTATATATGTGTGTACATAAATGGATAATTATATAAATAGATCCGTCTAAAAGTGTCGCAGTCGACTTTTTCAGCGAGCACGAAAAATATTCAATATTATGTTATTCTTTCTTCAAATAAATCCATTCGTTCCCAATTTGCCAGTCAACAACTTACAAAAGAACGTGTACTTGAAGCTCTTAGTCGAAATACTTCTGATTCACGTTTTGGTAGGAAACCATCGTTTTATTTCCATTTGACTCAAAGAGGCGCGCCTCGAACGAGTGTTCTTCAAACCACATGTAGGTAAGGCTGTGTTTAGACTGAATGAAATATTATTTCCTTAATTACGTTATGTCAAATTCAAAATATTTTATGTCACATAAACACACATGGCTACATTGGCACTTAGGAAACGTCAGAAGCTAGGTGCCCGGTTTCAATTGGTCGTTTCCTATGGAGAAGAGCCGGCAAGAAACTCCACGGTTATCTACTCTTTCACAATTCCAGTGAAAACCCGAATAGCTTACACATTTCCTCAACCTGGGTATTGAACCAATAATCCCTACGCTCAGTAGTCGCGCTGGACCACTTTTGATCTTCCTTTCTTAAAAAAATATTCTCACGTTGCAAAGCTTCCACATGTCAGATGAGCTGTGGGCTAAAAGAACCACTGATGGGATCCTATTAAATGCTAGACGACATCGCGGTAGACCACGACGAAGACGAAGGGACGAACTTGATTACTACCGAAAAGCCATATAGCAAGGTCGTGGCACGACAGAATAAGGATGTTGAATGGGGAAGAAAAAAAATCGTCTGTCAGTCAGATAATAACAAAATAATAGACACGTATTTTTTTGCTTTATCTAATTAATAAAAAAAGGGTTTAGATAAAACGCATTAAAGTTGGGGAGAGGGGGCTCGCTACGTTACAAGTCAGTATAAAATCTACCAGGGAGTGACATATTGCCCCATTTTAACGTATTGCCTACTCAATGTATTGCCGTAATCTTTTGATTACGCAAAAAAAGATAAAATACGTAAATATATTTATTAATAATATACTTGACGGAAAAACAAAATTCAACATCCCTATTGAACCCTCTATTTGATATCTACCTACAGTGTGAGCACATCTTTAATATTTCCCCGCTGCTCTTCGAGAACATCGATGAAAGCGAGGTTATGCTATTATAAATCCATTTCCTGAATATTCGTAAAACTATTTCCCTACGATTGCTGGTTTGAAGTACTTAGTTTATAAGAATATTTTATACCGCACGTCTTTTATAGTTTTTATTTTATTTTATTGAATATTAGAATTGAATACAGGCTTGACTGGTGTGACAATCATTGGGGAATCAAATACCTAAGTATAGATCATCATCCACGAAGACCCACTCCGCAATAACTGGAGCTGAAGGCTGTAAGCTGTACTTATCCTAAAAGTTGGCAACGTCGCAAATAGCTGTCAAATATTTACCTGTTTTGATTAATTTGGCAATATTACTGTATGGAAATAAGAAATGTGGCTAACTAGCGAACTAGAATATTAATAACGAATTGCAATTACAACATTGGTTTTGATGTAGTAAGTAACCGTTTTCGGTGAAAAAAAGGCATTTGGAAAGTTTGCAAATATATATTTTACATCTAGATTTGCGACGTTGCCCACTTTGAGTATAAACGCACTTACTACGGAGCGGAGCGGAGTGGGACGCGTTTTCTGAAGCATAATCTATACCAACGTTTGGTCGATGATCATTATATTTTATAAAAATGGACTATAGCCAGTGTCTTCGACTGGCTAACGAGAGGTCATGAGTTATGAACTCATTTTAGTGTCTAGCCAATTGCAATCAATCAACTCAGCCTACGCAGTCCACTTCAAAATTCAAAATCAAAAGTCATTTATTTAAACTAGGCTGAGAATCAGCACTTTTTGAACGTCAAAATTACATAAGACAGTCCTCGAAAACGCCCGCCCTTCACTGCTAGACATAGGCCTCCTCCATGCTGCGCCACAACACCAGTGTCCTCCGCCTTCCCGATCCGGTCTAATGAGCTTAATTTGATTTAAATAAACCTACTTATAACTTATCAACATCATCATTTCAGCCGAAACACGTCCGCTGCTGGACATAGGCCTGCCCCAAACACCGCCACTTCGACTGGTTCTATGCTTCCCGCAGCTAGCGGATTCCTGCGGCCTTCACCAGGTCATCGGTCCACCTTGTGGGAGGCTTTCAACAATACGTCGTCCGTTACTTATAAGTTATAACTTATAGGTAAGGTATATCAAAAGGTATGATGCCTGGGTAAAAAAATGAAATTCTATTTAGTCCGTCAGTCAGATAATAACAAAATATTAGACACATATTTTTTGCTTTATCATATTAATAAAAAAATACTTAGATAAAATGCATTTTAAGTTGGGGAGTGGGGGTCGATACGTACTAGTATGTATGAAATCTACATACTCGACGTCATGGCACTTTTTACCTCAATGTATCGCCGTAATCTTTAGATTACTCAAAAAAAGAAAAAATATGTGTCCAATATTTTTTATAATCACAAACACGGACTAAAAAAAGTGTTTTGTCATCATCCCTATTGCGTTTACCTCCTGACGTTAATTAAAGCCTAGGACCATAACTAGCACCACTAGGTACCTACCTACGTAATTAATTGGCAAAAGTAGCAGCTTCCGTTCTCATCCAACCACGGGGAAGACAAGGCTTTCTATTTTTCCTAGCAGCTCCACTCATTATGGTTATGATACATGTTAATTAGTTCCCTTTATTACGCGCCCAGCGCCACAGAGTTTTATGAACGTTATTAGTTGCCTCATTACGTGCCCGGAACAAGCGGTATGTTCAACAAGTTCGTTTAGGTTTACGTGCTTCTATATTGTGTGTAACTATTTTATGTTGAAGGTTCCTTTTTAATTATGTTAAAGGTATTTTTTAACGTGTTTAGAAAATAACAAAAAAATAACTGAGATTTCGAAGTCATAGGTCTTGGGTTCTATTCCCGGGTCAGGCAAAGTGTTATTGGGTTTTTCTATCTGAAATTTCTTAGTAGCAGCCTGAAGTCTGGATTTGGGGCCGGTTGATAGCAATAGGCTCACACTCTATTACATGGGACTTAAATATAACTGCCGCAATGTGAGTAGTATAGTAGATATACTTATAGTACATAAGTATACCTCTGCCCAACCTTTTTAAGAAACAAGGCGTGATGTTTCCTTATGTGACATAATGCAAACACAGTCACAATCATAAGCAGCCTATCCACGCGGGCCGGGATTTCATTGTCATCTCCGACACTTTTTTATTGACAAAAGACTGATATCCATTCTTAATTAACCCAGAGACAATAAATTAGTTAATCCAAAGCAATTAATGTTGTCCTTTCGAAATTGTATAATTTGGGTCATCTATCTGCGAATTTAGGGACTGCTGTAAATCAGAGTAACTATATAACACAGTTATAGCACGTTGTTTAATTAAACAGCGGTTGATTACATCGGGGCTGTTACAGACTTGATTTGCATCTAGTTTTATTAAGTTTGATCTTGTATATTATTAGGTACTAGGAAACCACACAGACGTCCTGCCTGAACGTTGACTTGCCTGCTATTAGCGGGTTACTCGATCGCATCGCCACCTACCGGATCGAATTGTGTTTAAAAACAGAAAGAAAGACAAAGTGTTTATTCTGCACAAACTAAACGCACATTACTAAAAAAAACAAAATACAATACCAATATTTCTAAATTATGCAGGGTCAAATCAGTCCAGCCGTTAAGGAGGAGTTCAGTGACATACACACAGGATTGTTGAGATGGGGCAGTAAGGGCAGCTGCAGGAAAACGGTCTTAGAAAACTGACTTTAATTGTTTGAGAAATTTTGATCGATTTGTGTTGGTAGGTATGTAGGTAGGTATGTAGGTAGGTATGTAGGTAGGTATGTAGGTAGGTATGTAGGTAGGTATGTAGGTAGGTATGTAGGTAGGTATGTAGGTAGGTAGGGTAGGTAGGGTAGGTAGGTAGGGTAGGTAGGTAGGGTAGGTAGATAGGATAGGTTGGTAGGTAGGGTAGGTAAGTAGGGCAGATAAATAAGTAAGGTAGGGTAGGTAAATAGGTATGGTGGGGTAGATAAATAGGTAGGAGCGCCGAAGATAAGTACTTAGTGCTATCCGTGCGAAGCCGGGGCGGGCAGCTAGTACCTATGTACTCGTACATAAGTATATAGATGTGTTTCTGTGATTTCCGATTAAAAGCAAACAAAAGTGATAAAAATCTGTGATTTCGAAGACAAAGACATTTCAAAATCAAACCGTACACCGTTTAAGTTCATAGAACAAAGAAATGAACTTTGGACCCAACGGAGACACTACGCGATAACTGTATCTTGTGATCAAACAACAAGTACACGCCTAATTCATCCTGGTAATTACTGTTCACATAGCGCTGCGGTTCCTGCGTGTGTTTCCAAACGTACATTATAATCAAGCGAACCGAGTTCAAATCTCGCCACCAACATATCATCTTTTTTAAAGACTATATAAAATATTTGTAGTGTTTATACAAAAAAGATGAATTTCTTCGAAAATATTACCCTGAGGAGAACTCGAACACGGTCATTGACAGAAAAGACTATCGACGAGCTTAACTCAAATAATTCGACACTAGATGGCACTACTAATAGCCTACCAGAAATATCAGACCATGAAGACAATGATATAGTGCAAGAGTTGCGACAAAAAATTTAAGAACTAAAGTTAGAATTATTGGCAGCTCACGGGGAGATAGATAAATTGTCAACCGATAACAACGAACTAAAACAAACTATTAAAATCATCAATTCTAAAAATCAATTAATGAAGGAGGCAACCAAAAAATTATCTAGTGAAATTGGGACTCCAAATAAAAATCAAATTGTCAAGCAGCTTACTCCCCACAGAAAACAACAACACCATAGTAAAAGTACAACCAATAGTCCAGTTTCAAAACACAATAAGTCAACCCCACTTAAGAAATGTCCGGAAAACACATGCCCGATAACACCCAATGCCATGCAAAATAAAGCAAGCAGTGATAGGACAATTCCAGAACAAATCCACCAACATAAAAAAGAGAGTAATACTGCCCGAGTGACATCACCATGCACAACCTACAGCAAACAGACTACTACTACTATAGCTAAACCAAAGATATGTTTATTGAGTAGTGAAACATCAAATAAATTGTACACCGTTGCAGAAGAAACTAACCTACGAAACTACGACATTTGCCACTATCGGAAACCTAAATGTGGACTGAAGCAAGTATTAGAGACAATCGATGTAAAAGTTCAAAAATTTACAAGTAAAGATTATTGTATTATTTACATTGGCGAAGAAGACTTCCGAAAAACTCAAAACTATTTAGAACTTACTATGTTTATTCGAGAAAAGTTAATAACACTAACTCATACTAATATTATTATTTGTTTACCGACATATAAATTTAAATTTCAATATAATAATACTTATTATGTAAAACAACAAAATTATGGCAATACTCTGTACAATAGTAGAATAGAAGTTTTTAATAATCTTCTATATATGGATACACAGGCATATAGCTACGCGTATCTATTGGATTCCAACCTAAATCTTTCTTATAACTATGACATGTATAATCAGCGCTCAGGCACACTGAATAGCTATGGTACGAAAGCTGTAGTATCAGATTTACAAGATCTTATTAAGACAATATACAGCCAAAACGATGTTTATTTTGAGGCAGAGTGTTCCCAGTCGGGAAAAATTGAAATACCTTCAGACACACAATCACCAAACTCGCAATCCATACTAAATCAAGATAGTATTAACACACATTTTTTTCGTGTATAATCATATATTTATAATGCACCAAAATGTCAATGGCCTAATAAGTAAGTCGGATCTATTAAGTACACATCTGAATGATCTCGCAGATGTAGGTAAATCAATAGATATCTTATGCATAACCGAACATAACATGAAAAAAGATGACCAGGAACACCTACATATTTCTAACTACTCACTAGCAGCATGCTACGCTAGGCAAGATAGAAATGGTGGCTCATGCATTCTGGTAAAAAACACACATCAATTTGAAACCGTTAATGTAAATAAATGGGCCATAACTAATCAGATTGAATGCTGTGCGATAAACCTTACTTCCCATTCCATCATCATTATTTGTATCTATAGACCGCCAAATCAGAGTAAAGAGAAAGTATCAGTGTTTTTTAATAATTTAGATATGATGTTAAACGAAATATGTTTAAAACGTAATAGTAGGATTATACTATGTGGAGATTTTAATATAGATATTTGTAAAAATAGTAAAATGTCAATTACTTTTCAAAATATACTGCGTAGCTATAACCTGATTCTGGGGACGCGATCTCCAACACGTCTGTGTAGCGGGACCTGCATTGACAACATCATTCACAATATTAGAGGAAGTAGCTGCGAGGTCACAGAATTGGCAATATCAGACCATACAGCACAACTGCTAAAATGTCGTGTCAAAAAAACATGCACTTTCTCTCATTGGTTTATCTACAAACGTGACTATAGTAATGAAAATATTAGAAAGTTTACGGAATACCTGCAAAATGTATCATTTCATGATGCCTATAAATGCTCTGATCCAAATAAAGCATTTAATGAGTTCCACGACCTATTTAAATTATTCTATGACCTATGTTTCCCAATTAACAAAATAAAAATTTCGGTAATTAAAAAACCAAAGTGGATCACAACAGGATTGAAAAAATGTTCGAAACGAAAAAGAGACATGCTATGGGAATATAGAAAGTCACCAAGTCTAGACAATAAAAATAAACTTAAAACGTATACTAAAAGATTAAAACACATAATCAAACAGACACAAAAAGCACAAAACAATAATTTTATAAATACTGCTGAAAACAAAAGCAAAGCTACATGGAGCATAATTAATAAGCAGAAATCAAACTACCCTAAACAAGGTATTGATAGCATAAAATTTGACGGCAAAATTATAAATAACCCTGAACAAATAACAGAATCATTGAATAATTATTTTATAAATCAAATTGAATCTCAAAGTGACATTAATCTTAACAATAAACCAACAATAAACTCTCAACCTAATTCTATATTTATGACACCTACAGTACCCTTTGACATACATATTTGAAATTATTAATTCGTTAAAAAATACTAAAAGCACTGGATATGACGACATAACCACCGAGGTTATAAAAACCACATCTCATATCGTTGCACCAATACTCAGCCACATTATCAATGCTAGCATTGAAACAGGCATATTCCCAGAAAAATTGAAAATCTCTGTAATTAAACCATTACATAAAAAAGGCAATAAGCAAGATCCTAGCAACTATAGACCAATTGCGCTCATTTCGGTATTCTCTAAAATTTTTGAAAAAGTAATACAAAACAGCATATATTCATTTCTAGAAACTAACAAAATCTTGGTTAGTGAACAATATGGTTTCAGGAAAAATAAAAACATTGAATCTGCTATGTACAAACTGGTTGAACATGTTCTAACTAACGTTGACAATAGAACTCCTGTAGTTGCATTATTTATGGACATGTCAAAGGCATTTGACTATGTTAACCATAAAATACTGATAAACAAGCTGGATAAATATGGAATTAGAGGCAATATCCTTGAACTTATCAAATCATATCTGACTAATCGAGAACAAATTACATACATAAATAAAATCTGCCCCTATACAAGAACTGATAAGACTTATGTCTCTACACATAGAAAATGCATATTTGGTGTGCCGCAGGGCAGTGTTCTTGCTCCATTACTATTCATTATATATATTAATGACATGCCTAAAACTATTAATAATCCAATGATTTTATTCGCTGACGACAGCACAATACTAATCAAAAGTAAGGATGATGTGACACTTGAAAAAGAAATAAACGACAACTTAAATAATATAATTACTTGGCTAACTAAAAACAACTTAAAAATAAATCTTGAAAAAACAAATTACATTTCATTTGAACAACAAACAAATAATAAAAAACCGGATATTCATTACGGTCACAAAACTATCAGTGAAGCAGAACATACAAAATTCTTAGGTATTTGGATAAATAAAAATATGAGCTGGAAAACACACGTTGAAAATACATGCAAAAAACTTAGCCAGTATTCATATGCTCTCCATAACCTAAGAAAAGTGTCAAATCGTGCAACATTATTAACGGCGTATCACGGGTATGTTGCATCTACTTTACGTTACGGTCTTATATTTTGGGGGAACTCGCCAGACAGAAAGGGCGTTCAAAGCCCAGAAACAATGCATAAGGGCAATGTGTGGAATACAACGCACAGAAACTTGTAAGCCACATTTTCAACAGTTCCAGCTATTGACATTCCCGTGTCTTTATATATATGAAGTGGCGATCTTTGTCAAAGCTAATCTACAGCTTTATACACATCCAAGAAGCACACGACACAAAAATAAAATATGCGTAAGACGTCATAAAAAAGCAGTATTTAATAAAAACATTTTGGGCATGGCACCCAAAATATACAATAAATTGCCAAAAACTATCACAGACCTACACAAAATGGACCAATTCAAATTAGGTTTGCGCGAATTCCTAGTTGCAAAATGTTACTATACAATTAATGATTATTTAAATGAAAGATGACTGATTTTATCTGTAATGGCACCACAAGTATAATGATTAAGTATTGAAGTTTTGATTTGACATTTTATTTTGACATTTCTTTATTTAATGTATCTTAATTTAAAATTTATTCTGTTTAATTAATGTTGCGATTAGTACCTAAGATATTAATTTGCACACCTTATTAGGTTATAATACAATGTACCTTTTATACCTGTAACACCTTTTTAACATGTATTATGCAAATAAATTATTTGATTTGATTTGATTTGATTTGTAATGATGAAATAAAAAAATCATATTTTTGTCAATCGTTACTTGTCAAATGAAAAATTGTAAATTAAGTTTTGGTGAAATGACTGGTCACCGTCGATCTTACTATCTTAATAACAGAGTAAAACATCTCTAATAGTATAAAAAAATCAACACACTGAATTCATTCAAATAAACCAGATTTAGAATTACACATAAGAAGGTACGTATTTACAAAATAAGAAGAAATATTTCTTTTCAGTTTAATCTTAAACACAACCCTCTCAGGGGCAACACTTTCGAACTTCTTACAGCTCACGAAGGCTTTGATATTTTTTGATTAATGCTTGGACCAACACATTCTGGAAGCAAGAAAAATCTTTCAACACTGCCTCGTAACAACACCCGAACTTACAACCTTATGCCAATAAAATAAGGTTGAGTTTTGTGTGTAATTTTTTTGTTCTCAGGGCCGCTCTCAAAAGTTGTAGGTAATGAAAAATGTAAGTTGGTAAAGTTAGAGTGTAGTCTGTACTTACGGTGGGTATCGCGTGTCGAATGACAAATTGCCCGCTATGACCCCCTCTGATCCTTCCTTACCCAACTTCCCTAAGTACCCGCAAACTTTGCGAAGAATAAATATTATTTTGTTCACAAGTTATAATCTAAGGTATTCGTAAATATAAGTGCTTCGGATATTATGGCAAGTTCTCATAGAATGTTAATCTTTTTGGAGATTGTTCGCGTAATTACACGCAACTCTGTATCAGGGTTGGCATGAATCATTAATGTTATACGAACAGGGATTATGGAAGGATTAGGTTCCGTATGGTGCGTGGTAAAGTATGCAGGATCTCTGTTGATTAATTACTTTATTTACATATGCTCACCCAACTTATCCCAATTCACAAGAAAGGGTCAAACAAACAAATAAAAGTTTCATACACTTAGGATTAGGGACTCAATTAGACAGGGTCAAATTAGCTAGCGAAACTTCGTAGATGGGCAGAAACTCATTTTGTATTACAAGTAACTGTGGGGTTACCGACCGCAGGCAAAGAAGTTGCTTGAAATATATTTTTATATTTTTGATGTGTAAGTAAAATCTTTCCTCTCGCTTTCCTGAATCAAAACTAAAATCTAAAAACAAAACAAAATAATCATATTTGTGGGAGTGATTTCGTGAAAAGGGACGGAAGCGCTTTGTGTCACAGGAAGCCGGGGAAGCACGCTATTGATTTGACCAACGAGCGCGCGCGGTGCTAGAGTTGGTCGTCAGAAACGACCTTGACGAGGCCCCGCCCCTTTAGTAATGCTTATTACCAAGGTGAGATGTCAGAGTTACACATCATATGCGACTACTGTAAGCCTTATATTAGTGTTAAAAAAAAAATAAGAGGAAACGTGGTCACGTAGTCGTTGGTGTACATTCCATATTAACGTATTCCTGTGTTTTCTCTCTAGTTAATATATCATAAGCATAATCAGCCTATTTAATGTTCCCACTTCTACGACACAGGCATACGACGACAGGCATAGTTGTAATCTAACACGCGGGCCTAGTGCAGGTTGGTAGTTAGAAGTCACATGTCTTTGAATTTTTGGTTCTGGGACATGCCGGTATCCTCACGAGTTTTCGTTCACCGTTTTGAGAGCAGTGGTGATAAAAAACACAAAGTAAAGCGCCTGCCTGGGTTCGCACCCACGACCTACAACTCGTAAATTGGAGCCATTACCACTGGGCCACCATTGCTCTCACTGGGCCACCACTGCTCTCACTGGGCCACCACTGCTCTCACTGGGCCACACCACTGCTCTTACTGGGCCACCACTGCTCTCACTGGGCCACACCACTGCTCCTACTGGGCCACCACTGCTCTCACTGGGCCACACCACTACTCTCGCTGGGCCACTACTGCTCTCACTGGGCCACATCACTGCTCTTACTGGGCCACCACTGCTCTCACTGGGCCACACCACTGCTCTTACTGGGCCACCACTGCTCTCACTGGGCCACACCACTGCTCTCGCTGGGCCACCACTGCTCTCACTGGGCTACCACTGCTCTCGCTGGGCCACCACTGCTCTCATTGGGCCACACCACTGCTCTTACTGGGCCAACAAAGCTCTCATTGGGCCACACCACTGCTCTTACTGGGCCAACACAGCTCTCACTGGGCCCTGGGATTTTTGTTTGGATCTCTATGGGGGCCCCTTGGCCCTTGACTCAAGTCAGTTTCGGCAGCTTATTTAATTTAACCTTGTATTTATATACCATTTGGGATTTAAGGCAAAAAATATGGAAGATTTTAAGTCTGCAAGCTTTATCGTTCGGGAGATAACCCTACTTATTTTTCTGTTTATTTCAAAAATCTTGTTCAGCACCCCTAAGATGACTGCGCGATCGTCAAGTACCAGGTCCCTGTCTATTAAGTAAGGTGACTTGCCGTTATTTGGCAACTCACAGCGCTCAATGCGTCCATTAGCCGGAACAAGGGCTGCCCTAATTAACGGCGCATCTTATTGGGAAAACATCTTAGGGGGAAAGAGGGGAGGGAGGTTTGATTGATAGGGTTACGTGAGTAATTTGACTTGTAAGTTGTCCAAGAAGTTTTTATTTGTGATCATACATAGTTCATTTGCCGTCAAAATATTGAATTTTGTTCATAATATTTTATATCGAAGAATTGCTAAACTTAAGTGGCAGTGGGCAGGGCACATTGCTCGCAGAACAGATGGCGGATGGGGCCGAAAGGTTCTGGAGTGGCCACCGCGTACCGGAAGACGTACGTTGGAAGACCTCCCACAAAGTGGACCGATGACCTCGTGAAGGCAGCAGGAATCCGCTGGATTCGAGAAGCAAAGTGGCGGTGGCGGTGCTTGGGGAAGGCCTACGTCCACCAGTGGACGCTGAAATGATGACGACGATGATTTTATATGGAATTCAAAGATAAATAAAATACAAATGTATAGAAAAATATTAAACTTTATTCAAATTACACAACTGATATGTTAATTCTTCTGTCACTAAATATTAAAAAAACGAACTACATCTGTTTCCATAAAACACTTTCATCAGCACCAAAACTCCCTTTACATCTTAAAATCCACCCTTCAACTTGCAGCACAATCCCTTGCTCCTGTGAGGAAATTAAAAAGGTCGAATCTCTAAAATACTTAGGCGTTCTGCTAGATCAACATCTTTCATTCAGACCCCACATAGACTTAGTAGCAAAGCGAATCAGAAAAGTGATTCACGTAATGAAATTTTTACGTAACTCGGCCAACAAAAAGATCTTGCACTTGGTGTATGTGGCATTATGTGAGTCAGTTCTCTGCTACTGCATTACAGTATGGGGTGGGGTTGGCATTACCTCAATGATACAATTGGAAAGAGCCCAAAGATCAGTGCTAAAAGTTATGTATAGAAAACATTTTCGTTATCCTACAGATCAACTGTATAAAGAAGCATCAGTGCTTAATGTCCGACAGTTATACATCCATAAAATAGTAATAAAACAACACAAAATAACAATCCAATCCACAGAATACCACCATCTACTCAAACAACGAATCTTCAAATGTCCACTTACTGTAGTAAAAACCGCTTTTGCACAACGTATGCAAGAATTTATGCTCAGTTTCCTTTACAACAAAATTGCAAAAATCAGTGACATCAGAAGTTGTAGGACCAACCAAGTAAAAAAAATAATTAAACAATGGCTTTTAACTCAATCCTACTCAGAGTCAGAAGCCTTCGTTCGTGTATTGTCATAACATACTTACCACAAACACTCTCTCACTCTTATCCTCAATCACAATTTCACTCCCACACTACCACCTAAACCCCGTATATATACTCCTACATATTCATTCTCTCGCACGCACCCTTGCTAAACATCAAAGTATATTCAATGGTTAAAACCATAGTTGTTTCACGATTTTGTTTTATTTTTAAAAGATTTTGATTTTACATTAAATTTTTAAAATATTATGTAATAAATACAATACGGTATCGACCTTGAAATTTTAAATTGGTAAATACTCTCAAGGACTCCATGAGACAGGCCCGACCTAGTATGGAGTCCATAAGTAAAAATATTAAAATTATGTTTCCTTTATGACAATAATATCAGGAATAGTTTATTTGTATTACTTTTAAGGAAATGTAAAGATTCTTTATTTGGTCAATAAACGATTTTATTTATTATTATTAATTTTATATCTTAGTACATAACAATACTGAAAACAAGTATACAATATAAACGCTAGTAACTAGTTACATTCATTTAATAAAAACTAGTCAGTATAACTTTGAAAATAAAATACAAGTAATTCTGTATTCAAAAACCCATTAAAACTAATTGACGCTACTATGGCATCTTGAGGAGATAAGAAATCACTCAAAAGACTACAAAGAATAAATGCTAATATTTAGCTATATTCAGCATTTTATTTCAAACTATCTGTGCTCGCGTGGATGTGGAAAAGCAACATTGCCATGACTGTTCTTAAATGACAGTCATTTGCATAGAAAAAAATACAATTGGTTCTGCTCAGAACGCTCGATGAAAGAGAGAGACAGTAAAATAGTATTCTTAAATTTCCTAATTAGGGTCTTAAGGCCTATATATAGCCTTCACTTCAAATTTTCACCCAAATACATCAAGTAGGGTCCCATTGCACAATTTAAATGGATTCAGGTGCATCAAAATCATTATTTAGACACAGTTCTTCAGTAAAATCAGCAACAAGACGGTGGTGACAATGGTGTTTGTGGAATTTCAAATTCAACTATGGAGATTATTTGTGGCATTATAGCTTCAAATTCGATCAATATTTGAGTTAAGGGCTTGATCTTTCGTTGGTGTTAAGATTATACTACTCGCATAATCGAATCATAAACCAATCAATTTCCAACGACATTTTGGATTAGCTCTTCCACGGAAGAAACAACGGGAAAAAGAGTTTTCGCCTAATTACAACAGTTTGAAGCAAAATTATAAATCTGTCGCCAAAATGCAAGGAGATTGCGATATTCGAAAACGAGATTATGGGTTTATAAGGCTCTATTTACATTGCCACGGAACGTAATGGAAGCGTTTTTTTTGGTACTTACAAAGCCTAATGAACCTTATGTCAATTGGGTAATTTACAAACTAGATACGAGCCAAATAACAGGTCACGCATCTTCTGGAGAATTCTCGCGCATTCTCGGGAATAGGGATTTTGACTGGAAAAAAAATAGAACTAAGCCTGTCAGTCAGATAATAAAAAAATATTAGACACGTACTTTTTGCTTTATCATATTAATAAAAAATGGTTTACATAAAACACATTACGGCTCGTGTAGACTAGCGCGACTTGTTGCGCGATGCGACATCGGTAATTGTTTTACCGTTTTCTTAGATATTTTTTTTGTTAGAGTCGCGTCGCGCTGTCGCGTCGCACCAGTCTGCACGATGCTTCAAAAGTTGGAAAGTGGGGGCTCGCTACGCTACAAGTCAGTATAAAATCTACAGTGGAGTGAAGTCATGCCACATTTTAACTCAATGTATTGCCGTAATCTTTTGATTAAGTAAAAAAATAAAAAAATACGTATCCAATATTTTTTAATAATCCGAAGGACAATTTTTTTTTTGTCTCGTCCCTTTTCTCGCAGTAACAAGCTCGTATATAGTTTGTGCGTTAAGCAATTGACATAAAGTTCATTATTAAGTAAAATCTCGTTACAAAAACTCCCTTCCATTCCGTTTCGCGGCAATATAAATTAATCCTTACAATAACGAGGGAGCAACAAAATATTTTAAATAATAAACCAGTAATTAATTAGTTATATTACAAATATTTTAATAATAAACAACATTTAATTTATAATAATAAATGCCACGAGTTAACAATCCGAGGTATGTGAACAAAGCGTTTAAAACTGTGATAAAATTAATTAAAAACTTAATATTAATTGATAAACTAAAACGAATTATAGATTTGTGACGTTTTATATTTTGGTGGAGTTTAAATAATAATAATTATGTGACTTGTTGTGATGCATAGTTTTTTTATAAAATTACTTCCTATCGTACTTATATTTATCTTGATTTATAATATTATTATTATTCACGATACATTTCATTTCGGGTCCAATTTAATTTCATTGTGTCTGTACTGTCTTTGAGATTCTTTATACGAGTATGTATTAAATAATGAAATGTGAAAATCATTACAGAATATTCGAAATAGATTCAGATGGTTAATATCACAAAGTAAATAATAAAATAGTAATAATATATGAGGACGAACTCAGAAGAACTAAATTAAAAACGTCTTTTTTCGCTGAAAATGTCTTTAACACGGGTTAAAATGGTAACAATATTTTATCAACAAAGAAACACTATTTAATTTACCAAGCAGTAGTAGCTCTGTATGGCACATCACTTGGTAGAATTTATTTTATCAATCGTTATTTGTAAAAAAAACTTACAGCGGTTTTTAAAAGTGCCTTTTAATAACACTTTTGCGAACGTGCAATAATAAGTTGATCAAAACAATTGAATCTATGTTAGAGCAGAAAACTGCGCGAGCAAAAAGCCTCGATACCCGTATAGTCAAATATTTGTATGGCTCACAAATATTTTCTATTATCAATATGAGATTCGAGAATTCGAGTCTGTAATAGTACTAAACGCATTATTTTATTTTTATAACAAGAAAAAAAATGTAAATAATTTGTATAAATTATTCTAATAACAAAAGAACTTTCCGGTAACATAAATCAAAAACTGTAAATTTTTCACATGAAAACAAAACTAAATTGATCACAAAAATTATAATATCAGACATAAAAGGTAACTCTAATTAAAATATCTGATGTCGATACGAATATTTCACTTAAAAAAAATCGTGAACAATGTAGTTTTCCTTAAACAATAGGGATAATGCCTGGGTAAAAAAAAAAAAGTCCACCAGTCAGATAATAAAAAAACATTACACACCTATTTTTTGCTTTATCATATTAATAAAAAAATACTTAGATAAAACGCATTAAAGTTGGGGAGTGGAGGCTCACAACTAAGTATAAAATCTACACAGGAGTGACGTCATGCCACATTTTAACTCAATTTATCGCCGTAATCTTTTGATTACGTAAAAAAGCAAAAATACGTGTCCAATATTTTTTTGTAATCTAACTGAAGGACAAAAAAAATTGTTATCATTCCTACTTGGGAAGTAGTCTTGACCTTCACCATTAATTCAAAGCTCATCTCTTCTCCTAGTCTTCTTGATGGCCAGGTCATCATGTTGGAACCAGGTGGCGTACACCCTGAGGGGCTCCGGTGAGGAGTGACGGTGAAAGGATACTGGACGGTCCCGGGCTAGTACTTCGCGGGCATAGTCTTGGGGTCGAGCCTAAGGAGAGACAGAGGTTAAGTCAGGTACACTATTGTTTTTTTTTAAAGAGACAGGCGTGTTGCTGAGGAGTTTTTTACTCCACTTCTCCCTATTAAAACACTAGGAAATGGTGAGAGGCGTTCTGGATGACATTGATAAGTCTAAGAGCGATACCCAGATTACATGGAGTCCTGTCATTATTCTTTTGACACTTAAATAATAAGTGATGCATATGCTCGTAATTGCGAAAAATAATCAGCCGTTTCATACATTTGGGTTGAGTATGTATTGAAGTTTTGTATGGGACAGTTGATAATTTTTTCGGGATTAAGATGTTGTTCCCATGGAGAAAGTTTTTCAGTTTAATGGTCTGTACCATACCCTTAAAGGATAATCGGCAAACAATTATGGAAGCAGGACCAAGCATCAATAACAACCACATATTTGCCATTAGATAGGTATTTTAATATAATACAATAACACTTCTGGTGACCTTAGTTTGAATATTTGCAAAAGTATCCTATCTAATATAAAATATGTGTGGTTTTTATTGGTCGTGGGGACCATTTTGTCCGGTCCTCCTTTGACCACACCTTTCTGGTACACTCTGTATAGGTTTTAGAACGATGTTTAAGCATGAATTTCGTAAGTCAGCAGGCAGCCATCTTTGTTTAAGGACTCCAGTGTAAGATATTCATGCTTGAGCATCGTGAGACGCTGCGTTTGAAGATGAAGTAGGTGCAGGTTCCATAGTATTTAAATTATACCTAATCTAATGTAATCCTACTGCAAACAAAAATCAAAAAAGTACTAACCTGATGGAACAGCGGCGAGTGCGTCAGGGACACGTTGAGCCGATGGTGCGCGCACGCGCCGAGCGTCATGTCGTCGGGCGCGGCGCGCGCGCTGCCGGCCGCGCCGCACGAGCACGCGGACAGGGCGCGCGCGGCTCCTATGCTGAGGACTGTGCCGCCGCCGCCTGTTATGTAGTCGTAACCTGTCGGCGATATTATCATATCAGCCTCAAAATCTAAGGTCTGCATTCATAAATGATGCTCATTTGAGAGCTCACAAATAAAGAACTGTCAAAATGAACACGTCATCAGGATTCCATAAATTTAGAAAAAAATAATTGGCAATCATGCGGACTGCCAGCAGAAGTGAAAACTTAAAACTGGTATTAGCGCCATCTAGCTTCTATAGTCTGAGCTATGGCGCGAGCATGTCGGTGACGCGAATCCATCAGTTTACACACAAACTAAAATTGCTCAACGCGCCTAAAGAAGTTTTCACTTCAATCATTTCTTTTTAATCAGCATTTTATACCACAATTCTGAAAATAATGTGACCATTCGCAAGTTTCCTCTAGAAAATAATTCATAGGATCGCTCAAGGCCCAAGACATATATCAGAGTTGCGAGAATTTATGTCGAATTAAGTACTTAGGTATAGTACTCGACTTCGTTATTGCTTACCACTTTTGACAACAATTCCCAGTAAATTTAAACTTCGCTAAGGTCTTCTTCTTCTTTTCGTGTGGTTAGTGACTAACCTGGTGTCAGAGTTTTAAAGCCGCCCATGGGCTTCTGACTTGGCTTCACATGCCGTCGAGAAATATCTCTCAGGCATGCCGGTTTCTTCACGATGTTTTCCTTCACCGTTTTTGAAGCTAGCGACAATTATACAATACGCACATGAATCTGAAAAGTCAGAGGTGCGTGGCTTGAGTTCGAACTCGAGACCTATGACTTGGTAGTCTGACGGTCACACCACTAGGCTATCACTGCATTCATTCTGTATTAATTCACAACTTAAGGTTCAAACTATCTAACTGACACATTGACCAATAGACTTTGACCAATAGACTTTGATGTTTTATGACATCCACGTGACATTCTAAAGTTGAATGTCACGTGGATGCAAAAAGCGGATGGTAAAAACACATCGAAATGACAACTTCCTTTCGTTAATTAACCGAAAGAACATTAAACACTAACCTTTAGCAGCAGTTTCTCTTTTCCCGTAACCGTAGCCGTATTTTTCTCCCAGCACAGTGACATCAGTACCACCGCGGTAGCAACTTAGTACTTCACATAGCCGTTGGACCCTGTAACAATGTTTACATAATAACATAATCAGCCTAATTTCTTACCACTGCTAGGACACAAGCCTCCACTCGGTGAGAGGAAGTGGGCCATAATCCTACCTCCAAATGATGTGACATGACTTACAAAAATCGTATTTTTTCGTTCGTTTCGTTTTTTATTTTATTTTTATATTTCGATAAAAGAGACATGACGTGCTCGTAATTTGAACCGGCTATACCAGAAGGGGAACCCTACAATCGGTTTGCGAACCCCTTGAAGTAAACTCTGTAGTAACTAGAAAATATATATAATTTTGACACCCATTGGCTTTGGTAGCCTCATTTTCAGCCTTGCCTGCATTCGGGAACAATTCGTGACACATTTACCTATCTATTTTCATTGTATCGACAAATTTGAAGTGGTCTGCACTTAAAATATTGTAGTTATGAGAAATGAAACAAGACTGTTTTAGATAAGTCTGCCCAAGAAGCACGAACCATATATAACGACTTCGCACCCTTTTAGAGATCTTGTGCACTAGACGGCCCTACGGCACGGCCCTGCGTCTAGACGGCCACGACGCCGCACTATGGAAAATATAGGTCGGTATCGGATCAAAAATCTGTAACTTCATGAATTTTTGTTGTATCGTGATGAAATTTGGCACAAATATGCAGCAAGGTTCGAAGATTCGAACGATGTGTAGTTTATAGGGTTTTCTTGTATATCTATGTATGTTTTTTTGCATAGAATGAAAGAAATGGGAAAAAATCACGAAAAAAATAGTTAAAAATTTATTTCAAGTGGAATACAAGTTTATAATGGCTAAAAAGATTAAACCATGGTTAATTACAACAAGCAAAGTAAACAAAATATATATATATATGAAAAAAAAATACTAAATTAAAATCATATTACTAATAGGTACATCCTATACTCTGGCTTCAGGAAATGATGTAGCTAGGTACAAATATAAGTAATAACTAAATATAAATATTATTTTTAACTTATACCACTTCAGGATCAGGGTCAGTAAATGTGGGTTCACTTTCAGGTGCCACGTTTAAAAGACTTAGTGCCTCTTCTTCAAGTTCTTTCACATTTCTTACGTACGGTTTTCTCAAACTTGTTATATATGGATCTGACGTGTATAAAAGCGTTTTAAAGACATCTTCATTTGTAGCAGATCGGGAACATTTTCTGGCATGATGAAGTCGTATGTTTCTGTAGTCTTTGTTGCGAGACTCTTGTGCGTCTTCCGATAGCTGTCCAATAGGAAGCACCGCAAAATGTTTGATAACGTTTTGCCCGTGTATGAGTATTTTATGAACGGAGGATGGCATATAATACCAATCGTAATTACTTACATAGATTCTTGCAGTTTCTATTGCATATTCCCCAAATTTTTCAGGGTCGATCATCATTCCAGAAGAAAGAACTTGCAAGATAATGTATAGGCGTTTAATCAATGCCTCATCTACACCTGTTATTTCCGATGAGCAAGTGCTATTATAGAAGAATCTTCGTGCGGTATTGCCATCGTTCGTATTCCCGCTAACTTGCCGAGGTTTGTCGACGATTAATCCCAACTCCTCCCTGAAACGTTTTTGAACAACTTCTTTCTTTTCTTTTTTTAATCTCTTATTTTCCTCAGTTGAAGCAGACCAAGTCTTAAACGAAAGATTATAGGAAATATGCAATATCATTTCCATGCAGCGAATCCAGGCGTGTAAGGTGGACAATCCGTATTGGTAGGCGTTTTCGTTTTCGGGTCTGGCAGTTACTTTCGATAGGTCATTCATTAGCCGTGGAGTAGCCCCACATATCGTGCATGTGGAACCAGATGGAGTATCTGTAAGGACCTGAGCCACCTTTCCATCGATCATCGTTAGAAATAGTTCATGCTTCACATTTACTACAACACCATC
The DNA here is from genome assembly GCA_947364205.1 of Agrochola lota. Taxonomy (NCBI): domain Eukaryota; kingdom Metazoa; phylum Arthropoda; class Insecta; order Lepidoptera; family Noctuidae; genus Agrochola; species Agrochola lota. Next base: position 2,283,725 of record OX376228.1, on the reverse strand, counting down.
TTTGTTTATAAGTGATGCTTGTGCAGCCCTAATTTGTTTTTTAATATCATCAACAACTGCCTTGGTTTTTTCTGGAGTTTCCTTACAAAACTCAATAGAAATGGGTCTGCAAAAACGGACAGATGAAGGTACCGGATTTTGCCAAACAACGGATCCCGATTGCACATCAACTAATCTGATGGGGACTAATGAAGTGATGAACAAATTGGCATCTGAAATTGTTTCTGACTCTTCTGCAAGTATTTGCTTGTATTGGCTTTGACCAGATGAACCATCACATCCCCATTTAGAATAAAGGATCAATGTTCTATGTTGTTTTTGGAAAACAGAATCGATTTTTAAAATTCTAGCAGCAGTATGATCCAATAAATCTTGTATATTAATCACTTTAGCATAAGTATTCGTGATTTCGATTGTAGAAGATGGTGGATAACAGGATCTTTTTATTTCTTGTATTTTGTAGTAAGGCGGGAATATACAACACTTTCGTTCGTTGGTTAAGTTTTTCAGGTACATATATTGTGCTTTTGTTAGATCTAAATCTATAAAAGCACTCAATGCTTCCGTATCGGAAAGAATCTTCATCTGGTCTGAGTCGTTCCACTTACTTGAGATATCTAATTTCTTTTGAGTGTCAGCGGTTCTTAATTCTTCGACAAGATGAGCTTCTGTGTACTCACGTAAAGCCCGTAGTCCCTGCAGATAGGCGTTTTTTATATGCTCGAAGCCATAGTCTTGGAGTAGAAGAGTGTTTTTCCTCTTCTTGGTAGATTCTGAGGAGTCTCCATAAGCCACGCATGCTCGTCCTCGTTGGCCAGATGTTGATGGCGTAGAATATTGTTCAGAATCCGGTAAATTTAACGAATACCTTGAGTCCAACCAAGTACAATACTTCTGTAAAAATGTTTCTTTTTTCCGAGATGCCAGGGCCCAGCGTTTGTTGAAAATAGGAAGAATGTGCCTTTGTATGTCACTAATTATAAAACACAAGTTGTTTTCAGACACATTCAGCTTTTCCACTAAAACTTTGGATAATGATTCCATGGTCTTGCCGCCCTCTATATAGGGGATTATGAAGTCTCGTTTGGTACAGCTGAAGGAAGACATTTTAACACTTCACAATCTGCAGAAATAATAGGCGTAGATGAGATTTGCTTCACTTGAAGTTACACTGATGTAGATGGTTCGAATAGTTTTTGCTTCCCTTTAAATACTCATTTTACAATATCGAATTGGTACCTACATCATTATTATCTTGTAATTTCCCACGCAAACCGAGTGCAAATTTGATAAGGTCCCTTTGTTATCACGAAATAATGAAGAAAATATCCAAAAAGTTCTATATTGTTCATGTGAATGGTGTCAGTGGTAAACCGCAAAAGATACTAATTTTCGGGTTCTGACTTTTATCAGTTTTTTTCTCATATCTTCTAAAACCGCAAATATCCGCAGCTGATTTTTTTTGCATTCTATTTATGAATAGTTAGACTACTAGTCGACACAAAAAGTAGCGCTTGGGCAAACGTGGGTAATACTGAAAACCTTCGACGAAAAAACATACAAGTGAAAAAAAAGGTATGTCACTTTTCTCTTTTTTTAGTAATTACTGAAATATTTTTCTTTACTTTTAAAATCTGTATCGCAAAAAGCATAAAATATTTCTATATATATATTCACAATATGGTATTGAAACATGTATACGCAAAGACTTGAGTTTGGCACTTCTGTCTTCTATGTATTTCTATCTAAGAAAAAAATAATAATTTCGCGTATTAAGAAAAAAAATCGTAATGAATATTATAATTTGACTATTAGAAAACCTAAAAGAATAGCCATATTAGCCAAATTATGATATTCGTAAAAAGCATTTTTGATATGCGCTTGTTCTACCATTTTCCATAGTGCGCCGCCGGCCAGTCGTGGGCCGTCTAGAGGTATTGTATGGTGTGCGGCTAGTTGGCCGTTGCGACCAAGTGCGCGATTCGTATCGGTTTCTATACTTTACCTAGTCGCTGCGACCACAGGTTGTAGTCGTGGCTGTCTAGTGCGCGAGATCCCTCAATGTTACACCCTTTTCTAAGCTTATGTTCAATCAAAATAAACAAGATGGAATTTCAAATTTAAACTCACCCTAGTATAGTATCATCATCAGCCAAAAATATCCACTTAATATGAGGCATATTGTTGACTCTCTTCAATACCATTCTCAATATGGCGATCGTTTTGGCGCAGTGGCCTGTCTTACTGTTTGGTATCCCAGTGCTCACAGCTGGGAGGGTCGGGTCTAAAAGAAAATCATAGTGAATGTTAAATGACGATAAATACTCGTATTCATGGTAAACAAGTTACACAACTTTGTTTTAACAGAATGTTTTTTTGTTGCGGTAAATATGTTGTTGGCAACATTACATATATTTTTCTTGACGTCCCGTTTAAGGTGTGATGAACAACCAGTGTTAATGTTCATCTTCGTTATTTTATTAAGTAGATGTTTTCCAGCACCACAAAATCAGGCCAGCATATTTTTTTTATCATGAATATTGGGGCAAATAACAGTCGGTCTCATTCTCTTGTAGTAGCATGAACTACGGCATGAGAATATCATATGCTAGGGTACCTGTATAGTGAGACATACATTAATGCATACCTACGTCGCCTTTTAATGCTTGTTGTTGATATAAAAGATATTTTTCTCGCAATGAAAGGGAGCGGGCGGTATAATTAGTTTACATAATAAAATAATCACAGCTTGTACGGTAGGCAACGAAAATCGTTTAATAATAACTTTTATTTACATAAGCACACACTGTCTTTCAGCATTTCATTTATGAAGGTGGGTTTAGAGCAAACGAACATAGAACCGGAACAAGAACATGAGCATGTTTTTTTTGATATTCTTAAAGAAAAATGAAAAGATCACCGAAAGAATGCTCTATCCCTGTTTATATCAAACTAATTTGGTGGAATGAGGATAGAATCTGCATTTGCTCGTTTGGTGTAAAGTAACCCACAACCCAGGCGATCAATCTGCTGAACGCCCTGATTGCTCAGGAGCCCGATGTTGACATATTTATGTATAGCAGTAAATGTATGTTAAATGTTTGCATGAAGTTTTTTACCTAAATGTTGTTGTTGGCTTGCTGCGCGCTTTGGTGTTTACTGTAAGTGCAGCCAGCAATTGTTATATAAATAAATAAATAAACTGTCAAATGTTAAAGATAATAGCACTTTTTATGCATTGCCTAAAGACGAACTATTTTACTTTAAACTATATTGGTGATAATCGTGATTAACTTACCATCTTTATCGCTAAAGAACTGCAGGTGCGTGACGTGTCTTCCCCAAGTCTTCTTGACCACCCTGGCTCTGGAGCTGTGGAAGCCAGTCCAGGTCTTCACGGCGAAGAATATCGAGTCCTCAGCTATGGCACTGCCCTGCCGATAACTTGGCATTTGAGAAAATCTGTAGGGTGGTTCACCACCACTCCGATCCGACAACCGATAAGTATCGGTCCGATGTCCCAATCAAAACTACCGTACCGAGATACAAAAACAATTACGGGAAACCAACATTAATACCTACTCTAATTAATGATTTTATACTCACACATATATCGAACTGTCGAGGATAAGTGGCGCAGTTATCGCCGGACACTATGCAGAAACTAAGATCGGGTGTTAGCAGCGGTCCAGGGTCAGAGCCTCCACCGTAGACCAGCTGCGCCAGTTCAAACGCGGGGTCTATGGAGAAGTCTGCCTCGAGGCGGCGCTGGCCGCTCTCGATTTGTCTTAGGAGTCTAAAAACGGTATGGGGTTGAATAATGCTGATAATAAAGAAGAGTATTTCTTATTCATGTCACTTATAAATACGGCAAAAAAACGATCATTATAAAGACGGCATCGACGATCGGCGATTTTGCAATATCGTAAATGTTGCATCGCGTTTTGGTGGCTCGCTGCATTTTAATACGGTTCAAAATTGCGTATTTACTAGCTTTCGCTTTTTTGACAATTAAGGAGCTCGTGGCTAAGTAATAACAGCCACACGGGTTGATCCATCAGGTTAAGCTACGCTTGCCGTGGTTGATCTGTGGGTGGGTGATCATCTTACATACCGAGACTCCTCCGTGCCTCGGAGAGTACTTAAGCCGTTGATCCCGGCTGTCATTAGTAGACCTTTGACTGTCGTTACGAGTCGTCAGAAGCCCGAACGCCTGACAAACAGTCTTCCCAAGGGGTATCGTATTACCCAGTCCAACCAACAGTAACTATTAAAATGTTTTCGTGCGGGGACAATCCGTCAACAAAGGTGTCTAAAATTATAACAAACGAAACTAAATAAAACGTTTTAACAAGTCGTTTCGCACTTACATTTCAATCAGTTCTATTCTCATAGCGAACCCACTCGCAAAGTTGGGGTACATGAAGCCACCTTCCTCCTCCAAGTCCTCGTAGAAAGTGAAGTGGTGGATGATGGTGGGCTCCGCATCACTGAGAGGGTAGCCTATCCACATTACGTCCTATTAGGAGAAAAGTGTTAAAGGAATTCATCTTATTTCATTGTGTTTTATCCTACGTATTCAGAAAATATTGCGAAACATTGGACAAAAAGGGATCTCGCGCAGGCTCCGGCCAGTCGTAGCCGTCTAGAAGTCTTGTATGGTCTGCGGCTAGTTGGCAGTTGCGACCAAGTGCGCGATTTGTATCGGTTTCTAGTTTATCTGGTCGCTGCGACCACTGGTTGTGATCGTGGCCGTCGTGCGCGAGGTCCCTAAGTATCAATATGAGCTCTTATTGCCAACAGCAAGTTGCCAAATGCTAAGAATAGTATTTATTGGAGAATGGTACTGAATTTTAGACATAGTAACGAACATTACACACATATTACATTACACAGTTTCTGGATAAGTCTAAAAACATAATCAAAGCACACTAAAAATGAACATAGATGTGACTTGTTGGTTCAGTCACAAACGTACCTATCTGCCTAGTTGAGTTTGAGCTCTTTTTCTTCCTTACCTTCTGTCTATCAGCAGCCGCAAGCGCTTCAATCAGCTTATCACACTTGACAGCCGTGTGCGTCTCCACGAACAGGACCCATCTGACGTCACTGCGCCGGTATCGTGACGTCAGAGGGGACAGGAGAGGCAGGATCGTCCACGCACCAGGCACGGGAAAGTCCTCGTGCGTTATGTGTGTTTTTGGGTGGCGCTGTATGGAAGGTTCGTTAAAGTTAGTGTTAGATGTTTCAACTAGGCTGTTTGTAGATAGGGCAAGAGTGATTTCGCAGGACGGAGACGGTATAGGTTCTAAATAAGTGGATAATAAAGCACGCACGTTCATCCAGATTTTTAGATGAATTGTTGACTTGCTCGACATACGGTACATGAATAATGCACGCTACGTGAACGCAGCAAATAGGCATTAACGATCGACGCCTATTCTGTACGACGATTAATAAACTATAATTAAAGCCTTCTTGTCTTTTCGCGTGGTTAGTGGTGTCAGAGTTTTTATGCCGCTCATGGGCAACTGACTTGGCTTCACATGAACAAAAAATATCTCGGTTTTTCTCGGTTTCCTCACGATGTTTTCCTTCACCGTTTTTTAAGCAAGTGATATTTATACAATACGCACATGAATCCGAAAAGTCAGAGATTTATGCGTGCGTGCACTAAGAAGAAAAGTATGTTTGCATCAGAGCAATTTCTAGGCACAACCTTCTAAATTCGTTCAGCTGACAAGTGTCAGAAATGGAAGAAAAATATTTCAAGTAGGGGCTTACATACACGAGGCTTTTAAAATCTTATTTACTGAGATTACTAGCAAAATTGACTGTAAGTTTTCTCGAAAACAATGTTAGACTGAAGATATTTGCAACATTACAAAGGATTAATACTTATACATACTTTTTCTAGCTGCAGGACTTGATTTTCGATGTCCTGTTTGAGTCGCTTGGCGACACTGGCATGATATGGCTCGGGCTGGCTCACTATTGTAAATACTATATTTCTTGAATCTGAAACAAGACATATCATAGGTATAATGTTCACTATCCTATCTGCAATTTACCCAAAGAGACCTTGTTTTAAGCATCTGAAAATAACCTCCCGTTGCTAATCATAATTACTGTTACCAACCTCGAACTCCACAATTTTTTTTTTAAGGCGATTGCGTCCGGGTAGCCCGCAAATACAAGTTTTCTTGGGTTTTTTGTAATTTGCAGGTTGTATGTTGATCTAAATATGATTCGCGGCTGTATCAAATATTTATTTATAGAATTATAATCATAAAAATCACCAATACAACCCTTTAAGTTCATATAATCCTATTGAATGACTATTTCATGAAATCATGACATTTTGGGATTATTCGAACATAAGGAATTGTATTGTTGATTCTAATGATTATAATTCTGTAAAGCCATATTTGTTATGGTCGCGAATCACATTTTAATCAAGATACAACCTGACACTAACTTGCAAATTACAAAAACGTAAGAAAATTTGAATTTCGCGGTCTACGTTAGCGCATCCCCCTTAATGGGCGTGCCTAATTAGTGAAGGCAAATTACAATTGTAGTTAAATAAAATAATCATGTAGGTATATAATCGAACCTTAATGTCAATAGGAGCGCAAAATGGTAATTAAAATTACTTACCATTTTGCGCACTCTATTATAATGATTGCGGCCTCTTTTTGTAAACCTCAAATAATTCCCATTTTGGGGTCCTAAATAAAAGCTTTTAAAATACTAAATAGCCATGTAACTGCGACCAATTCGGCTCGCGCGGAGCTGGTCGCACTTCCAACCTAACCCAACTCGTTTAGTCGGGGTGCCCTAGCTTAGTCACTGCGACCAAAGTTTTTAAAGGATCAGTTAAATATTTCCGAATAAATAAACCATATCTTTCATAGATCTTAATCATTTGTCAACAAAACAACAGCCTGTACGCATCTCCCCTTTCTAACCCCATCAAATTATATCCCGCATCGAAACACCGCATCACGGCTGACGGCATTAACGTTGAATGGCGTCAATGCCGTCAAATTATGACAAATGGCGCCGAAGCATTGACTAACAAGCCGTCGGCGCTCATCAATCATGGACAAGGCATTAGGTTTCATTTACAGGTAACTGATAGAGATATATGCCTTGTGTATGTACGCACAAGGCATATGTCTGTATCAGTTACCTATATGCGTGTGATTAATATTATGTATAAGGTCATATAGACCAAGGTTTCGCTGATATACACGTCTACAGGCGTATTTAGGATCAAGCCTCTTACGTCTATTTATGCCCGAAAGATAAATCAGCCTTAAGGCGCATGCGACAGGGTAAGCCCGCGAAATTCAAATTACCTTACGTTTTTTGCAATTTGCAAGCAGCATCAGGTTGAATGTTGATTTAAATATGATTCGCGGTCAATCAAATATTTATTTATAGAATTATAATCACAAAAATCATCAATATAACTCTCTAAGTTCATATTACCTACCCTATTGAAAACAAACATAAGAAAATTCGAATTTCCCTTAATCTAAATATGTGATGTAGATTACAATGTTGCGGTAGAACATGACATGTGGAGAATTCATAAGAAAAATGCCGAAACCTGAAAATAGGCACTTTGATCCAGTAGACAGCTAATTACTAGTAGGTAATTACCTATTCTTATTAATTATCAATTATTTAATTTTCAAATACAGCCAGATTTTTTTACTTTCAAAACAGTTTCAGTCAAATAGGTACTTAATACCTTTCTAAATCTTGACGATTACTTATTGAAAGAATTTTTGGTAAACTGTCGCAAACCGGTAACAAAGTAAATGAGACTGCACTTCTCAAAACTGGGTTATGAATAATTCAAGCCGGTGATAAGGCCGGGAAGTCGCGGCCGTTGGAAACTTCTGGCGTCACAGATTAAAGTCTGCAGCCGCTCTTAGATCGTTTACTAAACTTCTGGTAAACTAGGTAATAGATACGAGAAGTTGTTTGCTATTAAATTGGGTTTCAGTATGCCCTATAACCTTGTGAAACAATGCCTTAGCAAGGCAAGTAATTTCAAGTAATTGATCTATTTAAGGACCGTTAAAAAAAAAATACATACATTTTTTTTTCTAACTGAACAGACAGCTGTACTTTTGGGGAGTGTGTTGCGCCACTTCTTCTTCCCAGCTAAAACACTAGGAAGTGGTGAAGGGCGGGCGTTTTTGGGGGACTGTCTTATGAAATTTTGAAGTTCGAAAAGTGCTGATTCTCAGCCTAGTTGGAATAAATAACATTTGAATTTTGTTTTTTTTTTTAATACGAGTCCTGTTCTCATTCCTCATGACGTCGTTGGTGTGTTTTTATTTTAAGTTTTTTGTAACCTTTGGTTCTTCTCCACATTCACACACTTCCCATGCCTCATTCAAATACTAAGCCATTACCATCTTAACACCATAACCCATCGCAAATCGAGACCAAATCACACAAAAGTAAAGTGCAATCTTCAATATTTGATTTCGTCTTAAAATTCGCATCAACTCCCACAGAAAGTCGGGTTCTTAGTCAAATCGGAGTCAAAATCGATCAATTTGGATGGAAGGATCATGAATAATGCAAATTCTGCGATCACCTGAGGTGCGACACATTAAAATCGCATTCTGGCTTTATGATGTCCCCAGGCGAGCGCAAGACGTATTACCGCTGATACCGATAACGTAAGGGTTAGGTAAAAATACGCTTAAAATGTGGGGGTTAACGATTTGGAACAGGTAAATGCGGAAAGGTAAATCGTTCAATATTTTTCTTTGCGTAAAAATTATTATGCGTTTCAATTAAATAAACATCCTTTACATAATTTATAACGTCTTTGAACACCTCTGTCTGTCTGTCCGTTAGTGTGCTCCATAATAAGTTATTTAATTTACGTCTTTTTTTAAGCCTTAGATAACATGTTCTCCAGTTAGGTTTCTTACAAGCATATAGCCGACAGCTAATAAAAAATTAAAGTAATTTCAAGTTGCCTCACCTCAACGTAATTCCGGTAGGATTATAATAAGCTGCGGGAACCTACCTATAATACCAACTACGTCATCATGCTGCTTTTATTTTATCCCTGTTTATTTGGAGTCTGCCATCGTCTCAGTGTTCATCTAATGATATCATCTTGAGCTTCTGGGCTGCATGTATGTAAGTTTGAACGATTTAAACGCAATCTAAAAGATTTTCATCCACAAACTCTTCTTCCAGGGACTATATTTAAGACCTCTAAAGGCAGCAGTTGCTTGTTTAAAGAAACCACTTCAGTCCGTATTTCGTGGCGATAGCGAGCGTTGATGGCGTATGAATAATTTGTGCATCTGGAGTGGAGCGGCGACAAATACGCCTGCTGCACTAGCTTTTTATATACTACTTAGAACTGCAGCGGAGGAGGAAATGGACAAAATTAATTGGTACTCAAATTAATGGACATTGAAATATTTTCAAGGCTTCGTCTGAAACGAACTGTCCTTGAGAGAGTTGAAGACAGTTTAAGAGATGACGTCACACAGTTTAGAGGTACCTATTAGACATGTACCGAGTATGAGCCCACTAGCCGTTTAGTCCGTTGTAAACAGACCGAATAGTCGGCCTCCGGTAACCAGACACAATTTTTTTGATGACTGATTACCAAAGGAAAGGTTGCTTTACATTTCAAAATGTGTAAAACTGATTCTAAAATAAAAATATCAATTTCTATAATATCAGCTTTTTATTTAATGTAATTCCTCCTATATACATTTTATTGAGAAATACATACAAAGTAAGAAGCCGGATAGTCGGTTCTCTTTGCCGAATATTTGCCGACTACAAAAGTGGCCGGATAGTCGGATTTACAGACTAGTCTGAACATCTCTAGTACTTATGTTCATTGCCATTGCAAAATCGAGCTAAGTTTTCAGTCGATGATAATTTTATTATTTTAACGGCACTCAAATACTGGAGATTGGCGGTGATATCATTGAAACCTGCTCAGTTTTTGGCCAGGCGGAAGAGTTGTTCAGAGTTTAGTACACACACTCATCATATCACTTGCATTGATCAACTTGCGAGAATTATATTACTTTTTCATCTCGAATGTTCCCGGTAATGGAGACATGATATCTTAATTAACCCTAACAGATTCTTTTATCACCTCTACGGACCCTATGTCATCAGATACCGATATGTAACACACACAAAAGTCTTTCACTACTCGCCCTATACTATACAGGATGGTGTCGAGAGGTGTATCAATAATTCAGCATCACATCGTCAGCATCATCGTCACCGTCGATCAACACTAGCAACGACCATCTTACGAGAGCCATCAAGTTAGCCATAGCCAGGAATCTACGCGTAGATCTAATTAGATTTCACGAAAACCCGTGGTCATGTCAAGTCCCCTAAATCGGTGCGGCTCGTAATGGCTCAGTTACAGAGCTTTACACCAAGCCCCTTGAGCCCCTGATCCCTTCAGTCACCCGTCGAATTTGCCACAAAAGTACATAACTAATTCTCAATTAGTCTGTTTCCAAATTGGACTCTCAGCTGATGCTATTAATACACTGTGTAGATTTGTTTACGAATGTTTTGTATTTTTTTCCATTGAGTTTCCATAGATAAAGAAATTTTATACCGTAAAATTAAAGTGATGACGCAGACGTCCCACAAAAAACCGGTCCCAGAAAAAGTAAGTCAATAAAAAATCTGTGAGAAATAGCTATCCTCTACGCTGTCGCCAAGTTATTTATTCAGTACATGTCTTAAGACGCAGATATATGCCAGTGACCTTGAGTGGTTAGCTTGCGTGTTCTATACTGAGCTCAGGCAACGCGTCGTACGTCCAGCCAGTAATAGGACTCGCCCATCCAGGAGTGCTGTCCCAAATTAGACGCATTATTAATTTATTATACATAAAACAAAAGGTATTTTAATAAAAAACACGTATACTAAAAGATCAATAATTAAATTATCTTTAAAATAGTGAAGGTTTCAGAAAAATATGTTTGATAGATTTCGCGTGATTCTCAGTTTTTTATCCACGTTAGACATAACTTTACAAATTAATTTCACTATGTAATATAAACATAATCTAAAATATTCATATATAAAGTTATTACGAAAATGCTCTAATTTAACATATATTTTTTCCAAATCATTAACACTACTCGTTTAGACGTGATCATCAGTATAAAATGATGAAAAGTCAGTTAATGTCGCCTTAACAGTCTTCTAAAGTTGTCTCTTTTTAGTTAAACTTAGTTATTTAAAGCTAAGGACATTTTTTAAATTATATGACTGACTATCTATCCTAAAAAGCTTTTACCGGCTTAAAACTTCTTCACCTTCGTTAAAATAATCACTCAAGCCGAGATTAATAAACGTTACATAGCACGAGCTTTGGCTGAGCATTATACCTGTCACTGTCACTCAACTGTCAAACTGCAAGTGCAAGATAGGGGACATATCACAGAGCACATACCAGAGACTCCTACAGAATGTACATTTAATTAATCAAAATGTTTTGAGTTATTTGCATATTCCCTATTCGTGGCGCAGAAAGTGCATTGCGCGTTTACTTATGTCACGGATCGCCTTCAAAGCCGTAAGTTTTTACAGGTACGTCATTTGTGTCGTAGAGCGAGAAAGAGATTACACGCTTGGTTTGTATGAAAAGTACGACAATACCGCCTCTAGCAGCGGTCGTCGTGTATTAAATTGTTTATACAGGGTGTAACAGAAACCCTATTGCTATCCTGAAGCACTAAAGATAACAGCTGGTATAGAATCACTATACATAGTTTCAGCTCAAAATAAAATACCCTAAGAATTGATACCAAATTTACGGTTTCATATGTTTCTTAAATTCAAATCATAACAAACGTGTCACCGCACTACGTAGGTCAATAACTTTCCACGTTACTTTGCCAATATAACGAAAAATCTCTTCTGTAATTCTGCGCGCCTAGTACCGTAGTAGCCTACCGCAGGCGGCGTTCTTTGTCGGCGCGAACTGACGAAATAAAATATGCCGCCGCTCCGCCGCGCCGCTGCGCCGCCGCGCCGTGCTGCGCCGCACCACATGTCGCGCCGCCAAAACGATGGCGCGCGCGCGCAATAAACCATACCTACTTTACCGTGATGTAAAAGTTAATGCGTAATTATTTAATTATTGATTTGCAGTTGAAGCTTCGTGTAGACTGGCGGGACGCGACTCTAACAAAACAATTTCTAAGAATTCTCATTCATGTATAACAATGACCGGTGTCGCGTCGCGCCACACTGTACGGGGCTTTACTCGTTAATATCAAGCCAGAAATTGCACGTAAAAACTGAGATAACTTACGTAAAAAATCGAAACAAAGTTTAGGTAGGTTAACTAGTTTCATCTCTTATTATTAATTACTTATTACCGAGTAAACAGTAAAATCTTAAAGCTTTGCTTATTTGAGTAAATTGACTTACATTTGTAAAGATGGGGTTCGATGTGTTACCTTGGTATTGTATGCACAAGGCCGCTCGCTTGTTCATGGACACCTGAACATTGCGTAGCATGTCTGGTGTTATTGTCCTGAAAGCGGCCTCAATCCGCACTTTAATAAGGTCCATTGTATCACATTGCACTGCGTACACTACATTTTTAATGTACCCAAATGTACACAAAAAAAAGTCTAACGGGGTTAGATCTGGGGATCGCGGAGGCCAAGCCACGCTTCTACTACCACGCCCAACCCACTGAGGAAAGCGCGCATCTAAATAATGGCGTACATCTCGAGCAAAGTGTGCCGGTGCACACGTCGTGTGGAAAAATTAAATTATTCCCCATCACAAGATTCACATAACTTAACACTGGTAGCTCCATGAGGATCCAATCCATCGTCTAATTCATAGCACTTTTGAACCAAAATCTGGCGAAACTTCTAACTGGTTTTTGTACCACTCGCAAAAGACCACGCGAGGCAAAAAATCTGCCGGTATCAGCTCCTGGGTGCGACGGAAGTGGTATGGGTGCTGACCGTCATTGCTCAGCACTCGCCATACCTGCATATGGTTAGAGGCACCCAGCGCTAATGCAGCTCGACGTGTGCTAGGTGCTAGTGCGTGGATTGAGTTCAAAATGCTCCAATACGGCCTCTTCAAATGCTGGGTCGGTAGTACTCGGGCGACCCTCTGAAGCAGGTGCGTGGAATGACCCAGTTTGGTACAGACGATGTACCATCCGACTAAAACATGCCGACGTAGGCAACTGTCGAGGCTCAGCATCTGGTCTACCCTCAATAAAACGGCGACGGTACAGTTCTTGGGCAGCCACCATGTTCTGCTCCGACACACATCATCATTTCGTAATATTCGCTATTACTTAACGACATTTTGCAAACACAACAAAAAAAGTCAAATATCTGATGCGCGTATCACAGGGATAGAAACAAGTGCACTAGACGGAGACGTGGAACAGACAGACGTCGACTGACGAGCTAAGAGCTAAGCAATAACAATAATGCTAAATAAAGCTTCTATTCCCTGCTATTCTGGTACTTAAATATTCTTTCTTTAAATTTAGGTACCTACCTATAGGGTAGCTGTCCTATTTGTGTCCACTACTATTAAAAAATATTGTTCAAGAATTCAAGATTATTTTACATCCTAATAATAATTTCAACTAAACTCCGTTAAACTTTTAAGTAAATCTAACACATCAGAGCAAGTCTGCTCTGATGTGTTAGATTTACTTAAAAGTTACTTAAAATTACGTAATTCAAATTTAAAATTGAAAAATCATTTATTTTTTTGAGGGTGGGAAAATCGTCAATGACTCAGCTCTCGCCCTAGGTGGGGCAGAAGGAAGAGACTCTTACTGAGTAAAAACCACCGTGTTCCTTCAGTTGCTCTTGCATTCTGGGGCCGCATTATTTCGTTAATCATTCCTGCAACCCCGGAAATTCCCACAACTCCGGAAAATCATTCATATCATTTCAATCCATTAAAAATCATATTATGGAGCCGCGTTATCTCGTTATAAGTCTGAATTAGAAGTTGTATTTACCAGGAGTAATTGAAACTACACGGACTGCAATCGGTTCACGTACCCTAAGACCCTAACCCAATAGGTTTACACACATTATAATGCTTACATTGTGTGTGTAACGACGTAATCAGGGATCTGTGAGCAAACGATTTTCAATTCAGCAATAATAATTCCTGTTACTCATGCGATCCTAGTACTTTTATTAATTTCTCTCTACAGTTAGATGCAGTTTTGCGAGATTATTTATTGACTTCATTTGAATTATAAAGACGTGTAAACGTGCTCAATCAAAACCAATAGAACCCATGTACCACCACTCAAATATCACCGACAGACCGTGAACTTCCGATAACTCTTTCGGTTAGTCCTACAGAAAAAAATTATGCCCCCGTGCTATTATTTTGTAATAAAAAAAAACTATTAACTTGTTGTTAATAGTTTTCGACATATTGATTTTAAAAAATAACCTTATTTTAACAATTATGAACGGAACCCATTGTGATTATTTGTACTAGGAGAGGAATAAGTTGCGAAGAAATGAATTGAAATGATGTTTTGGGTTCAGTTGGACATAAATTGTTACTAAATCCTTTTTCTGTTCTAAGTTCTAATGGCAAATAGTAATGTTTATTTAAGCAATTAATTCCTGGTTGGATGCACGCGTGTAAGGATTCGATTTTTATGATTAATGCAATGGTACGAGCTGACGATTTTGTGAAACAATTCGTTATAATGCGATCTTCAAGCAAATCGATTCAATGGTAAGGTGAATCGAATCTCCTGGACCGTATGTGTAAAAAATATTATGGTATGGGCTCATACTATTATGAACCCATACCATAATATTTTTTACACATACGATCCAGGAGATTCAAGTTCATATTTGCCCAAATTGTGCTGACAATCATAAACAGCGAATAGGTAGGTTTATCTGTTTCAAACAAGATCAATTACTTACATACATATGCCGACACTTTTTAACTTGTCTGTTTATGTTAGCACTAAGCGAAGAATGAAACATTTGACGGTTTGATAGAAGTTATCATTTCGAATGACATAGCTGCGTCCTAATCTGTATTAGTCATTGTGATTTAAACCTACTACATCTGTACCATGTGAATGAAAGTCATTGAATTACGCCGGAAAAGTTATCAATTATTATTATTAAAAGTTTAGACGTACCTACCTGACTGGCAACTGTAAATAGGTCACAAAATAAAGGTGTGTTAAATGTTGTTTAAAATTTTTAGGTTTACGATTTTTTAACGAATTTTTAGAAGATTCAAGAGCACATAGATTAGATCTGTGAATCTAATAAAAAATCGATTAAAAGCAAAACATCTTTCATCCTTATGGCCAGCAAAATAAAAGGTTAGGAATAACGTTAGCAAATTTACAGGAATAATGTTTTTGAATTAGGTATTTACTGTGTTGTAGGTACGATGGTATGGTGGAAGTTACTATGTAGATAATAATTATCTACAAAGTAATCTTCTACAAAAGGACAACTACGTAAAAAACCAACAAGTGTGTAATGTATCTAAATATTATTTCGTTAAATTTTGATACCTAGTACCTACCAATTAATGTATTGTAGCTAACAGCACAAACATAATCAAAGTTTTAGAAAATTCAGTAATAATATTATGTAAACAAAAAATAAACATGCGGAACCTTTTATTCAGAAATACCAGGAGTAAGATGTTTATTTTTACTTACAAATAGTTCGCTGACACCGATCAGCTGACTTAGTGCTAGTGATGTGTTTATTTCAATTTGAAAAGTTCGGTTTCTGGTATCAATGTATTAAAAATTCTCATAACTTCCGAACATGTAGAGATAGGATTAAAAAACCCTTCCAATATCGTTTGATATCATCCAAAGAAGCCGTGCCCTTGGTATGTATATACCCTTTCCGTTACACGTTGTATATTTATAGTTTAATCATTGGAAATATTTAAGTGATCCTCTAAAAATTTATTGACCATCTAATGATGGACGCTTTTAAAATTAGTGAACCTGTAGACTTTTTGCGCTTCTAATAATGCGCAATTTTCTAAATCATCGCGCCTCTTTTTAACTTTCCGGTTTTTCTCACAGTTGATCGCAGTAACTAAGCTTGGGTACCCCGACCAAACATGGTAGGTTCGATTAGAACTGTGACCAA
Organism: Agrochola lota; assembly: GCA_947364205.1. Lineage (NCBI taxonomy): Eukaryota > Metazoa > Arthropoda > Insecta > Lepidoptera > Noctuidae > Agrochola > Agrochola lota. The sequence continues at coordinate 2,267,520 of OX376228.1, read as the reverse complement.
CCGCGACTACATGTAAGTTGGTCGCATTTTACTTGGCTATTTAGTATTTCTAGGACCCCAAAAAAGGGGCGCAATTATTATATTAGAGTGTTAAATAATATTTTTAGAAAAGCAAAATGGGAATAGTGATGTTGACAAAATAATTTTATTTTTGTCCGTCAGATAGATTATTAAAAAATATCGGATAAGTACATGCCTTTATTAATCTCGGCCTTGATCACAGTCACAAAATACCCGCCTCACTATCTGCCTCCATATCTGTCTATTCATTACTTTTTCGCGTTGGAGGTGCAAATAGACTGGGTCTATCAATAATTCGCGAACCGTCACGGCAATGGACGGGTTTCCATCGAAACCAACTGGGATTGCGACACCGACTCTTGTTTATAGAGAGCTGTGTAGCTACAGTTCAATATTAATGTACGTTTTTTATTATTCTATTTCTATTACTTATCTGAATTTTGAGCGATGCACAGATAGATAAATCGTTTATTTGGTGCACAGAAAAGACATAGCTCATGGGCTCGTGGCACGGGTCGATCGATCAGGTTAAGCTACGCTTGCCGCGGTTAGTCCGTGTATGGGTGACCGTCTTAACATACCAAGACCCCTCCGTGCCTCGGAAAACACGTTAAGCTGTCGGTCCCAGCTGTCATTCATGGATCTTTAACAGTCGTTACGGGTCGTCAGAAGCCTGAAAGTCTGATGACCAGTCTTACCAAAGGGTATCGTGTTACCCAGTAAATGGGTTGTGGAGGTCAGATAAGTAGTCGCTTCATTTAAAATACTGGTATTCAGCTGCATCCGGTCCGACTGGAAGCCGACCCCAACATAGTTGGAAAAGGCTAGGCAGATTGATTGACAAAAGACAGCACCAGTACACAACATACAAAAGCACGATTAAATAATGACAAATTACATGAATATTGAGAAAAAACCTACAAGGTGCCGATATATGTATAAAAAAACTACTTACATATTTTGAAGACACTATTGGCTATGACACACTATAAATTAAGTAAAAAACATATATATAACTTTGTATATAACTATACAAAATGCGGTGTGCGTCTGAAGCTTGCACCGAATGGGGATCCAGCTCAACATGTCAGGCAAATAAACCTGAATTTTGTATATTTCGTTCCCAAAAACCTCAACCAGAATATGACATTTTTCATACTCATTATTTCTATAAACAAAGGACAAAAAGCTCGAAATTCTAGAAGAAAAATATCGGTTCGGTTAAAAGATTTTTCGAATGAGTAATGGGCAGAAAATATAGGATTTAACCACGAAGTTAATATACTACGTAGATTCAACTGCTTTCCGTTACTATTGAAAATCATTGTTTTGTAAAGAAAGGTCTTTCAATCGAAGTTAATTGGAACAACGTTGAAATCTTTCGATTCATCTTCAGTTACTCGTTGTCAAATTGTCCCTAGTTAGGGCTACTCCGAGATTTTCGCATTTACAATCATTTTTGTTTTGTTCTTAACTTTCATTCATATCATCATTTTAATCACCGGGAAACTAAAGATTTTCCACTGATTCTGGTAACTTATAAAGATTGTGCGGCAATGTTTAAATAATAAATTGTACAACTGTTGTCAGGTTTTAACCTTGTGTTGTCTTCTAACATTATGCTGAGCTCTGAGCTGGGGCCCTATTGCCATTAAAAGCAATGTTTTCTGTTATTTATAGTATAACTAGCGACCCGCTCCTGCTTCGCACGGTTTTTACGACTTGACAAAACACCGAAAATTCTTAGTTACTTTAATATTAACGTTTTATACACAAACCTTCCGGAATAAATTCTCTAAACGATGGTGAAAACGACATCAAAATTTGTTGCGTGGTTTAGAAGAACAACGCGGACATAGACACAAACACGAAAAGCAACTTTTATTTATAATATGTATATACGTAGAAGGTGGTTCTTTATTTTCTGTTATGCCAATAAACGCATTTTTCTTCCTTTCAAAGAATATTTTGTAACCATCCATACCCAGTAGGTATATCTAAGTCATATGCCTTCAATCTCCCATCTCTAGCATTCACGCTAATCTACACATGATATCTTAATTAACCCTTTAATCATCTTGACCCTATGTAATCAGATACCGATAGTATGAAACAGACACAAAAACCCTCCACTACTCGCCCTATACTATACAGGGTGGTGTCGAGAGGCGCATCAATAATTCGGCATCACATCGCTCGGATTCCACCATCGAGGGGATTGAGGCCGAATTCGAATTTCTAAGGCCTCAGGCCCAGGCCCGAGGCCCGGTTTCAATTTTACCGCTCAATTTGTTATAGACTACGTGTAGGCAAGTTAATCTCCTAGCGTGGTACCGAAATCATTTGTCTTTCTTATTTGTTGCAAGTGTCTGTTGTTTATGTCTCTTTATTCAGTGTGTACTGGATAATCCTTCACAAAAGGTTAGATGCTTAAATTGCTTAACCTTTATACCCACATAAACGTCAAGCAATTTAAGCATTTCTGATATTTGTAAGTTAGAAATCGAATGGTTCGAAGTAATAATGTAATTTTACAGTCTACGTCTTAAGCGCAGACCACACTGAGAACTGACCGAAACGAAGCTAACTTCGTTAAGAGCGGCCAACCCATCATACTTTTCATACAAACGCTCGTACGTGATTATGGCGTTGTACACATCTTTCTTTGAAATTTTTAAAGTAATTTGTATCTTGTGCACTATATCTAGGTTTCTATGAAAACAAAAAATTAAAAAATCGAGAAACAAATTCAGTATAAGCCTCCAACAAATTTTACCCGAACTTTGGCCGGTCATAATATACTCATAATTGGTAAAAGTAAAGAAAACATCTGCATAGAAACCTCGCACATGTAATGGAAATTCTAAATATCAATCATTTTTTTTCATAAACTTGTAAGGTTACTCATAAACACGTATTTCCAGATACAAATTTTTCGTACAATGTTATTGCGTTCTCGCTTGTTTGCTAGCAGTTCTCACTTGCGCTCGATGAAACAACAAGGGAAGCCGACCGGGAAGGGCCCTCTTAAGAGCGTCTATTCTGAAATGACAACGTCGCAAATAGACGTCAAATATTTTGCTATTTTGATTAATTTGGAAATATGAAATATGGCTAACTAGTGAACTAAAATAATGATTATGAAATGCAATCATTAATATCGTAACACTAAATTTAAATATTTTTTTTGTAAATTTTCCAAATGCCTTTTTTACACGAAAGACGGTTATAACATAAAATTTTGTGTTATAATTGCAATTCATTATTAATATTCTAGTTCGCTAGTTAGCAATATTTCATATTGCCAAATTAATCAAAACAAGGTAAGGTAAGGTAACTATTTTACAGCTATTTGCGACATTGCCAACTTTTAGGATGAACGCTCTTAAGCTTCGCTCATGTCTACCGCGTCTTTTCATACTTTGGTTCACACCGCGAACTATGAACTGAAGTATGAAAAGACGCGGTAGCTATATGAGCGAACCTAAACGGACTTAGCTCCGTTTCGTTTCGTTCTCAGTGTATCCTGCGCTTTATAAATTTATTTATTTAAAAAAAATTAGCATCCATAATAATAGGATTTGAGAAAAAAACTATTTTATTGATTGCTGAATTGTTCACAATTTTATTTTTATAGGCTAACGTTCATTGTATACAGAATGCTCTTCACTTCTAGTGAAGCTACAGGTTTACGAGTTTTTTCGTGTCGCATTGCGTTTGTACAGTAATATTTTCCTGGAATTTTATAAAAAAAATATAAGAGGAGAAATACGTCACTAAATGTATTCGTTATATTATAATACATAAACATATATTCAGTTCACAACCTTAATCCTATCGTAACATAAAATATGTCACATTTCACATAAAACAGTTCTATAAAAACAAGTTTTTTTATGATATGACAGTAAATAATACGAATGAGCCACAGAAAAACCCTAAAGTTTTATGATTATTTTCTAAAATAAACATTCGTTTTCTCTTTTATTTAACACGTGTGTATTTTATTCCACCTCTATTAATTTGCATTCTGCGCTCCTAAAAATATCATTGAACAATCTACTAAAATGATTGCGCCTCCAAGGTTCACAAAAGAAAGAGACGCTACGCGTTAATGTCGCAACACATTACGCAATTATTGTAAATTGCCTTTGGCCTCTGGCCCTGACAGCAAGCAATAGACAACATTTTTCAAACTTTTCTGTGTTGAATATTGAATACGAGTCTTTTGGCTAATTTGTAAAAGGGTATTGTAATTTGTTTTTTTTAGACATGTGCGTTTAATTTGTGCAAAATAAACACTTTTTCTTTCTTTCTTTTCTTTTACGCTATTTTGGGGTCCTAAAAATACTAAATAGCCAAATAACTGCGACCAACTTGAATGTTTGGTCACAGTTCTAACTTAACCCAACCGATTTGGTCTGGGTGCCCCAGCTTAGTTACTGCGAATAACTGGGATAAAACACAGAAAATTCAATTATCAATTAATGTTCAATTATCTAAAAAGTGTACATCATTAGAAGCGCAAAAAGCTTTTAGAAGATCATTAATTTAAAAAACCGGCCAAGTGCGTGTCGGAGCACGCACAATGAAGGGTTCCGTAGTTGGGATGAATTTTTCCCCAAATACAAACTTAAGATTGTAGTTGAAAAACGTGTTCTCCGATATATTCCAACTACAAATTTAAGCTTGTACGCACAATATTGAGACTTACCATGTTATTTTAAGACTATTAGGTATAGACTTCTTATAGGTTTTCCTGTAATCTATGTTGTGTTGTTGTTTTTCATAAATAAAATATTTATTCATAAATATAAAAATAAATTGGCTCATCCATTTTCTTAAATATCTTTAAATATATTTATTTTACAATTATTTAAAAAACATGTCACACGGTACAGTTTGCAAGACTTTTTTTTTCTTGTTTGCCCACCATTTTCTTGTTTGGGTCACAGAAATACATATGTGTCCCAAATTTCAACCTAATCGGTCCAGTAGATTCGGAGCAAATTGTCTGTGACAGACGGACAGACATACACGAGTAATCCTATAAGGGTTCCGTTGTTTGCTTTTGTGGTACGGAACCTTAAAAACGTCCATCATTCATACAGACTGAACAAATAGATAATAATAATAATTAGAAGGTCTATAAGTTTTTAGAGAATCAGTCAAATATTTCCCAAATTAATTAAAATACAAAGAAGAGTAAATTCTTCAACATTCAAAGAAAGGATTATAGATCGATCTTGACGGGAGCACTACAGCCTCCATCAGTATCACTAAAGCTGAGATATCGCGTCAAGAAAACATCCTTTGATAAACAAAGTAAGTAGTTTAGATGCGAAATCTTTGGAAAACTCACTCAAAGTTCTAAAGGACCTTTTATCAGATTTACGTTTCGGTTCGCGTGAGATTCGATCGGAGAAAGCAGATGTTCTTTAAAAGATTTGCAAACGAATATATGGCCGGACAATGCTCTTTGTGACAGGCAGTGGAAGTTAAATATATGGTGGCTACTTATAAACAGACAGATAGGATACATCTACATAGAGGTAGGTATATCGACCACTAGTTTCAGTAACAAATTTCAACATTCTGACTTATTGACAGACTGACAATTCAGTGCCTGTAAACTAATAACTATAGTACAGCATAATCACTGATTATGCTATACTTTTAAACAAACTTTAACGTTCCCACTGATGGGACACAGGCCTCCACTTTGTAAAAGGGAGTGGACCTTAATCCACCACGCGGGCCCAGTGTGGGTTGGTAAAATAAATGGTTTGAGTTTAAGTGGTTAATCTTGAACAAAAAGACGATTATAATTTAAATTTAGATGCTTGGATAAAAAAAAAATACAAGTAACAAAACCCCTTGATTCTATACCAATTAAATTGATTCCAGGATTACAACAATAATCCATTAGAGTAATCAAATTGAACACGTTACGGTTACAATTAATATCCAGCTCATTGGTTGTTATCCAATTAGGGACGCATGTGATTGGGAAAATCAAATGCTTTTGAATGGCAGCCCGTCCGACAAATGTGGATAATTGATTGAATTGTCAGCAACGCCAAATTGTCTATTCATCGTGTATAGAAATTATCAACGGAAGCACCATAGGGGACAAATTGCATGTGAATGCATTGTGGTCACTAATGTACGTGCTATTGTTCAATGTGTAATTGGAAATGATTTCAGGACATCACGAAATGGTTTACTTACAAAACAATTTTCAGAAAAAATAATAACATTGTTGTCATCCGCCTTTTTTTGGGTCAGTACAACATCTTCTTATCTTCTATAGATCTCTGTCCGCCATCTTAGTATTCACCCCCTATGCCACACGATCTTTGGACTTTTCTTTTCTTAGGTCCGTATTACAGAACGTTCCTCAAGTCCAGTTTGATCTTCAATCAGTTGATCACTGTTTAAGTATAGAATCAGTACTTGAGCATCGGTCTTATTCCAGAACGGTCATCAAAGTATACTCATTACTCAGATAAATCGAGACTCAGATCCAGCCTCAAGCAGAGATGTGTACCTATTGTCTATGCATACGCATCGGCTATAGTTGTATGTTTTAGGGTTCCGTAGCCAAATGGCAAAAAACGGAACCCTTATAGATTCGTCATGTCTGTCTGTCTGTCCGTCCGTATGTCACAGCCACTTTTTTCCGAAACTATAAGAACTATACTGTTGAAACTTGGTAAGTAGATGTATTCTGTGAACCGCATTAAGATTTTCACACAAAAATAGAAAAAAAACAATAAATTTTGGGGTTCCCCATACTTAGAACTGAAACTCAATTTTTTTTATATATATGGATAGGTCTTCAGAAATGATATTGAGGTTTCTAATATCATTTTTTTCTAAACTGAATAGTTTGCGCGAGAGACACTTCTAAAGTGGTAAAATGTGTGTGTGGGCCCTGTAACTTCTAAAATAAGAGAATGATAAAACTAAAAAAAATATATGTAAACTTCCACCGAAAATTGGTTTGAACGAGATCTAGTAACTAGTTTTTTTTTAATACTTCATATTTGCTAAATATTGTACGGTGGTACGGAACCCTTTGTGAGCGAGTCCAACTCGCACTTGGCCGGTTTTTTATTACGTTTAATAATTAGTTTTTTTATTTAATCATAATGTTATCACTATAAAATGACAGGACGATAAAATAATTTCAGTCCATTGGAAAAATCCTTTTAAGTACTTAATAAAAATTCTAACGGATTTCAAGAATATTGTTCAACATAAAGTTCAACCTTCTATTTGAACCATCGTTGAATAAATTATTGTAATGATCTACTTCTCCAAATATATCCATTTTCATAGTAATTATTCAAAAAAACATAATTATTTACAAACTCGACAACGCAGATAGGCTTGAACAGAACAAAAATTTACATGACAATCTACTATGCTCAAGCGCGGTCTCCATCACACTTGGGTGATTACAGATCCAATCACTGCTTTGGTTCGATTCGCGAACTGAGTACGTAACGATCTAAAATAGAGCCAAACTCAGCTGAACTATGAACAATAAATCTATGCTTGAGGAACGTTCTAAAATGAAAACTCGATTCAAAACTAGTTTTGTCTAAACTTTCCTTACGACATATCCCATTTTAACATCCTACATTATTTTCAAGAAAGTTCTGATAAGCAATACAGGTTTATTTAAATGTAACCATTTTTATTCAAAACTATATTTATCACTAAGTACCAAACACAAAATACTTAAGTATAGTATGGCGAACGACCTAAAGAGGTTCAAATTATTAGTTTGTAGTCGGCACTAAACAATTTGTGGTCGTTATGAGAAACACCCTATAATTTTCAACCCTTTCTTCGAAGGCTTTCTTAAGCTATTATGATACGTTAACAAAACAAACTAGAAACTTCTAGTCGTCGAAGTTTTGATAGCAACGTTTAATTTTTTTTTCCACATTTTGCCAGTTATGTTTTGTCCCATGTGGGGCGAGCCTATTACCATCAATTGGGTACGAATCCAAACTCCCGGCTGCTACTGAGAAATTCCTGATGGAAAAACCAACGCGGCAGTCGATTTAAATGAATTATTTTACTTACTAAGCTTTATGAATATAAATTTATAAAAAGTTTAATAAGTAATTTATAAAAAGTTTAACGAGTAATTTATAAATTTTTTAATAAATAATTTATAAAAAGTTTTACAAATTATTTATAAAAAGTTTCATAAATGATTTATTAAAATCATTCATCTCATTCTCTTTACGACATTAGCTCTAAAATTTGCCGATTTCGTGTCATTCTTTCGTCGAAACATAATTAAGTAATTAATTAATTACTACACTGACTCGGCAATGTTGTGTTAAACGGAAAATCCATCTGTGTTCATCTAATAATCTTTCATAACACTAAAATGCTTACACTACAACTTACAAAAGCGTCTCAACAACGATTAAAACCTCCTTGCAGATTTAATAACATGGACTGAGCCGTCACAATACCGGCTGCATAAACTCTTTACTTGAGAACTTTACTTCAATCTCGGTAGGAAAGCCGGTATTTTAAGTGGTCCTACTTTAAACACGGGAAATAAGGAGCCAGTCGAGATAAAATACATGAAGTTTTAGCCGTCGCAAGTTTTTATGCGATACTAGGGACCTATTTTCCAGATGATTCCTCTCTGATTGGACTGAATGGGCTTATTTCCAATCTGCTTATACGTAGTTAGTTAACCAGCTATCTAATACGCAACACATTTTCGTAAACATTTACTACTAACCTGTTTCATTTTGACAGTTCAACAACATTAATTGCGTTATTTACGTTGTTGAGCAGATTTTTTTTTCGAACTTATGAATCAATTGATTAGGAATCTGTTTCAAAACGATTCAGATTCTTATTGATCGTGTATTACGCAATTAGGGTACAGAACTTATCTGGAGATGATGCAACGGTCCATTGTAAGAATATTCAAATTAGGCATATTGAAAGTACTACTTAAAACAGAATATTTCACTTTAAGTTAAATAATACCACCTAAGGCCTTACTTTCCAGCTTTACTGCAATTTCATTCCAAAAGAGAACATGAAGAGTGAATAAAATAAATCGATTTCTACTTTCCGCTTAGGTAGGTATATCGAGCACCCCGGAGGACACGGTGGAGCATACGGTGGAGGTCTGCCCGGCTTGGGCGGAGCTCCGCCGTGTCGTCACGGAGGCGATCGGCGGCGGCGATCTCTCGCGTCCGGCCCTGGTTCAGGCCATGGTTCGGAGCGAGAGTGCACGGGAGGCCGTCACCTCCTTCTGCGAAGCAGTTATGTTCGCGAAGGAGGAGGCGAAGCGCGCGAGGAAAATGCAAGCTGCACGCGGCCCTTGTCGCCGCAGGAGACGCCCCGGGCGTCGGGAGTCGAGAGCCGACTTCCAGCCACCGTAGGCGCGGGCTTGCGGACGGTGAGCAATGGGCAGCTCGCCGTCCGATAAGGACCAGGCCCGTGTCGACGGCGCGTTGTGTTCCACGCGCGCCTTAAAGAGACGTCAGCACCAACTGACGGGGTCGAAAGACCAATGCCTGCTGGGGTTGCGGGTTTGTCCGAAAGGGATATCGCGGCCCCGGCACACAGGCAACGGAAGGAACATGGGTGGGTTTTAGTCAGTAAAAGTCTGACACACCCTCTCGCTCTGCCCAGAGCGGGAGAAGTCATTTGACGATTTCCCAAACTAAAAAAAAAAAAAAATGTATATCAAGCACATGATACACAAAATCCTTCAAAGTAACCCCATTATGACTCAAAAACCTCCACGATAAAGAGTTACCGCTGACTTCGTACTAACATAAGTTATCATAAGTTAGAACTTACTTGTCTAAGTACACAGCCGCTAAATTATTCAAGATACCCTCACTTCGGCTTAAAACTTTGTCGCTGTCCTCGCGTCGTGGGAACGGAGACTTGTAAGCAGTCGTAAGTCTTGGACATCAACATTTATGATAAAGAACTCGTTTACATAGTGTGCTGGGGATTTTTCCTGATCCTTTTTCTTGCAAACAAGTTTCGAGGAGAGTGGCTTGTTTATTACCTTTGTACTAGAAAATTTGTAGCTACTGCTCAATAACGATACGGTACTGGACCAGGCTGCATGTTGAGCATTCCGGATCCAAACCTTAATTTAGACTAAGGTAGAACATAACATTAATCTTTTTGTTATTGTAAAATTGTAATTTTATAATATTTTTATTGATGACTTTTGTAATGTTTATCTAATTGTAATCTTTTAAATAATTCTTAAGTTAACTATGTAATATTTTTAATTTCACATGTATGCATATGGACTGGTTCTGAAATAAAATTAATTTAATTAATTACACAGTTAGCTTGCGATTAGGGTTGCCAACCATACTGTTAAAAAAAGTATTATAATTTATTTTCACTGTAAAATACTGTTTACTGTTCAACAAAAATAAAGTATATGCATATACTGCTTTCGCTGACAGAGCTATACCTAAATAATAAGTTTTATCTACTACGTAGAACATCGTGCATGCACCTGTGTGTATTAAAAATACAGGTTCAGAAAACCTTAATTTCAGAATGAAACTGTAATTGTCTCGAATTTTCGGGACAAAGTAAATAGATAATTGTTATCAGAATACCTTTTAAATACTAGTATTATAGTTATGTCTGCAACCTGAGTATTCACAGAATGAGTTTTTTCAATGAAGAATGCTAAGTGATGGGACGACAGAAATAGAGCTTCAATACATTCAATTTAAACAAAACGCACCTCGTCTATTTAGTGACGGTGTATAAGTTTACATGGAAGTTTAACATACTTCTACATAGTAAACCAGGTCGAAATTATAATGGTTTAAGACGACTATTTCTTGACAATTTTTTGACAGTAAATTCAAATTAAAAAACGTTAACATTCCGCGGTAATCAGGTGAGGATTGTGGCAAGACAGGCTCACCACATAATCCTCACCAAGACACCTCTTTATCTCTGGAATCTCATAATGACTATTTTCGAGATTTGACATAGCGTTACGACTATTTATTGACAATTTTTTGGAATTCAAACCAATTCGATACTCCCAGCCGTTCGCTTGCACTGAGGTGAGGATTGAGTGGAAACGTTCACCTCGTTATCGTTCATCAAACGTTCATCCTCACCAACTTATAGCTATAACTTCGGAATCATAGTGCGACTATTTTTTTAACTGTTGGACTACTTATGACAATTTCTTGACTATTTTTTGACGTTCTCAAAATTTATTTTCTTTAAGTTTTCAAAGCTGAGGATTTTTTGGTGGAAGACACTTAACATCACGCCTATTTACCACGAAGGGTTAGGCAGAGGTGTACCTATAGTACACCCACATTTCCCCAATTATGTTTAAGTCCCATGTAATAGGGGGCGAACCTACTGCCATCGATGAGTGATGAGTTAAAGCAGTTTATACAAATCAGCCAATCAACTATAGAAAGATTCCAGTTAGCTACAATAATAGTCAGACAGAATTTGACAACTAAGTACAACTAAACAGACGATTACAGGTACAGATAGGGTTCCCACCTCGCCCGGAATTCGGCAATGAAAATTTAAATCTACCGGCTCGCGGAAGGTATTAAAAAAAACACAAACTTCTCCCGGTATTTAAAATTCACGTGAAAATCAGCAAATCATACGCGCGCTAATGTGCACAATGCAGTCGCGAACTGCGACACTCGTAACTACGTTTTTTCCATACCTCTATAAAACGCCGCCTGCGAGCATTTTAGTATATAGTATTCAATATATGGACAAAAGAAAGAAACCGCTTAAATGAAGAACATGTCACGGCAGAAAGAAACCACATTTTTCAATTTAAAAATTGGACCGCCAACAGTTTTATAAATTCGTTAGTTGAAGACCAAATATTTTGTACTTTCAAACGGCAAATATAAGTACAAAATAAAAAGTTTTAAAAAATTGCTATTTTTCGCTCCCGGATTTTGACTAACAAGAGGTGGCAACCCTAGGTACAGAACCTATTTAACAAGTACCCCATGAAGAAACTAACAAACAACAATTAAGTACACAGCCTTGAATCTATCAAACATACATACAACTTTAATAAACAATTACAAACTAATGACATAGTCCCATACAGTCCGAAACTTGTTAAAATTCAACTCGAGTGTATCGACATGTCGCCACTGACAAGGGGTTCTAACTCCGATTAAATAATTGAAGCATATGATTTTGTATTCAGTGTTGAATTATTTTGATTTGACATGTTCACAATTCTAAAGGCTTCGATAGGTAGTTTTGAATCATATATTAGTTTGTTGCCTAAACTCGAGAAATGTATGGTTGGCGTGCCGTGCCGTATTTTTTTGCTCTCATCACATTTATTCGCCATCAAAACCTCTGCTTAAATCATACATTCATAATTGACCAAGAAATTTCAAAGAAAAAGAAATTAAGCAAGAAAATACTCAATTACAAATAGAAACTCTCAGCCTATTACTTCCATTTAAATTCAAAATCGTTAATTAAAAAAAAATCTTTGAATGAGAACCTACATCAAGACCTTAGTTCGTCAAAGGTGGAAAGTGTTCAATGAAACGTAAAAATCTCAAATCTCGTGATAAATTCGATATCAAAGTGAGATTTATCCGCGTGCTGCTTCAGAATCAATCGGAGTGCGATTAATCGTTTGGAAATAAAGTCAGAACGGTTGGTTGGCTTCGCCGTCGAATGTAAAGCAGCCCGCCATGTCTTTTTACCTGACTTACGTCTGGAACATGTAGGTACATATATGGTTTAAGAAATAGATTAAAACTCAAAGCATTTATTTCAAGTAAACCATTTACAGGCACTTTTTAAATTATGAAGGACTAAGAAAGTTGTAGCGAGTTGACCATTCCAAACTGTAGGTACGTGTACGCAGGGTTCCTATGGAGAACGGGCCCGAAACTCCATGGACACTATTTTAAACCAAAATATTGATTACATCATTCGTATGAACAGTAAGTGGCGTTATTTTCTTTCTGTCACCTAAACCGTCAAGCCGCCTAAACTCGCTGCGCCGGTCTTAATTCAGCTTCTGTACATTTGTGACCATAAAGTATTAAATGCATGTAAAAGTAATGCTGTTCGTTGGTAAGCGCATCACTTGAGAACGGCTCGACCGATTTGATTAATTTCCATTTTTAAATATTAGATAAAGGCCGAATAAGGTTTTGAGGGACAGAAAAATTGAAAAGGTTGCCCGGAAAATTGAAAATGTAGTTATTGAAATTTGGACAGGACAACGTCTGTAAGATAATAAATAAATTAAAACACCGTTTGACAGTCGTCTCCTAAAGAAGGAGTGCTTTATCGGCCGGGCACTATGTATTATACATGTTCAAATGTAATTATTCCAAGTATGAGCGTTTATTCTGAAAGTGGGCAACGTCGCAAATAGATGTCAAATATTTCGCAGTTTTGATTAATTTCGCAATATTCCTGTATGGAAGAAATGTGGCTAACTAGCGAACTAGAATATTGATTATGAAATGCAATAAATTATATCTTAACACCAAAGATTTACTTTTAGATGTAAAAAAAAGTATTTGGAAACTTTATTTTTTTTGGATAAACGCTCATATGCCATTGCTGAAACCATAAAAGGAGTCGGTATAGCGGCTACTAGCGACTACGGAGGTGAGGGGAGTACCTACAATTTACTTCCAACGGCTAAATAAGTGCCATTTTTAAGGAGGGTTTTAGAAAAACTTTCATAATATTCTATTACGTATGAAATTAGGACGAGTACCTACTGAGTAATTTCAGTATATACAGGGTGTCTTTTTGAACTGAAATATTTTTGAACAGTAGGAGGATACAGGATAAATCTGTCACATTAAACGACCTCATTAAATTAGTTTATAATCTGTTTGTAAAATCCTGGAATTAGATGACAGGAAACTTTTTAGCGGATATAATGAAAGGGTAATTGATAACAAATGGGACGATAAAATGTCTAATAGGCAACTATTATGTCACACAGTAATTTTTTATTCTTATCATCTTTTTAAAAATGTATTTGATTCTACAGTTGTGCTCTATCAAAAGTTGTAGAAAAATAATAAAAATAAAACTTACCAAAACTTTGAATACATTCTATGTAAGCGAGAATTAGCACCAAAGTTACAACTGAAACAAAAAATTAAAATTAAACTTAATAAAAAAAGAATTTCCCCTACATTTGTCTTCATTAAAACATTATTTTACGCGAATATAATTGATTTATTATATTAATGTTAAACTGTTACATCTCAAAATAAATCATTTTTCCAAAACAACGCGGACGTACCTCTCGCGTACATATTGGCGGGAAACTTTGGAGCGAAGGGCGTGCACCACCCCCGCTTCTCAAATCGGTACTGACGACCGAAAGCCCAAAACGCCGGCGGGAACTTACTTTTTTATGAGGATAATAAGTCACATAGTCAACACTTCGTCAAACCTACAAGGAAACTCTTTAACGCGAGTAGAATATTAAAAATAAAAGACTGTCAAAATGATAAAAGGGTTGTGTAAATTCAAATTTTTGGAATCCTAATATAAAAAATATGATAGTAGGGTACAGGATAAATCTGTCACATTAAATTAAACGACCTCATTATATATGTTTTTATCTGATTTTCACATCCTGGAATTAGATGACAGCAAACTTAATCTGATGTAATAAAAACTATTAACTATAGCATGAAACGCAAAAAGGCAGTTCCTCGAATATATTTTTGTCAATTTAGATTTGATATGTAAAAGTAATGTTGTCAATAGACTTCCATTGCTAACCGTACCTAAAATTAAATCAGAGTTTTTAGACATTGGTGCCGATTCTCTTGTACACCGAACTAAACTAACTAAACAATCACTAAAATTCCATACTTTTGGCTATGAGAATCTTAGAGGTATTCTGCAAATAAAATTCTCTAAACTAAAAAATAATTTTGACACAACTAAAATAGAATTTGACAATCACGAATCCACGTGGTACCCGTGGTTTGCCTGAACACGTGATTTTTTTTAGAGCGGAGGAGTCGCGCAGCGGTGTCTACTCAACATTTTTATATGGAATTTTTCACTTTTTGTATGGAAAACATGAAAAAATATAACCTACATGTTCAGGTTTAGGGGTTTACGGGTTTTATAAAGGGGGGTCGAAATTTTCATTATTTTTGCGATAGGACGCACCATTTTCGAGATATAAGCAAAAGAAAAAATAAATACAGTACTGTTTTTGCACGTGAAGTCGAGATGTTGGTGTGAATTTTAGTTCATGACAACTTATTTTAACCCACACCTTTTTAATCGCGATTAAAAATTGTCAGGTTTAGTCTAGTTTAGTATTTTACAATCAAAATTTTATGAGAGTCAAAATGGCGGGTGTACCATAGCGAATTAAATTATACCAATTACCAAACAAATGTACCTAAAATGTACTATTTAGTACCTAGCTCTAAAAAATTTGTACCTCCTTCAGAACGAAATTATTTCGAAATTAAGGTACACCCGCCATATTGACATCAAGATGGCGGGTGTACTAAAATATTTTATTATTTAACCATTACTCATAAAATGTATTTACACTAAAAAAATGTACCTAAAATGTACCTCAAGTAAATAGAAACACACACTTGATTAGTGGGATAGTTCCTGAGAAATAAAACAACCGTGTCTCGGTTTACTTATGTTTATTATTATTATTATGTATTATTGATCTAGGTACATATTTATATATATTTTTGGGATAAATCTTGAATGGGGGGTGAAAAATCACGTTTTGCGGTATGACTCAATGTAACGCACTCAAAACATCGTGCTGATGGATGGATTGAATAGTATGGAGGTCATGGAAGTGTTTACAGTAAAAATCTTACGTTAATAAAAACATGTATTTAAAAAAAAAAAACATGTGAAAAAGTTTAAACTTTGACTCTTAATATCTCCGTAACTAGAAGATTCCTAGGTATGGTCTAGTCTAGAACAACAAAATAATCGCAATGACGGGGAGAACAAGTACCTTTTGGCATCGTTAAAGGTCTTGTTACACCCTTATACAGGGTGTCAGGGACATCGACGCGAAGCCTGTTACCATGGATTCAGTACATGATTCTGAACCCCCCTGCGTTGAATGAAATGCTGTTTCATACATTTTGACCGCGTAGGTAAAATAACCGACCCAAAATTTCAATGCAGGGGGTTCAGAATCATGTACTGAATCCATGGTAACAGGCTTGCGAGAGGGCATGGCAGGCTGTCACCTCCTTCTGCGAAGCAGTAATGCTCGTGAAGGAGGAGGCGGGGCGCGTAAGGCAGAGACAAAGGTCGCTCCCTCGAGCCCCTAGCCGCCGCCGTAGTGGACGCCCCGGGCGTCGGGAATCGATCGCCGATTTCCGGCCACCGTAGGCGCGGGCTTGCGGACGGAGACTGATGGGTAGGTCACCGTCCGATCAGGACCAAGCCCGGGTCGACGGCGCGTCGTGTTCCACGCGCGCCTCAAAGAGTTGTCAGCGAAGCTGAAGGGGTCCGTCAGGGCCGATGCCTACCACCGGGGTTGCGGATAGTCCTAAGGGGAAACCGTGGCCCCCGTCTAGGCAAGGGAAGGAACACGGGTGGGTTTTAGTCAGTAAGAGTCTGACACGCCCTTCCGCTCCGCCCAGAGCGGGAGAAGTCATTTGATGATTTCCCACCAAAAAAAAAAAAAATGGTAACAGGCTTCGCGTCGATGGCCCTGATACCCTGTCTGTATACATTTATATTATACGGATTTTTTTAAATAATGAATTATATGCACACGAATAATTATTATATTAATAAGTTACTAGCAACTGTCCGGAACTAGCTTCGTAAATGCACATTCATGATAAAGTATGTTGCGGGTAGTTGATACACAATTAGCAATTTGTACTCTATTTCCTGATTAATCATACGAGCTTCATAGTTTACAATACGCAGATAACTTTATTATCATTAATATAATTTTAATTGCGATCATATAGAATTAATCACTATGAAACGCGGAAAAAAAAATGTTGTTGGTTTAAACGAACAGAAAAAAGTGTTTTGTAAATACAAACAACATTTCCCATCGATTAATGATTTACCTTCACCGTGTAGTGAAATATTTTCAAAAATGTCTAGTGAACTTGAACAACAAATATCGCCTAAAGCACTTTATATATCGATTAAAAGAAATTCTGAATACTTTTTTCCCGTGGGGGATGAAAACAGTGAAGATAAAAATTGTTTGGTTTTGGAGATTAAAACGCAAGACGAAGATATATTAATTATGAAGAATGTTGATACAGAAAAAGAGATTGAAGAAGACAATAACGAAGAAAATTCTTACGTCGTGGATAAAACTACATGTAGTGAAGAAGGTAAATCTTTTAATTTTTCACTTGATTTATATCAATGGAGAAAAATTCGGCCAATCTCAAAATGCTCTGTTCGAATGAGAAGCAATAATCCAGTTAAACAAAAAAAGTATATATTACCTAAATACGAGTGGGCAGGCTTGTTAAGGGAAAAAATTTGGGATAAAACGAAATCTCCTTGCAGTTGGACCTTTAAAACCTATTATGTTAAATGCAATGAAAGAGTGACTCTTCTCGGTGCATGTAAAGAATGCAATGCTAAAATAAAAATTGTGATTACATATCCTACAGAAAATATTGCTTCTTGCACCAGTTTAATTACAGATTTTGATAAATATGGTAAACATAATTTAAGAAAGAAAATCAAATTGTCACCCATAAAGCGCAAAGAATTAATGGAAGAAATGAAAAAAGAGGCTCCGATAACAGTTCATAAACAATTAATTAGTTACGCCATGGAAGTTGGGGATCCTCAGCCACCCCATCTACCTTCACATGGAACTTTACGACAGATAAAACATGAAAGTAATCTTAGTGAGTATTACCATAAAGATCCAATTTTGGCTTTATTGTACATGGCTCAAAACGTAAAACCCTATAACGATTATATTAAACACATAACAATTCATCCACATTTTTATATATACTATTGGTCTACGTCACAAGAAATATACTACAATCAATATCATAAAAACCACAGAGTTATACTGAGCATCGACGCAACTGGTAGCATTTTTAAGGAAACTGATTTATTTGTGAAAAATTACTCTTTGCTGTACGTTGCTGTGATGTACAGCGAAGAAAATAAAAGAAGTGTTCCGGTTGCTCAAATGATTTCTAGTTCTCAGACGATGGATACTATATCAAACTGGTTAAAATCTTGGAAAGGTCAGAAATCAATTCCTAACGAAGTGATTTTGGACCAATCTTCAGCGCTAATAGGAGCCACGATCAAAGCTTTTACTGAACATAAGTGTACTAATGATTATCTTGTAGAATCGTTCAGGAAACTTGACGCTGATGAGATATCACCCGACGCCTTATATGTTCGCATCGACACAAGCCACTTTGTAAAAACGATATACAACCTTAACTGTTTTCGGAATGTGGACCAAAGAACTAAAGCGTTTTATTGTAAGTGTATTTTGTATCTTAAAAATCTAGATGCCTACGGAACTGCAAAACAAACAATTTTAGATATAATAACTGTAGCTCTCAATAAATACGATAGTATTGGATCTCCATGCGATGAAGCTAAAACAAGGTTAAAAAGATTCGGTAAAACCATGAATCTTCCAGATTATAAAGACTTGGAACATTATAGTTTGCCAGAACAACTTATATTGAAAGAAGAAGTTAAAGACGTTAAAGAGGAACTTACATTTCCCAAATGGTATCAGGACAAATTAGATCGCGAAAATCTGTTAGTTACATTAACAGATGATGACAGTGACTCCTTATCACACGAAAACTTATTTTACATGCCTACTTTTATACCAACATTAACCCGGCTAGTACAGCAACTACCATTGTGGTCAAATGTGATGATTCCTATATATCATTCAGAAAACCAAACTGCGTCTTCATCCAACGTGGAAAGTTACTTTAAAACGCTCAAGAGATACTTATGTCATATTGACGTGAAATCCAATAGATTGAGATTGGACCAATTTATCGTCAAACATGCAGATTTTATAGATGGGGAATTAAAAGAAGCTATAGGTAAAGTAGAAACTACAGAAAAGGGTGACTTAAAAAAAAGAAAAAATACGAAAGCAAAGGTAAATAAAACAGAAGATGATTTTCCAACAGACTCAATTTTTTCTAAAACTCCCTCGTTTTCTGAAAATTGGAAGGGCAAAGGTGACGCTCGAAAGACCACGAAGAAAAAAAGAGTGAAAATGCATAAACCTGTGCCACTATTGTTAAATGGAACAAGACTACGAACTTTCACGAAGGATTTACACGTATCAAATACTTGCGCATTCGACTCGGTTGCACAAGTAATTGCAGTAGGGTGTGTTGAAGGGTTTTATTTAAATACTCATATAATCAATCATCAAAATGAATTCTGTCAGTTCATAAAAAAAATGATTGATGCCAAAACTATTAGAACAGATTTATACAAATACCGCGCACACCTTCTTCAGCCATATTTTAAAAAAACTGACATTAATCATAAAGTTTTCATCTCTTGCGAATGCAATATAGCTTATATTTTTGACAATATTTTGATCGATGCAATTTACAGTGCCTCTGTACAAGAATCATGTACGAATACTGAATGTGGCATTAACAAAGTTCAAAGAAAAATTTCTTTTTTGCCACTTAATTTTAACATACCAAATATATCAATGCTCAATCAATCGGCAGAGTCTATGTTATGTGAAGAAAATAATATTGTACAATGTAGACGTAATGACTGCAACGGCATACGAACATTAAAATATGAACTAAGTAATTCAATAGCTTTTGAACTGAATCAAACAGATGTAATTTGTCTTAAAGACATACCTCTGGAAATAACATTAAATAACACAAAATACGAAATTCTTGGATTAATTGAGTTTTTACCGTCCGGCGGCGTTATTACAGACATCCACAATATTGGTCACTATCGGGCTCATTGTCGTCGTAATACTGAATGGAAATGTTTTGATGATCTTAATAATTTTATTACCAAAACTCCGAATTCACTTATCGCTAATTGCATTATGTATGGACGAAAATAAAGAGGTACCTAATAACTTTGACGCGTTATCATTCATGATTTATCCCAAAAATATATATAAATATGTACCTAGATCAATAAGTAATAATAATAATAATAAACATAAGTAAACCGAGACACGGTTGTTTTATTTCTCAGGAACTATCCCACTGATCATGTGTGTGTTTCTATTTACTTGAGGTACATTTTAGGTACATTTTTTTAGTGTAAATACATTTTATGAGTAATGGTTAAATAATAAAATATTTTAGTACACCCGCCATCTTGATGTCAATATGGCGGGTGTACCTTAATTTCGAAATAATTTAGTTCTGAAGGAGGTACAAATTTTTTAGAGCTAGGTACTAAATAGTACATTTTAGGTACATTTGTTTGGTAATTGGTATAAATTAATTCGCTATGGTACACCCGCCATTTTGACTCTCATAAAATTTTAGGTGAAAAATGACAAATTCAGAATAGCAAAATTGCCATTTTCACTAAACTAAAAACTCAGTACTATCTATGCTGTCAAACTAAAATATAGTTAAGTTGTGTCACTTTAGTCTATTTCAGAATAGGAAATCGTCGTTTGACAGGAATAAACTAAATTTTAGTGATTTTTAGTTTAGTTTAGAGGCATTTGTGACAAGAGAATCGGCACCATTGTGTAATTTCTCTCAATATCGATTACATAACAGGTTTATTTCTAAGAATTTATGTATAAAATCTACATAGATGTAAGTAAATACAATTGCGACTTAATTTAATCTCAACCACCTCATTGCTTTTGGTGTCACGGTTTAGGTGCAAACTTGAGGTTTTGGATTCAATTTGCTACCCGGAAAATCTTATTTAGTTTTTCTCTCTAGGAACCGCATGTCCGTGGTAGTAAAAGTTTGATTTTGACAGCGCCTTTAATGTCCTTTTTCAATGTTTTTTTTTACTTTTCCAATTTACTTTAGACATTGGCGGAATGGTCGACATCGGGAATAGACTGCCCCGATAGTGTAGTGGTAGCAAGCGCTACTGCTGAACATACGGTCCTGGGTTCGATCTCCAGGTCGGGCAAAGTGTCATTGTGTTTTTTTGTCTGGAATTTCTCAGTAGCAGGCCGGAGTATGGTTGATGGCAATAGGCTCGCGTCCTATTACATGGGACTTAAACATAACTGGCGAAATGTAGGTGTAATATAGGTATAGCTCTGCTTAAACCTTTGAGAAAACTAGGCATCCCCTTCAAACCTCCCATAGCTGACTATTTTCCTGCTTCGATAGCCTAGCGGTCTTCAGGAAACTAGTCAGTTAGGGGAGGAATGACGGGCGATAGCCACGCAGCCTTTCATCCCTCCACTTAGGGTTGCCACATGATAAATATATTATTGTAACGTGTAACGTAATATAAGTTGCCAATAAATTATCGTCAAGTTCAACGAAGCTTTAATTTCACAACCTTACATTTTTTGAAGTGAAAACTTCTTTAGGCGCGTTGAGCACTTTTTGGGTGAACAAAGATCATGGAACTCGCGTCATCGTCACCGCACGCTTCCCATGAGCTATATGTATACTGTGTATATATGTACATATATATAAAATTCAAAAGATACTTAGTTTTCACTTCTATCAGCAGTCCCCAAAGACTGTTTTATGTAAAAAAAAAAAATTTAGAATCACTTTTTGTGCATTTAAAAGCATTAGTGTGAAATATCACGAGTAGGTACTTAGTTATGAGCTTGGTTGGATAGCCATGGGCCGGGAATGTTAGAAGACCCATTTTGTAATAAAACAAAATATTAATTTAAATCAGCAGCATGTAAAGCAAAAACAACAATACGTCTGTAGCAAAACACTTCAATTTATTCAACGAGAAGTACAAAATCAATCACCGTGATTGGCCTATTCACAATTTCGCTCTCGTTCCCATTCAAACTGCGGTTTTTCATTCCAACCTCCATTGAACGAGGCACAAACAATTGCAGAGTGCGCCGAGGTAGCCACTCTGCTGTATAGCTGTAGGTATAGTAATTAGTACGATGGTAGTCAAGTGGATATATTCGTTTTATTGAAATACTAGCTACAACCCACGGTTTCAGGCGCCTAAGTCTCGATACCGTGGGAATATCGGGATATAAAGTATCCTATGTCCTAATCCAGGTCATGGTCTACACATGTGCCAAATTTCATCCAAATCTTTTCAGCCATTTTAGCGTGAAAGCGTACCAAACAAACAAACTCACTTTCACATTTATAATATTAGTTAGGATTCAATATTCGTAGCCTAGGTATTCCTATTGCACAGGTTGCAACACTGGCACTAAATTTTTAGAGTTCCTTACCCGTAGGTAAGGAGCAAATATTGTGGGGTGGGGACCCCATACAAGAAATGTGTTTTTTTCGCTCTATTCTTAAAGGGGTCTAAGAATAAAGCGAAGATTATTTATTACAATAAAATAACAAAATTATATGACGTCTGGTACAGCAGTGAGCGGCGGTATATTTGTATCTTTATAGTTTTCTTTATCTTTGCAGAATAAGTAAGCATTCTCGAGTGAATAGACTGAAGAGATTGACGACCTTATAAAGTTCGTTATGACAATATTATTTCTTGGTGTTTTATAGAGTTGCATATTTGTACTAATATTCGGCAGCTGTTCGGTATTCGGCCGCTCACTCCACTTATACACCAAGTATTCATTCAAATACCAAATAACCCATCGTCGGTGTATTTTTTTTTGTAATGTGCGTTTTATTGGTCTAGAATAAACAATTTAATTGTTTTCGGTAACCACACAGAACAGCTAGCAAAAAGAAAATACAGAAGCAAATAAAAGACGAGCAGTAAAAAATATAGTCAAGCATGAAAACATTTTACAATAAAATAATAAGAACCAAACCAAAATGGTTTGCGGTACCGCAGAAAATCTCAGGTGAAACGTTTCAAGATACACGTCTGCACAGTAAAATAAAATAAAGTAAGTTTAGAAAACGATATATTTTATTTTATGAGATGGCTCATAACAGGTCCGAGGTTTTAAGTTTTGAGTCCGCTCTTGCGTGTTCTTGGATGTTATAAATCTGGATTAGACACTAATAAATATTTATGTTATTGCTCTGCCTAAACCTTTAGAAGCTTTTGATTATAAAGAAGTTCTCTTTCTTTCTTTTTCGTGTGGTTAGTGAGTAACCTGGTGTCAGAGTTTTTAGGCCGCCCATGGGCCTCTGACTTAGCTTCACACTGCCGATGCCGGTTTCCTCACGATGTTTTCCTTCACCGTGAAAGAAGTTGTGGGTCTTTCGTGCCTATATTTTACTTTACGGACAGCAGGTATAGTTAATTTTAAAGATATTATAAATTACAATTACATGTCTCAACAATGAGCTGAGGTCATGCAGTGATGCTATATCAATGAAAAACATAACTGAATACGTAGAATTAATCTTCACTTAATACAGAAGGAAGTTTCTACGCTATCCTGTCTTTATATAATCTAGGGCTTCGGCCGAGGGACATAACCGTTGACGGGTCCATCAGCACGATTGCACGGACTTCAAGAAAGAACAAAGTTCCGTCCCACGTCCACGTCCGACGTGAAAGCTGTATATTTTAACATACCTCCTTGAAAATTCGGAAAAAAGTGGCAATTTTTTTAATTTATAGTACTTACATTACTTTACGTCATCTAGAGGGCGCCATATTCAATTTTATGTGACGTCACATAGTCTATAACCAGCGGACGAGTGACTAAAGTCACTGTGTGTGTTGGATCATTAAGTTCCCTTCAAAATGGTTGAGCTAAATGGTGCTGATGCATGCGTCATGTTCGTGAACGGGCGCCGTCAGTGGGGACTGGTCATCTCTTAGCTGCCACGGCTTATTTGAATTTATTATAATTTTTTATTTATTGTTTTTGTTTTTATTTTTATTACTGACGCTTTTAACGTGCACGTCTTTTTACATTGTTCTCTCATGTATAATTACAACATGGATGATGTAACCAATATTTTGTAAATATATTTTGATTTAAAAGAGTGTCCGTGGAGTTTCTTACCCGTTCTTCTCCATAGGAACCTACTACGCGTTGGAATGGGCAACTAGCTTCATATCTCTGACTGACCGACCCCTTGACAATTCAAAAGTACCTGTAATTGGTTTATTTAAAATAAATGCTTTGAGTTTGAGTTTTGTGTTTTCATTTACGAGGACAGCGTGGGTATGTTTATTTTAATTCTGGAATCAGGTTATAATTGCCCGCTATTGTATCCGCACAAACCGTCTGTCATCAAATTATTGGCATAGCTGTGATTGGCCGATTGCCATGTGTTGTGGAATGGAAGCACAACGACGCGCGGTTCGATAAATTCGAAGCAATGAATAAATATTCTCGAAACATTCGCGATTCAACTTATGCGTGTTCTGAACGAAATATTTAAAAATATTCAAATTCAGAACATCACGCCTGTATTCCCAGAACGGGCTGGCAAAGTCCCCACAATTCGCTAGTTATGTTTAGTCCTATGTAACATGGGGCAAGCCTATGGCCATCAACCGGGCTCAAACCCAGACTCCGGGCTGTTAATTAGAACTTTTTGCATAATTATTGGGAGGGTTTAAAAGAGGAGGAATTTATTGCAAACTGGTCGGAGGTTCGCGCAGACTCGTATCACTGTCCCCGAGTTAATAGCTTACGTGCATATTGCATCGGTTCCATTTCGTGATTGGCTTTTTAAGTGTTGGTCCTCTGAACTGTAGGTACGGTCGAACAAGGCATTTGGTTTACCTACAGGCAAAATATTATTTCCACTCACTGCCAATTAGGAAATGCAATGTCGATCTCGCGAAATTTCGTCATTCAATCTCGTGGGAAGACAATCTCGTTCGAGATTTTCGAGACTGAGCTCGCTCGTTTTAGCACACTATGCTTCTTGAGAAGACATTTTCAATATAATAATTAATGGATGTATAGTGTGCGTAATGTGTGTGCTGGTTTGTTTCGTTATTAAATGTGTATGCGAAGTGCAGGTGATTATTACTTACGTTGATATTTTTTTCGACATTCGATTAATCTTTTTTTATTCACAAAATATACCTACCACGATTACCATGAGTAGGTGTAGTTTTCATTTTAATTAAGTTTGAGAAATATTTTAATTGCAAAGAACCCTACCCAAAAGTAGGTAGGCGAAATCTCGATTTCGTAAACGAGTTCTCGGCGTATTGCCGAGAACTCGTTTACGATTTCAGACTTAGCACGCGAGATCTCGAGTTGCCAATCTCGACTCAAGATTGCATTCCTAACCGCAAGTTAGCTGCCTGTATAGGCACCAATGTTTTTTACTATCGTGTTTATGGAACGGGGTCTTCGAAAGAACGAGGTATTTAGATTAGATAGGATTTCATTTTGCGCAGAGCTTGTAGTACCAAGCGTAGCGATTGTTTAAAAAAGAATGCATTATTTATTAGCAATGGCATTATCTCAGTAAATACCTACCTAAGCACTCATTTACAAGAGTAAATAGACAATGGGCAATTTTATGGCCAATGTCGTAATGGGGTTATTGTTGTAACAATGGCAATTCATGAATAGAATCGAAGGAACCAGGCCTTGTAAGGAAAACGACAAGCGCACGTCGCGAAGGTAGTGTCCCTTGAATTACGAAAATCGCTTTTATTGCTACGAAATTAAGGCGCTGTAAAAGTCAAACTGTTACCGCGGATGTGCATATTTGGTGATGGACTGTCCATAAAATTAAATAAATAATATCAGCCTATTATTGTCCCACTGCAGGGCAAAGGCCTCTTCTCATACAGAGAAGGCACGACCATTGATTACCACGCTTGCTCAAGACGGGTTGGGGATTGCAGACTAATATTAACTATAAGTCCAGGTTTCCTCACCGATGTCAGTAATGTCCAACATAAACTCAGAAAGTACATAAGAATTGAAAAATTCACATTGGTGATTTGAACCCACAACCTCCTACATGAGAGGCGAGGCCTTAACCACTGGGCCATCATGACATCACGGACCGGAATGTCCATATTTATCTTTTTATTAAAAAAAATATTAGGAGTCTTAAGGTTTTTGAACAAAACCTATTTCGAAAAACAGAATGAAAAATGTTTATTACATCAAAATGCTTTCAATGCTGGATGTAAATTTTAAAACGTATCGCGTCTAGCACTGTAGACAAATTTTGCTTTTTATTTATAGCTTTCAACTAAAATATGTTTACATTTATATTATAAATTAGGTCAGTGGGTCGTCTTAGGGGCGGATTATTAATTTTATAATTTTTTAATAATAATAAGAAAATTAAAAAATTAACTATTATATTATATAAATATATACCATAATGTAATATTAGTTTATTATCTAATTATATTTTATTTATATAAAATAATTTATTATGAATATTAAACTAAAGTATTTGCCATTGTTTTCATATTAATAGTGATATATATATTTATTTCATAGATAAAATAAATATATATCACTTTTAATGCAGCCTTTACAATCAACCACCATCAATAAATTGTATGTATAGCGTGTGAAGTGTGTTCTATTTTTTTACTTCTTTAACAATCAACAAGCAAATCAAGTCACAAAAAAGGGGATAGTCTATTGACTTTCCATGTTTTTAAAATCTAAATAATAAAAACTGTGGGAATGATTTTGTGGAATGGGACAGAAGTGTGTCACAGAGGAAACCAGGGAAGCGCGCGCTATTTGATTTGACCAATGAGTGCGCGCGGGGCTAGAGTTCGCCGTCAGAAACGACCTTGACGAGCCCCCGCCTCTTTAATGTTGCTTATGACCTGTCTGTTACAAATTTTTGTTTCATCATCCTCCTGCCCTTATCCCCCATTCATTAGGGGTCCGTGCACCATGTCTTCTTCTTCTATACATTTAAATCAACCATCATCTCCGAAGTCTCTATTTTTCTAGCCATAACATTCAACACAAACCATCCATAACTTGTTTGGTCTTTCCCTACCCAGAGGCGGACTAGCAGTTTCGGCCACCCTAGGCTGTTAAGAAGTAGCCATCCACATTTTCTGCTGATTTTGTAGCGTAATACACACATTGTAGTTGGTTTAACCAAAAAACATTTATTTCTTCGGTTTGAGGTTTTATGTTAGCATTACTATTTAATTAGGCGTCATCATTCAATTTTTTACTGAGCTTAGATATTGCCAGTCGCAGGCATAGGTTGGCCCGCCCCTAATATCTTGCTGCCATAGGTCCGGGCCTGGTTGGCATTATGGAAAGTCTCTATCCCTACCTGCTCATAAGTTGTAAGTACAGTCGCCGTCAGATATATTGTAGCAGACAAGGTGACCAAATACTTCTGAACAAATTAAAATTTCAATAAGTTCCATACACTACAAGTTACCATTAATATCTGAACATTCATTACTTTATTAATATCTGAGCAGATGCTTGTCAATAATTTCTATACAAACAACTAACCAAAAATATCTGAACACTTAGAACGTCAATTGTATCTACGCAGACGAACACTGAGCTTACCTAATTCGTTACTGCATGGTATAAAAGACGAACCAGAAACAAACGCTAACATCTGTGGCATAAATACGATGAAGAGGGAATAAAAATTGTATAGAAAATCATTTGTTTAGGATACAACTGATATGTTAATGTCAAACTATTGAAAGAAAATAGCTCCTGATGTTGTAATACTAAAAAAAGTTATTGTAATAAGAAAATTGACAACATAGATAAAATATTTGTATTTTTAACCAACTTCCAAAAGGAGGGGTTATCAATTCGGATGTTTATATAGTTATTTATGCTATAAGTGCGGAAGGTAGGTGATTTCTGACGAGTGTATAAGTCGACACGAGTCGGAAATCATCTTACGCACGTGTATCATACAACCTTTTATTTATGCATTGTGCGAGGAAAAAAAAAAAAATGAGCGATCCTTACGGTAGTCGCATATGATGTGTAACATCTAACATAATATATGACGATGTATATAAATTATAAAAACAACATTCATGACTCGATGTTTCGACTTCGACTTCTACTTCGACTACGACTTCAACTTTGACTTTTTGATTTGACCATTGTTATAATCATCTCCATCGCCATCGCCATTGCCATCGCCATCGTTATCATCATCATCTCTGAGACGGGCTGACGACGGCCTCAAAAATTAAAAAAAAAAACAGAAAAGTAAAAAACACTAGTGAAAAAAAGTGACACTTTCCGCACAAATTGACTGCTTGGAAAACGCTCTTTTCGAGCAAATGCATTGTAAAATATTTTTTTTTGTGTACGTTCGGTCATAACTCTGTCTTAAAGAGAAGAATTTGCAAAATTCTTTTTTTCTTTGAAAGGGTATAATTCCGAGGTGGTCCAGGATCTGATGATGGGATCCTAAAGATATCGAGGGACTCTTCAAATATTATAGGCACACCAATAGCGATTTGGTTATTTTTTTATAGTAACTCGTGCAATTAATTAAGCCATTTATGCTCGAGCTCAAGTCATCACAATACATACGGAGAAGTGGAGCTGATGGCGAAGTACCAGGAAAACTCCTCAACGATTATCCCCGCATCGCGAAAAGCAATATTTTGTAAAAGGTGATGAGCAGTTGACATTAAGCTATTGCAACTTACGTATAGATATATTAAAAACAGACTCACTAGAAAAAGAGAAATAAAAACTTTTATACAAAAAAAAAACAACCGACTTCCAAAAAACACTACAAAGTGATAAATAACTTAAATTTCGGAAGTTTTAAGACCACCCTATTTGCGTAGATGCACTTGACGTTATACGTGTTTAGATATTTTTGACTAGTTGTGTGTATAGAAATTATTGACAAGCATCTGCTCAGATATTAATGAAGTAATTAATGTTCAGATATTAATGGAAACTTGTAGTGTATGGAACATATTGGCATTTTAAATTGTTCAGAAGTATTTGGTCACCTTGTCTGCTACAATATATCTGACGGCGACTGTACTAAGCGCTGTTCACTAGTGGGACGAGTATTTTGGTTTTTCATCCTATCAATGTCGTTAGATCCAACTTCATCCCAGGAATAATTAATTAATAACCTGCTGTGGGTTGGTTCTTGTTTGCAAAAATGGGTCCAATTGTATTTTAGTCGCTTAAATGGTTTTTTTTTAAACTGACTGGCGCAAAAGAAGCACAGTATTTATATTATTTAAGTTATGTATTTGTTTATATGAATGTCTAATGTACTCACTTTTACTTACCTACCTCCAATTAAAATTAATAAAGAAAGAAAACTGTGTGTGTATCTATGGAGGTACTGCATACCATCTATAATAAAAATTAAAGCTGATAGTTTGACCCAACAATTAATCAATTCACAAGAATGCTACAATTTTTTTGAACTTGAACGGATCCATTGTTGAGGTTATAAAAAGTTGAGGATAACTTTTAAATTTACAATTTCGCTGTCCTAGTTTTCACAGTATCGGTAAGCAAGTTGTCAAAAACGATTTAATATAAATTATACATTAACTTCAGTCCTATGTAATTAACCAAATAGCGCTAAAACATTGTAAAGTTTATTTTGAATTTCGTTATTTCCACATTCCAATACTATGCAAGGACAAATTTAATTAATTTACTGGTATTGAATACATACCCAAGTCCATTGTGGTAGATAAACCAAAGATTTAATAGCGTTTTACTGAATTAACACTTTGTTTTGGAATTTATTATTTTTGTTGTTCCAACTTTCCGGTCATAACATTCCAAATTAATTTCGTTCCAGTTCCAAATCGTAATACCAGACAGGCAGGATGAAATAGTAAAAAGCCATTCGGGTTAAAGAAAGAAAGCAGATATAAAATGCAAAATTTCGTCACCATTTGGAATGGAAAGCGATTTCCTACTAATGTCAGTGCCACATTTGACAAAAAGCTCTGTCAGTAATTTATCTAGTGTTGGAGTTGTTTGTAGAATCTCCAATCACCAATTAGTGGACTATTAGTATTCATCTTTCCCATTGAAATCAGGAACAGGGTGTAATGATTGCAGAGTCAACGTCCCACATGTCGACAACCTCGTGTGCAAGATACTTTTTTTTCTTTTTCTCGGCTAGGCTTGAGTAGTACATGTACTATGTACTATTAAGAATTCATTCACGACACTGTACTAGAATGAACTATTCCGTAAGCTTAATAGTACTTCGGTCATTTAGTACTTCGTTTCGATCACGTTCTGTCCGATCGGTCGCTCGGACTTGGATCCGCAGAGATCACGCATATTCTCGATTCATGGATCGCGCGGGAAACAGACCGGTTGCGAGGGAGCGAGGAACTAGACGCACTCTTGACTCCTGTTTCACTCTGACTTCTCAAACTTACAACTTCATAACTCTGATTTGCCAAGGTGTTTAGATCTTTATTACGAAAATAGTTTAAGTATTTTGCTTTATTTCTTTCGAAACTTATAGGCATGCAAGGTTACCGATTTTTAAAAAAAATGTTTTGTTTTCTTAGAATAATAATAAACTAACTAGAACGTAGATACTTATTGTACCTACGTTCTTGTTAGTTTCCATTTTGAATTTAGTTTAGATAGTACATCTATGAGCCTGTGATACCATCCAAACAATACTCGTAATACTGTTCATACTTAGTGTACTAATAGTACTAGAACGCCGAACTAGTACGTTTCACAGATTGTACTAGATCGGAGCGATCCGTTCAATGACCGAGCAAGAACAAGTCTATTCTCGGCTTTATTTTTACTAAAGTACATACATACAAGCCTGTCCCACTTGTTCCGTCCCACTGCAATTTTTTTTTTTTTTTTTTTTTTTTTTTATAAATGGCATCTCGCAGTTGACCTCTGAGGAGGTCGTAGCTGCTTAACCGGACTTTCCTGTGGCTGCCTTAAGCTGCTACACTTAAAGCCTCCAGCCAGGGGCATAAACTATACTAATTAAAATTAGGCGAACGCTCGCTAAGGGCACCCCCTGTGGGGTACGGACCTCGGCTTAGAGCGTCGCTGGGGGGAGGACAGCAAGATGGGACAGGCTGGATCAAACATAGAGTATTATTATTATTAATCGGGGAATTTAAGACTACGGGCTCGGCTTCGACGCGGGCTGGCGCATCGACGAGCAAGGGTCGGGGGGGGTCCCACTGCAAAGCAAATATGTATGTATATATACTATATACTTTTAAGTTTATAATCGAGAACGACAAAAAGACAAATGTTTATGTTGTTTACCGTTTAATTAATTTTTTTCACTTTTCACTCACTGTATTCTTTGTGAGATTCTTAAAGTTTTGACCAAAATATTAATTGCGTTATTATATATATTTTGTTGTCAAGCAACCTAGTTTTTCAAATAAATGAAGCAACTAAGTTTGTAGTTCCGACAAAATAAAAGGAATAATATTGTAATTTTGAGTTTTCAGTGCAGACGGATGCCCACCATCTTGACTTGCTTGACCAAAGAAAGAGTAGGTATAATAATAATTGTGCTTGACTCTCAAAATACGACACGAAAGATGAAAAAATGGGACATTAAGTGAAGTAACTTATTTTGTAACTTTTTCTTGCCAGTAGCATATGAGTGGCTTCTAGTCATAAGTTTTCTTAAATTGCACTATCAGATCAGTTAAAGCAGTGGGGATTTTTGGTTTACTTGTAATATACATAATTGTTAATGATTAAAGATAATTTTAAGTTCAATACATACATGTGATATTATATTCCCAGTTCACCTTGCATTCGATTCAGAAAGATAGTCGACTGAAATTATAGTTGATTACCAGTTGGCCTTTCGCAGCACTACGCAACAAACAAACGTCAACGTCACGTTCGCATGTCATCATGAGTTCATGCCATGACATCATGGCTGCGTTCCGAGTTACACTGTAATCGATATGAGCTTGCTAATTCCCGTACAGAGTAACGTGAGCTCGATAGCGATGTGCCGTGAATCGTCATAGATGACGTCATGTCATGACATGCACCATCTTGCCATGTCTTATACCAATATCACCGTGAGCGCTGTCAAAAATGACAGTTGTGCTGTTTTGTTTTGAGTCGCATCATAACTCTAATAAACTAACGTGAAGTTTTCGAAATTGTGCATCTGTCTATCGTTCGCCACCTCAGAAAAACAAGACATTTGTGGAATATAATTATAACACAAAGAAATATGCTATGTAAGTTTTGTCGTTTAGCGAGCACTATGAGCGCGTTCACGAGCGTTCCGAATAGTTGACAGCCCTCAGCTGTCATAATCATGTTATCTAAATCGGTACGCCATCCAGATATTATTATGTCAGCGCTGTGTGTCAGTGTTCTAATTCGGAAAGCGGCCCATGTTAATCAGTTCAGTACTACTTAGTCTGTGATCAGTTCGTTGACGTTTATCATTGTCATCATTTTCGTAGTCTAATCCTCCGTTGTTTATTTGTTGGGGTCTTGAACTTTCGACGCTATTGAATAATGATAGCTAGCAGCTGATTATTTTATTTGTGAATTCGGTTATCAAATATCTTAAGAAACTGCTAATGTGTATATCTATTATATCTCCTATATATGTAAATCCTTTAATATATAATAATAACTCTATCATAAATCTTAGATAAGCTTGTGAACACGGTTTGCGGACTTTTGTACTTACCCAAATTTAAATTGTCGCAGTTCAAAGGTTCGCGATAAGTAATAAGAAGTTAAGTGCTCGAAGAAGTTTGTTAAAAAAAATCTACGTAAATTAAAGTAAAATGGAGAAGCAACAAGTAACTGACGAACAATTGAAGCAGTATTTACCGGATTTGCCTAAAGGTCCATTGGATCATTACAGGAAGAAGGCATCTTTCGACTGGCGTCGAATGAAACTTGTTTACGATACATTAAACACGATAAAATTGAAAGTAAGTATAATATGATAAAGCAGTTTGCATATTTTAACATAAAAATTATAGTTATACTCTGTTATTTGTCTTAGCAGAAAATAGTTTTTTTTAATAATTTAAGTAGCTCTCTTAATGACATATTGGTGATTAAAGTGTATGTTTTGCTTACAATGAAAAAGAAAAAAAATGCAAATCAGAACAGAGGCCTTTGCCCTGCTGTGAGACTCAACAGGCTCAAAATAATAAATTATATTGAAGGTACAATTCTCTAAATAAATTAGTCACCTTTGGCTTCAAGCTAAATATTGTTTTTTTTAAATACCTAATTATTTCCTCTTTTTCAGTATGACATATGGAGTTTCATGGAGAGTCATCCTCTGTTCAAACACACAGAAGCCACTCGAGTGCTGGATGAAGAGAGGCAAATCACCACAAAGAGAATGTACACTATCTATAATGAACAATTTGTACGCTTCGAAAAGGTAAAATAGCAGCACTACATCAAGCTCCTTCCATAAACCCCATTAAAAAAAAAAAACATTTTTTCCATATATTTTTATGGTAATCATCTCTGAAATCACACTCTTTCTAGCCAGGATTATATTTCCCTTAGCCCATAATGTCCCACTAGCAGTAAAAACCTACCTAGTAGTCTTTCCAGGAACTCTTTTCCTGCCATATCAATTTATTTCAAAAAGGAAAAATTGCAGCTTTCCTTTGAATAACATGTTGGCACACTACAATTTTTTTTTGTGAATTTTTTTGATTTTAATTAAATAAAAGACCATTGCCCTATTTTCTATGGCCCTGGCCATGGCCTATGTTATGTAATTAATTGGTAATCATCAGGCACTTGGAAAAGTAAAACTCAGGGAATTTTTATTTTAGTAGATAAATTCACACAAGTAAGTAAGTGTTAGGATGATGTCTATAGATGTTTTGAATTACAACTATAAAGAATTTCACATGACAGTATGAATTAAAATTGTGATTGAAGTTCACTTCAAAAATTTACATAAGTACTACTTATACTGCAGGCTGCAGGTATGCTTGACAATCACCACAAAATGCATTGAAAATAGAAATAAATAAGTGTAATTTACATATTAATACTGGTCTTGACCTCAGCCATTATATAGTATGAGAAGCATAAACATAATGCAATTCACATTATCATTAAATGCACACTGAATTAATGAACTCAAATAGACTCATGTGTTATCATCTATCAAGATATTTTACTAACTACAGACTGCAGATGCACATGGCAAGCAAATACTTATTCAATTTGTATTTTGATCGAGTTTACAACTCCCTAACGGCTTATCATCGCGCCCGGCGCCCCTGGCGCCATTTGAAATGAAACTAAAGGCGCGATTGCGCTATCCAGTAGTCAGCAAACTCATTAGTCAATAAAGCCAAATGTCAATACTTTAACGACTAAGATTTCTTATGACAGCCAATCCTTTTTGTGTGTCCAAAGTTTCTGAATAAACCTTTCTTTAGATCTTTAGAAAAGGAATGTGGCCGCTTTTCTTTAGATCGTAATTTGTTGCTTCGTGTCTCAATATGAGAGTAAGGTAGTAGAAAATTCTTAACACACTTACCGAGGGTCCTTACTAGCCATTATTCATAATTCCTTCTCAGCCACGAGATAATACTTTTTTATAGGACGCTAGTGGACCATTGGGCGCCCCCTTAATCCTTCAAACTCCCACCCTATTTCACTACACAACCCTTCCTAAAATTTACTTGCTAAGAAATAGGTTGCCTTCATTGTCATCATCATATCGGCTGATAATAATACCTATGATAAAGGCATCTTACTCATTAACAAGTTAACCCTGGAAAACTTTTAAAGATTTTAAATGAAAAATTTTCGATGTCCTGTTAATTTTTGGTGAAAATACTTCGGAAATAAATCTATGAAATATAGTTTGAATTATGAATAAAACTTGATATCTTGTATAATGACCGAAACCCCGACCCCCGCGCCCGCGCGTATCTACGCTCACACTTATCGATATTTGTACAGAGCCACACTATAGGCCAAAGACCCTCATTCGGCTCGCGAGCCGCAGTTTGCCGATCTCTGCGCTATACCTAATACCTATAACTCCTCCTACCTGACTCCTATTCCTCCCACTTTTCCCCTAAATTAGACTTGTATATAAAAAGACTTCACTCCGCTAACCCTACGAAGCCTCGCGCGGCACTGGTAAAAGTCAGCTTTAAGAGTACTATTAGATTTTTTTACGGAAATTCATGACTTTTGACGCTGTCATTTTGAGCAGCAGTAAGATATTTTAATAATTTGTTTATAATAACGTTAATGCCATTCTCTTTCTTGTAAGTTGGAGTTACACATTATTTTCGTGTAATTTACTGAATGACGCGGAATATAATTATGTATAGTACTTACTTTAATTCAATTTAAGTACTTATTGTAATTTTGTCTTATTATGTTGAGAAACGAAAACTAATGAAACGTATCCATTGTAAATAGAAGTTTTATATCATATTTGTTTATAAACCGACGAAAAATTTCAACGCAAGGAGATTCAGAATCATGTACTGAATCCATACAGGGTCGGAGGGACATCGACGCGAAAACTGATAGGTACATCAGTTTTCGCGTCGATGTCCCTCCCACCCTGTATAGTAAATAACACCAAAAGAGAAATCACAATATGTAACTCCAAATTACAAAAAAGAGAATGGCACTATCGTTATTCATAATCAAATAATTAAAATATCTTACTGCTGCTGAAAATTACAGCATCCAAAATCATGAATATGCTTAAAAAATGTAATAGGACTCTTAACGACTCGTAGGGTTTTTTACTGCCGGGAATGCCGTCTTAATATACTCTTAATTAATTTGCTATCAATACCTTAGATCAGTCTCGATACGCAGATAATCTTCTCACGATTCCTAGTTGTACTTATGCAAATAAGTACTAAAAATAAAAAACTTTCAGATAGCCGAAGACCCGAAATCATTCCAAGCTGAAAGCGAAGCCATGTTTATGTTCGATAGCTCTTTAGCCGTGAAGGTATCCCTAACCTTCCGAATGTTCAGCAACGCAATCCAAGGGAACGGAAAGAGTCACCACTACCACCTCATCGAAGATGTGGAGAAGGCCAAGATTGGGGGGTGCTTTGCCTTGACTGAAGTGTCCCATGGATCCAATGCTAAAGGCATGAGGACTACGGCTACGTTTGTGCCGGAAAAAAAGCAGTTTGTTATGCATAGTGCTGATTTTGAGGCAGCAAAGTGTTGGGTCGGATCATTGGGTAAGTTTTAAGCAGTTATTTTTTTATTTGAAGTAACTTTTGTGGAGTCCTGCACATTGCAAAAGGAATTTGACAATTAAATGGATGAGAAATTAATTTGTATTGTCTGCATTAGCGCGTGTTCGCTTGTAAACTGCGTTCGCAAGTCATTTGCCAAACATGTAAACAAACACGAGTTTTAGGAAAAACAACAGGTAATGCCCACACTTAAGGTTCAGTTTGCTCTACAACTTCATATTTTTTATGACTGTCAACTGTACTAGTCAGTCTAAAATCAACCTTATTTACACTTTGATAAAGTTGATGTTTGTCTAAGTGGAAAACTCGTGTTTGTTTACATTTTTGGCAAATAGATTGCGAACGCAGATTACATAACTTACTACATATACCGGGTGGTCCAAATAGTGACGTCATAAAAAATAGATTCCTCATAACCAAAAATACCTTTTCAATTTTTTTTTTTTTTAGTAATTTTAAATTTTTAGGGAAACTTAAAAAAAAAAACTTTATTTTGCAAAGCTTTTTCACATTCTTTTTTTTAAATTTTCTTTGTTATGGAATATTCTTTCTGACATAAAGTAATCACCTTCCTATCATTAATTCAGCATACAAAAATTTTGATCGAAAAGCAGGAATTTACTTTCATTTCTTTTCATTAAGGAGACTACAGGACCTAAACGTGCTTAAGGCGCAGTGTAACCTCAATATTCACAAAAAACTGGTTTCTTGGATAGTCGAGTATGACGTAACGCAATGAAAATATACGACGCAAAAAATACAGTGGACAGAGAAGGGTTTAAAGAAAATTTTTAACCGAATAGAATAGTCGAAAATAGTTTGATATTCGCAATAAAAAATACTTCACAAAAATAAACTTTGGTGTCGAACATCTCTGTATTTTCAGCGATGAGAACATTTTTTTTTTTTAGAATTCAATATAATAAACATTATTTTATAACTTTAACCAGACAATTATTTAATATAATGTGTATGTTCTGAATAATCTAAATAAAACGACACGACACGGTTGGCGCAGTGGCTGAGCGATCGACTGCTGCGCAACGTGTCGCGGGTTCGATCCCCGCACGCAACAAATATTTTTATGATCTGCAAGTAGTTGTTCCGGGTCTGGGTGTTAGTGTATGTGAGTTTCTATGTTTGTAAACGCACCCACGATACAGGAAGAAATTCTTAGTATGGGGCAAAGTTTAAAAAAAAAAACCCGTAAAATAAATGCCCATTCGCAGCTTACTCACATCGTCAACCCAAATATTTATTAAATTTTCAACCTTATTTAATTCTCTGTAATTGTGAAAATAGATATTGCGGTCATACTTTAGTCGTCGGGCTGCCGTATAGCGCGCAGACG
This sequence comes from Agrochola lota, assembly GCA_947364205.1. NCBI lineage: Eukaryota > Metazoa > Arthropoda > Insecta > Lepidoptera > Noctuidae > Agrochola > Agrochola lota. Next base: position 2,229,818 of record OX376228.1, on the reverse strand, counting down.
CGGTTGTGTGAGTGCAGCTGTAGCGTTTAAAATCGTAGTCAGTCCGCTTAGAGTATATAACACTGGAGAAGCCATAAGCACAATATTCCGAACAAAACATTCTGTCACTTTTTGCGGGGGACGCGGTAGCGGAAAGAGAAGTCCGTACCATTCATTTTTATTTTATCGATATTCATTCGGAATTTTGCTTGAACCCATGAAATAAAACAGCTGTTGCATAAAATAGTTACATTTTATTATGAAGAGAAAATAACTTCAATTAAATAAAAGTAACTAAATTTGTAATAAGTAAGTAATCTCAATAAAAATTAGGTCAAGTTCAAAAAAAATAAATAAATATACAACCACTTCAATGGACATTAACAAATGATAAAACATTGAATAATAAAAAACAATAAACAAAAATAATTACTAAGTAACTTTTAGTAGGAAATTATCGACATATCAATTTTGGTTTCAAACATGACCTCAACACTATGGTAGTCTAGTTAACATTTTTACTAGAGGACATATTCGCATGTCAAGTGCCTGTAAGTTTTGCTGATTTGACGTATATTTCGTAATGCAAAAAAAAAGTATTTTGATCTTTACGAACATAAAAACGAGATGTAGCGAGAGTCGGTGACGTCACAGAAGCAACGTGAGGAAAATACTCGATTCATGCTACGTTTTATATTGAATCATGGTTGAATTGAATGAAAAATCGATATGTATTACGAGGTTAGGATTTAAAATTTCAATAAAAACATGACTAAATCTTAGAAACAAATATTAACTCAAGGAAAGTTATTCATATCTTTATGTAAATTTGACGTATTTGAACGCTTTTTACACCATTTAACAGCACAAATAGGCATTTTCACGGAGCTCCGCGCGCCATTAAAACGATTTACGAAGTGCGTTAGAATCGATTTGAAAGTAGTTTTTATGAACGTACTAGAACATTTGTTCTTGTACTTTTACAGAGGGGAAGTGTTCGTAAGGCTTCTCCAGTGTTATATACTCTAAGTCAGTCCGCGCCTTACAAATAATACTTAATAAAATGAAATCAAATTGTTTATTCTGTAAATAGGATATTGGAATCACTTTTACACGTCATATATTTAAAAAAAAAATAGCTAGATGAGTTCGGCGTTTCCTATCTGACTACTCTGAGAAGTAAGGCCGAAACAAACTCAGAGGTCACAGACTCTTTTAAAGTCCAGACATATTCTTGGTCAGGCCATATGAGAACCATGTAGATTAGTGTCTGAAATGGTCTTTTGAGAAAAGAACCACACAGATTTGAGTGGACCTCTCCTGTCAGTTATTATCCCCTAATACCTGTTTCGTGTCCAATTTCAGGCAAATGCGCCACACACGCAATAGTCTACGCGATGCTGATATCAAAGGGTAAGAACCATGGCCTCCATACGTTCGTGGTACCGATCCGAGACCCCGAGACCTTGAAACCTTACCCCGGAGTCATTGTAGGCGATCTTGGTGAGAAGATTGGCCTCAATGGTGTTGATAACGGGTAAGTTACCAAGTTCTGATGTGGTCTTTTTGTGTTAGGAAATAAGCAGGTGGGTCCTGATAGTAAGAGCCATACCTAACCGGGTCGCTATGGCGACGTCGCCAGGTTGCGCTGCCCACTATGGCTCTTAGTGATCACCGCCGCAAATTAAGACAATTTCCCTTTTCAAAATGTAGTAGAGTTTAAAACTCATATTAAAAGTACACTTTGTAAACAAGCATATTACAAGATAGTTGACTCAGGCGTGACTTTACGGAAATCCATTATAAAATAAAATAGACGACGTATGTTTAGTATCGTAATCTTTTTCCGCAATCCGAACGCAGTGTCACACTGCGCTTGGCGTGGCAACACGTCAATCGTCATCCTGACGATGCCTCGTTGAGAGGTAAAACACGTGTAGATTTCTTACACGGTTCTTTATGACTCTTTAAGAACAGTTAAGCGGATTAGGTTACTAAATATACGTCGACTATTGTATTTTTTTAAGCATATTACAAATTGGAGGATTATATCCAAGACAAGAATGATTGGACATGCTGGTCCTTCTCCATAGGACAATTTAGAGTCTAGACAAAATCTAACTGGTTGCTAATTTAATTGTATAATGTATTATTTTTTATAACATTGATCTTACATTCTGTGATTACTTGAACTCACACACTGACTTATTAATACTTATTACTTGTTAAAATTTTAGGAATATCGTATAATTTTACAATGTTTGTTAATATGTGAGCACCATGTATTTAACACTACTAATTATAAGTTAATAATAATTTAGGATAAGACTTAGATAAGTACGCTATCGCAATAGGTTACCCTGTAATGATAGATGTAAGTTGGAAACAAAATAAATAAATTAAAAAAACACATAATTAATTTATCTGTCATTGCTTCATTTTTAATTCTTTTTACCCATTGTGGTATAGTAATCTTATTCCAGGTGCATCGTCTTCACATATAATTATAAAATTAGCTTTTACCCGCGACTTCGTCCGCGTGGAATTCTATACATCAACTTAATTTATTTGTATAGCTGCCAGTGAAACTCCCGTCAATATCAGTCCAGCCGTTTCGGAGATTAGGCGGAACAAACCGACACATAGACCATTTTTTTTTAAATTGTATTTTTGTTGTATGTGTCATATAAGCTTTCATACACATTTAGTAATAAGCTGTTATCTTGACATTACAAACAGACACTTCAATTTTATCCATTTGTATAGATGTATAGATACAGATTTCATGGGTTTTAGTATTTTTGCGCGGGAACCCTAAGTATTTTTCTGAAACAAAAGTAGCCTAAGTCACTCCTTATAACATCAGCCTATCAGCCATCATCATATTCCAGTGGAAGTCCCGTCAAAATCGGTCCAGTCGTTTCGGAGATTAGCTGGAACAAACAGAAAGCCAGAGAGAAAAAAATTGTGTTTTTGTTGTATCTTAAATTATGTTGTTGATATCTGCATGATGTTCACATATAAATTATAAACGAAGCGGTAGTTAACAATAGGAATGACAAATAGGTTAAATTTGTGAGTGTAAAAAACAGAATTGATGTAATTTACATTTTTTTTTTTTTTTTAATAATAATTATCTTGCAGTTTCGTAATGTTCAACAACTACCACCTGCCGAAGGAGGCGGCGCTTGATAAATTGGGAGGAGTTGATGATAACGGAGACTATCAGACACCTTTCAAAGACCCCAGCAAGAGGTTCGGAGCAGCTCTGGGGATCTTATCAGGTATGAACATGTGGTATTCAGATTCCTTTATTTGGGCTCGTAGCGAAAAAATAACAGCTACTTGGGTCGATCTTCACTTAAACCTGTCTGCCTGTGCCGCGGAAAGCATGTTAAGCTGTTGGTCCCAGCTAGTCTCTTTGACAGTCGTTACGAGTAGTCAGAAGCCCGAAAGTCTGATAACCGGTCTCACCAAGGGGTATCGTGTTACCCTGTAACTGGGTTGTGGGGGTCAGATAGGCAGTCGCTCCATGTAAAATTCTGGTATTCTGCTGCATTCGGTTAGATTGGAAGCCGACTACAACATGTTCGCAAAAAAAGGTTTGGGAGACGATGATTCAGATATCTATATTTCTGCGTAATTCGTCAAGTGTTCGCAAGCTTGACTTCTGAGGATGGAGTCCTGGGTTGGACGGGAAATTGTCAGTAGCGATAGCGGTCCGGTGTCTGAATTTGTGCCAAATTGCAACAGGCCAGGAAAAGTGGGTGTACTATCGGTACACTTCTGCCTAACCCTACGGGGAAAACAGTCATGTTATTGTGATAAGTCAAAACCGTTTATAACAACTTCAAAGTCAAATCATGTATTTCAAATAGGCCCTTGCAAGGCACTTTTGAACGTCAAAAATTACAAAAAATTAGGTTGATTCTAGTCGCCCCTTCCAAGAGGTAGTTTTCGTATGGAGAAGAATGGGCAAGAAACTCCATCGTTACTCTATTAAAATGTTTAACAATATTTTGTATATGTAGGTACATTAGTTATATACATATAGCGTGTGCTGTTAAGTCAATATCCAGAGGCAAGTCCCCTTGCCATGACGGTCTCAGCGTTGAACATCTTCAGCAGGCTGGACATCACCTACCTAGAGTGATAGCAATGCTCTTTAGTTTTTGTATTAGTCATGCATACTTACCCTCTGAACTCATTAAGACAACTGTAGTGCCAGTGGTGAAAAATAAAACAGGGGACCTGTCAGATAAGGGTAATTACAGGCCTATTTCATTAGCGACTGTTATTGCGAAAGTGCTTGACGGCTTGCTTGACACACAGTTAAATGAATATTTGCATCTGCACGATAATCTGTTTGGTTTTCGCCCAGGATTGTCCACAGAGACTGCTATACTGTGTCTTAAGCATGCCGTCAGGTATTATACGGACAGACATACTCCAGTGTACGCGTGCTTTCTCGACTTATCCAGGGCTTTTGATCTGGTCTCCTATGATATTCTATAGAAGAAGTTGGATAACATAGATTTCCCCACTAATCTCATTAACTTTTTTAAATGTTGGTATGGAGGCCAGATCAATAGCGTGAAATGGGCGGGTTCTCTGTCGGAACCATATGGGTAGGAGTGTGGGGTGAGGCAGGGAGGGTTGAGCTCCCCCGCATTCTTTAACTTATATGTTGTTGCACTGATTGTTGCTCTCAGCAGTCATCATGTCGGTTGTCATATTGATGGAGTTTACCTGAATAATATCAGCTATGTGGACGGCATGGTGCTGCTGAGCGCATCGATTTGTGGCATTAGAACATTGTTGGAGATATGTGAGGCATATGCTGAAGAACACGGTCTGAAATACAATGTCACGAAAAGTCAGTTTATGGTGATTAAGGCCGGCTCAAAATGTCCTATAACAGTACCGCCCATCAAACTGTACGGGGTTCCCTTGGTAAAAGTGAATCATTTTAAATACCTAGGGCATTTGGTTACTGACGGTCTCAGAGACGATACTGATATCGAGAGGGAGCGGAGGGCATTGTCAATTAGAGCTAATATGATAGCCCGCAGGTTTGCACGTTGTTCCAAGTCGGTCAAGGCGTCCAATATAACAACGCTTTCAGACTGAGAGCTGTGCTTTCAGAGGGGCTGCCGCAACACGGTAGTGCCTCGGGCATGTTTGCCGAAGCTAGGGTCGACTGCTTCTATGCAACGATGCGTAAGCGGTTCGCGTCTCTGGTGCGCAGGGTGCGCGGCAGCCCCAACAGCGTGCTGATGATGATAGCAGACAGGCTCGACTGTCCTTACATACGACGCTGCAGTGACTTGCACGTTACCTACAGTCGTCGGCCATTAATGTGTTAGTGTACTGTGGTTTTTTGTATTGTATTGTAATGTGTATTGTTTGGTGTATGTGTATTGTATTGAATATTGTATGAGTCATTGTAACTCGAATGAATAAATGAATAATAATAATATCTCAAAATCAATCGTCGGCCAGTAGCCCAACAGACACAACACCTGTCTGGTCGGACGATCCTCCCTTTTCTATAGAGGATGAGTGAACTTTTCACCCTGTTCCTCATACCTCTTTGTTAATATTAAACTTAAATATCCTTTTGTCAAGTCATATAAACCGTGCGAAGCAGGAGCGGGTCTCCAGAATTAATTACAGATATAAATGTAGAAATTTTACATAGGGTGAAATGGGCGGTCTTGTCGCTTAAAGCGATATTTTTTTCTATTAATGATGATATAAATTGATGTCCTATACAGGTGGCCGCGTGCACATTACGGCTATTTCCACGTACTACCTGCAGAAGGCTATCGTCATAGCCATCAGGTACTCCGCGGTGAGGAAGCAGTTTGGGCCAGAGAATGCTGAGGAGGAGACACCGGTCTTGGAGTATCAGCAGCAAGTTAGATAATTTACCTAGCAATATTTCAAACGTACAGATTTCCCAAAAAAAGTATGCGCTTCGGGAATTATCGTGTATCTTCGGAAATACGAGCGTACGATGATGAGATCTTTTATAGGCCTCTAACAACCATGGAAATAATTTCCTATTTTGTATTAACATGATTACAACATATAGATTAACAACTCTATGCAATTCTGATTTTTTCAATACTTTTGAGTGATAGATGATACTCTGCGACCAGAGTAGGCAATCCGGTAGAGAGAAAACTTTATACAAAAGTGCTATGATAGATGCACTACTACAAAGCGCGGTAATACCTAACTTAGAAACTTTGCCTCAGTGGGGGGTTACCCTGTGGCCTGAAGTTCGTGCTAATTCGGAAACACGAAGATTACCGAAGCGCATTCCTGTTTTGATTTACCTGTATGTGTATTTTGTACAACAATAAGGCTCAATTTATATTACGGCGGAAATGAAGGGATAGTGAAGGGAAGTTCGACGTAGCGAGAATACTCGAGAATCTCCGGAAGACGCGCTACCCGTTTTTGGTATCTCTAATTTGAACGTTACACAATGGAAATAGAGTTCCAAATATCAATTCTCTTCCTATATAATGTCTCCCGTCGTCATGTTAGTTGATACTTCTAAACATTCATTAAATATGTAACTTTACTATGGTAAATATAAATGATTTGTATATTTCGCAGCAAATTCGCCTGCTTCCTTACTTGGCGGCCACGTATGCCATGAAGATATTCTCCGTTTGGCTCAGCTACACACATATCAACATGGCTATCAACAGCTTTATGGGTGAGTTTATTTAATTACTGTACTACTGGAACAATCTACTACTAGACGAACTAGTACTACAACGAACTCGCCTAAAGTGATACCACTTTTTGACGTTTAAATATTTTTTTCTTGTTTTGTGTCTCGTCATTTTCCCTTCTATGTTTATAATACCCCTCATATTTTTTTAGCTGATGAAATAAACATGTATCTTACAGCGCACCTTTAAATAGATAAACGGAACAAAATCTTGATTCACCATCAATTTACTGTCAGTTTTACGTCATAAGTTCATAACTCTGACATCTGATTATTTGATGTTATATGCCCGAAAGTCTGACAACCAGTCTCGCCAAGGGGTACAGTAACTGGGTTGTGGAGGTCAGATAGGCAATCGCTCCATGTAAAATACTGAAATTCAGCTGCATCCGGTTAGACTGGAAGCCGACTCCAACATAGTTGGGAAAAGGCTCGGTAGATAACAATCCGCTGATAAACTGCAGTATATATTTTTAGTTTTTTTTTTGCGTGTCGAAACCTGCTTCTAGTAAATTTATTTCCTTTCTTTCTGTATTAGGAGAAGACAACAACGCGGCTGCCCGAGGCATAGAGCTACATGCGCTGTCTTCTGCTGTAAAGCCATTGTTTGGCTGGACTGCGCGGGATGGCATACAGAACTGCAGGGAATCCTGCGGGGGACACGGCTATCTCAAAGGTAATCTTATTCACTTTTTTTTATCGATCTTTCTAAATCGTGGTTAAAAGAACGCCCATATGGCCAAAAAAAAAACCTTTTGGATGCTTGTAATGTGATCTGAACGTTAACGACTATAGAGGAACAAATACGGCTAAAATTAAAATAGTCTTCTTTTTTTTATCTCCAAAAACCATGCAAATGATTCCTACCACAGATTCACTTTATTTTTATCGCCGCATTCTTAAACTTAGAAATGGACTAAACGTTCGATGAATGAGCATCCCCAAAAACCTTGAAAATGGAAATTTTTGTTGGCCGCTATCATAGATTTCGATTTAAACTATTTATGAATTACCTTAGCCTGTTGTTACCTTAAAGCCAAAATTACATTACGAAATTAGTGATATGCAATGAGATAAAATTATAGGGCAACTCTTTCGTTGGTGACAGTCGCATGGTTCACGCTGGCAAGCGACTGCCGCCCCCGCCAGGCGGTCCCGCCGCCCACTAACTTGTCCGAAAAAGTCTCCCTATAATTTTATGTCACTAATTAAGTCATGTTATTTTGGCTAAGGAATCTCGCGAACTAAACGGCTACTAGCTAGTTGGCCGTTGCGACCAAGTGAGTGTTCGTATCGGTTTCTATAGTTTACCTGGTCGCGGTCGTGGCTGTCTAGTGCGCGATATCCCTTAAATTGACCTTTTTGGCGCAGCCGTGACGCACACATTGTTTCATGAACTGTTACCAAAAAGACGTTATTCTTTCTTTACCTTTAAAACGCGACGGACCCAATTTCCAAAACCTAATTATCTTACACCATATACAGCGGCGGCAATCGGCGACCTTCGCAACGACAACGACGCGAACTGTACTTATGAAGGAGAGAACAGTCTCTTGCTGCAGCAGACCAGCAACTGGCTTCTCAACGTATGGGCGAGAAGGTCTACCATCACTGCCAACGACTCCCCCCTGGGATCATTGCAGTTCCTGGACAATGTGGACCAGTTGCTGAAGCAGAAGTGCCCGTGGAACACGGTGGCTGAGTTTGTGGAGCCTACCAGTAAGTTATTATACATATTACAAATTAAAGTCGCTTTTCGTGTCTGTCTATGTGACTGCGTTGTTCTTCTAAACTACACAACGGACTTTGATGCGGTTTTTATCATCATTTAGATAATTTATTCGAGAAGGTTTATGTGTACAATAAATTGCCACACAAGGCAAGTTATAGTTGTTCTTGACTAAAATAATTAACCAACGAGTTGTTGGTCTACTTTTCCCAAGTATAGTGTCGATAGATTCGAATCTATCCAGGGGATCGATCCCCAGGTCGGGTGTGATTGGGTTTTCCATGAGGAATTTTCTCAGTAGCAGCAGTATGGCTATGTGTAATCTCAACTGATCAAATGTCAACGGAGTTTTGAGCCGAACATATTCCAACTTTTTGCCTTCACTTAAAGCCTGGTTTACATGATGCGATTTAATTGCCTGTGGAATACCAGTTGCAGCAACAATAACAGTTGCTTAAACAGTATTTAAACGTTGCAAGTCATTTGTTGCTTCAGTTTGATTGTATGCCACAGGCAGGACACTTGCATCGTGTGAATGAGGCTTAAAAAGATAAGCCAACTGTAATATTACCACTTTTAATTGCATACTACCCATATATATATAGCCTTCATGGTCACAGCTACTATAAAATACTTGTCTTGTCAGATCTCATCCTCACATACAAATGGCTGACGGCATTCATGCTGAAGATGACAGCTGAAAAGGTGGCCAAACTAAAGGGCGAAGGCAAAGACAACTTCTCGGCGAAGAACGACTCGCAGTCCTTCAACGCGGTCACACTGTCCATTGTCTATGGAGAGGTAAGTTACATTGTATATTATCTATGTACACTTGTACAGTGCGTTCATTATAACTTGTCCCGTGACGCGATTGGCAGCACTGTTCTGTCAGTCGTCATTTTGAACTCTATTAGTATTGAAACTAAGCTTGACAAGCAATGGTGCCAACATGAAAGCAAAGGAAGTAAGTTCAGTCGCTTTCAGAACGACTATTTATATTAAAAGCATAAAAAAAGTTCTGGCGAAAACTTAAACTTCTAAATTATTTTAATGTTTTCGTCCTTGACAAACTAGTGGTCTCCTATAGTGGAAGTGCGCATAAATATTTGATCCGATTCTTGTAATTGTGTAGCTTCTGATGAAGATCCATTATATATAATTATAATGAATGTGAATTTAGAACTTTCTTTTACATTTTGTTGAAACTGTTACAGAACTACGTACTAAATCACTTCTACAAGTCAGCATTGGAGTGCGAAGACGTCTCGTGTCGAGTCGTGCTGCTCAAACTCGTGTCGCTGTACGGCGCTTTCCTGTTGGAGAAACATATGGGCACACTTTATATTGTAAGTAAAAAGATAAGCTGTGGTTTTACTGATGACATTGAATAATGGACTTTATTTTCTGCGGTATATGGTGCAAAGTTGTAATAGCAGCTTTGAACTGAAGAGCTTAAGAAGTACTGACGGTGATGAATTCGAACATATTTCGTATTCAAGGTTCTTTATAAATGATTAATTTGCGAAACTGTGGAGTTTTACAGAAAATACAGACAAATAAACTTTACTGACTTGATAATTTATATATTGGCAAAAAATTGCATATTGCAAACAAATTAAATAAAGGCCCTGTATACTGCAATCAAATACAAAAAACAAGAAAGAAAAACGTTTGTACAACATTATGCATTACGCACATACAATGTTGTTCAAACGCTCTTCTACTGGGAGGGGCGCGATAATCGTCGTCAAGTCGTACTTCGTGTTTTTTTTTTTCTTGAGCAGCTCTTGGCAAAGTAATAACAGCCGCACGGGTCGATCCATCAGGTTAAGCTACGCTTGCCAAGGTCTGTTCGTCGATGGGTGACCATTTTTACATACCGAGACTCCTCCGTGCCTCGAAAAGCACATTATGCCGTTGGTCCCGACTGTCATCTTTGACAGTCGTTACGGATTCTTAGAAGCCCGAAAGTGTCAGCCAGTCTTACCAAGGGGTATCGTATTATTAACCAGTTACTGGGTTGTGGAGGTCAGATAGGCAGTCGCTCCATGTAAAATACTGGTATTCAGCTGCATCTGGTTAGACTGGAACCCGACCCCAACATAGTTAGGAGAAGGCTAGGCAGATTTATTTATTTATTTATTTATATATACTTTATTGTACACCAGATTATACATTACATAAAGAAAAAGTAATACACTACAAAATATACAATGGGCGGCCTTATCGCTTACTGCGATCTCTTCCAGGCAACCTTGATCCTTGACCTCGGCAGATGTTTTTTTTTTTCTTGTGATATTTTCATGACTGCTTGTAATAATTTGTCTTCCATGCATCAAATACGCCCTTGCTCATACCATATGATACCGCAGGGCGGCTACCTGTCGGGCGCGCAAGGCGCGGGCGTGCGCGCGGCCGCCCTGCGGCAGTGCGCGCGCGTGGCGCCCGACGCCGTGGCGCTGGTGGACTCGCTGGCGCCGCCTGACTTCTGTCTCAAGTCGGTGCTCGGCATGGCTGATGGCGAAGTAAGTGCTCTATTCAAATATTACTACAGATATCGTAAAAAAGGTATGCGCTTCGGAAATCATCGTCTATCTTCGGAAATACGAAGGCACGATGATGAGATTTAATATAGAGCTGTTGCAATCATGGAAGTACTTTCCTATTTTGTATTATAGTTTGACCGTGAGGTCTTAGCCGTTAGGAATGCACGGCGAGGCAGGGGGCAGTGTTGACGAATGAGCGGCGGGCGGAACACCGCGCGCCGTGTGCATCGACGAATGAGCGGCCTGCACTGCTCACCCCGCCACGCCGCGCATGTACCTAAGGCACGGAATAGTGGTCTCGGTCAAACTATACCATGATTACAAAATTATGTATTAACAACTCTACACAATTCAAAAAACTTTTGTAAACTTTTCGAGTGACAACTGACGATCTGCGACCGTAGAAGTAACCCTACAGGTACTAGATGCTTTGCCTCCATGGGGGGTTACTTTGTGGCGCGACGTTCGTGCTAATTCGGAAACGCGAAGATTACCGAAGCGGATACTTTTTCTCGTTTGACTATACGTGAGTGTAAATAGAGATGATTTTAGAATGGCTATTTGATATGTCATAAAAATAATTTACTAGTACCATTAAGTAAACTTTATGTGTAGGCATTAAAGTGTATTGTTCCATATTAATAAGTGACAGAGACGATGATGATGGTGTGTGATAAACCAAAACTTTATCTAAAGCACATATGAATACAAATGGTTCACTCCGCAAAATCATTTAAATAAAAAGTGACTCTTGCTACAACATAGATTTCTATACTAGACAAAATCAAACTGGTTGCAAATTTAACTATATAATTTGTTATTTTTTTATGGCACTAATTTTACTTTCTGTGATTTCTTAACTCACACACTGAATTATTAGTATTACTTGTTAAAATGTTAGGAATATCGTATAATTTTACAATGTTTGGAAATATGTGAGCACCATGTATCAATCACATAATTAATTTATCTGTCATTGCTTCATTTTTCATTCTTTTTTACCTATCGTGGTAATCTTATTCTAGATGCATCGGCTTCACATATAATTATATAATTAATGTATATAAAATATTGCATATTCACCTAGAAGTTGACCTAGAAGTTGCCGCGTAACTTTTTTATGTTCTGACTACGTTACACTCACTGAATTGGCCTGACATGACGGGCCCGCCGCGTACTTATAGCTTCATAAATAAATAAATACCTAAAACGCGGAGTAAACCATCTGTATTAATCTGTGTCTAAAGTCGATGTCCACCATCACGCCTGCACTACTCAATGGATAGGCAGAGTGTATAATACACCCACGTTTCAAATATAATAAGAAAATAAACAAGTATGACTGCGTCGCTGATCTAGTGGTCGCAAGCGTTACTGCTGAGCATGTTGTCCTGGGTTCAAGACCCAGGTCGGGCAAGGTGTTATTGACTTTTCCATCAGAAATTTCTCAGTAGCAGCCCGGAGTCTGAATTTGTGCGTGGGCTGATGGCAATAGGCTAGCCCCCTAATTCACGGTATTTAAACATAACTGGTGAAATGTGGGTGTACTATAGATATACTTCTGCTCAAACCCTTTGAAGATTACCGTGATGTTGGTTTAAAACAAGTATCTAATCCATGTTACTTTTACAGGCTTACAAACACATCCAATCAAGCGTGATGACGTACCCGGGGTCAATGACCCGACCCGAGTGGTGGCGGGATGTGGTGTACTGGCAATCGTACGCTCCCTCCAAGCTGTAAACTACCTTAACGAACAAGCAATAAGGCCGAGAATCAACTATGCATAATGTGTTAGTCACAAATTATTATTATTAAGACTGGTATTAGAAAAGTGGAATACTACTTTTCGACAATAAAGGATACTTGATAATGTTATCCGCTACAGTCCGTCCGTCGAGCGATTGCGTTTTTGACACCTGTCACTTTCATATTAACGATTATGTGTTTTTTGAATATGATCCTCATTACTAAAGTCCTCGTCACGAGAAGCTATACATTTTGTAAACAAAGAACTTCTACTAAGTTACGTAGCGAAACAAATAATTCCAAATTCAATCAATTCAAAGCAACATACGTGTAATACGAAACTAATAAAAATATTTTTGCGATGTAAAGCGCTGTCTTCTAATGTTTTGTGGTACTGGAACTCAGACGCGTTCAGTATGTTACTTTGAGTTGATTGAATTTGGAATTATTTGAGGTTCTCGTGAAGCGGACTTTACTAGTAATTGTCCAACTGACAGGTGTCAGGAACGCGTTCTCTAAACGGCCGCCACTGTAACAGTATTTTTGCTATAGAGATCGAGTCAATAGCTCACCTTTTGAACCCCACGCAACATATTTGACGTGTATAAGTGTTTTTTTGAACCAATTTACAGAAATAAATTTAATTTATCATAAACGTTAATGGCCACGTCATGTTGCCTGTATGCCAAAAAAACAAAATTATCACAGAAGAGTATATTTAGAAGAAGAATATTTTTATTTACATATTTTGGTAAACCGTTTTTTCGTAGCCATTTTCGTTTGATGTGTATAGCCGTCAGTGGCGCTTAAAAGCTTTTGATGGCCCCTGATGAGCGTTTTTACATTACCGTGCCTGAAATTCCGAATAAATGCAAGGCCAATATGAGCCATGTTATTCTAACAAATTAATAATAATAAATTAATTATAATATATTCGTCCAGAGTCCACATCCCACATGTCGACAACCTCGCGAGCTAAGTCAAGATACTTGATTTGTTTATCTTTCTCGGCTTTCACGAGGTTCCCGTCATGCGGGACCGTTATGTCAACAATCATTGTGCGCCGCTCTATTCGATCCACCACCACTATATCCGGCTTATTGGCAACAATAGTCCTGTCAGTGATGATGGATCGATCCCAGTATTGATATTTCCATTTTCGAGAACTGGGTCGGGCACATACCGTACGGGAGTTACGATTCCACAAGACTGTATTTCAGAGCTAGTTATATTAGCAAGTTATATTGTAGTAAGTAAGTACGCACAATATATTAAATTTTTATACTTTAGTAATAAAATAATCATATAAAACGTTTAAAACGTTATTACTAATGGTGGTGATAATTTTACACAGGGTTATTTGTAAAATAAATATGTATGTTATACACAAATGTTGGTTAGTTTTTTTAATGAACATGGAGCATTTGTTCTTCTGTTCGTATATGTATGTACATGTATGTGCAAAGCTCCACAACGAGTGGACAGATTTAGATTTATTAAAATAATCAACCCACACCAAATTGAAACAGTTAATAGTGGACTCAATCTGCCTAGCTTTTCCCAACTATGTTGGGGTCGGCTTCCAGTCTAACCGGGTGCAGCTGAATACCAGTATTTTACTTGGAGCGACTGCCTATCTGACTTCCACTACATAGTTACTTGCTAACACGATACACTTTGGTAAGACTGGTTGTCAGACTTGGGTGTCTGACTACCGTAACGACTGTCAAAGATCTACGAATGACAGCCGGGACCAACGGCTTTACGTAATTTGAGGACTGTCTTATGAAAATCAACCAGAATGCATGGCAAGAAAAACATATTTAGGTACAGGAAATTGGTCGAAAAAAATGTACCTCATAATCAGCTTTCGCTGCTGACCGTACCCTGCCCGGTAATTTGGACTTCACAAGGTCCTATGTCAAAGTCAAAGTAAGTATGCTCAACCGCATGTCAGTACATTTGTGCTACGAACGAAAGCCGCCTTTATCGCAACAAAATACAGGTGCTGTCAATGTCTAAATGTTACCATAGACATGCGGCAGACTACACAATGTAGGTACCCGACGTCCGAGAACAGTTAAATAAATTGAATTTGTTATGGGGAAACAAAATAGGGTTCTGTGATTGGGTTTTACATACATAATGAGCATGTCAATCAGACTGCACGAGTGACTGTGAATCCAATTAGGTTTTAGACTTTAAACACAAGTAGCTGTTTCATTCTTTAGTCGGCAGTTAGGCAGTATACCACATGCATAAGTTGTTTCATTCATTTAATTACATTCCATTTAAAAATGTTAAAAATACTAATAATAACAACTCTAATTGGCGCGTAAGTATTTTCTTTTTGTGATAAGTGTAATATATAATTTAAAAGTAATTTAGTTTCAAGTCTCAGACTGTTTTTTTTTTTTCATTACCTGTAGGTAGGTAGCTAACAGCAAGTAGCTGTACGACCACAAGCGAAATTCACTTACCTTACTTTTATAATTAATAATTAGCACTCAAATGTTCGATCAAGAATTTTTTTCGTACCGTTCGGTTATGATATAAAAAACTGAAGTGCTGTTGAGGATGCCATGCCGTGGCTCTGCAGCGCGCCTTGTACGTTTGCTGAAGCGCGTACGGATGGCTTTCAAGCCATCATGCGTAAGAAAGGAAACTCCTTGCTGCACCATCTACCAAGCAACAGCGACAGCGTCATAAATGCTATTGCTGCCCGTTTTGACTATCCTTTCCAAAATCAGTGGATAAGTTCAGCCATGGGCATCGGTTAGGTATAGGTACTAACAATATCTACTAATATAACTTAGATAAAAGTTGTTACTAACACACTAACATTTAATGATTTTATGTTTTTGTGATAAACGGAGTTTCTCTAAAATAAATAAGGAATAACATACATAACATCACGCCTTGTCTCCCCGAACGGTTGGGCAGAGGTGTACCAGCCACATTTCGCCAGTTATGTTTAAGTCCCATGTAATAGGGGGCGAGCCTATTGCCATCAACCGGGCACAAATCCAGACTCGGGGCTGCTACTGAGAAATTCCAGATGGAAAAATACAATAACACTTTTCCCAACCCGGGAATCGAACCCAGGCCCTCATGCACAGTAGTTCTCTTGCGACCACGACACCAACGAAACAGTCTAATAAGTATCATAATTATTATAATAAATAAATAAATAAAATAATTAATTATTAATGACTTACGTTGCTGGCCGTACCACCACCAACTAACGGGTTTGATTTCAGAGTGAAACTAGAGTCGTTTCCCATCCTAAAAGACTTATACGACCACAATGACCTGGATTATCTCCTGATCGACCTTCTAAATGTCCTGACAAAAGATTACGAGGTCACCTGCATGGCGATCATTTGCGATGAAGTTTACTTGAACGTGTTTGCTGGGCCCTTGTTTAAAAGAACCGCCTCCGTGCCCTACGTTATGGTAGGTAAATGATGAGAATTTTTCAACAGCAGACTGGAGTTAAAAAGTTGGCGGTGACTGACACCCCAGTGCCAGGGAAAGCACGTAAAGCTCTCGGTCATACTTTATGAAAAGATTTGATTGTCGTTATTGGACTATATACGGTTATTGGTTATATGTCGGCAATCCGTTAAGGCTGCATTTCCACCAGAGATGTGCGAGGTAGCTGAGCCGTGCGAAGATGCGTAAAGAAGCTGTGAAACGATGTGAGCGTTTCCACCAGAGATGTGTGTGTGTACTGAGGGGTGCGAGGGTGCATTGCGACGCTGTGAAACGGTCCGCTTATGAGCGGTGCGAGGATGTGTAGCGGTCTCTTTTCAGATGCGATTTCCCTAGAACATATCCCTCGCACCCAAGCCTCGCTTGTTTTGATCGTACAACTTCGCTCCGCTGAGCACTTTCCACAGGAGCTGCGCTGAGCGAGGCTAGGTAAAGCGATTCTATTGGCTTTTAACAAACACATCCCTCGCTACGCATGCTCGGATATCTCTGGCAGAAACGCAGCAGGATGTAGAGAGGTCATTTGCAACCAAATTACCCCTGATGACCCCTATGCCAGTGACAACAATTTTCGAGTCATTGGACATTTTATATTTTTATTTCAATCATTTTAAAATATTGAACGTCAAATTACTGGAGTCAAAAGGGGGTCATTTGGTTGTAAATGACCTCTCCTACATCCCCTTTTTAGAATGCCGACCTATAACTAATAACCCTGTATATAAGGAAAGACAAAGTCCCAGTGTTTGCGCACAAACCTTGAGACTAGTTGTTCTTTGTTTCTAGACCGTAGTTGAAGATTATGACGACCTGTTGTCTCCAAATTTCGTCACACTGGAATCATTGAAGGCGGCGCGGAAAGAAGGATGCAACGTCTACGTCATACTACTTGCTAACGGCTTGCAAGCGGCACGACTGTTGAGGTTTGGGGACAGGTGAGGTATACCTATGTAACTGTTGTATCATAGTCAATTTTGTCTTTTAACAGATTTTTGCTGCTGACTTACACTCAGGATGTGCTCATTTCACAAGGACCTATTTTATTGCTATTGTCTAGTTATAAATTATAAATAATATTTTTCTTCCATCTTGCAGACATCGCACTCTTGACACAAGAGCCAAATACATAATGTTGCACGACTTTCGTCTGTTTCATAGCGAATTGCACTACATTTGGCGAAGAATAGTCAACATTATCTTCATAAAATATCACAAAAAAGTGAGAGGGGTCACCAAAGGCAAGGCTTGGTTTGAACTATCTACCGTGCCATTCCCCAACCCTATCAAAAGCATTTTCGTACCAAGAAGAGTGGATATTTGGAAAAACGAAAACTTTCACTACAAAAGGCCTCTGTTTGCGGACAAAACAAGTAACTTGAACGGAGAAGTACTGAATGTCGTGTATTTGGACCACGTTCCGTCAGTGGTGGTAGTGAAGAACAATGCTAGTAATAAAATAGGCGGCGTTGAAGTGGAAGTGAGTACCTACCTATTTTTTTACCGGTAACATAGATCAAGGAATAACGTAGGTACCCACGTTATGAACATGATTTGTAATTTTGTATTTAGGTTGTCCTGTCTGTCCTTGTTTCCAAAAACCATACAATTTCATTACCTATACGTATATGTAACTGTGACTGTCGAAATCCATTATAAAATACAATAGATGACGTATATTTACTAACCTAATCCGCTTAACTGTTCTTAAAGAGTAATAAAGAACCCTGTAAGAAATCAACACGTGTTTCACCTCTCAACGAGGCATCCTCAGGATGACACGACGTGTTGCCACGTCAAGCGTCGAGAGCAGTGCGAGCTACATCGCCCGACAACCCCACTTATAAGATTTCTGCTCGGCCCAACTCGGCTAGGATCGTTGAAGGTCCAAGTTCACTTTTGTTGCGATTGTTCGCAGCCCCTTATCGCGCTGATAACGATCCAAGCCGAGGTGGGCCGAGCACTAATCCTATATAAGCGGATTAGGTTACTAAATTTACGTCGTCTACTGTATTTTACCTATAGGTATTATATTTCAGATCTTGCATACACTAGCCGAGAAAATGAACTTCAAACCGAGGCCTTATCAAGCTGCTAACGCCGATACGCAAAAATGGGGCCAGAAACAGTCAAACGGCTCGTTTTCCGGACTATTAGGCGAGATGGTGCATGGAAGGGCTGATGTTGCTTTAGGCAACCTGCAGTATACGCCGTACCACCTCGAACTGACGGACTTGAGTATACCTTACACATCTCAATGTTGGACCTTCCTGACTCCTGAAGCTCTTACTGATAATTCTTGGAAGACTTTAATTTTACCGTTCAAGTAAGAGAATATCTTAATCTAAACACGAATCGAAAGCAAGTAATAGGTACCGTGAACTTTCTAATAGGCTGCTATTTAGTTTTAGGAGCCCCTATCATGTTGAGCAGTGGTGGATCAGTGGTAGCGGCCCCGACTTACCGAGTTGAAGTGTAGGTTGCAAGCTCAGACCAAATAAAAAACCAAGACAGAGCGAAGGATGCCAAAACTATACCGCCGCTCTGTGCATACCCACACGCTTACACGCACACATTTACAACCTTTTACAATGACACTACAATCAAACTACACCACACAAAGTGCACACATGTTAACGAAACCGGCTTCACTCCACTGTTGACAGCGCTTTGTCTTGGTTTTTTATTTGGTCTGAGGTTGCAGGATTGAAATTAGGCAGACATGCACTTTACATGAAAATTTCATCACCACTGCTCTCAAATCGATGTGAGGACATGTTCACGGCATGTTCTCCTACTTACCAAAAAATCGAAGACATGTTACATTCACAAACAAATCTGCACACAGACATTCTGTACAGAATGCATTAGCGAGTCGTGTATTACAACTTTTCTCTAGAGACAAACACGTCTTTCGATGAAACAATCCAATATCTACATTAGTCAAGTTTTATGTTACAAAATGTGTGCTAAAACATTAAAATATTCTACTATTTCTAGATTGTACATGTGGATAGCAGTGCTCCTAGTGTTATTGATAACTGGAACCATTTTCTATGGACTGGCGAAAAATCATATGAACCTTCAGGAATACAAGAAAATTCCAAGTTCTAGCAAATTGAACAATGACGATAGCGGTTAGTATTTACCCGACTGCCCCAGAAGGAGGGTAATGTTTTTGAATTTTACTATGTTTGTCTAGGTGACACTTTGCACTCACATCATATAAAAAGCTACTGTAGTCTATGCGACATCCAATCAAGGCTATGTAAATATGTCTTATACGTTTAGGGTGCAGGCCCCATGCAGTGCCTGCCAAGACTTTGAATAAACTTAGACTCCTCTGCACTTTTTCGGCTATCATTTTGATGTGTTTACTCCAACGCAATGAACTTTCTAACCACACTCCTAAATACTTGTAAAAAAATATTACCATAAAAAGAAATGTTTTTTTATTTTATAAGTATTAAAATATATTTTTTTTAAATGATACGTAAAAGAAACACTCTGTACACGCGCACTTGTCTTTCAACGTGGAAAGACAAGTGCGACAAGTGCGCGTGTATAGCTTGTCCACTCTGAAGTGACGCACCCCCGCCGCATTTACGCACACGGTAATGCGGATTATTATAATTAAAATATTATAATAAATATTATTAAGATATTTCTATGGTATGGCGGTAGTGGGGTGCGTGATTTCAGAGTGGACAAGCTATACAGAGTGTTTCTTTTACGCATCAATCTTTTTTTTGGGATTATTTTAATTCAATCAATGGTAAGTAATATTTTTTTAGCATGTATGGACGGCATACTATTGCGGGTTAACGGGAACGGCCTTCGTTAGTAAACATACTGTATATTGCATCTGCAAATAGAAAAGTCGTCATTATTTGCTTGCAGGTGAGAAGCCCGGCCTGTACCTGTTTGGAGAAATAGTGAACAGCATCCTGTATACTTACGGAATGCTGCTTGTCGTGTCTTTACCCAGGTTGCCCGTGGGTTGGTCGATTCGACTCCTGACAGGCTGGTATTGGCTTTACTGCATCCTCCTCGTAGTCTCGTACAGAGCCAGCATGACCGCGATACTCGCGAACCCAGCACCAAGGGTAACCATCAACACGCTTCGAGAGCTTGTCGACAGCAAAGTAACTTGCGGCGGATGGGGAACTCAAGCCAAAATTTTCTTCGAAGAGTCTCTAGACGAGAACAGCCAGAGAATAGGTGACAAATTCGAAACCATCGACGATCCTCAGCAAGCTGCTGATAAAGTAGCCCAAGGCGTATATGCATACTATGACAACTCTGATTTCTTAAAGTATATCAGTGTCACTAGGAAGAATAATTTCAGAGATTCACAGCAGAATAACACAACTAATGCTACTGAAGTGACTGCAAGAAAAGATACACAAAGGAATTTGCACATCATGACAGATTGTGTGGTAAATATACCAATATCAATTGGATTTCATAAGAACTCACCTCTGAAGCCATTAGCTGATATTTATATGTGGAGGGTGGTTGAAGTTGGACTTGTTGAAAAATGGCTCAATGATGCAATGTCTTCTATACGGAAATTAGAAACAAATGAGGATGAAGTCAAAGCACTTATGAATCTGAAAAAACTCTATGGTGCTTTTATTGCATTAGCTATAGGATACTCAGTTAGTGCCATTTGCCTGATAGGAGAATTAATTCACTGGCACTTCGTTGTTAAAAGGGACCCCAACTTTGACAAATATGCTCTTGATTTGTATTACAAAAATAAAAATAAAAAACATTAATGTTTTGCGGGCGTCGTGGCCGAGGGAGGCCTTAAAGAGTCGATTATGAGAAATTGGTCAGTGAATGCAACATACAGGGAAGACTGGAAAGCTATGGGGGAGACACCTGTTAAATAAAAAAACATACAAAATATTTGCATCTATGTATTTAAAATTATTTACATTCAACAACATGATTGTCACACTTAGTGGAATAAATATTTGTTCAGTCATGTTTAGTCTTTTACATTTATTCGTATCTTAAAAATTACATATCAACCATGATTATTGAGCTAGAATTTAAGTAAAATCAGCAAAGATATCATAAACTGCTTAACTAACACAAGAATAAGCTATATATAATAAAGAATGAATTCCATAGTCCTATTAATTTGTTTATATTCTACAAAAAGAAAAATTAGTTATTTTTGTTCAGAATTAAAGGCAGGCGGTTGTGAGCCTTCAGGCGCATTCTCTGTGATCCAAGGATGTTGCAATACATTTGTCAATGGCAATCTTTGTTCTGGGTTGATGACTAGCAATTTACCCATCAAATCCTTTGCTTTATCTGATATAAAATCGGGATACTTAATAATGACATATCTTATCTTCCTGTATGTTTGGTGGGAGTCTTTAGCATCAAAAGGTGGTAAGCCCACAAGTAACTCATAGCACAGCACTCCAAGGCTCCATATATCAACAGCATAGCTGTGCGGCTTCCCTTCAATCATTTCAGGAGATAGATAATCAAGTGTACCACATAATGTCATTCTCCTTGATGATGGTGAGTGCACAGACCAACCAAAATCTGCTATCTTCAGCTCCCAGTTGTGACCAATGAGCAAATTTTCTGGTTTAATGTCACGGTGAATCACTTTCTTTGTGTGACAATATACTAATGCTTTCGTTAAGTCTCTGATATATATCGCTACAGTTTTCTCATCAAAACGTTCACGTTCTTTCAATAATTTATACAAAGAACCTTGCTTTGCATATTCCAAAATTAAATAAATTCGTTTCTCGTCATGAAAGTATCCGTACATACGTAATATATTCGGGTGTCGCAGTCTACATTGGATTTCGACCTCACGTCGCACCTGATGTTCAATTTCAGAATCTAAAATTTGGCTTTTAAAAAGGACTTTTAACGCGACGACGTAGTGCGACTCCTTTTCACGAGCTAAGTACACATTACCAAATTTACCTTTTCCCAGAGGACGCCCTAAGTCAAAATCTGATAGCGACCATGACTTTTTTTTCTCTTCGCCTTTTCCTGGTCCATTTTGACTCACAGAATGTTCTTTAGTTTCGTTAACTTTACCGCAAAGCGGTCGGCTGACAGGAGCAGCTGGCACTTTGAAACTGTCCATTGGCATTTTTTGACCATTGTTACAACCGCAACCGGACCGACCAGCAGTTGGCGGACGGTTTTCTTTACAACAACACTTATTAATGTTCATCTTCACAAATCTTTGGTTCCTTCGATAGACTTCCAACTTTTCGATGAATTCAATTCAAAGTTTTGAATAACGTATTTTTCAGTCATCAACCAACTGACAATCAATATAGAACACACACTGCACACAGACAACAAAGACTATATTTATTTAATTTTTAGGCTTTGGATACAAAGTTCTTAAGTCTATCTAAAGGACATGACAGGCTACTAAAACTAAAAAAATATGCAAGAAAATTAGGTGAGGTGGTAATATGAACAACCTTTGCTCCAAAAAATGGTGCAAGCTATGCTGTCACTTTTATCGCTACGCTAGACGGGGGGCACCATGGTACAAAATAGAAATGTGTGCCTCACTCATGAGGTGCCTCGTTTGAGGTACTCTACTCATGATCGCAAATTGAAAGAGTTACTCGAATGTCAACATTGAACCAACTCACTCGTTCACTCGTCCTCACTTAAAAATTGACATTGACATTATTGACGCGAGTACTCGCGAGTGAGTATCGAGTGAGCTTAGTGACTGAATGAACCGACTTTCATAATTGTACAGAATATACAGAATGAGTTCGGCTCGTGAGGTGAATACATCGACGTACGACTCCTCGCCTCAAATGAGGGGTACCTCTTGAGGACCTCGCGAGGTAAAATGAGGTACTCCCTCAACCTCATATAAAAATGATGAGTTACCCATCACTAGTACAAAAACTTCGTCAGATATGGCATTCCGAAACACAGGGGTCACGTGGGCAACACATGTCTACGTCATCACATCTGTGTTACCAGAAGTTTGTAATAATAACTCCCCAACCACCTTTATTACCTGTGCGAATCCGATAAAACAATGAGGTTTTAATTAAAAATCGTAATTAACAATTACGTTGGTTTATGTTATTGAATTGTTTCGTTTAGTTAGACACACGAAACGACAATTTAAAAGCTTTGGTTTCTGAAAATCTTTCCTTAAAATCGTGTTTTATTGCAATAGAGTGGCAACTGGATCGTGACGTAACATGTGTTGGTCCCGGAATGCCAGACCTTGTTTTATTAGACCATGGGGGGCACGAGGAAATCAGAGGACATTGGCTTGATAGTACTTAATATTTCTATATTATAAATGGCTAGCAGTGCACCATTCTGCCAATGCCTAAAGTGAGTTGAAAAACAAGAGTACATGAAACAAAAACAAAAAAACTGAAGACACAAACAAACTTCTTAGATTGATACAGTTGAACACAATGTAGATCGTGTTGGATTATTACGGAAATAAAACAGAAAAAAATATTACATTCTGATCCCCTCGCTCATGAGGAGCTGAGCTCAGCAGACCTGCCAGACTTTACTAAATCCATGGCTCAGACCGGCCCAGACAAATGTCATTGTCATGTCAGCAGTCAGTGTCAGTGTCACTCTGTCAGTCCAGCTCCAGCAGTCCAGCAAGTGTCGTCATCGTCAGCATCAGCGCTGCTGTCGTTTAATTTTTGTCGCCGAGAAAACTCCAAAATGCTGCAAGGAGAAAATCACGAATACTGAAAAATCCGTTTGATATTTGAATTTTTTGTCACAGTAAGTAATTTAATTGATTCATTTCAATCAAGTTTTCGCAAGTTTTTTTTTGAGTTGAGGTCAACAGCTGCAAAAAGCAAGTGTGTGCACTACTCGAATAATTTGTTAAATATAAATGTGAATTTCTTCATTATTTAGGCCGTAGCAGAGTGCATAGATCCAGGTAATCTATGCGACGTGTAAGGCAGATAGTTCAACCAATATTGTTTTATAGGTTATGTTTAGTTTTAGAGAATATATAATACTTGCACTAAATATTTCCACTGAACATTTTATGGGCTCGCTTATTAACGTGTGTTAAATTGTGTTTATACTAATAATTGTAAGCTACTGGTCATTCTGATCAGGTATTTTGCAACTTATGTAATTTTTTAGTTTCTCTTTAGTAACTCAATTTACTTGAAAACTGTTTTGTGGCTGACAGTTTTAGAAACTGCATTCGTGTGACTTCGCAACCCCTTATTAGTATAGAATAGGTCCCAGCAACTCTTTTTAAGTAGACATTACTAAACAAATCAATCAAGTGGTGTGTAGGATACCTATAGATACAATAAAACATAAAACACTTATTTTACAGACAATGTCTGATGATGCTGAGTTGCAGACTGAGGAGACGGAGGTGCTGAAATCAATTTATGAAGGAGATGATAATTTCAAACAAGTTGATGCTAAAACTTATCAATACAAGGTAAGTTTCGTTACATTATCATCTGAATATTCTTTTTAAATGTTATATTGCTTACATTCCATTGCCCCTTTTTTTTTTTTTTTGAGGATGGGAAATCATCAAATGACTTTTCCCGCTCTGGGCAGAGCGAGTGGGCGTGTCAGACTTTTACTGACTAAAACCCACCCGTGTTCCTTCCGTTGCCCGTGTGCCGCGATATCCCTTTCGGACAAACCCGCAACCCCAGCAGTATTCCAGTGCTCCTTACTCAACTATATACTTAAACATTATGTAGACAAATTGGTTTTTGAGTGACCATAAAGTTCCATGAATGACATGATTCCTTAACTTGAAACTATAATATAAGATTTTACATTAAAGTTTTGACTTAACATTCTGCATGAAATTATGTGCCAGATAAGTTTACCGGACACTTCTACTCATTATATGTTCCTTAGGAAATTAATAATCATGTTATGCTGATTGTCTAGCCACCCACCCAAACATGTATCCATGCAATCTGATAATAGTCCACAAAGGATGGACGGCAGATATAAAAAAAATATACCTGAATTGAGGCCATCAGAACCATAGTGGCCTAACTATTTTTTTAATTTATATTTTTTGGGCTAAAAGTGATACAACGAATATTCACTAGATGGCATCTAGTGAATATTCGTTGTACTTATCACTTTTAGGCCACCCTGGTTCTATCAAAGTGTTCAAAGTATCAAATTATAACTGGAAAAAATCATAGACTCAATATTGTAAAAAAATAGTTAGGCCACTATGGTTCTGATGGCCTCAATTTATCAGGAGTGCAATACAGCCTGTATTGCACTCCTGATAAATTCAGGTATATTTTTTTAAGCATTATTAGGAAAATATCTTCTTTATATCAGCTGTCCACAAGCAAATACATCACTTGGTTTGAAGTTATAATTTGCAGATCAATATACTTAATAAATATACTAGTTGGCAGTTTCATTTTTTTTTTTTACTTTTCAGTACATCGAAGGAGAGAAGTCATTTATTCTGGAGATAATATGGGGCCCAACATACCCGACGGACAAGCCAAGCTTTAATTTGGATATATTTTACAATCAGTCTCTGTAAGTACTATAACAATAAGATATTAAACTTATAAATACTACCACTTATAAATGCTACTTAGCATTTATAAGTGGTAGTATTTTACTGTTAAATGTGTCAGTGTGTATGTTGGCTTTTCATTCTTTAACATAGCAACAGAGTAAGGGGGGCCGACTTGATTTTTCTATTGTGATAGTTTAGTTATTCTGGTGAATGAAATAGCTACTTTTTATCCCAAAAATGTTAGATAATTTTGGGTTGCAAAGCAAAGATTTTTTTTTTTTAAGACACCAACACTATTGGTGTTGCCAGTGATGACCTATGTCACACTGGCACTGAAAGATGGTAGCTCATAATGGGTCTAATTAGAAGGCTGTAAGCTATGCTTGGAGTTTCCCTATTTCAGGGAATGTATGTAACTTTGTGATCTTAATACCAAAACTTGTTACGCACTATTGGATATAGGACAGCTTTCTAGAGGAAAAGTGTTTTTGGTGGCACTGGCAATTTTTAACCACATTCCTAATTCCATTGTTTACAGATTAGCTCCCATAAAAGAAAAAATATTGAGTATAGTGAATGCTGAAGCGGAGCAATGGATTGGGTGTGCAATGACATACACACTGTTTGAGTGTTTGAAGGAGAAAGTAACAGAACTACTGGCCGAACAGACTGAAGAGGCAGTGGTGACGAGAGTGGAGAAAATAGTTATAGATGATCAGGTGAGCTAATGAGAGCAGAGACACTACTGTGTAAGGTTTCCTTTCCACCAAATATGTGCTAAGCTGCGTAGTAATGGATGTGTATGATATAAAATAATAGGAAAATTTGATTTTCATAGCCTAGATTAAGTTAGCTCTGGTGGAAAAGGGTTCAACAAAGCTTTGTTTTTATATATTAGGTTAGGTATATAGGTTTTCATAGCATATCTTCCACTCTGCTACATTTCTTAGGTCAGGTGGAAATATACTCCGAGCTAGCTCAGCTTTACTGCCTAGCTACTTCACAGTGGACAGGCCTGAAGCCCCTTTCACAGGAGGGTTTTTCAGCCATGAAGAGGCGAGAATGTCCATGTGGGAATCGTTGGCACTAACCATGTCAACCATTTTTAAAAGCATGGTGCAATAAATAGCTTGGTGATTCGCTCCTACGAATCTCGCATAGAAACCACACCTCAGCCTACCCCGTCGTGTGATTTCAACATGAAATCATCCGTGTCTATAAAAAACTATCTTTAATAAATTTAAAGTAACATGTTATCATAAAAAGTCACCATAAGCTTTAACATGTAATTAAAATAAAATATTATTAGATTAGACATTTATGAACACTTATTGCAGCCATTTTAAAATTATTTACATTTTCTTTTGTATGATGTACAAGTACGCAATTAATTGTGCTGTGCTTTCCTGTAATATAGATAAGTACAGGCGAGATCTATAAAAAGCGACTCTTGCTACGACACAATAAAATACAATTCAGGTCTCAGTGCTAATTACCTACAGTTAAATTCACCTAGAAGTTGCCTCTCTTTCTATCACGTAACTCTTATATCTTCTGACTACGTTACGCCCACTGAATTTAACAAGTCGAGCCCGCCGCATACCTACTTGTAGCTTTATACCTAAAATGCGGAGTGAACCATCGGTATTCATGTGTTATGACAAAGATCAGTGCCGGATTATTTTACGCTTATTTTATCAAGAGGCCCTTGATCTGCTATGGGTTCTTAAGAATAAAGTGGTAAAAAAAAAACTTAATAGTTACGTTTATTTGTCATCAACTTTTAGAAATATGTAAAAAATTGTATTATCGATTGTCTGACGTGGATTTTCTTAGTCGGAAAGGGTGTTAAACATATAATATCACGTTTTTGTGGCATCAAGTAAATTCAATATACCACATCTTAAGAGCCTTCATCCAAAACGTTGGCAACTAGCTGTGAAATATTTACCTTTTTTGATTAATTTGGCAATATTATTGTATCGAAATAAGAAATATGGCTAACTAGTGAACTACTACTTTCTATATAAACTTTCTTAATATGCTCAGGTGGAGGTGGGCGAGTTTAGATATGCGGGGCCCCCTTTTGCGCGAGGCCCGTAGCATATTTGGTACTCTTGCTACGTGGTTAATCCGCCACTGACAAAGACTTTGGGTTGATGCTGTATATGTATTTAGTTGGTAAGCCTGTTTTATATAAATAAACAAATAAATGATACATTATTTAACAAATTCCAGACTGAAGCGAAGAAACCTCTTGAAAAAAAGGAGCAGTTAACGAAAGCGCAGAAGAGGAGAGCGTGGGACAAGGCGGAGATCGGCCGGGCGGGCGAGAAGCCGCGCGGGTTTGACTGGGTGGACATCGTCAAACACTTATCTCAAGCGCCCCATCATCAGCCCGCCTCATGACCCTCATAGAACTAATATATATAAATCTGCCGCGACGGCGTCATGTAGACGGTCAATAAATATCGCGATATCGACCTCTACAAGGTGTAATTTAAATAACCATGAAAACGCCAAAAAATCAGTAGTTCCATACATTGTGTCGTTTGAACATACATGTAGGGAACAGCGGGGTAACACACTTACAATGGCAATGCTTTTCATTTTGACAGTTTAATAATATTCACTGCGTTATTTATGTTGTTAAGCAGACGAATTTGTCAGACCTATGAAGCAATGGACGAGGAATTTCTTTAATCCTTCCGTTTGTAAATGAAAGTGTGTTATGCAATTTGGGTGCAAATGATTTATTTTATCGTTTTTTGTTTGGTCCCATCGTAAAAGTTTTCCTTAATTTATGACTTTAATAACTTTTCGCGTTTTGAGTTAAATAAATAAATCGATAAAAAGTTATTTCAAGTACATCTTGTATGAAAGTGCGCTTACACGGTCAACTATTGCAGTATTCTTGGCTCTTGTGGTGAATTATGACGTCACGGCAACATCGAGCTACCACGCAAAAGGCTGTAGCAACTGTTGCTAGAGACCACCAAACCATATAGAGCAATATTTTATTTTATTCTTTTCGGGTAACTTTCAGCTAACTTAACAACACACACACATAGTCACACTCTTATATGGAGCAACTAGTTTGTTACGCTGCTCCATATCGCTTCACTTTGTTCCACTCAAAATACAAAATATTTTATTTCACGTAAACCTCTACATGGGCACTTATGAAACGTCAGAAGCTAGGTGCACGGTTCCAATTGGTCGTTTCCTATGGAGAAGAGCCGGTAACAAACTCCACGGTTACTCTTTTAAAAATAATTGGCCTTTACAATATCCTCAAACAACAGTATTAACAGGTATGGGAGGACAGCGTAGGTCTTTCAACAAGTACCATTCATACCATCTTCCATTTAGTTAAGTACCAGGGTACTTATAAAAATAGAAGATGGCCAAATCTACAGTCCACTAAGCCTACAGCGTTCTCACATTCACAAAATAGAAAAGAATCTATATAAAATATGAATAAATTAATACAAATAAAACCTATTTTGAACGAAAAGACATGATTGCTATTACAACTGTAACAAATCTGAATAATTGTCATGTACACAAAAGCCACTAATAAAGTGTTGATATTAACTTGTAGGTACACTACCTCGGCAACTGTTGCCGGCAATCATTACTGGAAAAGTTGCCCGTGTATCAAGAGCTCGCTTTGATATCTATCAGACGGTCAATAACTATCACGATATTTTGTGATCATCATCATTTCAGCCGAAAGACATCCACTGCTGGACATAGGCATCTCCAAGCATCGCCACTTCGACCTGTTCTGTGCTTCCCGCATCCAGCGGATTCCTGCGGCCTTCACAAGGTCATCGGTTCAACACTGAATAAAATTATTGATGTTTAAAATGCGATTTTT